>BSBK01000367.1:357500-1845373 GCA_027943335.1 Chamaecyparis obtusa
TTACATTCATTTGTTATTACTTCAATTTGATGGAAAAGATGAAGTATATTTCACCTTTAAAATGGTACATTTACAATGATCTCACATAGTTAGTAACTCAAATATAGTTATCTATTTTTCCTTTGAGTTTTGTATCACATATTTATACTCAACTTCTTATGCATATGTGCAAGCCAAATTTCCATAGTACCTAGTTTATCAAGCGTAAGTGCAATTTACTATATAGATTATAATGTTCAATTATTGACCCTTTTTAATCTCCTTGCTTTGTATTTCACATCATTTTACATGGAGTTATCAAGAACATAGTCTAGCAAATTCACTAGCTGCAACCCCACCAATGTTTAGCACTCAAAAATGTCATTTCCCCTTGACAATTAGATCAATGTTATCTCTGAAACTAGTACTTTCTCTACCCAAGTATATAAGTACCCCACATTATTATTCTATATGACCCTAATCCAACTTGATTAAATTAGTGTTACCCATTGATAAGTATGCCAAAAGATTCAACTACCTTGGACTTGTATTAAAGGGTATCAACCTTTAGGTCATTTATATCATCAATAGATATCTAACATGAATTAAGGAAAAATGACCACTTAGGAAATACACCTTTGCTATATATGTTTTTTTACATCATTCCTACCTTTGGTACATCATCTCTTGACTAGATAATACAAAAGTTCTAATTCTTATACATTAGATCTCTCATTTCAATAATTCACTACATTATCTCTCAAGATACATTGCCTCATTATCTTAAACATTGATTATACTTATACCATACTTAATCAACTAAATATACATTAGTTGTACACATGATTATGTGTCTCTTATTAAAAAAAATCATTAAATCAATCAAGGATTTACTACAATTGAAGAAGTCCTAAGAATAATCTCCAATTACTAAATTCAATTTTAGGAGTGCTTATGTGCCTAGATTATCATGAACTATCATGCTCAATCATTATCTCTCTTTTTTATCTCCTTGATTTGCGAGAATCCCTTTGTGATACACACAAAATTAAGGCATTACATTATTTCTAATTACACTATCAATTCATACATATTCATAGGTGATTGTGAATGTTACCCAAATAATTTTGCTTCCACTCGTGTTTATCTCTTTTATGTTTCTCTTAATATGGTTATTCTGATAGATTCACATGTAAATCAGAGTAGGGAAAAATGTAGAGGTGAGAGGTATGTACCCTTAAATATATCCCTCTCAATCTGCATCATTTAGATACTTTTGTCATTGTCTCACCTTATTAATATTATTATTATTATGTATATTCCACGGAGAAGGTGTGATTATTAGTTAAGTCCCATTTTCCATCTAGATAACGTTTGGCTATTTTTTTAATTATTTGGTAGGTGCAAAACAGAACTTTGTTTGTTATGTGGAAAACATGGATTATTATACTCTTTAAACATTAGAGCAAGCTGCAACTAGAGTCTAATTGAATTTTCAGCTTGGATAGTTGAAATCCTCCAGACATAAACTATTGTGCACATTTCACATTGTAAGCTCAATTCAATATCAAAATGCTACAACTCTATCTTTTGATGAGTCGACGGGTTTAAGGCTTAGTTCAATATTAAAAACTATTACACCAACCCTCATCTTTTGAAGAGTCGATGAGCCGGAACAATAATAAACATGCTCTTAAGTCTGATATATCTATTTTGAGTGATTTTTAATTTCTCATGAAAAAACTTTAAGGCTGCATTTTATTTGGCTATTTTATGTTATCATGGTGAGAATTATAAACATATATTTTTTTGGGGTAATGTTTTAGGTTCGCTTTAATTAGACCATGTTTTATGTATAATAATAATTGTGATATTGCTATCACAATTTAAATGTTTAGTTTTCGAGTCAAATTTATTGACTTATATTTCATGAGTAGTGGTTCATAAGAAATCATCTCTCATGAGAATGAATGGAAAACTTAGCACTCATTGTATCTAGGTGATGCTCATAGAGGTGAAGCATTGGGCCCTTCACAAGAGGTCACCCATCCTAGTGTCATGCAGTCATGGCAGTAGTTTTCCCAATGGAAATGGTCCTAGACAGGTAGCACGAATCACATCGAAAACAACCAACTACAAATCAACAATAACTCAACAAAGCAATAATAAACATGCCCATCTAGGCCTTCGCATTATCAAACAATCAAGATTTACATCATATTTTCCCAGCAACATTCCGACTAACATTCTAAGGCACACATGTTTGAATACATACATAAATCCAAATCCATCCTGGATGCTAACTTCTAGAAGTTGATGAACTACAACTGATTTAGAACACTAAATGAAGAATCTGTGATTTAAGATCACTGAGGAGTTGCAGATTAGATATGCAAGATGATTAAATTAGTATTATGTTGTCATTGATGTCAACTAGTTTGACAGTACTTATCTTGTAAGTTACTATACCGACACATCTGAAGAAAGGTGAAAGAGATGAAGAACAAAAATATCTACATGAGGAAGATGTATATATCAGATGAGGATAGGGAATACACTGAGTAACTTGTTGATGAGTCTATGACTTGATGATATCGACTTTATTGTGTTCCATTCATCTATGATGAAGAATAGAGCTGAAAGACACAAATGAGTGTTTTCGGTAAATAAAGCATTCCAGTATACACCGATGGAGTGTAGTGTATACCGAGTGTAGTGTTAACCGAGCTTGTGTTCACCGACACATTTCTTTGTTAACCGAGCAAAATAGAAAGGAATTTATTGATCAGTTTAACCGATAAAGTGATGAGCTGTAAACTGTATGAAATCGAGGTAACAGATAAGGTTTGTTATGAAGATCGATGGCTAACATAATTCAAGAAAGATCTAATGGAGCAGATTCAAACGTGTTACTGACACATCATCCGAAGAAGGTTAGAGCGGCAAAATCAATGAATAAGATTAAGCGACAAAATTTGATGGACAAAAAGAAAATGATTTACTCATCTATATAAGAGACATTGGTTTCATTGTTGGAAAGACACCGGAGGAAGAAGATACTGTAGAATTATCGCATGAAGAAGTTTTCATGCATTCTGATCATACTGGTTATTGAGAACCGAATTGCAGAACAATTACCGAGCTATAGAGAGTAATTACCGACGGACAATAAGTTGATATAGTATTGAATTTGAAGTGATATATTGATCAGAAAGAGTTGAATGAGCTGAACATTGATCTATAAACTACAATTGAAGTTGTTTCAAGGCAGATCATCTACTGTTACATATTTAACCATTGTACACAGTCAAATCTCTTAACCGAGTGGACTAAGAAAGTCTTTTTGATGTTTCATTCATAGAATGAACATTGTTATCCTGTCAACCCCAGAGTGACTACTGGTTGGACAATAACTTGTGGTCTAAAATCCTCTAACAAGGTCACACCTAACAGTGTGTTTGTAAACCTTTAACAGGGTTGGGTCTTCACGGACCTCACTTCAGAAGAGTGAACATTTTTCGGTTGCCGATTCCAGGTGCTTTTTCCCTTCACAGGGTTTCCACGTTAAATCTCTTGTGTTATGTGTTGATTGTGATATTTGTTTGTTATCATACTTTGCATATTACATGTTAGATTTGATCGGTAACTACTATAAGTTTTAAACTGACAATCGGTAAAAACACAGACAGTGAAACTATTTTATGTTTACCGAGTAGTAGAAGTTGAAGAATTTGTTTTGGGAGACTGGATAATTGATTCACCCCCCTCTCAGTTATTCTAACAATTGGTATCAAAGCTGTGGTTGCTTAGAACAGAGTTTTAAGGACTCTAGCAAAAAGGTCTCAAGATGTATAAGAGGGAAGTGCCAAAGATGAACAAAGAGAACTTAGTATGGCAAAGCTGGATGAAGTTGCACATATCTGGAATTGGGAATTCTGCACTAGAATTGATGGAGAATGGCTACATTGAACTGACACCAAGTCCCCTGACACTTGATTAACTGAAGGACATGCATTAACACAATATTACTATGATGGAACTTGCTACTGCCTATACTGATGCCGAATTTGAAGACATTAAGGGGTGCACAACTGCCAAAGCCATGTGGGATAAATTGACTCAAATATACAGTGGAGATGCGAATGTTAAGAGAGCCAGAGCAGAAAGCCTAAAAGGTCGATTTGATGATATGAAGATGAAAGAAGGTGAGAATATTGTGCAATACATAAATAAAATAAAAGAGGTAGTACATGCTATTAGAGCATCCGATGGAGTTATTAAGGATGAAACAATGATAAGCAAGATTCTCAAAACTTTGCTACCAGTTTATGCGATCAGGATCTCTGTAATTCATGAAACAAGGGCTACATCCAACCTTACTCTTGAAACACTGATCAGTAAGCTTACAACCTTTGAACTGAATAACTTTGACAACAGTGTTGTACCTTCTGTTGAATCCGCTTTCATGTCCTCTTTGAAGATTGGTAAGTCTAGTAGCAGGAATAGTAAGAACAATGATAGTGATAGTGGAACCAATGATGAGCTTGATGAGCTTGAAGCTCTTATGGCCAGAAGATTACCCAAGGGTAAAGGAAGGTATAGAGGTAAGCTACCTTTGGCATGCTTTAACTATAAAGAAGTTGGCCACATTGTTGCTAGATGTCCGAATAAGAAAGATGATGATAGATCCAAAGATCGATCCGAAGCAAGCTATGGGAGAAGAGTCAACAGAGGCCACTGATACAACAACAGAGATAACTAAGATAGCTATGACAAAAGGAAAAAGGTATGTTACATAGCCGAAGAATTTGAATATGAATCTGACACTGATGATGATGTAGAAGTAGTATTTGTTGCTATGAAAGATGATTCAAAGGAAGAAGAGAAACATGAAGAAACAACATTGATCTCTAAAGTAAGCAGAAATGATACATGGATCATAGACAGTGGCTGTACACATCATATGACTGGTGATATAGAGAAATTTGATCTACTTGATGAATATGATGGAGGATCTGTAAGGATGCGAAATGATGCACCTTGTATGGTAAGAGGTTAAGGGTCACTGATGATTAATGATAGAATAAAATGTGAAAAAGCATACTGGGTAGATGGATTGAACTATAATTTGTTAAGTGTGGCACAACTGAATAACTCAAGCCACCGACTTGCTTTTGAGAGCAGAAAGGTAAGAATCTATGATGATGGAGGAAGACTTGTCAGAATTGGTACACAATCCAGAGGTAATCTATTTTATCTTGATATTGATCAGTCTTCTTGTTTATTAATGAAGGATGAAGAT
Source organism: Chamaecyparis obtusa (assembly GCA_027943335.1). NCBI lineage: Eukaryota > Viridiplantae > Streptophyta > Pinopsida > Cupressales > Cupressaceae > Chamaecyparis > Chamaecyparis obtusa. The sequence continues at coordinate 362,782 of BSBK01000367.1, forward strand.
GCATGGTTGTGGCATAAAAGGTTATGCCATGTGAATTTTGATAACATGATCAAGATTAGTAAGAGGAAAAGAGTTAGAGGGTTGCCTAACTTATCAAAACTGGATCATGCAATGTGTCATGAATGTTAGAAAGGTAAGATGACTAATTCTAGTTTTAAAAGCAAAGACTACTCAACAAAGAAGATACTTGAATTGGTTCATACCAACCTATGTGGTCCTATGAGAACTCAAAGTTATTATGGTGACATATACTTTATTCTTTTTGTTGATGACTATACTAGACTGATGACAGTTATGTTCTTAAAAGAAAAATCTGAAGTATTTAAGATGTTTAAGTGGTATAAGGCAAAGGTAGAAAAAGAGACTAGAAAAGATTTAAAATGCTTAAGATCTTATAGAGGAGGTGAATTTATCTCTGATGAATTTACTAATTTCTGTAATGAGCATGGTATCAAAAAATAGGTCTCTGCACCGAGAACACCTCAGCAGAATGAGATTTCTAAAAGAAGGAACATGTTGATCATTGACTATGCAAGGACACTAATGCTGCAAAAGAATATTTCTCAGACATATTGGATGGAAGCTGTCAGTACAGCTATATATGTGCTTAATCGAGTACAACTGAAGAAGGACACCAACCAGACACTTTATGAGCTATGGTTTGGACACAAACTTACTGTAAGTTATTTTAGAATGAGAACTATCTAAGGGAGAGATAATATGAAAGAAACAAAACACTGAAGATCAGTTACTGAGAACTTAAGAAGGAATCTAAGAGCTGAAAAGATCATATTTGCAGAATGTCAAAGCTGCATTGATAATGTTGTTTAGTAATGTAGTGATTAAACATATTAATGTTGTATGAGCTTAGCAAAGCATTTGTTTACAGAGTTTTAGAATACATGTTTGGTATGTGTATGGTACACTTCATATTACTTGAGTTGCCATCAATGCCAAAGGGAGAGATTGATGAACTACAACTGATTTAGAACATTGAATGAAGAATCTGTGATTTAAGATCATTGAGGAGTTGGTAATTAGATATGCAAGATGATTAAATCAGTATTATGTTGTCATTGATGTCAACTACCTTAATAGTACTTATCTTGTAAGTTACTATATCGACACATCTGAAGAAAGGTGAAAGAGATGAAGAACATAAATATCTACATGAGGAAGATGTATAGATCAGATGAGGATAAGGAATACACTGAGTAACTTGTTGATGAGTCTGACTTGATGATATCAACTTTATTATGTTGCATTCATCTATGATGAAGAATAGAGCTGAAAGACACAAAACATTATTGTCAGTAAATAAAGCATTCTAGTATACACCGACAGAGTGTAGTGTATACCGAGCATAGTGTTAACTAACCTTGTGTTCACCGATGCATTTCTTTGTTAACTAAGTAAAACAAAAAGGAATTAAATGATCAGTTTAGCTGATAAAGTGATGAGTTGTAAAGTGTATGAAATCGAGGTAACAGATAAGGTTTGATATGAAGATCAACAGCTAACATAATTCAAGAAAGATCTAATGGAGTAGATTGAAAGATGTTACTGACACATCAGTAGAAGAAGGTTAGAGTGGAAAAATCAATGAATAAGATTATGCAGAAAAATTTGATGGACAAAAAGAAAATGATTTACTCATCTATATAAGAGACATTGGTTTCATTGTTGGAAAATGCCGAAGGAAGAAGATACTATAGAATTATCATGTGAAGGATTTTTCATGCATTCTGATCGTACTGGTTATTGAGAACTGAACTATAGAATAATTACCGAGCTACAGAGAGTAATTACCGATGGATAGTAAGTTGATATAGTATTGAATCTGAAGTGATATATTGATCAGAAAGATTTGAATGAGCTGAACATTGATTTGTAAACTACAATTGAAGTTGTTTCATGACAGATCATCTATTGTTACATATTTAACTATTGTACATAGTCAAATCTCTTAACCAAGTGGACTAAGAAAGTCTTTTTGATGTTTAATTCATAGAGTGAACATTGTTATCCTGTCAACCCCAGAGTGACTGCTGGTTGGATGATAACTTCTGGTCTAAAATCCTCTAACAAGGTCACACCTAACAGTGTGTTTATAAACCTTTAATAGGGTTGGGTCTTCATGGACCTCATTTCAGAAGAGTGAACATTTTTGGGTTGCTAGTCCCAGGTGGTTTTTTCCTTCACAGGGTTTCCATGTTAAATCTCTTGTATTATGTGTTTATTGTGATATTTGTTTGTTATCATACTTTTCATATTACATGTTAGATTTGATCGGTAACTAATATAAGTTTTAAACTGACAATCAATAAAAACATAGACAGTGAAAGTATTTTATGTTTACCGAGTAGCAGAAGTTGAAGAATTTGTTTTGGATTATACATTTTTTTTTGGGACACTAGATAACTGATTCACCCCCCTCAGATTTATTCTAACAGAAGTCTTCCTATTGAATTGCCCCCTAGCTAAGGAACTAATGCTACAATATATACAAGTTGACAAGCCACAAGTTGGCCAAGGAGATCACATTCTCCAAGGATGAAGAAAATGTATTACATAAAATATAGGTCAGGACCCAAATCATAATGAACACCTCTAGATTCACATGGGATGAAACATGATCACATTAGGAGGTCAACAATGAGCATAAGATCATCTAAAAAAGTGCTAATTGGATCCACAACCTATAGGAGATCTTTGAAAGATCACACAAATCGCATAAATTCTTTAACATGAAGAGCATATAGGTCCAAACACAAACTCAAGAAACCTCCATCAAGATAGAATAAATCAAGATGCGAACCCAGCCATAGATTCAATCCAAAACATGCCATAAGGTTCACATGAGCCAAGGTGCCAATTAGAAGGATCGCCAACCAAAACACTAAAACTGAACAACAGGAACAAACTACAAGAAAAATGGGAGAGAAATTTGTTTGGGTGATGCAAGATTGCCAAGAACCCAGGATTCTCCTGCATCAGAAACCTGGGGTTATTGAGAAATGAACCTCTCACTTTGATGTTGTAAGAGGAAATCCACAACTAATCACAATACTTTGTTTTGACCTTCGACATCCCAACCCTCATGGTCAAGAATATGAACCTACACACAATTTTTTTTTGCTCTCTTCAATTTGATCTCCACATCCTCTACACTGAAACAAACCAAGTAGAAAAATCACTAGAAAAACCAAACTGATCAACATCAGTACAACAAAAAAAATATGCACTCCTCTTCACAAACCCTTATGTCATCTTCAGCCACGCATCCTCATCCTCATCACACATTTCATCACTCTCTGCCATCAACCCATAAACAATAATGAATCCTTTAACCTTACTTACTCTACCACCTTTATCCTTCATCAACATTTCCTCCTTCGGTGTTGTTACCTTTTTCATTAATCTTGTCTTCATCTTCACTCTTGGGATATCCATCCTCATGACCAAATACTAGTTCTTATCAAATGAATATTACTCCTCTTTCCATACCTACACTACAACATACACAATAACATCATCATTCACAAAAAAACTTGATTAGTATCAACCTCAATCAAGAAACTCAAGTCTTCTCTCTCTCATCCTCTAGGTGATCTCTACAACAAGTCAACATCTAACTGAAACAACTTAATCTACAATTTTCCATCAACAACTTGATCATTATAAAAAATGATAACCCTATTCACAAACCTCTCAGATTGATTAACAAATCCATCAACATCAATACCCTCAACAACATGTAACTCATTAGATAACCCAACTAGGTCATCAGATTCAACCAGAGGGAATTCATTCCCGACTATGTCAATAGTCTTAATGTCAATAATCTCATTGTCTCCCACAACAAAAAGACACTCCTTAAATTTTTCAACAAATTCAATCAACTGATTATGAAACTCAATCACATCCACATCTAACTTATCCTCAGAAGTCTCTTTCATAGCTGATGCTAGAACATTCGCAATTGTGTTTACCTTGTCAAGTTTTCCCTCTTTTATTATAGAAAATATAGCTTGCTTCTTCCTCCTTTGAACAATCCTTCTAACTGGCCAAACAATCCACCTCTTGATTGGTAAATGCCAACTCAACCTCTTCATCTCTTCAGTAGCCTCCACACATTCACTATTGTGTTCAAAATTCCTCCACAAGCTAACTAATGCACTTTGGATCTCATTCCTCATCTCAACTTTGAGGTCCTCAAACATCTGCTCTACTCTTATAGGATTCATCCTACTTAGCAATATCTCTCCCTTCTTGAGGTCCAACTACCTCGGCTCAACAATCTAAATACAAGATATCAATTGCCTCTAATTTGGCAATCGACTGAACACGCTTACAAACTACATCGATTCATTAATATGTTCACCAATGGGATGCCTCAAGGACCACAATCCTTTCTAAGAATCAAAACTGCAACAATCCCTTTCTGATCCATCCTTGCACAAGTCCTCTACAATTGTGGGTTAGATCCACAGTCTGCCACCCCACAACAAACACATCTAGGGCTTCACAAGCTTGGGAGCTCCAACCTTCTAACACAAGAAAATCAACCTTTCTTTGATACCAAATGATGCATTCATGGTAGGAGTTTCCCCAATGGAGATGGTCCTAGCCATGTAGCATGAGTCACACAATAGATAACCAACTAAAAATAAAAAATAACTTAGTAAATGAAAAATAAACATGCCCATCTAGGCCTTCCCATTACCAAACAATCAAGATTTACATCATATTTTCCCAAGAACATGTTGGCTTGCATTTTAAGTCACACATGCATGATTACATATAGAAATCTAGATCCATCTTGGATGTTAACCTCTAGAAGTATTCCTACTGAATTTCTTCCCTAGCTAAGGAACTAACACTACAATATATACAAGTTTTCAAGCCATAAGTTGGCCAAGGAGATCACATTCTCCAAGGATGATGAAAATGTATTACAAAAAGTATAGGTTAGGACCCAAATCATAAGGAACACCTCCAGATTTATATAGAATGAAATAAAATCACACAAGGAGGTTGGAAATGAGCATAAGATCATCTAACAATGTGCCAATCAGATTCGTGGGCTATGAGAAAGCTTCACAAGATCCAAGAACATGGATAAAGATATTAACATGATGAACAGATAGGTCCAAACCAAAACTCAAGAAATCTCCATCAAGACAAAATGAATCGAGATGTGAACCCAACCATAGATTCATCATGATGTCCAGAACATGCCATAAGGTTCACATAAGCCAAGGTGCCAATCGAAAGAATCACCAACCAAAACACTAAAAATGAACAACATGAACAAACTACAAGAAAATTAAAAGGGAAATATTTTTGGGTGATGCAAGATTTCCAAGAACCTAGGATGCTCCTACATCAAAGGTGAAGTATTAGGGCCTTCACAAGAGGTCACCCATCCTATTTTTACCCCAACTCAAGCCCACTTAACCGGCCTTTAAGAAATTGAAGATCCTCTTAGAGTAAGATTGGCACAGACTAAGTTGAAAGGACATGTTGCTCTTTGGTGGAAATAATTGCAGAAAGACATACAAGATGAAGGTGAAATGAAGATCAATTGTTGGAGGTTGATGGTGACTAATTTGAAAGCTAAGTTCATGTTTGCCGACTATGAAATTGAGTTTTTTAAGAAATTGCAGAATTTGAAGCAGAAAGATTTGACTGTTGAAAACTATACCGAGGACTTCTATAAGTTTACTATTCAGTCTAGACACAAAGAATTTGGTAAGGAAAAAGTAGCTCGATATGTGAATGGTTTGAGATACAATATTTAGGATGAGCTTAGTATGTTAAAAATTGATTTGGTTGAAGATTCTTATCAGTATTCTGTGAAGGTAGAAGATAAGTTAAAGAGGAGATAACATGGTAATTCCTGAGGGAAGGAGAAACAAGATCACTCAGTGAAGGAAAAATTGACTATTGAAGATGAACTGAAACCTTTTGAACTGAGGAAGAGGACATGTAAGGTTGTCTTTAAGGGTACTTGTTATAATTGTAGTGAAGAAGGACATCAATCTTTTGAATTTTTGCATAAGAAGCTCGGTAATAGCAGGAATGTTGTGGTGAATGAGAACATACTAAATGAACTTGAGGTAGATTCATAAAACTTGTTAGTTCAAAGAACATTGCTCGGTAAGGTAGAACCTTGTCAGAGGAGTAATTTGTTCAGAACTCAGTGCAAGTTAGGAGGTAAAATCTGTTATGTGATTGTGGATAGTGGTAGTACTAATAACCTTGCAGCTGAGGAGATGGTTTAGAAACTTGGTTTGAAGAGAGTAAGACATTCTTATCCTTATAGGATTGGTTGGTTGCAAGATGTTCATGCTCTGGAAGTAAGGGAGCAATGTCTTATTAATTAATAGATTTCCCAGTATAAGGATAAAGTGTTGTGTGATATTGTGGATATGAGTAGTTGTCACATATTGCTCGATAGACCTTGGTAGTATGATTACAATGATGTGCATGATTGTGTCAAGAATGTGTTTACTATTGAGAAGAATGACATGAAGTTTTCCCTGATGCCATTCCTGGATGCAACACTCGATAGGAGAAACCTGAGCTTTGGGAGCCAAGTTGAGTTGAATGATTCTGAAAGGATTGATGATCAGTATGGAGAACAGACCTATGGATTGTCGAGGAAAGACTTGAAAAGATAGAGAAAGCCAAAGTGGAAAATTATGCAAGTTGATAACTAGGGGGACATGTATGTGAAGAACTAGTTTGGAGCTTATGTGTTGAATCCTGGAAGATGTTCTTCCAACCATTGAGAACATATTTTTTGCACCTGGGGTGTCTAATGTAGGAGCATCCTAGGGTAGTTTCCAATCCTGTATGTTAGAGTGTTCTATGTTACTTAGTTGCATCTTTAATCAAGGGGCTCAATCATTGAAGGGCTCAGTCACTAAAGGGAACTTGGTAAACTTCTTGCACTTGGTAGAACCTATACTCAGTAGTGCTTGTGGTGCTCGATTGACATCCTTGCTCAATGATGCCTAGCTTTCTCAGTTGTTTTACTAGCACTCGGTAGTTCTTGCTTACCGAATGTAGTTCTTGGAGATTTGGTTGTCCGACTTGATGTATTTAATGTTGGTATCTTGTGTTGCATTCTCCTATGTCGATCTAGAGGTTGACATGGAGAATTAATTATTTGTAAGGCTATTTGAGAGTTCACTGGTCTTACATTTAATATTTGTTTGTTTTAGGAGCCGACTTGGATTAGTAGTTAATTATTTCTTCCAGCTGACTTGTGGTTGAATAAATGTATTTAAGGAAGCTTTGGGTAGTTGTTTAGGGAGTTAGTCAAGGGATTTAGTAAGTAGAAGGAGGTTGATGAGACAAGAAGTGGATCCTATGAGATCTTGAAGATCAGATTGTTTGTCCGATATTTGTAAAAGTAGAGCTAGTAGTTTGCATGCTTGGAGACAAGGAGATTTCTTGGTGGCTTGTGAGCTCAAGTTTAGATCTGCTTTAGTGTTTCTACCAGTTGCTGATGTGTCACAGAGCTGGACTAGCTAGGTGATTGCCAAATTACTATTGTAATTATTTGTATTTGGCCCTAACCCAGAAGGCCTTACAACCATGCATGTTGAATGAAATTCTATTGAGCATTATCTGGTTGTGTTACCACTGTATTTTTGTTGCTAGTGTAGATTTGGACTATCCAATTTGGGGTTTTCCTCATTGCACTGTGTCAAATAGACATCTAACATGAATTAAGGAAAAATGACCACTTAAAAAATACACCTTTCCTATATATATATATATATATATATATATATATATATATATATATATATATATATATATATATATATATATATATATATATATATATATATATATATATATATATATATATATATATATATATATATATATATATATATATATTTTACATCATTCATACCTTTGGTACATCATCTCTTGACTGGATAATACAAAAATTCTAATTCTTATACACGAGATCTCTCATTTCAATAATTCACTACATTATGTCTCAAGATACATTGCCTCATTATCTTAAACATTGATTATACTTATACCATACTTAATCAACTAAATATAAATTAGTTGTACACATGATTTTGTGTCTTGTATCAAAAAATTATTGAATCAATCAAGGATTTACTACAATTGAAGAAGTCCTAAGAATAATTTCCCATTACTAAATTCAATTTTAGGAGTGCTTACGTGCCTAGATTATCATGAACTATCAGACTCAATCATTATCTCTCATTTTTATCTCCTTGATTTGCGAGAATCCCTTTGTGATATACACAAAATTAAGGCACTAGATTATTACTAATTACACTATCAATTCATGCATATTCATAGGTGATTGTGAATTTTACTCCAATAATTTTTCTTCCACTCGTATTGATCTCTTTTATGTTTCTCTTAATATGGTTATTGTGATAGATTCACATGTAAATTAGAGTAAGAAAAAATGTAGAGATGAGAGGTATGTACCCTTAAATATATCCCTCTCAATTTGCATCATTTAGATACTTTTTTCATTGTCTCACCTTCTTAATATTATTATTATGTATATTCCACGGAGAAGGTGTGATTACTAGTTAAGTTCCATTTTCCATCTAGATAACGTTTGGCTATTTTCTTTATTATTTGGTAGGTGCAAAACAAAACTTTGTTTGTTATGTGGAAAACATGGATTATTATACTCTTTAAACATTAGAGTAAGCTGCAACAAGAGTCTAACGACACATTTGGTGCATGGAATATGAGCTCTAATTTCGGATTTAGATTTTCAGATAATTCAATTCCATGTTTGTGTCCATCCAAAAAATAAGGAATTGGAATTTTGAAATTCCATTTTGGCCCACAAAATGAGCATTTCATCTTCCACTTGAAAAGGTGGAATTAGATATTATAGAATTGACTATATCCAACATTCCGTATTCCAGGACCCAAACGGGCCCTAATTGAATTTTCAGCTTGGATAGATGTTGAAATTCTCCAGACACCAACTATTGTGCACATTTCACATTGTAAGCTCAGTTCAATATCAAAATTCTACAACTCTTTCTTTTGATGATTCGACGAGTTTAAAGCTTAGTTCAATATTAAAAAATATTACACCAACCCTCATCTTTTGAAGAGTCGACGAGCCCGGACAATAATAAACATGCTCTTAAGTCTAATATATCTATTTTGAGAGATTTTAAATATCTCATGAAAAACCTTTAAGGTTGCATTTTATTTGGCTATTTTATGTTATCATGGTGAAAATTGTAGACATATGTTTTTTTGGGGTAATGTTTTAGGTTCTCTTTAATTAGACCATGTTTTATGTATAATAATCATTTTGATATTGCTATCACAATTTAAATGTATAGTTTTTGAGTCAAATTTATTGACTTATGTTTCATGAGTAGTGGTTCGTAAGAAATCATCTCTCATGAGAATGAATGGAAAACTTAGCACTTATTGTATCTAGGTGATGCTTGTAGAGGTGAAGCATTGAGCCCTTCACAAGAGGTCACACATCCTAGTGTGATGCAGTCATGGTAGAATTTTTCCAAATGGAGATAGTCCTAGACATGTAGCACGAGTCAAAAAAAAACCAACCAACTACAAATCAACAATAACTCAACAAAGGAACAATAAACATGGCCATCTAGGCCTTCACATTATCAGACAATCAAGATTTACATCATAATTTCCCAACATGCCGACTGACATTCTAAGGCACACATATTTGAATACATACATAAATCCAAATCCATCCTATATGCTAACTTCTATAAGTGTTCCTATTGAATTTCCCCCTAGCTAAGGAACTAATGCTACAATATATACAAGTTCACAAGCCACAAGGCAGCCAAGGAGATCACATTCTCCAAGGATGAAGAAAATGTATTACAGAAAATATAGGTCAGGACCCAAATTATAAGGAACACCTCTAGATTATCATGGAATGAAACATGATCACATTAGAAGGTCGACAATGAGCATAAGATCATCTAACAATGAGCCAATCAGATCCATAAGCTACGGGAGATCTTCGCAAGTTCACATGACTCACATAAAGTCATTAATATGAACAACATATAGGTCTAAACATAAACTTAATAAACCTCCATCAAGATGGAATAGATCAAGATGCAAACCTAGCCATAGATTTGTCATGATGTCCAAAACACGCCATAAGGTTCACATGAGCCAAGGTGCCAATTAAAATGATCGCCAACCAAAACACTAAAACTTATCAACAGGAATAAACTACAAGAAAAATGAGAGGGAAATATGTTTGGGTGATGCAAAATTGCCAAGAACCCAGGATTCTCCTGCATCAAAAACCTAGGGTTATTGAGAAATGAGCCTCTCACTTTGATGTTGCAAGAAGAAATCCATAACTAATCACAATACTTTGTTTTGACCTTTGACTTTCCCACCCTCATGGTCAAGAATATGAACCTACACAAAAAAACTTTCTGCTCTCTCCAATTTGATCTACACATCCTCTACACTGAAACAAACCAGGTAGAAAACTCACTGGAAAAATCAAATTGATCAACATCAGTACTACACACAAAATATGCACTCCTCTTCACAAACCCTTTTGTCATCTTCAGCCACGCATCCTCCTCCTCATCACACATCTGATCACTCTCTGCCATGAACCCATAAACAATAATGAATCCTTTAACCTTACTTACTCTACCACCTTTATCCTTCATCAACATTTCCTCATTCAATGTTGTTACCTCTTTCATTAATCTTGTCTTCATCTTCACTCTTGGGATATCCATCCTCATGCCTAAATACTAGTTCTTATCAAATGAATACTACTCCTCTTTCCATACCTGCACTACAACATACACAATAACATCATCATTCACAAAAATAAATAAAAATTGATTATTATCAACCTCAATCAATAAAGTCATGTCTTCTCTCTCACATCCTCTAGGTGATCTTTACAACAAGTCAACATCTAACTGAAACAGCTTAATCTACAATTTTCCATCAAAAACTTGATCATTATTAAAAATGATAACCTTGTTCAAAAACCTCTCGGACTGATTAACAAATCTCTTAGCATCATTACCCTCAATAGCATGTCACTCATCAACTAACCCAAATAGGTTATCAGATTCAACAAAAGGGAATTCATTCCCAACTATGTCAATAGTCTTAACATCAATATTCTCATTGTCTCCTACCACAAAAAGATACTCCTTAATAGTTTCAACAAATTTAATCAACTGATTATGAAACTCCATCACATCCACATCTAACTTATCCTCAGAAGTCTCTTTCATACCTGATGTTAGAACATTCACAAGTAGGTTTACCTTGTCAAGTTTTACCTCTTTTACTATAGCAACTCTAACTTGCATCTTCCTCCTTTGAACAATCCTTCTAACTGGCCAAACAATCCACCTCTTGATTGGTAAATGCCGACTCAACCTCTTCATCTCTTCAGTAGCATCCACACATTCACTCTTGGGTTCAAAATTCCTCCACAAACCAACTAATGCACTTTGGATTTCATTCCTCATCTCAACTTTGAGGTCTTCAAACATCTGCTCTACTCTTCTAGGATTCATCCTACTTAGCAACATCTCTCCCTTCTTGCGGTGCAACTACCTTAGCTCAACAATCTAACTACAAGATCTCAATTGCCTCTAATTTGGTGTTCAATTGAACATGCTTACAATCTACATCGGTTCGTCAATATGTTCACCAATGGGATGCCTCAAGGACCACAAACCTTTCCAAGATTCAAAATCATAATAATCCCTTTCTGATCTATCCTTGCACAAGTCCTCTACAATTGTGGGTTAGATCCACAGTCTGCCACCCCACAAAAAACACATCTAGGGCTTCACAAGCTTGGGATATCCAACCTTCTAACACAATAAAATCAACCTTTCTTTGATACCAAATAATGCATTCATGGTAGGAGTTTCCCCAATGGAGATTGTCCTAGCCATCAACAGACAACCAAATAAAAATCAACAATAACTCAGTAAATGAACAATAAAAATGCCCATCCAGGCCTTCCCATTACCAAACAATCAATATTTACATCATATTTTCCCAACAACATGTTGGCTTGCATTTTAAGGCACGCATACATGATTACATACAGAAATCTAGATCCATCTTGGATGCTAACCTCTAGAAGTATTCCTAATGAATTTCTTCCCTAGCTAAGGAATTAACACTACAATATATACAAGTTCACAAGCCATAAGTTGGCCAAGGAGATCACATTCTCAAGGATGAAGAAAATGTATTACAAAAAATATAGGTTAGGATCCAAATCATAAGGAACACCTCCAGATTTATATGGAATGAAACAAAATCACACAAGGAGGTTGGAAATGAGCATAAGATCATCTAAAAATGTGCCAATTAGATCCATGGGCTATGGGAAAGCTTCACAAGATCCAAAAACTTGGATAAAGATATTAACATGACAAACAGATAGGTCCAAACAAAAATTCAAGAAATCTCCATCAAGACAAAATGAATCGAGATGTGAACCCAACCATAGATTCATCATGATGTCCAAAACATGCCATAAGGTTCACATGAGCCAAGGTGCCAATTGGAAGAATCACCAACCAAACACTAAAAATGAACAACATGAACAAACTACAAGAAAACTAAAAGGGAAATATTTTTGGGTGATGCAAGATTTCCAAGAACCTAGGATGCTCCTACATCAAAGGTGAAGTATTAGGGCCTTCACAAGAGGTCACCCATCCTAGTTTTACCCCAACTCAATGTTAGCATAACTGAGAGGGGAGTGAATTAGTTAGATCAATTATCCTACAGTCCCAAATACAAAGATGTAACACTTTAAACAATTTCAACAAATTCTGCAACTTAGTAACATAAACTATTAAACTGTCTATGCCTTTTACTGATTACCAGTTAACTAACTCACTGTAATTACCGACCAAATCAAATATGCAGTATGTAAAGTATGACAATAAAAAAATCATCATAGAAACACATAACACAATGATTTAATGTGGAAACCCTTTTAAGGGAAAAACCACCTGGGACCGGTAACCCAAAATAATTTTCACTCTTCTAAATTAAGCTCGGTGAAGAGCCAACCCTGTTAAAGGTTACAAACACACTATTAGGTGTGACCTTGTTAGATGATTTAAGACTAATAGTTATCATTTAACCAACATTCAATATTGGGTCGATAGGATAAGAATGTACATTCATTGAATGAGATAAGGGCATAACATAAGACAGTTAAGTCCACTCGGTTAAGAGAATTTTCTGTATCAATGGTTAAACTGAAATAGTAGTTGATCTGATTACAATACAACTCAATTTGCAGATGTTCAGATCTATTCCAAGCCCATAAAAATCCTTTGATCAATATATCAATTCACTTCCTCAACTTACTTTTACTCAATAATAGCTCCCCGACACTTGGTACTGTTCTGCAATTTGGTTCTTCTTCAACTAGTCTAATCAGGCATGCATGAAACTATAGTCACACAAAATCTTTGCAATATTCTTTCTTCCGACATCGTTTGAAAAATGAAACTCATATCTCTTATATAGAGAGATAAACCATTTTCATATCAACCATCATATTTTGTCGCTTATTCTCCTTCATTGAGTTTGCCTCTTAAACCTTCCTCAACAGATGTGTCAATAACAAGTTTCAATTCCATCCTTTAGACCTTCTCCAAATTTTGTTAGCAATGGATCTCATAACAAACTTTATCCTCAATCTTGAAATAATAACATTTTCCATCTCATCAATTTATATCGGCTAAACTTAAGCATTCAATACTTTGATCCATACTTGGTTAACAAAGAAATGCATCAGTGAACACAAGCTCAGTTAATACCGTCGCTCAGTATACACTACACTGGCTCAGTGCATACTGAAATGCTTCATTTACCAACCACATTGCCTTGTACATTTTGCTTCCTCCTTCATAATAGATTAATGCAATATAATCAAGTCAAGAATATGAAGTCATAGACTCATCAATAAGTTAACCAAAGTATTCCTTATCCTCATCTGTCATATCCATCTTTCTCCATGTAGATAACTCAATTCTTCATCTTTTCTCTCCTCTTTACAAATGTTTAGATGTTTGCAACCAACATGATAAGTATTGTCAAAACTAGTTGACATCAATGACAACATAATGACTGATTTAATTATCTTACATATCATTTTAGTAACTTGGTGATCTCTAATCACTGATCTTCAAGTCATTTAGGTATTCAATCAGTTTTAGTTCATCACTCAAGCCCACTTAACCATGGAGTTTCCTCAATGTTCTAAAAAATACTATTAAACAATCTGATACTATATCTAAACTAGTTTGGCATCAATAACAATACTATATAGTGTTAATCTCTATTAAGCATTTAAGGTTGTCATTAGTATCAAAGGATAGTAAATAGGTCAGCCAGTTACTTATATTGAGACAATCGATAACTAGAAGTAAGACAGAGCAGTCGATAAAGCTAGTTACACTAAGCATCACACAGTTAACCGAGCACTAGCAACACCGAAACCGATGGTCAGTAAACACCGAGCATTGCAGTATACACTGAGCAGATTATACAGTGTTTATTGATGATCATAGAAAATGGCATAGTAATCAGAAATAGCACATTATTCTATGCAAATGGTTATAACAGATCATAAAATGGTTTACCAAGATTGAGGAGCATTTATTGTAAAAGATATTCATTAAATGCAATGATTATCTTATTTATATTAGTTGATCTAGGTTATTTTGCATTGTAGATCTTAGGGTTATGATTATTTTTGTAACCTAATTTTTGCTAAGGTAGCAAAATAGAACACTATATATTTTGTTTGTTCACACCATTTTTATGAGGTTGTTGAACTGATATATATGAATCATGGAGCACTTGAAGAATTTGCCTATCTTCAAGACAATCAATTTATCGAGTAGAACAAAGTACAGAGGTTATCAGATTGAGCAGAATTAGACAAGGCTACTGAGAAAAATAGAGCAAAGAACCATCACAGATAAGGTGATATTTTGATGAGCATTTATAGATTTATTTCAGACAAGTGAGTTGTCAACTAGCAGATAATTTACCTATTACTTTCTGACAATTGTGATAGAGTTTTTGATAAATCTCTTAACAGAGTAGACTTAACAGTCTTTTTATAAATCTCTTAACCGAGTACACACTTCATTTAGTGTTGTTAAATCCTATAACTAGGTAGATCTAGCTGATCTAATATGTTACTCCTAATAGGGTAAGATCACCAGAAGTGATCAAAACTTGTAGCCTTAATAGGCAAACCTTTTCTATCTACAGTAGTGAAGAATTTGTGGGTGTCATCCCCACCGCAGTTTTTACCTTCTAGCGTTATCAAAATACTTGTGTTATGTGATTTTCATATTGATTTCATGTTGTTTACTTTCTTAAGTTAACTAGATGATTGATTTATGCAATTCGATTCAAGTTATTTTGATGAGTTATTACAGTATTCAGTTATATATCAGAAAGGTTGTTACAAGTAAAGTTTTGAAGGCACTGATTGACCCCTCCCATCTCAGTACCTATCTCTCCTAATTCCAACAATTGGTATCAGAGCACAGTTCTCTTGTTGAACAGTTTAACCACTAAAGGGAAAAGATCTAAGTCATGGAGAGATACAAGCTTGACAAGACTATTGAGAATTAGAAGATACAAATGTAGATGTTTATGGAACAATATAAACAAGCCAAGGAAAGAAATTACTGGTTGAAAGAAAGAACCTTGCAATTCATCTGAATGAAATACATTATCATGAAGAACCTATTGATGATATATTTGATCATATTGGATCAAGCTTTGGAAGCATCTTTGACGGATTCGAAAGCATAATCTTTGAGTTATCTGAAAAGAATCAGCATCTATCCGAGCAAGTGAAAGCACTTCAAATTAGTCATGAATCTCAAATGGTGAGAATGGTGGAAATCATGAACAATGGTAGACAAGCTGAACAAGATCAGAATCTGGCTATTGAAGACCGAAGATTGATGACTGAACAACTTCAAGCAAAAGAAAATGAAATACAGAGACTCACTGATCGTCACTTCCAAGTATCAAATCAAATGATGATAGTTAATCAAGAAATGAAATGAGTAAATGGAGAATTATCAAGAAGACTTGAAGATGTAGCAATACTCAGAGAAGATAATGAAAAACTAAGAAATGAAATAAAAACACAAAATCAACACAATGAGATGATGAAGATAACCGAGGACAGCTCTAAAAAGATTGATGATTTCCTGACTAATTAGAGGAGATTCAGAAGTAGAGCTAGTATAGGCTACACCGGAAAAGGAGAATCATCACAACAAGATGAAAAAGTCAACAACAATCAAACTCAGAAACCTAAGGTGATGACATGTTACCACTGTGGAAAAATAGGACATACATCTAATGTGTGCAGGAGCAAAGCACAAGGCAAACCTCCTGTCATTCCAAAATTCAATGGATATTGTTATTATTGTGGTAAGTTTGGACATCTAGCTTATGAATGCAGAGAAAAGAAGAATGACATTGCTAATAATACTACTAAGGAGAAAATATGCTATACTTGCAACAAGTATGGACACACTACAAGGGACTGCAAGGCAAAAATGAAACAAGTCTAGACACCTAAAGAGAAACTACAACGAAAGCCATATCAACTGAAGAGACAAGGAAACTCATATGTTTGGGATTATAATACATGGACTAATTGTACTACATGTGGTCAGTATGGACATATTGCAGTAAACTATTACAGAAAAAGTTGGATTGGACAATCAAGAAACTAGACAAATGCAGGAATGGCATGTATGCACTGTCACAAGGTCAATCATGTACGCAAGAACTGCAGAGACCGAGCACCTAATGAAAACCATATATTTGAGAGTGGATATAACATTGCAGATATTACGAAGTTAAGGAACACAATGTGGAAGAAGGAATCTACTGAGAATGCTGAGTCAAGTAACACTGTCGGTGAAACCTCATCCACTGGATTGGGTGACATCGGTATCTCCACTTAAGATGACAAGGTATGTATGGAACCGACATTTTAAATGATCACATTCTACATATAGTTCCTTATATATGATGTACAAACACCAAATCTGCATGAATGAAGATGCACTATGGTTTATATGTTATAAGTTTGCGAATGTTATCTAGTCGGTAAAAGAAGAAACGTGAGTTGGTTACCCGTCGGTAATCACTATACAAGATTAACCAACAATAGTACAAACCGATGAAGAAAATCTATGTCAACTGAGAAAAAGATATTGTAGACATTACCGAGCTAACAACCACTTCATACTAAAAGTTAGGTCATGCATTTAACGCATCAAAGTTTGAGCGGGAATATTGAAAAACCCTATATATACATGGAAACAGAGTTCATTGTTACATTGCGATTTGGAAGAAAGGAGATTTTAGAGAGAAGAGTTCGAGCTAAAGATTTTCAAAACAGATTCAAAGCTACTATAGATCAAACCGATGATAATTCTTTGATGATAACTAGTAAGTTCATCTGCCTACCGAACGCTGGTTATCTATTGTTTGCCAAAACCCTAGAAACAATTTATGGCATTGTCTTCGACCGCAAGAAAATCATAGAACATTGAGGAGGAAGTGGAATTAATTGTTAGGGCACACTTTGCCGAGGAGAAATTCAAACCTCATCCCAAGGTCATAGAACAATCAGATGATATGGGCACATTTTCTAGTATCCCAAATAAGGTTTTGTTAACATATGATGTTAGGGCTTACATTCACTGCAAGATCGGTGAAGTATGTGATTTTGAGACTATAGCAACTTATCAACAAATCTATGGACCAGATGGTAAGATCAAATCTGAATATAAGAAGATTGAAGAGTCGGGGTTACGATGTTTCACATACTTCCCACAATCATTTCACAATGACTAGATAAGAATCATGCTAAGAAGATTTCATGATGGAAAATTTTGGTTAGACAAACCTGTTGAGATCACCAAGAAGATTTTCAGTAGGGTTACTGGGTACCCTACAACCGACAAAGCCAAAGCCTTTTGAAGTTCATCTCATCCTGATGTAGAAAAGAACATTGGAGCTCAATGGGATGGTAGGGCACTAAAAATATCAACTATCAAAGATCTAGCAATAAAATTTGTAGCTCATGTCATTGGGTACAAGATATTTCAATCAAGTAGACCGAATAGTGTACCCTGAAGCACCATGGACATGGCTTACAAAATTATGAAGAAAGATCAACGAGTTGATCTTGTCGAGCTACTACTACACCAACTGCATGACAATATGAAGACAATAAAAGAAAAGAAGTCCAATACATGTAAGTATGAATCATTACTTGTCTGTACATTCCTCTATTTTCAAAAATATGTACCGGGTATTGGAAAAGTAAACTGGCAATCAGACAAACCGATAACTACTCAAATTGGTGAAATGATGAGAAGTCTAGGAGACAATCTGAATAAGGAGTTCAATGGATATTTAAAGGAATTTTGAACAAAAATGCAACAAAGAAGCAAAATTCCAAAGGAATTAGTAAGTAAATTTAAAGATGACATATGCTTTGTGGTAAGCATAGACCACTCAATGATAAAGGCAGTAGAACCGAGAACAAAATGGCTAGCACCGATGGGTTATGAAATGAATCATGATTTCACTTTGAAATCTATCAATGCATTGCTGGCATTACCGATAGACATCACTGCTAGTAGGTTTGGAGTATATGAGGAAGCTAAGTCTAGAATCACAATGAACATAGAGATTGGTAAAATGTCTAGAAGGGCAAAGAAAATGAGAAAAGATATCTCAACAAGATATGGAACTACATCTGACTCACCTAAGGAGTCACTGGTTGATGAAGCAATCGAAGGTGAATTACAGTTGGCTGACAAACCCTATGACAACGAGGAGACCGAGTCAGACAAAGAAAAGGATAATACACTGGTTCCTCCCACCAATGATGAAGAAGAAATTCAACTACCCACAACTAATGAACAAGATATTTAGCTACCAGAACTTGAAGGAATGAGGACACGTTCAATAACTACAACACAATCTACTGAGAAAGAAGAAGCATAAAAAGTAGCAAAAAGAAGAGCAACTACACTGACGAAGAAATACATAAAGAGAAAGAACAAGAAGGTAGCTGAGCCACCTAAGCAAAAGAGGAAATACATAAGGAGCAAGGAAGATATAGAGGAGTTTGACACTAAAAATGACCCTGATCAATTCAAGCTAGTCCGTAATAGGGATAGTACTATAGAAAAAATTATTGAAGATATAATTGAGAATGGAAATTTGACAGATCCAGGCATAGGAAAATTTGGCAAAATGTCAATCAAGGACAAAACAAAGATTGATCATGCTATCATCCAAATGATGATAAAATTCAAGAGAGTACCAATGGAATTTGCATGTCAATTGCCAAAAGAACTTGATGACAAAATAAGTGAGAGATGAGCTATTGCATTAGATACAGAGAAAAGGAAAAGAGAACGGTCATTAGGCCGAGCAGCCACACACTTTAGCTATGTTGAGGTAAGTAAATACATGACAAAGTATTAGGCTAGATTTCTAGTCAAGAATAGAGTAATGTTGATCATGGATGAGAATGTGGATGATATGGATGTCATATGTGACTCCCTATGGACATCAATTTTCAAAGCAGAAGAGAGCTGAACAGGGAGCATTCCTGAAATTGTCTAAAAAGAGACACAGTTCAAAAGATAAAGGTATTTTCATTGATGGTAACAAAGGTAAGAAAATAGAAGACACCAGTATATCAATCACCGAGGTAATTGACATCACAAGACAAAAAGGAGAAATCAAAATTTCACAGAATGCACCGGATCAAGTTAACATCCACTTGCAAAAGAAAACCAATGATGATGCACTCATTGAGGACATCACTAATAGTGATCCTGATGATGCTGATGACGAAGATGTGACCATTACACAATACAAAGATGAAGCATTCGACATTGCTAGTGTGCTCACATCACTACCAGGTGAACTACCTATACTTATAGAGGCAGTTGAGATAATCTCACAAGTACAACCCAATGTCTCTCATCCTGAGCCAATTAAAGATACTACTGAGATTCAAGCACTCGAGAAACTTGCAGATATAAATGAGACAAACAAACTAGAGGCACAGTCTACAGAACCAAAGGAACCTAAAGAAACTAAGTCAACCAAGGTGAACCCACCTGACACTACAACTGAGACTCCCACTCAATCTATCGAGGAGTAGAAGAAGGATGATATAGTGTCAACTGGTAAGGATACTCCGAGGAGTGAAGAAAAAGCTATTGTTGTAAGTGAGAAGAAGTCACCTCTTGCCATGAAGAAGAAGAAGAAAGCCAAAGGGCCAGTCACCATTGATGAAGTTGAGGCAAGAACACAAACACAAAGAAGTGTTAAATGATGTATAGGATATTCTACAACAGATAGTACCAGAAACAAACATTGATGAGAATACTCCCATCATAGATCAACTTGCCACACTCACTGACAAAATCAATGCCCCTGATACAGATGCAGACAAAAGAATAGAAGAAAGGGCAGAATCAAAGATTTAGAATAAATTGGCAGAAAGGATTAGCACAGAAGTGGCATTGAATAGAGTAAATTTATCTGAGGTCATTATCGAGGTAAAATCCATCACCTAGATAATCTGTCAACTACTAATCAAGCTTTGTACTTTAGACACCTTCACTGTAGAAGTCAGTGAAAAGATAAAAGGTTTAGAAGAAGAGATCAAGTTGAGTACACAAGCAGCTATTGCTGAGCCAACTACTTTCTTAAAGCATATTAACTGAGTTCAGGAACTCTAATGGCTAATAGAAGATTTAAGGAAACAAGAAGTGCACATCACCGATCAGGTTACAGAGTTACAGAAAGAACTCACTCCTTACATGAAGATTTTTGAAACACACATTATCAAAGTTGAGCAACTTGTAGCAACACCAAATATTTCAGTGTTGGATAATATCTTTGACATGCATGCACAAGTGGGTCTTGAGCATATTGCTCTTACCAACTCGAAAGAGGAATGGGACAACCTCTTGGAGTCTGTGAAGAAAACCCATCCAAACATTTTTGATAAGATGTAAGTATACATTATATTTTTTTTGCATTTGGCATTATTATCAAAAAGGGGGAAAACCAACCATGTATATGCCAAATTAGTATACTTTGATATGTATATTACATACTACTGGGAGCATGCACCGAGGGGGAGTACTTTTTGTGCTTAGAAGTTAGTTTTTTTTTGTGGATATGTATATGGCAAAGACATAAGGAATATATAGAAACATTTTGTCTATATACATTTTGAAGTTTTGATACTAATGCCAAAGGGGGAGATTGTTAATCTCTATTGAGCATTTAAGGTTGTCATTAGTATCAAAGGACAGTAAACAAGTCAGTCAGTTTCTTATATTGAGACAATCGGTAACTAGAAGTAAGATAGAGCAGTTGGTAAAGCTTGTTACACCAAGCATCACATAGTTAACCGAGCACCAGCAACACTGACACCAATGGTCAGTAAACACCGAGCATCGCAGTATACACTAAGTAGATTATGCAGTGTTTATCGATGATCATAAAAAATGGCATAGTAATCAGAAATAGCACATTATTCTATGCAAACGGTTATAACATGTTGCCCCACTTTTCACCCCATAACCATGCTGTCAAAGTGGAAGGTTTTGATCTCATAGCTATGTCTGGTCATGTCTTAGTCTAGGTGTAAGTCTTTTTAGGTAGGCTTTCTTTGCCAGGTTTCCCTATCATTGCTTTTCTTTCTTTGAGCTGGGTGGGTTGTTCTAAAGGTCTTTCTACATTGGGTAGGTTATAGACCCCAACCTGGCAAAGAAAATGGTGCTCTATTGATGATCTTTTCAATAAGAGGAATGATTTTTGAGTTTCAGACATTCAAAAGAATCAGGAGAGGACTCTTCATGTGATGGATGTTGTGACAGAATCAACATTGAATCATTCAAATTTCACTTTATATAATAGTGTGTACATTGCAAAAAGAAAAGCGTGGACAGTCACAGAATGGATTGCACTGAAGATTATTTGGGATCTTTTTGGACAAGGTTTCATTATGGTAATTTTGAAAGAAGTTCATTATTCAAATCCAATTCACTGGGAGCTTCTTAGTGCAGAGATGATTAAGATTCAATGAAGCTAAACTTTATAGTGTTAAGATGCATGTGCATAAGTATCATGGTTATTGACTATGTATGTTTCAAAGAAGTGCTCCTCTTCAAAGCGGTCGCATGATCGCAAGAAATAAAATAGTACCTTGTGATCATGCAACAATATGAAATAGGAGCCTGAGTAGTGGTGAAAAGCCAATGACAAGACAGTGGAAGCCCTGAGGTCCCCAGATCTATGATTCCCGCAAGATCGCATGATTGAGAAACCAGTCCTGCGATCATGTGAGATGCAGCCACATGGACTCCTCAGCAGATGCGGGCCCGGTTCATAATTTCATTTTGGTCTGAACCGACGGTAGCCTTTCTTTGCGGCATAGCGGGATTGAGACACATGGAGCGGTGGATTTGAAGGCATTTATACTGTGTGGCATGCTAAAGAAGAATCAACGGAGGTCGCAAGACTGAAAGAACTAACTTGCAATCATGTGAGATCTCATCACGTGTTCCAGTGGGCCCGAGAGATTTCATCTGCGGTTGTCATGCCTTGTGCACTAGCTATTTGCTTAACCCCTTTGCAACTCTTAATGAATCTATGGTTGCCACTTTCCGTGAATGATGTCATGCTATCTTGGTGAAATAGCGGGATAAAGACACGTAGCAATTTTGTCTCTGACGAGAAAAGACAAGACGGTTGACAACAACAAGCATTCCCAAGATCCTTTCACATGTCCAGGTGGGACCGAAGATGCTTAGAGTTGACCAATCATAGAGTGATCACATGATCACATAGATTAAAATATTGCTATGTGATCATGCGATAATGGGTCCCACACAGATAGAAAGGTCTGGTGGTTGACAGGTGGATATCCAATGAAAAGGCGAAGGAAAGAGGAGTAGTCGCATGATCGCATAGATTTAAATATTGCTATGCGATCATGCAAGATTGTGCCATGTGTTGGTGGGTCCGAAAGATTTTGTACGTGGTTAGAATATTCCTGGTTCCAAATCCATGGTTCTCGCTTTGCCGCTGTGGGAAGAAATATGCTTTGCAGTTTAGCGGGGGGTGGACATGTAGCCTGTGGGTCCAAAAGAGTGGTAGATACTTAATCGACGGCTTCCCACTTTGCCGCTATGGTGTGGGAGATTCTATGTGATCATGCGGGATCATGCCACGTGTACTCACTTACTCAGTTAGTGTTTTATGTGACAAGGTGAAATGAAAGCTCGAATAAATGGGAGTGTGTTTTTCTGGGACCCACGAAGGCCAACAGTGCAAGTGCGATGATGAGATGGAATAGTTATTAAATATTATGCCATTCATAGAGTGGTTGCATGAATTTAAAAACATGTTATGTGATCATGTGAGATGCGGATGCATGGCAGTGGGTCCCAAAGACTCATCGACGAAGGTGAATCTACGGTTCCCATTTTCCCTTAATTGGGAGGAAGATTCTTAGAGGTAAAGCTAGATTTCATCACGTGGTTTGACACCCGAGCTTGGCATAAAAGAAAAGATTATTAAATGAAGACAAAGAAGAGGTTTGGTACAGTGCAATGGTTGAACATTTATAAATAGGGAATATGTCACTTTGATCAGGGGAGTTGAGTTATGTCAGATTCATTTCAATAACACAGAGAGTGAATGTTGGCAGTGATAATTCCTTCATGAGTACTAGCATGCAGCTGTCTAGTGTCATTTCCATTTTATGATTCATTAATTTTGATGTTTTATTGTAAATCATATTGGATTGATGAAGTCTTTTCATTTCACCTTCTTGAAGGTGAATTAGATGAAGAGTCAAAGTCATTTTGGCTCCATCTTGTTGTAATTTTGAGAGCATCTATTCTAAGTCCTTTCAAATCTCAGAAGTTGAAACACTTGGCATTCTCAGGAAGGCCGTATGATGTAATCTCTATAATACTATTGTAAAAGTAAATGAAAAGGTCAGAAAAATTGTTGGTGTAAGAGACTTGATGTTGCAGAGACAATTGAAAGTGTTTTATGTCAATGATTTTCTATTCCAGTTAGCTATTGGTTGTTAATTCTATGATTTTTTCTCTTAATCTGAGTTGCAGTAGGAAGGAAAGGATGTTTCATTCCTTTGTTTTGAGGATGTGAATGAACCTCAGTAGGATGTGCTGTGGGATATTTGGAGAAGGATTCATTAGAATTTTTCATCATTTCATTTATATCTCTGTTAGTAGTTGTTGTAGATTAGTTAGTGCTGAGTGTATGAATTCATAAGATGTGTGAGTTCTGCAACTTGGTTCTTAGATTAGAAAGCTCTCCTTGCCTGGATTAAGTCCTGTTTAGGCTTAATTTGGTTTGCCTCTTCTGCTCTCAAGTTAAGAGCATACCCCACATTAGTTTTAGGAACAAAACATAATTCCTTGAATACCATTCACATAGGGAGCTGTACCTACCAATTCAGAGAAAAGCCGGTAACCAAAAAATGGCTTTTCAATTGTTGTAACCAGATATTGTTCACCATTGAGGCATTAAGAGTTATTTCCATAAGAAATAAGAAATGACAAATCTGCTTACTAACAGATTTTTGGGGACTCTGCTGGGGATACAAATAGTCATTTGATTAGTAAGCTACATCATCCTGGAGGGAATAAGATTCCTCAGGAGTACTAGAGAACAAGGTGGACGAGATCCTACATTTGATACATTAGCAGAGCTTGGTTTTCCCATCCTAGAAGTTCCTAAAAAGAAAGGAGAAAGGAAAATTCAGAGTAGGCCTTCTTCTTCTGTTAGAAATCAAAGCACTTCACAAAACACTTGTCAAGTGTTAACACTTCACGGTACTACTACTCCCCTAGTTGTTAATTTTCCACCATACTGTGCTAGAACTGTCATGGCTACTCCATGGGCTGCTGCAGTAGGACCACTGGCACTGACAGCTTATCACCCACTCCCTGCTGGGTCAAGGAAAATTTTTCCTAAGTTTTCAGGAGATGGAAAAGTCACCACTGATGAACATATTAAAGCCTTCTTTGCTGCTACTCATATTTTAGGGGTTGCACATGAGGACATTGTTGTGAGATTATTTGTTGAGACTTTAATAAATAGTGTAGCGGATTGGTTTTATCATCTGGATGATGGTTCCATCACCAATTGGAATGTGATGAGAACAACATTTGAAGATTGTTTTAAGACAGTAGAAGATGAGCATCTTTTATTGACAAAATTGACATCCATTAAAAAATAGCCTCAAATGAGCATGAGGGATTTTGTAGCTGCCTTCAATAAGATTGTTAGTAGAATCCCTGTTGCAGATAGACCTACTGCTGGTAATCTTAAAACATTTTTCGTAAGTGCAATGCCTCCGGATATCAATTATGAGTTGAGAAAGGCACGTCCCATAGATTTAGCAGATGCACAAAAGAAAGCTATCGAATGTGAAGAAGATTTAATTTCAGGAGGAAAATGGAAAAGAGAGTTACAAAATAAAGGAAGTTCAAGTAGTACCTCATCATCTGATGAAATGATTCAAAAATTATCCAATGAATTGGTTTCTATGAAAAGGAAATTACTAGGATTCAATAATTCTAATCAGCATAATTTTTAGAATATGCTTGGAAGAAACATGGACAATAGATTTCTGCAACTTACACGCCCTCAACCTAGGTTGCAGATTGAAGTCGCACCAAAAAAAGGAAACATGTGCGTGTTTAATTTGACTACAGATCACACTAATGAGAATTGTCCAGAAATTGCCCATATGATGCAGTTATTGACCACCAATGAACTGAATATAGCAGCTCCTATTGTAGAAGAAGATACATACTCAACTGGTGACTTTGGAAATTTATTTTTGAAGTATGAATCTAATTCTGAAACTAAAGGTGAATGCTATGCTACTATAGATGGAAACTCATATACAGTGCTCACCAGGAATCAAAAATTAAAGAACCAGTCTTTCAGCAATCCTCATAAAATTGATTCTAGTCCTAAGAGAATTAGTGCTGATACTGATCAGAAGGCATTAAGCTCTCAGCCAGGTAAAGATAAATTATCTTTTGATGCTGTTCAATTCTGTGAAGAATCTAAAATTCAGATTTCTTTTCTAGATTATTTAAAATCGCATCCTTCAAAATTTAAAAGAATAGTAGAATGGTATAAAGGAAATATTTCAGAATTAAATAATAGTGCTACTATGGTAGAAGGGGATGAAACATTGACAACTGATTTGTTTAAAGAAAAAGAATCTATTGTGTTAGCAACGTCACCTGGACAAAAAATTCCTCCCTTCTATGTTTCACTCTATGTTAATGGATGCAAATTAAGTAATTGTATAATAGATTCACGTGCATCAGATAATGTCATGCCTTATTCTGTAGCCAAAGCTTTAAATCTTAATCTCACTAAGGTGTATGGGAAATGTTATTCGATGGATGCCAAACAAGTTCCTTTAATTGGCCAAATCAAGGATGCACAGGTAGCTTTGGCATCTCATCCTGAGAAGAAACTTTTGATGACTATCCTGGTAGCTGACATTCCAGCAAGCTATGGGCTTCTCTTAAGTAGAAGTTTTTGTAGAGACTTAGGAGGATAAATAAAGTTGGATTGGTCTCATGCTGTCATACCAATTGGGAATAAGAAAATCAGATTAGAGCTTGGGGAAAAGAAGAAGTATACAGTCATGAATTTAGATGATCCTAAGGCTCAAATACTTTATCAAGAACTAGAATTTGGTAATTACATGCTATTTACGGAAGAATCTCTAAACGGGAATAAGGATGAAGATGGTAATGAAAAGAAATCAGGTGAAGAAAAGGAATTATCAGACTTATGGGTTCTTGAATTTGATGGAAGTTGTTCTTCATTAGGATCAGGTGTAGGTGTTGTATTGATTCCTCCTCAAGGAGAGCCTAAACCTATGGCATTCAAATTAGAGTTTGGAAATACCAATAATACCACTGAATATGAAGCCTTACTACTGGGATTAGTAGCAACAAAAGAAAAAGGTGTTAAAGTGCTGAAAGCTAAGGGTGATGCAGAGCTTATAGTAAGGTAGGTTAGAGGACAATATTCAATGAAGAATCATAGATTAAAAAACTATAGAAATAAATTTTGGGATTAGATAGAAGGTCTAGATGCCTTTTCTATTGAAGCAATACCAAGAGAGCTAAATACCAAAGCGGATTCATTGGTTGTCTCTGCGTCTTTGTTGTTGCCTCATCTGTACTTTAAAAACAAGAAGTATCAAATTGAAGTTGTATATCAAGCTACTATCCCAGATAATATAGATTCCTGGCAGGTGTTTGAGGATGACAAAAGCTTGCAATTATTTCTAGAAAATGGAAAAATCAGGTTTGAATATCAGCATGAAAAAGAGGAAGAAAATTCTAACCATGGAAAGCAATTTGATGAGGTTCAAGTACCAGGTGATATCATTCCTCCTTATTTTGTATCTTCAGAGAAGTTGTTTAATAGGCATGATGCTTATGTAAAATAGAAAAGAGCTAGAAAAGGGCCTGATACTGGTGAATATGAAGGAGTAAATATTGGTGATGATAATAATCTCAAGATGATAAACATTGGTAAATGTTGTTCGCTTGAAGAAAAAGAAGCTGCCAAACTACTCTTTCTAGAATACAGAGATGTTTTCACTTGGAGCTATGAAGATTTGAAAAGCTATGGAGATGGAAAAATAAAACATCATATTCCTTTGAAGCTTGATGCAGTGCCTTTCTGACAGAAGCAAAGGAATTATAATCCTAAAGTTGCAGATGCTATATTCAGGGAGGTGGATAAAATGTTGAAAGCTCGAATTATCTATCCTATCCATCACTCAACATGGATAGCTAATATAGTGCCAGTGTGGAAGAAGAACAGAGAAATCAAGATTTGTGTTGATTTCCAGAATTGGAATCAGGCATCTCTTAAGGATAACTTTGCACTTCCTAATATGGATTACTTGCTGCAGACAATGGCTAGATTAGAAATGATGTCTATGCTTGATGGGTTCTCCGGTTACAATCGGGTTGAAGTTGAAGAAAAAGATCAGCATAAAATGACATTTACTACACCATGGGGTACATTTGCATACTGCCAGATGCCTTTTGGGCTCATCAATGCTGGTGCCACCTTTCAGAGATGCATAAGTAAGACATTTGCTGATTTGAAGGATCAAATCATAGTAATATATTTGGATGATCTTACTATATTTTCAAAGAAAAGAAAGGATCACATTAAGGATTTGAGAAAAGTATTGCAGAGATCTTGAGATGATGGGATTTCCCTCAATCCAAAAAAGTCTATATTCTGTGTAACAAAAGAAAAACTCCATGGCCATATAGTCTCTCAAGAAGGAATTAGAATTGATCTGGAGTGTGTTGAAGCCATCAGAAGATTAAGTCTGCCAGTAAATAAAATGGGAGTCGAATCATTCTTTGGCCAAGTTAATTTCCTTAGGTATTTTGTACCAGACTTTGCTGAAACAACTAAATGCATCATAGATATGATGAAAGGTGATTCAAATTTTAAATGGAGTGAAGAAGGTAAGCAAGCTTTTCAAAATATTAAAAATGCCATTGCTCATGCTCCAGTATTATGTCATCCGGATTATAGCAGAGATTTTATTATTTATTGTTATGCATCCAAACATACTTTATCAGCTATACTTATGCAGAAAAATGATGAAGACATACAAGCTCCAATAGCTTTTATGAGTATTCATCTAAAAAATCATGAGTTAAAATATTCTTAGATTGAAAAACATGCATTTTCAGTGGTCAAGGCATTGAAAAACTTTAGATTTTACATCTTGCATTCACATTTTGCAGTTTATGTGCCGGATGTAGTAGTTAAAAGTGTGTTGACGCAGCAAGAAGTGGGATGCAATACCAGAGGATCATGGATAGAAAATTAATAGGAATATGATATAGAAATTTTGCCCACTAAGCTGATAAAGGGGAATGCTCTGTGTAGAGCAATTGCAGAAGACAAAGCTGAAAAAGAGCTAGAAGAATCTGAAGAAAAACAACTAGTCCTAGCTGCGGGTCTTCGGGACATATGGTTTGAAGACATTGCTTATTTTCTAACATATGGAGAGTGTCTAGAAGGCATGATGCCAAGACACATGAGAAATCTCAGATTGAAGGCAGCTAAGTTTGTGATTTGTGATGGTAAGCTTTTTAAGAAGGCAATTGATGGCACTTTTCTTAGGTGTGTAGATAAGTAGCAGCAAGAGAAATTATTGAAGACTTTTCATGATGAGGCCTGTGGTGGGCATTTTTCATCTTTAGTGATAGCATTCAAAATATTGAGATAGTGTTATTACTGGCCCAGTATGTTCAGAGATGCATATGCATGGGTAGCCAAGTGTGAGAAATGTAGAATGTTCACTGGATGTCCTCAATTAGCTGCTCTTCCATTGAATCCTGTCATCATTGAAGAGCCTTTCCAGCAGTGGGGCCTTGATTTCATTAGGCCAATCAATCTAGTATCCAGCACTGGTCACCAGTATATAATAACTGCCACTGACTATTTCACCAAGTGGGTGGAAGCCAAGGCAATGAAGAAATCAACTTCTGAAGTGGTATGTGAATTCCTCAAAGAAAACATACTGGTTAGGTTTGGTGTTCCACTTAAGTTAGTAATGGATAATGCAGCCTATTTTTCTTCAGTTGAAATTACTAGCTTCTATTTTGAATATGGAATCACTGTTAGCCATTCATCAGATTATTTCCCACAAGGAAACGGCCAGGCCGAATCCAGTAACAAAAATCTGATCAATATTGTTAAGAAGTTAGTATCAGATAATCAGAAGAAATGGCATAAAAAGATTCATGAGGCATTGTGGGCAGATAGGGTAACACCGAAAAGAGCAATTGGTATATCACCTTTTGAGCTTGTTTATGGGACCGAAGCAAATCTTCCTTTACCTTTGGAGCTGGCCACAAATAAACTAAGAATAGTAATTGAAGATGACATTTACAGAGATGGTTTGGAAAAGAGGATCCTCTTTTTGAGCAAGCTGGAAGAGGAAAGAGCAGAGATAGTCGATCATATCACTCAACATCAGATGTGAGTGAAGGAGATCTTTGATAAGAAGGCAAGGCCAAGGAAATTTTTGATAGGTGATAGTCTGCTGCTGTGGGATAAACATAATGCTCCTAAAGGAATGCACAAGAAGTTTGACAGCCTGTGGAAAGGGCCATTTGTGATTCATCAAGAATTGGAAATCAATTCTTTCAAGCTAGCTTATCATGATGGTGAGGTACTACCACTGACCTTCAATGGTTAGGATTTAAAGCTTTATCAAATGGCAAATTGAAAATAGGTAACCCCTGTATTGTACATAGTTGTGTTTGTTCTTTTGTGTTTCCTAGGTTAGCCTCTTTCCCTTGTTTCCTTTCCTTTGTTCTTGTTCCAATTTTGTTGTGTTGCTATCCTTTTTATTTACCCTTTGTGAAACCAGAGATTCAAGATTCATTTCTTAAACATGGGAGTGTTTAAGTCCCCAGTCAGAGCCAGCTGTTGCCCCACTTTTCACCCCATAACCATGCTATCAAAGTGGAAGGTTTTGATCTCATAGCTATGTCTGGTCATGTCTCAGTCTAGGTCTAAGCCTTTTTAGGTAGGCTTTCTTTGCTAGGTTTCCCTATCATTGCTTTTCTTTCTCTGAGCCGGGTGGGTTGTTCTAAAGGTCTTTCTACATTAGGACATTTGGGATCTTTTTCGACAAGGTTTCATTATGGTAATTTTGAAAGAAGTTCATTATTTAAATCCAATTCACTGGGAGCTTCTTAGTGGAGAGATGATTAAGATTCAATGAAGCCAAACTTTATAGTGTTAAGAGGCATGTGCATAAGTATCATGGTTATTGACTGTGTATGTTTCAAAGAAGTGCTTCTCTTCAAAGTGGTCTCATGATCGCAAGAAATAAAATAGTACCTTGTGATCATGCGACAATACGAAATGGGAGCCCGAGTAATGGTGAAAAGTCAATAACAAGACAGTGGAAGCCCTGAGGTCCCCATATCTATGGTTCCCGCAAGATCGCATGACTGAGAAACTGGTCTTGCGATCATGCAAGATGCAGCCATGTGGACTCCTCAGTAGATGCGGGCCCGGTTCATATTTTCATTTTGGTCAGAATTGATGATAACCTTTCTTTATGGCACAGCAGGATTGAGACACATGGAGCAGTGGATTCGAAGGCATTTATACTGTGTGGCATGCTAAAGAAGAATCAACGGAGGTCACAAGACTGAAAGAACTAACTTGCAATCATGTGAGATCTCACCATGTGTTCCAGTGGGCCTGAGAGATTTCATATGTGATTGTCATGCCTTGTGCACTAGCTGTTTGCTTAACCCCTTTGCAACTCTTAATGAATCTATGGTTGCCACTTTCCCTGAATGATGTCATGTTATCTTGGCGGAATAGCGAGATAAAGACACGTAGCAATTTTGTCTCCGATGAGAAAAGACAAGACGGTTGACAACAACAAGCATTCCCAAGATCCTTTCACATGTCCAGGTGGGACCGAAGATGCTTAGAGTTGACCAATCATAGAGTGATCACATGATCACATAGATTAAAATATTGCTATGTGATCATGCGATAATGGGTCCCACATAGATAGAAAGGTCTAGCGGTTGACAGGTGGATATTCAATGAAAAGGCGAAGGAAAGAGGAGTAGTCGCATGATCGCATAGATTTAAATATTCCTATGCGATCATGCGAGATTGTGCCATGTGTTGGTGGGTCTGAACGATTTTGTATGTGGTTAGAATATTCTTAGTTCCAAATCCATGGTTCCCGCTTTGCCGCTGTGGGAAGAAATATGCTTTGCAGTTTAGTGGGGGGTAGACATGTAGCCCGTGGGTCCAAAAGAGTGGTAGATACTTAATCGACGGCTTCCCGCTTTGCCGCTATGGTTTGGAAGATTCTATGTGATCATGTGGGATCATGCCATGTGTACTCGCTTACTCAGTTAGTGTTTTATGGGACAAGGTGAAATGAAAGCTTGGTTAAATGGGAGTGTGTTTTGCTGGGACCCGCGAAGACCAACAGCGCAAGTGCGATGATGAGAAGGAATAGTTATTAAATATTATGCCATTCATAGAGCGGTTGCATGAATTTAAAAACATGTTATGTGATCATGTGAGATACAGACGCATGGCAGTGGGTCCAAAAGACTCATCGACGGAGGTGAATCTACGGTTCCCATTTTCCCTTAATTGGGAGGAAGATTCTTAGAGGCAAAGTGGGATTTCATCACGTGGTTTGACACCCGAGCTTGGCATAAAAGAAAAGATTATTAAATGAAGACAAAGAAGAGGTTTGGTACAGTGCAATGGTTGAACATTTATAAATAGGGAATATGTCACTTTGATCAGGGGAGTTGAGTTATGTCAGATTCATTTCAATAACACAGAGAGTGAATGTTGGCAGTGATAATTCCTTCATGAGTACTAGCATGCAGCTGTCTAGTGTCATTTCCATTTTATGATTCATTAATTTTGATGTTTTATTGTAAATCATATTGGATTGATGAAGTCTTTTCATTTCACCTTCTTGAAGGCGAATTAGATGAAGAGTCAAAGTCATTTTGGCTCCATCTTGTTGTAATTTTGAGAGCATCTATCCTAAGTCCTTTCAAATCTCAGAAGTTGAACACTTGGCATTCTCAGGAAGGCCGTATGATGTAATCTCTATAATACTGTTGTAAAAGTAAATGAAAAGGTCAACAAAATTGTTGGTGTAAGAGACTTGATGTTGCAGAGACAATTGAAAGTGTTTTATGTCAATGATTTTCTATTCCAGTTAGCTATTGGTTGTTAATTCTATGATTCTTTCTCTTAATCTGAGTTGCAGTAGGAAGGAAAGGATGTTTCATTCCTTTGTTTTGAGGATGTGAATGAACCTCAGTAGGATGTGCTGTGGGATATTTGGAGAAGGATTCATTAGAAGTTTTCATCATTTCATTTATATCTCTGTTAGTAGTTGTTGTAGATTAGTTAGTGCTGAGTGTATGAATTCATAAGATGTGTGAGTTCTGCAACTTGGTTCTTAGATTAGAAAGCTCTCCTTGCCTGGATTAAGTCCTGTTTAGGCTTAATTTGGTTTGCCTCTTCTGATCTCGAGTTAAGAGCATACCCACATTAGTTTTAGGAACAAAACATAATTTCTTGAATACCATTCACATAGGGAGCTGTACCTGCCAATTCAGAGAAAAGTCGGTAACCAAAAAATGGCTTTTCAATTGTTGTAACTAGATATTGTTCATCATTGAGGCATTAAGAGTTATTTCCATAAGAAATAAGAAATGACAAATCTGCTTACTAATAGATTTTTGGGGACTCTGCTGGGGATACAAACAGTCATTTGATTAGTAAGCTACATCATCCTGGAGGGAATAAGATTCCTCAGGAGTACCAGAGAACAGGGTGGACGAGATCCTACATTTGATACATTAGCAGAGCTTGGTTTTCCCATCCTAGAAGTTCCTAAAAAGAAAGGAGAAAGGAAAAGTCAGAGTAGGCCTTCTTCTTCTGTTAGAAATCAAAGCACTTCACAAAACACTTGTCAAGTGTTAACACTTCACGGTACTACTACTCCCCCAGTTGTTAATTTTCCACCATACTGTGCTAGAACTGTCATGGCTGCTCCATGGGCTACTGCAGTAGGACCACTGGCACTAATAGCTTATCACCCACTCCCTGCTGGGTCAAGGAAAATTTTTCCTAAGTTTTTAGGAGATGTAAAAGTCACCACTGATGAACATATTAAAGCCTTCTTTGCTGCTACTCATAATTTAGGGGTTGCACATGAGGACGTTGCTGTGAGATTATTTGTTGAGACTTTAATAGATAGTGCAGCGGATTGGTTTTATCATCTGGATGATGGTTCCATCACCAATTGGAATGCGATGAGAACAAAATTTGAAAATCATTTTAAGAGAGCAGAAGATGAGCATCTTTTATTAACAAAATTGACATCCATCAAAAAATAGCCTCAAACGAGCATGAGGGATTTTGTAGCTGCCTTCAATAAGATTGTTAGTAGAATCCCTGTTGCAGATAGACCTACTACTGGTAATCTTAAAATATTTTTTGTAAGTGCAATGCCTTTGGATATTAATTATGAGTTGAGAAAGGCATGTCCCACAGATTTAGCGGATGCACAAAAGAAAGCTATCGAATGTGAAGAAGATTTAATTTCAGCAGGAAAATGGAAAAGAGAGTTACAAAATAAAGGAAGTTCAAGTAGTACCTCATCATTTGATGAAATGATTCAAAAATTGTCCAATGAATTGGTTGCTATGAAAAGGCAATTACTAGGATTCAATAATTCTAATCAGCGTAATTTTTAGAATATGCCTGGAAGAAACATGGACAATAGATTTTTGCAACTTACAGGCCCTCAACCTAGGTTGCAGATTGAAGCCGCACCAAAAAAAGGAAACATGTGCATGTTTAATTTGACTACAGATCACACTAATGAGAATTGTCCAGAAATTGCCCGTATGATGTAGTTATTGACCACCAATGAACTGAATATAGCAGCTCCTGTTGTAGAAGAAGATACATACTCAACTGGCGACTCTGGAAATTTATTTGTGGAGTATGAATTTGATTCTGAATCTAAAGGTGAATGCTATGCTACTATAGATGGAAACTCATATACGGTGCTCACCAAGAATTAGAAATTAAAGAACCAGTCTTTCAGCAATCCTCATAAAAGTGATTCTAGTCCTAAGAGAATTAGTGTTGATACTGATTAGAAGGCATTAAGCTCTTAGCCAGGTAAAGATAAATTATCTTTTGATGTTGTTCAATTCTATGAAGAATCTAAAATTCAGATTTCTTTTTTGGATTATTTAAAATCGCATCCTTCAGAATTTAAAAGAATAGTAGAACGGTATAAAGTAAATATTTCAGAATTAAATAATAGTGCTACTATGGTAGAAGGGGATGAAACATTGATAGCTAATTTATTTAAAGAAAAAGAATCATTGTGTTAGCAAGGTTGCCCTGGACAAAAACCTCCTCCCTTCTATGTTTCACTCAATGTTAATGGATGCAAATTAAGTAATTGTATAATATATTCAGGCACATCAGATAATGTCATGCCTTATTCTGTAGCCAAAGCTTTGAATCTTAACCTCACTAAGGTGTATGGGAAATTTTATTCGATGGATGCCAAACAAGTTCATTTAATTGGCCAAATCAAGGATGCACAGGTAGCTTTGGCATCTCATCCTGAGAAGAAACTTTTGATGACTATCCTGGTAGCTGACATTCCGGCAAGCTATGGGCTTCTCTTAAGTAGAAGTTTTTGCAGAGACTTAGGAGGATAAATAAAGTTGGATTGGTCTCATGCTGTCATACCAATTGGGAATAAGAAAATCAGATTAGAGCCTAAGGAAAAGGCAAAATAGAACACTATATATTTTTTTTGTTCGCACCATCTTTATGAGGTTGTTGAACTTATATATATGAATCACGGAGCACTTGAAGAATTTGGCTATCTTCAAGACAATCAGTTTACCGAGCAGAATAGAGTACATAGGTTATCAGATTGAGCAAAATCAGACAAGGCTACCAAGTAGAATAGAGAAGAGAACCATCACAGATAAGGTGACATTTTGATGAGCATTTATAGATCTGTTTCAGACAAGTGAGTTGTCAGCTAGTAGATAATTTACCTATTACTTTCTGACAATTGTGATAGAGTTTTTGATAAATCTCTTAACAGAGTAGACTTAACAGTCTTTGTATAAATCTCTTAATTGAGTACACACTTCATTTAGTGTTGTTAAATCCTATAACTAGGTAGATCTAGCTGATCTAATATGTTACTCCTAATAGGGTAAGATCACCAGAAGTGATCAAAACTTGTAGCCTTAACAGGCAAACCTTTTCTATCTACAGTAGTGAAGAATTTGTGGGTGTCATCCCCACCACAGTTTTTACCTTCTAAAAAGGGTTTCTACATTATCAAAATACTTGTGTTATGTGATTTTCATATTGATTTCATGTTGTTTACTTTCTTAAATTAACTAGATGATTGATTTATGCAATTAGATTCAAGTTATTTTGATCAATTATTACAGTATTCAGTTATATATCAGAAAGGTTGTTACAAGTAAAGTTTTGAAGGCACTGATTCACCCCTCCCCTCTTAGTACCTATCTCTCCTTATTCCAACATATAGAATATGCATATTACCAATAGTGTATTTAATATCTTCCATTTATATATTATAATATTATTATTTATATTATACTAGGTATTGATTATTTATTTACTAAATAAATTATATTAGTTATTATTAAATTCTATTTTGATGGGGCATACAAATTTTCATTAGGGGAAGTACTAGGATCGTTTAGTGTACTATCATCATTTTCAACAAAGACTTGTATGTAATTAACATATTCCATGCATTTAATTAAGAAATTTATAATAAAATTACATGAAATATGGATAAAAGTCTTCAGGAATTATCTAAAAGGAGGAAGAATATTGTAAATTGTCATGATTCCATATATGAGAGTAGCATAGAGGAAAGTAAGCAACATGAAATGAAAGAAACTATTATCTACTTCATGCATTTGATAAATGGAGTTAAAAATAAATTTAATAACATGAGAGATAACAAGCCAATCTAACTTAGTGAGTCCCATCATGAAAAATCAAATCTACCCAAATTAAATCTAGGAATTAATATGAAAATTAAAAACCTAGAAATGAAAATATTGATTAATTAAATGCATAAAAATGAGATCTATAAACTGAATTAAAATGGAAATATCATGTGCCATGTTCACAAAAAAGTAACAAAAGAAATGTGGATTACTATTTCAAATGGAAAAACTAGTGATCCTGGGCCTATTTCCTATGTTGCATTGGAAGTAAGATGATTCACTAGACTCAAGAAGACTTAAGCACTAAGTGGGTGCAATGTAATGCCCCCTCTAGGGAACACAGGAGATATTAACCTAAAACGTGTAACTAAGTTTGCAGAATAATTTTTTTTCTTAAATGTTTACGAATAATGATGAATAAACAAGTGGAAGTAAAACATAAAGTCCATAAGAACATAAACATAAACCATAAATGTAATCTCCAAAGGTAGATTACACATCTCAAGGGTTCCTTGATGTAGAAACTACAAAACACAATTACAACCATGAATTACATATTACCTCATAATTACAACTAAATAATAAAATAGACATACTCATCAAACATCCATTGCACATGTCACAGGGTATATGATTATAATAAATTATAAAGTACAAATAGAGAAGTACAAGATCAAGAATATAACTCCAAGAAGATAGAAAAGGAAGTAACTACAACCATGATCATCCAGCACACTAGAAAAAGGATGTCAGAGTCTCAAATGGTAAAAGATTCACTACCAACCAACCTCATAGAAACCTGTGGTTCCACTCCCATAGTGCTGAGGAGAAAACATCAAATCCCATATGGATAATAATACCATACAATCAGGTAGACTAAGTAAGGGTCCTAGAAGCTCCTATCTCAAAGGTACAACTCAAAAGAAAAAGGTACGTGCATAATATCCTAGAGGCAACTAGCACATGTAGGAAACCTATAATAAAATTAGGGAAGTGTCATCACATGAGTCAACTCTAAGGTCATCTGGTAGCCTCTCTAGACACCGACCCCTAGTGACTCTATACGAATTAGTAGTCCTCTCATGCAGACAAGGATAACTAACTATGCCAAACTCACCATCACTACTAGATGAGAAAGCATCTTCTTCCACTCCTATCCTTAGCCTATACTAGCACTCAAGGCATGGGTGAGGAATCATTATCTTATTAATTCATTTTAATCCCCATTTAATTTAATATTATCACTTGATTAAGTAACTTACTAAGGATACCCAAGTAGCCACTTCTAGGCTCTGGTGCCTCCAAAGTAAGTCACTTCCCTTCTAACACCTAGATAACCTACCCTAGGTTTAATAATCTCAAATTATGACTCTAAGTCAACATAACCTCATAATGCCCAAAATTGGTTCCAAGAAGTAATAGGAACACATGTTTCCATTGGGGGACCCACTGTCCCACCCTTGGTACTGCTCACAATAGTCCATGGGACATGTCGTGGCAGTACCTCAGGTACTGCAAATGATAGTCCCCAAGAACTCTATGTGGCAGTCCCCTGGGGGGGTTGCGCATGATAGCCTTTGGGGCTTCTGAAGGTAAGCAGGGGGGGCTGGGTTAAGCTTGCCTCCACAAACAATTTTTTTTTAAAATTCAATTTAATTTTGTTTTTCATATTTTTTTTAAAATAATATTTTTTTAAAATTAAAACACCAGTAATTTAATGTTTTTCTAAAACATCAAACTATATATATATATATATATATACATATATACATATATATATATATATATATATATACATATATATATATATATATATACATATATATATATATATACATATATATATATATACATATATATATATATACATATATATATATGTATATATATATATATACATACATACATATATATATATATATATATATATATATATATATATATATATATATATATATATATATATATATATATATATATATATATATATATATATATATATACATACATATATATATATATATATACATATATATATATACATACATATATATATATATACATATATATATATATATACATATATATATATATGTATATATATATGTATATATGTATATATATATATATATATGTATATATATATATATATATGTATATATATATATATATATATATATATATATATATATATATATGTATATATGTATATATATATATATAAGGAAAAGACATGAAAGAATATAAAGGATTATATTTCCTTTCGAGAGGTAATTTTTAACCGGGTAAGAATAATTCAACATACATATATTTTTGAGACAGACAATTTGAAAACCCTTATTATGTAATGAATTTGGGTATTTTCTAAAATGTTCTCTAGGGTTTAATTAAAATTTTCCTTTCAATTTCAAATATCAGATCTAAATTTTCTCTAATGAATCTATCATTAATCTAAACCTAGGGTTTTCAAACAATTAATCTTTCAAAAAAATTTCAAAACCATTGACTCCTATCAATTTACCTAAATTCGAACCCTAATTGAAAATCAAGCAAGAATTAAAAACAAGGATTGCATGTAAACCATAATTCCCTACAATCAAATTCCAAAATTTCCAGAAGAAGAGGAAACACATGAAACATCCCAAAATATCCAAATATGATAGATATGAAAAATACAATCCTTTCAAAATTACATAAATACAATCACAAAGGTTATCAAACCCTACCTCAAACACCAAAAAGATAGATCCGACGATGACCATAAATGAAGACAAATCCAAGATTTCAGAAAATAGCACCAAATTGAAATCCTTCACCCAAAAATTCTCCAAACTTGTGTGTTGAGAATAATTGTCAAACCTTCACAATTAGGAAATTCAATCCCACATGCAAAGGTTTGAACTCAACACCATAGAGAGCCTTGTTTACATCAATTCCTAATTTCTCTTAATTTCAGTTTTGAACTCAAGTCTGATTTTCTAATTGCTCTTGTTGGAAATACTTAACTCAAAATTGACTAATTCTTTTATTTTAATATTTTCAATTTTGATTGTGCAACTTAATGCATTCTAATTAATTTAAATAATAATATTTAGTCTACTTTAATTTTCCACATGCTATTTATTTCCCAATTAAAAAATGTCTTTTATTTGAAAGAGTTAAATTCACAACTAATTAAATCTAAAGTGAATGTATTTAATTAGTTCTCATTAATTAAAGAATTTTATTTTCACAATATGCCTTTTAATTAAAAATCATTAAATTTAATAATTATGTTTAATTGATTAAATACTCTCACATTTAAATAGCTAAAAATAGTAAAAATATAATTTATTTAAATTACAAAATTAATATAAATAAATCATCTAATTATAGCAATCACGTCAATAACCAAAAAAATCAACTGAACTTAAAGAACCACAACCATGCTCAAGGAAGAGATTATAAACTCGCGTCACCTGGCTGAGTTTGGAAAGGGTAAAATATCATAATCTTGTCCACTATTTCAGGACAATAGTATGGCTTAGGTTGGGGTTTGAATCTGAATATTATCTCCCCTCTTTTACTATTGAGAGTAGTGATAGGGCACACTCATCTTGACAATTCAGGGAAGTCGATGTCTGGTACTTGCAAACCTTCATACAAGACTAGCATGTACATACATATATATAAAACAAGCAATGGTGGGGATTGAGACATCATGTGGATCCTGCAAGTAGGTAACTACGACTCCGTCCCTCAACCATATCAAATACATCATACAATAAAATAAAAGCATACATGATCACCATGCACATGCAAGTATGGGGTAAGTATAAGTAT
Source organism: Chamaecyparis obtusa (assembly GCA_027943335.1). NCBI lineage: Eukaryota > Viridiplantae > Streptophyta > Pinopsida > Cupressales > Cupressaceae > Chamaecyparis > Chamaecyparis obtusa. Next base: position 403,443 of record BSBK01000367.1, read on the forward strand.
AATCATAATCATAAGAATTATTTTAAAACATGTAAGTCAACATCATAACTAACATCAACTAACTGCATCAATATAACAACCATAATCATCCATTTATTAAAATCACCATGTAGTATCATACATCCAAAACTATAATATAACTGAAATATCAACGCACACATAAAAGTGGCCTAAAAGATTTTGGCAATATAAAACTGAAAAGAAAACTATGGGTGGGCACTACATCAACCCCCCCTAGAGTAAGGCTTACTCTTGGAAGCCTACAAACAAATAGGGATATAAATTATGTAATCTCATTGCGTCCTCCCAAGTCACTGACGACTCATCAGTAGGGTCCCATTGGACCCTTGCTTGCTCGATGGTGCGATCCCTAAGGGTTAGATTTTGCTGGTAAAGAATATGAACGAGCTCCAAAACTAGCTTCTCATCCTCTACTTGCAAAGCATTCCAATCAAGTACATGTGCAACATCTGGTATATACAGTCTAAGTACTAAACATGGAAACATCATGGATGCGAGACAAAATGGGCGACAAAGAAAGATGGTAAGAAATTGGTCCTATCCTCTCTATAATCTCAAAAGGTCCTAAAAAATGAGGTGCCAACTTTGAACTCTTTCCATAACAAATCAGATTCTTCCATGGATGCACTCTGAGGAACACCTTAACATCAATAACAAACTGCTTGTCCACTCTATGAGCATCTACATACTTCTTCTACATGTCCTAAGCTATGGTCACATGATCACGAATGTACTCCACTTGTTATTCCATATCTTGAAGCATCTCAAGACCTAACATAATATGATCCTCTAGCTTGTCCCAGCTCAAAGGTGTATGGTGAGAACAACCATACAAAGCCTAAAAAGGCAACATGCCAATAGAGCTCCAATATCTATTATTGTAGGAAAACTTGACCAAATATAATTAGTCCTCCTAATGAGTCTGTTTATCCATGACATACATCCTAAGAATATCCTCAAGCACCTGATTAACCTATTATGTCTGACCATCGATCTCAGGGTGATATGTCTGTAAGGTGGAAAAATGTGATGGATAGGTAGGGTTTTTAACAATGCACCTAATAGAGGCCCTAAACCAATATTTACCACCAAACATATAAATTGAAATGATAAGTAATGTAAATCTGGAGATGCTTGTCAAGAATACTAAAATTAAATAAGATAAAATACATACCTCATAACAAAGCTGATATGAAAATACCTATTTTTTGGTGTCTGTACTGGGTTTGAGGAAATTTTGTAACTGGATCTGTGACATGAAATCAAAGATAGAGAAAAACTAGAAATCTTTTCCTTTTCTGAGAAAGGTCGAACTTGACCTAGGTAGAAAGGTCAACCTTGACCCCTTTATGTCAACCTTGACCTGCATTGCTCTGACGAAAATTATGTTCACGGATCACAAAAGTTTTCCAAAAAGGGTACTCATATCTGCTCTGAAACTCCTAAAACAACTATTGTAGATATCTGAAAATGGTGTTTTGGGGTTCCTATATAGGGTTTTGCCTTAGTCAAACCCCTATTTTGGTGATCTCCACCTCTACTAATAGCGGAATGTAATAGAATATGTGTGTGTTGAATGCCTGATGCCAAGATCTAATCCTCTAGATTAAAAACCCTAGCATGAATTGAAATGAGAGAGAAATGCATAGATTTGAATATGATAAATAAAGCATACCAAGCCCCCAAGGCTAAAATATTCCTACCAAACTCACAATCCGTAATTGCTACCCCATGATTGTATCTTTGAATGCTTGAATGTTGAAAATGGTGGATCAAGGAAGAAGGGATCTTTCTTGCTCCAATAGCTTGTCACAAATACTTGCTTGCATCAAGGCATCAACAAAATCTTGATCTTCTATATCATCCTCTTGCAATCTTGCATCATCTCTTCATCATCACCTCTTGCTTGCCACTTGAAGTCGCTTGGTGAAAATGAAGGCAAAAGAGAGTGCTTATATAGAGATTTCAAGGCAAGGCTCCTCGGGAAATGTAAGGGCCCATAATTCAAATTTTACCTCAAATTATGGTCCAATCAAACTAACCAACTAAGGAGAGAAAATAATTAAATGAATTTTAAATTAAAATCCTTCCGCATTCGGATTTGGAGGCCCGCTTTTAATTTCAGGACCTGCTCTGATCAAAACTTGAAAAGGGGGACAAGAACTTAATAAGGGTCAAGGTTGACCTTGACGTTGACCTAGGTTAGGGTCGATCTTCAACCTAACCCAAAGTTTCAGGCTCAGCCCGCTTTGAAAATAGAGAAGCTCTAGGTCGGCCAGAGACTTGGGATGTTTGGGAAATCATGATAGAATATTGGAAAAGGGCCCAGAGGCCTAGGAGAGATGAGATGAAGGCTAGGAGGACCAATACCTAGGTCCTACCTAGAAAATAGAGCCATAATGAGGGAAATTAAGGAGAATCCTCAAGATCCTAACCCTAATTTCACCTAGAAATGAAGAACCAACTACAAATGCATCCTAAATGCAAATATATCATGAAAAATGCACTAAATGAGGGTGCTAAACCAACCAAGCTGGAATTTATTCCATTTTAAGATAATACAATGTCAAGCTAAAATTCAGTTGTGCTCCAAGATCATGCTGCAAGGAGGTCCAAAATGAAGATGTGAATACTGGATCCCTATGTGATATAATCTTGCGGGGAATACCATGCAATCTCATAATGTCCTGCATGAAGACACTAGCTACAAAAGGTGTTGTGTAGGATGCTCTCATAGGAGAGAAGGGTGCCACCTTGGTGAACTAGTCAATGGTAACCATAATGGTATCATGTTTGCAGGGTGTCATAGGAAAACCCACTATGAAGTTCATCGAAATGATATCCCATTTCCATGAAGGAACAAGATTGGGATGTAAAAGACCCACTAGATGCTAGTGGTATTCCTTGACCCTTTGATACTCTAGACATCTTACCACAAAATCTACAATGCCACATGTCATACTAGACCAATAGTACAACTGTCAAAGGTCTACATGCATCTTCTTGACACCTAGATGTGTCGAGTAAGGTGCATGATGAGCCTTAGATAAGATCAAGGTATGAAGATCATCTAATGGGGGTACATATATCTAGCTCATGTATTGCAAAAGGCCATTTGACTCCAAAACATACCCTAAAAATATGCCCTGCAAAAGTCTCTCTCACTTTATCTCATCTCTCACTTCCTTGTACCAAGTATCTAAAGGAAGTGCCTAGATTATATGAGTCCAAAAATCTACACCAAGAGTCAAAGCTGATATCTCATGTCTCTTGCAACTCAAGGTGTCAGCTACCACATTTTCCTTACCCTCAATGTACTTGACCTAAAATTCATATTCACAAAGAAACTCCATCCACCACCTTTGTCTGGCATTTAGATTAGGCTGGGTAAAGATATATTGTAGGCTATGATGATCACTATAAAATTCAAATCAGTGTACCAATAGAAAATGTCTCCATTGGACCAATGCATGGACTATCACTGCCAACTTAATGTCATGTGTTGGATAATTCAATTCATGGTCCTTGAGTTTGTGAGATTCATAAGAAATCACTCATTCTTCCTGCATAAGGACTACTCCTAGACCTTCCAAAAAAGCATTAGCACACACCATAAAATCACCTATAGGATCTAGAATTGCTAGAATAGGTGTGTTGGTCAGATACTTCTTGAGGTTCTAGAAAGCCTCTTCACACTTCTCTATCCAGACATACTTCTTCCCTTTCCTCTGGAGAGAAGTAATCTGATAAGCAACTCTAGAGAAATATTTGACAAACTTGTGATAGTATCCTTCCAAGACCATGGAACTACAGACTTTAGAGACATTGGTGGGGGTTGGAAAATCAACTATAGCTCAAATCTTGGATGAATCCACTAAAATACCCTCACTTAAGATTACATGCCCCAAATACTGAACTTCTGAATGAAAGAAGTCAAACTTTTCTCCATTAGCATACAAATGATTGTCATGAAGACACTATGAAACTAGCCATAAATGTTTCTCATGTTCTTCCATGTTTTTAGAGTATATCAATATGTCATCTAGGAAGATAAGAACAAAATGGTCAAGGTAAGAGTGAAATACTCCATTCATTAAGCACATGAATATAGATGGGGCATTTTTCAAATGAAAAGGAACATTTGTGAACTCATAATGTCCATAGTGAGTGTGAAATGTTGTCTTGTGAATATCTGCATCATGAATGTGCAACTGGTGGTATCATGACTTAAAGTCAATCTTGGAGAATACCTTACCTCCTTTTATCTGATCAAAGAGATCATCGATCCTTGGTAAGGGGTACCTATTCTTGATCGTTACCTTATTCAACTATCTATAGTCAATGCACAAGCATAAATATGCATTCTTCTTCTTAACAAAGAGTACAGGTGCTCCCCATGGATAAACACTCAGATGAATGTTTCCCTTTTCCAAAAGATCCTCTAACTAAAGCTTAAGCTCATGCAACTTTGGAGTGGTCATCTGGTAAGGAGATCTAGATATAGGTTGTGCTCCTGGAACTAGATCAATGTGAAAATCTATGTCACACTTGGATGGCATACCTAGAATCTCACTAGGAAAGACATCAATGAATTCTTATAGTATATGATGATCTAGAGTCTTATCCTCTATTTCCACTAAATCTAGATCATTCATAGTTACTGTTGACATCCCTTTCAAATGTTTCACTTGAGTTTCATAGCAGAAATCATACAAAGAGATACAGGGCGTTGAATTACCACTATCTCACAATCCTTACAAACATCATCTTTGCATCTGATTAACTTTTGTCTGTGATAAATGTTGGCTCTTTGAGAACTCAAAAAATCCATCCCAAGAATAATTTCATATGATCCCAAAGGATTCCCATGAAGGTCAACTGTGGTGGTCAATTGACGCAAGTGAGGGATGGGGAGAGGGGCCAAAGGCACACCCTAACTAGATCCACCTAGCAGAAAAAAAAATGTGGAAGAAAAACAAAACAATAGTGAGAGAGAGACTGTAGATACTTTTCATATATTATATTCAAATTGATTCATACATGTCAAGCTCCAAGGCCTTCCCGGTTTAGGCCATATATTACAATCAAGTACAAAAGTCCTCCAACATGTGAGGATCTAGTAGCAATCTCTAATTTTCCATCTTCTATCTTCTAACTTCCCCAAAAACTATTCCTAAACTCTAACCAAACAACTACATTTAGGCAAGAGGCTAAAAAATCAATTCAGCCTTTAGATCCACCATCAATGAAAGGAATGAATAGATCTAGGTCCACATGCTTCCCAATGATAGATATCAACATTAAATGCACAATTCGGCCTCAAAAGAAATCCAAAACAAACAACTCGATAAGAAAGGAAGCCAAGCACCAGAAAAGAATCATTGAGCACCAAGGAAATTCACTGAGTGCTAGAGAGATAACCAACCAACACTGGTGAACAAAGGAAATTGAGCAACACCGAACCACCTCAGTCAAAGAAGGAACCGAACAAAGCAGAAAACTAAAAACATCTTTTTGGTGATGCAGGATTGCCAAGGACCCGAGATGCTCCTACATCATGAATTGACCTAGGTCTAATTCACACTTATGGACTAGAGAGCCTATTGAAATCCTTTCCCCAAAGGCCAAATCTACTTGCCAACCAATGTCTTGCTTTACTGCCACTAGCCCGCATCTCTCTACTACAAAAAAAAAAAAACATAATTTGTAGCTCCTGAATCAAATAAAATAGAAAGATAAATACCTCTAGTGGCTCCAGAAGTCCCTACCACAATACCTTGATTCTTTTCCTAATGATGGTCCACTATTGTAAATAGCTAGTGAGATATGCTAGCATTCCCTACAGTAGGCTCAAAAGATGCAGGTCCCTGTCCTGAAAAATATGATGCACACTGAGGGAAATTCACTGCAATGTGACCATGCTAATCACATAAGAAGAAACCATTGCCTCTACTATGACCTCTCCTAGCAGAGGGTGCACCTAAATGTTGATAGCTACCTCTACTCACAATTGAATGTGTTCTTTGTGTAGGTTGACTGTTCTGATTGCGTCTATTGCACAAAAAATTATGGAAGTTCTTAGAGTGAGAACCACTATTTTTTCTTGGAGGATTAGTGCCCTTCTTCTACTGACTATGAAAATAGGGAGGGGGTTTCTTGAATTTTCCTAAGCCTTGATTCTAATTTCCTTTAAATCTTGAAGATGAAGGAACTCTTGTTTGAACCCATATCTATCCACCATGTCCTGAGGCCAAATTTGCCTCATCAAAGTAGCCTTAATAACTGCTTCCTTGAGGGTCTTGGGTTCAAAAACCAAAACTCCTTTGATAATGTGGTCATTGAGTCCTCTGATGAAATTTTGTAACAAGAGTGGTGACTGATCATTGTATCTTGAATAGGGCTTGAGATGAAAGAAACATCACTCATACTCCTGAATAGTCATGGACATCTATCATAGATTATGGAACTCATTTGCGTGTTTTCACTGCCACTACTCTGATAGAAACTATTCATGGAAGTTTTCAAGGAAAATCTCCCAAGTAACAATCTCCATAGTAAGTCCAAGTTTTTTCTCTTCTATTTTCCACCATGAAGTTGCAAATCCCTCAAGACTCATAACAACACATCTTTCCTTAACATTAGTGTCAAACTGATGCATGGAGAAACAAAAATCCAAAGCAATGAGCTAAGCCTCTACCTCAAATCCGGTTCTAATACCATTAAAAGGAGGTGGTCGTGCTCTTAGGAGGTCTCTCATTTGATTACCCTTTATGGCTCTGGTGGGGATCCCTACTCTCAAGAGAACTCTTTCTCTTCCTAAGACCCTATCTTTGGTCTTCTTAGGGTATCTTTCTCCACCCAAACTAGAGATCAACTCTCTGATCCCCTACTTCACCTAAAACGCTTCACCAATGACAAATTACTCTTCTTTCCTCCTCACTCTTCTAGAGCTTACTTAGGCTCCATTCAACCAAATCTCTTCCATTCCACTCTTGGAAATGGGGTTGGATTCTTTGACCTTTCCTAGGTTCCTTTCACTTGAAGTGTTTCAACTTGGATGGATTCTTTCAACCATTTCTAGTTGGGTTCATAGTTTTCTTGTTTTGAGGCCTTGTCACCTTTTTGGTCAACAAAACCTTGGATAAACTAGGTTTCTTGAATTTTCTTCCAAATTTACTCAACAAAAACTTGGATAAACTTTATATTCTTCTTAACATCAACCAAGACTCAAGGATTTATTGAGTCTTAGGTCCTGGAACTGTCCATACACTGGCTTTCTACCAAACCCCTATTTTTAAGGGTTTTAGGAGCATGCACACTAGTCTATTTGTTTTTGGTTCCAATGGGTTGTTCACACAACTCCACTACTCCTCTCCTTGCATTTAATCAACAAGGACTCACTCCTCTACATTCTCCCTCCATTGATTGGGTCTTCCCAATCCATTTATCAAGCTCTCTTGCTACTGTTCTGCACAAACCACTACCTAGAATGCCTCTACACTCACCTAGGGCTTGATGGAAAAATTCATTCTCCTGCAAATAAAAACTCCACAAAGAATTTTTACAATATATATAGATTCCCATACTTGATTCCAAGAGGCCATGAAATTTTAACCATGGGAAGTCAAGTAGGGAGCATTATTTACAAGATTGGCACTAAAACAGATAGTGAACCAGTGAAACATAAAATATTTACAATAAGTTCACCAGTCAGACTAAAAACCTAAAATAATGCCAAACAAAGTAATTATATAACAAAAGGTAAATCCTCAATGCATTAGTTTAATCCTTTCAATCCATCAAACTCTAGATGAAGACTCTGTTACACAAAACCCAGTCCAATTGTCTAGCTTCTTAATTCTCAGTCCGTATAATGAAAAAATTCCACTATCAGATTAGGGTTTTCTTACCTAAAATACTGTATTCCCACATGTTTGGACCCTTAGGTTGGGATTTGGGCATCATTAAATCCTTTTCCTAGTTTTTAGGAAATGTTGTCATGACAACTTTGTAAAGTTGCAAAGTTGTCATGAGCAACTTTTACATCTTTTGCATTGTTGACTAACCACTAACCTCAATGGTTCAAATAATATTCAAACCATTATATATGACCTTAAAAACATCAAAAAACATCAAAAACTCAAAAAACTCTCCATTTTGAAGTCTTGGTCATAGCTTGAGCCTTTGTTAACTTTCTAGGACTTAAACACCTAGTTCCTTAATGACCACTCAAAACTCTTGACTCAACTCAACCCTATGTCTAATCAAACACAAAGAAACTTGGGACTTTATAAATTAGTCCTTATTAGGAGGTGGTTGGCTAAACCAACCTACAAGCCAAATTTTTTTAAAGATCCTCAAAATACCTTAGGGTGCTCGTGCACCATTCTCCCCCGGCCACAAACAAGTTAGGGAATCTATGGTGTTAAAACCTCCTCACTAATTCCATGCTTTTTGAGGTCACTCTAAACTATCCAAGTAGCCTCTAACTCTGGTTGGTGTCTCTATTTCACCAAGTGCTCCATGTAGATCTTATGCCTAGTCTTTTTCTTCACCCTTGAATCCAAAATCTTTTCCACTTGTGGCTTGATCTGATCAACAGCTTGGAGTTCCACCACATCCTTACTCACCTTAGTATTTTATTATTCTTCATCCATCACTAGCCATTTTTAGTTCACCAAATATTTCACATTGAAGATAGGAGAAATGGACATCTCCTTGGGTAACTCCACCTTGTAAGCATTTGGACCATATTTTTCCAACACCTTGCATGGCCCAATCCTTCTCATCTATAATTTACTTGGCTTACCCTTCTATCATCTAGCCTTGTTCAAGTATACCATCACTAGATCACCTACCTAAAATTGTAAGTCTATTCTCCCTTCATCTCTTTTAGCTTTCAATTTCTGATTTGCCTCCATTAGTGTCTTCCTGAATTGTTCATAAACTTCTCTCATTGATTGAACAAATTCATCAGCATGACCACTGATTCCTTCATATCCTTTTAGATCTCTTAAATTAAGTACACCCCTTGGATGTAATCCATATATAATCTCAAATGGAATCTTACTGGTAGTCCTATTTGTGTTGTCATTATAGGAAAACTCTATCTATGAAATAACTTGCTCCCAACCTTTTCCATACTCCTTGGTCAAGAATCTCAACAAATTACCAAGTACCTTGTTAATGACCTATGTCTACCCATCCATTTGAGGATGATAGGAAGAGCTATGAGACAAGTTGGTTCCTAGCCTCTTCCAAAGAGTCTTCTAGAAGTGTCCCATGAACTTCACATCTTTGTGTGCAACTATGCTTATGGGAAACCCATGTATCTTTACTATCTCCTTGAAGAAAATATGGGCAATGTGACTGGCATCATGTGTTCTTTTACAAGGAATAAAATGGCTAATCTTACTAAACCTGTCTGCTACCACAAACACACTATCCAAACTAGCTGGTGTCCTAGGAAACCCTACTATGAAATCCATACTTATGCACTCCCAAGGTCTATTTGGGATGGGCAATGGTTTGTAAAGACCTACATTTGTTGATTTTCCCTTTTCCTTTTGACACACTCCACATTGTTCAACATACCTTCTTATATCCTTTTGCATTTTAGGACACCAATAGAATCTCTCTACTAAATATAGTGTCTTGTTTCACCCAAAGTATCCACTCAAGTTACCATTGTGCTTCTCTTGGATGAGGTTCTCCCTCATGGAACCTCTTGGAACACATAATTTATTTCCCCTAAATAGTAGACCATTTTTCAAAGTATAGTCAACATAGTCACTATGAAAATGATTAGAAAATTCAGTGCATACCTTGTAGATCTCTGAGAAGTCTGCATCCCCCTTATACATGTCTTTGAACTCTTCAACTCCAATGCTTTGTAACTGTATCTCCTGGATAGTAAGAAGTCTCTTACTAAGGGCATCTGCAACCTTATTGTTTACCCCCTTTTTGTGCTTGATGTTAAAGGTATATGACTATAGGAACTCCAACCATTTGATATACCTTAAACTAAGCTTCTCTTGAGTATTAATGTAACTTAATGTCTAGTTATTAGTGAATACCACAAACTCCTTAGGCAATAGGTAATGCCTACACTTATTAAGGGCTTGCACTAAAGCATATAGCTCTAAGTCATAGGATGAGTACCTAGACTTTTCCTCATTTAGCCTCTCACTAAAGAATGTCATTGGCCTACCTTCTTTGCTTAGAACTACCCCCACTACTATGTTATTGGCATAACATTCCACTATGAATGGTTTGTCAAATCTTGGTAAAACTAGTATTGGTTGGGTAGATACCTCTTTCTTCAACTTCTCAAACCCCTCATTAGCTTCTTTGGTCCATGCAAACTTTGTCTTGAGTCCTCCTTTGATGGTGTCAAGGACTGGTGCACAAATTTCACTAAACCTTCTAATAAACTTCCTATAGAATTAGGCTAACCCTTGGAAGCTTCTAACTTTAGTCCCTATCTTGGGAGTAGGCCAATTAAGAATGGATTAAAATTTACTCTTGTCCATCTTCAAGTCACCTTGGGATACTACAAATCCTAGGTAGACTAACTCTTGTTTCATAAACTCACTCTTTTCAAGGTTTATGGTGAGATTCTCTTCTTAAAGTTTCTTCAAAACAAGTTCTAGGTGTGCCATGTGGTCTTCTATTGTCTTACTAAAGACTAATATGTCATCTAGATATACCAGTACAAATACTCCTATGAAATCCTTTAAGACCTCATTCATAACCCTCATGAAGGTACTAGGGGCATTTGTGAGGCCAAATGGCATTACTAGCCATTCATAGAGACCCTATGTGGTTTTGAAGGTAGATTTCCACTCATCCCCCTCTTTCATCCTGATTTGATAGTACCCACTCTTAAGGTCTATCTTGGAATAGAATTTAGCACCCAATAATCCATTAGGTCTTCTATCCTAGGGATTGGGAACCTATACTTGATGGTGATCTGGTTGATTTCTCTTGATTTAGTGCACATCCTCCATGTGCCTCCCTTTTTTGGTGCTAGAACTACTGGTACATCACAAGGGCTTATGCTCTTCCTTATAAAACCTTGATCCAAAAGTTATTGAACCTACCTGGCTATCTCCTTGTTTTGTTTTGGTGTGATCTTGTGGATAGTCTTGTTAGGAAATGATGCCTCTGGCACAAAATCTATCTAATGACTGAATGCTCTCTTTTGTGGTAATGTAGCTGGTGTACCCTCACTAATTATGTCCTCGAACTAGTCTAATAGTTTCTTTACTTCTTCTATCACAAGTGACTATTTAGATGGCTCTTCCTCCTTTGGCTTCAACATGATAGCATAGCCAACTTCTTATCCTCCTTTCATGTCTTGTAGGAACTCTTTTGCACTCATTAGGAGTGCAGTTAAGTCTTCCTTCTCTACTATGTCTTCTTCTATCAAAGACTAAATTTTAAAAGTTACTCCATTCTTCTTGAATGAGTACTTTTTCTCCTTACCATGATGTATTGCCTCCCTATCATATTGCCATGGTCTGCCAAGTAACAGATGACATTCATCCATTGGTAACACATCACATAGTATCTTGTCTTGATACTTGCCAATAGTAAACTCAACCCACACTTGTTCATTTACCAAAATATTTTGTCCCATATTCAACCAAGTCACTTTGTAAGGGCATGCATGAGGTAGTTTAGTCAACTTTAATTTTTGTACTACTTCCTCTAAAATTACATTGTCAGTAGACCCTGAGTCTATGATCACTCTACATACTTTGCCAAGAATCTTACATTTGACCCTAAAAAGATCCCTTCTCTATTTGTGTTCATCCTTTGTGGGTGCTTTGATCAAGATCCTTCTTAGCATGAGACTCTCTCCTTTCTCTGAGTCTAAACTCACCTTTGATTTCTTAGTATAATCCTCCTCTTGTTTAAATACAATATTTTTATCACCTTGTGAAGATGTTGGTTTATCAGGGCACCTATATGTAGGGTGTCCCAATTTCCCACAGTTATAGCACTTCATAGAAGAAAAATGAGAGCTCCTTCCAAATCCACTCGATCTACCTCTGCCACTACCATAGGAATTTCTACCTCTTCCATAGCTTCCTCTATTTCTTGATTCACTATTTTTCTCAATGAGTTTGGCTTCCCTTGACTCCTGAATTCATTTCTTCTACAACTAGATCCCCCTCTCTGTCCACCCCTTGATTCTCTTCCTCTTCCCCTACTCCTAGAAGTAGTGTCTTGCTTCTTTCCTCCACTTTAAGTACCAATTGAAAAAACTTATGGATAGTAGTGGGAGTCCAAAAACTAATCTCCTCTTGGATACTCCATCTTAGGCCATCCAAATATCTAGCTACTCAGATGATTTCTTCCTCTTTGACTTTCATTCTTAGGCAAATTTTTTGGAACTCCTCAGTGTAAGAGGCCACATCCATCTCTTTCTGTCTAAGAACTTGTCTCTTGGTATGCATCTAAATCTCATGATATTTTGGTAAGTAATTATCTTTAATCTTAGCTACCATAGCCTTCCAATTGGGTACTAGTCTTTTCCCTTCTTTTTCCATATCTTCTTGAAGGAACTTCCAGCATGTCAGGGTTGGTCCCCTAAGTCTTGACATGGAAACCTTAGCTCTTTGTCCCTCTGAGATGCCTTCACACTCAAAGTGATTCTCCACCCCCTCAATCCACTCCATCACTAATTCTGAATCTATCTTACAAGTGAAAAGGGGTATACCTTCCAGTGCCTTGCCTCCCAAGACCTTAATTTTTGTAAGGAAGGGTTCTTCTTGTATTGGTGGATCTATTTTAGGGATGTAATCATCTTCATCCACTACTTTACCCATATCATCCTCAACTTCTAATTTTTCTTTCATCTTACTAGTTGTCTCTGCCACTTCATCTAGCTTATCCTTTAGGGCTTATATAGTCTCCTCTAGGATCCTATTTCTTACTTTTTGTTCAACCACTTCTCTTTCCAATTCTACATTGGTCACCATGGTGTTATCTCCAATGGACTCACTTCTTTCTGACATACACTTTTTCAATTTCCCAAGCCTTTTATGGCTCTGATACCAATTTGGTGGGAGGTCTACTCTCAAGAGAACTCTTTCTCTTCCTAAGACCCTATCTTTGGTCTTCTTAGGGTATCTTTCTCTACCCCAACTAGAGATCAACTCTCTGATCCTCTACTTCTCCTAGAACTCTCCACCAATGACAAATTACTCTTCTTTCCTCCTCACTCTTCTAGAGCTTACTTTGGCTCCATTCAACCAAATCTCTTCCAATCCACTCTTGGAAATGGGTTCATATTCTCTGACCTTTCCTAGGTTCCTTTCACTTGAAGTTTTTCCACTTGGATGGATTCTTTCAACCATTTCTAGTTGGGTTCATAGTTTTCTTGTTTTGAGGCCTTGTAGCCTTTTTAGTCAATTAGGCCTCCTAGAAACTGGGTTTCTTGAATTTTCTTCCAAATTTCCTTAACAAAACACTGGATCAACTCTGAATTCTTCTTAAAATCAACCAAGAATCAAGGATTTATTGGGCCTTAGGTCCTGGAACTGCCTATACACAAGCCTTCTAACAAACCCCTATTTTCAAGGGTTTTAGGACTAGCATGCACACTAGTCTATTTTTTTTTGGTTCCAATGATTTCTTCACACAACTCCACTACTCGTATCATTACATTTACTCAACAAGGAATAACCCCTTTACATTCTCCCTCCATTGCTTAGGTCTTCTCAATCCATTTAGCAAGCTCTCTTGCTACTATTCTGCGCAAACCACTAGCCAAAATGCCTCTGCACTTGCCTAGGGCTTAATGGAAAAATTCATTCTCCTACAAATGAAAACTCCACAAAGAATTTTTACAATATATACAGCGTCCCCTACTTTATTCCAAGAGGCCATGGAATTTTAACCACGAGAAGTCAAGTAGGGAGCATTATTTAAAAGACTGGCATTGAAACAGGCAGTGAACCAGTGAAACACAAAATATTTACAATAAATTCACCAGTCGGGCTAAAAACCTAAAATAATGCCACACAAAGTAATTATATAAAAAAAGTTAAATCCTAAATGGATTATTTTAATCCTTTCAATCCATCAAAGTCTGGATGAAGGCTCTATTACACAAAACACAGTCCAATCGTCTAGCTTCTTAATTCTCAGTCCATACAATGAAAACCTTCCATTATCAGATTAGGGTTTTATTACCTTAAATAATCTATCCCCACATGTTTGGACCCTTAAGTTGGGATTTGGGCATCATTAAAGCCTTTTCCTAGTTTTTAGGAAATGTTGTCATGACAACTTTGCAAAGTTGCAAAGTTGTCATAAGCAACTTTTACATCTTTTGCATTGTTGACTAACCACTAACCTCAATGGTTCAACTAAATTTCAAACTATTACATATGACCTTAAAAACATATCAAAATATCAAAAACTCAAAAAAATCTCCATTTTGAAGGCTTGGTCATAGCTTGACCCTTTGTTAACTTTCTAGGACTTAAAAATCTTGACTCAACTCAACTCTATGTCTTATTACACACAAAGAAACTTGGGACTTTATAACTTAGTCCATATTAGGAGGTGGTTGGATAAACCAACCTACAAGCCAAAATGTTTTAGATATCCTCAAAAGACCTTAGGGTGCTCCTACACCAGGCTCCCTGACTGAGGGTAGTGTCCCTCCTTTTTGGACTTCAAGATCTCTGCCTCTCCTCATTATCACAATGATGGGATGCTTCCTGATTGACCATGTTCAGCACATGTACGTGCTCTAAAATGGTCTAGAGAATCTACATGACATTAAATTATACTGAGTCACCATGTTGTTCTCTGCCATCCTTTTCCCTGCTCTCTTCAACTCTTCGACTAACATGAAGCCTAGGAAGTTTGCTTCTTCCATGTCCCCTACTATGTCCTCCACTTTGACCTCTAGCCATGGATCTAGTCTCAGTGACCATGTTTCCTACAACATAGAATCAAAAAGGACAAAGTAATCAAATATGATAACATTTCAAAAAAACAATAGTTTGAAATACAAGTGTGTTATATGTGTAAGTTTTATTTTCAAGTTTTGACCACTAGACAACAAAATGGTGTACAATATTCCCAGAGCTCTCAATGTTTGAAACCTAGCTTTGATACCAAGTTTAATGCCCCTGTCAGGGAACCTAGGAGATATTAACCTAAAACATGTAACTAAGTTTGCAGAATAATATTTTTTCTTCAATGTTTACAAACAATGATGAATAAAAAAGCAGAAGTAAAACATAAAGTCCATAAGAATGTAAAAATAAACCATAAATATAATCTCCAAAGGTAGATTACACATCTCAAGTGTTCCTTGATGTAGAAACTATGAAATACAATTACAACAATGAATTACATATTACATCATAATTACAACTGAATAATAAAATACACAAACTCATCAAACATCCACAGCACATGTCACAGGGTATTTGATTACAATAAATTACAATTTACAAATAGAGAAGTACAAGATCAAGAATAGAAATCCAAGAAGATAGGAAAGGAAGTAATTGCAACTAGGATCATTTAGTATTGGAACAAGGATGTCAAAGTCTCAAATGGTAAAAGAATCACTACCACCAAACTTCATGGAAACCTATGGTTCCACTCCCACCATGTTGAGTAGATAATGTCAAATCCCACATGCATAACAATACCATACAATCAAGTAGACTAAGCAAGGGTGCTAGAAGCTCCTATCTCAAAGGTACAACTCATAAGACAAAGGTACACATAATATCCCAGAGGCAACCGAAACATGTAGGAAACCTAGAATGAAATCAGGGAAGTGTCATCACATGAGTCAACTCTAAGGTCACCTGGTAGCCTCTCTGGACTCTAGCCCCTAGTGACTCTATGTGGATCACTAGTCCTCTCATGCAAACAAGAAAAACTAACTATGCTAGACTCACCATCACTACTAGATGGGAAAGAATCTTCTCCCACTCCCATCCTTAGCCTATACTAGTACTCAATGCATGGGTGAGGAATCATTATCTTATTAATTTATTTTAATCCCCATTTAATTTAATATTATTGTTAGAATTATTTTAGAATAACTGAGAGGGGGGGGTGAATCAGTTATCCTTGGGTCAGATGTACCAATTGAAATTTTAAATACTTCAACTGACTTAGATCTATTCAATAATCCACTCGTTCTTTATAGAATATGATCAATAACATAAACTTGCAGTCCACTGTCCAAAAGTAATCAACTTGCAGAATATAAAGTTCTTGGCAATGTAACACATCAAAAAACATTCACACAAGAATGACACCAAGATTTAACGTGGAAACCTAATTTGGGAAAAACCACCAGTAACATGTTACCAAATTTTCACTTTTCTAAAGTGAGCTCTATGAGGAGCCAACCCTATTAAAGGTTACAATATAGATTGTAAGATGTGACCATGTTAAGGGATTTAATCACCCTATTAGGAGTGGTCTTGTTAGAGGAGTTAAGAACATCCCATTAGAATGACACCTTGATTAAATGATTTACAAATGACCATTAGGACAACCTTGATTAAAGGATTTTGACTTATTTAATGGTTAGATAGTAACAGTAGGTTTGATCTGAAACATACAACTCACTTTGAAAATACAGATCCAATGTAGCTCATATTCTAATTTACTAACTGGCCTTCATTGTCATCTCTATCTCTGATCTTCTTGGAAATCCCTTCAAGCAATCACCATAGCTCTACTCAGCTCTTCATAGCTCTTCTCAGCCTTCTGCTTAGGTTCACCAATCAATAGAATCGACCTCTTCTAGCATAACCTCCAATTAGGTCATCCTTATACCTCCTTCATTAGGTAGCTTAATCTTTTTCTACTTAAACATCTCTGTACATCTTAGGTTTAGGTCAGATTCATCGAATCCTTCCAACATTTCGTTCTCCTCCTTATCCTTCTAGATAATTCTTAAAACTTCTCTTTGAATCCATGCATAAAATGGTTTACCATGCATTAAATGCTCCAAGTCATTCATCTTTATCTTCAACACATTTTACATATCCCAAGAATTAAACTATGTTGGCTAGGAATCTGAATTCCTTCATAAACTATAAATTACTGACACTCGGTCATCATTGTGTTCTTCTAGTTGGTCATCACTAGATAACTCAGTCCTCGCTAAAAATTTTATTCTCAACAATCACTATCTTCTCTTAGTTTAATTCTTGATACTTAGTAATTATTGATGCTCAGTAGACACTATATTTGCTCAGCTTATACTGGCACTTGGTCAACACTAGCATCACTTGGCTTACACTTAAGTTTCTTAATCTTCTGCTCTTTTGCTTGGTTAAGCCTATGCTTTCAAAATTTCTTTCCTCATTTCTTCTAAGCTTCAAAACAGTTGACTTCTTCACTTAGTGTCATCGATAAACAACACATTACCTTGCCAATGTTCCAACTAATCAAGTACCCATTGTAGTTTCTCATAACTCAACCTTTCCACTAGGTCTTCTTGTTATCTCCTCTTTTCAAATCCTCTTCATCAATCAATAGATATGGTAATCTACTAGATAGCAACTATCTCACCAGTTAAGGTTTGACATTAATGACAATATAACAATTGTTTCAATTGTAGTTTCCAATAATCTCCCTCTTTGGCATTCATGGCAACACCATATGCAAGTCACCATACAAGCCAAAAAGTATGTATTGAAGCAACTTCTATCAAATCTCTCTATGATCAGATCTTCATTAATATCCTTAGCTTCATTTTGATTCTCATGTGGTTTTCGTTGCACAAAAATATCGACACCTTATTAAAGCTTGATACAACCACTAGACTTATAGAAAACACAAGAGGTTGTTAAACCATGTCACAAATACCGAAGGGGAATGTTGGTGATTAGTCCAACAATCACTCCTCAGTGTCAACTGAGGGGATTCAAACCTATGACCAAGCTCTGTTACCACCTGTTACAAGTGTGGTTGTTGTTACACCAAAATATCAACCTGTTAATGCCTAATACAACCACTAGACTTATAGAAGACACTAGATGTTGTTAAACCATGTCATGAATCCCAAAGGGAGATGTTGGTAATTAGTCCAACAATTATCACTTGATTAAGTAACCTACTAAGGCTACCCAAGTAGCCACTTCTGGGCTTCGACACCTCCAAAGTAAGTAACTTCCCTTCTATCACCTAGATAACCTACCCTAGGTTTAATAATATCAAATCATGACTCTAAGTCAACATAACCTCATAATGCTCAAAATTGGTTCCAAGAAGTAATAGGAACATATAATATAAATTCCATCATAAAAAAACTCCATAAAGGTTGGGTCTCATTTGATCAATTTCATTAAAGTATGCAAAGAAAACAACCATAATCAATAATTCATAATCTTGCCTCTGGTAATAGTCCTACTCAGCTGACATATTAATTCCATTTACACCCCATACACATAAGGCAAATAAAAGATAAATAATAAAATTTAATTTAATATACTAATTGGTAAATTTCATCACAAAATTAATTTATCCAATAATTACTAATAGATTATAATTACATTAAAAATAATTAAATTCTAACCCTACAAACCAATTTATAACATCCACGAAATAAATTGATTCTAGGAATTAAAATTACTAACCCAATATAATTTCATAGTCTAAAAATACACCAATTGATTAAATAGATAAATAGCAACCCAATACTAAAGTAATAAAATTCAGCCAATATAATTAAATGAGGAATAAATAAATAGCATGAAATGCCTAATGTCACTAAGGATTGCACCCAATTTTCTAAGTATAAAACCTGGCAATCCTGTGAAACATGGGACTACTCTCAAGCTATGGGTAACTTATTTGAGAGAAGACCTATGGATTATGGGCTGACTTCCCCTTGGATCACTTTAAAACTGACTAATTTTAGGAGGAAAGGGAGATAGTGCATGAAATAAATGACTGAAACTAATTTAAAAATAAGGTGATCCACTGAATTTGATTAACAAATCCACAACTGAAGCAAGCTTACAAAAACAATTGAAACAAATCTACACTTCACAACTTGACCCCACTACTTTGAACCTCTTGGAGATAATAAGGTACTTGAAATGTAAAAGGGGAGATATTTCCACAATCTTGATTCCAATTTTGTGGACAAATTAATACTTCAAGGCCAAAATGAAACTCTGAATACTTAGTTGAATCAATATGAAGATTAAGGACCAGATAGTATCACAGTAATCTTAGCATAAAAGACTCAATAAGAAAAATTTTAAATGAAAGGGAGAGAAGAAGGATCACTTTTTTGTATTCAATGAAAAGAAGCTAAGTACAATTGTGTATCTCAGAGCTACAACATTCTCATATCAGAGAGAAAGAAAATGAAGAGCTAACCTCCATCACAAAAAGTGAGAGGTATATAACTAAAACCTAGGAATCTGCCTCAAACCCTCAACCTCCTAAAAATGGCAAACCCCACAAAAAGGCCCATGAATGCCTCATAAATTCAGATTCTAGATTCCCAAGTTTCTAGGGGTAGCAGAGAAAGTGGGAGCCTAAAAAAGATGGTCAAAGGAATAACCCTACACACTAAGTCATGCACCAAAATAGGATTCTGACAATGGTTTATAAAAATACCATTGTCATAATTTACAATAAAACATGCAATGACTATTCCATTAAAACTTAACCCCTATGCAAATAGAATATGCAGATTTAAAATAGTTCTGAACCCAATATTAAAAAGGGGAAAACATATTTTAAAGCATTTATATTATTATAAAAAAAACCCACACATAACAAAAGACACCCAAAAAGATAAGAAAACTCGACCCTAAAAAGAAGGGGAGAAATGAATAATGCATTATTATCAAAACCCTCTGTCAAAAATGGAAAGCTACTGGCATTAAACCCCTCTAACTCGGCAACTAGAAAGTTTCCATTTTCATTGGCAGTTTACTTCTGATCCCTGAGTTCGGCTTTGGAAACCTCAGCTCTTTTTATTCATGGCATCATCGTAGAAGGTAAGCATTCGGGTTTTCAACTTTCTTCCACATTTCATTTCCTAGAAATCTCTCATTCTTCCTCTGAAAATTGAGGGCATTGCATCTCTATTATTTTCATTTACTTTCATAGCACTGTGTTATTGCATACTAATTTTTTACTTTCTCAATGATGCTTCGATGGCACTACATAAATGATGGCATACTGATTTTGCTATTGTTCATGTCCCTGCTGTTGTTTTCATTGTGTGCATGGCCTGTGTTAGGGCACTATGTGATGATGTTGTATAAAGTATGGAGGGTGTGTTTTACTTGCTGGCATATTCGAGACTAGGGCATGACATTTTACCCTTGTACTTTATGGCACTATTTATGCATTTTATCTTCATGGTTATCCTTCATTTTTTGGCACCACACTTTACTGTTTTATTGCCCCAATATGTCCATGGCCCCTATTTTAAATATGAAACCATTCCACTATTGGTGTTTACGGTTTGTGACCCTGGCCACCCATGAGCTTCATCATGTATAGCTATTGGACACCCCTGTTTTGAGCTATGATAGCCCGTGAGCACAGGGAATTGGTATTTTCTATATATGTCTAGTTTTTTATTGCACATTCATCACCATTCAGAGCACTGATGTCATGCCCTCTATTTTCCTATTCATGATTAAGAGATCCATGAACTAGGGCACTATGATTTTCTATTCAAACTTACCACCATTTTGATGTGTCCATTCATCCACGGGCATCATCGTACTGCCGCAGATGAGCTTGTGTTTGATTTGATTACCTCTTTTAATGTCCATTGTCTTTTAATTTCATCATGATAGCACGTGATCTATGTGTCTCACTATCCATGACACCCATGAGCACCACTATTATCTTGATTATTGGATTTTTTGTTTGCATTTGAGGGCTCGAGCCTACTGGTTGTAGAGTGCATAAATAGATATGACCCCTTCATTTACAATATTCTCTGCAAGTTTTCCATGGTCTATGAACCTTTGTTTTATGTGTTGATGTTTCATTTAATAGTCACGAGCCATCAGCTAAAGCATATGCATTCACTTGCCATTTACATCTAGCTTCTATATGGCTCGTAGCTTGGGGTCTTTCTCATTGGCTTGCTCTTCGTTGTGACCTTGGGACAGGATATTAAATGCTTGTAAACTCACTGCATAGTCTTTACCACCGTGATAGTTTGTGGGCTCTTTAGGGAATCTCTCTTAAAAAATTTTCACATTGCTTTGGATTCTATGTGGCCCACGAATCTAAACTTAAGGTTTGGCTGGCACTACCATGCTACTACCTATTGAAATGCCGCTTGGATTATGGCACCACTTAGATTGTTATTGCTTGATTCAATGATGCTATGCATTTGGTCTTACACTACAAACTCATGTCTACCATTTCCATTGATGACCTCCATTTTTGCCTCATAACTACTATGTAGATCACTATCATTTATATTTAGAGCTATGATATTTTTGTGACCCATGAGCCTATGCTATATTGCTGCATAAAAACATTTAGGTGCTTGTTGTTATTGATGGCACCATGAACTCTATTTTCTATCATTCTGGGAGCTTTTCATCTTCTACTGGCATGTTAACTTTATGTACATTAAAATGGGTCCATTTTCTATACCAGCCCATGAAGTTTTTGTATCTTGGAGCCTGTTCTTATTGACTTCACTACTGATGTCATCCTATGAACCTGATATGGCATTTATGCTTCTTCACTATGTATTTTTTGTTTCATGTCCTAGACCTCTGGCATTATCTATTGTATGATGGCATTACTCTATTATGGGTATTGCATGTTTGCACCAATGCTAGATTTTGTTTGGTGTTTCTAGAAGGCTCGTAGGCTATAATTTTGATTGGTATCCTCATGCTTGCTATTTTGGTATGGTCTCTACATATGTTCATGAAATACCAATACCTTTTTATGTTGATGCCAGCTTCTATGGCTTGATTCTTGTGTCATCAAATTGGTAATACCTATTGGTTCCCCTGATACCAGCGATGTTATTTCATCTGATGATGTGTTACAAGAAACCATGAACTTGTACCCGCTAGTTTCAAATCCAGTGTGCTTGATTTGTATCCTTGTCTTATAGATTGCTATGGTCCTATTAAGATGCCACTGTTTACTTACTATTCCATGTGATGACCTGTTGATTATTGGTTCTTACATACTATAGCCCTTTTCTAAATTTGGTTCATTATACAGATTTTAACATGTTCATCACAAAGCATCAAAATATGAATGCAGACTTGAAGCATATTATGTTGTGGTGTATCCTTCCTTAGTGTATAGATTTTACCTTTATCTGACATGCTGATGATGTATGTTCCTTTAGTTTTCCAATGCTTAACCATGCTTAACTTTATTTGGCTCTATGGTTCTTGAGTGTCCCATTGATACTACTCATTTACAGAATGTTCCTCTGTTGATCATGGGTGTTCTTGGCCTGTGATACAGTCACTGTCAAGGAAACTTGAGGTTTTCCTATCATGATCTACATCATAGGTCAAGGTCATTCATCTGGGTCCCAACACCCTTGGATTGTTGTTGAATCAACATCTCTTGTATCTGCACACGGAACAAACATGTCAGTGAAAACATGGTGTTTCTTTTATTTTTGGAGCCTCCTTGATACACATGCCCTGAGAACAACCCTTCCTAGAGGTGTATGACTGAATTCATATATGCGTCCTTGTGAATAATTTGGTACCATGCATTGTTTAGATCCATTGGATCTAACCCATATCTCCTCTTCTCTTCTTGCAGGTTTCGGACCACATGAGCTCTCTAGAGAGGACTGGATCTAGACATCATTACCAAGCAATGTCTGGTACCCCTATACTTCATATTAATTACTTCATGTATATCTGCACTTATTTATTCAATTTTGGCAACATCTATGCTCACGGCCTATGTGAGCTTGGATAAATGTTCTGCTTAGTTTCTTTTCCCTTTGTACAACACACTTAACATGATACATGCACATGTAATTCTTTTAGATGTAGATAATTTCCTTTTCTCTTTCATGTACCTTGAAATGAACACAAATATTAAGAAAGACCACTAATAATTTCAAACTAGGGTGCAATAGTCTAACTTAGTAACTAGGCCTCCAAAGATGAGTAAAATATTGATAACATTATGGTGACCTCTAGTAGAGTGCTTGCCTGCTAAGCATCCTGACCAGCTACCTTGTAATCTATTGGGCATAGAGTCTTATAAGCCTCAAAACTGAACTTAGCCTTAAATCAAACAACCCTTCTTGCTAACAAAACAACTAACTATCAGAGATAGACTACTCCGGCTTATCGCTACTCAAATCAAACTAAAAACTGAACTAAAAGAAAACTTAAAACAAAACTGGAAACCAGGTTGTGCCAAGGCACTTAGGAAACACAGAAAACTAGAACTTCTAAATTACTAATGTACAAGGCAGAACGTGACCTCAAAAACAAGCTTTGAGGTGAATCCCATTCATTGTAATGGGAAACTCCTCTCTATCCATATTAGCCAGCCAAAAAGCATTATGGGCCTTGCATTTAACAAACATGAAGGGTCCACTCCATATGGCATCAAATTTAGTATGCCTCCCTGGTTTATGTTTTGACTCATCCCAGTTAAGGACAAGGTCTCCTTCCTCAAAAAATTTAGGTGTGTCTCATTTATTAAAGCTCTTCTTCATTTGAGAATGATGGGTTTCCAAGTTCTCTAGTGCTAGTTTCCTCACTTCTTCAAGCTCAACTAACTCAGAAAGCCTAACTTGCATAGTATTTTCTTCCATCAAATCAATCTCGTTGATTAAGCTCAAAGTAGGAAACTCAGTAGACAAAGGAATCCTAGCTTCTTTTCCATAAACAAGTGTGTAAGGAGAGTTACCTATAGACCTCTTAGGTGTTATTTTGTCTACCCATAAGGCTAGCTTCAATTTGCTGTGCCAATCCCTTTGGTTTCCTTCTATAGTCCTTTTGATGATTCTCAGTAGGTTCTTGTTTGTTGATTCCGCCTGACCATTACCTTGAGGGTAATAGTTAGATGAGGTACTTAGGAAGATACTATGCCTTAATGCCCATTCTGAGATTCTCATTCCCAAAAATACCATAGCATATTCTGAAATGATAAAGTCTGGAGTGCCAAACCTAGACACAATGTCTTGGTAGAAATTTAGGACAGAGGTTGTTGAAAACTAAAATTGAAGCAATTTTTGTGTTGTTATTGATGTCAAAATCTTAACTGGTAAGACTGTTGCTACTTAGAAAAGTACTATATCTATTTGAGTGTTGTTAAGGGGATAGGCAAGGTTGGTAACAATAGCACCTAAGGAAAGGTTGAGTTATCTTGATAGTTCAATGAGTACTTGACCATGTTGTACAATGATGAGACAATGTATTATTTATCTTAGTAAGATTGAAGATTAAACTAGTAGGCTTGACTGAGCAAAAATGGAGAAATCATGTTCAAGCTGGGTAATGTTAGTGTTGACCAAGTCAGTATATGCCGAGAAAAATTCTAGTGTCGACGGAACATCAATTAATTGCCGAGAAAGATAGCATAAGCCAAGGAAACAATTTTAGTAATGACCGAGCTTTCTACATGAAGACCGAGTAGTTGATCATAGTATTGACTGAGCATTAGTATTTTTATATTTGAAGAGAATTCAAATTTGGAGCTGACATTGTTGAATTATTGGAGTATGTAAAATGTGTTGACTTTATTTATTGATTGTTTGAAAGCATTGAATGCACTGAAAAACATTTTATTGTAAATCTTTAAGAGATTTGAGATGTTTCTAGAAAAGGAGCCAAAGAACATAAAGTGGGTAGATTCAATGAATCTGACCTAATCATAAGATCTACGAAGGAGATTGAGTGGCAAAAGATGAGTTAACCTAATTGAGGAAGTATTAAGGGAACCTAAGCATTAGGTATGTGTGTACATGGGTGAAAAGAGGATGCTGGAAGATTAGTAGATGTTATTAACTATATAAGTAGAAAAGGCTGAAGGAGAAGTGTGGTGATTGCTTGAAGAAAAGTTCTGAGCAGATCAGAGATGGAAATGGTGAAGTTTCAAAATCAGCAAACTAGCATGTGTACGAAATTGGATCTAATATTTGCAAAGTGAGTTGTATGTTTTTTAGATCAATACTACCACCACTTTCTAACCATTTTAATAGTCAAAATCCTTTTAACAGAGGTTGACCTAATAGTCATATGTTTAAATCCTTTAAACAAGGTTGCATTCTAATGGAATGTATGTAAGTCCTATAACAAGGATCACTTCTAACAGAGTGATTGAAATCCTTTAACCGTGTCACAACTAATAGTGTGTATTGTAACCTTTGATAGGGTTATTAGGAATGAATGCTTGGTAGTCATTCTATAGCAATTATTGTTGCATTTATGACTATGATTGTAATTGATGTCAACACAGTGATCTTCTGGAGACTTGCAGAGAAGAAGATAGAGTTTGAATTAGCACACATGGGTTATTTGAGTTGGAGCTATATGATGTTGAGGACATACTCTTTGATATGTTATATGTCTATGGTTAAGAGCGTAGATAGTAATTCTTTTATTCATGGAAGTTATGAGCATTTTGGTGGAAGCAGTATTCAAGCAGTGTTCCTGAGTAGCGGTTTGTGGAAATCGAATGATATCTCCTAATCAGCATGGAATCTGGTTTTTCATAGTTAAAGGAAATTTGAAGACACATTGATAGTGATGTGGATGAAAATGCAAAACTTTGAGGTCACATGAATGAAGATTTATTGTATTTGGAAGCCGACAATTTTGTGTAAATTTGATGTAGTGTGTGGAAACTTTTATTTTGTAATTGTATGCTGACTCATTTGTAATTATTTGAGTGTGGTATAAAGGAAGGAATCTATTTCCTTGTTTAATGTAGAAGAGGATAGTAGTGTATGAATATGAAGTGAAGAAAAGAGCTAAATGTGAAAGCAAATTGTGAAGGAAGACATGCGAAGTACAGAGATCTAAAATTGAGATCTAGTGTAATAGTGAGTGTGGTTTGGCACAGTTAGAGAAAAGGTAACTTATTATTCTATTGAGTAATACAAAGATTATTTGGACAGTGTGTTCAGTGATCTTACCCTGAAGCTATTTGGGCAGTGGGTCCTTTTGTCTTCCATAACTCTTAACAGGGTTAGAATCTTTTAACAGGGATTCAAAATCTCCTAACAGGGATTCATATGTACTGAATGTATTTCACAAGACTCCTAATAGAGTCCATCCTTTCACAAGGAATATTCATATTAGTGCATCTTTTTTGGGCATCATTCCCACCGGGGTTTACTCTTTGATCAAGAGGTTCCCTTGTCAACATATCTTGTGTTATTATCTTATTGTGTATGAATATCTTTCTATGGTTGGTAATTATATTGCTTACATGGTTTAATGTTGTTGAAGATGATAAAAGTTATAATTATCTAATAACTGATTCACGCCCCCCCCCCCCCCCTGTTAGTTATCTTGGTGGAGTTTACTTTCTAACAATTGGTATCAGAGTGACAGTTCCTTGAAAAAGAAGTTTAACAACTTAAGGAGATCCATGGTGAATTTTAGGAAAGAAAGCCCTAAGTTTGATGGAGTAAATTTTGATAGCTGGAAAGAAAAGATGAAGACACACCTACTATGTTTAGGATCGGGTTATTGGTTGATTAAAAAGAATGATAAGACTATCATTGAAGATGAAAATATTGAAACATGTACTGCTTATGAGAGAGATCTATTCATGTGTAACATACTTGCAAGAGAAGCACTTTTGACAGCCCTTCTGGAGAATGAGTACAGTCAAGTAAAATGTTTGAAAAAAATCTCATGAAATTTGGAAAGCTTTTCCTTCTACTTTTGAAGGTGATGAATATTCAAAAAGAGTTAGATTACATAATTGGATATGTGCATTTGAAGATATAAGAATGTTGGAAGATGAATCTATTAGAAGCTATATTGGTAGAATGTCAAAAATTGTTACAAGTATAAAATCTTGTGGAGGAACAGAGACAAAGAATGAAGTCATATGGAAAATTTTGAGGACATTGAATCTTGTATTTAAGTAGACAACACAGATGATTGAACAAGTTATACCTTATACTACAAACTTTACAAGAGAGACTCTTCTTGGAAGATTGGAAGCAGCGGAGATGAACCTAAGGTTATCAGGAGACTTACCTAGAATTAAGACAGCATTTAGTTCTCTTAGTGTTCGACCTACTTTGTCAAGAAGCATCAATGTGAGTAGAGATTATGCTGGCAGCAGCAGATCTAGAAATGAAGCAGACAAGAAGATTGAAGAAGGTATTGCCTTGCTTGTGAAGAGAGAACCAGATGGTAAGAAAATTTTTAAATGTTGGACTTGTCAAGAATATGGTCATTTTGCATCTAAATGTCCTAAGAGAGTTAAAAATTATAGAAACAATGTCAAAACTAGAAGATCTAAGGAATGCTATTATGCTAATGATGAAGATCTTGAAGCGAGTATAGAGAGAACCTTAAGTGAAAGCAATAATGAGAATAATGATGACATAGGATTTGTAGAAATTAAATAAGAAAATTCTGAAACTGATGTCAGGGGAAAAAAAGCCTTAGTTTCTCAAGTTGAAAAGAAAGCTGATTAGATTATAGATAGTGGTTGTTCACATCATATGACTAGAGACATGAAAAAGTTCATAAAGTTTAATGAATATGATGGAGGAGTTGTTAGAGTTGGAAAAAATGCACCTTGTTTGATATAGGATCTATTACTCTTGATGGAAAGACTAATATTGATGATGTTTATTTTGTGGATGGATTGAAACATAATCTTTTGAGTGTTGGAGAGTTAGTTGATAAGGGATATCAAGTTTGGTTTACTGAGAAAACTTATGTGATAAAGGATAAAGATGGAAATCTGATTGGAACTGGATCTAGAACCAGAGGTAATGTATTTCAGTTGAATCCTACTGAGATGACATGTTTGATTACTAAAATTGATGACAGTTGGTTATGGCATATAAGGTTTTGTCATATAAACTTTGACAACATTGTGAAAAAAAGTTCTTTCCCAGTAAGAAGTTTACATCTACAAAAAAGTTGGAAATTGTTCATTTGAGTGGTCCTATCAAGACTAGAGGATTCTATGGAGAAAGGTATTTTATGATTCTTGTTGATGATTTTACAAGAATGATGTGTATTGCATTTCTTAAAGAAAAATCTAAATCATTTGATAAGTTTAAGATTGTAAAGAATAAAGTTGAGGATGAATCTAGAATGAAGATTAAATGTTTGAGATCTGATAGAGGTGGAGAATTTACTTCTAGAGAGTTTAACACATTTTCTAAAGAAAATGGCATTAAGAGATAGTTCCCAGCCCCTAGAACACCTGAACAAAATGGTATTGCAGAAAGAAGGAATAGATTAGTGACTGAAGTAGCAAGAGCTATGTTATTTGAGAATGATTTGGCAAAGATATTCTAGAGAGAAGCAGTGAACACAATAGTGTATACAATGAACAGAGTACAAATCAAAGCAGACACAGACAAGACACCTTATGAATTATGGTTTGGACATGCACCCTCGGTTAAGTATTTTAGAATTTTTGGAAGCAAATGTTATATAAAGAGAGATGATGATATTGGAAAGTTTGATCCTAGAAGTGATGAAGGTATATTTCTTGGGTATTCTTTGCAAAGAAAAGCATATAGATGTTAGAATAAAAGAACTAAGACTATTGTTGAAAGCACAAATGTTAAAGTTGATGAAAAGTTCAAAATTCATGAAAGAATGCTTGATTATGAATCAGATGAAGAAGCTCATCCTAAACCTAACATTGGATCTAATGAATTATTTTATGAAACTGACAATGATTTGTTGAATGAAAGCCACAATGAAGTCATTGAAGAGCCTGCACCTGAAGTGAGATCTGAGATAGTGACACCTAGCAAGAGTTTGTTAAAGAATCATCCTATTGGAAAAATTATTGGAAGCATCAAAAGAGGAGTTCTAACTTAGAATAAGGTACAAGAATAGTTATGTTTGATTTCTCAAATTGAACCTAAAACTACTAGTGAAGCTTGTGAAGATGAAAGTTGGACTAATGCTATTAAATAAGAACTAGATCAGATTGAAAAGAACAAGACATGGGAATTGGTCCCTAGACCTAAAGACAAGAATGTTATTGGAACTAAATGGGTATTCAGAAACAAGATGAATGAACAAGGAGAAGTAGTAAGAAACAAAGAAAGATTGGTATGTAAGGGATACTCACAACAAGAAGGAATTGACTATGAAGAAACCTTTTCACCTGTTGCAAGAATTGAAGCAGTAAGAATGTTTTTGGCCTATGTAGCGTACAAGATATTTAAAGTATATCAAATGGATGTGAAGTCAACATTTCTAAATGGAGAATTGGAAGAAGAAGTCTACATTGAGCAGCCTGAAGGTTTTCCTTTGACTCAAGAAGGAGACATGGTATGTAAACTCAAGAAAGCTTTATATGGACTAAAACAAGCACCTAGAACTTGGTATGCAAGATTGGACAAGTATTTGTTAAAGTTGGGATTTACAAAAGGAATAGTTGATAGTAATCTGTACACAAAAGAAATTTAAAATGGTTTGTTGGTTATAGTTATTTTTGTTGATGACATTATTTTTGCAGCAGAAGATGAAGCTAGTGACAAATTTGCTGATGAAATGAAGATTGAATTTGAAATGAGTATGATTGGTGAAATGAAATACTTTTTGGGATTATAGATAACATAAAACAATGATGGTATCTTTGTAAGTTAGACAAAGTACCTGAATGACTTGTTGAAAAGATTTGGAATGGAGAATTGTAAACTAGTTGGAACACCTATGGTAACTAGACATAAGTTATCTAGCATAGATGAGACTCCTGCAGTAGAATAGAAGAATTATAGATCCATGATTGGAGGACTGCAGTATTTGACACATACAAGACCTGATATAGCACATTTAGTTGGAATTGTAGCAAGATTTGAAGCTGAACCTGGAGAATCACATTATGTAGCAGAAAGAGGATACTAAGATATTTAAGAGGGACAATGGACTATGGATTATGATATGAAAAATCTGATGATTTTACCCTATGTGCATATACAGATGCTAATTGGGGAGGTAGTGTTGATGATAAGAAAAGCACCAACAGTGGAGCATTTTTCCTTGGAGGAAGATTGGTTTCTTGGATAAGAAAGAAGCAGAATTGTATCTCACAGAGCATAGCAGAAGTAGAATATGTAGCAGCAGCAAACAATTGTAACCAGATAATTTGGATGAAGCAAATGCTAAAGGATATTGAAATAAAGTTTTTTGAACCTATTTTCATACATTGTGACATCAACATCACAATTAGTATGTCTAAGAATCCTATATTACACTCTAAGACAAAGCATATAGAGATCAAGTATCATGTTGTAAGAGAGAAAGTTGTTGAGAAGGAAGTCAGACTTGAGTACATAAGTACAAAGGAGTAGATAGCAGATATATTTAAAAAGCCTTTTCTCTAAGGATACATTTGAGTATTTGAGAGGTATGCTTGGTGTTATGCCCTAGCCTAATTTTGAGAGGTGATGCAGTTGGTTGCATCCATCCAGTGGTATATGAGCCTTATCTTTCTTCTGGACTAGATGTTGGTACTTCCTCTATGGGGGAGTATGTGTATCTAAGCTGAGTCATGAGGACTCTAGTGAATGTATTTTCTGAATAGTGTCTTTTGACATTGGAGTTGTTGTTGACTTAGTGATGAAATTTTTGTCATTGATGTCAATGGGGGAGAAGTGTACATGAAAAAACTCTATTTGTACTATCTGAATAGGAAAACGAAAAAAGATTTGATTGATGAAGAGGATTAGAAGCAGCAGCGTTGTAGTTTTGGGTTTTTGGAACATTGGATATTTTTTCATCTATGTTTCCATCAATGAAAATAGGGGAGATTGTTAGGAATGAATGCTTGGTAGTCATTCTATAGTAGTTGTTGTTGCATTCATGACTATGATTGTCATTGATGTCAACACAGTGATCTTCTAGAGACTTGCAGAGAAGCAGACAAAGTTTGAACTAGTGCATGTGGGTTACTATAGTTTGAGCTATGTGATGTTGAGGATATACTCTTTGATATGTTATATGTCTATGGTTAAGAGCATAGATAGTAATTCTTTTATTCATGGAAGTTATGAGGATTTTGGTGGAAGCATTCAGGCAGTGTTCCTGAGTAGTGGTTTGTGGAAATCAGATGATATCTCCTAATCGGGATGGAATCTAGTTTTGCACAGTTAAAGGGAAGTTAAAGATACATTGATAGTGATGTGGATGAAAATGAAAACATCTAGGTCACACGAATGAAGATTTATTGTATTTGGAAGCCGATAATTTTGTGTAAATTTGATGTAGCGTGTGGAAAGTTTTATTTTGTAATTGTATGCCGACTCATTTGTAATTATTTGAGTGTGGTATAAAGAAAGGAATCTATTTCCTTGTTTAATGCAAAAGAAGATAGTAGTGTATGAATATGAAGTGAAGAAAAGAGCTAAATGTGAAAGCGAATTGTGAAGGAAGACATGCGAAGTATAGAGATTTGAAATTGAGATATGATGTAACAGTGCAGTTTGTCACAGTCAGAGAAGAGGTAACATATTATTCTGTTGAGTAATATAAAGATTAGTTGGATAGTGTGTTCAGTGATTTTATCCTGAAGTTGTTTGGGTAGTGGTTCCTTCTGTCTTCCATAACTCTTAACAGGGTTAGAATCTTTTAACAAGGATTCATATGTACTGAATGTATTTCACAAGACTCCTAACAGAGTCCATCCTTTTACAAGGAATATTCATATTAGTGCATCTTTTGTGGGCATCATTCCTACCGGGGTTTACTCTTTGATCAAGAGGTTCCCTTGTCAACATATCTTGTGTCATTATGTTATTGTGTATGAATATCTTTCTATAATTGGTAATTATATTGCTTACATGGTTTAATGTTGTTGAAGATGATAAAAGTTATAATTATCTGATAACTGATTCACCCCCCCCCCCTCTCAGTTATCTTGGTGGACTTTACTTTCTAACAAGGGTTGGCTTTTAACTGAGCTCACTTCAGAAGAGTGAAAATAATAGTAGCATGTTACAAAGTGGTTTTTCATAGATTGGGTTTCCACTATAAATCCTAGTGTCAATGCTTGTGTGAATGTCTTGGTTTGAACATTTCTGTATTTTACAAGTTAGATACAACTGAGTAGTGGACTGCAATGTTATATGTTTCTATTATAAAATTAGTGATGACCGAGTTGGTTTTGGTTGTTAGATCTGATTTAAAGAAAATTTTTTGAAGTTTGTTTTATACATCTAGACCTGAGAACAATTGATTCACCCCGCCTCTCTATTGTTCTAAATCATATTAACAATTGGTATCAAAGTTGTGTCACTTATTATTGGTGTTTATAGAGATCAAGTTTAAAGGGACTTGAAGCAAATGATCAAGATGTATAAGGAGGTACCAAAGCTGAATAAGGAAAACTTCCCTACATGACAAAGTTTGATGAAGCTGCATCTGGCTAGTATTGGTGATTTTGCAAAGTACTACATTGAGAATGACTATGTCTCACCTGTTGCACCTTTGACTGCTGAAGAAATGAGAGCTAAGAAAGAGCATAATCAAGCAATGCTAGAAATTGCATCTGTCCTAAGCTATCTAGAATTTGAGGACATTAAGGATTGAACAAGTGCTAAAGAGATGTGGGACACTCTTGCAAAGATCTATGGTGGTGACATAAATGTACTGAAAGCTAAGGCCAAGAGTCTAAGAGGTAAGTTTGATGAAATGAGAATGCAAGAAGGTGAGAACATTGCACAATATTGTGGTAGAATAAAAGAAGCTGTGAATGCTATTAGAGGAGCAAGTGGAACTATTGATGATGAAACTATAATTGGAAAAGTAGTAAGAAATTTGTGTCCTATATATGCTATTAAGA
Organism: Chamaecyparis obtusa; assembly: GCA_027943335.1. Classification (NCBI taxonomy): domain Eukaryota; kingdom Viridiplantae; phylum Streptophyta; class Pinopsida; order Cupressales; family Cupressaceae; genus Chamaecyparis; species Chamaecyparis obtusa. The sequence continues at coordinate 436,470 of BSBK01000367.1, forward strand.
TCTCAGCTATTCAGGAATCTAGATGTAACTCTACAAATGTGCTTACTTTGGAAAGTTTGGTTGGCAAGCTGACTGCTTTTGAACTCTCTAACTATGATAACTTCACTGTTGGTAGTATTGGTAATGTTGAATTTTTTTTTAAGTCACAATTAGTTCTGAACAAGCCAAAGAAAGAAAAAGAAAGATGCATCAGTGAAAGTGGAAGTGAAAGTGATAGTGACACTTCTGATGAAGAACTTGAAGATCTAAAAGCTCTTATGGCTAGAAGATTGAGAAGGGGAAATATAAAGGTAAACTCCCTATTATATGTTTTGCATGTATTAAAGTTGCTCATATAGCTGCTAGATGCACTAACATGAATGATAAAGATGAAGAAAGAAAAATAAAACACAAAGACATAAGAGATGATAGAAGCTACCGAAGGCACAAAGACTACAAAGGAAAAGGTAAGAAATCTTGTTACATTGTTGAAGAAGAAATTGACACTAATAGTGATGATTTTGAAATTGAGGTAGTCTATGTTGCAATGAAAGATGAATCTGATGAGGATGAGAAAAATGCATTGATCCCTATGTGAAAAAAATTGAAAAATGGATTATTGAGAGTGGTTGTTCACATCACATGACTGGTGACAAGAGTAAGTTTGAGACCTTACATCATTATAGAGGTAAAAGTGTAAAATTTGGTAATGATGCACCATGTCCTGTTAGAGGAAAAGGTTTGATTAAACTGACTAATAAGATCTCTTGTGAAAATGCATATTGGGTTGAAGGTCTAAATTATAATCTGCTAAGTGTTACATAGCTCAATAGCACTGGTTATCGAGTGGAATTTCATGAAAAAAAAGCTAAAATATTTGATGCTACTGGTGAATTGATTGGAAGTGGAGAACAGACTAGAGGTAATTTGTTCTATCTTGACCTATTTGAAGAAGCATGTATGGTTGCACAACTTGATGACATTTGATTATGGGATAAGAGGCTATGTCATGTTAACTTTGATAATCTGGTAGAAATAAGTAAGAAGAAGAAAGTAAGAGGTCTACCTAGATTGAAGAAACCAAAGAATGTGATGTGCAAGGAATGTCAGTTAGGAAAAATGACAAAGTCAAGTTTTAAGAGAAAATCCTTTACTTCTGAAAACATTTTAGATTTGGTTCATACTGACCTTTGTGGACCTATGGGTGTACAAAGTTATTGTGGTGCTAGATATTTTATCTTGTTTGTTGATGATCATACCAGGATGATGCATGTAATGTTTCTAAAAGAGAAATCTAACGCTTTTCAATTCTTTAAGTGGTATTTGGCTAAGGTTGAGAAGGAGATAGGTAGGGACCTGAAATGTCTTAGATCTAACTAAGGTGGAGAATTTACATCAAATGAATTCAATCTATTTTGCAATGAAAGAGGGATCAAAAGATAGATGTCTACACCTAGAACACCTCTACAGAATGGTATAGCAGAGAGAAGAAATATATCTATCTTGGATTGAGCAAGGACATTATTGATTGAAAAGAATGTGGCACAGAAATATTGGAAAGAAGCTATAAGTATAGTTGTCTACACTCTTAACTAGGTATAGATCAAGAAAGGTACAAATCTGACACCCTATGAATTATGGCATGGGCATGCACCGAGTGTTAAATACTTTAGAATCTTTGGAAGCAAGTGCTACATATTAAAAGACAATAGGAATAGAAAGTTTGATGCTAAAAGTGATGAAGGCATATTCCTAGGGTATTCCATAAAAAGTAAAGCTTATAAGTGTTTGAACTCTAACACTGACAAAATTGTGGAAAGTGTGAATGTCAAAGTTGATGAGTATGCAGAAAGAAATGAAGTTGACAAAAAAAGAGAATCAGAAGATTATAGATCTTTTATGTATATTGAAGAAGAAGAAGAAGAGGCAAGTAACAGACTTGCACCTGATGCTGAGTCTCATGTAAGCAATGTCGAGTGATAGGAAGATGTTGCCGAGCATCAGGAAAATAGTACCAAAAAAGAACAAGAACATGCTGAGCAACAAGATAATGCTACCGAGTATCAGGAAGAGGTTGTCAAGCATTCAGAAGTTGAATCTGACAATCTTGTTGAGGAACCTGATGAAATAGAGGAGAGAAGAGTTGAACCTATTTTGGAAAAATATGTAAGAAGACATCACAAGCCTGATTAGATAATTGGAAGAAAACATACTGGAATTCTGACCAAAAGTAAGACAAAGGATCCAACATGTTTACTATGTGAATTTAAACCTAAGTCAACTAGAGAGGCATTAGAAAATGAAGACTGGATACCAGCAATGAATGAAGAAATAGATCAGATAGAGAAAAATGATACTTGGACTCTAGTGTCGAGACCTAAAAACAAAAATGTTATAGGAACAAAGTGGGTGTTCCGAAATAAGTTGAATGAAAAAGGTGAAATAACTAGGAATATAGCTAGGTTGGTATGCAAAGGCTATGCACAAGAAGAAGGAATCGATTATGGGGAGACATTTACTCCTGTAGCTAGATTGGAAGGAGTAAGAAATTTGCTTACATATGATGCTTATAAAGATTTCAAGATTTATCAAATGGATGTCAAGTCTACATTCTTAAATGGTATACTAGAAGAAGAAGTTTACTCCTATGGTTATTGGAAAAAAGTTATCTAAGAATGATGATGCTGCAGAAGTGAACCAGACTTTGGATAGATCCATGATTGGAAAATTGCAGTATGCTATACATAGTAGACCAGATATTACACTAGTTGTTGGGATTGTGGCAAGATTCTCTACCAATCCTAAGGAAACACACATGATGGCTGTGAAAAGAATAATAAGATACTTGAAAGGGACTGCTAACTATGGGCTATATTACAAGAAGGATGAAAGATTTGAACTAAGAGTATATACAGATGTTGATTGTGTAGGAAATGTAGAGGATAGAAAGAGTACTAGTGGTGGAGCTTTCTTTCTTGGATGGAGATTAGTCTCCTGGATGAGCAAGAAACAAAATTGCATTTCCCAATCTACTGCTGAAGCCGAGTATGTTGCTGCTATAGTAAACTGTTCAAATTTTGGTAGGCATGAAAGAAGAAATCACTGAACCTATTGTTATTTTCTATGACAACACAAGTGCTATCAACATTTATAAGAATCCAGTGATGCATACTAAGACATATAAGTATCACTACTTGAGAGAATTGGTACAAGATAAAGAAGTCCGAATGGAATATGTGAATACAAAGGAATAATTAGAAGACATATTCACTAAAGCTTTAACTAAAGAAGCACATGAGTATTTGAGAAGTCAATTAGGGGTCCTTCCCCTAACTAAGGTTGCCTAGTCAAGCTAGGAGCACTGCATCAAATATGCTACAATAGAATATTTGACAGATTGATGCAGAAGATTGTCACACTTTAGCACTGGCCTAGAGTTGTGAAGAAGAGAAAAGATAAGGAATCAGTCATAAGCAAGATGATAGAGGGAGAAACACTAAGTTGCACAAATAATATCTACATCTGATGGATGTATGTTTTAGTTGCTGCTTTGGCATTTTTGTCAAAGAGAGAGATGAACTGAGATGATATAATAACACACGACACTAAAAAGAAAAAGGAGATGATGAACTAAGATGAAGGATTGGGATAGAGGGAGATATGGATATTTTTGACAGTCATAGAAGTGAGGCTAACAAATTATGAATCAGAATGAAGCTAAGGATATTACAAATATTTTTTTTCTGATGAACAGATAAGTTTTTGGATTGGTTGGTAATCCATGTGTTATTCAGGTGATATCATATGGTGTTTCCATCAATTCCAAAGAGGGAGATTGTTGGAAACTACAATTAGAGCAATTGTTGTGTTGTCATTGATGTCAAAATCTTAACTGGTAAGACTATTGCTACTTAGGAAAGTACTATATCTATTTGAGTGTTGCTAAGGGGATAGGCAAGGTTGGTAACAATAACACCTAAGGAAAGGTTGAGTTATATTGATACTTCAATGAGTACTTGACTATGTTGTACAATGATGAGACAATGTATTATTTATCTTAGTAAGATTGAAGACTAAACTGGTAGGCTTGACCGAGAAAAAATGGAGAAATCATGTTCAAGCTGGGTAATGTTAGTGTCAACCGAGTCAATATATGTCGAGCAAAATTCTAGTGTCGACTGAACATCAGTTAATTGCTGAGAAAGACAGTATAAGCCGAGGAAACATTTTTAGTAATGACCAAGCTTTCTACATGAATACTGAGTAGTTGATCACAATATTGACCAAGCATCAATATTTTTATATTTGAAGAGAATTCAGATTTGGAGCCGACATTGTTGAATTCATGGAGTATGTAAAACATGTTGACTTTATTTATTGATTGTTTGAAAGCATTAAATGCACTGAAAAATGTTTTATTGTAAATCTTTAAGAGATTTGAGATATTTCTAGAAAAGGAGCTGAAGAACATAAAGTGGGTAGATTCAATGAATTTGACCTAACCCTAAGATCTATGAAGGAGATTGAGTGGCAACAGATGAGTTAACCTAATTGAGGAAGTATTAAGGGAACCTAAGCATTAGGTATGTGTGTGTATGGGTGAAAAGAGGATGTTGGAAGATCAGTAGATGTTATTGACTGTATAAGAAGAAAAGGCTAAAGGAGAAGTGTGGTGATTGCATGAAGAAAATTTTTGAGTAGATCAGAGATGGAAATGGAAAAGTTTCAAAGTCAGCAAACCAACATTTGTGTACGGAATTGGATCTAATATTTGCAAAGTGAGTTGTATGTTTTTCAGATCAATACTGTTGCTACTTTCTAACCATTGTAACAGTCAAAATCCTTTTAACGAAGGTTCACCTAATAGTCATATGTTTAAATCCTTTGAACAAGGTTGCATTCTAATGGAATGTATGTAAGTCCTATAACAAGGCTCACTTCTAATAGAGTGATTGAAATACTTTAACTGGGTCACACCTAAGAGTGTGTATTGTAACCTTTGATAGGGTTGGCTTTTAACTGAGCTCACTTCAGAAGAGTGAAAATAATAGTAGCATGTTATAAAGTGGTTTTTTCTAGATTAGGTTTCCACTATAAATCCTAGTGTCAATGCTTGTGTGAATGTTTTGGTTGGAAAATTTCTATGTTTTACAAGTTAGATACAGATGGGTAGTGGACTACAATGTTATATGTTTCTATTATAGAATTAGTGATGACTGAGTTAGTTTTGGTTGTTAGATCTTATTTAAAGAAAAGTTTTTGAAGTTTGTTTTATACATCTGGACCTGAGAACAACTGATTCACCACCCCCCCCCACCCTCTCTATTGTTCTAAATCATATTAATAGAGGTCTCATTTGCTTCCTTCAATACTACAGTGTCTGTCCATTTGGTAAAATAATCTGTAGTAGTAGGTATCCATTTATGGCTAGCACTGGATGGAGGATTAATAGGTCCAATGAAGTCCAACCCCCATTTGGATAAGGGTTTCTCCACTTTAATGGGATGTAGCGGGAGGGCTGCTAATTTTCATTTTCCAGCAAACAAAGCACAGTTCTTACACTTTCTTACCCAATAAAAAGCATCCTTGTACAAGTTGGGCCAATAGTATCCTTATCTCATCACTTTTAGAGCAGTGGTTCTGGCTTCAAAGTGTCCTCCAGAACTTCCATCATGAAACTCCTCTAATATTATGTCTACTTGGCTGGTTTCAACACATCTCAAGAGGACACCACTATGATCTCTTCTATACAAAACATCATCCAAAATGATAAATGGGATAGCTTGGAGTCTAAAGTACCTCCTCTTGCTCCTATCAAGGCCCTAAGGGCATTGACCAGTTGAGAGATAATGTTTCATCTCTTCTATCTAGCTTTCACTCTGTTCTGCATTCTGGCTCATTAGGACAACTTCTTATTGTTGGTTTTTGTCTATTCTTCCCTCATTCATTTGCTCACACAACCCCTTTCCCCTAATCAACTTATTCACTTTGATCTGAATGTCATATTCCATGACCTTGGTGATCCAACCAGCCCTCTTGTGGCTCAGGTCCTTATTCAAAATGAAATATTTTATGCAAGGGTGAGCAACCATGAAGTGCACTATGTTGTTGGACAACAAGTGCCTGAATTTGTTCAAGCTCCTCACTATTGCTAAAACATGTTTCTCTACAGGAGTGCAATTTAATTCATAACCATCCAGACCTTGGGTGTAAAAAGCCATTGGCTGCTCTTGTTTCTCAGTATTCTATTGGACTAACATGGTAGAGATACTATCAATGTCCCCAAAAGAATACAAAATAAAATCTTTAGAAAAAATAGGTTTTACCAGAGTAGGAGCAGAAGCAATTGCTTCCTTGATCTCTTCAAAACATTTATTTCCTTCATTTGTCCAATGGAAAGATGAATTCTTCTTTAGCATCTAGTTCATAGGCTTCAGTAGTGCTGGAACATTAGGGATGAACCTTCTCAAGAATTTGATTCTCCCAAGGAAACTCTGCAACCCCTTCTTGTGTGCTGGCAAGGGTAGTGCCATGATGGCCTTTATCCTCTCAGGATCAATTGTTGTTCCTTTCTTAGAGACAATATTCCCTATCAATCTGCCTTCATGGATAGTAATGATACATTTTTTAGGATTTAATGAAACTCCAAATTCTCTGCATCTTTTGAAAATTTTCTTGAGATGAACTAGTGATCATTAGTATCTTTTGAAAAAATAGTTATATCATCCAAATAAACTAGAACAAACTTGTTCATCAAACTAGAAAATGCCATCTCCATGGCTTTCTAAAATGTAGCACCAACATTAGATAGCCCAAAAGGCATCTTTCTATATGCCATGGTACCCCATTTGGTGGTGAAGGTTGTCTTGTATTGGTCTTCCTGTCTAACTAGGACCTGGTTATAGCCAGAAAAGCCATCTAGCAAATAAAATCTATCAGACCCTAAGACATACTGCAATATCTATTCCATGGAGGGAAACAAATGGTGGTCTTTGAGTGAGGCTCTGTTGAGGTCTCTGAAATCCACACATAACCGGATTTCACTATTCTTTTTTCTGATAGGCACTAGATTAGAGACCCAAGAGGTGTGTTTAATGGGAAAGATGATATTGGCCTCAATCATTTTCCTCAACTTTATCTTCATCAACACTTCTAATTTAGGATTGATAGCTCTATGTTTCTATCTTACTGGTTTGGCATGGGGTTCTAGCTCAATGGTGTGCTGGGTTAAGTGGGGGTCAAATCCCTTCAGATCATAATATTCCCATGCAAAAACATCATTAAACTCTTGACATAATGAGATAAAGGCTTTCTTTTCTGGCTGAGTGCATACCTTTCCTAATTTGAGGGACTTGTCTTTGAAAATCTCTACAGGTTGGTAGTGCTCTTCCTTAACTGTCATGCTGGCCTTGTATCCTCTGATCTGGTCATTAGAGTTAAAAATGGACTCAAGGGTGACCAATCCCTTGGGCAGCTTGTTAGTTTTCAACTATAACATCTGGTCATTATACTGGTGAGCATGTTTATTCTTATTAACCTTAGAGAACTCAACTTTTTCTATCAAAAAATTGAAAATCTATTCATCATTCTCGAAGACTTTCCAGTTCACCTAATTATCTAGTATTGATGGTCTTACCAGGACTTTCACAAGCTATATTTCAGTGCTTGTGACCTCCTTTGGAATATCATATTCTACTCCCATGGGAACCAACTTGTCTGCCTGTTTGTTCTAATTTCTTGGGACAACAACCAGATTAAAAGCACAAAAATATTCCATTAAATCCCAAACCCTATGCTTATACATTTTGAGTGTATCATTTTTTGTGAGATTAGTGCCATGAATCTAATTAACCACCAACTCACTATCACCTATAACTTTTAGACACTCGATTCCTCTTTAGCTAGCCCATTCTAAACCATGAATCAAGGCCTCATACTCTGTTGTATTGTTAGTACAACTAAAAGAAAAATGAATAGCAGAGTAACACCTTTGTCCTTCTGGAGAAATTAGGATAGCTCCTCCTCTCGAAATGATTCTACTTCTAGCACCATCAAAGAACAACTGCCACAACTCACCATTCTAATTTTTAGAACACTTATCTTCCTTTTTCATCAAATCTAGAATTACAGTATCCTCCTCATGAATGGTATACATCCCAATACTAGAAATCTCCATGTTCCTACAAGGATTATCTTCTAAATCTCTTTCAGCCCATTCATCTAGGACCATATCATGAATGTTTTCAATAGTGGTCTCAGGTTTAGAATCAATAGGATCTTACTCATGGAAAATCATATTGGCATTTATAGGGCTAGGGATATAAGGTTCAACATGGTTCTTCACAAAAGCTTTGGACTTGATTCTAACCTTAGTCCCGTATCTATTTTTGAAGTATAAATGAGACCAATCAGCTGAGAGGTATCCCCCCAACCTAGCATTGAAGTCTCTGCTCAGACAAATAGAAAAGTAGGGGGGAAGATCTATTACATAGACATCCTGGGGAATAGAAAAGTTGGGGCATTCATGTAAAGTGAGACTCAGGTCCTTAATGACTCCAATGGTGCTTAGACTGATGACCCATCCAGTTGAACAACAAGCCTATCTATTGGCTCATAAGACAATCCTAGGATGTCTACTAGTTGTTTAGAAATTACAGAACTACTTGCCCCTGAGTCTATCATGCAATTATGAACCAGGAAATTCCCAACAACAAGAGTAACATAGAAAGGAGGGGGTTTAACCCATGGAGCAATGGTGGGCTGCAAGTTGGCTTCTGTAGTTTGCTGCTCCTTTTGAGGTGTTTCAGCCACCAAGATTCTAGGCTATTCTGAAACAACTTCTTCATTTGATGAAATCTTAGGCAATTCCCTAAGTATTAGCTCCTTTTGTCTAGGGATTTCTTAAGTTTTCATCAAAGGAACATTTATGGAGGTCTTCTTCATTTGTTCCACAATGTTAAAATATTCCAAACATACTTTAAACTGTCCCTTTGCTACAACAATATCTGGTATTGTAGATGGCAATTGTTTTGCTGCCTTTACTAGCTCTTTAACTTCTTTTGACTAATTTTGGATTGGAGTTTGAACCACATTGGGTTGTGGATTCATAACAGGAGCTTGTTGGTTGGTAGAGGCCACTTGTCCAATCTCTAAAGCCTTCTTTTTTTACCTTGTGTTGGCTGCAACTGAAACATAGTTCTAGTTGTCATTTGGGAGAAAATTTACCCCGCAAAAATCCTCCTTCTAAAAGTTAACCAGTGCCACCTTAGGTATCTATAGCTCACTTGGGGCAGCAACCTATCCTTGTTGAATCTCTGGTTCTTGAATTATCTCCTATGGCATCATGACATTGTTCTGCACCATGAGGGCTTGGGCATAGCCATTAGGAAATAGCCCCTGAATATGTTGTTGATTACATGGGCAACCCCATTGATATTCTTGCACCATGTTGTTCTGAGCTACATGAACCAGCTCTCTAGAAGCACTTGGAATGTTAGGATTATAGGGCTGACTAGCTTTCTAATTGTAGTTTCTTTCTTGGCCTTATTGGCCTGATTGGTATTGGGGCCTATTTTGCTGGTACTAGGTCTGATATGGAGCTTGGTAGGGTTGTTAATGAGGCTAGTACTGCTTCTTTTTTAGACTAACCAGCTCATTAGTAACAATTTTCAAGGCCTTTTTGATCTCATTCAGCTCTTGGGATTGGTTCACAATTGGATTAACAGCTTGTTGAGAAGGAGTTGGAAGATGTGGAATAGATGCCAAGGCTGGAATTGCTTCAAGAACAGGATGAAGCTTAGGGAAAATAGGCATTGGAGGCCTTGGGGCTATTTTTACTACTTGAATTAGGTTGTTTTAAGCTCTTATGGCAAGATCATATGCTGCTGGTAAATTATTCCCTCCCATAGATTGAATCATAACAAAGATATCACTGTTGAGGGCTCTTAGAGAATACATGAAAGCATGCTAGCTTGAGGGTCTAACTATGGCTGGTATTCTATTCCATGTCCTTTGGAATCAGAAATTAAAATTCATCATATACTCCTGGGGTGCCCTTTTAATGGTAGTAAAATGTTCAACTAAGGAGAGGTGGTCAGAATTATCTTAAAATTGATTAGTCAAGGCTTGACCCAACCCATCCCAGTCAGTTATAGAACTAACTGCTAAACCTCTAAACCATTGCAAAGATTTTCCCTTAAGGGATGTTGCTAACAATCACATAGCCACATTGTCTTGGATTATATTATGGAGGGCACAGAGGGATGCTACATCTCTTATATGCTCAATAGTGGAGGTCTGATCCTCTCTTGTGAAAATAGGCAAGCTCTTAAGGGCTGATATAGGTATGTCATTATGCTACTGCAAATTCAAGGGGATGCCTTGATTGAAGGCTATGAAAGGATGATTTCTAGCCATTAGAGGATTAAGGGGAGCTTGAACTACTGGTGCTACTTACACTGGCTGAATTGGGGGAGTGATTGCAGGAAGGCAAGTGGGAGTGGGAGTGGGATTTGTAGATTGGGATACACTAGTTTGGGCTACTTTAGGCCTTTTTTTAATAGGTGGAAGCTTTGCATAAACAAAAGGATTCTTACTCTGCCTAGTTGGAATCCCACTCATAAACTTAGGTATTGATCTGCATGAAATAAGATTAGAGTCACCAGGTATGATATCAAAATATAGTCACTACTCATACCAAACAATAACCTGCATGTAAAACTCTTAGAAATCTAACACATTTAGTCTTCTATCCCACTGGGCATGCCAAAAACTATTGTCACTAAGGATTGCACCCAATTTGCTAAGTATAAAACCCACCAAACCTATGAAACATGGGACTACTCTTAGGCTATGGGTAACCTATCTAAGAGAAGACCTCTGGATTAGGGGTTGGCTTCCCCTTGGATCACTTTAAAACTAACTAACTTTAGGAGGAAAGGGAGAGAATGCATGAAATAAATGACTAAAACTGATTTAAAAAAAAGGTGATCCACCGAATTTGATTAACAGATCCACAACTGAAGCAAGCTTACAAAAACAATTGAAACAAATCTACACTTCACAACTTGACCCCATTACTTTGAACCTCTTGGAGATAATAAAGTACTTGGAAGCTAAGTAGAATTGTGTATCTCAGAGCTACAACATTCTCATATCAAAGAGAAAGAAAATGAAGAGCTAACCTCCATCATGAAAAGTGAGAGGTATATAACTAAAACCTAGGAATCTGCTTGAAACCCTCAACCTCCTAAAAATGGAAAACCACACAAAAAGGCCCATGAATGCCTCATAAATTTGGATGCCAGATTCCCAAATTTCTAGGGGTAGCGGAGAAAGTGGAAACCTAAAAAAGATGGTCAAAGAGATTGTTAGGAATAGTCCCAAGAGATAACTAAGAGGGGGGGGGGGGGGTGAATCAGTTATCTACAAGTTTCAATTCTTTATCCAATTAAGTATACTTAAACATAAAGCATAAACAAAATGAAAGAAAACTTGAACACAACATCAATATTTTGGTTACGGGGAAACCCAAATAGGTAAAAACTCTGGTGGGAATTGACACCCACTAATATTCTACACTAATGTATAATGATCCTTGTTAGAAGATCCTCAACCATGTTAGGAGTTTCTTTATAATATATTTAGTATAGTAGACTTGGTCAAGGGTCTAACCCTGTTAGGAGTCTTTTACAATTAACCCTGTTAGGGGTGAGGATGTACTGTCTGAGAGCACACTTCTCAAAGAGGTGAAGGCTACAACCTTTTGTTTAATAGATACACACTATATCTAGATCTTGGTGAATTTCACTTTGACCTATTGTCAGGATCAGTTCCAATGTATAGCACAAATAATTTACTTTGTCACATAGACCTTCTTCCAATGGCTCAACACTTTGTAAACTCTGCTCTACTCTTCACAAACTATGAACCACACTCAAGCAATCACAAATGACTGCCTATAAATATCTTTCCTCTAAATGATATAATCAAGTCAAACCATTAGAACCACCTTGAAATCATATTAGAGAAGTCATAACAAACTCCAATAATAATTTAGTCATCTCTACTAAGCACGCAACATATTCTGGGACCTATCCAATAAGATAATTGTAGATGCACGCTACTCAGTGTCAACTCTACCAAAACAACTGGATCTTTCTTCTCAATGTGAATAATCACATGCACTCTTAAAAAAACCTTCCTAACTCTTCTCCAAGCTCTAATCCAAGGGTGCAAACCAAAATGATAGGTGCAACGCCAAAACCACTATAATCTTTGGTAGCTCTTCTAAATAAACACAGGAAACTGCTACTGGTGAATAGTGACTACATAATTTCACTTCTACTAATCATCAGACTCTGTATCCATGAATTTAACATCACTAACATGTCTTCATCACATATCCAAATGCACAAGGCTCTATGATAACTGTACAAACAATCATACATAGAACACTGCCTGTTATTCTCTCAGGAACACTACTGATATAAGCTACTATATAACTGTCTGTACTAACAATTAACCTCTGCACCCATGATATCATGCTAATAACATGTCCATGCTATATATACTAAAATTTTACTACATAAGTCTTCCACGTATGCTACTTATTATATGTTGTTATTAATGAAAAATATACAGTTAGCACTGGTTTACTGGAAAATCTCCAACAATCTCCCCCTTTGGCATTGATGGAAACATATGGAATGAAAAACTCCACCAATACAAATGAAAATTTCATTTATAACATTCTCTATTTCCTCTTCAAAAATCACCCAAGGATGAATCCTCCATCTGCTACAATATTCTTCAACATTCTCCATTTCCTCAACTGAACTACTTCCATAACTGAATACTACTCCCCCTTAGTATATTACTCCTTTTACTTCTATTTTTCATTACTATATATTACTCCCCCTTTGACATTAATGGCAAAGGTCACCAAATAGTTTAACCACTGGTACTACTCCTGAGGTAGAGTAGTCAACCATCCATCAGTCCCTGAGGACTGATGCTCTTTCTTCTATCTTCTAGGTAGAATCAGGGAAGGGAATTACTCCCAACTTCTCCCTGAGATACTCAAAAGTATCCTTTGAAAAGGGCTTTGTGAATATGTCTACTAGTTGATCTTTAGCACTCACATAGTCCAACTTAACTTCTTTTTCTGCTACTTTCTCTCTTAGGAAGTGATACTTGATCTCAATGTGTTTTTTCTTTGCATGTATCATAGGGTTCTTCGACATGTTGATAGTGCTAGTGTTATCACAATGAATAGCAATAGGATAATCAATCTGACTTCCAAAATCCTTTATCATCTTCTTGATCCAAACAATTGTAGAATAATTCAGAGCTACTACAACATACTCTACTTTTGTTGTTGACTAAGAAATGCAATTTGGTCTCTTGCTTGTCCAAGTGACAAGTCTCTCACCAAGAAACACTGCTCCACCTTATGTACTCTCTCTGTCATCGATGCATCCTACGCAATCTACACTAGTATACACATGAAGCTCAACATTTTCTGAATTAGGATACCATAAACCATAGTTTATAGTGCCTTGCAAGTATTTGAATATCCTTTTTACTACCATGAGGTGACTTTTTTTAGGCTCTACTACAAATCTTCCAACTATGCCAACTGCATTGGAAATATTAGGTCTAGTTTGAGTAAGAAGTTTTCCAATCATAGACTTGTATAATGTTATATCTACTACTAGTGAGTCATCTTCTTTTATAATCTTGCATCCAGTTATCATAGGTGTCCCTACTGGCTTGCAATCATCCATCTTGAATTTCTTCAATATCTCTTTCACATACTTGGACTGATTAATGAAAATACCTTTCTCTATCTAGTGCTCATTCAATCCCAAAAAGTACTTGATAGGTCCAATCATGCTCATCTCAAATTCTCTCTGCATCTCCTTAGAAAATTCAGCACTAAGTTTGTCATTACCTCCAAATATAATCATGTCATCAAAAAATATAGCTACAAGTAGTAGTCCTTCAAATGTCTCTCTTATGAATAGGTTACAATCTACTGCTCCTTTCTTGAATCCAATCTTTGTTAAGTATCCATCAAGTCTCTCATACCAAGCTCTAGGGGCTTGCTTAAGTCCATAGAGGGCTTTCCTCAATCTGCATACCATATTAGGTCTATCTGATAGGTTAAATCCTTCTAGCTACTCAATATACTTCTTCTTTTAACTCACCATTCAGGAATGCTGATTAAACATCCATCTAATAAACTTTGAAGTTTTTGAATGTTGCAAAAGCTAAAAAAAACTTAATAGCTTCTAACCTACTTACTGGTGCAAAAGTGTTTGAATAATCAATACCTTCTCTTTGTGCATATCCCTTACATACCAATCTTTCTTAATTCCTCACTATTGTACCATCTTCATTCATCTTGTTCCTGAATATCCACTTTGTTTGAATCACATTTTTATCACTAGGTCTTGGGACCAGTTCCCAAGTATCATTTTTGATAATCTGATCTAGTTCTTCTTTCATAGAATCATGCCAATCTGAATTATTGCATGCATCTTCAACACTTAAGGGTGCAATCTGAGATAGTAAACATACCACCTCATTACTTGCAGAACTATTTTATTTTGATCTTGTTGTGACTTTTTCACTCTGATCTCCAATGATGTCATCCTTAGAATGATATCTAGATGTAAACTTTGGAGCTTTGGGTGATACTATCTTATTTGCTTTAGGAGTTTCTTCTTCACTTGTCTCAAGGTTATTGAATAACACATCAATACTATCAAACATTTCTTGAATAACTATCTCACTAGTGGAGGGTCTAGGTTCTTCTTCAATCATGGGTGAGTAATCATGATATCTTTCTTGAACAATAAAATTTTCATCAATCTTAACATGAGCACTTTCAATGATCTTTTTCAATCTTAAATTGAAACATCTATAAGCTTTACTTTTAGTAGAGTAACCAAGGATCATCGCTTCTTGCATCAAACTTGCCTACTGTTTCATCTCTCTTGATGTAGCACTTGATTCCAAAGATTCTGAAGTATTTTACTATGGGAAAATTACCAAACCATAGCTCATATGGTGTTTTGTCTACATCAGGCCTCAATTGAATTCTATTGATGGTATAGATTGTCATATTGACTGCATCTCTCCAATAGGTGTATGCAAATTTTCCTTCAATTATGATGGTGTGTGATGTATCAAGGATGATCCTATTCCTTCTCTCTGCAATTCAATTCTGCTGAGGGGTTCTAGGTGCACTCAACTGCCTCTTTATGCCATGGTCTTCATAGTACTCATAGAATCTGTCAGAGGTGAATTCTCCTCCTCTATTCGATCTCAAACATTTTATCTTTAGTCCAGATTCATTCTCAACCTTAGTTTTGAATATTTTGAATTTCTCAAATGCTTCTGACTTGTCTTTCAAGAATGCAACCCACATCATTCTAGTATAGTCATCAACAAAAAAAATGAAATACCTTTCACCATAGTATGATCTTATTTGAGCTAGACCACATAGGTCTGTATGAATCAGATCCAACTTGTTCTCTATTGAATTGTGCTTGATCCTGAATGAGGTTCCTACATGCTTTCCCATCACACATTCCCTGCATATAGTATCAACTGGCTTTGCTATGCTAGGTAGATCTCTTACTGCCTTTACATTTCTTATCTTAACTATGTTATCAAAATTGATATGACATAGTCTTTTATGCCACAACTAGCTATCATCTACCTTAGCAACAAAACAACTTGCTTCTAGATTAAGCTGAAAAACATTACCTTTAGTCTTTGATCCTAATGCAATTATTTCTCCTTCTCTGTTGTTAATGATGCACTTGTTTCCATTGAATTCCAATCTATAACCTTTGTCAAGTAATTTCCCAACACTTAGTAGGTTATGTTTCAAACCATCGACATAAAGAACTGTTGGAAACAATTGTCTGAAGGAAATTGCTACTCAATTATGTATTGTCTTTGATGTCACACAATGTCATAGTCTGCAACAACCAGTTACTACCGAGCTCATTCGGTCTGCCAGACAGGAATATTAGTGCTTACCGAGTCCACTCGGTTATCAAAGAAAATCAGTGTCTACCGAGTTCACTCGATTACCAAAGGAAATTTAGTGTCTACCGAGTTCAGTCAGTCATCGAAGGAAACTTAGTGTTTACCGAGTTCAGTCGGTCATCGAAGAAAAGTTAGTGTTTACCGAGTTCAGTCGGTCATCGAAGAAAAGTTAGTGTTTACCGAGTTCCCTCGGTCTCTGAAAGATTATAGAAAGTTATGGTCACCAAGCACTGTCGGCCCTTGAAGGATTTTTGCAAATAGAGTTTGCTTAATTCAGCCGACTGTTATACTAAATAATGTCAATTTGACAAATCTAAAATCATATAAATAAAAGGTCAAATGTGAAAAAGAAAAAAAAAGAAATACAGCAGAAGATTTATAGAAGAAAAGCAGGAAAGGTGTATGCGAATTTGTGAAGGATGTTCAGATATCCTTGAGGTGCAGCAGAGATTTATTCAATCAGAAAGGATCAGACTTATGCAGAACAGAGATCTGTAATCAACAAGACAGTTGCATTATTAAACAGGTCATTTTTTTTTTCATTGTTACCTTCTTATCATTGTAACAGTGAATTCTAAATCTCTTAACCGAGTTGGTTTAACAACCATATTGTAAATCCTCTAACAAGGTGACAATTCCATTGAATTGTTTTCAAGACCTCTTACCAAGCCACTCCTAGCAGGGTGTTTTAAATCCTCTAACAAGGTCACACCTAACAGTGTGTTTTGTAACCTTTTACCGGGTTGGCTTCTAACCGTGCATCACTTCAGAAAAGTGAAAATCAGTATCTAGATACATTGGTGGTTTTTCCCATATTGGGTTTCCACGTTAAATCTTGTGTCTCTTGTGTTCTTAATTTCTTTCTCAATCATATACATGTGCTGATGAATATCTAAAGATAATTTTGCTAATACTTTCTACATCTTCAATATTACTGCAATCTATTTACCGAGTGCTAAAACAGATAACATTGTTAAGATATCCTAAGGGTTCTGGAAAGAATTAATTGTGAAGTGTTTTATGGTTGACTAATTCACCCCCCCTCTCAGTCACTTTATCCATATTCCATCAATTGGTATCAAAGCATTTGGTGCTTGCAGGAAGGGTTTCAAAGACCTAAGCTAAAGATCAGGATGTCTTACAAGAGGGAAATTCCAAAGCTCAACAGAGATAACTTTTCAGCATGGCAAGGTCTCATGCGACTTCATCTGGCTTCCATTGGTGATTCAGGATGCAAATAAATTGATGAAGAATACACAATTCCTAATGGCGCATTAACTGTTGAAGACATTGCAGATAAAAAGACTCACAACACCATGATGATAGACTTGCATCTGCTCTCAGCTATGAAGAATTTGATGATATTAAAGACTGCACTACTGCATATGAAATGTGGATGGCACTGAAGAAAATATATGGTGGTGATGCAAATGTGAAAAGAGCCAAAGCAGAAAGCCTAAGAGGACAGTTTGACAAGATGAATATGAAGGAAGATGAAAACATTGCAAAATATGTTGAAAGAATCAAAGCAAGTGTAAGTGCAATTAGAGCTTCTGGAGGAACAATCTCAGATGAAACTGTTATAAGTAAGGTACTCAGAACATTACTCCCTATCTATGCAATAAGAGTATCAGCTATTCAAGAAAGAAGATGTGAAACAAACCACAATATAACTTTGGATTCTTTAGTTGGAAGATTGACAACCTTTGAATTAGACAACTATGACAACTATGTTCCTAGTTCCAAAAATATTGAATCAGCATTTGAGGCCAAGGTTTCACTAAAGAAGAACAAGAAAATTAAAGAAGTTCAGTCAGAAAGTGAAGAAGTATCAGAAGAAAGTTCTGATAGTGATCTTGAAATTGTAGAAGCATTACTTGCAAAGAAGTACTCTAGAGGGAAAGGTAAATATAAAGGTAAAACTCCTTTAATCTATTTTTCATGTGAAGAAATTGGACATATTGCAGCTAGGTGCCCAAACAAGCAAGTCAAGGAAGAGAAGAGAAGTCACAAGTACTATGGCAAAAAGAATTTCAAATCATACAAGGATAAAGGTAAGAAATCATGTTTTATGGCTAAAGATTCTGATGACAGTGAAGAATAAATTGTCTTTATTGCTATAAAAGATGAATCTGATGATGATGAAGATAAGATGGCACTTATTTCTCATATAAGCAAAGATGATATATGGATAATAGACAACGGATGTTCACACCACATGACTGGTGACAAGACAAAATTTGAATATCTAGAAGACTGTGATAGTGGTAATGTAAGATTTGGAAATAATGAACCTTGTTGTATAAAAGGAAAAGGAAGAATCTCATTAACCAAAGAACTCATATGTGATAATGCTTATTGGGTTGAAGGACTAAAACATAATCTTCTAAGTGTAGCACAGCTAATCAACACTGGTTTCAAGGTTGAATTCATGAATGGTCAAGCAAGACTGCTGGATGGAAAAGGAAAACTCATTGGATCAGGCAAACAAACAAAAGGTAACTTATTTTATCTTGATCTCAGTGAATATTCATGCTTTATTGCTCAAATAGAATAAAGTTGGCTATGGCACAAAAGGTTATGTCATGTGAATTTTGATAACATGATAAAAATAAGCAAATTCAAGAAGGTTAGAGGCATTCCTACTTTGAAGAAACCTGACACTGGTCTATGTAAGAATTGTCAAATTGGCAAAATGAGTAAAACTAGTTTCAAGAGTAAGAACTATCAGTCTAAAGAAATTTTGGAAATTGTGCATACCGATTTATGTGGACCTATTGGAATACAAAGCTATACTGGAGATAAATTCTTTATTCTTTTCATTGATGATTATTCTAGAATGATGACTATTATGTATTTAAGAGAAAAATCAGAAGCATTTGAAAAGTTCAAATGGTACTTAGCAAGAGTAGAAAAGGAAACAGGGAAAAGATTGAAATGTTTAAGATCAGACAGAGGTGGTGAATTCATCTCCCATGATTTTAACAACTTTTGCATTGAAAGAGGAATCAAAAGACAGGTATCAGCTCCTAGAACTCCTGAGCAGAATGGAATAGTAGAAAGAAGAAACAGATCTATTATGGATTGTGCAAGGACTCTAATGATAGAAAAGAACATCACTATAAAGTACTGGAAGGAAGCTATCAGCACTGCAGTTCATACCTTGAACCGAGTACAACTGAAGAAAGACACATTCAAAACTCCTTATGAATTATGGTATGGCTATAAACCCAATGTAAGTTACATGAAAATATTTGGTAGCAAGTGTTATATCTTAAAAGAATCCAGAAGAAATAAATTTGATGTGAAAAGTGATGAAGGAATATTCCTAGGATATTCTAACAAAAGCAAGGCATACAAATGTCTGAACTTATCTACTCACAAAGTCATAGAAAGTATACATGTAAAATTTGATGAGTTTGCAGAAAAGACTGAGGAAGAAAGAAAAAGGGAACCTGAGAACTATAGAAGATTCATTTACATTGAACCTGAAACATTGGCAGACACAACTATCAGTAAGGAAACTATATCTACCGAGCCAAGCATAGTTACCGAGTCACAAACTGAGTCACAGGAAGAAGTTCAAACCGAGTCACAGGAAGAAATTCAGACTGAGTCTCAGCCTGAAGTTACCGAGCAAATATCTACCAAGCCCGAGCAACCTGAAGAAGAGATCCTAGAAGACAACAACATGAATCATTCAAAAGGCAAGGAACCTATACTAGCCAAATATGTCAGAAGACATCATACACCGGATCAAATCATTGGAAACAAATCAGATGGTACTATGACAAGAAGCAAGCTAAAAGGTACATGTCTGCTTACTGACTTTGAACCTAGAAATATCAAAGATGCATTGGAAAATGAAAGTTGGATTGAAGCAATGAATGAAGAATTAGAACAAATACAAAAGAACAAAACTTGGACTCTTGTACCTAGACCTAAAGATAAGAATGTAATTGGAACAAAATGGGTATTCAGGAATAAGCTAAATGAAGATGGTCAAGTATCTAGAAACAAAGCTAGACTAGTATGTAAAGGTTATTCCCAAGAAGAAGGTATAGATTATGGAGAAACTTTCGCTCCTGTTGCAAGATTAGAAGGTGTAAGAACTCTACTTGCTTATGCAGCACACAAAGGATTTAAGGTATATTAGATGGATATAAAATCTGCATTTCTCAATGGAATTCTTGATGAAGAAGTCTACATTGAACAACCTGAAGGTTTTGTTGATCCAGATAAAAGGGACATGGTCTGCAGGTTACACAAAGCATTGTATGGTTTAAAACAAGCTCCTAGAGCATGGTATGAAAGACTCCATAACTATTTGATTTAGATTAATTTTAAAAGAGCTAATGATAATAGTAATCTGTATATTAAAGAAGGACCAGATGACAAAATTGTATTGGCAGAAATATTTGTGGATGATACTATATTTACAGGGAATGAGGATCAGTGCAAAGAATTTTCAGAGCAAATGAACAAAGAATTTGAAATGTCTATGTTTGGTTTAATAAAATTCTTTGTTGGTCTTCAAATTCAGCAAAGCAAGAATGGTATATACATTACTCAATCTAAATACATTAAGGAAATACTTAAGAAGTTTGGTATGGAAGATTCAAAACCAGTTGGTACACCCATGTGTACTGGACTGAAACTTACCAAAAATGATGATTCAAAAGAAGTTGATCAGACCCTATACCGATCTATGATTGGAAAATTGGAGTATGTAGTACATACAAGGCCTGATATTGCCTTAGCAGTCGGTATAGTAGCTAGATTCTCAGCAAAACCTAAGGAAAATCACATGATGGCAATCAAAAGAATCTTAAGATACTTAAGAGGAACTAAAGAATATGGTTTGTGGTATAAATTTGGAGGCAATCTAGACTTAAAAGTGTTTACTGATGCTGATTGGGTAGGAAACATTGATGACAGAAAAAGCACAAGTGGTGGAGCATTTTTTCTTGGAAAAAGACTGGTATCCTGGACTAGTAAAAAGCAGAATTGCACATCTCAATCCACAGCTGAAGCAGAATATGTTGCTGCTGCAGTTAACTGTTCAAATATTGTTTGGTTTAAACAGCTATTAGAAGGTATGAAGGTTGAAATCAAAGAACCAGTTGTTATATTTTGTGACAATACCAGTGCAATAAACATTTCTAAGAAACCAGTGATGCATTCCAAAACTAAGCACATTGCTATTAAATATCACTTTGTCAGAGAATTGGTGCAGGATAAGGAAATCAGATTAGAATATATTCATACAAAAGAATAGATTGCAGACATTTTTACCAAACCATTACCTAAGGATGCATTTGTGTATCTAAGAGGTAAGTTAGGGGTCATTCCCCTATCCGAGGCTCACTAAATACAGTTTTAGTGATGCATCAACCAGAACATGATTGAAAATCAACCAGTTGATGCAGCATATTCAAGGAATCATTGCATATGAATCAGTACTTGAGGTACATTAATTTTCACCGGTAATATGTGAATTTTCTTTGGCATGTGTTGTCAAAGAGGGAGTGTTTTCTATGTCTTTGTTTGCTATGTCTTTGCTATTACTTCAAGAAATTTTCAATAATCAGAAGGAAGAATTTTTAGGATACAGGAAGTTTGCTGATAGAGGGAGATTTGAATCTGAACCGAGCTAACTCTTTCAAATTTCTTATGATATGACATATTGTGTTGCCATCAATGCCAAAGAGGGAGATTGTTGGAAACAATTGTCTGAAGGAAATTGCTACTCAATTATGTATTGTCTTTGATGTCACACAATGTCATAGTCCGCAGCAACCAGTTACTACCGAGCTCAGTCGATCTGCCAGACAGGAATATTAGTGCTTACCGAGTCCACTCGGTTATCAAAGAAAATCAGTGTCTACCGAGTTCACTCAGTTACCAAAGGAAATTTAGTGTTTACTGAGTTTAGTCGGTCATCGAAGGAAATTTAGTGTTTACCGAGTTCAGTCGGTCATCGAAGAAAAGTTAGTGTTTACCGAGTTCAGTCGATCATCGAAGAAAATTTAGTGTTTACCGAGTTCCCTCGGTCTCCGAAAGATTATAGAAAGTTATGGTCACTGAGCACTGTCGGCCCTTGAAGGATTTTTGCAAATAGAGTTTGCTTAATTCAGCCGACTGTTATACTAAATAATGTCGATTTGACAAATCTAAAATCATATAAATAAAAGGTCAAATGTGAAAAAGAAAAAAAAAGAAATACAGCAGAAGATTTACAGAAGAAAAGCAGGAAAGGTGTATGCAAATTTGTGAAGGATGTTCAGATATCCTTGAGGTGCAGCAAAGATTTATTCGATCAGAAAGGATCAGACTTATGCAGAACAGAGATCTGTAATCAGCAAGGCAGTTGCATTATTATACAGGTCATTTTTTTTTTCATTGTTACCTTCTTATCATTGTAACAGTGAATTCTAAATCTCTTAACCGAGTTGGTTTAACAACCATATTGTAAATCCTCTAACAAGGTGACAATTCCATTGAATTGTTTTCAAGACCTCTTACCAGGCCACTCCTAGCAGGGTGTTTTAAATCCTCTAACAAGGTCACACCTAACAGTGTGTTTTGTAACCTTTTACTGGGTTGGCTTCTAACCGGGCATCACTTCAGAAAAGTGAAAATCAGTATCTAGATACATTGGTGATTTTTCCCATATTGGGTTTCCACGTTAAATCTTGTGTCTCTTGTGTTCTTAATTGCTTTCTCAATCATATACATGTGCTGATGAATATGTAAAGATAATTTTGCTAATACTTTCTGCATCTTCAATATTACTGCAATCTATTTACTGAGTGCTAAAACAGATAACATTGTTAAGATATCCTAAGGGTTCTGGAAAGAATTAATTGTGAAGTGTTTTATGGTTGACTGATTCACCCCCCCTCTCAGTCACTTCATCCATATTCCATCAAGAACATCATCAGTACTATTCTTTCCATCTAATGTGATGAATCCTCTACCAACAATGGGTTTAGGAGTGTTATCTCCAAATATAACCATGCCACCATTGTATTTGTCTAGATGAACAAATCTTTCTTTATCACATGTCATGTCATGTGAACAACCACTATCTATAATCTAGTCCATCCTTATATAAGCTTGTGAAATCAATGCTAGCTCTTGTTCCTCTTTCTCATCTTTATGATTTGTCTCATTGTTCATTTTCTCTATAATAGCAATAAATCCAATTTCTTCTTCAGCTGAATCATCATCTGAAACTCCATCTCCAGCATAGTAACATTCCTTAGATTATTTAGGCTTGTAGTCATTTTTGAACTTTCTAGCTCTTGTGGGACACTTAGATGCAAAGTGACCAATCTTATTACATGAAAAGCATTTAAATGGTAATTGACCTTCATGTTGTCCTTTTCCTTTATTTTCTCTTTAGGCAATCATAGAAATGAAATCATCTAGTGTTTTCTCTTCATCGTCATCGTCATAATCACCAAAAGTGTTTATAGATTTCTTACCATGGACTGTTGCTTTGAAGGCTGTCTCACTTTTAGGTTCTGTCTTCAATCTTGAAATCTCAAATACTGAGATTTTGTTGATCAAGGTCTCTCTCTTGAAATTTGATGTAAGCTGCATGGTCTCATCAAGGATGTTGATCTTGTTTTCATATTATGGAGAGAGAGTAGTCATCAATTTGTCCATAATATCTTCCTCTGAGATATCTCCACCATTATTCCTGATTCCAACAACAGCTTCATTGATCCTTTGATTGTAAGCTTTGATGTTTTCTTCAAGTAGGATCTCTAATGCATTGTATCTTTTCTTCCATGTTTTTCTATGCGCATCCTTTTCTTGTTTGTCTCCTTCAAATATGTCTTCTAGGTACTTCCATAATTTGTGGGTTGTTTCTACTTTCTTTATTTTTGAAAACTCACTATCAGATAGGGTGTTGATAAGGGCTTCTTTGGCTATTTCATTCTAATGAAAAAATTCCTTTTTCTTTTTAGTAGCATCATCCTTTGCAAGGTCTTCTAAAGTAGGAATCTTGACTTCTTTTCTAGTTACAACAAAAACTTCAAAAGAAATGCATTGCAAATGAGTCACCATCTTGTTCTTCCAATCAAGATAATTCTCTCCATCAAACTTACGACTTTCTTTTCTGAAGAATGCCATCTGATCAACCTCAAGTTGTTAAACTTTCTTTCCAAGGCACTTGGCTCTGATACCAATTGGTAGGAATAGTCCCAAGAGATAACTCAGAGAGGGGGGGTGAATAAGTTATCTACAAGTTTCAATTCTTTGTCCAATTAAGTATACTTAAACATAAATCATAAACACAATGAAAGAACACTTGAACACAACACCAATATTTTGGTTACGGGGAAAACCAAATAGGTAAAAACCCTAGTGGGAATTGACACCCACTAATATTTTGCACTAGTGTATAATGATCCTTGTTAGAAGATCCTTAACCCTGTTAGGAGTTTCTTTAAAATATATTTAGTATAGTAGACATGGTCAAGGGTCAAACCCTATTAGGATTATTTTTCAATTAACCCTGTTAGGGGTGAGGATGCACTATCCAAGAGCACACTTCTCAAAGAGGTGAAGGCTATAGCCTTCTATTTAATAGATACACACTATATCTGGATCTTGGTGAACTGCGCTTTGACTTTCTATCTAGATCAATTCCAATGTATAGCACACATACTTTACTTGGTCACATAGACCTTCTTCCAATGGCTCAACACTTTGCACACTCTGCTCTACTCTTCACAAACTATGAACCACACTCAAGCAATCACAAATGACTACCTATAAATATCTTTCCTCTAAATGATATAATCAAGTTGACCTGTTAGAACCACCTTGAAATCATATTAGAGAAGCCATAAAAAACTCCAATAATAATTCAGTCATCTCTACTAAGCACGCAACACATTCTGGGACCTGTCCAATAAGATAATTGTAGACGTATGCTACAAATGGTCGGCTCTACCAAAACAACTAGATCTTTCTCCTCAATCTGAATAATCTCATGCACTCTTAACTAAACCTTCCTAACTCTTCTCCAAGCTCTAATCCAAGGGTGCATACTGAAATGATAGGCACAACGCCAGAACCAATATAATATTTGTTGGCTCTTTTGAATAAACACAGGAAACTGCTACTGGTGAATAGCGACTGCATAACTTCACTTCTACTAATCATCAAACTCTATGTCCATGAATGTAACATCACTAACATGTCTTCATCACATATCCAAATGCACAAGGCTCCATGATAACTGTACAGACAATCATACATAGAACATTGTATGTTATTATGTCAGGAAGACTGTTGATACAAGCTACTATATAACTGTTTGAACTCACAGTTAACCTCTGCACCCATGATATCATGTTGATAACATGTCGATGCTATAGATACTAAAATCTTACTACATAAGTCTTCCACGCATGCTACTTACCATATGTTTTCATCAATGAGACACATATAGTCAGTACTGGCTTGCTGGAAAATCTCCAACAGGAATAACCTTACCCACTAAGTCATGCACCAAAATAGGATTCTGACAATGGTTTATAAAAATAACATTGTCATAATTTACAATAAAACATGCAATGACTATTCCATTAAAACTTAACCCCTATGCAAATAGGATATGTGGATTTAAAATAGTTCTCAACCCAATATTAAAAAGGGGAAAACATATTTTAAAGCATTTACATTATTATAAAAAAAAACCCACACATAACAAAAGACACCCAAAAAGATAAGAAAACTCGACCCTAAAAAGAAGGGGAGAAATGTGTAATGCATTATTATCAAAACCCTCTTTGTCAAAAATGGGAAGCTACTGGCATCAAACCCCTCTAACTTGGCAACTGACAAGTTTCCATTTTCACTGGCAGTTTACTTCTGATCCCTAAGCTCGAAGGTAAGCATTCAGGTTTTCAACTTTCTTTGACATTTCATTTCCTGGCAATCTCTCATTCCTCCTCTAAAAATCAAGGGCATGGCATCTCTGTTATTTTCATTTACTTTCATAGCACTATGTTATTGCATACTAATTTTTTACTTTCTCAATGATGCTTCGAGGGCACTGCATAAATGATGGCATACTACTTTTGCTAGAGCATCGTATACCTGCTTTTGTTTTCATTGTGTGCACGGCCTATGTTAGGGCACTATGTGTTGATGTTGTGTAAAGTATGGAGGGTGTGTTTTACTTGCTAGCATATTTGAGACTAGGGCATTACATTTTATCTTCATGGCTATCCTTCATTTTTTGGCACCACACTTTACTATTTTATTGCCCCAATATGTCTATGGCCCGTGTTTGAACTCTGACACCATTCCACTATTGGTGTTTATGATTTGTGATCCCGGCCAGCTATGAGCTCCATCATGTATAGCTATTGGACACTCCTGTTTTGAGCTATGACAGCCCGTGAGCATAGGGAATTGGTATTTTCTATATATGTCTAATTTTTTATTGCACATTCATAACCATTCGGAGTGTTGATGTCATGCTGTATGTTTTCCTATTCATGATTAAGAGAGCCATGAACTAGGGCACTACAATTTTCTATTCAAACTTACCACCATTTTGATGTGTCCATTCATCCACTGTATTTTAATTTCATCATGATAGCACTTGTTCCACGTGTGTCACTATCTATGGCACCCATGAGAACCACTATTATCTTGATTATTGGATTTATTGTTTGCATTTGAGGGCTTGAGCCTATTGGTTGTAGAGTACGTAAACAGCTATGACCCCTTTGTTTACGATGTTCTCTGTAGGTTTTTCATGGTCTATGAACCTTTGTTTTATGTGTTGATGTTTCATTCAATAGTCACAAGCCATGAGCTTGAGCATATGCATTCACTTTCCATTTACATCTAACTTCTATATGGCCCGTAGCTTGGGGTCTCTGTTATTGGCTTGCTCTTCACCGTGACCTTGGGATGGGGTATTATATGCTTGTAATCTCACTGCATAGTCTTTCCCACTATGATAGCTTGTAGACTCTTTAGGGCATCTCTCTTACCACTTTTTCTCATTGCTTTGGATTCTATGTGGCCCATGAATCTAAACTTAAGGCTTGGCTAGCACTACCATGCTGCTGCCTGTTGAAATGTCACTTGGGTAATGGTGTCACTTAGACTGTGATTGCTTGATTCAATGATGCTATGTGTTTGGTCTTACACTATGAACTCTTGTCTGCCATTTCCATTGGACCTTTGTTGTTGCCTCATAACTTCTATGTGGATCATTGTCATTTATATTCACAGCTATGATATTTTTGTGACCCGTGAGCCTATGCTATATTGCTACATAAAAACATGTAGGTGCTAGTTGTTATTGATGGCACCACGAACTCTATGTGCTATCATTATGGGAGCTTTGCATCTTCTGTTGACATGTTAACTTTATGTACATGAAAATGGGTCTATTGTCTATACCAACCCATGAAGTTTTTGTATCTTGTAGCCCGCTGTTATTGACTTCACTACTAATTCAGCCTATGAACCTTATATGGCATTTATGCTTCTTCACTCTATATTTTTTGTTTCATGTCCTAGGCCTCTGGCATTATCTATTGTTTGATGACATTGCTCCGTTACGGCTATTGCATGTTTGCACCAATGCTAGATTTTGTTTGGTGTTTCTAGAAGGCTCGTAGGCTACAATTTTGATTGGTATCCTCATTCTTGTTGTTTTGGTATGGTCATTGCATATGATCATGAAATACCAATACCTTTTTATGTTGATGCCAGCTTCTATGGCTTGATTCTTGTGTCATCAAATTGGTAATACCTATTGGTTTCCCTGATACAAATGATGCTATTTCATCTGATGATGTGTTACAGGAAACCATGAACTTGTACCCGCTAGTTTCAAAGCCTGTGTGCTTGATTTGTGACCTTAACTTATACATTGCTATGGTGCTATTAAGATGCCACTATTTACTTACTATTCCATGTGATGACATGTTGATTATTGGTTCTTACATACTGTAGCCCTTTCTGAATTTGGTTCATTATACAGCTTTTAACATGTTCATCACAAAGCATCAAAATATGAATGCAGACTTGAAGCATATTATGTTGTGGTGTATCCTTCCTTACTATATAGATTGTATTTTTTATCTGACATGTTGATGATGTGTGTACCTTTAGTTTTCCAGTGCTAAACCATGCTTAACTTGATTTGGCTCTATGGTTCTTGAGTGTCCCACTGATATTGCTTATTTATTGAATGTTCCTCTATTGATCATGGGTGTTCTTGGCCTGTGATGTAGTCACTGTAAAGGAAACTTGAGGTTTTCCTATCATGATCTACATCACAAGTCAGGGTCATTCATCTGGGTCCCAGCACCCTTGGATTATTGTTGAATCAACTTCTCCTATATCTTCACATGGAACAAACACGTCAGTGAAAACATGGTGTTTCTTTTATTTTTCAAGCCTCCTTGATACACATGCCCTGAGCACAACCCTTCCTAGAGGTGTATGACTGAGTGCATATATCCATCTTTGTGAATAATGTGGTACCATGCATTTTTTAGATTCATTGGATCTAACCCATATCTCCTCTTCTCTTCTTGCAGGTTCTGGACCACAGGAGCTCTCTGGATAGGACTAGATCTAGACACCATTACCAGGCAATGTCTAGTACCCCTTTACTTCATATTTATTACTTCATGTATATCTACACTTATTCATTCAATTCTGGCAAAAACTATGCTCACGGCCTGTGTGAGCTTGGATAAATGTTCTGCTTAGTTTCTTTTCCCTTTGTACAACAAACTTAACATGATACATGCACATGTAATTCTTTTAGATGTAGATCATTTCCTTTTCTCTTCCATGTACATTGAAATGAACACAAATATTAAGAAAGACCACTAATAATTTCAAGGTAGGGTGGAATGGTCTAACTTAGTAACTAGGCCTCCAAAGATGAGTAAAATACTAATAACAATGCCCAAATAAAGGGCATCCATACATAACAAAATAGATTTTCCCATTTAAAAATGTATATATAACTATATAAAAATTATCTATCATTTTAATATTCTATAATAGAAAATCACCACTTTAATAACTATATATATATATATATATATATATATATATATATAAAGTAACTTTATTATTCCGTGGGGGTCCCACTGTCCCATCCATCATACTACTCACGATAGTCCATGGGACCTTCCGTGGAAGTACCTTGGGTGCTATGCACGGCAATCCCCAAGGACTCTGTGTGACAGTTGCATGGGGTGTTGCATAGGATAGTCCGAAAGGGGTTATGTGTGGCAGTCCCAATGGGGTTGCATATGACAATCCCTTAGGCTGCAGATGATGGTCCCAAAGGGTTTGCGCATGACATGATGAACTACAATTGATTGAATACTTGAATGACATGAAGATCAGTGATTAGAGATCACTGAGTACTGAAATGATATGTAAGATAATTAAATCAGTCATTATGTTGTCATTGATGTCAACTAGTTTGATAGTACTTATCATGTTAGTTACAAATATCTAAACATCTGTAAAGAGGAGAGAAAATATGAAGAACTAAGATATCTGCATAGAGGTAGATGGATACTATAGATGAGGATAAGGAATATTTTGGGTAACTTATTGGTGAGTCTATGACTTCATGTCATTGACTTGATTATGTTGCATAATCTATTATGGAGAAGGAAGAAAAATGTACAAGGAAATGTGGTCAGTAAATGAGGCACTTTAGTATACACCAAGATAGTGTTGTGTATATTGAGCGATAGTATTAACCGAGCTTGTGTTCACCGATGCATTTCTTTGTTAACTAACTATAGATGAAAGTATTAAATGCTTAAGTTTAGCAGATAGAAATTGATGAACTGGAAATTATTATGATTTCGAGATTGAGGATAAAGTTTGTTATAAGATCCACGGTTGACAAAATTTAGAGATCTAAAGGATGGAATTGAAATGTGTTATTGACACAACCACCAAGGAAGGTTTAAGAGGCAAAATCTATGAAGGAGATTAAGTGGAAAAATCTGATGGTTGATATGAAAATGGTTTATCTATCTATATAAGAGATATGAGTTTCTTTATTGAAACATGATGAAAGAAAGAAGACTGCAGAGATTTCACATGAATATAGTTTCATGCATGCCTAATCAGACTAGTTGAAGGAGAACCGAACTGCAAAATAGTACCAAGTTTCAGAGAGCTATTACCGAGTGAAAGTAAGTTAAGGAAGTAAATTGATATATTGATTAGAGGATTGTTATGGGCTTAGAATAGATCTAAACATATGCAAGATAGGTTGTATTGTAATCAGATCAACTACTATTTCAGTTTAACCATTGATGCAAAAAAATATCTTAACCGGGTGGACTTAACCATCTTATGTTATGCCCCATGTCATTCAATGAATGTACATTGTTATCCTATCAACCCCATAGTGAATTCTAGTTGAACAATAATTGTTAGTCTTAAATACTCTAACAAGTTCACACCTAACAGTGTGTTTGTAACCTTTAATAGGGTTGGCTCTTCATCGAGCTCACTTCAGAAGAGTGAAAATTATTTTGGGTTACCGGTCCCAGGTGGTTTTTCCCTTAACAGGGTTTCCACATTAAATCATTATTTTATGTGTTTCTGTGATGATTTCTTTATTCTCATAATTTACATACTACATATTTGATTTGATCGGTAATTACTATGAGTTAATTAACTAGTAATTGGTAAAGGCACATATAGTTTAAGAGTTTTTGTTACTGAGCTACAAAGTTTGCTGAAATTGTTTTTATAGTTACATCTTGAGATTTGGGACTATAGGAATATATGCAATACATGAAATGACATCTACACCTGACAATAATATTAGTCTTGATAGTTTGATTGGTAAGATAACAACTTTTGAGTTAAACAATTTTGATAATAATGTTGTACCATCTATTGAGTATGCTTTCATGTCTTCTCTAAAGATCGGTAAGTCTAGCAGTAGACATAATATAAAGAATGAAAGTGATAGTAATACTAATGATGAGCTTGATGAACTTGAAGCTCTTATGGCCTGGAGATTACCTAAAGGTAAAGGTAGATATAAGGGTAAATTACCTTTAGCATGTTTTAACTGTAAAGAAGCTGGCCATATTGGTGCTAGATGCTCGAACAGGAAAGATGAAGATAGAAAAAAAGATCAATCTGGTGAAGGAAGCTATGGAAGGAGAAACAAGAGAATTTACCGACATTATAACAGGGACAACCAAGATCACAGAAATAAGGATAGAAAGGTATGTTACATTGCTGAAGAGAATGATACTGATACTGACACAGATGATGATGTTGAAGTAGTATTTGTTGCGATGAAGGATGATTATGAGGAAGAAGAAAGGTATGTAGAGACATCACTCATTTCAAAAGTTAGTAAAAATGATACTTGGATCATAGATAGTGCTTGTACACATCACATGACTGGTGATAAAGAAAAGTTTGATCATCTTGAGCATCATAATAGAGGATCAGTAAGAATGGGTAATGATACACCATGTATGGTTAGAGGAAAAGGATCTTTATTGATAAATGATAAAATCAAATGTGATAATTCTTATTGGGTAAATGGACTGGATTACAATTTTCTAAGTGTGGCATAGCTTAACAACTCAGGTCACCGAGTAGCTTTTGAAAGAAAGAAGGTAAAGATATTTGATGAAAGTGGAAAGCTTGTCAGAACAGGAGGGAAATCTAAAGGTAACTTATTTTATCTTGACAATGCTAAGACTTCTTGTTTACCGATGAAAAATAAGGATGCATGGTTATGGCATAAAAGGTTATGTCATGTAAATTTTGATAACATGATTAAGATCAGTAGAAAGAAAAAGGTTAAAGGTCTGCCTATCCTAACAAATCCTGATCATGTTATGTGTCATGAATGTCAAAAGGGGAAAATGACCAAATCTAGTTTTAAGAGTAAAGACTATTCAACAAAAAGAATCTTGGAGTTAGTTTACACTGACCTATGTGGTACCATGAGAACTCAGAGCTACTAAGGAGATAGATATTTTATTCTATTTGTTGATGATTATACTAGATTGATGACTATCATGTTTTTAAAGGAGAAATATGACATTTTTAAAATGTTTAAATGGTACAAAGAAAAAGTAGAAAAATAAACCAGGAAAGAACTGAAATGCTTGAGATCTAATAGAGGTGGTGAGTTTATTTCTAATGAATTCACTAACCATTGTAATGAGCATGGCATAAAAAGATAGGTTTCTACTCCTAGAACACCGCAACAGAATGGGATTGCTGAAAGGAGAAATAGATCAATTATTGATTGTGCAAGGACACTAATGTTAGAAAAGAATGTTGCACAAGTATACAAGAGAGAGGTAGTTAGCATAGCTATATATGTTCTGAATCGAGTACAATTGAAGAAAGACACAAACAAAACACCCTATGAGTTATGGTTTGGCTACACACCAAGTGTAAGTTACTTCAAAATTTTTGGTAGCAAATTTTTTATTCCGAAAGATGATAGGAATGGGAAATTTGACTCTAAAGGGGATGAGGGAATATTTCTTGGATATTCTACTAAAAGAAAAGCTTACAAGTGTCTGAATAAGGTCACTAATAAAATAATTGAAAGTGCTAATGTTAGAATTGATGAATTTGATGATAAAAATGTGGAAATAAATAAGGATTCGAAAGACTATGGTAGATTCACTTATGTTGAGAATCTAGAGTACCTACCGAAGCCACAGGATGAGTTGACCAAGCATCAAGAAAATAACACTGAGGAAAAACAAAGGGAAACTGAGGAACATGAAGAAGCTACTAAGAAAAGAAATGAACCTAAACATAATGAAGAAAAAAGGAGGGATCAAGTGCTGGCAAGATTTGTCAGAAGAAATCATCCTAAGAACCAAATCATTGGAGACAAGCAAGTTGGCATGCTGACAAGAAGTAAGTTAAGACAAAATACATGCTTAGTTTGTGAGTTTGAACTGAAGAATGTTAAGGTTACACTTGAGAATGATGAATGGATAAATGCAATGAATGAAGAAATAGAACAAATAGAGAAAAAAAATACATGGACTTTAGTACCTAGACCAAAAGATAAGAATGTTATCAGTACTATATGGATTTTCATAAATAAGCTGAATGAGAATGGAGAGGTTACAAGAAACAAAGCTAGACTAGTTTGCAATGGATATGCACAGGAAGAAGGCATATATTATGGTGAAAATTTTGCACGTGTTGCTATATTGGAAGGAGTTCAGATGTTACTTGCATATGCTGCACATAAGAAATTTAAAGTCTATCAAATGGTTGTTAAGTCTGCTTTTCTGAAAGGAATACTAGAAGAGGAGGTCTACATAGAACAACCAGAAGAATTTGCTGATTCAAATCAGAAAGACATGGTATGTAGACTACATAAAGCTTTATATGGTTTAAAGAAAGCACCAAGAGCTTGGTATGAATGGTTGCATACTTATCTTTTAAGTATTGGTTTTGTAAGAACTAGTGAAAACAACAATTTGTATATGAAAGGAGAGTCTGATGATACTATTTTGATTGCTGAAATATTTGTGGATGATATAATATTTGTAGGAAAAGATCATATTTGTAAATCATTTTCTGATGAGATGAGAAAAGAATTTGAAATTTCAATGTTTGGAGAGATTAAATTATTTCTAGGCTTGCAGATTATTTAGCAGAATGATAGAATTTTCATCACACAAGAAAAGTACATAAAGGAAGTATTAAGAACATTTGGCATGGAAGATGCTAAGCCAATTGGAACACCAATGGTCACAGGCTAAAAACTAACTAAAGATGATGAATCTACATAGGTAAACCAAATATTGTACCGATCTATGATTGGTAAACTGATGTACGTAGCACATAGTAGACCAGATATTGCACATGCAATAGGGATCATTGCTAGATTTTCTGCCAATCCAAAGGATTCACACATGGTTGCAATAAAAAGAATCTTGAGATACCTGAAGAAAATAGAGGAATATGGATTATGGTATCCTAAGGAAGGAAAATTTGAACTAAGAGTCTACACCGATGCAAATTGGGCTGGAAATATAGATGACAAAAAGAGTACAACCGGAGGAGCATTTTTCTTTGGTGAAAGACTTGTTATTTGGACAAGTAAGAAACAACCTTGTATTTCTAAGTCTACTGTCGAAGCAGAGTATGTTGCTACTGCTACAAACTATTCAAACATTGCTTATATCAAACAAGTGTTGGAAGGGATGAATGAGGTAATCACTGAGCCGATGATTATATATTGTGACAACACTAGTGCAATAAATATTTCTAAGAATCTTGTAATGCACTCAAAGACCAAGCCTATTTCTATTAAGTATCACTACTTAAGAGAACAAGTATAGGAGAAGAAAGTCAAACTAGAATTTGTTACATCAAAGGAGCAACTTGCAAATATTTTTACCAAGCCTCTACCGAAGGAAACTTTTGAATACTTGAGGACTAGACTTGGGGTTCATCCCCTATCTATCGGTCACTAATGTGATTTGGAGGTTGCATCAACCTAATATTATCAGAAGATCATTCATGTTGATGCAACATAGCTCACAGTTTGGATTATGTCTAAGGTTGTGAAAGCTTTGAGGAACCAAAACAAAGAATTGACATATCAGTATACCGAGATAAATAGTCTGCACCGAACAACAAAGAGTCACTTGGCTATTGTAGAGTTGTATGTTTTATGTTTTTCTTTGGTATTGTTGTCAAATGGAGAGATAAAAAATATGATGAACAGATCAAGATCACATCTATCTAAGGGAGAGATAATATGAGAAAGTCAGGGAGAGTTTTGAAGATTTGTTGCTAAGAACAGAAGGAATCTGAGAGCTGAAAAGATCAAATCCATAGAGGAAAGTCTACACTTGTAATGCTATCATGTAATGTAGTGCTTAAACATATTAAAATATAAAGCTAGGGGGAGGTTACTGAGCTACAACATTTACTTATATAGTTGTAGAATGCATGTTTGGTATGTGTATGGCATATTTCATATTTCTTGTGTTGCCATAAATGCCAAAGGGAGAGATTGATGAACTACAACTGATTGAATACCTGAATGACTTGAAGATTAGTGATTAGAGATCACTGAGTACTAAAATGATATGTAAGATAATTAAATCAGTCATTATGTTGTCATTGATGTCAACTAGTTTGACAATACTTATCATGTTAGTTACAAATATCTAAACATTTGTAAAGAGGAGAGAAAAGATGAAGAACTAAGATATCTACATAGAGGAAGATGGATATTATAGATGAGGATAAGGAATACTTTGGATAACTTATTGGTGAGTCTATGACTTCATGTTGTTGACTTGATTATGTTGCATAAATCTATTATGGAGAAGGAAGCAAAGTGTACAAGGCAATGTGGTCGGTAAATGAAGCACTTCAGTATACACCGAGACAATGTTGTGTATACCAAGAAACATTATTAATCAAGCTTGTGTTTGCTGATGCATTTCTTTGTTAACCGACTATAGATGAAAGTATTAAATGCTTAAGTTTAACCGACAGAAATTGATGAGCTAGAAATTGTTATGATTTTGAGATTGGGGATAAAGTTTGTTATAAGATCCATGGCTGACAAAATTCAGAGAAGATCTAAAGGATGGAATTGAAACATGTTACTGACACAACCGCCAAGGAAGGTTTAAGAGGCAAAATCTATGAAGGATATTAAGCGACAAAATTTGATGGTTGATATGAAAATGGTTTATCTGTCTATATAAGAGATATGATTTTCTTTATTGAAACATGATGGAAGAAAGAAGACTGTAGAGATTTCATGTGAATACAGTTTCATGCATGCCTGATCAGACTGGTTGAAGGAGAACCGGATTGCAGAACAATGCCGAGCATCAAAGAGCTATTACCAAGTGAAAGTAAGTTAGGGAAGTAAATGGATATATTGATTAGAGGATCTATATGGGCTTAGAATAGATCTGAACATCTACAAGATAAGTTGTATTGTAATCAGATCAACAACTATTTCAGTTTAACCATCGATGTAGAAAAATCTCTTAACCAAGTGGACTTAACCATCTTATGTTATGCCCCATGTCATTTAATGAATGTACATTGTTATCCTATCAACCCCATAGTGAATGTTGGTTGAATGATAACTGTTAGTCTTAAATCCTCTAACAAGGTCACACCTAATAGTGTGGTTGTAACCTTTAACAAGGTTGGCTCTTCACCGAGCTCACTTTAGAAGAGTGAAAATTATTTTGGGTTATCGGTCCCAGGTGGTTTTTCCCTTAATAGGGTTTCCACATTAAATCATTGTGTTATGTGTTTCTGTGATGATTGCTCTATTGTCATACTTTACATATTGCATATTTGATTTGATCGGTAATTACTGTGAGTTAATTAACTGGTAATCGGTAAAGGCATAGACAATATAAGATTTTTTGTTACCGAGCTGTAGATTTTTTTGAAATTGTTTTTATAGTTACATCTTGAGATTTGGGATTGTAGGATAATTGATCTAACTGATTCACCCCCCCCCCCCATCTAAGTGATTATAACATGATAGTGTTGGCAATTTGGCTGAGTTAGATATCTAGATGTTGTCATTATGGAAACATATGATGTACATGAAGACCGCATATGACAGAGACCAAGTATGACAGAGTGCAAAGTAAAATTGTCTAAGTATGTGTAGTATTTTCTCAGTGTACCCAAGAGACAGTTTTGATTGGTGATGTTGATTGGAGTAAGTTTAGTGCTTGCGCACTTGAACATAAATACTATGATGACTATTGAAGACTCACCTGAGAGCACAAGTCTGTACGGCATGTACGAAAGAAGTTATGATAGTTTTACCAAAGATAGTGTTAAGCTGACAGGACATAATATGAAGACAAAATTGGTAAAGAGTAAAGGGAATATTTTGTTTATCAAAATAATTTCTTAATAATATAAAGGGATGACATCCTAAATGTTAACCCTTGGGTAAATATGTATTTTTTGTAAAGCTTTATGTTATGTAAAGCCAACTATAAAAGTTATTATTCCTAATAACTTGTATAAATGTAAGGCATATGAAATGCGAAAGAGAGATGTGATTATGATGAGATAGATGATATAGCGAAAGATATTGATGCAAAGTTGTGAAGGAAAAGAAAGCAGTATAAGGTTATGTACCTTACTCTATTTTATAATCAGTAATCATTGTACATTACTTGTTTTGGCAGTGGGCTCATCTTGTAATCATTCATAATCAGTACTACCAACTCTTAGCAGGGTTGAGGCTTCTAACAAGGCACGTAGTCCCTTAATCAAGACTGAGACTCTATATGCTTGTAATAGGCTCCTAATAGGGTCAACATCCTGAATAAGATACTTTTTATTAGTGGATCTTTGTGGGTACCATCCCCACCGGGGTTTTCCCTTTGCAAGGGTTTCCTCAAGAACAAATAATGTGTTATGAGTTCATTTTCTTTATTGCTATGCATGTTATTTAGTTTACTATGTTATGCATGTATTAAGATAACATGTTATATCCATAATTGGGTGAAAGAAAAAGTTTACAGAATACTGATTCACCCCCCCCCCTCTCAGTATTCCCTATTTCTAATAATTGGTATCAGAGCCTATTTACTTGGAAAAGAATTATTCAGAGAAAGCCTATATGCTTGAGTAAGATCTCTATGGATATGGATAAGCTACAGAAGAATATTGACAAAGCTCTTGAACAAATTGATTTACTTACTGAAGAAAGAGATACTCTAAAAGGAAAATATGATGATGCAAAGAACCTCATTGAAAAGCTAAAGAATAAGTTGTAGGAACTAAAATCAGAAAAAGAATCTACAATTCAATTTAAAGATTGTGATGATGATCTAGAAAAAGAAAATGAGATCCTTAAACATGAATTGAAGATAGTAAATCTGAAGTTGAGTTTGAAATATGGAAATAGCAAGAACGAAGCAAATCTGAAATCTGAGAATGAACATCTGAAATTTGAGAAAGAAGATCTGAAATCTAAACTTTGTAAAGTGACATCTAAACTTGAGAAAACCAAATTGCAGTATGTTGAACTTGAAAAGTACAATACTATTGTGAAAGGTGAATTGACTCAACCTAAGCAACAACTTGAGAAGCTATATTCAACTAGTGAGAAGATTGATGAACAAATTTCTTATCAAAATCCATTCTATGATAAAATTGGTCTTGGATTTAACTCATCTAAAGTGAGTAAGGAGAGCAAGGAACCAGATCTGAAAGTTTCTGAAAACATAGAAGAAAAGAAATCTAATGAAGTTGACAAATCTAAAGATACACCTAAACAAGAAGAACCACCTAAAAAAGAAGAATCACCTAAAGGTATGTAAAGATAATTTAAAGGTAGATGTTTTTCATGCAATACTTTTGGTCATATGAAGAAAGATTGTATAGTTAAGCAATTTAAACCTCTTAATGGTTATTGTTATAATTGTCATGGTTTTGGACATAGAACTATTGAATGTAGGAAGCCTAAATTTAATGAGAATAATAATGGTTGTAGAATTTTTAGAGATACTAACCATGCAAATAAGAAACCTACTAAAGATATGAACAGAAGAAATGCAGTAGTATGTTATTGATGGGCAGATTGGGATAGACAAGCTAGTCTATGCTCCCTGATCCTTAGTTAGGATCCCAGTGTACTTTTGACACCTAATATGGTCTATAGGACTCCTAATCACTCTAGGATCCCTTGACCTAGCCCAATCTATCCACCAAGTGTAGCTCTTCTTCTATGTAAGCTTTGTTAGCATTCTTCCTAGCTTCATTCCCTTACTTAGGCTTATAAGGGTTTTCAAGGATCAATCAACACCACAAGCCTTGACAAGGGTAAAGATGAGTTTTAAGGTGTTTTTTTAATCATATTAAGCAACTCCAAGGTGTTAGTGAAGATGGGTTGATACCTGATTGCATAGTTTCTTCACAAAACAAGGCTACTAGAGAGAGCCCCAATTAGGCCTCCTTCCGAGTTTGTGGGACTTTTGACCCTTTTCTTTCACAAAACCAAAGCTACCATTCCAAAGGAACCTCCACTCAAATACACAACCCTCAAGGATTTTTAGGGTTTTGGGTCTCCAACTATTCGTACAACACTTCCACCTAAAAAAGAGGGTTTTTAGGGCTTTTTAAGCCTCTCAGAGTCACATGGCTTCTCTATCTTCAACAAAACCTCTACTAGATTTCTCAAGCTCTCTCCTTCATAAAAATGAACCTTAATTCATGTCTCTTTCCTCCCTAAAAAGGGCTAGTCTTGAAACTCACTCCCTTGTCTTCTAGAGCTCCTTCTTTGCTGACCGCACCTAGCTGGGCACTGCTTAGTCTCACCTAGGGCTTGATCAAAAAATTGTTTGCACCTCCTATCCAGGGCTCTTCTTGCACATATATATAGGGTAGTTTTTTTACTACCATATCCCAAAGAGCCATGGTTTTTCCATGGTGGGGATAGGAGCTATAGGCCCTACATTACAAACCCCTTCAAACTAGAAAGGGGACTGACAGATTCAAAACATAAATGTATATACAAAAAGATGAATAAAGAACATAATCTAAGCACTAAAAAATGAAGTAAAACACAACTAAACATTGGTACACAATCCAAGATATCAAATGCAATCCATTAATTCAACATATCATGCCATAAATCTGACTAGCACACACTGTTTAACAGTCACAGTCTGGTTCCTCCATACAAAAGCCATACGCAATAGTTGCCAACCCTTGTGTTAGGGTTTTTCATGTCAAATATAGCCTTCTCAGGATTAGAGCTTGGTTAGGGTTTAGAACCACCTTGGTAAGGTTTAGACCTCCATTAGGAAAAGTTGCTAAGCAACTTTGAAAAGTTGCTAGCAACTTTTTCTTGCTCGAGCAACTTTTGCTCACTCAAACTCCTAAGACCATACTAAGGTCTATTACATGGCACACTTGTGAAAAAACTCTCCAAATCCCTATTTTAATACTTTGACCTCTCTAAACTAGAAGT
Source organism: Chamaecyparis obtusa (assembly GCA_027943335.1). Lineage (NCBI taxonomy): Eukaryota > Viridiplantae > Streptophyta > Pinopsida > Cupressales > Cupressaceae > Chamaecyparis > Chamaecyparis obtusa. Next base: position 476,554 of record BSBK01000367.1, read on the forward strand.
GACCTCAGGATGACATCATGCCCTAAGTCACTATACAACAAAGTAGGAAGAACACACTAAGAAACTAAGACCTCAACTAGGCCTTCACACACAAGTGAGCTTAAAAAATCTTATTCTATAAACAAGCCTTCATTAGGCACTTCTACACACCAAAATTTTAGAACTCGTGGGGACCCTTAGAAGGGTGCTCCTGCACCAGTTATAGATGCAACAAGGTTGGACACATTGCTAGGAATTGTAAATCACAAATCAATCAGACTGGACAGAGATATGGAAACAATGTAGTTTGTTAGATATACAACAAATTTGGTCATACAATAAATTTTTTTTGGATGAATAACATGAGGAACCCTAACCCTATAAGTCATGCAAGGAGAAATGAAAATGCAAGCAATAGTCATGGAGGTTCCTGTAGTAATTTAGAAGAAGTGAAATTTATTAAATCCACGGATCAAGGAGATACATTCAGCACTAAAGGTAATCAGAAAGGTGAAGCATCTAATGGTTAGAGTGAATCTCTACCTAACCCATCTCAAAGTACTTAATTCATTGATAAAATTCAGTAGAATAGGAACTTAGGATAGTGTAGAAGTTAGTATAGGATGAATTGAGTCTTGCACAGTTAATGCAAGATAGTATATGATGTAGTGATGCTATGGTTAAGAGTGTATGAGTTAATATGATTTTATGTGAGATAGCAAGAATTTTTAAGTTTTGTAGGTAAGCAGGAACAACTTTTTGGAAAGAAGCGGCAAAAGAATTGAATGCGATGTCAGAATCTAATGAGATTGAAAGATTAAAAGGTTATGATTGGTATTGTTTGATCATTAAAGAGAATACAAGTGTTAAGGAGGTCAAAGGAGTAGTGATTGGAAGCAGTTTGCAAGGATTTGGTGAAGGAATTTCATGTTAGATCTACGCAAACCCTAAATCATGGAATTGAGGTATTTTACTAAGCAAATCTATCTATCAGTTAGAGAATTTGTAGAAGATATGGACGTTTCATTGATTCATAATGTGAGAGATAAGATCAGACCTAAGACTAAAAGGGAACCTGTAGAACCCTTGGAAGAAGACCCTATATTAGCTTTATCATCTGTACCAGATAGAGTTCTACATTTAGAGAATGTTAGAAGCTATTTGGGATGTAAGCTTGAAACCCTCAGTGATAGTGATTTTACTAAGGAATATGAAAAACTTTACCATCAGGATATGTCATTGAGAGTCAGGTTTGAACATTTGAAGGATAATTAAATTATGAAGTACTCTTTATAGTATGAATTTGATGATGAAGAATGCACTAAGATAATTCTAAGAAAAATACATAATGGAAAGTTTTGGTTAGATGACAGAGTGATAGACATCACAACAAACCTAATTCATGAAGTAACTAGTTTGTCTAAATCTAGATTCATATCGTTTAATGAAAAGAATGTAAAGAAAACTGTATTAGACAACACTAAATCATCTTACAATGGCAGAGATATAGTGATTAGAAAGATATAACAGGATGATGTTAGGTATTTGTGCAAGATCCTTACAATTAAATTTTGTGCTAATTCAAGAGAAGATGACATGACAGTTGGAATAATTCATGCAGCCTATTTGATGTGTGTTGACAAAGTACAAGTAGACATGTGTGAAATCTTGAGATTTCAATTATTTGAGAACTTGGGGAAGATAAAGAAGATTACAAACTCACGGTTTAGATTCTCATCATTGATCCCTTATATGTTTTTTCATTTGTTAAGAAGATTTCCATTTACAATTGGTGATGATTGGAATGATGGAAAGACCATAATGGAAAGGATAAACACAGTATTTAGGAGACATCTTATTGACAAGGTCAATGAGAGTGCAGTTTTAGTAATTAAAATATTTTAGGATTTGATGAAAAATAGATCAAGAATCCCTCGGTCAATTGTTGAAAAGTATAAGAATGAGATATGTTTCATGGTTGACACTAACTTTACATTTATTGAAGTAGTTGAACCTAGAGTAGAGTTCATAGACCCTCTTGGCTATGAAATTTTTGAAACTGAAGCAGAAGAATATGTGAACAAATTACTTAAGAGCAAGTTGGATATTCACAGCAATAGGTTTGGGACTTTTGAGGAGAACTTCAACTCCACAAAGTCTATTCAGGAAGAGAAATAGTCTAAGAAAAGAGTAGAAAGTACAATTAAGAAAATGTTGAAGGACACAAGATTGATAGAATAGGAGTTTATGATTGTAAAGAATACAGCAGTAGCACTTAGAGACATTGGACAAAAGGAATTTTTGTCTGTTCCACCCCTATCAGCGGTTGAAACTGGAAATGTAAAGCATAAAGTGAAAGTAGAGCAAGAAGAAAAAGAAGTTAGGAAATCTATAAGATCAACTCGACCAGGGAAAAGAGTGAAAGAAATAGATACTAGGCCAGGTAAGAGACATAAGACAATAGTGCCACCAATACAAAGGAAAATAGTAGAGATAAAAGATGATGAAGATATTCAAGTGAAAAAGAAGACATGGAAACCAAAGAATGAGAAGGTAAATGATCAGATTATTCATGATGGATATTTTTCTAAGATGAACAAGTACTATAATCTTTATAACTATTTAGAAAGATTGAATTTGGAAAATGCAATTGTGAGACGCATTATCCTAGTAGATAAGAATTTTGACACAATTCAAGGTAAGATACCTAATTATTTATTTGAGAATCTAGTTAACGGGAAAAAGAGAGTAACTGTAGAAGACAATAAAATCAAAGAAAATCTTGTAAGAAAACTATGTGAAATCAGAGATGAAGATCACTTTAAAGAAATAATAAAAGAACTTGGAACCCATATGAGAACAAAGAAAAGAACCATTCAGATAATGGGAGGAAACTATGAAGAGATAAATAAGGAAACAGAGTAAGCAATAGTGAAGGTAATATCATCTAGTGCTGAAAAACACTCTAGTGTAGCAGAGTTAACAGAACAGGGAGAGGAAGCTGAGCATCAGAAGATTCACTCTCCACAATCAATCAACATTGAAGATGAGTCAATGCATGTGGAAGTAACTAAGATCACATTGGACAATGATGATAATCCTTTTCAAAATCTTGAAAACATTGTTGACAATTCAACCTTAGAAGAACAAGATAAATCTATTGTAGAAGGAGAGAAAGAATCAAGGAAAGAGGAAGAAAATCAAATAGAGAATCAAGCAAACATAGAAATTCAAGGATAGAAAGATGTCCCTAACAAAGAAGAAATCAGTCTTACACTTGAGATTACAAAGAAATCACAGATTGGATCAATATTTGAAAGTTTTGGGAAAGAGATAGATGATGATGATCAAATGGAATTGATCACATCCTTGAACAAAATTATTGGAAAGAACAAGAAGGTGAAGAGCCTTGAAGGATCTATGCTGGAAATAACAAAGAAGTTACAAAGTATTGTGACTAATTAGATAACAAAAGCAGACCCACTAGAAAGAGCTAAGAAAGTTATGAATGCATTTGATAATGAATTCACTAACTTATTAGATATGGCTAAAGTGAAGGTTCAGACAACCTATGAGGCGAAAATGTTTCATGATATAAGTCAGAATATCATAAATGATATTATCAATCTAGATGTTCGTATAAAAGACTTGAGAAGAAATCTGGATAAAGGTAAAACTTTGTATATTCAGTGTACAAAATCTAAAAACCATGTATCTAAAGAAGATGAGAAGATTAAGGCTAAAGAAGATGAGAAGATTAAGGCTAAAGAAGTGGAAATTCAATTAGAGACAAATCTTTTAGTCAGCCCTAATGTCAAAATATTGGATATTGAGAAAAGAATTAACAAAGTAAATGATGAAATAAGGATTCTAAATGATGAAAAGGACAAGAAATTGAAAAGATTCACTCTTCTAAGAGAGAACATTTCAATAAAGATAAGCATTGTTGAAGGATAGTTGGAAGAATGTCTTGCATCGAAGACATCTTTTGAGAAGTTTAGTTTTGCAAACCTTCAAGCATGTGAGATTGCATCTTATGGATTATGTGCACTACTCAGTGTTGCAGATTCCATTAAGAAGGCATGGGAGAAGGAGATAGAGAGCATCAAAGTGAATTTTGCAAATTATGTTGCCAGCCTACCAGCTCTGCAATACTGAATCAAGGTATATGACTTTTTTGAACACAGTTTTTGGCATCCTTTTTTGTCATTGTTGTCAAAGGGGGAGAGATATAGTAGAAAATTGATGTATGTATGATAAGGAAGTATATTCTTAGGGGGAGTATAGAATATAGATAATATTTATGGAGTTATAAGGACAGCGGATATTTTTTTTTGTTATGGCCACAATTTTGAGTTTTTTGAAGTTTTGAGACTTAGCCAATTTTCTCATATGTTGCCACCAATGACAAAGGGGGAGATTGTTGGCAATTTGGCTGAGTTAGATATCTATATATTGTCATTATGGAAACATATGATCTACATGAAGATTTTAGTACCCCGCCTGTAGTTCACTTTTAGGTTTCTTTCTATTTCAGTTTTATGACCAAATTCTTTTAGGTCACTTTTGATGTGATCAATTATTATGTTAATTAATGATGAATATGGATTTTTGTTCATTGAATGTGTATCAAGTTATTGCATAGATTAGAGGTTGATATCATTTGATGCTATGTTTGTGGTTTATATTGATTCATGGTACTGATCCCATACTGGCATGTGTATGGTTATCTTTTGTTTGCATCTGTTTGATGTGTTTGTTTGGTAGAGGACAAGGTGTAGTTACTCGCATAGTCGAGATCCACACGACCGACTATATCCTATCATTGTTTTTTATATATATTATTGTATGTACATGCTTCGTCTTGTGGTGACAGGTTCGTAGGTACAGGGCATCGTCTTCCCTAAATTGGCAGGAGTGAGCATACCCACAAACATTCATCTCAATGGTAAAGAGGGGGGATAATACATCGACCCAAACCCTAAACCTAAGCCTTATTGTCCTAGGATTGGACAAGTGTCAGTCTTACTACCCTACCCAAATTCACCTAGTTGGTATGAATTCATGGATCCCTTCTCCCGAGTTTGTTTGATTTATTGTGTTTGATTTTTACTGTGCATGATTTAGTTGATTTATGATTATGTGGGTGATTATTAATTTATTGATTATAGTTGAATTATGTTAATTTAGATTATTTTATGTGAATATCAATGTTAGGTGCATAGTTGAATTTAATGATTAAGTATGTTCCTAGGATTTAATTGAGGGAATTAAATTAAAGTTAATTATTTTAGTATTGGAAATTAATATTGATTATGTCCTAAGTTTATTTTGATGAAATTTAATTAAAATCAAATAATTAATTATTTGGATTTAATTGGGTTTTTTATTGAGAATTGGATTGTATTATGTTTGTGAGTATTATTAAATGATTAAATAATTAATTGCATGAATTCATGATGCATCAAGTATTTAATTTATTTAATAATAGATTTTATTATCAACATGTGCTTTATTGAGTTTGAATTTGTCTTGTTTGAAAAAGTGACAACTTGTCTTTAGGAGACTAAGTTGAGTTGTGCACAATTATATTTATTTTTAATTAGTAATTAGTAATTTCTCTCAACAAAAGAAGGAGAGTTTGATTAGGAGTTCTTTGTGAGTCATCTAGGGTTTTGCATATTTAGTGGAGTTGAATCCCTAATAGGAGGAATTAGCATTCATTTTGATTCAATCAAGTTTTAGAGAATTTTGGAAAGAGGGAGCTTTTGGAGTTTTTGTGCTTTCCTTGTGTTCTTGAGCTTGAATTCTGGGTGAAGGTTGCTTGCTTTTGGATTTGAGATTTGCATGCTTTGTGATTCAGAATCTGCAGGTTGAGCTTTCCTATTGTCAGATCTGGGAGATTCAGCATTCTACAGGCATTCTTATTCAGTTTCTAGCATTGGAATTGAGGTAGGGTTTTAAAGAATTTTCCTGTGTTTTGCTTGTGTACTTTCTGTAATTTCTCTATGTTTGTTTCAGTTGTAGATATAGATCTATTTTCTGTATATGCTTTCAATTTGAGGTTTAGAAAGCTCATAGGATTTCTATTTAGTATTTTTATATAAACTTGGCACAGTAGGGTTATGCTGCCCGGTTTTGGTTAAAAAATTCATCCTAGAACACCTAGAAAATGAAAAATCAATCTCTATATAGTTAGTTATATAGTTTGAATAAATTAATTTAGTGGATTGTTGTTAAAAATCCAATTTGGGTGAAAAATCATCATTCTAGAAAAATATTACCCTCTGGTAAAAAAAAAAATGACAATAAAAAATATTACAATAGTTAAAAAAAAATTACAAGGGAAAAGAAAAAAAATTACATTGGCAAATATATAAATACACTCATTTGCAACAACAAGAAAAATAAACAAATTTAGTGTGGGACAAATTGTCCTATTCATAAAATGAAAAGAAGATATTTCCTATTCTCAAAATATTCTTCTCTGTACTGGTTTTTCCATTTTCGAAAAAAGACTAAACCTGTCAAAAATAAACAACAATATAAAAGTGTTAGTTTGCTTTTTTTAATATATATATATATATATATATATATATATATATATATATATATATATATATATATATATATATATATATATGTATGTATGTATGTATGTATGTATGTATGTATGTATGTATGTATGTATGTATATGTATGTGTATGTATGTATGTATGTATGTATATATATACTTAAGCTAAGTTATAAATGTGTTTGTTTTATAAAAAAATTAAAAATTTGTGGGAAGGCACGGGTTTCAACCCCGTACCCCCCCCTCGGTAGACTTGACAGCTACCGGTGGTACCATGGTACCGTTGACAGAGCCAGGCTCTACCAACAGCACCGTGGGTGCCGTGGTAGACCTGTTAGTGGGTGCAGATCCCACGGAGGACCCCCCACGTGAACTCCCTTTTTCATTATCTTTCGTAGTTTTTTTTTTTTTTTTGATTTGGTATTAATTATTAAATTTGCTTAGTACCAAATTTATTTAATTTATTAAATTTTGATATTATATTAAATTCGTTATTATTAATTTGTTAATGATAAATTTGTTTTTATTAAAAGTTGTTAATTAGTTTTAACAAGTTTCATTAATGAGTTATATTTGTTTTTATGTTAAATTTTATTTGTAATTTATTATTATTGGGTAGTAATAAATTCTATTGGTAATTTTATTAAACATTAGTGAAGCATGTGAATAAATTATTATTAAAAAAAATTGCTTTATTGGAAAATAATCAATGTTGTAAAACCTTGTGTTTTATGGGCAATTAATTAAGTTTAGTCAATTGATTAAATTAGGGTTGTTTATTCAATTTGGCTTAAGTATGAAGAATGTTATGTGTTGCATTTCTATGGATAAATATGACTTTTATTTAATGCTGAAAACGTATGAATTATCTTTTTATCTGTACATGCATTATTTTCTACTGAAATTGGTTGTTTAATTCAATATGATTTTGTCTTTCCTAGATGTTGGGTTTATTAGTTTTATGGGGACTAGATGACCTAGGAGAGACAGAGGCTTGGGAATTGTCTTTTGTTCATGTTGTTTCTTTTGTTTGGCATGAGTGTGTATTATTTATTTTCCAGTTGACCTTATAGGCTCTTGTTGTATTATGTGACTCAGTGATTATGTTTATGTAGTCAATCCTAGTTTTTGTGATGATTCTAGATGTGTGACTATCTATTTTATCTGAGATTTGATCTAGGAGAGATATATGAGCCTAGGGTAGTTTACCTAGATATGTAGTAGGAGGTGGCTTGCAATAAGCATCAAGGCCCACAAGTGGCTGTCAGGATCACTTATTGTTAAGTTTCAGTAATCAAGTGATAAACTAATATAATTAAGTGGTATTTAATTGAACCTAATAAGATATAAGTCCTCGCCCATGCTTGAGTGCTAGTACAGACTAAGGTGGAGTTGAGAAGATGACTAGCCCCCTTTTAAGGGATGAGTTGGCATAGTTGATGACTTCGTCAGTACGAGAGGTCATTGATACCATGTATGGTCACTTGGGTGTCGGGATCCAGAGAGATTACCAAGACAAAACTCAAGGGTTAGACATACATGATGACACCTTCCTATGCATATTCTGGTTATTCTACATGTGTCAATTGCCTTTGGATTAGTGAGTTGTACCTTTATCTTTATCATGTTGTATCTTGAGTTAGAGTGCTTTCAGGATCCTTCTGCTTAGAGTTTTATCCTTGTTTGGTATTGGTTATCCGATTGGGGTTTGTGGTTATCTCCTCTGCACGGTGGGGTAGGCCTTTGTGGTTCTACATGGATGGGTGGTAGTGATTCTTTACCATTTGAGATTCGACATCTTGGTACCAGTGCTTGATGGTGTTTTCATAGATGGATTCCTTATGATGCTTCTTCATTGATGTTTCTTTCTTATCTTCATTCTTTGTAATCCTGTATTAGTGTATCGCATGTGATACCTAATCTGGACATTGTATTATCAGAGTTAGATTTATTACTACATACCCTGCGACATGTGTAGTAGATGTCAGTTTATGTACATGGCATGGATGTCCATGAGGATTGTATTTATTGTTATCATGTAATTGTAATTTTTATGTTACGGAATCTTTTGTTGATGTTAGTTCTTTAGTTGTTTTTTGTTCTTATGTAATTCCACGTCATGGAACCCTTGAGTCTTGTAATCTATGTTGGATGTTGTTTCAATGTGAGTAAATGGTAATTGCTTCCGCACTGTTGTTTATCTTGTATGTTAACTTTAGAAAAAAAAATTGTTCACCAAACTTAGTAGCATGTTAGGTTAAATTCTCTTGGGTTCCCTGGTGGGGCATTACAAAGACCGCATATGACAGAGACCAAGTATGACAGAGTGCAAAGTAAAATTGTCTAAGTATGTGCAATATTTCCTCAATGTACCCAAGAGATAGTTTTGATTGGCGATGCTGATTGGAGTAAGTTCAGTGCTTGTGCACTTGAACATAGATACTATGATGACTATTGAAGACTCACCTAAGAGCACAAGTCTATACAACATGTACGGAAGAAGTTATGATAGTTTTACCAAAGACAGTGTTAAGCCGATAGGATAGAATATGAAGACAGAATTGGTAAAGAGTTAAGGGATTATTTTGTTTATCAAAATAATGTCTTAATAATATAAAGGGACAACATCCTAGATGTTAACCCTTGGGTAAATATGTATTTTGTGTAAAGCTTTATGTTATGTAAAGTCGATTGTAAAATTTATTATTCCTAACTTGTATAAATGTAAGGCATATGAAATGCGAAAGAGAGATGTGATTGTAATGAGATAGATGATATAGTGAAAGATATTGATGTGAAGTTTTGAAAGACAAGAAAGTAGTATAAGGTTATGTACCTGACTCTATTTTGTAATCAATAATCATTGTACATTACTTGTTTGGGCAGTGGGCTCATCTTGTAATCATTTGTAATTAGTACTACCAACTCTTAGCAGGGTTGAGGCTTCTAACAAGGCCTATAGTCTCTTAATTAGGACAAAGACACTATATGCTTGTAATAGGCCCCTAACAGGATCAACATCCTTAACAAGATACTTTTGATTAGTGGATCTTTGTGGGTACCATCCCCACCGGGGTTTTCCCTTGGCCAGGATTTCCTCGAGAGCAAATAATGTGTTATGAGTTCATTTTCTTTATTGCTATGCATGTTATTTAGTTTACTATGTTATGCATGTATTAAGATAATATGCTATATCCATAATTGGGCGAAAGAAAAAGTTTTTAGAATACTGATTCACCCCCCCCCCCTCTTAGTATTCCCTATTTCTAATAGATGGTCCCAAAGGGGCTCCGTGCAGTAGTCCCTTGGGCTGTGTATGATAGTCCTAATGGTGTTGTGTACAACAATCCCTTGGGCTGCACACAACAGTCCCAATGGGGCTACGTGCAACAGTCCCTTGGGTTGTGCATGACAATCCCAATGGATGTCATGCAATAGTCCCTTAGGCTGCACACGACAAGCTTTAGGGTTGCCGAAGCTAAGCGGGTGGGGGTTGGGTTAAGCCTACCTCCCCAAATAATAACTTTTTTAAATTAATTATTTTTTAAAAATCAAAACATCAGTAATTTAATGTTATTCTAAAACAGCAAGCTATGTTTTTAAATCTATATATTTTTATATTTTTTGAGAATACAAGGAAAAGAAATGAAAGAATATAGAGGATTATATTTCATTTCCATAGGTAATTTTTAACTAGGTAAGAATAATTCAACATACATATATTTTTGAGACAGACAATTTGAAAACCCTTATTGTGTAATCAATCTGGGTATTTTTTAAAATGTTATCTAGGGTTTAAATTAAGATTTCTCTTTCAATTTCAAATACCAGATCTAAATTTTCTCAAATGAACCTATCATTAATCTGAACCTAGGGTTTTCAAACAATTAATCTTTCACAAAATTTTCAACAACCATTAATTCCTATCAATTTCCCTAAATTCAAACCCTAATTAAAAATCAAGCAAGAATTAAAAACAAGGATTGCATGTAAACCATATTTCCCTACAACCAAATTCTAGAATTTTCACAAGAAGAGGAAACACATGAACCATCCCAAAACATCCAAATCTGATAGGCACAAAGAATACACTCCTTTAAAAATTATAGAAATACAATCACAAAAGTTATCAAAACCTACCTCAAACACCAAAAAGATAAATCTGATGATGACTAGAAACAAAGACAAATCCAAGCTTTTAGAAAATAGCACCAAATTGAAATCCTTCACCAAAAATTTTCCAAACTTGTGTGTTGAGAATAATGGCCAAACCTTCACAATATAGGAAATTTAATTCCACATGCAAAGGTTGGAACTCAACTCCACAGAAATTCTTGTTTACATCAATTCCTAATTTCTCTTAATTTCAGTTATGAACTCAAGTATGATTTTCTAATTGCTCTTGTTGGAAACACTTAACTCAAAATTGACTAATTCTTTCAATTTAATATATTTAATTTTTATTAATGCTTTGTCATTGTTATTAATGCTTGCAAAGAAAGGAAAGCTCATAAATCACATTTCAAATACATTCTTAAGAAAATTTGGGCTCTTCTAGATTCATTTGAGTACCTCATCATCTCACATGTATATCGGGAAGGAAATGCATTAGCGGACTACCTTACTATCTTTGTTTGTGATAAAGTTTATATTAATTCCTCTCGGTTAGGTTGTGAGTTGATGAGCTTCCCAAACTTATTAGATGACACAAGGAATAGATATAGAGAGGGGCCAAAGGCACACCCTAGCCAGATCCAACTTGCAGAACAACACGCGAAAGAAACAAACATAATAGTGAGAGAGAGAATGCAGATCACTTTCTTATATTATCTTCAAATTGATTCATACATGTCAGGTTGTAAGGCCTTTTCAGTTTAGGCTAGATATTACAATCAATTGGATAAGTCCTCCAACATGCAAGGATTTGCCAATAATCTTTAATTTTCTATCTTCTATCCAAAAATTGACTCCCTAAACTCTAACCAAACAACTACATTTATACAAGTGGCTACTGAATCAAGTCCGCCTTTAGATCCACCATCAATAGAAGGAATGACCAGATCTAGGTCCACACGCTTCCCAATGATAGATACCAACATTAAATTTGTGACCATAATTAAGTGCAAGAGTTGGCCTCAAAAGAAATTGAAAATAAACAACTTGGTAAGCAAGATAACCGAGTGCCAGACAAGCATCACTAAACACCAAGGAAATAACCAAGCACCAGAGAGATAACCGAGCAACACCGGTGAACAAAGGAAACTAAGCAACACCAAACCAACTTAGTCAAAGAAGGAACCAAGAAACACAAAAAACTTCAAACATCTTTTTGGTGACATGGGATTGCCAAGGACCTGAGATACTCCTACATCAGACACTTGGGGTTATTTGAAACTGATTCTTCAAATCATGAAGTAGGTATGATCCAAGCTGCATCCAACTCAGACTGTGAAATCCATGAACTATCTTCAATTGGTTTATTCTTCCACTTTACTAGATATTCCATATACTATTTTCCTCTTGTACTTTAGCCAACTCTTTGCTCCAAAATTTGCTCAACTTCTTTAGTCTATTTCTTAGGATAATCCATCGGTACTATCATGTCTTTATTAGGTTCATGATACTCATACAAATCAGCAATGTTGAAAATAGGTGATATATCCATGTCATCAAGTAACTCAATCTCATATGCATTTCCACTATCAAATTTCTTCAATATCTTGCAAGGGCCAAACTTCTTCATTTTCAGCATCCCATATGTTCCAACAGGAAATCAGCCTTTCTTCAAATGGACCATTACTTCATCATCGACTGCAAAAGTCTAATGTCTTCTTGATCTATCAACTCTGTCTTTGTATTTTTTATTACTTACTTCCAACTTATGTTTCACAGCTTCATGCAATGTCTTCATGTACTTAGAAAACTTCACTCCTTCAATAGTTCTCTTTCTTTCATCAGCAATATCCCTCAAATTAGATATACCTCTCAGTTGTATGCCATTTACAATCTCAAAGGGTGTTTTCCCAGTACTCCTATTCACTAAACTGCTGTATGCAAACTCTGCTTGTGCCAACATAGAATCCCAATTACTTGGTGTGTCTCCAACTAAACATCTCAAAAGATTTCCCAAACTTCTATTCACAACTTATGTATGTCCATCAGTTTGTGGGTGAAATGTAGAACTATATTTCAACTTGGTGCCAAACTTCCTCCAAAGGGTCTTCCAAATGTATCCAACAAATTTACTGTCTCAGTCAAAGATAATACTCCTCGGTAATCCATGTAATCTAACAATTTCCTTAAATAAAAGATCTTCTACATGTATTGCATCTGATGTCTTTCTACAAGGTATAAAATGTGTCATTTTAGAAAATTTATCCACAACAACAAATATAGAATCATTACCTCTTATTGTCTTCGATAAGCCAAGAACAAAATCCATACTGATATCAACCCAAGGTTTCTAAGGAATAGAAATCAATGTATACAATCCAGTATTCTAACTTACTCCTTTTGCAACTTGATAAATTCCACAACTTCTCACAAATTTCTGGACATCTTTATACACTTGTGGCCAAAAGTATTTCTCCTTAAGCAAATTCAATATCTTATCAACACCAAAATGTCCAGCCAAACCACTACTATGTTTCTTCTTTATCAAATTAGTTCTCATTGCTCCTCTTAGTATACACAACTGAATACCTTTAAACAACATACCTTCTTGAATAAAATATTTTTCCCATTTAGTACTTGGTTGATCTTGAATAGGTGCTCTGCACTTTCTCCACGGCTCAAAAAAATTAGGATCAAATTCATAAGAATCTCTCATGTCATCAAAGCCAAGAACTCTAATTTTCATCTCGGTCATCAAAGATCTCCTTCTACTTAATGCATCAACAACTCGGTTAGTGACTCCACTCTTATGCTTTATCACAAATGTATAACTATGCAAATACTCAACCCATTTCATATGTCTTTGATTCAGCTTATCCTGACTACCCAAATACTGTAAATCCTTATGATCGGTATACAACACAAATTCACTCTGTATCAAATAATATCTCCATTTCTTCAGGGCTTGAACAATAGCTTAGAATTATTGATCATACATAGAATATTTCCTTCTTGCATCATTCAACTTTTCACTAAAGAAAGCAATAGGTTTACCTTCTTGATTCAATACAGCTCCTATTGCACTTCCACTTGCATCACATTCCACTTGAAATACCTTATTGAAATTAGGCAATGCCAAAATAGGCAATTTAGCAACCTTCTCCTTTAGGGTCTCAAAACTTTTATCAACTCCATGTGTCCACTTGAATTCTCTTTTATCTCCTCTCATAGTCTCAGTCATAGCATTCCAAATTGAACTAAAATTCCTAATGAACTTTCGGTAAAAACTTGCCAATTCATGAAATGATCTTACCTCACTAGCATTATCAGGTGTAGGCCAATTCAAAATAGCTTCAACCTTTTCAGGATCCATTTTCAAACCATCAGCTGAAATCAAAAATCCCAAATACACAATTTCCTCTTTCATAAATGAACTCTTTTTTAGATTTATCAGCAATTTTTCCTCTTTCAACCTCTGCAATACTTGTTTAACATGCAACAAATGTTCTTCTCTAGTCGTATTGAATATCATAATATCATCAATAAATACAATCACAAACTTACCCAATAATTTCTTCAAAACTTCATTCATCAACCTCATAAAAGTACTCAGTGCATTAGTTAAACCAAAAGGCATAACCAACCACTCATACAAACCTTCTTTTGTCTTGAAAGTAGTTTTTCACTCATCACCTTCTCTAATTCTGATCTGATAATACCCACTTTTCAAATCAATTTTGGTAAAATACTTTTCTCTAGTCAAACTATCCATTATGTCATCCATTCTTGGTATAGGAAACCTATATTTCACTATTATCTTGTTGATTGCTCTAGAATCAATACACATTCACCATTCTTCATTCTTCTTAGGTGCCAATATAGTAGGTACTACACAAGGACTCAAACTTTCTTTGATCAAACCTTTCTCTAACAATTCTTGAATCTATCAGTTCAATTCCTGATTCTCGGTAGGTGTCAACCGATGTGGTGCCTTATTTGGTAAACTAGATCCAGGGATTAGATCTGTACAATGATCAATGCTTCTCTTTGGTGGAAAACCATTAGGTACATTATCAAAAATGATCTCACTATACTCGGTGAATAACTTATCAATCTCCTCAGGGACACTATCCTCTATTTTCTTACTCGGTTTGTTAGGAATCACAACAAAACATACATCATTCTTCTTCAAATCCTTAACAAACTTTCTTCCTTCCATCAAGGAAACTATCATAGATATGCAAACATTACTAACAGGTTCTTCCATCAAAGGTAACAAGATTTGTCTTCTCCCATCACCCCAAATAGTATATTTATGCAATCTCCCATCATATATAGCATGTCTATCATATTGCCAAGGTCTACCCAACAAAATATGACAACAATCCATAGGCATGATATCACATAACACCTTATCATAGTACTTTCCAATTTTCAAATTCAGATAACATTTTTCACTTACCAAGAGTGTATGCTCATCTTTGATCTATGAAATTTGATAGGGATTTGGATGTTCCAACCTTCTCAACTGCAACTTTGTGACCATTTCCTTAGATGCTAGATTCTCTGAGCTACCAATGTCAATGATTACCTTCCAAAAAAATTTAGAAACTCTACATCTGATCTTGAACAAACTTTTCCTTACCAGATCTTCCTTATTACTTTCACTCTCTCCTTACCATCAAGTTATTTTCCTTCTCAGGTTCATTCGGTGATTCTTCTTGCACCAAAGCATTTCTACTATTACTGACCTTCTTATTTGCATGTGTACACTCAAATGATATATTTCCTTCTCTACAATTTTAACAAGTTCCTCAGAAACCACCTCTGTTATAACCACCTCGGTAGTTACCGCATCTGCCTCTAGATGAACTTTCACCTTTCCACTCGGTCTTGCCTTTATCCAGATTTGTCTTTTCAAGTTTAGATATATTGTTTTCACCATATGATCTACCTCTTCCTCTAGGGAATCTACCACCTCTACCTCTTTGTCTTTGCTCATGTCTCTTGTTCAATTTCTCCTCAGCTTTCAATAGAAATTGATAAGCCTCCTCAATGTTCTCCAATTTGACCAAACTAATTTCTTCTTGGATGGAAACTCTGAAACCATTCAAGTATCTAGAAATTCTTTCTACATCATCTTCATCATGTCCAAATCTGATATCTAATCTATACAATTCCTCAGTATATTCCTTTACCGAGCTATCTTTCTGCCTCAAACTTTGTATTCATCTAACTAGGTTAATCTGATAATCACAAGGTAAGAACTTTCCTTTCAATTTATTTATCATTTTATTCCATACCTTGATTTTGTCTTTGCCTTTCCTCTTTGTGTCCAACTACAGATGTTCCCACCATAAGGATGCATGACTTTTCAATTTTGTGCTTGCAATTTTCACCTTCTTTTCCTTAGGTACATTCTCATATTCAAAATATTTTTCAATCTCGGTGATCCAGTCCACCAATTCATCAGAATCCAATTTTCCACTATACTCAGGAGGATTAAAGTGTGTTGTAGACTTCAAATTCGTTAAAGCCTTCAACAATCTTTCCTCACCTTGATCCATCATCGGTGCAGGTTCTACATCAACTTGTTCTTCCTTAATTTCATCATCACTAACATCTTCAAGATTTCTTCCTCTTCTCTGGGCTATTTCAACAACTTCTAATCTAGCAGCAAGTTCTCTCGACATGTCTTCCAATTTTGGATCCGCATCTTGCCTCCCACAAACCATCTTGAAACCCTCTGCAATTGTAGGTCAGATTGCAATCTGCTACCCCACAACAAATCAACTAGGGTTTGACAAGAAGGAACCCTCAAACCTAGATCCAGATATCACCTCACTCTAATACCACCTGACACAAGGGATAGATATAGAGAGGGGCCAAAGGCACACCCTAATTGGATCCACCTTGCAGAACAACACACGGAAGCAAAAAACACAATAGTGAGAGAGAGAATGCATATCACTCTCTTATATTATCTTCAAATTGATTCATACATGTCAAGTTGTAAGGCCTTCCTAGTTTAGGCCAGATATTACAATCAAGTACATAAGTCCTCCAGCATGTGAGGATTTACCAACAATCTCTAATTTTCTATCTTCTGTCTTCTATCCAAAAATTGACTCCCTAAACTCTAACCAAACAACTACATTTATATAAGAGGCTACCAAATCAAGTCGGCCTTCAGATCCACCATCAATGGAAGGAATGACTAGATCTAGGTCCACACACTTTCCAATGATAGATACCGACATTAAATATGTGACTGTAATTAAATGCAAGAGTCGGCCTCAAAAGAAATCCAAAATAAAAAAAATCGGTAAGCAAGATAACTGAGTGCCAAACAAGCATCACTGAGTGCCAGGGAAATAACTGAGCGCTAGAGAAATAACCAACCAACACCGGTGAGAAAAGGAAATCGAGAAACACCTAACCAACTCAGTCAAAGAAGGAACTAAGCAACACAAAAAACTTCAAACATCTTTTTGGTGACACAGGATTGCCAAGGACCCAAGATGCTCCTACATCATTAGAATTTCTCAAGAAGAAATGTATCCTAGTTAACATTCTTCTATGGTGGAAGTATAATGCTCTTCTTTTTTGTATATATCTTTTTTTTTCTTGTATGCATATTCTAGTTACAGGTATATGTTGGTTGCAGGACAGTTTTTGTTCATATTGATGGATTTTTCATCTAATGGTCATCGTGGCAGTTTTCTGTTTCGAGTTTCTCTCATGTCTTCAGCTGCAGGGCAATCTCATATGTATACTTTGTTCATATTCTAACATTGTATAATGTATTTTGGTATTCACCCTGAATGAGCTTGCATGCTCCTTAGTCGAATTTCTATTTGGTATCTAACTTGGGCCAGAAACTTGTGTTCATATTTTGATGAGCAATGACCAGAGTTTTTCTTCACTGGTTCTTTTCTCCGAGAGCTCTCACTGAACCAGTTTGTAAAAATATATATTATTAAGAAAATATATTAAGTGGCATTGCCACCTTGTTTAAATATATATATATTCAATTTTGATTGTGTAACTTAATGCATTCTAATTAATTTAAATAATAACATTTAGTCTACTTTAATTTTCCACATGCTATTTAATTTCCCAATCAAAAAATACCTTTTATTTAAAAGAGTTAAATTCACAACTGATTAAATCTAAAGTGAATGTATTTAATTAATTCTCATTAATTAAATAATTTTATTTTCACAATATGCCTTTTAATTAAAAATCATTAAATTTAATAATTGCATTTAATTAATTAAATAGTCTCACATTTAAATAGCTAAAAATAGAAAAAATATAATTTATTTAAATTACATAATTAATCTAAATAAATCATCTAATTATAGCAATCACATCAATAAGCAAAAAAATTAACTGAACTTAAAAAACCACAACCATGCTCAAGGAAGGGACTATAAACTCACATCACCTGGACAAGTTTGGAAAGGGTAAAATATCATAAGCTTTTCCACTATTTCAGGACAATAGTATGTCTTAGGTTAAGATTTGGGTCTTAATATTATCTCCTCTCTTTTATCATTGAGACTAGTGATAGGGCACACTCATCCTGACAATTCAGGGAAGTCGATGCCCGGTACCTGCAAACCTGTATACAAGACCAACATGTACACACACACACACACACACACATATATATATATATAATTTGAAATGATGGGGATTAGGACATCATGTGGATCTCGCAAGCAGGTAACTATGACTCCATCCCTCAACCGTATCAAACAAGTTATACAGGAAAATAAAAGCATACATGATCACCATACACATGCAAGTATAATCATAATCATAAGCATCATTTTAAAACATGTAAATCATCATCATAACTAAATTCATCTAATTGCATCAATATAATAACCATAATCATCCATTTATTAAAATGACCATGTAGTGTCATACATCCAAAACCATAATATAACTGAAATATCAACGCACACATAAAAGTGGCCTAAAAGAGTTTGACATTATAAAACTAAAAAAACAATTATGGGTGGGCACTACATTCAATGATACTTTACCTTAATTAAGGGTTGATTATGCAGGTGTGATGATAAATGCAATATTTAGGGTTAAAAAGGAAGAAAATATAGTTTGTTGAGTGCATAGGCTGATAGAGAAAAGACCGACCAATTTTGTTACCATGAATAGAGTCCAAAAGTTGTAACTAACCTACATATTTAGTTTGATATTATTTTGGAGGTACTATAGCGACTTGTTCAACTTGTTACTAGGACTAAGTTGACTAGGTCGACTTATTCCCTGCATTTCCTAATGATTTCACTTGTAGACTATAGTCGTGGTGCAGGAGCACCTAGGCTAGCCTCCATTGGTTAGTAAATTATGGCTTGTACTTGACTCTAGCCAAGTTAAGAGCTTAGTTTAGTTTTTTTAGGACCTTAGAGGGTCTCTTTCTATGTTGGCTAAGTGAATTAATCACTAGGACTAAGGTCACTAATTAGCCTTTGTTAGTTGCTTTTCAATTTCCTAGTGTAGGAATAATAAGATTGAATCATTAATGTGTCTTAGGCTTTAGAGTTGTTAATGGTTGTAAAGATGCCATTAGGGTCATAAATGACCTTGGATCCTTGAGACATAGGAGGTTACAAGTCCTAGAATATAGGATCATGACATAAATCAAAGTTGCCAAGTGTTGAAAGGAAGTTGCCATCAACATTGGAAAATTATTACAAAAGAGTTGCATGCATACGGGTATCTTTGGATTCCCTAAAGTTTAGGAGTTGGTATTCGACAAAAAAGCCCTAAAATTAAGGAAAATGGCATCTAATATTACTGAAGACAAAAGCATGATATTCATTCTTACATTGTAATAGTTTTAGAGAAAGTTAATAGAGCTCTGCAAGCATTTTACAGTGAATTTCTGGGGTTTTTGTGTTGACAGACATACTTAATGGACTGAAAGACTAAAACCAGTTCTTTATTAGTGTTATATAGGTTTTTTATAAACTTTTTTATTTGAAGTGTTAGTCATTTTGAAGTCATCTATCTTCTAGTTTTCAGCAATCTAGTTCAAGGTGTCTAATTTGCTAGTGTTTTGAGTAGTTTAGGAAGTCATGGCTCCTCCATGAAGTCTAACTGTGGATAATCATTCATGCTAGATGGAAATGGTAGAGGAATAATTTATATATATATTTTTAGGAGTTAGGAGTCTTAAAATCATGAGGAACTATTTTATATGCTAGGCCCTAGGTGAGTTTGTGCAGCCCGGTTAGAGGTCTAGAGGTTAAAAGAGTGAAGAAACATTGCATGGTTGTATGGATCCGTACTGCTCCAAGAATTTTTCATGAATTTAAACATCATATATAACCATTTTGTGAAGATAGAAGCCATACCAATCATTTAGGATTTGGTTTGAACAAGTTTGCTATCAAAATCACAGTTCAGTCCTAGAAATTAGGCCTATTAGGCCTCTTGTCCTTGTTTGTAGGGAGCACCTGTACGGTCACTTTCAAACCCAGAACCTTTATGAAAGTTTTAAAAATCCCAAAAGGGTATCCAAAACAAGTTTTATTTTTCTGATTTGTTTGGGAAAAATTTTCCAAAAAGGGGAAAAACGGACTGGTGAAGGCTACAAGGGAATAGGCCTATTTTAAGGTCTCTATATGATGATTCATGGAATCCAGTAAGAAGATGATTGAAGAACCTTCCAAAATGGATCAAATGCACATTAATAATAATTTTTTCATGGTGGTGAAGACCCCTACAATTTTGGAGCAAGTTTATGGAGATTTGGTACTTAGAGCCTTCTAAGTGAGTGTGGAGAAGTGAATCAAAACTAAGGTGTTGATCATTCAAGGTTAAGTTTTCAGAGATTGACTCTTATAGAAGAGTTTGAATAGGTCTTATTTAATGATCTAAGCCTATTGGAAGATCCTATAGAGGAATAGGATACTAGGAGGCAAGTGAAGTCTCTTGGAGGGTGTGAAAACAAGCCTTGAAGTTTATCATACATCAAGTCGAGGTCCTTTACTTTCTAGTTCCAAGCCCAATAATGACACCAACTGTTCTTGCACACAAAAAAGACATAAAATGTTTGGTAGAGGGGATTTTTACTTAGTTGAACCCTGGTTGAGGAATCAACCTTGAAAGTGAAATGAAATATGTTTTAAAGGGAAGCTTGTTGATGTAAAGTAGAAGCTAGATCTCAAACATGAATTAAGTTATACCTTGATGGTGTAATGTTTATTTGAATGTAATCACAAGTGTTAATGCAATGGTATTGACTCCACACAAAAACATAAAGGAAATCGTGAAAGAAATTCCTTACATAATTAATGTTGTAGTTTTCCTGTAATGCCCACCCCTTTACTGCCATTTATATTTATGATACCAACCCATTTAGACCACTTTTTAGGAATATTAGATATTCAGTTACATATAATGATTCAATGTTATGATACTTTAAATCATTTGGTTTATATCATGTTAGTTAGATAATGGTGATTAATTACATATGGTGATGTCATTTATATTTATCGATTCACTAACCTCATACTTGCATGTGTATGGTTGGCATGTATGTTGTACTTTTCTATTTGATGTGCCTAATGTGGTTGAGGGGCAGAGACGTAGTTACTTGCTTGCAAGATCCACATGATCAATTGATCCCTGCCATTGTCTAATATATATATATATATATATATATCTGTGTGTGTGTGTGTGTTTGTACATGCTCATCTTTTATGCAAGATTTCAGGTACCAGGCATCGACTTCCCTGAATTGTCAGGATGAACATGCCCTATCACATTATCTCAATGGTAAGAGATGAGAGAGAGCATCCATGTCTTAATCCCAACCTAAGCCAATTATTGTCTTCAAATATTGGACACGTATCTTATATGCTACCCTCTAAATTCTTCAAGGTGATGTCATTCATGAACCCTTTCCTTGAGCTCAGTTATTACTTGGTTTGGTCAGCTTTTCCTTCATGTTTTTTTGTCATGTATCTTGATGTGAATTTTGTGTTATTAATGCATTAAATATTTAATTAAGATTAATTATATCATTAAAATAATTATATCTTGAATATAAAAATATTAAATATATAGATATTTAATTAATTGATTGATTATTTAAAAGACTTAATTAGAAGTCTAATTATGAAAATAAGGATCTAATTAAATATTAAATCTAAATCTAAGTTAAATTTTCAAATAATATAAATTGATATTATTTATCAAGTTGCTTATTAAGTGGTGCCAAAGATATTAATTATAATTAAAATATAATCATGTGATTATATGCACGCCAGTTAAAAGGAATTGATTTATTAGTTCTAGATTAGAAGGTTGAGTTAAAAGACTTAATTGAGGGATTAGTTATAACTCCTTGTAATAAATTAATGAATTGATATTTAATTATCAATTTGCATATTAGTAATATGCTAAAAATATTAATTATAAATTAAATATTATTATGCAATTAAATTTGCACATTTAGTTAATAAAATTGAATTATAAAAATAAAGAAAAAGTTGAGTGATTTGCATGAATTAGAATTATTACTTAAATAAATAATTCTTTTTAATAGAGAATTGATAAAAATGAGGTTGGAGTTGAGTTCTAATTTCTATAATTTTGAGTTAACTATTTTATTATTTTAAACAATTGAATTCTAATTTTTGATTGTGAGTTGCATGTTTAAAGTTCGGTTAGCTAGGTTTTCTTTATTAGAGTCTTTTTTTGTCATTATTTGACACACAGGTTTTAGGGAGTTTTTTACAGGTTTGACTCTAGATTGGAATTCAAGAAAATTTTGTAAAGCTTGGGATCTTGAAAGTTTTTGGTTTTTGTGTGTTTCAAATCAGCTCTTGGAATTAAGGTAGGGTTTGAAAAGCTTTGTAATCTTTCCTTTCAAAATATTGTCTTCTTCATGTTAGTTAGATTGTTTTTGAGAAAGTTGAGTGTTGTGTTAATGTGTTTCTATTTTAAAAATTGTGGGCATGGTTTTGATTAAGGTTTTCATAGGAAATTGTGTTAATGTCATATCTGGTATCTTTATGAATATTAGTTGAAAACCTAGGAGGAGGTTTATCAAAGATGTGTAAGTTTTCTAAGTAGGGTTTATACCAATTTTAACAACTATTCACCCTTGAGTATATTAGCATGAGCCTATTAAATAAATGAATACATGTCTTCTTTTAAACCAAATTTAAGTGATTATTTGTATTAATATCATTGTTAATGGTTTTAAAATATAGGTTGATTTATATGTTTGAAAATAAAAACCCTATTTGAAAATTTATTATTAAAAAAGAAAAAAAAAAGATAATTGTTTATATTTTTTGGTGTTTGAAATTTTAAGAAATTACATTAAAAAAGGAATAAATTAATTAATTAATCTTTTTTTTAAAAATGGTGCAGGAGCACCTAGGCTAGCCTCCTTATCTTATTGTCACTTTGGCTTTTATCTGACATTAGCCAAGTTAGAGTGGTGAGATGAGTTGTGTGTTTGTTTTGGACCTTAGAAGGTCATTGCAAATGTGGACTAGGTGAGTTAGTGATAGAGCTAAGGTCACCAATTAGTCTTTGTTAGTTATTTTGAATAAGCTTAGCCTTAGGAGCTTTTAGTTAAGATTTGAGTTGTCAACGTGTCCTAAACACATGAGAGATGTTTAAAAGATGCTTTAAGCCCATAAATGATGTTATCTCATCGAGTTATAGGGGTTAGAGGCCCTAAAAGTTAGGATGGTGGCATGGAAACAAAGATACCAAATGTATTAAAAGTTGTCATGACAACATTTGCAATAATGGCAAATGTTGCATGCAACTTGGCAACCTTGGATCCCCTAAAAGGTAGGAGTGGAAGATTAACTAACATAGCCTAAAAACATGGAGAATGGCATATAAGACCATCTTAGGCTTGAATCTCAAGGTAGAGGTTATTGTAACAAGTTTTTGAATAGCAAAAGTAGCTCTGCAACTCTGTTTTGTGTGGATACCGAGTATTTTAGTGTGACAATGCTATCTTGTGGATTGAAAGCTTTGAGTTAGTGTTGGATTTGTGTTATTAGGACAATTTCAAGTGTTTTTAATTCTTTAACCAAGTAGATTAGAGTTAGTTTAAGGTCTAAATAAATTGTTTAAAGTTTAGAAGGTTTCTTGGTCCTGTCCTAACCAGTTTGTCTTTTCATGGCTCCCCCATGAAATCTAGCCATGGGATCTTCCTAAGGGTAGATGAATGTTTTATGGGAGCCATTGGTCTATACATATTTAGGATTAGGAGTCATGAAGATTTGAGCAGCTATTTTTAATGGAAAGCCCTAGGTGAGCTTAAAGTGTCCAGTTAGAGGCTTGACAGTGAAGAATCTATAGATTGCATGCAGGGGAATGAGGTACTGTAGGGAACAAGTGTGGTTCTAGGTGGGATATCAACTTTTCCAATCATTTTGTAAGGATTGAGGTCATACCAATCCATTTGAGTGAGTTTCAAACAAGTAATCAGTCTAGTCCTAGGAAATAGGTTTTTTAGCCCTATTTGGCCTAGATTATAGGAAGCCTATGTACGAAGGCCATCAGGCTCTAAAACTTGCAAAATATTTGATAAAATCAAAAAGGGTATCCAAATCCCTAATTTTTTGTGCAGGTCATTTGGTAAGATTCTGAGTAGAAAGTGAGAAAACTCCCTGTCAAGGGCTACAAGGAATTAGGCCTAATTAGGCCTCCTCAAGACAAAATCTTGAACCCGGTCAAAAAGGGCTTGAAGATCCTTCAAGATGGATCCAAATGAAAACATATGCAATTTTTTTAACATGTTTGGCACCCCTGCTATGAATTTCATGATTTGTGAGAAGATGGCACTTAGAGCCTTCTAAGTGTAGGAGCAAGCATTTGAGTAACAACTAGGGTGTTAGTCCTTCAAGGTTAAGCACAAGGAGTTGGACTCTTAGGGAGTAGTTAGTTAAGGCCTTAGTTAATCATCTAAGCCTTTTGGGATCCTAGAGGAGATTAGGATCCTTGAAAGAGACAAGCAAGGTCTCTTAGCATTGTGCAAGCAAGCTTAGAAGCACTTACATCAAAAAAGAATAAATAAAATTTATTTATTTATTTATTCATTTATTAAATTTTATTTTTAAAAAAATAATGAAGGGAGGGGGAGTCTCTCCCCTAACCCCCTGGGCAGCTCCAAGCTACCGACAACATCAAAGGTTGTTTCACGGTAGCCATGTTGCAACAAAGGTTGTCGCATGACAGCCAGAATTACCAATGGTAACAAAGGTTGTCGCGTGACAGCTGAGCTATCATGGTAGCTCATGTTGCACACCACATCATTGGGGGTGGGACGTGTTCTCACCCCCCAATTAAAATATTTTTAATAATAAAAAAATTATTTTAAATTTTGACTTTTATTTTATTTTACGTAAATTTAGTTTATTAAATTTATTTTATATATATTAAATTATTTATAAAACAATTATGATGCAGGAGCATCCTGGGTGTAAGAGCAATCTTGCATCACCCAAAAATATTTCTATTTTTGTATTCAATAAGGGCTATTTTGTGCAGAGCTGCTATTTATGGAAAGTTACTATTTTTGGTAATTTTTGTATGTGCTCAGAATGATCTGATTTCTTTCTTGGAGGTTCATTTTGGTCATATAAGTCTGCCAGTAAAGTTTCATTGCCAAATCAAGTGTATATTGGAAGATATTGAAGATTTTCGGTATTGGCAGCAGGGTACAGAAACTTCGAACTCAGTTTTGAAGGCTTTAGAGGCCCCGGATGAGGTCGAATTTTGGGCTGAATGAAGCTTGTTTGATTCAAGTGTTGTAGAGCTCCTCGCGCCCTTTCCGAAATGGGGTTACAATAGTCAATCGGGTCAACTGGTGATGACTTATGGTCTTCGGAAGTTGGGTCACCTGAAATGGCAGAAAATGATTTTTCTTCAAAATTTCTGTTCGGGTTTCAAAATTTATTTTGAGCCGACTATGATGTAATGAAATGTAAAATAAAAAAAAATAATTCTAAGTTTGGTCGGCCTTATTGGCTAAAATTCTGGAACCTTCCCAGGCGGTGGAAAATTGCCTATATAAGGAAGGCTGTATTATTGTCTTAGGCAGTTCAGAATAGTTCTGGGTAGTAGATCTGGGTATTGATTCGAGGCTTTGTCCTACAGAATATTGTAAGGGAATGCCCATGTGGCTTTGCATATTGTAATTCTGAAAGTTTGCAATTCCACATTTGTGGAGATAATAAGAAGCCAATTTTCTGTTCTTGCATATTGTTGTTGTTTCTCTATTTCTGTTATGTGTTTGTGGTATTAAGGGGAGCACCCTTCATCAAGTGGTATCAGAGTAGGAGTTCTTGAGTGTGTAAACAGATCGCCGACTGTGAGGTAGTTTGCACTAGGACTGTGGCTAGGGTTTCAGCGCGCATCGCGAAAATGCCTCCACGAAGGGAACGTGGCGGAAGAGCTGGTGTTGTAACACCTGAGGTTAGAGAGCTGCAGAGACAAGTGCGAGCATTGCAAGAAGAGATTCGCAGAGGAATGAATCTTAATGTCAGAGACGAAAGCGAGGATGAAGCTGAAGAAGAATATCAAGAAGGAGAAGTTGAAATTGTGAACCATGAGGAAGAAAGACTTGTTCGGGCGATTTCCAAGTTTGGGAAAAGACCTAAGATTGAGGTTCCTACATTTTCTGGAAATCTTAACCCAGAGGAATTGATCGACTGGATCAATGAATGTGAGGAATATTTTGAGTACGAAGATGTTGAGGATCCTAATAGGGTCAAATTTGCGAAGGCCAGACTGAAAGGTCATGCAAAGATCTGGTGGCAAGAAATTCAATTGGAGCGAAATAGAAGAGGGAAAGATAAAATCACAAGATGGGATCGGATGGTGGATAAATTGAAGTGACAGTTCATTCCTGTTGATTATGAGCTTGATCTACTAAAGAAAATGCAAAGTTTGAAGCAAGCAGGAAGATCTGTTCAGGAGTATACAAAGGAGTTCTATCGACTTCTCATCAGAACAGGCCATGCAGAAGCGGATAAGGAGAAAGTTGCCCGATACCTTAATGGGTTAAGGCCAAGCATTCAGGAGGAGCTAAATCTGGTTCGAATGAACAGTATTGAGGAGGCATACCAGTTTGCCCTAAAAGTAGAGGAAAAGCTGAACAAGAAGTTTGAGAGCAGACAAAACAGAAGAGGTCGCGGTGGACGATCTGGTGGACGGTCATATGGTGGCCGAAATGAAGATCCGAAAAAGAAGGATGAGGCTAGTAGCAGTCAGAATCAGCGAGGAAATAATTCCAATCGCTTCCAGGATCAGAATAATAGAGATCAAAGAGGAAGAGGAAGAGGACAAGGATCTGGAAGAGGTGGCTTCCGTGGAACATGTTTTCACTGTGGAGAAGAAGGTCATAGGGCATTTGAATGTCCTCAGCGCCAAGGCAGAACAGACAGGAGAAATCAAGGCCAGGCCAGAATTGCACATGTAGATGAAGATGCCAGATCATCAAATTCTGAAGATGCTGAAAGAGGAGAAACGTTGATTAACAGAAGAGTCCTGTTGAGTGGTGAGAATGAACCTGAGCAAAGGAGGAGCTTGTTTCGCACCAGGTGCAAGTGTGAAGGTAAATGTTGTGATGTGATTATCGATAGTGGAAGAACTGACAATTTGGTGTCAGAAGAGATGGTGACAAAGTTGAAGCTCAAGAGACAGAAACACCCACATCCATATCGGATTGCCTGGGTACAGGATGACCACAAGGTCATGGTCAATGAACAATGCCTGGTGAAGTTCAAGATTGGCGGATACCAAGATGAGGTATTGTGTGATATCATATCTATGGATGCATGTCATATGTTGTTGGGTAGACCATGGCAGTTTGACAGATGTGCTGTACATGATGGCCGTGCGAATACCTATTCCCTGACAAAGGATGGAGTGCGACATAAGCTAAAACCATTGAAGGAGACTGAAGAAAAGGTATGTGGTAATGCAAGGATAACTTTTGTTGGTGGAAGAAATTTCCTAGATGGTATGAGGCATGAGCATGTATGTTTTGCATTAATTCCAAAAGCTGGTAAAGAGGAAGTAGAAGATGTTCCTGTAGAAGTTGCAGATTTGTTGAATGAGTTTCAGGATATTGTATCCGATAACGTGCCTGATGGATTACCACCAGTCAGGAAGATCAGTCATCAAATGGATTTGATCCCAGGAGCGAGTTTGCCGAATAAGGCAGCACACAGAATGACACCTGCAGAAAGTGAGGAGTTGAACAGACAAGTACATGAACTGCTACAGAAAGGATTGATCCGTGAGAGTCTGAGTCCTTGTGCTGTACCAGCGGTATTAGCACCAAAGAAGAATGGAGAGTGGAGGATGTGTAAAGATTCTAGGGCAATAAACAAGATCACAATCAAGTACAGGTTTCCATTGCCACGAATGGATGATATTATGGACTGTTTGAGTGAAGCTGTGTATTTTTCAAAGATAGATCTGAAAAGTGGATATCATCAGATTCGGATCAGAGAAGGAGATGAATGGAAGACTGCCTTCAAAACAAAGGAAGGACTGTATGAGTGGTTAGTCATGCTTTTTGGGCTAACCAATGCACCGAGCACTTTCATGCGGCTCATGAACGAGGTTCTGAAAGAATTTCTAGGTAAGTTTGTCATTGTTTACCTAGATGATATTCTGATCTTTAGTAAGACATTGGAGGAGCATATGATGCATATTCGTATGGTATTTGAGAAGCTGAGAGAAGAGAAATTGTTGATTAATTTGAAGAAGTGCAGTTTTGTGAAGAAAGAGTTGGTGTATTTGGGGTTTGTAGTTTCAGGAGAAGGTCTAAAAATGGACCCAGAGAAGGTACAGGCTATCCTTGAATGGCCTACTCCAAGGAATGCTACTGAGGTAAGATCTTTTCATGGTCTAGCTAGCTTTTACAGAAAGTTTATCAGAAATTTTAGCAGTATTTGTGGACCCTTGACTGAAACAATGAGAGGGGATAGAAAAGAGTTTAAGTGGACTAATGGGGCAGAAAAGAGTTTTCAATTGTTGAAACAAAAAGTTACAGAACAACCTGTTTTAGCACTTCTAGATTTTAATAAGGTGTTTCAAGTAGATTGTGATGCTAGTGGTACTGCAATAGGAGCTGTTATGAGCCAAGAAGGTAAACCTATTGCTTATTTCAGTGAGAAGTTGAATGATGCCAAGAGAAAATATTCTATTTATGATCAGGAATTTTATGCTATAGTTCAAGCATTAAAGAAGTGGAGACACTATTTTCTTCCTAAGGAGTTTGTTTTGTATACTGATCATCAAGCTTTGCAATATTTGAATAGTCAAGGAAAGTTGAATCAAAGGCATTTGAAATGGGTTGAATTTTTGCAGAGTTATACATTTGTTTTGAAACACAGGAGTGGAAAGTCTAATAGGGTTGCAGATGCTCTTAGCAGAAGGCAACTACTGCTGACAGAAATGCAGATTGAAGTGGTTGGGTTCAAGGAGCTCAAGAATTTGTATCCAGAGGATCCTGATTTTGGTGAAGCTTGGAAAGCTTGTAAAGAACCTGTTACTCTAGACAGGACGAAATGGTTGGATTTCATCATCCAGGATGATATGCTATTCAGAGGGAGTCAGTTGTGCATTCCACGAAGTTCTATGAGGGAGAATCTCATCAAGGAAAAGCATAGTGGAGGATTGGCTGGACACTTTGGTCGTGATAAAACCCTTGCTTTGGTTGGTGAGAATTATTATTGGCCACAATTGCAGCAAGATGTGAAGAAGTTTGTATAGAGTTGCAGAGTATGTCAGATGGCGAAAGGAGTGAAGCAGAATACAGGGTTGTATCAGCCATTACCTATACCAGAGAAGCCTTGGGAGGATATCAGTATGGACTTTGTTCTTGGTTTACCGAGGACACAGCGGGGACACGATTCAATTTTTGTGGTAGTTGACAGATTTTCAAAGATGGCACATTTCATTCCCTACAAGAAGACTAATGATGCTGTTCATGTAGCAGAATTGTTTTTCAGAGAAGTAGTGAGACTTCATGGTTTGCCAAAGACCATAGTTTCAGATCGGGACACTAAGTTTGTTGGATATTTCTGGCGTACATTGTGGAAGAAGTTAAAGACAGATTTGAAGTTCAGTTCATCACATCATCCACAGACTGATGGACAAACAGAGGTGGTGAATAAGAGTTTGGGAAATTTGCTGAGATGTTTGGTTGGAGATAAGCCAACAGGATGGGATTTGATTTTACCACAGGTAGAATTTGCATACAATAATTCTGTCAACAGGAGCACTGGTAAATCACCATTCCAGATTGTATATGGAAGTAGTCCAAGAAATGCATCTGAATTGAGGAAGATAGATAAAGGAGAAATAAGTAGTGCTGAAGCTGAGGATTTTGCAGAACACTTGAAGAACATCCATGAGGAGGTGAGGAAGCATATTACCAAGATGAACGCACAGTATAAGGCTAAGGCAAATGAGAAAAGGAGGTATAAGGAATTTCAAGTTGGTGATGAAGTCATGGTTCATTTGCGGAAGGAGCGGTTTCCAGTTGGTACATATAACAAGCTGAAAATGAAGAAGTTTGGACCATGTAGGATACTGAAGAAACATGATTCAGGAAACGCATATGAGGTAGAATTGCCTACTGAGCTAAATATTTCACCAGTGTTTAACATTTCAGACCTGACAGAGTATCATGAAGGAGGTGTTGAAGATGAGATCACAGCAGCACAGTGGAGTATTCCAGCAACCAGTTCAGACACTAAGGAGATCGAAGATATACTGGACAGTCGTATTGGCAGAAGCACAAGGAACAGGATATATGAAGAATATCTGGTCAAGTGGAAAGGACGACCTGTTGAAGATTCATCATGGCTGACAAAGGAGGAGATTAGCCGTCTTGGTTTTCCTCTGCACACCTGAGTCGTGACAGGGTCACTTCTCAAATTACCCCGGGTGTCTGATGCAGGAGCATCCTGGGTGTAAGAGCAATCTTGCATCACCCAAAAATATTTCTATTTTTGTATTCAATAAGGGCTATTTTGTGCAGAGCTGCTATTTATGGAAAGTTACTATTTTTGGTAATTTTTGTATGTGCTCAGAATGATCTGATTTCTTTCTTGGAGGTTCATTTTGGTCATATAAGTCTGCCAGTAAAGTTTCATTGCCAGATCAAGTGTATATTGGAAGATATTGAAGATTTTCGGTATTGGCAGCAGGGTACAGAAACTTCGAACTCAGTTTTGAAGGCTTTAGAGGCCCCGGATGAGGTTGAATTTTGGGCTGAATGAAGCTTGCTTGATTCAGGTGTTGTAGAGCTCCTCGCGCCCTTTCCGAAATGGGGTTACAATAGTCAATCGGGTCAACTGGTGATGACTTATGGTCTTCGGAAGTTGGGTCACCTGAAATGGCGGAAAATGATTTTTCTTCAAAATTTCTGTTCGGGTTTCAAAATTTATTTTGAGCCGACTATGATGTAATGAAATGTAAAATAAAAAAAAATAATTCTAAGTTTGGTCGGCCTTATTGGCTAAAATTCTGGAACCTTCCCAGGCGGTGGAAAATTGCCTATATAAGGAAGGCTGTATTATTGTCTTAGGCAGTTCAGAATAGTTCTGGGTAGTAGATCTGGGTATTGATTCGAGGCTTTGTCCTACAGAATATTGTAAGGGAATGCCCATGTGGCTTTGCATATTGTAATTCTGAAAGTTTGCAATTCCACATTTGTGGAGATAATAAGAAGCCAATTTTCTGTTCTTGCATATTGTTGTTGTTTCTCTATTTCTGTTATGTGTTTGTGGTATTAAGGGGAGCACCCTTCATCAAATTATTATATTATTAGTTCATGTGTTTATTTTATATTAAGATATATTTTAAAATATAATTAAATTTATATTTTAAGAATATATATGTTTTCTTTAAGAAGTATTTATTTAATTATATTGTTTTTCTTCTTTAGTAGTTATATTTGATAAATTAATTTATATATGATTTTATAAATTAATTTATAGAGGTTAATCTTATTGATTGTTATTAAAATTTAATTATAGTGTTATTTAATAATTTTACCCAATAAGTTAATTTGTATTAAGAGTATTACAAATTAATTTGTAGTAGTTAAATTGATATTTTATTTTCTATAGTTAACTCGATGATATTGGTAACTAAGTCGATTATGAATTGATCTTATCTAAATTAATAACAATAGTCAATTTGATAAGATATTGAATACACCTCAATTGCGTATGCTTTATTTCATAGTGATTTATGATTATAAGTTTTGCTTTGTCCATCTTGTTATAATTATTCATCTTTATGGGTGAAGTGATGCCTTAGGTGGAAATTTGTCTTTTAGACTTGAATTATTTTATGGTTTTTATACTATGGATTTACATTGTGGAATGTTCATAACCTTTATAATGTTATGATTGTTTCACATGTTGTTTTTGTTAGGAATAGTCCCAAGAGATAACTGAGAGGGAGGGGGGGGGGTGAATCAGTTATCTACAAGTTTCAATTCTTTATCCAATTAAGTATACTTAAACATAAAGCATAAACACAATGAAAGAACACTTGAACACAACACCAATATTTTGGTTATGGGGAAACCCAAATAGGTAAAAACCCCAGTGGGAATTGACACCCACTAATATTATGTACTAGTGTTTTATGATCCTTGTTAGAAGATCCTTAACCCTGTTAGGAGTTTCTTTACAATATGTTTAGTACAGTGACTTGGCCAAGGTTCGGACCCTGTTAAGAGTCTTTTACAATTAACCCTGTTAGGGGTGAGGATGCACTGTCCGAGAGCACACTGCTCAAAAGGGTGAAGGCTACAACCTTTTGAATAGAAGATATACACTATATCTGGATCTTGGTGAACTACGCTTTGACCTACTGTCTGGATCAATTCCAATGTATAGCATAAAATCTTCACTTGTTTACATAGACCTTCTACTGATGGCTCAATAGTTTGCACACTCTGCTCTGCTCTTCACAATCAACTCTGAACCATACCTTAGCAATCACAAATGACTACCTATAAATATCTTTCCCCTAAATGATATAATCAAGTTGGCCTATTAGAATCACCTTGAAATAATATTAGAGAAACCATAACATACTCCAATAATAATTTAGTCGGCTCTACTAAGCACGCAACACAATCTGGGACATGTCCAATATTAATAAGTGTAGATGCACGCTACACATTGTTGGCTCTACCAAAGTAACTAAAACTTCCTCCTCAAGATGAATTACATCATGTGATCTTAAATGAACATTATTAATGCTTCTCCAATCTGTAATCCAAGGGTGCATACCAAAATGATAGGCGCAACTCTTGAACCAATATAATCTCTGTCGGATCTTTTGAATAAACATAGGAAATTGCTACTGGTGAATAGAGACTGCATAACTTCACTTCTACTGATCATCAGACTTTGTTTCCATGATTTTAAAACCACTAACATGTCTTCATCACATATCCAAAGGTGCAAGGCTCCATGATGACTATACAGACAATCACTCATGGAACATTGCTTGTAACTATGTCAGGAACACTACTGACACAAGCTACTGCATAACTGTCTGATCTAGCAATTAACCTCTACATCCATGATATCACATTGATAATATGTTCATGCTTCATATACTCAAAGATTACTACATAAGTTTTTTACACATGTTACTTACCATATGTTGTCATCAATGACAAATATACAATCAACATTGGCTTGCTAGCAAATCTCCAACAATCTCCCCCTTTGGCATTCATGGCAACATATGGAATGAAAAACACCACCAACCCAAATGAGAAATTATTTATAACATTCTCCATTTCCTCATCAAAACTCCCTCAAGGATGAATCCTCTATCTGCTGTAATATTCTTCAATATTCTCCATTTTCTCAACTGAACTGCTTTCATGACTGAATATTGCTCCCCCTTAGAATATCACTCCTTTACTTTTGTTTTTCATGACTATATATTAATCCCTCTTTGACATCAATGGAAAAGGGCACCATTATTTTTAAGCACCAATACTACTCCTGAGGTAGACTAGTCAACCTTCCATCAGTCCCTGAGGACTGATGCTTTTTCTTCTTTCTTCTAAGCAGAATTAGGGAAGGAAATTGCTCCCAACTTCTCCCTGAGATACTCAAAAGTATCCTTTGGCAAGGGCTTTTTGAATATGTCTACTAGCTGATCTTTAGTACTCACATAGTCCAATTTGACTTCTTTCTCTACCACTTTCTTTGTTTTGTCTTTGCATGCATCACACGGTTCTTTGACATATTGATAGTGCTAGTGTTATCACAATGAATAGCAATAGGATAGTCAATCTGAATTCCAAAATCCTTTATCATTTTCTTTATCCAAACAATTGTAGAACAATTTAGGGCTGCTACAACATACTCCTCTTCTGTTGTTGATTGAGAGATACAATTTTGCTTCTTGCTTGTCCAAGTGACAAGTCTATCACCAAGAAACACTACTCCTCCTGATGTACTCTTTCTACCATCAACGCATCTTGCCCAATCTACATCAATGTATACATGAAGCTAAATATTTTTTGAATTAGGATACCATAGACCATAATCTATAGTGCCTTGCAAGTATATGAATATTCTTTTTATTGCCATGAGGTGACTTTATTTAGGCTCTACTACAAATCTTCCAACTATGCCAGCTGCATTGGAAATATCTGGTCTGGTTTGAGTAAGATAAATAAGTTTTCCAATCATGGACTTGTAAAATTTTATATCTACTATTGGTGAATCATCTTCTTGTGTAAGCTTGCATCCTATTATCATAGGTGTGCCCACTAGATTGCAATCACCCATCTTGAATTTCTTTAGTATCTCTTTCACATACTTGGACTGATTAATGAAAATACCTTTCTCTGTCTGCTACACATTTAATCCCAAGAAGTATTTGATGGGTCCAGTCATGCTCATCTCAAACTCACTCTGCATCTCTTTAGAAAATTCTGCACTAAGCTTTTCATTACCTCCAAAGATAATGTCATCAACAAATATAGTTACAAGTAGTAGTCCTCCAGATGTCTCTCTTATGAATAGATTACAATCTGTTGCTCCTTTCTTGAATCCAATTTTAGTTAGATATCCATCAAGTCTTTCATACCATGCTCTAGGGGCTTGCTTAAGTCTTCAATCTGCATACCATATCAGGTCTGTCTGATAGGGTGAATCCTTCTAGCTATTCAATATATACTTCTTCTTTTAAATCTCCATTCAAGAATTCTAACTTGACATCCATCTAATAGACTTTGAAGTTTTTGACTGTTGCATAAGCTAGAAACAACTTAATAGCTTCTAATCTTCTCATAGGTGCAAATGTGTCTGAATAATCAATGCCTTCTCTCTGTGCATATCCCTTACATACTAACCTTGCTTTATTCCTTACTATTGTACCATCTTCATTCATCTTGTTTCTAAATATCCATTTTGTTTCAATCACATTCTTATCATTAGGTCTTGGGACCAGTTCCCAAGTATCATTCTTGATAATCTAATCTAGTTCTTCTTTCATAGCATCATGCCAATCTGAATCATTACATGCATCTTCAACACTTAAAGGTTCAATCTGAGATAGTAAACATACCACCTCATTGCTTGTTGAATTCTTTGTTTTTGATCTTATTGTGACTTTGCCACTCTGATCTCCAATGATGTCATCCTTAGAGTGATATCTAGATGTATACTTTGGAGCTTTAGGTGAAACTGATTCATCTTCCTTCTGAGTTTCCTCTTCACTTATTTTAGGGTCATTAAACAATACATTGATACTGTCAAACATCTCTTCAACAACTGTCTCACTAGTGAAAGGACTGGGTTCTTCTTCAATCATAGGTGAGTAATCATTATATCTTTCTTGAACCATAAACTTTTCATCAATCTTAACATGAGCACTTTCAATGATTTTCTTCAATCTCAAGTTAAAACATCTATAAACTTTACTTTTAGTAGAGTAACCATGAAAAATACCTTCATCACTTCTTGCATCAAACTTGCCTAATGCTTTATCCTTATTGATGTAGCACTTGCTTCCAAATATTCTGAAGTATTCCACTATGGAAACATTACCAAACCATAGCTCATAAGGTGTCTTGTCTGTGCCAGGCCTTAATTGTATTCTATTGATTGTATAGATTGTTGTGTTGACCACATCTCTCAAATAGGTATGTGCAACTTTTCCTTCAATCATGATGGTGCGCACTGTATCAAGGATGATCCTATTCTTTCTCTTTACAATCCCATTCTACTGAGAGGTTCTAGGTGCACTCAACTATCTCTTTATGCCATCTTCTTTATAGTACTCATAGAATCTGTCAGAGGTGAATTATCCTCCTCTATCTGACCTTAGACACTTTATCTTTAGTCCAAATTCATTCTCAACCTTAGCTTTGAATATTTTTAACTTCTCAAATGCTTCTGACTTATCTTTCAAGAACGCAACCCACATCATTCTAGAATAATCATCTACAAACAAAATGAAATACCTTTCACCATAGTATGATCTTGTTTGAGTTGGTCTACATAGGTTTGTATGAATCAGATCCAATTTGTTCTCTGCTGAATTATGTTTTCTCCTAAATGAATTCCTCACATCCTTTCCCATTATACATTCCCTGCAGATGGTATCAACTGGCTTTGCTATGCTAGGTAGGTCTCTAACTACCTTAACATTACTAATCTATACTATGTTATCAAAATTGATATGACATAGTCTTTTTTTCCATAGCCAACTATCATCTACTTTAGCATAAAACAACTTGCTTCTGGATTAAGATGAAAAACATTACCTTTAGTCTTTGATCCTGATGCAATCATTTCTCCTTCTTTGTTGTTAATGATGCACTTTTTCCCATTGAACTCCAACCTATAACCTTTATCAAGTAACTTCCCAACACTTAGTAGGTTATGCTTCAAACCATCAACATAAAGAACATCATCAGTGCTATTCTTTCCATCCAAGGTGATGGCTCCTCTACCAATGATGGGTTTAGGAGTGTTATCTCTAAATCTAACCATGCCTCCTTTGTATCTATCCAAATGAACAAATCTATCATTGTCACTTGTCATGTGATGTGAGCAACCACTATCAATGATCCAATCTGTCCTAATGTCAACTTGTGAAATCAGTGCTAACTCTTGTGAATTCTTTTTATCTTCAATAGCAATGAATCCAATCTCCTCTTCTGTTGATTCTTCATCTGATACTCCATCTCCAGCATAGTAGCATTCCTTTGTATACTTAGGCTTGTATTCATTCTTGAACTTTTTAACTCTTGTAGGACACTTAGATGTAAAGTGGCCAATCTTATTGCATGAAAAACATTTGAATGGTAATTGTCCTTCATATTTTCCTTTTCCTTTCTTTTCTCTTTTATCAATCATAGTAATAAAATTATGTAGAGTTTTTTCTTCATCATCATCATCATCATCAAAATTACCAGAGGTGTTCAAAGATTTCTCACCATGGACCGAAGCTTTGAAAGCTATCTCACTTTTAGGCTCTGTCTTCAAACTTGATATCTCAAATGCAACAATCTTGTACTTAATTAAGGTCTTTTTTTTGAAATTTTCTGAGAATTTGATGCAGGGGCATCCAAGGTTAAGGTAGGGCATTATGTGTCCTCAGTGAAACTACATGGAGTGTTTTTGTTTTGGCCGGTTTTACTCGGTTGCAGCCTTTGACTGATGGTCTCGGTCATTGAAGGAAGCTTGGTCACTGAAGGAACTTGGTAGTCTCTAGCACTTGGTGAAATTGTTGCTTGGTCATGCCTATGGTGCTCAATTGACACTGGTGCTCGGTGATGCCTGGCATGATCGGTAATTTTATTGTCGCTCGGTAGTTCTAACTTACTAACTAGAGTTATGTGTGATTTGTTGAGCCAACTTGGTGAATTAATTGTTGGTAGCCATTGTCTTGGGCTGACATGCAGAACTAAATGTTTGTATACATTTGTAAGCTGACTTGTATGGCATTTAATTATTTATTTTGGGGAGTTAAGGGTTGCATCCATCCGACTTGTGGCTAATGATTAGTATTTAAGGAGGGATTGGGTACATGTTTAGGGGTAGAACTTGGTAGATTCAGAGAGCTAAGACATCAGAGTAGATCTGAATGTCATATGCACAGCTTAAGAGTGAAGTTGTGGAAAGGTTCTTGATGTTCTTGCAGATCAGATTGTAATCTAATAATCATTTGTAGCAGAGCTAGGGGTTTGCATACTTGGGAACAAGGAGATTTCTTGGAGGCTTGTGAGCTCAAGTTTAGATCTACCTTAGGGTTTCCATCAGCTTCTGATTGTCTTCAGAGTTGAACTAGCTAAGATTGTATTGGATCTGGTTGTGGATCTCGTAGAATTGTTTCATTTTGTAATTGGCCCTAACCCAAAAGGCCTTACAAATGGGCATGTTAATGAAAATTACTTGAAACATTTATGGTGTTGTTTGTTGTGTTGAGTATTCCATTATGTAATTATGTTGGCTGCAAGGTTTGGACTATCCTTCATTGGATCCACCATCCTTGACTGCATTACGTGGTATCAGAGTGAAGGTTTATTCCTGTTGAAGTGAAAGTTTGTTCTTGTTGAAGCAAAAGCTTGACCTAGCAAGGCTGATCTTGTGAAGTTTATCTTATTAGAGAAGAGAATGTGCACAATCTGAATTGCAGATCTGAAGCACTGAACTTGTGAAATTGTGCCCTAGTTGTTTACAAGATTGCAAGTTGAGATCTAACTTACTGCAACTTGAAAATTGTCACAAGGTGGTCGGTGAGGGTTTGTTGCAGAGGGTTTCTCTTATTCTTTAAGGATGTCTCCAAGAATATTGGACCCTAGAGTTATTTCAGATCTTTGTGATACTGTTGAATCCCAGATCACAGAGAAGGTGAAATAAGATTTTAGATCTAAGATGGAATTGATGAAGAATGATATGGTCACTGAGATCATGAGAACTGTTGTTGGTACACCTCAGAATGTTGGTACTAACGATGGCTATGAAGAAGCCACTGAATAATTTGAAATTGCTAGATCTAGTGGTGATGACCGGAGGAACAAATCTAGTGAAGACAAAACTGCTCGGTTGCCTAGACCTGCTACTCAGTTTAGTAATTACCGAATGGAAGTTTCTACTTTCTCTGGTACTTTGAAGCCCAACAATCTGATTGATTGGATTGGTGAACTTGAAGATTTCTTTGAGATGGAAGAAATTGAAGATCCTCTTTGGGTGAGATTGGCACAGACAAAGTTGAAAGGACATGCTACTCTTTGGTGTAAGGAACTACAAAAAGATAGAGAAGATGAAGGTGAAAAAAAGATCAATCGGTGGAGATTGATGGTGACTAAGTTGAAAGTTAAGTTCATACCGACTGTCTATGAGCTTGACTTGTTTAAGAAGTTGCAGAATCTAAAATAGAAGGATTTGTATGTTGAGGATTATACCGAGGAGCTCTACAAACTTACTATTCAATTTGGACACCGAGAGCTTGGTAAGGAAAAGGTAGCTCAGTGTGTGAATGGTCTGAGATTCAATATTCAGGATGAGCTTGGTATGTTGAAGATTGATTCTATTGAATTTGCTTATCAGTATGCTCTAAAAGTAGAAGATAAGTTGAAAAGGAAACAACCTAGTAACTCCCAAGGGAAAGAAAAGATTGATCACTCGGTGAAGGAGAAATCGACTGATGCAAAAGATGAACAAAAACCTATGGAACCAAAGAAGAAGACAGGTAGAGTTATCTTTAAGGGTACTTGTTATAACTGTGGAGAGGAAGGACACTATTCTTTTCAGTGCATACAAAAAAAGGTTGACCAAAAAACTATTGTGATGAATGAGAACATTTAGAATGAACCTGAATCAAAGAACTTGCTACTCTGATGAACATTACTCGGTACAAAGGATGAACCTTGTCAGAGGAGTAACTTGTTTAGGACCCGATGCAAGACTGGAGGTAAACTCTATGATTTTATTGTTGATAGTGGTAGTACTGATAACCTTATTGTTGAGGACTTGGTTCAGAAACTTGGTTTGAGTAAAATGAAACATCCATGTCCTTATAGGCTTGGCTGGTTACAAGATGTTCAAGCTTTGGAAGTTAGAGATCAATGCTTCATTGATGTTTAGATTGGCCAGTACACAGATCTTGTGCTTTGTGACATTGTGAAGATGAATAGTTGTGATATATTTCTCGGTAGACCTTGGCAATATGATTACAGAGCTATTTATGATTGTGTAAGAAATGTGTTTACTGTTGAGAAGAATGATAGGAAGTTTTCACTAATGCCTTTGATGGATACAACACTCGGTAGGAGAAGCTTGAGTATTGGTAGCCAACTTGAGATTGTAGATCCTGAGAAAATGAATGATCAATATGAAGAACCGACCTATACATTGTCAAGAAAAGACTTGAAGAGATAGAGGAAATTGAAGTGGAAGACTTTGCAAGCAGAAAAGGTGGAGGACTTGTATGTGAAGAACCAGTTCAGGATTTATGTGTTGAATCCTGAAAGATGTTCTTCTCACATATGAACATCTTTTGGAACCTGGGGTGTCTGATGTAGGGGAATCCATGGTTAAGGTAGGGCATTCTGTGTCCTCAGTGAAACTGCATGGAGTGTTTGTGTTTTGGCCAGTTTTACTCAGTTGTAGCCTTTGACCAACAGTCTTGGTCATTGAAGGAAGCTCAGTCAATGAAGGAAGCTCGGTCAATCAAGGAACTCAGTAGTCTCTAGTGCTCAGTGAAATTATTGCTTGGTCATGCCTATAGTGCTTGGTCGACACTGGTGCTCGGCGATGCCTGGCGTGCTCGGTAATTTTACTGTCGCTCGATAGTTCTAACTTACCAACTGGAGTCCTGTGTGATTTGTTGAGCCTACTTGGTGAATTAATTGTTGGTAGCCATTGTCTTGGGCCGACATGTAGAATTAAATGTTTGTATACATTTTTAAGCTAGCTTGTATGGCATTTAATTATTTATTTTGGGGAGTTAAGGGTTTCATCCAGCTAACTTGTGGTTGATGATTAGTATTTAAGGAGGGCTTGGGTAGATGTTTAGGGGTAGAACTTGGTAGAGTCAGAGAGCTGAGACATCAGAGTAGATCTAAATGTCAAATGCACAGCTTGAGAGTGGAGTTGTGGAAAATTTCTTGATGTTCTTGCAGATCAAATTGTAATCTAATAATCATTTGTAGTAGAGATAGGGGTTTGCATACTTGGGAACAAGGAGATTGCTTGGAGGCTTGTGAGGCTAAGTTTAGATCTACCTTAGGGTTTCCATTAGCTTCTAATTTTCTTTAGAGATGAACTAGCTAAGATTGTATTAGATCTAGTTGTGGATCTTGTAGAATTGTTTCATTTTGTAATTGGCCCTAACTTGAAAGGTCTTACAGTCGGGCATGTTAATGAAAATTACTTGAAACATTTATGGTGTTGTTTGTTGTGTTGAGTATTCTGTTGTGTAATTCTGTTGGCTACAAGGTTTGGACTATCCTTCATTGGATCCACCATCCTTGACTGTATTAAAATTGCATAGTCTCATCAAGGATGTTTATCTTGTTCTGATATTCTGGTGTCAAGGTAGTCATCACCTTATCCATGATGTCTTCTTCTAAGATTTCTCCACCATTGTTTATGATTTCAGCAACTGCTTCATTGATCATTTGATTGTAGGATCCTATGTTCTCTTCCAGTAGCATCTCCAATGTATTGTACTTTTTCTTCTATCTTTCTACGTGCATTCTTTTCTTGTTTATCTCCTTCAAACATTTCTTCTAGGTGCTTCCATATCTTGTAGGCCATGTCTACTTTCTATATCTATGAAAACTAACTATTAGATAGGGCACTGATAAGGGCTTCTTTTGCTATTATATTCTAATGGAAAAAATCCTTCTACTTGCTAGTAGCATCATCCTTTGCAAGATCTGCTAGAGAGGGGTCCTCAACTTCTTTGATAGCCACTTCAAAAACTTCAAAATCAATGCACTGCAAATGTGTCATCATCTTGTTCTTCCAATCAAGATAATTCAATCCATCAAACTTAGGACTCTCTTTTCTATAGAATTCCATCTGATCCACCTCAAGCTGTTAAAATTTCTCTCTGAGGCACTTGGCTTTGATACCAATTATTAGGAATAGTCCCAAGAGATAACTGAGAGGGGGGGCAAGGGTGAATCAGTTATCTACAAGTTTCAATTCTTTATCCAATTAAGTATACTTAAACATAAAACATAAACACAATGAAAGAACACTTGAACACAACACCAATATTTTGGTTATGGGGAAACCTAAATAGGTAAAAACCTTGGTGGGAATTGACACCCACTAATATTATGTACTAGTGTTTTATGATCCTTGTTAGAAGATACTTAACCCTATTAGCAGTTACTTTATAATATATTTAGTATAGTGACCTGGTTAAGGGTCAAACCCTAGTAGGAGTCTTTTACAATTAACCCTATTAGGGGTGAGGACACACTGTCTGAGAGCACACTGCTCAAAAGGGTGAAGGCTACAACCTTCTGAATAGAAGATATACACTATATCTAGATCTTGGTGAACTGCACTTTGACCTACTATCTGGATCAGTTCCAATGTAAAGCATAAACTCTTCACTTGGTCACATAGACCTTCTGCTGATGGCTGAGCACTTTGCACACTCTACTCTACTCTTCACAATCAACTCTGAACCATACCTTAGCAATCACAAATGACTGCCTATAAATATATTTTCTCTAAATGATATAATCAAGTTAGCCTATTAGAACCACCTTGAAATCATATTAGAGAAACCATAGCATACTCTAATAATAATTCAGTCAGCTCTACTAAGCACGCAACACAATCTGGGACATGTCCAATATTAATAAGGGTAGACACATGCTACACACTGTCATCTCTACCAAAGTAATTGAAACTTCCTCCTCAAGATGAATTACATCATGCACTCTTAACCAAACATTATTAATGCTTCTCCAATCTGTAATCCAAGGGTGCATACCGAAATGATAGGCACAACTCCTAAACCAATACAATCTCTATCAGCTCTTCTAAATAAACATAGGAAACTGCTACTGGTGAATAGCGACTACATAACTTCACTTCTACTAATCATTAGACTTTGCATCCATGATTGTAACACCACTAACATGTCTTCATCACATGTCCAAAGGCACAAGGCTCCTTGATGACTGTATAGACAATCACTCACAAAACACTGCCTGTAACTTTGTCAGGAACACTGCTGACACAAGTTGTTGCATAACTATCTGATCTAGCAATTAACCTTTGCATACATGATATCATGTTGATAACATTTTCATGCTTCATATACTCAAAGCTTACTACATAATTCTTCTATGGATGTTACTTACCATATGTTTTCATCAATGACAAACATACAGTCAACACTGGCTTGCTGGCAAATCTCCAATAGTTTTGAGTGTATTTGGGATTTATGTCATGTTTATATTAATTCCTCACTCTTTATGTTATTTACCATAAGGTGATGACCATTATTGTTTGGATTCTAAATTAACTTGTTATTGATCTTCTTAAGGTGATAACCATTATATTGATGATTATTGATCTTGTGTTATGAGACTATGAGAATTGGTAATTGTTTATTGAGATGTCCAGTATGGGATGGACATTTTGGATCCTTGTATAGGATGATATTTTATTTTTTATGCTCCATAACTTGTCTTTGATGACATTCATGATTTAATAGTTTATGAGAAAT
The DNA here is from genome assembly GCA_027943335.1 of Chamaecyparis obtusa. Taxonomy (NCBI): domain Eukaryota; kingdom Viridiplantae; phylum Streptophyta; class Pinopsida; order Cupressales; family Cupressaceae; genus Chamaecyparis; species Chamaecyparis obtusa. The sequence continues at coordinate 520,014 of BSBK01000367.1, forward strand.
CTTTTATGATTCTAGTTTTTCTTTTTCCTTGGTTGTTTTTGTTGGGAGAATTAGGGTAGGTATCTAGGAGCATAAAGGGAAATGACTTACTTGATAGGTGTCAGAGCCCTAAAGTGGATTCCTTGGTAACTTTTGTAAGTTGACTTAATAAGTGATAACTTGATAAATTTATTAGGATAGAAACATAAAATGATAATTGTGCGCCGTTCATGTCTTGAGAGCTAGTATAGGCTAGGATGGGAGTGGTAGAAGATGTTTTCTCATCTAAAGAGACGTTGAGGTCTGGCATATTTGGTTTTCCTTGTCTATACAAAAGGACTACTGATACTACATGGAGTCACTAGGGAAGTTTTCTAGAGAGGCTACCAAGTCACCTTAGAGTTGACTTATGTGATGACACTTTCCTATATGTGTTCCAAGTTCCTACATAAGTATTTGGTACAACTATTTTGTGTCATGATCCTTTATACTTGATAACCTTGTAACCACTTATTACCATTTTATCTTGTGCACCATTGTAAATTAGTCTTTCTTGTTTTGTTGTTTCTTTGAGTGAGGCTTGATGTTATCTCCTCAACATAGTGAGAGTAGAATTTTTAGTTCCACGTAGTCAAGTGGTAGTGATTTATTTACCATTGAGAATCGACGTTTGCGACTTTGTGCTTGGATGATCCTTGATGTTGCTTCTATCTTCTTGTTCATTGCTTGGAGACTTTCTTGTTATCATCATGAGATGTATATCTTGTATTCCATTTTATGTATTCATTAGTGACATTGATTTTAGGAAATGTATATGTACTTGTATTGTATTATTGTTATCTCTATGACATGTGCAGTGGACGTTGTATTATCTTGAAGACTGATGTATCAACTTGTATCTTATTGTATGTACCTTGACTATATTGATGTAATGAATTTATCTTACTATTCAATTGAAATGAATATGTTAGTGTACTTTATGATTTGTGTTCTTTTCATTATGATTAAGTAAAGGATTAGGAATACTTTAATTTGGGTTTTAAAATGAACCACAGATATATCATGTGATTATGTGTTGGAATTGTACTTAGTAGATTGGTTAACTTATACATAATTTTATGTCATCGAGCTCTTGAGATTTGTAATCTCTTAATTAGTTACATTTATTAATATGTATTATCTTATGTTATATTTCTTTCGCATTGTTATTTATTGTTGATTGTAAACTCTTAAGAAAAAAAATTATTCGGTAAACTTAGTAACATATTTTAGGTTAATTTCTCCTAGGTTCCCTGGTGGGGTATTGCACTTAGTATTAGAGCCTGAATTTATACACTTGGAACTCTAGGATTTTGTAAGCCCATTATGTGTCTTATAGTAAATTTGAAACAAAATATAGACACATAACTCTTTTGTATTTGAGAACCATTATATTACAACTAAATATTTATGTCTTTTCTTTCTGCTTTGAAATATCATTTTGTTTATTGATTGTCATAGGTGAAATACCTATTGAGACTTGATTCATTGTTAGGGCTCATGTTAAAAATAATGGGATCTCTGACCACATTGTTATTCATGAAGTTGGTAATCATCTATGTGAGTGTTTTATTGTGAGTGATTAGTTAATCTTTCTTCTTGTAGCCCTTGTGTGGTTTGTATGTGTGAATGATTGGTGCTCATGGTTGGGTTACCTCATATGACTTATAATGATAATTGATGAGTGATTTTGTTTAGGATTTATTTGATCCTTCTTGGTGTTGAGTGTCCTAGTGTGATGGTGCAGGAGCACCTAGAACTTAGGATTGAAAGCCCCTTCTTTTGTTTTTTCTTTTACTGGTCCTAGCCAGACCATTGGTTAATAAAGGTCTCATGAGGGCCTAGGTGTGGTAGGAGATTATTTGTTTGATTTGGCTTATGGTTTTGTTTAGTTAAGTTAAGTTTTTAGGCCAAGGTGTCCTTAGGACCTAGCTTGGTCCTAGAAGTTGGAAAAAGGGCACAAGTGTGGGAAAGATGGTCTAATATTTGATTTTGGTCTAAAATGACCCAAAATGGCCTTAGATAGGTTTTTATATCATTTTAGGAGTCTTTGAGTGGTTTGAGAAATGAAATGAGCAACTATGAAAAGTTGCTAAAAAGTTGTCATGACAACTTTTGTAATTTTACAAAGTTGCATGACAACTTTTTTTCCTAAAAAGACCAACCAAGGTTTTAGGTCAAATTGGGTCCTAACCACCCAAACCTTGTGTCTAGAATATATTTAAGCCCTAAAAGGCTTGAATCCCGAGGTTGGAAACATTAAGAATTTTTGGCAATAAGAACTTAATCACTATTACAGTTATTTTGAGGGTACAATCCCTTGTTTTATGCAACAGTTGTATCTAATGGAATAGGTTTTGTTTGTAAAGGAAGATTAAAACTATATTTATCATCTTGTTTCTATCTTGCATCATTTTGTATGTTTTTTAGGTGTTTTCTTAGTCTAGATTTAAATCTTTCATTTTAGCCAGTTCACTAGCTTGTGTATAGTTCTTTGTGCAAACATGGCTCCCCCATGAATTCCCACCATGAGTTCATAACGGCCATTTGGGACATGGAAGAGGAGCCTATGTATATTTTATATAGATCTTGTGGAGGTCTGGCAACAAGCATGGCCATTTTTGTGACCTTTCCCTAGGCGAGCACAATCATTGACTAGCTAGGGACAAGGAGGTGAATTTGTTGTGATGCTTGCAAGGGTGACTAAAGACATACACTCCAAGACTTTGGAGACCAAGAGGATTATTAGAAAAAACTTTGATGAATAAAAAAGGTCTTGACCAATCCATTTTTCAAGCTAAACCTTACCTTGTACAGTGAGCTCCTAGAAGCCACTAAAACCCTCCTAGTTGAGTTAGGGTATTGTACGGAGGCATGAGACCCTAAGACCCAAAAAATCCTTTAGAGTATCCCACCTGAACCAAGAATTGAAAGTTTTATCTAGGAGGTCCTTTTGGAGGTTTTTGCAAAAATTCCTAAAAACCCAAACTAGGAGGCCTAATTGGGGGCTCTAGGGCTACAAGGGCAAATTAGTGAATTTGAAGAGATCGTTAAGGTGGAATAGTAGAGACCTTGAAAAAATGTGTCAAGAAGTGAAACTTAGATAGAATTTGGCTACCTTCACACCCCTGCAAGAATTGCCACTTTCTAAGGAGGTCAGATACATTTGGATGGAGAGTTGAATATGAAGGGAAAATAACACTCAATCAGTGATAGATCACCTAGGAGTTGAGGTGTAGATTTTTCAATTGGAGGACATTGAGAGATTCCTTAGAGGACAAGGTGAAACCTTGTTAGACCCCTAATCAAGCTAGTGGGAGGTTGGAGAGTTAGGAATCTTAGTGATCCTAACACAAGTGGTTGAGCAACTAATGTGATCCTATCATTTGAGGAACTCCTTATTGATGACCCATATCTCTTTAAACATTATATGATCTTTGAGTGACCCTATTGCTATGTCTCTAGTGACATGATATTATTGTTTTTTAATGACTAGGCTTGTATGTTATTGCTGATTGGATCTTATTTGAGTGTTGCATATTGTATTGTGTGAGTGTTGCAATCAAATTTAAGAGTATAGGATTGATTTCAAAATTAATAATAATTCCATTTATATTGAAATGCATTGTACATTAATTAAAAATAACATATCATTTATCATGAGATGTGCATTTATAATATTAGATGTGTTTACCATAGTAGTAGGCCAATTGGGTCAATAACCTAGGTCCCCAATTGAATTAGGTATTGCATTCATATGAGAACCATTGTAACATATAACCTAATTATAGTATTTTTGTAACAAGACATAGGTGATTTTATTATCCATTGTGTTTGGGTACCTTCTCTAACACATCTAGGATGAGGTACCTTTGGATGTCATGAAGTGGTTACTCCCTTGAGTGTGGTTACCACTAGTCACCTTGTTATATGAATCTTTTATGATTGATAATTTATTTTGGTTGATTGATGAATTGGTCGTGATGTGTTTGGACTAACATTGAAATTTAGAACTTTCTTATGCTTGGATTAGTCACCTAACTCTCTTTTAGTTATCTATTTTGTGATGCTACTCACGCTTAATTTATTATTGAAATTGAGTAGTCTTATGATTTAGTGTTGGACTTGAGACTCCCCCACTTGGGTTTTACCTTTTCAAGTTTTGTGGTGGCTATTTTGAATGTTTGGTATTGTTGGCCCTGTTTTGTGAGAAGTGTTATTTCTATCATGTTCATCATGGACCCCTGATAGTATGTATAAGGGAGGACATTGCGAAGACTGTACTATGTTTGTATACAACAAAATTATTGTGTATTATATAATCTTGCATAAGGGTTGCATTAACTAGGGTTGCATGAACTTCTCAACTTATTATTTGATATAGATACGAATGTAGATTTTATACAATTGATTACTAGGTGTTTTCTATAATGATGAATGAATAAAAGATTTATCTCTATTTAAGAAATTGATAATGATGAATGATTGATCAATGTGATTTTTGGTTTACGCTTAAACCAAGATTATATTTCTCAAGTGATGGTATATGTGTGAATGGATGATTATGAAATGGTTGTACTAGTTCTTGTGTGAAGTATGATTGAGTGATAGTTATGTGCATCTTATTCTTTGAGTGACATTGGTAGGTAGTAGATTTTGACTTCCATTCTATCCTAGTCATAATTATTGGCTTCTAGGAGTAAGCCTAATTTAAAGGGAAGAGGATGTACAACACCCACCCCTTTACTGCTATTTATGTTTATAATTCCAACCCATTTAGACCGCTTTTTAGGAATATTAGATATTCGGTTACATTTAATGATTCAGTGCTATGATACTTTAAATTATTTTATTTATATCATGTTAGTTAGATAATGATGATTAATTACATATGATTATGTCATTTATGTTTATGGATTTACCGACCCCATACTTGCATGTGTATGGTTGGCATGTATATTGTACTTTTCTATTTGATGTGGCTAATGTGGTTGAGGGATATAGTTGTAGTTACTTGCTTGTGAGATCCACACAATCGGTTGATCCCCGATATATATATATATATTTGTGTGTGTGTGTGTGTGTGTGTGTTTGTACATGCTCATCTTTTATGCAAGATTTGAGGTACTAGGCATCGACTTCCCTGAATTGTCAAGATGAGCGTGCCCTATTGCATAATCTCAATGGTAAGAGAGGGGAGATAGCATCCAAGTCTAAATCCCAACCTAAGCCAATTATTGTCCTCAAGTGGACAATTATCTTATCTGCTACCCTCCAAATTCATCAAGGGGACGCCATTCGTGAACCCTTTCCTTGAGCTTGATTATTACTTTATGGCTTTCATCATTTTTTCCTTCGTGTTTGTTTATCACGATATCTTGATGTGAATTTTGTGTTATTAATGCATTAAATATTTAATTAAGATTAATTATGAGATTAAAATAATTATATCTTGAATATAAAAATATTAAATATATAGATATTTAATTAATGAAAATTAATTAAATATCATTGATTATTTAAAAGACAAGTAATTAGAAGTCTAATTATGAAAATAAGGATTTAATTAAACATTAAATCAAAATCAAAATTAAATGTTCAAATAATATAAATTGATATTATTTATCAAGTTGCTTATTAAGTGGTGCTAAAGATATTAATGATAATTAAAATATAATTAAAAGGAATTGATTTATCAGTTCTAAATTAGAAGGTAGAGTTAAGAGACTTAACTGGGGGATTAGTTATAGCTCCTTGTAATAAATTAATGAATTGATATTTAATTATCAATTTGCATATTAGTAATATGCTAAAAATATTAATTATTAATTAAATATTATTATGCAATTAAATTTTCACATTCAATTAATAAAATTAAATTATAAAAATTAAGATTAAAAGTTGAGCGATTTGCATGAATTAGAATTATTAATTAAATAAATAATTCTTTTTAATAGAGAATTGATAAATATGAGGTTGGAGTTGAGTTCTTATTTCTGTAATTTTGAGTTAACTATTTTATTATTTTTAATAGTTGAGTTTTAATTTTTTTTATTGTGAGTTGCATGTTTAAAGTTCAGTTTACTAGGTTTTCTTTATGAGAGTCATTTTTTGCCATTATTCAACACATATATTTTAGGGAGGTTTTTATAGGGTTGGCTCTAGATTGGAATTCAAGGAATTTTTGTAAAGCTTAGGATCTTAGAAGTTTTTGGATTTACGTTTTGGCCTCTGTGTGTTTCAAATTTAGTTGGTGGAATTAAGGTAGGGTTTGAAAACCTTTATAATCTTTCCTTTCAAAAGATTGTCTTCTTCGTGTTTGTTAGATTATTTTTTAGAAATTCGAGTGTTGTGTTAATGTGGTTTTGTTTTAAGTATTTTGGGCATGGTTTGATTAAGGTTTTCATAAGAAATTGTGTTAATGTCATATCTAGTAACTTTATGATTATTAGTTGAAAATCTAGGAGGTTTATCAAAAAACGTGCGATTTTTCTAAGTAGGGTTTATACCAATTTCAACAACTATTCATCCTTTAGTATATTAGCATAAGCCTATTAAATAAATGAATGCATGTCTTCTTTTAAGCCAAATTTATGTGATTATTTGTATGCATGTTTGAAAATGAAAACCCTATTTGAAAATTTATTATTAAAAAAAAAATTGTTTATATTTGTTGGTGTTTGAATTTTTAAGAAATTACATTAAAAAGGGAATAAATTAATAAATTATATTTATTTATTTAAATTATTAAAAAAAATTAATGAAGGGGGGTGGGGTCTCTCCTTGAACCCCCCAGAAACTCCAAGTTGTTGGTAGCATCAAAGGTTGTTGCACGGTAACCAAGTTGTAGTGGCAGCTGATGCTATCCACGACAACCAATATTGGCGGTGGCAGCAAAGGCTGTTGCACGACAATTGAATTGTCATAGTTGAGTTGTTGTGGTAGCTCATGCTACACTTGACAACATTGGGGGTGGGGTCATGTTTTCCCCCCAAATTAAAATGTTTTTAATTTAAAAAAATGTTTTACTTTTATTTTATTTTATGTAAATTCAGTTTATTAAATTTGTTTAATTTAATTAATTTGTTTTATGTTTATTATATATATTAAATTATTTATAAAATAATTAATATATTATTAGTTCATGTTTATTTTAAATTAAGATATATATTTTAAAATATAATTAAATTTATATTTTAAGAATATATATGTTTACTTTAAGAAGTATTTATTTAATTATATTATTTTTCTTCTTTATTAATTATATTTGATAAATTAATTTATATATGATTTTATAAATTAATTTTTAGAGATTAATCTTATTGATTGCTATTAAAATTTAATTATAATGTTATTTAGTAATTTTATCCAATAAGTTAATTTGTATTAAGAGTATTACACATTAATTTATAAAAGTTAAATTGATATTCTATTTTCCACAGTTAACTTGATGATATTGGTAACTAAGTCGATTATGACTTAAGATTGTCTAAATTAATAACAATAGTCAATTTGATAAGATATTGAATACACCTCATTTGTGTATGCTTTATGTCATAGTGATTTATGATTATAAGTTTTGCCTTGTCCATCTTGTTATAATTATTTGTCTCTATGGGTAGAGTGATGCCTTAGGTGGAAATTTGTCTTTTTAGACTTGAATTATTTTATGGATTTTATAATATGGATTTACATTGTGGAATGTTCATAACCTTTATAATGTCATGATTGGTTCATGTGTTGTTTTGAGTATAACTAGGATTTATGTCATGTTTCTATTAAGTCCTCAATCTTTATGTTATTTAACTATATGGTGACGACCATTATTGTTTGGAGTCTTAATTAACTTGGTCACCTTGTTTCTTCTCATATGGTTGTTATATGTTATGAATGATGACCTTTGTGGCTTATGTTTTACTCCATGTTTGGAGAAAGATGCTTTGTGTATATTGATGATTATTCATCTTGTGTTATGAGACTATGAGAATTGGTAATTGTTTATTGAGAGGTCTAGTATGGGATGGATAGTTTGGATCCTTGTATAGGATGATATTTTATTTGTTATGCTCTAGCACTTGTCTTTGATGACATTCATGGTTTATTGGTTTAGGAGAAATCTTTTATGATCCTGGTTTTGCTTTTTCCTTGGTTATTTTTTCTTCCTAGGTATCCTTTGTAAGTTGACTGAATAAGTGAATACTTAATAAATTTAGTAGGATAGAAACATAAAAAAGATAATTGTCCATTTCCCATGCCTTGACATCTAGTACAAACTAGGATGGGAGTGGGAGAAGATGCTTTCCCATCTAGAGAGACATTGAGATCTGGCATAGTTGGTTTTCCTTGTTTGTACGAAAGGACCACTAACTTTACTATGTTTTGAAATGGTTTCTAAGAGTAATAATTATTTAATGTGCAATTATTTTCATTCCTTTGGAAAATTATGAGTTTGGAGTTTGTAATCACTTTTGATCACTTATGATCTTGCATTCTTGAAGAATTCTCTTGCCCCAAAAAGATGCTTTGGTTGCATGTATCACCTGTATATGTCATTCTAAAGATATTCATGCCTCGGTAATATTGTGAATTCATCTTTGTGGATTTCTTTCAACTCTTCATTGAAAATAATTTTTTGGAGCATTAAGTGGTAGGAGATTTCCACAATCCATCAATTAGAGATAACACAATTTTTGGATTTGATTATGTGTAATTTTTTTGCATCAACATTTTAAATCACACTCTATGATCCATCATCGAGATGAGAAGAGATGAAAGAGAAAGAATCCTGATGATGGATTACAGAGCATGATTCAAAACATTAATGCAAAAAACTTACACACAATCAAATCTAAAAATTGTGTTATCTCTTTTGGAGAATTGTTATGAGTGTAAAACCTAGCTACAATTTTTATGCAACTCTTTGTGATGCAGGGGCATTCTAAAGTACTCGGTGAATCTGCATGGGAGGTGTATGTTTGGCCGGTGTTACTCGATTGCAGCCTTGACCGATGGCCTTGGTCATTGAAGGAAGCTTAATCACTGAAGGAACTTGGTAACCTCTGGCACTCGGTGAAAGTGTTACTCGGCGATGCTTGTGGTGCTCAGTCGACACTGGTGCTCGATGATGCCCGACATGCTTAGTTATTTCACTATTGCTTGGTAGTTCTAGTTTACCGACTAGAGTTCTGTGTGATTTGTTGGGCCGACTTGGTGCATTTATTGTTGGTAGCTATTGTTATAGGGTGACATGTTGGATTAAATGTTTGTAAGGCTATTTTGATGCCGACTTGTATTGCATTTAATTATTGTTGTGGGGAGTTAATGATTTCATCCAGCTGACTTGTGGTTGATGATTAGTATTTAAGGGATGTTTGGGTAGATGTTTAGGGGGATCATCAGGAGATCGATTGGAGTTCATGACTTGGAAGACTTAGTGAATCAGATCTTAGGTTCTGAAAGCTAGAGTTGGTGAAGTTGTGGAAAAGATCTTGCAGATTAGATAGTTATCTGATAAGTTTGTAATTACAGAGCTAGTGGTTGCACACTTGGAGACAAGGAGATTTCTTGGAGGCTTGCGAGCTCAAGTTTAGATCTGCCTTAGGGTTTCCATTAGCTTCTGATTGTCTTCAAAGTTGAACTAACTAAGATTGTATCGGATCTGTTTGGATCTTGCAGAATTGTTTTTGATTGTAATTGGCCCTAACTCGGAAGGCCTTACAGCCAGGCATGTTAATGAAAATTAGAGTTAAACAATTACTTTATTGTCATGTTGTTGAGTATTCCGCTATGTTGTTTTGTTGGATGCAAGGTTTGGATTGTCCTTAATTAGATCCACCATCCTTAACTACATCAAGTGGTATCAGAGATGAGAGTTGATCTTGTTGGTGAAGGGATCATATGATCTGGATTGTAGATCCATGGCACTGAACTTGTGGATCTTTCCCTAGTTGTTTGTTCAAGGTGGCAGGTTGAGATCTGACTTGTACACAACTTGGAGATTGTCGCAAGGTAGTCGGTGAGGGTTTGTTGTAGAGGGTTTTTTTTGCATATACTTAAGGATGCCTCTGAGGAGATTGGACCCTAGATTTATTTCTAATCTTTGTGATACTATTGAATCTTGGATCATAGAGAAGGTGAAATCAGATTTCAGATTTGAGATGGAGTTGATGAAGAATGACATGGTCACCGAGATAATGAGAGCTTTTACTAGTATACCTTGGAATGTTCGTACTGAAGATGGTTATGAGGAATTTGATGAAGAATTTGAACCTATTGGATCTAGTGGTGATGACCAGAGGGATAGATCTGGCGAAGATAGAACTGCTCTATTACCTAGATATGGAGCTTGGTTAAGTAGTAGTTACCGAATGGAAGTTTCTACTTTCTCTAGTACTTTGAAGCCCAAGAACTTGATTGATTGGATTGGTGAACTTGAAGATTTCTTTGAGCTAGAAGATCCTCTTCAAGTGAGATTAGCACAGGAAAAGTTGAAAGGACATGTTTCTCTTTGGTGGAAGGAACTACAAAGAGATAGAGAAGATGAAGGTGAAATGAAGATCAATCAGTGGAGGTTGATGGTGACTAAGTTGAAAGCTAAGTTCATACCTTCTGATTATGAGCTTTATTTTTTTAAGAAGTTGCAGAATCTGAAATAGAGGGATCTGTCTACGGACGATTATGCCGAAGAGTTCTACAAACTTACTATTCGATCTGGACACCGAGAGCTTAGTAAGGAAAAGGTAGCTTGGTATGTGAATGGTTTGAGATTCAATATTCAGGATGAGCTTGGTATGCTAAAGATTGATTCTGTTGAAGATGCTTATCAGTATGCTCTAAAGGTAGAAGATAAGTTAAAGAGGAAACAACATAGTAATTCTTGAGGGAAGGAAAAGATTGATCACTCAGTGAGGGATAAATCGACTGATGCAGAAGATGAATAGAAACCTATGGAATTGAAGAAGAAGACAGGTAGAGTTATCTTTAAGGGTACTTTCTATAACTATGGAGAGGAAGGACACTATTCTTTTGAGTGTACATAGAAGAAGCTTGGTGACCGATGAACTGTTCTAGTGAATGAAAATGAACCTAAATCTGAGAACTTGTTGCTTTGACAAACATTGCTTGGTACAAAGGAGGGACCTTGTTAGAGGAGTAGCTTGTTTAGGACCCGATGCAAGTCTGGAGGTAAAATATGTGATGTTATTATTGATATTGGTAGTACTGATAACCTTGTCACTAAGGACATGGTTTAGAGACTTGGGTTGAATAGAATGAAGCATCCTTGTCCTTATAAGATTGGCTAGTTACAAGATGTTCATGCTCTAGAATTAAGAGAACAATGTTTTATTGATGTTCAGATTGGCCAGTATAAGGATCTTGTGTTATGTGACATTGTGAAGATGAATAGTTGTGATATATTGTTCGGTAGACCTTGGAAATATGATTGTAGAGCTATGTATGACTCTTTAATAAATGTGTTTACTATTGAGAAGGATGACAGGAAGTTTTCCCTAATGCCTTTGTTGGATACAACACTTGGTAGGAGAAGCCCGAGTATTGGTAGTCAGGTTGAGATTGTGGATCTAGGGAAAATGAATGATCAGTATGGAGAAAAAACCTGTATGTTGTCAAAAAAAGACTTGAAGAGACAGAGAAAGCTGAAGTGGAAGACTATGCAAGCTGAAAATGTGGAGGACTTGTATGTGAAGAACCAATTTGAGGTTTATGTACTGAATCCCGAAAGATGTTCTTCTCACATGTGAACATCTTTTCGAACCTGGGGTGTCTGATGCTGGAACATTCTAAGGTACTCGGTGAATCTGCATGGGAGGTGTATGTTTGGTCAGTGTTACTCAGTTGTATCCTTAACTGATGACCTTGGTCATTGAAGGAAGCTCAGTCACTGAAGGAACTCAGTAACCTCTGGTGCTCGGTGAAAGTGTTACTTGGTGATGCCTGTAGTGCTCTGATGTAGGAGCATCTCAAGTCCTTGGCAATCTTGTGTCACCAAAAACATTTTGAGGTTTTGTTTGTGTTGATTGGTTTCTTCTTTGACCGATTTGATCAGTAGTTGGTCAATTTCCTTTGGTTACCCAGTGTGGTCGGTTATCTCACTGGCGCTCGGCACTACCTATCTGTTGCTTGGTTATCTTGCTTACCGACGGGTCTAGTTTTGTTTCCTGTTGTGGCTGACTTATGCATTTATATTGGATCATGGATTTAATGTTTGTATCCATCATTGGGAAGTGTTTGGTCCTAGATGTGACTGTTACTTTCATTGATTATGGATTTGAAGGCTGACTCAGCTTAGTAGCTTCTTGTATAAATGTAGTTGTTTGGTTGTAGTTTTAGGGGCAGTTTTTGATAGATGATAGTAGACATAAGATTGGAGATTTGTAAAAGATCCTCGCTTGTTTGAGGACTCCTATAATTTATTGTAATATCTGGCCCTAACCAGGAAGGCCTTACAGCCCAGCATGTATGGTTCCTATTGATGATAATATATGAAAAGATCTAGCATTCTCTCTCTCACTATTGTTGTTTGTTGCTTCTACATGTGTGTTATAGGCTTGGATCATTAGGGTGCACCATCCTTTGGCCCCTCATACATCCCTGCCTTGTTTCAGGTGGTATCAGAGCGAGGTGAGATCTTGATCTAGTTCTACGGATCAAGGTTTGTAGGTTCCTCTTGAAGCCCTAGTTGAATTGTTGTGGGGTAGCAGATTGCGATCTGACCTAAAATTTTAGAGGGTTGTCAAGATGGTTCATGGGAGGTGAGATGTAGATCTAGGATTGGAAGATATGCTAAGGCAAATTGCTGCTAGGTTAGAAGTAGTGGAAACAGCCAAAGAAGAGGCAGACATCTTGAAGATGTTAGTGATGATGAAATTGAAGAAGAACAGGCGAATGCAGAACCTGCACCTGTTATGGATCAAGGTGAAGAAATATTTTTGAAGGCTTTGATGAGTTTGAAGTCAACACCACATTTCAATCCTCCTAAGTATGGTGGAAAGCTAGATTCTGATGAATTGGTGGACTCAATCACCTAGATGGAAAAGTATTTTGAATATGAAAATATCCCTGAGGATAAGAAGGTGAAGATTGCAAGCACAAAGTTGAAAATCCATGCATCCTTATGGTGGGAACATCTACAATTGGATCGAAAGAGGAAAGGAAAGGACAAAATCAAGGTATGGAGTAAAATGGTCAATAAGTTGAAAGGAAAGTTCTTACCCTATGATTATTAGATTAGCCTAGTTCGGTGAATGCAAAGTTTAAGACAAAAAGACAACTCAATAAAAGAGTATACTGAGGAATTCTATAGATTGGATATCAGATCTAGACATGATTAAGATGATGTGGAAAGAATTGGTAGATACCTGAATGGTTTGAGAGTTTCCATCCAAGAGGAAATTAGTATGGTCAAGTTGGAGAACATTGAAGAGGCTTATCAATTTTCTTTGAAGGCTGAGGAGAAATTGAACAAAAGACATGAGCAAAGACAAAGAGGCCATGGTGGTAGATTCCCTAGAGGAAGAGGTAGATCTAATGGTGAAAATGATAAATCTGAACTAGAAAAGACAAATCTGGACAAAGGTAAGACCAAGTGGAAAGGTGAAAATTCTAGAGGTAGAGGTAGTAACTACCGAGGTGGTTATGGCAGAGGAAGTTTCTGAGGAACTTTTTATAATTGTGGAGAAGAAGGACATAGATCTTATGAATGTACACAAGCTAGTAAGAAGCCTGGTAGCAGTAGAAATGCTTTGGTGCAAGAAGAGTCACCAAATGAAACTGAGAAAGAAAATAACTTGATGGTAAGGAGAGCACTATGGAATGAAAGAAAGAAGGAAGATCCGGTAAGGAAAAGTTTTTTCAAGACCAGATGTAGAGTTTTTGACAAATTTTGGAAGGTAATCATTGACAGTGGTAGCTCAGAGAATCTGGCATCGAAAGATATGGTCATGAAATTGTAGTTGGAAAGGTTGGTACATCCGAAGCCCTATCAGATTTCATGGATCAAAGATGAGCATACACTCTTGGTAAGTGAACAATGTTATGTGAATTTGAAGATTAGAAAATACTATGATAAGGTGTTGTGTGATATCATGCCTATGGATTGTTGTCATATTTTGTTGATTAGACCTTGGCAATATGATATACATGCTATATATAATGGGAGATTGCATAAGTATACTATTGTGGCTGATGGAAAGAAACAAATCTTGTTACCATTGATGGAAGAACCTGTTGGTAATGTTTGCACATCTGTGAAAGTTTTTTTGATGGAAGGAAGAAATTTTGTTAACTCTTTGAAGAGAAATGACGTATGTTTTCTTGTGATTCCTAATAAGCCGAGTAAGAAAATAGAGGATAATGTCCCTGAGGAGATTGATAAGTTACTCATCGAGTATAGTGATATCATTTATGATAATGTACCTAATGGTTTTCCACTGAAAAGAAGCATTGATCATTGTATGGATCTAATCCTTGGAGCTAGTTTACCGAATAAGGCACCTCATCGGTTGACACCAACCGAGAATCAAGAATTGAACCGACAGATTCAAGAGTTGCTAGAGAAAGGTTTGATCAGAGAAAGTTTGAGTCCTTGTGCAGTACCTATTGTATTAGCACCAAAGAAGAATGGAGAATGGAGAATGTGTACTGATTCTAGAGCAATCAATAAGATAACAATGAAGTATAGGTTTCCTATACCGAGAATGGATGACATAATGGACAGTTTGACTAGAGCAAAGTATTTCACAAAGATTGATTTGAAAAGTGGGTATCATCATATTAGAATTAGAGAAGGTGATGAATGGAAGACTACTTTCAAGACAAAAGAAGGTTTGTATGAGTGGTTGGTTATGCCTTTTGGTTTAACTAATGCACCGAGTACTTTTATGAGGTTGATGATTGAAGTTTTGAAGAAATTCTTGGGTAAGTTTGTGATTGTATATCTTGATGATATTTTGATATTCAGTAAGACTAGAGAAGAACATTTGTGGCATGTTAAACAAGCTTTGCAGAGGTTGAAAGAGGAAAAGTTGCTGATAAATCTAAAAAAATGTTCATTCATGAAAGAAGAGATTGTGTATTTGGAATTTGTTATTTCAGTTGATGGTCTAAAGATGGATCCTAAAAAGGTTGAAGCTATTCTGAATTGGCCTACACTTGTGAATGCTACTGAGGTAAGATCATTTCATGGTTTGGAATGTTTTTACCGAAAGTTCATAAGGAATTTCAGTTCAATTTGTAATGCTATGACTAAGACTATGAGAGGAGACAAAAGAGAATTCAAGTGGACACATGGAGCTAACAGAAGTTTTGAGACTCTGAAGCAGAAGGTTGTTGAATTACCTGATTTGGCATTACCTAATTTCAGTAAGGTATTTCAAGTAGAATGTGATGCAAGTGGAAGTGCAATTAGAGCTGTGTTGAGTCAAGAAGGTAAACTTGTTGCTTTCTTTAGTGAAAAGTTGAATGATGCTAGAAGGAAATATTCTGTGTATGATCAAGAATTCTATGTTATTGTTCAAGCACTGAAGAAATGGAAACATTATTTGATACCGAGTGAATTTGTGTTGTATACTGATCATAAGGCTTTACAATATTTGGGTAGTTAGAATAAGTTGAATTAGAGACATATGAAATGGGTTGAGTATTTGCAGATTTATACATTTGTGATAAAGCATAAGAGTGGAGTCACTAACCGAGTTGCTGATGCATTTTTTAGAAGAAGATCTTTGATGACCAAGATGAAAATTGAAGTTCTTGGTTTTGATGAGATGAAAGGTTTGTATGAAAATGACCCTGATTTTTCTAAGCCATGGAGAAAGTGCAGAGCACCTATTCAAGACCAACAAGATACTAAATGGGATGAATATTTTATTTAGGAAGGTATGTTGTTTAAAGGTATTTAGTTGTGTATACCGAGAGGAGTGATGAGATCTAATTTGATAAAGGAGAAACATAGTAGTGGTTTGGCCGGATATTTTGGCATTGATAAAACATGGAATTTTCTTAAGGAGAAATAGTTTTGGCTGTAGTTGTATAGAGATGTTCAAAAATTTGTGAAAAGTTGTGGAATTTGTCAAGTTGCAAAAGGAGTAAGTTAGAATACTAGATTGTATACACTGATTGTTGTTCCTAAGAAACCTTGGATTGACATCAGTATGGACTTTGTTCTTGGCTTACCGAAGACAATAAGAGGTAATGATTCAATATTTCTTGTTGTGGATAGATTTTCTAAAATGACACATTTTATACCATGTAGAAAGACATCAGATGCAATACATGTAGTAGATCTTTTCTTTAAGGAAATTGTCAAATTGCATGGATTACCGAGGAGTATTATCTCTAACCGAGACAATAAATTTGTTGGTTATTTTTGGAAAACACTTTGGAAGAAATTTGGCACTAAGTTAAAATATAGTTCTACATTTCACCCACAAACCCATGGACAGACTGAAGTTGTGAACATAAGTTTGGGAAATCTTTTGAGATGTTTAGTTGGAGACACACCGAGTAATTGGGATTCTGTGTTGGCACAAGCAGAGTTTGCATATAACAATTCAATGAATAGGAGCACTAGAAAGACACCATTTGAGATTGTGAATGGTACACAACCGAGAGGAATATCTGATTTGAGAGACATTGCTGATGAGAATAAGAAAAGTGTTGAAGGAGTAAATTTTGTTGATTACATGAAAACATTGCATGAAGACATGAAGCTGAAGCTCGAAGACAGTAACCAAAAATACAAAGACAGAGATGATAGATCAAGAAGACATAAAAATTTTGATGTTGGGGAGGAAGTGATGGTTCATTTGAAGAAAGTTCAATTCCCTGTTGGAACATATGGGAAGCTGAAGATGAATAAATTTGGACCTTGCAAGATTTTGAAGAAATTTGACAATGGAAATGCATATGAAATTGAGTTACCTGATGACATGGACATATTACTGATTTTCAATATTGTTGATTTGTATGAGTATCATGAACCTGATGAAGAAGTGATAGTACTGATAGAATATCCTAAGAAGCATAATGAAGAGGTTGAACAGATTTTGAAGGAAAGAGTTGGCAAGAGCACAAGAGGAAAACAATATATGGAATATCTGGTTAAGTGGAAGAATAGACCAATGGAAGATGATTCATGGATTTCATAGTCTGAGTTGGATACAACTCAGACTAGACCTGCCAAATGATTTGGAGAATCATTTCAAAATAACCCCAGGTGTCTGATGCAAGAGAATCTCAGGTCCTTAGCAATCCTGTGTCACCAAAAACATTTTGAGGTTTTGTTTATGTTGCTTAGTTTCTTCTTTGACCAAGTTGGTCAGTAGTTGGTCAGTTTCCTTTGGTTATCGAGTGTGGTCAGTTCTCTCCTGGGTGGTCGGTTATCTCACTAGCACTCAACACTACCTGTCTACTACTTGGTTATCTTGCTTACCGACAGGTCTAGTTTTGTTTCCTGTTGTGGCCGACTTGTGCATTTATATTGGATCATGGATTTAATGTTTTTATCCATCATTGGGAAGTGTGTGGTCCTAGATGTGACCATTACTTCCATTGATTATGGATCTGAAGGCTGACTCAGCTCAGTAGCTTCTTGTATAAATGTAGTTGTTTGGTTGTAGTTTTGGGGGCAGTTTTTGATAGAAGATAGTAGACATAAGATTGGAGATTTTTAATAGATCCTCACTTGTTTGAGGACTTTTGTAATTCATTTTAATATTTGGCCCTAATCGGGAAGGCCTTACAGCCTGACATGTATGGTTCCTATTGATGATAATATATGAAAATATCTGGCATTCTCTCTCTCATTGTTGTTGTTTGTTGCTTCTACATGTGTGTTGCAGGCTTGGATCATTAGGGTGCACCATCCTTTGACCCCTCATGCATCCCTGCCTTGCATCATGCTCAGTCGACACTGGTGCTCGGTGATGCCTAGCATGCTCAATTATTTCAATGTTTCTCGGTAGCTCTAGTTTACCAACTGGAGTTCTGTGTGATTTTTTGGGCTAACTTGGTGCATTTATTGTTGGTAGTTGTTGTTACAGGCTGACATGTTAGATTAAATGTTTGTAAGGCTATTTTGATGCTGACATGTATTGCATTTAATTATTGTTGGGGGGATTTAATGATTTCATCTAGCCGACTTATGGTTGATGATTAGTATTTAAGGGGTGTTTGGGTAGATGTTTAGGGGGATCATCAGGAGATCAATTGTAGTTCATGACTTGGAATACTTAGTGAATCAGATCTGAGGTTCTGAAAGTTGGAGTTGGTGAAGTTGTGGAAAAGATCTTGCATGATCTTGCAGATCAGATAGTTATCTGATAAGTTTGTAATTATAGAGCTAGTGGTTTCACACTTGGAAACAAGGAGATTTCTTGGAGGCTTGAGAGCTCAAGTTTAGATCTACCTTAGGGTTTCCATCAGCTTCTGATTGTCTTCAGATCTGAACTAGCTGAGATTGTATTGGATATGTTTAGATCTTGTAGAATTGTTTCTAATTGTAATTGGCCCTAACTTGAAAGGCCTTACAGTCAGGCATGTTAATGAAAATTAGAGTTAAACAATTACTTTTTTGTTGTGTTGTTGAGTATTCCACCATGTTGTTCTATTGGCTACAAGGTTTGGACTGTCCTTAATTGGATCCACCATCCTTGACTGCATCACTTTGTATCCCATTGTTAATATAAAACCTTAGTTTGTTGAAGGAATACTACAAATTCTCCCAAGATTGTTGATGTGGTGTATGGGGCTAGACTTGTGTTCAAAAAGTGGTCACACAATTTGGGTTTAGCCAATAGTGTTGGTGCATTCTCACGGGTACCCCCGTATGCAATTTATTTTGAATATTTGCATTGTTATATTTTGGTTCAAAAGGAAGAGTATTGTCATTTGAAGATGGTTTATTAGTTGGAATTGAAACTTGGATGCTCATCTCTACATGATAATAAATTGGATAATTGGAATGACACTCATTGGTTTGGAAAGGTGAAAATTATTCGAGTTTTTTTTAGTCACATTTAGGAATAAGTTGTGTTGCTATACAAACCCTATCTCGTCAACAAGGAGGCATTTAGAAATATCACAAATTTATGTGATTTTGGAAAGGTTCCTATTTTAAAATCTACAAGAAATGACAATGTTATGAGGCTGATAGGAGTGTAATTTGATAATAGGTCATGTACACTCAATGGAATCAAAGATCATGATGTGATTTATGCCACAATTGGAATCACATACAAGATATAGTTCACCAATACAGAAGGAACGACTATGGTTATTGTTGGTGTAATTAAAGTATTTTAACTTGGTTATTTCTCACCTAGGTCCTAATTACACTTTACTTAAGCTTATTTAGGAAATTACATAGGATTACTTGGAGCATTTTAACTTTATGTAGACTTATCATGTTATTATTTTATCATATCCACATATAGTGGATGGACTTTTCCACCTTATCTGGGTGATACACCTTTTGTGGTCTTATCACTTTTACATCCCCCCACCTTTGTTGCACAAACTTTATTACACATTGGGAGATGATCTACCTCTGGTGGACATGTGATTCCACCTTATGTGGGTGATAAGTTGTCTCTTGATTATCATGTAATGAGACAACAACACTTGTCATTGTCTCATTCACTCCTTTGTACTCATCTTGGCTATATAACCAAGGGACCTCTTATATAATGATAATCCAATTCAATTTGATTCTAGTTTAATTCAAGTTGATTCTAGTTGAATCATATATCCAATTCATTTCATCTATTGTATTATATTCTTGGTGAGAATACAATTCATTGTTATCATATTACGTATCTCCTATTATTGTGCTTTCCATTGCCTCTAGATCTTGGGTGGCTACCTTCATAGCCAAATCTTACATAATATCAATACCCATAGAGTGCTACTAGTTTGTTACAAGAGAGATTTAAGTGCATATTTTGGTGGATTTTTGGGGATTCCTCTTTGTGCCTTTTTATTGTAAGGAAAAATTGGAGCTTGTTGGTGCAAATCAGAGGTTGGCATCACATTGAATAGGTCCAAAAACCTCAAAACTAACTTTCTTTTCATCCAAATCAGACATTGAAGGCCAAATTTATAGACATTTGAAGTTCAGAGGTGTAGCAGCAATTCAATTGAAATAATTATGCCGATAATTTTTAAACAACAATATTTTACTCATCTAGACTCCATTTTTCAAGAAATGTTTTAAACAAAATTGGGGCATAACTTCATGCTCTACACAATGGTGTAGGTGGTTTCTAATCTATTTGCTAAATAAATTTTTTTTTAAATTATAATCTCATTTTTGCAACTTCCAAATCCTTGTTCAGGTTCATACATACTCCTTTTGAGGTATATTTTTATGAAGTGCGTGATTTTTTTTTGTATTTTATAGTGGAGATATTAGTTTATAGTGTTTGTGATTAGAAATTGTACTTTTAGAATTTGGCTTGGTTTCTCAATTATAATGCATAGACCCTACTTTGGTCAAGTTTGCAATATTGATCTAAGTATATTAGAACTTGATTGTGGCAATTGTAATAATTGAAATGGAAAGTCCAAGAAAGAAAAAGAAAAAAATTAAATTTTTCTTTATTATTTAATAATTTTTTTAGTAATAAAATATTTTTATTTTTTTTAAGTTTTTAAAATTAAATTTCAAATAAATAAGAAAAATTTGGGAAATATATTTTTTGTCCACTTACCATACCTATTACAATGATCTATCTTCTAACTGGGAATCATGGGGGTCAGTTACTCCTATATTTTCTTGGAATAAGTCAGTCCAATCAAAGGGCATAATTAGCGATCATTTGAAGCACATTCTTTATGGAATCATTGTAAGTTTCTAGCCTTGCATATATATTGTGCTCTTGCATGAGCTATGTTGAACACACACTAATATAAATTTCCATCTTTCTCTATATTTTTTATTGATGACATATTTGACATAATCCTCCTTTACTTAGTAGATTAGTGATGCAGTCAAGGTCGGTGGATCCAATGAAGGACAGTCCAAACCTTGCAACCAATAGAATTACATAGTGGATTACTCAACAATGGAACACCAAGTAATTGTTTAACACTAATTTTCATTAACATGCCCGACTATAAGGCCTTCCGGGTTAGGGCCAAATACAATCAAAAAATAATTCTGTAAGATCCAACAAGATCCAAGACAAACTCAACTAGTTTAGCTCTAAAGATAATCAGAAGCTGATGGAAACCCTAAGGCGGATCTAAAATTGAGCTCACAAGCCTCCAAGTAATCTCCGTGTTCCCAAGTATGCAAACCCCTAGCTCTGCTACAAACAACTATCAGATTACAATTTGATCTACAAGAAAATCAAGAACTTTTCCACAACTTCACCAACTTCAGCTCTTAAGCTTCACATCTGACATCCAAATATGCTAAGTTGTCAAGTTATGATCCTCCAAAATATTTTTCTGTCTTTGTCTCTCTAAACATCTACCCAAACACTCCTTAAATACTAATCATCAGCCACAAGTTGACAAGATGAAACCCTTAACTCCCCAAAACAAATAATTAAATGCCATACAAGTTGGCTTACAAATGTATACAAACATTTAATTTAGCATTTCAGCCCATAACAATGGCTACCAATAATAAATGCACTAAGTTGGCTTAACAAATCACACAGAACTCCAATCGGTAAACCAGAACTGCTGAGTGACAATAAATTAATCAAACACGCAATGCATCATCGAGCACTAGTGTCGACCAAGCACCGTAGGCATGACTAAGTAACAATGTCACTGAGTACCAAAGACTACCAAGTTCCTTCAGTGACAGAGCTTCCTTCAATGACCGAGACTGTCAGTTAGGTTGCAACTGAGTAACACTGGCCAAAATACAAACACTCCACACAGTTTCACCTAGGACACAAAATGTCTCTACCTTAGCCTTGGATGCCCTTGCATCAGACACCCCAGGTTCCAAAAGATGTTCATATCTGAGAAGAACATCTTTCAAGATTCAACACATAAATCTTGAACTGGTTCTTCATGTTAGAAAGTAAAGACCACCAAGATAACTAAGAGGGGGGGTGGGTGAATCAGTTATCTGATAATTAAACCATTTATCAACTTCAACAACTTTAAACCATATAATCAATGTAGTAACCAACCATAGAAAGATAATCATACACAATGACACAATAACACAAGATATGTTAACTAGGGAACCTCTTGATCAAAGAGTAAACCCTGATGGGAATGATGCCCACAAAATGATGTACTAATATGAAATTTCCTTGTGAAAGGATGGACCCTATTAGGAGTCTTATGAAATACATTCAGTACATATTAATCTCTGTTAGGAGATTTTGAATCCCTGTTAAAAGATTCTAACCCTGTTAGGAGTTATGGAAGACAGAAGGACCCACTACCCAAACAGCTTCAAGGTAAGATCTCTGAACTCACTGTCTAATAGATCTTAGGATTATTCAATAGAATAATATGAAATATGTTACGTCCTATACACTATGCAAAAACCACACTCTCTGCTACACAAGATCACAAATCCAGATCTCTGTACTTCACAAGTCTTCCTTCATCACTGAATTAGCTCTATTCTTCACTTCATGCATACATTCGCATCATAACTTTCATAATTTCATATCACAACTATTACAATCCCATCATAAAAAGGAAAAAATTCATTCCTTTATACCACACTCAAATAATTACAAATGAGTCGACATGCAAATACAAAATAATAATTTCAACACGCTACATCAAAATTACATAAAAACTGTCAGCTTCTAGATACAATAACTTTCCAATCATGTGACCTCAAATTTTGCACTATGAACCACATCACCACCAATGATTCTCAAACTTCCCTTTAATTGTGCAGAATCAGATTCCATCCCAGTTAGGAGATATCCTCCGATTACCAAAAATCACTACTCAGGAACACTGCCAGAATACTGCTTCCACCAAAATGCTTATAACTTTCATGAATAAATGAATTTATTTTTGTGCTATTAACCATAGGTTAATAACACACCAAAGAACATACCATCAACTGTGCATAACTCTCTACAATATAACATGTGCACAAAACAAAACTATGCCTGCTTCTCTGCTAAACTCTAGAATATCACTGTGTTGACATCAATGACAAACATAGCCATGAATGCAACAACCACTACTATGGAATGACTGCCAAAGGCTTCAGCATTCATTCCTAACAATCTCCCCCATTGGCATTGATGGCAACATAGATAAAAAACATCCAATGTTCCAAAAATCCAATCACTGCTGCTCTGCTGCTCTTCATCAATCAAATCTTGTTTTGTTATCCTATTCAATCTCTCCAACAAATGTAGTTCCTCAATGTTTTTCATGATTCTCTACCCCATTGACATCAATGACAAAAATTCCATCACAATGTCAACAATAGCTCAATGTCAAAAGACACTGTTCAGAAAATACATTCACAAGAGTCCTCATGACTCAGCTCAGATACACATACTCCCCCATAGAGGAAGTACCAACATCCAATCCAGAAAATAAATAGGGCCATATTCCACTAGACGGATGCAACCAACTGCATCATTACTCAAAAGTAGGTTGGGGCATAACCCCAAGCATACCTCTTAAATACTCAAATGTATCCTTAGGCAAGGGCTTTGTAAATATATTTTCTATCTACTCCTTTGTGCTTATGTACTATAGTCTGACTTCTTTCTCATCAACTTTCTCTCTTACAACATGATACTTGATCTTTATATGCTTTGTCTTAGAATGTAAAACTGGATTTCTTGACATACTAACTATACTTGTATTGTCACAATGTATGACAATAGGCTCATCAAACTTGATTCCAATGTCCATCAACATCTGCTTCATCCAAATTATCTGATTACAATTGTTTTCTACTGCTACATATTTTGCTTCTACTGTACTCTATGAGATACAATTCTTCTTTTTGCTCAACCAAGAAACTAATCTTCCTCCAAGAAAAAAGGCTCCACCAGTGGTGCTTTTCTTATCATCAATGTTGCCTCCCCAATTAGCATTAGTATATGCACATAGGGTAAAATAATCAGAAGTTTCATACCACAATCCATAGTCCATTGTGCCTTTAAGATATCTCAATATCCTCTTTACTGCTACATAATGTGACTCTCTAGGTTCAGCTTGAAATTTTGCTACCATTCCAACTAAATGTTGTATATCTGGTCTAGTGTGTGTCAAGTACTACAATCCACCAATCATAGATCTGTACTTCTTTTGCTCAACTACTAGTGTTTCATCTTTACTAGATAGTTTATGTCCTATAACCATAGGTGTTCCAACTGGTTTACAATTCTCCATACCAAATCTTTTCAACAAATCATTCAAGTACTTTGCCTGACTTACAAAGATACCATCTTTATTTTGTGTTATCTGTAATCCCAAAAAGTATTTCATTTCTCCAATCATACTCATTTCAAATTATGTCTTCATTTCATCAGCAAAATTGTCACTAGCTTCATCTTCTCCTCCAAAAATAATGTCATCAACAAAAATAACCAAAACTAACAATCCATTCTTAATTTCTTTTGTGTATAAGTTACTATCAGTTGTTCCTTTTGTAAATCCCAACTTTAACAAATACTTATCTAATCTAGCATACCAAGTTCTAGGTGCTTGCTTTAGTCCATACAATGCTTTCTTTAGTTTACATACCATGTCTCCTTCTTGATTCAAAGGAAAACCTTCAGGCTACTCAATGTAGACTTCTTCTTCTAATTCACCATTTAGAAATGTTGACTTCACATCCATCTGATACACTTTGAATTTCTTAAATGCTGCATAAGCCAAAAATATTATTATTGCTTCAAGTCTTGCCACAGGGGAAAAAATCTCTTCATAGTCAATTCCTTCTTGCTATGAGTATCCCTTACATACCAATCTTTCTTTGTTTCTAATTACTTCTTGTTCATTCATCTTATTCCTGAATACCCATTTAGTTCCAATCACATTTTTGTCTTTAGGTCTAGGGACCAATTCCCATGTCTTGTTCTTCTCAATCTAATCCAATTCTTCTTTCATAGCTTTAATCCAATGTTCATCTTCACAAGCTTCATTAGTAGACTTAGGTTCAATTTGAGAAATCAAACATAAATGTACCTTCTTTCTAGTCATAACTCCTCTGTCCAAACTTCCAATAACTTGCTCAACAGGATGATGTCTTGATATATACCTGTTAGGTGTCAGTCACTGATCTTTCTTCAACTATAGATTCTTCTCTAGATTCTTCTCTATTTTCTTCAACATGACTTTCACTCAACAATTCACTATCAGTCTCAAAAAATTGTTTAGTAGTTTCAATGTTAGGCTGAGGGTTAGTTCCTTCATCAGATTCATAATCAAGCATTCTTTCCTAAATTTTAAACTTCTCATCAACTTTTACATTTGCACTTTCAAAAATAGTCTTAGTTCTCTTATTGTAACATCTATATGCTTTTCTTTTCAAAGAATATCCAAGAAAAATTCCTTCATCACTTCTAGGATCAAACTTTCCTATATCATCATCTCTCTTAATATAACATTTGCTTCCAAAAATTCTAAAATACTTAACTGAGGGTACATGTCCAAACCACAATTCATAAGGTGTCTTGTCTGTTTCTGCTCTGATTTGTACTCTATTCATTGTATATATTGTTGTATTCACTGCTTCTCTCCAAAATGTCTTTGCCAAATCACCTTCAAACAACATAGCTCTAGCGGCTTCAGTCACTAATCTGTTCCTTCTTTCTACAATACCATTTTGTTCAGGTGTTCTAGGGGCTGAAAAATGTCTCTTAATACCATTTACTTCACAAAATATGTTAAGCTCTTTAGATGTAAATTCTCTACCTCTATCAGATCTCAAACACTTAATCCTCATTCCTGATTCATTCCCAACTTTATTCTTCATGACCTTAAACTTATCAAATGCTTCAAATTTTTCTTTCAAAAATGCAATCCACATCATTCTTGTAAAATCATCAACAAGAATCATAAAATACCTTTCTCCATAGAATCCTCTAGTCCTAGTAGGACCGCTCAAGTCTGTATGAACAATCTCCAACTTTTCTGTAGATGTGAACTTCTTGCTAGGAAATGAACTCCTTTTCTGCTTAGCCATCACACATTCCTTGCAAATCATGTTAGTAGGCTTCATAATCTTAGGTAAATCTCTTACTGCAAGTGTAGAACTTACTTTCACAATATTATCAAAGTTAATATGATAGAACCTTCTATGTCATAACCAACTATCATCAATCTTAGTCATCAAACATGTCATCTCAGTAGGGTTCAACTGAAATACATTACCTCTAGTTCTAGATCCAGTTCCAATTAGATTTCCATCTTTATCCTTTATCACACAAGTTTTCTCAGTAAACCAAACTTGATATCCCTTATCCACTAACTGTCCAGCACTCAAAATATTATATTTCAATCCATCAACAAAGTAAACATCATCAGTATTAATCTTTCCATCAAGAGTAATAGATCCTATACCTTTAATCAAACAAGGTGCATTGTTACCAACTCTAACAACTCCTCCATCATAATTGTTAAACTTTATGAACTTTCCTTTATCACCAATCATATGATGTGAACAACCACTATCAATAATCCAATCAGCTTTCTTTTCAACTTGGGAAACTAAGGCTTTCTCTTCCTTAACATTAGATTTAGAATTTTCTTCCTTAATTGCTACAAATCCTATGTCATCAAAGTTATCATTATCACTGTCACTCAAATGTCTTTCAATTCCTACTTCAATTTCTTCATCATTTGCATAATAACATTCTTTAGATCTTCTAGGCTTAAAATTATTTCTATACTTCTTTACTCTCTTAGGACACTTAGATGCAAAATGACCATATTCTTGACATGTCCAACATTTAAAGATTTTCTTACCATTTGGTTCTCTTTTCACAAGCAAGGCAATACCTTCTTCAATCTTCTTATCTTCATCAGATTTGGATCTGCTACTACTGGCATAATCTCCATTCACACTTGTACTTCTAGACAAAGTAGGTCTGATGCTAAGAGCACTGAATGTTGTCTCCACTCTAGCTAGTTCTCCTGATAATCTCAAATTCATCTCTACTGCTTCCAATCCTCCAAGAAGAGTCTCTCTTGAAAATTTTGGTGTACAAGGTATCACTTGTTCAATCATTTGTGTAGTCTGCTTGAATACCGGTGTCAATGTTCTCAAAATCTTCCATATTACTTCATTCTCTATCTTTTCACCTCTGCAAGACTTTATTCCTGCAACAATTTTTGACATCCTACCAATATAGCTTCTAATAGATTCATCTTCCATCATTCTTATGTCTTCAAATGCACAAATCCAATTATGTAACCTAGCTTTCTTTGCATGTTCATCACCTTCAAAAGTAGAATGTAAAGCTTTCCAAATATCATGAGATCTAGTTAAACCTTTTACCTAACTGTATTCATTCTCTAGAAGTGCTGATAAAAGTGCTTCTCTTGCAAGTATGTTACACATGAATAGATCTACCTCATCTTTAGTACTTGTTTCAAGATTGTCTTCTTCAATTATAGTCCTTTAATTCTTTGTAATCAACCAATAACTTGGTCCCAAACACAAGAGATGTGTCTTCATCTTTTCTTTCCAGCTGTCAAAATTTACTCCATCAAACTTAGGGCTTTCTTTCCTAAAATTTTCCATGGATCTCTTTAAGTTGTTAAACTTCTCTTTCAAGGACCTGCTGCTCTGATACCAATTGTTAGAAAGTAAAGACCACCAAGATAACTAAGAGGGGGGGGGGGGGGGGGGGTGAATTAGTTATCTGATAATTAAACCATTTATCAACTTCAATATCAACTTCAATAGCTTTAAACCATATAATCAATGCAGTAACCAACCATAGAAAGATAATCATACACAATGACACAATAACACAAGATATGTTAACTAGGGAACCTCTTGATCAAAGAGTAAACCCCAGTGGGAATGATGCCCACAAAATGATGTACTAATATGAAATTTCTTTGTGAAAGGATGGACCCTGTTAGGAGTCTTATGAAATACATTTAGTACATATGAATCTCTATTAGGAGATTTTGAATCCCTGTTAAAAGATTCTAACCCTATTAGGAGTTATGGAAGACAGAAGGACCCACTGCCCAAACAACTTCAAGGCAAGATCTCTGAACTCACTGTCCAACAGATCTTAAGATTATTCAATAGAATAATATGAAATATGTTACCTCCTTCACACTATGCCAAAACTGCACTCTCTACTACACAAGATCACAAATCCAGATCTCTGTACTTCACAAGTCTTCCTTCATCACTGAATTAGCTCTATTCTTCACTTCATGCATACATTCACATCACAAATTTCACAATTTCATATCATAACTATTAAAATCCCATCATAACAAGGAAAACATTCCTTCCTTTATACCACACTCAAATAATTACAAATGAGTCGGCATGCAAATACAAAATAATAATTTCAACATGCTATATCAAAATTACATAAAAACTATCGGCTTCCAAATATAATAACTTCCCAATCGTGTGACCTCAAAGTTTGCATTATGAACCACATCACCACCAATGAGTCTCAAACTTCCCTTTAACTGCATAGAATTAGATTCCATCCCGGCTAGGAGATATCCTCCAATTACCAAAAATTGCTACTTAGGAACACTGCCAGAATACTGCCTCCACCAAAATGCTTATAACTTTCATGAATAAATGAATTTCTTTTTGCATTGTTAACCATAGGTTAATAACACACCAAAGAACATACCATCAACTGCACATAACTCAATTTTCAATATAACATGTGCACAAAACAAAACTATGCCTGCTTCTATGCTAAACTCTAGAATATCACTGTGTTGACATCAATGACAATCATAGCCATGAATGCAACAACCACTACTATAGAATGACTACCAAAGGCTTCAGAATTCATTCCTAACACTTCACATACAAGTCCTCCACCTTTTCTACTTGCAAACTTTTCCACTTCAGTTTCCTCTATCTCTTTAAGTCTTTTCTTGACAATGTAAAGGTCGGTTCTCCATACTGATCATTCATTTTCTCTAGATCCACAATCTCAACTTAGCTACCAATACTCAGGCTTCTCCTACTGAGTGTTGTATCCATCAAAGGCATTAATGAAAACTTCATGTCATCCTTCTCAACAGTAAACACATTTTTGACACAATCATAAATAGCTCTGCAATCATATTGCCAAGGTCTACCGAGAAATATATCACAACTATTCATCTTCACAATGTCACAAAGCACAAGATCCTTGTACTGGCCAATCTAAACATCAATGAAGCATTTTCTCTAACTTCCAAAGCATGAACATCTTGTAACCAGCCAAGCCTATAAGGACAAGGATACTTCATTGTCTTCAAACCAAGTTTCTGAACTAGGTCCTCAGCAACAAGGTTATCAGTACTACCACTATCAACAATAACATCACAAAGTTTACCTTCAGTCTTGCATTGGGGACTAAACAAGTTACTCTTTTGACAAGGTTCATCCTTTGTACCAAGCAATGTTCTTCAAAGTAGCAAGTTCTCTGATTTAGGTTCATTCTAAATGCTCTCATTCATCATAGCAGTTCATCGGTCAACCTTCTTCTGTGTACACTCAATAGAATGGTGTCCTTCCTCTCCATATTTATAGAAAGTACCCTTAAAGATAACTCTACCTATCTTCTTCTTCAGTTCCACAGGTTTCTATTCATCTTCTGCATCGGTCAATTTATCCTTCACCAAGTGATCAATCTTTTCCTTCCCTTGGGAGATACTAGGTTGTTTCCTCTTCAACTTATCTTCTACCTTCAGAGCATACTAATAAGCATCTTCAATAGAATCAATCTTCATCATACCAAGTTCATCCTGAATATTGAATCTTAGACCATTCACATACCGAGCTACCTTTTCCTTACCAAGCTCTCAGTGTCCAGACTGAATAGTAAGTTTGTAGAATGTTAGAAAGTAAAGTCCACCAAGATAACTAAGAGGGGAGGGTGAATCAGTTATCTGATAATTATAAATTTTATCAATTTCAACATTATTTAACCATGTAAGAAATATAATTACCAACCATAGAAATATATTCATACACAATGACACAATGACACAAGATATGTTGACTATGGAACCTCTTGATCAAAGAGTAAACCCCGGTGGGAATGATGCCCACAAATGATGCACTAATATGAATATTCCTTATGAAAGGATGGACTTTGTTAGGAGTCTTATGAAATACATTCAGTACATATGAATCCCTGTTAAAAGATTCTAACCCTGTTAAGAGTTATGGAAGACAGAAGGACCCACTGCCAAAACAACTTCAATGGCAAGATCACTGAACACACTGTCCAACTGATCTCTAGATTATTCAACATAATAATATCAAATATGTTACCTCCTTCCTTACTATGACAAACCACACTCTCTACTTCACCAGATCTCAATCTTAGATCTTCGCATGTCTTCCTTCACAAATTCATTTTCACAACTGCATTAGCTCTTTTCTTCACTTCATGCATACATCATCACATCTAACCATTACATTCATTATTAAAATAAGGAAAAACATTCCTTCCTTTATACCACACTCAAGTAATTACAAATGAGACAACATACAATTACAAAATAAAATTTTCCACATGCTACATCAAATGTACACAAAACTGTCAGCTTCCAACTACAATAACTCTCCACTCGTGCGACCTCGAAGTTTGCACTATCATCCACATCACTATCAATGTGTTTTCAACTTCCCTTTAACTACACAAAACTAGATTCCATCCCGATTAGGAGATATCATTTGATTTCCACAAACCGCTACTTAGGAACACTGCCTAAATATTGCTTTCACCAAAATGCTCATAACTTCCATGAATAAATGAATTAATGTCTGCACTCTTAACCATAAACATATAACATATCAAAGATTATATCCTCAACATCGCATAGCTCCAACTGCAATATCCCATGTGTGCTAATCCAAACTTTGTTTGCTTCTCTACAAGTCTCTAGTAAATCATTGTGTTGACATCAATGACAATCATAGTCATGAATGCAACAACAATTGCTACAAAATGGCTGCCAAACATTTAGCATTCATTCCTAACAATCTCCCCCATTGGCATTGATGGAAACATAGATGAAAAAACATCCAATGTTCTAAAAATCCAATATTGCAATACTGCTGCTCTAGAAAAATATTTCAAATCCTCTTCATCAATCAAATCTCGCTTCGTTTTCCCGTTCAGATGGTACAAATATTTTTTTCATGTACACTTCTCCCCCATTGACATCAGTGACATAAATCTCATCATTATGTCAACAACAACTCCAATGTCAAAAGACACTATTCAGAAAATACATTCACTAGAGTCCTCATGACTCAGCTCATATACACATACTCCCCCATAGAGGAAGTACCAACATCTAGTCTAGAAGAAAGATAAGGTGCATTATACCACTGGACGGATGCAACCAACTACATCACTTCTCAAAAATAGGCTGGGGTATAACCCCAAGCATACCTCTTAGATACTCAAATGTATCTTTAGGAAAAGGCTTTGTAAATATATCTGATATCTGCTCCTTTGTACTTATGTACTCAAGTCTAACTTCTTTCTCAACAACTTTCTCTCTTACAACATGATACTTAATCTCTATATGTTTTGTATTAGAATGTAATACAGGGTTCTTAGACATACTAACTGTGCTGGTGTTGTCACAATGTATGACAACAGGTTCAACAAACTTTATTCCAATATCCTTCAGCATTTGCTTCATCCAAATTATCTGGTTACAATTGTTTGCAGCTGCTACATATTCTGCTTCTAATGTGCTTTGTGAGATACAATTCTGCTTCTTTCTTAGCCAAGAAACCAATCTTCCTCCAAGGAAAAAAGCTCCACCATTGATACTTTTCTTATCATCAACATTGCCTCCCCAATCAGCATCTGTATATGCACATAGGGTAAAATCATCAGATTTTTCATACCACAATCCATAGTCCATTGTGCCTCTTAAATATCTTAGTATCCTCTTTACTGCTACATAATGTGATTCTTCAGGTTTAGCTTGAAATCTTGCTACAATTCCAACTAAATGTGCTATATCAGGTCTTGTATGAGTCAAGTACTGCAATCCTCTAATCATAGATCTGTATTTCTTCCATTCGACTACAGGTGTCTCATCTGTGCTAGATAACTTATGTCTAGTTACCATAGGTGTTCCAACTAGTTTACAATTCTCCATTCCAAATCTTTTCAACAAGTCATTCAGATACTTTGTTTAACTTACAAAGATACCATCATTATTCTGTGTTATCTGTAATCTCAAAAAGTATTTCATTTCACCAATCATACTCATATCAAATTCAGTCTTCATTTCATCAGCAAATTTATCACTAGCTTCATCTTCTCCTCCAAAAATAATGTCATCAACAAAAATAACTATAACCAACAAACCATTTTCAATTTCTTTTGTGTACAAATTTCTATTAGCTGTTCCTTTTGTAAATCCCAACTTTAGCAAATACTTGTCCAATCTTGCATACCAAGTTCTAGGTGCTTGTTTTAGTCCATATAAAGCTTTCTTCAGTTTACATACCATGTCTCCTTCTTGAGTCAAAGGAAAACCTTCAGGCTACTCAATGTAGACTTCTTCCAATTCTCCATTCAGAAATGCTGACTTCACATCCATCTGATATACTTTGAATTTCTTGTAAGCTACATAAGCCAAAAACATTCTTACTGCTTCAATTCTTGAAATAGGTGCAAAGGTTTCTTCATAGTCAATTCCTTCTTGCTGTGAGTATCCCTTACATACCAATCTTGCTTTGTTTCTTACTACTTCTCCTTGTTCATTCATCTTGTTTCTGAATACCCATTTAGTTCCAATAAAATTCTTGTCTTTAGGTCTAGGGACCATTTCCCATGTCTTGTTCTTTTCAATCTGATCTAGTTCTTCTTTCATAGCATTAGTCCAACTTTCATCTTCACAAGCTTCACTAGTAGTTTTAGGTTCAATTTGAGAAATCAAACATAACTATTCTTGTACCTTATTCTGAGTTAGAACTCCTCTTTTGATGCTTCCAATAATTTTCCCAATAGGATGATTTCTTGACAAACTCTTGTTAGGTGTCACTGTCTCATATCTCACTTCAGGTGTAGGCTCTTCAATGACTTCACTATGGCTTTCATTCAACAAATTACTATCAGTCTCATAAAATAATTCAGTAGATCCAGTGTTAGGTTTAGGATGAGCTTCTTCATCTGATTCATAATCAAGCATTCTTTCCTGAATTTTGAACTTTTCATCAACTTTAACATTTGCGCTCTCAACAATAGTCTTAGTTCTTTTATTGTAACATCTATAGGCTTTTCTTTTCAAAGAATATCCAAGAAATATACCTTCATCACTTCTAGGATCAAACTTTCCAATATCATCATCTCTCTTTATATAACATTTGCTTCCAAAAATTCTAAAATGCTTAACTGAGGGTGCATGTCCAAACCATAATTCATAGGGTGTCTTGTTTGTGTCTACTCTTATTTGTACTTTGTTCATTGTATACACTATTGTGTTCACTACTTCTCTCCAGAATATCTTCACCAAATCATTCTCAAATAACATAGCTCTTGATGCTTCAGTCACTGATATGTTTCTTCTTTCTGCAATACCATTTTGTTCAGGTGTTCTAGGGGCTGAAAATTGTCTCTTAATGCCATTTTCTTCACAAAAGGTGTTAAATTCTCTAGAAGTAAATTCTCCACCTCTATCAGATCTCAAACATTTAATCTTCATTCCAGATTCATTCTCAACTTTATTCTTAACGACCTTAAACTTATCAAATACTTCATACTTTTCTTTAAGAAATGCAATCCACATCATTCTTGTAAAATCATCAACAAGAATCATAAAATACCTTTCTCCATAGAATCCTCTAGTCTTGGTAGGATTGCTCAAATCTGTATGAACAATCTACAGCTTTTTTGCAGATGTAAACTTCTTGTTGGGAAAAGAACTTCTCTTATGTTTAGCCATCACACATTCTTTGCAAATCATGTTAGTAGGCTTCATAATTTTAGGCAAATCCCTTACTGCAAGTGTAGTACTTACTTTCACAATGTTGTCAAAGTTTATATGACAAAACCTTCTATGCCATAACCAACTGTAATCAATTTTAGTAATCAAACATGTCATCTCAGTAGGATTCAACTGAAATACATTACCTCTAGTTCTAGATCTAGTTCCAATCAGATTTCCATATTTATCTGTTATCACACAAGTTTTCTCAGTAAACCAAACTTGATATCCCTTATCAACTAACTGTCCAACACTTAAAAGATTATGTCTCAATCCATCCATAAAATAAACATCATCAGTATTAGTCTTTCCATCAAGATTAATAGATCATAT
Organism: Chamaecyparis obtusa; assembly: GCA_027943335.1. NCBI lineage: Eukaryota > Viridiplantae > Streptophyta > Pinopsida > Cupressales > Cupressaceae > Chamaecyparis > Chamaecyparis obtusa. The sequence goes on from BSBK01000367.1 coordinate 554,514, forward strand.
ACCTTTAATCAAGCAAGGTGCATTGTGTTGGCACTTCAATTTTTCAGTATATAAACCTTGTGAATTTTTATAAATTTGAAGTGTGCACAAGTGTTAAAAGATTGTGATAATTTTGCTACAAAAAACTCATAAAAAATCTTTCAAAATTATCTATTTTTCCTCAGTATCCAGTGAGCCCTAACTAAGAGTTAAACCTGAGAAAAACCCTAAATGTATGCCATTTTCAAAAAACCCTAGGTCGCTCTCTTCATTTCTATTTGAGTATTACCTTTTTGAAACACTTAAGTTCATAGAAGGGCATGTGCTCTATTTTTATCACCACGCGGAGGTCATGGTTTTTATTTTTTCCCTAAGTCTAAAGGCCCGGTGATATTAATATTTCTTAAGTCCTTAATACCTTATATTCTAATGTTTTGGCTTTCATTCAGCTTTGAATCTTTAATGAAGATCTAACGGTGGTCGTATAAACTCATAGAATCTTAGAGCTCTATGCGATCATGAGACTAGTCGTTGATCTTGCATAAAGCTTATGGCAGTTCTCAATGGGACCAGTGTCAAAGGGATCTTTAGAGCTGAAAGTAATAAAGTAAAGATCTAACGGTGGTCATATAAACTCATAGAATCTTTGAGGCCTATGTGATCATACAACTAACTATCAATCTTGCATAAAGCTTACTTCGATTCTTAGGTGGGACCATTGACAGGTGTACACAACTGGCAGTTTCTCATTAGTTATAGAGTGGCAAGTTGGCAGTTGTCAGAGATGATCGCGTAGTAAGTAGTGAATGGTTGGTTGATAGGTGGCACTAGGCAGGCCCATGTGTGGGTCTTACTTTGAAAATTCATTTGGCAAACCAGCGACTGAGTCATTTTTAGCATTTTTCCAAATTTGGCATCTCTGACAAAAATTTTGGCAAAGGTCTAAGATTTTCTCTGTTCACTCATTCTCATGATAAATTGGTAGGGTTGTAAAGTATTTGGCGAATGGGTGAATGTGTGTATTCACATAATCTCAGATTAAGTTAGTGAAGCCCTGAATCATTCAGTAAATAAGCGAAGTCTTTGGTCACCAATTCTCACATTGAAACTTAGGGTTAGAAGTATGATTTAGCGACTTGGCGAATAAAGGTTTTCACACATTCTTGAAATATGACCAGGGGTTAAGAAAAGATTAAGAGATTCAGCGAATGCTTCATTCACTGAATCACCAGACCCTACTATGGTTAAAGGAATGTATTCAGTGACTTTGAGAACCCTTTCAGTCGCGTATTCACTAAAAGGTTAAAGGGTTAAGTTTGTCGAGGGAAGTGGGACCGTTGCCATGGTGTCATTGAGGTGTCAAGTTCTGATTGGCCAAGCTAGAAGAGTGACAAGGACATGTTAGTGGGCCTGAATCTTCAAGTGGAATGGTAGTATGGAGGATCTGACAATTGTCTGATGTTCACATAGAATCTTTCAGGGCTATGAGATCATCAGACCACCGTTTGATTAAAGGCTTATGCAGAGTGGGTCCAATGTGTCGTTTCAATGCCGATGTGCTCAATTTTCATTCGCCGAGAGATTTATGACATGGCCCAAGACTTTTTAAAGGCTCAGTTGATTGTTGTAAGATTTTTTACAAGCCACCTGATCTGCTGGAAATATTTTGAATCAATGGTCGCATTTTAAAATAGTCCTATAACCGTTATGTTTCAATTTTGAATCTTTTGTTAGGGTTTTTACCAAGGTTTTCTAAGTCGGTAAACCAGAAGTGACAGAATGAATCATCAGTTTTTCCAAGGCAGTTACAAGTTGTAAAGTGAAGAGACTTATATATCATAGGAATTAACATATCCATCAGATGATTTAGAAGATGAGAAAGCAAAGCAGTTAACAGAAGCACGGATATAACACCTGGTAGAGTTTGAACTGCCCTTGGGAGTTGATTACAAAATTTTGGCACTTATTTTAAATCTATTTTGAGAATTTGTAACAAGAAGGTGTCCATTTATATATTTTGTCTTGTATGGTGGGGTATTTTCTTGTCTTTTTTGAAGGGATCTAAAGCATGTATGCAATCCTTATTCTATAAAAGGATTACTAGGATCAGTAAAAAAGGACCGGGAACTTGATCAATTTGACTAATAAGTTTCTTGAGTCTGGGATATGATAGACTTTTTTTAGGCATATTTCTATAGAAGAATAGTATTTTCTGGTTCAAGTTAATTTTAGAAGGTTATACTATAAAGCATTCTGTAAGTGTGATATTAATATAGCATTTGAATGAAATCCAAGATTTATATCTCTCCTTGAGTATCTTTGTTTGAGTTATGAATTGTTCCAATTCATTGCATAGATAATCTCTGTGTGTATGTTTATATTTCTCAACTCTGATCCACGATCAGATTAAATAAGGTTTGAATATGACATAAATTCTTTGAATTTTTTCTTAAGGATGCATCAGTAAGTAGTGTGAATCTAGGAACCTTTGATAAAATCCACCAGAGGGTGATTAGTATTTTCAAAAGGTTATAATCTTTCAGATTTCAATATTTTATTCATGTATTACAATCTTGCAATGGAAGTGTTTCCCAATGAATAAGACACTGGCTGGTAGTGGATTTTTCTTATAGAGATCAGTTTTTGAAGAGGTTCTATTCATATTTCCATCTTTGATTATAAAATTATCGAAATTATTTGAAATACAGTGATTTGTAGGGCAGTTTACTACCTAGTGATAGTGAAAGATCTATGAATGAATGGTTATCATTTATATTTCTCTTATCATTTATCTGTTACATTTAAATCTAGTCAGTGATTATTGAGATAAGTCTTGTGTTACTAGATTAGGAGCACCCTCCTTGGTTTTGCAAAACCAGAAGTGCAGAGGGCAGTCTTGTCCCTATAGTTGGTCCAATCATCTCTAGAGCTCAATATTTGGATCTAACCCATCCCAAAAATCTGTAGATGTATTGGTTTCCTATTAGAGCATAAAGTCCATTTTGGGAACCAACAAAATGGTGACTCTGCTGGGGAATAGGGATTGAAATACTTTGATAAATCTGAATTTTAGATCTCTGGTGTTATAAATTTGAATATCAAATAACGCAGGTACAAGTTGAGCTAGACTCCTGGCCTTCTTATTTGTCAGAACCAGTAAGTACTATTGAATAATAGAGGAATATTTGTAAGCTTTGGATTCTGTCTAAATCTGAAAATCTCATCAAGCTTTGCATCTATTTGTAATATTCTCTACTTTGATTACTTGCCAAGTATTGAATACTTTGATTTGCTAAGTGTGTGAAAATATTTCCCAACTTGTGTTGGTGGCGACTCTAAAAATCTCTACAGCAGTGCTGAGTAAAGGTAATAAAAGAATAAGAAATTGTTTCACATACTTTCAATTATGAGTCAAAGAAATACTAGGGCTTGGAGGAAGGATCACCCAGAAAGTAAGTTAGAAGGTGAACTTCCAAGCACTTCTAGGACTTATTTACCTAGAAGAAATCAAAGTAGTGGTGATTTTTCTCAAGCATGGAGATAGAAGAAAAGTATGGAAATAATTAACCAACTTACTCATGACCAGGAAGACAATACCTCTGAGTATGAGGAGGTAGTTGATCTAGGTCTAGGAGCATATGAGGACTTTTATTCTCATGAGAATGATGAAGTGCATCATAGGAAAAAGGCATACTCAGATGTAGAACCTCAAAAAGAAATCAGAAGGTCAAGAAGTAAGAGTAGGGGCATGGAAGGAAGAAATGATCCCCCAACTCGGGGGCCTTCTCCTTCTCAAAGCCCTAATGATCCTAGAAATCAGCAAGAGGATTCTAGGTTTGAAATTTTAGAATCTGATACCACTCTCCCAGACTCAGAAGATATTTTTGAAGAAGTTTATAATTTAGAGAAAAATATCCAGGAACAAATTGCAATTAGGAAGGAGAGGGAAATGGAAAAGGAAACTGAAATAAGACAGGCCCAAATTAGGGCAAACTAGCTCAAAAGATAGTTGATGACCTTGAAGGCCATAAATTTTGTAAAATCTCCCAAAGGGGGTGAGGAACAACCTATTATCCAACCCATTGCTAAGGTTAGGAATTCTAAGGATAAAGGAAAATAGATTTCAACAGGAATCACAATAATTAATGAGCCTACAAATAACAATATCCAAATAGATCCTTTGTCTAAATTGGATGATGATTTGGAAAGGGCTAGAAGGGAACAAGAAGTTATTGCTAAAGAATTAGAGAAGGTGGAAATTGAGGTTGCTACCTTGGAAATGAAAAAGAAAGTTGATTTTCTTAGATAGTCTTTTACTCCTTCAATTCCAACTAACCATGTGACAACATCTAATGTTAATGTTGGAAATTCTACTACTTAGGCTACCATTGTCACACCAGTGGTCACTGCAAATGTTGCTAATGCAGCAAATAACAAGCTTCCACCTCTCAAACAAATGCTTCATTACAAAGAGGAAAAATTCACATTGAAAGGTACAGACAACTTCTCTTTAACAATATTGTTGGTTATCCTAATTTGATTCCTACAAAGATTAGAGAGAAATTACCTAAGTTTACTAGAAATAATGTTGTTTCCTGTGAAGAGCATCTAAAGAACTTTATTGATATGATTGATGACTATGAAATAGAATATGAAGATGTCATCATGAAATTGTTTGTTCAATCTTTAACTGAAGATGCAAGAGTGATGCAGGAGCATCTTGCATCAAAAAATAAAAAGGGGTATGATTAAAAAAAAAAAAATTAAAAAAAAAAAAAGAGAAAAAAAAAAAGAAAAAAAAAAAAAAAGAAAAGAAAAAAATATTTTGTTTACCAAGGTGCATAGGTGAGAAAGATAAATAAAATATAAATCATTTCATTTATCGAGGTGTGTATGTGGCATTTTAGAAATTTGTAGAAAGTTCTTGCATTTAATATTTGTAGCTAGGTAGTTACACCTTTTTTATTTTATTATTGGCCACAAAGACAATGTAATTTTGTAATTGGCCCACATGGTGGTGCTTAATATTAATTGGGTGGGTATTTAATATTTGTATCAAGGTAGTTGCATCTATCTTTTATCCCACATTGGTTGTGTTGTAATATCTTGGGTGGTAAATGCCTATATAAAGAAAGCATTTGAGCATTCATAAGCAAGTGTTCAAGGAGTTCAAGCTCTCATATTGCAAGCTCTCAAGTAGAAGCTCTCACATTGTAAGTGCTCAAATTGTAGAAGTTCAAGTGGTAGGATTTTGTATTGGGGAAGAAGTGCTCAAGTTGTAAGCTCGAAGGATGTAAGATCTTTCATGTTGTAGATCTCATATTTGGAAGAAGTTCTCATGTTGTAAGATCTCTCAAGTTGTAATGATTTTCAAGTATTAATATATGCTTTGTAAAGCATTTTATCTTCTCTTTGTCTCCATGTTGTTATGTTTTTGGTTATGAGTTAGTAAGGGTGGTGTGGCCCTTCATCAGTGGTATCAGAGCAAGAGTTCCTGAGTGTGTAGACAGATCACCGAGCGTGAGGCAGTTTGCACCAGGACCTTGGGTTGGGTGAAGTTTTCTTTAAGAGAATGCGAGTATGGAGAAGAGAAAAAAGAAGATGACTTTTGTGATTGGATGGATTCTTAAAATCCCTAGACTTGAAAAAATTAGAGAGAGATATCAAGAAGAGACAAGAGTTGCAATGTTGGATTTGAAGAAGCAAGTGGCTGAATTAGAAGTGGAGCTGAAAAAGAGAAGAGCGATTCATCAAAAAAGAGATGATGAAAATTCTTTGGATGCAAGAGAGATAGAAGATAAAGTGGAGTATCATGCAAGCGGTACAAAAAAAGAGGAAGAGCATGAAGATGAAAAGATTTGCAAACCTGAAGTTGAAGAAGATGATTTATTAATGAGGATTGTAGCAATTGAGGAAGAGTGGAATTCTTTGGTTGAAGGTCAAAAGAAAGAAGATGTTACATGCCTTGTTGAAGACACAAAAGAAGAAAACAAAGATGAAGATGTGAAAGAGGTAATTTTTTCTAAATCATGTGATGTTAACTTTGAGATGGATTTAAAAGATAATGATGGTTTATATGAGGACCTTGAAAGTGATGTTTGGTATACAATAGAAAATTTGTATGGTATTACAGAGTTTATTATAGATGGATTAGATCCTAGAAGATTGGAAGAGAATGAGAGTTATAGTTGGACGAATTTGATTGCAGAAGAGTATTATCAGCAGTGGATACTTGTTCCAGAAAGGTGTTGGAAGAGAAGAAAAAAAAAATCAACAAAGGCTACTTTATTTTGTGAATCCATATTCACAAAATTTTTCCTACCTTGGGTGTCTGATGCAGGAGCATCTTGCATCAAAAAATAAAAAGGGGTACGATAAAAAATAAAAATAAAAAAAGGAAAAAAAAGAGAGAAAAAAAAAAGAACAAAAAAAAAGAAAAAGAAAAGAAAAAAATATTTTGTTTACCAAGGTGCATAGGTGAGAAAGATAAATAAAATATAAATCATTTCATTTATCGAGGTGTGTATGTGACATTTTAGAAATTTGTAGAAAGTTCTTGCATTTAATATTTGTAGCTAGGTAGTTACACCTTTTTTATTTTATTATTGGCCACAAAGACAATGTAATTTTGTAATTGGCCCACATGGTGGTGCTTAATATTAATTGGGTGGGTATTTAATATTTGTATCAAGGTAGTTGCATCTATCTTTTATCCCACATTGGTTGTGTTGTAATATCTTGGGTGGTAAATGCCTATATAAAGAAAGCATTTGAGCATTCATAAGCAAGCGCTCAAGGAGTTCAAGCTCTCATATTGCAAGCTCTCAAGTAGAAGCTCTCACATTGTAAGTGCTCAAATTGTAGAAGTTCAAGTGGTAGGATTTTGTATTGGGGAAGAAGTGCTCAAGTTGTAAGCTCAAAGGATGTAAGATCTCTCATGTTGTAGATCTCATATTTGGAAGAAGTTCTCATGTTGTAAGATCTCTCAAGTTGTAATGATTTTCAAGTATTAATATATGCTTTGTAAAGCATTTTATCTTCTCTTTGTCTCCATGTTGTTATGTTTTTGGTTATGAGTTGGTAAGGGTGGTGTGGCCCTTCATCAAAGAGACTAGTTCAGAGGGCTTCCTTATGATTGTATTGGTTCTTGGGATGATTTTATAAATTGTTTTAAAGATCAATACAGTGATAAAACTAATGAGGGTTTTATGTTGAATGAATTCAATAATATAAAGAAAAACTAGAATGAGGAAGTCCTAGAATTCAATGTAAGGTTTCAAAAGGCAATGCACAAGCTCTTCCAAGTCATGAGGTTGGATGAGAAGGTATGTCTAGCAACATATTTAAATGCTTTTGATGCCAAAATGGGATACTTACTTAGGGATAAAAACCCTAGAACTATCAAAGAAGCTCAAAGATTTGTTGTGAACATTGAGAGCAATAGAAGGGTATCTAGAAAATTAGGAAGAAGAGAGGATCCTAAGGCCCCTAGGTTCGGAAAGAAAGAAGTTGATAAGACTACTAATGTAAAACCTAGGGAGGATGATAACCTCAAGTAGATCCTAAATGCCTTAAAGGATCTAAAACAAGGAGAAAGTAAAAATAAGTTTTAGGGAAATGATAGGCCTCCTCAAAATAATTTCAATAGGTAGCCTAGAATGCAAAACTTTCCTTATAATACATAGTTGAAGGATGGAAAGCCTATAGTCCCAGAAAGGAAGAATACTAAGCCAAATGATAAAACCCTTGACCCTTTGCAAAAACATTCAATCAACATGATTGATGAGATTCCATGGTGCACAGTATGCCAATCCCCTCATGATTCAGATTATTGTGTGATTTCTCAAAATATGTCTGCAAGTAATGAATAAGGAGAAGAGGAGGATGAATCATATGATGACAGAGGTTGTGGAATGACTTTTGCTAAGTTATGTGAAGAAGTTGATTTTGAAGAGGAACATGAAAATCAGGATGTAAATGGTTCTCAGAACAAAAGGGGGGCTTACCATCAGTAGATTTTTTTTGATGAAGAAGAGGAAGAAATTGAAGACATAAATAGCAACTCCAAACAAGTTGAAGAACCTGTTATGTTAAGAAGACCCTCTAATGAAGAGATAGCCTAGATCACTACTGATATGGTGACATAGGCCAAAATAAATTATGTCCTTAGAAACAAAATTGTTGATAAAATAGTTGGTAAACCAGCAGGCATTTTTATTAAAAGGAATAAAGAAGATGCTAAGCAGTCTGTCAATAAAAATAAGGCTGTAGATGATACCAAGAATTTTAAGTCAAAAGGTATAGAAAAGCCTACTAAGCCAATCAAGGTTCTCAAGATTAAGGCTAAAACTCCAATGGTTAGCACTCCAAATTCCAAACCTGAAGGCAAATCAAAAGATAAAGAGCAATTGGATACAGCCACACAACCTAAAGTCAAGAATGCCCCAAAGGGCAAGACAGACTTATCTATTTTAAATTATGTACCTATTGACATGAATCAGTTATTATCTCAGATCATAGTAAAAGTGCCTTTATTAGAAATGATGAGGATAAGTGAACACAAAGAGAAAGCCCTTACATGGATAAATGGTCTTCAGACCATAGACATCCAGGAACCAGTAAAAACTAAGATGAAGGATCAAGATCCAACAAAAAAGAGAGACACAGAAGAAATTATTTCAAAAATACCTCAGATCTATTTGGACACTAATGTTGTGAATACTTCTATGGGAGTTGTTGATCCTTTTTTCTTAACATTGGTCATAAATGATAAAATGTTGAAGAATTGCATGATTGATTCAGGAGCTTCAAATACTATCATGCCTGCTGAAATTATGAGATCAATGGAATTGCAGGTTGATACTCCTCATGGGAGATGCCAAGCAATGGACTCTAGGGAGGTACTAGTAATTGGAACAATAAAAGCCCTACCTTATAGACTTGATGCCTGTCCTAAAAAATAATTGACTATGAGTGTCCTAGTTGTTGACATTGCTCCACAATATGGAATGCTATTATCAAGAAAATGGAGTGCAGCAATGGGGGGTAGCATCTAGTGTGACTTATCTTATGCTACTTTTAACATCACTGGTGAAAGTATTAAGGTACTCAAAGAAGTCAGAACCCCCCATATGATTGAAGAGGAAACCAATGATAATAACATGAACTATTTCTTAGGTACTGACATAAATTCTTTTCAAGTACAAAGTATTGAAAATAAGAATCAGGTTGATTTTCCTCTTTTATCTAAAGAAGAAGAAAATATCATAGATCAGAATGATCTCTGGACTATGTATTTTGATGGTGCAAGTTCTAAAGGAGCTGGTGTAGGTGTGTTGTTAATTTCTCCCACTGGAAAAACTTTTAAATTTTCCTTCACCCTGTTGTTTACTTGCACAAATAACATTGCAAAGTATGAGGCTTTGTTGATAGGATTAAGAATAGCCTCAAAACACAAAATCAAAAATTTTAGGGTTATTGGGGACTCAGAATTAGTTATATCTCAGATCAGATCCAAATATGCATCAAGAAACCAAAGGTTAAGACAATATAGGAATGTTGTTTGGGATGAGATAGAACAGTTTGATTCTTTTTGTATTGATTGGATGGATAGAGGCCATAATAGGATGGTTGATTTACTGGCTAACATTGCATTAAGACTAGAGGATATCACTTTTGCAGGGATATCTAGGATTGAGATTCAAACTAGGCCATCCATACCAGATAATTATGAAAATTGGTAGGTTTTTGATGATGACCTAGATATTTTAAGATTTTTGCATTGTAATGCAAGTTTTGGAGATAAAGAAATAAATTTTGGTGAATATGTAGAAACATCAGATAATAAGGACTATCTCCTTGGCAAGGAGATCTTACAGTTAAAAACAAATAAAGTCCCAAAGGGTTTGGTAGTGTTAGAGAGAGCATTTGATAGCCATGATAGCTCTTCCCAGGCAAAGCTTTTAAGCAAGCCTGAAGATGTGGAGGAAATAAATTTAGGAACTAAGGAAGCCCCAAAGAATGTATATATTGGGGGAAGCCTGACTCCTGAAATAAAAAAATCTCTGATAAATCTTCTTAGAAAATATAGACATGTCTTTGCATGGTCTTATGATGATTTAAAAGCATACAGAGAAGATTTATTCCAACATGAAATTCCCTTGAAGGAGAATATCAAACCTTTTAGGCAAAAATTGAGACCTGTTAACCCTACCTTGGCACCCAAAATGTAGGATGAGCTAAAAAAGATGAGTGATGTAGGCATCATTCACCCTATTAGACATTCAACATGGGTTTCTAATCTTGTCCCAGTAAGGAAAAAGAATGGAGACATTAGGTTATGTGTAGACTTTAGAAAATTGAACATAAATTCTTTGAAGGATAATTATGGTCTACCAAACATGGAAGCCATGTTACAGAGGGTTGCTGGATCTGAATTAATGTCTATGATGGATGGTTTTTCAGGTTACAATCAAGTAGTTGTCAAAGAAATAGAACAGTTCAAAACTACATTCACTACTCCATGGGGTACTTATGTATATGTTAGGATGCCATTTGGTTTAACCAATGTTGGGGCTACCTTTCAAAGACCTATGGATGTAGCATTTGCAAATTTTATAAACAAATTTCTTGTTGTTTATCAGGATGACTTGACATCTTATTTAGAGAAGAAAGATCAACATTGTGGTCACCTGGAAAAAATCTTTGTAAGAGCTCTAGAATATGGGGTTTCCCTTAACCCAAGGAAGTGTGCTTTTGGAGTAACTAAAGGTAGACTTTTGGGACACATTGTATCTAAGGATGGAGTCAGGATTGATCCTGAGAGAGTAGCAACAATAGACAAAGTACCACTGCTAAAAAATGTAAAAGGTATCCAATCTTTCTTTGGTCAGATTAACTTTGTTAGAAGGTTTGTTACAAATTTTGTTGAAATCAGTGTTCCCATCTCCAAAATGCTAAAGAAAAATGCAAAGGTTGAATGGAGTAGTGAGGCCAAACAAGCTTTTTCTGATATCAAGATGGCTATTAAAAGTGCCCTTGTGTTAAGATCACCATATTTCAGTAAGCCCATCCAAATCTTTTCATTTGCTTCCTATCATACTATAGCTGCAGTACTATTACAGAAGAACTCAGAAGGTTTTGAACAACCCATATCCTTTTTCAGTAAATCATTGCAGGCAACTAAGTTAAAGTATGACATAAATGAGAAATAGACCTATGCATTGGTCAAAGCTATCAAGAATTTTAGATGTTATTTGGTAGGAGCAATTGTAGTTGCATATGTGCCCAGTGCTGCTGTGAAAGACATCTTGGTTCAACAAGAAGTTTCAAGGAGAAGATGCAGGTGGATAAATAGAATCCAAGAGTTTAATATTGATATCCAAATCACCAAACTAGTAAGAGGATTGGGGTTAGCAAAACTCATGGCTCAAAGCAATTTGGATGCTAACCACATCAACACTCTTGAAGAAGAACAAAGGTCATACATATGTGATCTAGACTATTGTGAATGGTACAAGGATATCATTAGATACCTGCAAAGGCTTTTGCTTCCTTCTAACATGGATGACCACAAAAGGAGGATTGTCAAATTGCATGCTCTAAAATATGTGATCATTAAAGGAGAGTTATGGTGGAGAAGTAATGAGGGTGTCCTGCTAAAATGTGTTGACCCTCAAAGGGCTAATGATTTGCTGCAAGCAATGCATGAAGGTGTATGCGGTGGCCATTATATGGCCAAAACTACTGCACATAAGATATTGAGATCTAGTTTTTGGTGGCCTAGTATTTTCAAGGATGCACATTCCTTTGTCAAAAAATGTGATGCTTGTCAGAGATTCTCAGGAAAGTTGAGATTTAATGGAAATTTTCCTTTGAGCCCTGCAAGTGTGGAAGCCCCTTTTCAAAAGTGGGGCATGGATTTCATAGGAGAAACCCCAAACAAATCCAGTGGGGGACACTCTCACATATTGGTGGCAACTGATTACTTTACAAAATGGGTGGAAGCCATTCCCACTAAAAAAGCAACCAATAAAGTGGTTATTGATTTTCTGATGCAAAATTTGTTGATAAGGTTTGGATGCCCTGAAATTTTGATTGTAGACAATGCCATGTGTTTCAGATTTGAAGAATTTGTTAATTTTTGTTTACAATATGGTATAAAAGTTTCATACTCTGCTCCTTACCATCCTCAAGGAAATGGTCAGGCTGAATCAAGTAACAAAAGCTTGATAAAATTTTTGAAAAGAGTCTTAGATGTGAACAAGAAGGCATGGGAATCCAAATTACAGCTAGCTCTATGGGCTGACAGAGTAACAATTAAGAAGGTTATAGGGTGTGCTCCCTTTGATTTAGTGTATGTTATCCATGCCAAGTTACCTCAAAATAACTTGCTGCAAATGTACAAGTTCATCCAATTATATGATGATGATCAAGATGATAAAATGAAGATCAAATTACAAGACTTGATACAATTAGATGAATCAAGGAGGGAAGCACATGATACAAATTTGAGATCTTAGCTCAAGTATAAAAATTTGTATGACAAAAAAACCACAGTCAGAAGTTTTCAAGCTAATGATTTGGTCCTAATGTGGAATGCTAGACTTGAAAACAAAGGTAAACACAACAAGTTTGACCCTATTTGGTTGGGTCCATATTTGATCAGTCAAGCATGGGGACCTGATTCATACATTCTGAAGGACTTGATTAGAAATAAAATGGAATTGCCAGTTCATGGACAATTCCTCAAGTTGTACTTTTCTTAAGGTACTCTCATTATCCATGAACAGTAGTTAGTTTCCCTTTCCTAGTTGTGTGTTTGTTTTTAGGTTGTGTGAGTAGGTTAGTTGTTTTGTTTCAGTAGATGGTCTAATTATCACAGAGTTTCTGAATTCTTGTCATGCCTGCAAAAGGCATACATCCCCAGACAGAGCTACTATTGGCACTTCAATTTTTCAGTATATAAACCTTGTGAAATTTTTATAAATTTGAAGTGTGCATAAGCGTTAAAAGATTGTGATAATTTTGCTACAAAAAACCCATAAAAAATCCTGCAAAATTATCTATTTTTCCTCAGTATCCAATGAGCCCTAACTAAGAGTTAAACCTAAGAAAAACCCTAAATGTATGCCATTTTCAAAAAACCCGAGGTCACTCTCTTCATTTCTATTTGAGCATTACCTTTTTGAAACACTTAAGTTCATAGAAGGGCATGTGCTCTATTTTTATCACCACGCGGAGGTCATGGTTTTTATTTTTTCCCTAAGTCTAAAGGCCCGGTGATATTAATAATTCCTAAGTTCTTAATACCTTATATTTTAATGTTTTGGCTTTCATTTAGTTTTGAATCTTTAATGAAGATCTAATGGTGGTCATATAAACTCATATAATCTTAGAGCTCTATGCGATCATGAGACTAGCCGTTGATCTTGCATAAAGCTTATGGCGGTTCTCGGTGAGACTAGTGTCAGAGGGATCTTCAAAGCTGAAAGTAATAAAGTAAAGATCTAACAGTGGTCGTATAAACTCGTAGAATCTTTGAGGCCTATGTGATCATATGACTAACCGTCGATCTTGCATAAAGCTTAGTGCGATTCTCAGGCGGGACCATTGACAGGTGTACACGACTGGCAGTTTCTCATTGGTTGCAGAGCGGCAAGTTGGCAGTCATCAGAGATGACCAGGTAGTAAGCAGTGAATGGTTGGTTGACAAGTGGCACTATGTGGGCCCATGTGTGGGTCTTACTTTGAAAATTCATTTGGCAAACCAGCGACTAAGTCATTTTCAACATTTTTCCAAATTTGGCAGCTCTGACAAAATTTTTGGCGAAGGTCTAAGGTTTTCTCTATTCGCTCATTCTCATGATAAATTGGTAGGGTTCTAAAGTATTTGGTGAATGGGCGAATGTGTGTATTCACGGAATCTCGAAGTAAGTTAGTGAAGCCCTAAATCATTCAGTGAATAAGCAAAGTCTTTGGTCGCTAGTTCTCACATTGAAACTCAAGGTTAGAAGTATGATTTAGCGACTTGGTGAATAAAGGTTTTCATGCATTCTTAGAATATGACCAGGGGTTAAGAAAAGATTAAGAGATTCAGTGAATGCTTCATTCACTGAATTGCTAGACCCTGCTATGGTTAAAGGAATGTATTCAGCGACTTTGAGAACCCTTTCAGTCACATATTCACTGAAAGGTTAAAGGGTTAAGTTTTCCGAGGGAAGTGGGACCATTGCCATGGTGTCATTGAGGTGTCGAGTTCTGATTGGCTGAGCTGGAAGAGTGATGAGGACATGTCAGTGGGCCCGAATCTTCAAGTGGAATGGCATTATGGAGGATCTGACGGTTGTTTGATGTTCGCATAGAATCTTTTGGGGCTATGAGATCATCAGACCACTGTTTGATTAAAGGCTTATGCAGAGTGGGTCCAACGTGTCGTTTCAATGCCGATGTGCTCAATTTTCATTCGCCGAGAGATTTATGATGTGGCCCAAGACTTTTTAAAGGCTCAGTTGACTGTTGTAATATTTTTTACGAGCCACCCGATCTGCCAGGAATGTTTTGAATCAACGGTCGCATTTTAAAATTGTCCTATAACTATTATGTTTCAATTTTGAATCTTCTGTTAGGGTTTTTATTGGGGTTTTCTGAGTCGGTAAACCAGAAGCGACAGAATGAATCATCAGTTTTTCCAAGGTAGTTACAAGTTGTAAAGTGAAGAGACTTATATATCATAGGAATTAACATATCCATTAGATGATTCAGAAGACAAGAAAGAAAAGCAGTTAACAAAAGCATGGATATAACACCTGGCAGAATTTGAACTGCCCTTGGGAGTTGATTACAGAATTTTGGCACTTATTTTAAATCTATTTTGAGAATTTGTAATAAGAAGGTGTCCATTTATATATTTTGTCATGTATGGTGGGGTATTTTCTTGTCTTTTATGAAGGGATCCAAAGTTTGTATGCAATCCTTATTCTATAAAAGGATTACCAGGATCAGTAAAAAAGGATCAGGAACTTGATCAATTTGACTGATAAGTTTCTTGAGTCTGGGATATCATAGACTATTTTTAGGCATATTTCTATAGAAGAATAGTATTTTCCGGTTCAAGTTAATTTCAAAAGGTTATACTGTAAATCATTCTATAAGTGTGATATTAATATAGCATTTGAATGAAATCCAAGATTTATATCTCTCCTTGAGTATCTCTGTTTGAGTTATGAATTGTTCCAATTCATTGCATAGATAATCTCTGTGTGTATGTTTATATTTCTCAGCTCTGATCCAGGATCAGATTAAATAAGCTTTGAATATGACATAAATTCTTTGAAGTTTTTCTTAAGGATGCATCAGTAAGTAGTGTGAATCTAGGAACCTTTGATAAAATCCACTAGAGGGTGATTAGCATTTTCAAAAGGTTATAATCTTTTAGATTTCAATATTTTATTCATGTATTACAATCTTGCAATGGAAGTGTTGCCCAACGAATAAGACACTGGCCAACATTGGAGTTTTCTTATAGAGATCAGTGTTTGAAGAGTTTCTATTGATATTTCCATCTTTGATTATAAAATTATCAAAATTATTTGAAATACAGTGATTTGTAGGGCAGTTTACTACCTAGTGATAGTGAAAGATCTATGAATGAATGGTTATCATTTAGATTTCTCTTATCATTTATCTGTTACATTTAAATCCAGTCAGTGATTATTGAGATAAGTCTTGTGTTACTGGATTAGGAGCACCCTCCTTGGTTTTGTAGAGCCAGAAGTGCAAAGGGCAGTCTTGTCCCTATAGTTGGTCCAGAGCTCAATATTTGGATCTAACCCATCCCAAAAATCTGTAGATGTATTGGTTGCTTGTTAGAGCATAAAGTCCATTTTGGGAACCAACACATTATTTCCAACTCTAATAACTCCTCCATCATAATTGTTAAACTTTATGAACTTTTTCATGTCTCCAGTCATATGATGTGAACAACCACTATCTATAATCCAATCAACTTTCTTTTCAACTTGAGAAACTAAGGCTTTTTCTTCCTTAACATCAGTTTTAGGATTCTCTTCTTTAATTGCTACAAATCCTATGTCATCATTATTCTCAGTATCACTTTCACTTAGAGTTCTCTCTATACTAGCTTCAAGATCTTCATTATTAGCATAATAACATTCCTTAGATCTTCTAGGTTTGAAATTGTTTCTGTACTTTATAACTCTTGATGCAGGAGCATCCTGGGTGTAAGAGCAATCTTGCATCACCCAAAAAAAAATATTTCTATTTTTATTTTCAATAAGGGCTATTTTGTGTAGAGCTGCTATTTATGGAAAGTTACTATTTTTGGTAATTTTCTTATGTGCTCAGAATGATCTGATTTCTTTCTTGGAGGTTCATTTTGGTCATATAAGTCTGCCAGTAAAGTTTCATTGCCAGATCAAGTGTATATTGGAAGATATTGAAGATTTTCGGTATTGGCAGCAAGGTACATAAACTTTGAACTCAGTTTTGAAGGCTTTAGAAGCCCCGGATGAGGTCAAAAATTTGGGTGAGAAGCGCTTGCGCTAGTCAAGCCTGTAGAGCGCTTCGTGGCATTTCTGAAATGGGGTTATAATAGCTGATCGGGTCAACTGGTGATGACTTATGGTCTTCGAAAGTTGGGCCACCTAAAATGGCGGAAAATAATTTTCTTCAAAATTTTTGTTCGGGTTTCAAAGGTTATCTTGAGCTGACTATGATGTAATAAAATGTAAAATAAAATAATTCTAAGTTTGGTCGGCCTTATTGGCTAAAATTCTGGAACCTTCCCAGGCGGTGGAAAAATTGCCTATATAAGGAAGGCTGTATTATTGTCTTAGGCAGTTCAGAATAGTTCTGGGTAGTAGATCTAGGTATTGATTCGAGGCTTTGTCCTACAGAATATTGTAAGGGAATGCCCATGTGGCTTTGCATATTGTAATTCTGAAAGTTTGTAATTCCACATTTGTGGAGATAATAAGAAGCCAATTTTCTGTTCTTGCATATTATTGTTGTTGTTTCTCTATTTCTGTTAGGTGTTTGTGGTATTAAGGGGAGCACCCTTCATCAACTCTCTTAGGACACTTAGATGCAAAATGACCATATTCTTGACAAGTCCAACATTTAAAAAATTTCTTACCGTCTGGTTCTCTCTTCACAAGCAAGGCAATACCTTCTTCAATCTTCTTGTCTTCTTCATTTCTAGATCTACTACTGCCAGCATAATCTCCGCTCACATTGATGCTTCTTGACAAAGTAGGGTGAACACTAAGAGAACTGAATGTTGTCTCCATTCTAGGTAAGTCTCTTGATAACCTCAGGTTCATCTCTGTTGCTTCCAATCTTCCAAGAAGAGCCTCTCTTGTAAAGTGTGTAGTATAAGGTATAACTTGTTCAATCATCTGTGTTGTCTGCTTAAATACAAGAGTCAATGTCCTCAGAATTTTCCATATCACTTCATTCTTTGTCTTTGTTCCTCCACAAGATTTATGCCTGTAACAATTTCTGACATTCTACCAATATAACTTCTAACAGATTCATCTTCCAACATTCTTATATCTTCAAATGCACATATCCAATTATGTAATCTAACTCTTTTTGCATGTTCATCACCTTCAAAAGTAGAGTGTAAAGCATTCCAAATTTCATGAGATTTTTTTCAAAAATTTTACCTGATTGTACTCATTCTCCAAAAGGGCTGTCAAAAGTCCTTCTCTTGCAAGTATGTTACACATGAATAAATCTCTCTCTTCAGCAGTACATGTTTCAAGATTGTCCTCTTCAATGATAGTCTTATCATTCTTTGTAATCAACCAATAACTTGGTCCTAAACATAGTAGGTGTGTCTTCATCTTTTCTTTCTAGGTGTCAAAATTTATTCCATCAAACTTAGGGCTTTCTTTCGTGAAACTCACCATGGATCTCCTTAAGCTATTAAACTTCTTTTTCAAGGACCTGTCACTCTGATACCAATTGTTAGAAAGTAAAGTCCACCAAGATAACTGAGAGGGGGAGGGTGAATCAGTTATTTGATAATTATAACTTTTATCAATTTCAACAACATTTAACCATGTAAGAAATATAATTACCAACCATAGAAATATATTCATACACAATGACACAATGACACAAGATATGTTGACTAGGGAACCTCTTGATCAATGAGTAAACCCCGGTGGGAATGATGCCCACAAAAGATGCACTAATATGAATATTCCTTGTGAAAGGATGGACTCTGTTAGGAGTCTTATGAAATACATTCAGTACATATGAATCCCTGTTAGGAGATTTTGAATCCCTGTTAAAAGATTCTAACCCTGTTAAGAGTTATGGAAGACAGAAGGACCCACTGCCCAAACAACTTCAATGGCAAGATCACTGAACAAACTGTCCAACTAATCTCTAGATTATTCAATAGAATAATATCAAATATGTTACCTCCTTCCTTACTGTGCCAAACCGCACTCTCTGCTTCACTAGATCTCAATCTCAGATCTTCGCATGTCTTCCTTCACAAATTCGCTTTCACAACTGCATTAGCTCTTTTCTTCACTTCATGCATACATCATCACATATAACCATTACATTCATTATTACAATAAGGAAAAACATTCCTTCCTTTATACCACACTCAAGTAATTACAAATGAGTTAGCATACAATTACAAAATAAAAGTTTCCACACACTACATCAAATTTACACAAAACTGTCAACTTCCAACTACAATAATTCTCCACTCATATGACCTCAAAGTTTGTGCTATCATCCACATCACTATCAATGTGTCTTTAGCTTCCCTTTAATTGCACAAAACCAGATTCCATCCCGATTAGGAGATATCATCTGATTTCCACAAACCGCTACTCAAAAACACTGCCTGAATACTACTTTCACCAAAATGCTCATAACTTCCATGAATAAATGAATTACTATCTACGCTCTTAACCATAAACATATAGCATATTAAAGAGTATATCGTCAACGTCACATAGCTTCAACTGCAATATCCCACGTGCGCTAATCCAAACTCTGTATGCTTCTCTACAAGTCTCTGGTAAATCACTGTGTTGACATCAATGACAATCATAGTCATGAATGCAACAACAACTACTATAGAATGGTTTCCAAACACTTAGCATTCATTCCTAACGTAGAACTCTTTGGTATAATCTTCAACAGACAAATCTTTCTATTTTAGATTCTGCAACTTCTTAAACAACTCAAGCTCATAGTCAGTCGGTATGAACTTAGCTTTCAACTTAGTCACCATCAACCTCCACCGATTGATCTTTGCTTCACCTTCATCTTCTCGGTCTCTTTATAGTTCCTTCCACCAAAGAGCAGCATGTCCTTTCAACTTTGTCTGTGCTAATCTCACCCGAAGAGGATCTTCAATTTCTTCCAACTGAAAGAAATCTTCAAGTTCACCAATCCAATCAATCAGATTGTCAGACTTCAAAGTACCAGAGAAAGTAGAAACCTCCATTCGGTAATTACTAAACCGAGTAGTAGATCTAGGTAACCGAGCAGTTTTGTCTTCACTAGATTTGTTCCTCTGATCATCACCACTAGATCCAGCAGTTTCAAATTCTTCAGCAGCTTCTTCATAGCCATCCTCAGTACCAACATTCCAAGGTATACCAACAACAGTTCTCATGATCTCAGCAACCATATCATTCTTCATCAATTCCATCTCAGATCTGAAATCTGATTTCACCTTCTTTGTGATCCTGGATTCAACAGTATCACAAAGATCTGAAATAAATCTAGGGTCCAATCTTCTCTAAGGCATCCTTAAAGATAAGAGAAACCCTCTGCAACAAACCCTCACCAACCACCTTTTGACAATTTCCAAGTTGTAAACAAGTCAAATCTCAACTTGCTATCTTGCAAAAAACTAGGGCACAATTCCATAAGTTTAGTGCTTCAGATCTGCAATCCAAATTACGCACAATCTTTTCACCAACAAGATCAACTTCGCAAGATCAGCCTTGCTAGGTCAAACTTCTACTTCAACAAGCTCAAACCCTCGCTCCAACAGGAACAAAAACTTTTCTCTGATACCACCTAATTAAGTCAAGGTTGATGGATCCAATGAAGGACAGTTCAAACCTTGCAGCCAATAGAATTACATAGTGGATTACTCAACAATGCAACACCAAGTAATTATTTAATAGTGATTTTCATTAACATGCCCGGTTGTAAGGCCTTCCAGGTTAGGGCCAAATACAATCAGAAAACAATTCTACAAGATCCGACAAGATCCAATACAAACTTAGCTATTTCAGCTCTAAAGACAATCAGAAGCTGGGGGAAACCCTAAGGTAGATCTAAACTTGATCTCACAAGCCTCTAAGCAATCTCCTTATTCCCAAGTATGAAAACCCCTAGCTCTGCTACAAAAAACTATCATATTACAATCTGATCTGCAAGAACATCAAGAACTTTTCCACAACTTCACCAACTTCAACTCTCAAGCTTCACATTTGACATCCAGATCTGCTAAGTTGTCAAGTTATGATCCTCCAAAATATCTATCTATCTCTGTCTCTCTAAACATCTACCCAAACACTCCTTAAATACTAATCATCAACCACAAGTCTGCAAGATGAAACCCTTAACTCCCCAAAACAAATAATTAAATGCCATACAAGTTGGCTTACAAATGTATACAAACATTTAATTTAGCATGTCGGCCCATAACAATGGCTACCAACAATAAATGCACCAAGTTAGCTCAACAAATCACACAGAACTCCAGTCGGTAAACTAGAACTACCGAGTGACAGTAAATTAACCAAACACGTCAGGCATCTCCGAGCACCGCAGGCATGACCGAGTAACAATGTCATCGAGCACCAAAGACTATCGAGTTCCTTTAGTGACCAAGCTTCCTTCAATGACCAAGACCATCGATTAAGGCTGCAACCGAGTAACACCGGCCAAAATACAAACACTCCATGGAGTTTCACCAAGGATATAGAATGCCCCTACCTTAACCTTGGATTCCCTTGCATCAATTAGGAATTATCTTGTGAGACTTTGGTACATGCTTCTAGAGGAGACATAGAACGTACCAATTTGTCATTGGTAAGTATTCACTTGATGCTCAAGCAGGTGCCTCCATTCTTGATCTCTATCATATATTGCAATGGGTGATTCATCATTAGTTCTTCATCAACATTGATAATTGGATTTATCACACTAACGTTCTTGGTGCAGTATAAGCTCTATTTTATTCCTATGGAGGAGTATTGGTCATCATCTTGGATCATCTTTGTAGGATATTTGATACTGACAGGGGGCTTCATGGTCTCTCTTCTTCTCTCTCATTCATTATTGAGAGCATTGCATGTTTTCATCTCTCTTTTGGAGGAGATTTTTTTCCCACTAGGTTTTCTCCCTTTCTCCTTTTTTGAGAGATTGCATTTGCATTTGTACATTGGTATCTAACATGGCCTAGTAGTTGGGACCCATATTTCATTATACATTCTCCCTAAGTTATAGTTAAGGGGGGGAGGGGTGTTGGTGTAATAAATGTATTTTACCTTGGTTATTTTTCAACTAGATCCTAATTACACTTTACTTAAGATTACTTAGGAAATTGCATAGGAGTAGTTGGAGAATTTTTACTTTATGTGGACTTATCATACTATTATTTTATCGCATCCACTGATAGTGGATGGAATGTTCCACCTTAGGTGGGTGATTTGCCTATTGTGGTCTTATCACTTTATCACCCTCCACCTTTGATGCACAAACTTCATTACACATTAGAGGTTGATCCACCTTTGGTGGACATGTGAGTCCACCTTATGTCATTGTCTCATTCACTTCTTTGTACTCACCTTAGCTACATAACCAAGGGGTCTCCTATGTAAGGATAATCCAATTGAATTCATGTTGATTCCAGTTCCCAATCCATTCCATCTATTGTATTGCATTATTGGACAAAATGTAATCTATTTTTATCATATTATTTCTCTCTTACTATTGCACTTTCCATTGCCTCTAGATCTTAGGTGTCTACCTTCATAGCCAAATCTTATAGTTATTTCTATTCAAACTACTTATGAGATGGAAAAAGAGAGGAAAGATTTTGACATATGTGAGGTGTTGAGGCAACAACTATTTGAGAAACAAAGTGGATGAAGGAGTCAAATTATCCCTCCCAATATGGTTCACTCATTGTTTCCCTCATGTTCTATTTTCTAAAAAAATGAACTGGTAAAGAAAATATTGCATGGGAAAAAGGATATTTTTGTTAGATCACAAATAAAGAGGCATATGTTGAGTTATGAAAATGTGGAAGAATGTCACTTTCTCATCTATGGTTTCTTAATAAATTTTTAGAAGAAAATGAGTAATAGGTACAAAATACCTAAAGAAATTTTAGAAATTTACAAGAAAGATATTATAATTATGGTTGATAGAGGCAATTGTTATTTGGAAGTTGTTGTGCCTAGA
This sequence comes from Chamaecyparis obtusa, assembly GCA_027943335.1. Classification (NCBI taxonomy): domain Eukaryota; kingdom Viridiplantae; phylum Streptophyta; class Pinopsida; order Cupressales; family Cupressaceae; genus Chamaecyparis; species Chamaecyparis obtusa. The sequence continues at coordinate 576,975 of BSBK01000367.1, forward strand.
TCTCGTTGGGTTCCCAAGCCACCCTATGAAATTTTTGGAGCTATATGGACTGATATGTTGACCATTTATTAAAAAAACTAATTGATCCCAATGAGAGTAGGTTTGGAACCTATGAGGAAATTACTAAAAAAATATTTTCAAAGATAAATCTATTAAATCCTCCTCCTTTGGGCATAGAAGGTCCAAGAAAGTTGTTAGTGAACTTCCTTTTATCTCTAAGATTGAAAATAAAAGAAGAAAAGAAAAACTATTTGGGTCATCAGAAAAGAAGACACATTTTGTAAGCATTGATCATGATAGCGAAGACCATGAGGAAGAGAAGGGCTTTAAGAGATCAATTGAGAAGGAAAAGAAAAGAATAGGGGCATACATAAAAATAAGGAATATTTCTTCAAAAGCTAAGAGGAAAACCCTTATGACATTATGAATATATTAAATACTATAGTTAATCATGATAATTATAAAACAATTGTTGTGGTTAAGTTTCCTACATTTTCATAAAAGTAATCTTGTGTCTCGAATTTCAGTTTTGTCATGAATCTAGATTAAATTCTAATCAAGCTGTTTATAGTCTTGTCTAGTGATAATTTCCTTGTAATAGACATCAATTTTATTATCTATGAATTATCGAGAGTGACATTATTTTTATTAATATATATGATTATAATTATTTTAATATGTTTTAAACTCAAATAACTATATTATTTTATCATTTTAAATGCCAATAAAGTTATACCTTAAATGCCTTTAATTATTTAAGTTGAAAGTTAAAAATAAGAGTCATTTGGATGCATAGATTATGAAATATCAAACTTAAGCTAAAGTTATACACATAAAATATGGCTATTTTGAATGAATTGTAGTGCAAATTAGAGAGCGAGAGTGCTCTAGATTGGTTTCAATTTTCCATTGCAGTAACTCGGTGCATTTAGAGTGAATGATTTCAGGAGTTGTCTTGAAGGGAATAGTTTTATTAAATTTATTGCTTTCAGGAGAACATTTTTGAAAGGGAGTATAGAGGGTGAGACCAGTTTAAAGTTGTCAAACTTTGCAAAGAACAAACCCGATACGTGATCTATTTATCAGTTATAATTATTTGTTAGTTTTTGCAAGATTTAATTGGATATTTTTAAATATTTATCTAGATAGATAGATAGATAAAATTTTAACATCCGCGAGGCTAAAAATAGCCTATGGGATAGCAAGACACCCTAAGCAGACTTAAGTAGCTCCGTTCGTTTCTTGTGCAGGCTAATGATGAGGCTACCTAGCTGCTCAATGTACTCTTCACTGAATAGGTTATGCCAAGAGCTGTCACATATAGCATCTACAAATTTATCTTTGCTATCCTTGTAGGCCTCACATTCTAGAATAAAGTGTTGTTCAGTTTCCACTTTCCTAGAATTGCAAAATCTGCAAATTCTCTCTTCCCAAGCCTCCTTTGGCCTCTTCCAATGTTCGGTCTCACAACGAAGTTGGTGAGAGTTGGTTCTCAGCTGAGCAATAAGAATTTTAGCCCTCCAAGAAATGTTGGCTCCTATGTATGCTTTTTGGAGTTGATCACATGTGGGGTTGAACTCATTTATATAATATATTTTCTTCCTTCCAATCTCATTCCCCCAATTTCTCTTGTAGAATTTCTCCATAACAAAGACCTTTATTTCTTTGTTATTTGTGGGGCACATATTGAATTGAATATTCCATTTACTCATCCATTTGATGTTTTGTTGCATCCATGTCCTTTTTTGTTTACACAATGTATCATTAAAGACAACTTTAGGCCATCTATCTTCTTCCATTTTTTCGATTCTTTTTAGGTAGCTTAAAAGGCGAACCATAACAAGTGCCTCGATAGGTGCAACCCCCATTTCACTTAGCATGATATCATATGGAACGGTGCTTTTGATTTTAAATTTGCTTGTGATCAAATGCTTTTGGATTCCTTCGATTTGTTTCCATTGTGCTATTGTAGTGTTGCTGGCCCATAATTCACACCCGTAAAGAACAACCAGTAGCACAAGAAGACCAAACAAGGTTTGAATAGTTTTCCAATCCCAAAGCTCCACTTCATGGCACCTATTCAGAAGAGCATAAAAAGCCTTCCACCCACCTAATGTCCTTTTATTCCTACAGCCAAACCAACTTAGTTTTTTGTTGAAATCAATGCCGAGGTATTTATACTCCTCAACTTCTTCAAGAACACTTCCACTGAAGTAAAACTCATGTTGATGCTATTTTTTATTATTAGAGAAAACCATAACCTTAGTCTTGCTGATATTTACCTGCATCCCCACCATTCTACAAAAGCTCTCAAGAGAAGATAGATGTTCTTGCAAACCACAAGCAAATTTGGCAATCAAAATGAGATCGTCTGCATAGAGGAGCAACTTTATAACAAATTCACCTAGCTGAATGCCTTCACCCTTTTGTATGTTTAACCACTCTTCAAGTTTATCAATATATAAACCAAACAAAGTAGGGGATAAAGGGCAACCCTGTTTGACCTCGATATCGCTCCTAAAACATTCTAAAATGCCAACTGAAGTTCTGATTTTGACTTTCACCTCTTCGTACATCCTATGAACAGTAGCTCTGAGATGCATAGGAATCCCCAATTCTTCCATCTTGAGCCAAAGCTTGTCTCTAGGGATAGTGTCAAAAGCCTTTTTAAAGTCAACAAAGCAACAAAAAACCTCTTCCTTTTTCTCCCACTCTTTTTCAATAATGTGTCTTAGAGTGACATAGTGATCAACCGTTAAGTGCTTTGGCCTAAAACCAGCTTGCCCTTTAGCACATTTATGGTTTTCCTCCACCCATTTGCTGATCCTAGATTCTATCATGCTACCAAAAAGTTTAGCAAAGAGGGGATTGATCATTATAGTCATGTAGTTGGAGGGGTTGTTGACATCACCACTCTTAAAAAGTGGTATTGCAAGGCTAATTGTCCAATCTTTGGGAAACCCCTCTTGGCAGATTTTCTATAACAAGACTTTGGTGTTTGTCAATATTATTGTTTTGGTCACTTTGACAAATGGAACTTAGGGAAGTTTTAGTTTTCATGAGTTTACAATGTATTTTATTTATTTGTTTACCAGTTTTCTACATAGACCAAATTCTATACATGAAATCTCAATTCTCTGAACTTCTTTTGTCTTATTTTTTGTTGTCCATATATGAAATCATCTCTTGTCTTATTTTCATTGTCCATATATGAACTCAATAAGGCTATATGTAGTCTCTAAGTTGTATGCATGCTCCCTCTCTTCTCTAAACTGAGATTTAGCATTATGTAAATATCTCCATGATACCTTGAGGCATTTCATCCTCTAATTTATGGTGATTATATTGTGGTTGCAACTTCTATGATAATGGGTATATGTATGTATGTGTGAGCACACACGTGCATGTTTATCTATTTGTTTTTAGGTATATGTAAATACATACATGAATATAAGACTTTCTCTCTTTAAAATAGTTTGTTCATTTATCAATCTTACACAATGAAAGATTAGTAAACATGAAGAGCAACAATGTTATTATGATTATTTCTTTACCAGTTAATGTGAAAGAGTAACATTTTATTCTACAACTATAAATACACAATCAGATACGTATATAGGAGTATCTAGATGTGTACAAATATACATATATGAATGTGTAAGTAATAAAAGGGTTGTTACAAGTTTATGCTGAATACATATGCATGAGATATTTTTTGTTATGACTGGTTAAAGTAGCAAATAGTTGTTCATATTCAAATATTTAATTGTGACAATGAATCTATAATTATATTCTTTTTAATTTTATTTTTTGATTAATGGTAAAATAGATTTTGAGAGGGACCCTAAGACCATTGACATCAAAATGTTGCTTGAAAGGAAAACATAAGCTAATCGACAACCAACTAACAAAAATAAAAATAAGGACAAGGAACTAGGAAATACTACTGTAATGCCTTCATGATATAAGCAACTTCGGTATCTTTTTGGATCAGGTGATCATAAAGATTGACCATCTTGTAAATATTTTTTTTTTTATCCTCCGCAAGTTTAGAATGGATGTGAGTTCTAATGGATTGCCCTTGCAACTAGGAAGTAGTCTTTATATTGTTACCTTTACCAACATCATAACTAGCAACATCACCTTTTTTAAGTTTTACCAGCATCACTTGTGTCAACACTAATGACAATTCTTTTCTTCTCCCATTCCATGACCTTCAAGTTCATAACTTGATCATTGAGCATTTGGAGCCCTTCTACACTATTTTGGATGATCATTTGGCTAACTTCAACCACATTTTAAAGTTTTTGATGCACTTTATGGATGGTTCCCTCAATTTTTAAAACTCTTCATTTATAATCATTTCTCAATTTATATTAATGTCCATAGTAACTTTCTCCAAAATGGAAAACATTTTGGAGTTTTCATACTTGCTCTTCTCATTATCCACCTTGCCTTCAATTCTCTCCAATATAGTTTGAAGATCCCACAATCTCTCTTTAATAAGGTTAAGATCAATATTAAACCATTTAGACAATCTAAAGTTCCCCATAGCTCCATCTTTGACAAGATTAATGACATGAACAATGTGGTCCTTGCTATTGTTGTGACTAGAAATATCATCCTCCACCAGTTCATGATGCTCATTGAGATGATTAGCATCAAACTCCTCAATTTCAACCTTACCATCATCCCTATCAAGATCCTTATCCTCGTCAATAATTTATTTTCCTTTAAAAATATCCTTACCTTTCTCTGCAACCTCATTCTTAACCTTATTAAAAGCATTGCCTTTGCCTTTGTCAAGGTCATTTTTTTCTCTTTGTAACCTATACTATTCTAGCTACCCATAGAATTTTAAGGGGCCTTTGCATGCAACACCATTGTTCAAATTTGGAAAGAAGAACAACTCATAGGAATTGTCAACCCCATCATTGATCTGGAGCGGGACATTGCATCGATCATGGAAGTAGTAAGAGAATAATTCAACCTGTAAAATCTTGTCTTTGACTTCTCTAAGGCCTATGCAATGTGGGAGGGTATCTAGGTTCACTTATGTAGGAACTAACTATAGTTGTTGCCCCGGTCCTTAGTTTCTAAGTAGTAGAAATATACTCATCCTCATCTTCACCAGTTTAAGAGCCTTGAGACTAGGTAATTTGGGCTTTGGTGAATTTTTTAGGGGTTTTCTTGGGGGAAGTATGTTCAAACTCCCCTTCTTCTTCACTAGCAACCCACTTTTCTTCATCAACAAAGTCCTTGTCCTTTAAATCAATGGTCATGTTTGTATAATGGATCTAGACATGCTTGTAAATCTTATGAGACTCACTCTATTTAGGTTCCATTGATGTAGAGATAAACTTTTCATATTCCATAATTAACAAGATTAAATCCTCATGTAAAAAATGGGACCTAGCATTCTTTGTATGATATCTAATCCTATCTTCCAAAGAGGACACCAAATAGAAAGGAAACAAAATGTAGCTTGCTAAGAGGTTCTGATAAAGTATAGAGTCTAATATGAATTTATAAGCTAAATCCTTGTTTTAAAACTAGATTCAAGACATGGTAAAGCTAGAAGTTTTAGGTGGAGTTGTTTAATTAAAACACTAATTCTTCTATGTTTGCAAGTTGCAATGATATTCACCAAGTCACGAGTTCGTGAAGGGTGATATGATTCATATGTATTATAACCAATTAAGAGTTATTATATCTTATAATATGAGACTTATTTAAATATTGTTGTGTTATCATAAAGACATGTGAACATGTGGCAGTAACCTAGAATTCATATAATGTGAGAACACATTATGAGAGTTCCTTGTCAATATTGTTAATGGATAGATAAGTTGTTTACTGACTAAAAGAAGTATTTCAATTGAGTCTAAACCTACATGAAAGTTAGATGAGTGAATAGTCTTAAGTAGTTGTAATTCTAGATGACTATAGTAATCCAAGTCAAGTAGAGGTGTATGAACATATGAAGAAAATTCTTTAGAAGTGTCATTATTATGAAACATTGACCATAGTGATGCAATATTTCTCTTCTTGCATCCATTTGATTCACAATGTTCTAGAGTGCATAGTCTAGTCAGAATAGCCATGCATAATTAAAAGTTTATCTACAGTTGTATGGTCTATTGGGTTATATAGGGTACAACACTAGGAATCATATGGCATTCCTTGATGGTTCCTTTGTTTATGCCCTCATGAAGTGTAGAACCACTTCTAGTTGGAAGGTGTGTAGGGGTCCATCAGTCTATGGCTAGAGGAAAAACACATGAGTGATGATCTCCCTCCTACAAATGACATGTTGAGACTTGTGATACAAATCTAATTCCAAACACAATAGTTTTTTTAACACTTTCTTCTATATTTTTAAATTTTTTTTTAAAGGAAAATACAAAAGTACTTGAAAGGAGAAGAATGATGTTTATTTCCTTGATTAAGAAGTTATATGTTATTCCATTATATCAAGTGCTAATGCAATTCCCTCATTCCACAGACACACAAACACACTCTTCTATATTTTTAACACTTTTGTTTAAGGAAAGTACATAAGTACTTAGAAGGAAAAGAATGATGTTTATTTCCTTGATTGAAAAGTTATATGTTATGCCATTGTATCAAAGGGTAATGCAAATTATAGGTCTCTCTCTCTCTCTCTCTCTCTCTCTCTCTCTCTCTCTCTCTCTCTTATATATATAGTGTGTGTGTGTGTGTGTGTGTGGATATATATACATACATCCATATGTGTGTGTGTGTGGATATATATTATACACACACACACACACATGGATGTATGTATGTATGTGTATGTGTAACACCACATTTATAGAATCAAACACAAGGAAAACAAATGTAAACAAACTATTGCACACACTATCCACTATTTTATTCACATGTGCTAGGTTTGTTCTTTTACATTAGATCAAGGTTGCAATGCTCAATTTTAAATTTGAGGGATGTAGATTTGGACTACTACAAATTCTATTTCTATGTAGAATGTAAGATAGCAACCATGACATAAAGATTTTCATTATAACATGGTGTTAACATGAATTCTTCATTACTATTCTAAAACTAAATGTACTTGTCCTCTTATTTATTATTTAAATATTCACTACATATTTATCAACCCTATTCTAAAACTTGATCGAAGTAATTTATACTTATTATTTACATTTATTCAATAAACTTAAATTTATGTAAAGGAAAGGAAATGAGCTTTTATAGTCCACTATACCAATCATCTATTTTTGGGTCTACATATGATAACAATAAGATGTGACTACTTACTCCTTGTGGGAGACACCTAACTATGCTACAAACGAGGTATACATACCTTGTCCCTTAGGAGTTTTGACCTTATGACCTCTCTTTAAAAAACATAAATTCTCCACAACTAAACCAACCAAGACTATACAAAACAAATCTTACAAACCCTTTACAAACAACTCTCTACCATTTACTTCCTATGACCCAAAAAATTAAATAAAACTAATTTATCTTCACAAGACACTCAAAATGAAATCAAGGACAACCACCCTACCAAACAACCTTGACCCACAACCTAAAAGGAAACAAGTAAAGCTCGTCTCGCCACTCAGTGCCAATGTTTTGCGAATGACAACTACCTATAATCATGATCATACCAACTTGGTGACATATCCGAGACTACAATAAAACCAAGAGCATTCTTAACTTTGACTAATATGATTAGACTGTAATTAGTACCTATAGCAGGTTTAAAACCACATGAAAAACAAAAACTAAGTACAAAGAAGATGACATAGTGAATCTCGAGGCTGGTTGGAATCCCAAATCTTCCACCGTTCCCTGTCCCTTGTGATTACCAATTCTATGATATGCTCCAAGAACCCATCGTTCATAGTCAACTTCTGTCCCCTTCATTACAAAGAGTAGGCCAAAGATACCCTTGCTATTCATTCGTTTATAAATTTTTTAAAATGAACATGCTCATAATGTCATCCACTTGTCTATGCACTATGCCCTGTTCAATAACTATTTTAAATTTTACATGGTCATTATACTTCCCATTAGCCAATTTAAAGATCCTTCCCCATGATAGAACTTTTAATGATTAACTATGCAAGCAAATATCAGAAGAATTGAAGGGCAAACAATAGTATATGTGTTTCGTTTGAATGTTAATGAATATGGTAGTGGGGAAACATAGGCAGCCATAGAGAGGGAAAAGATAGAAACATATTTTCGAGTATCTGAGTTTTGATTATATGATCGATGGGTAAAATTAATTTTAATTCTTAGATTTTTAAGTATGGGAATTTTGGGGACTGAACTTTTCGTCTATGAGCCTGAATTTTAGGTTTGAATTTGTATTGGAGATATGAATTTTGGGTTTGAAATTGTATTGGGAATATGAATTTTAGGTTTATACTTCTGTTGGGTGTATAAATTTTGGGCCGGCCTTTTGTGCTGGGTGTATGAATTTTGGGTCTGATTTTATTTTATTGTGTATATGACTTTTGGGTTTTCTGAGTAATCAGAGTATCAAGAGAATATGGCTTTCAGGTCTGAGGATGATTATGACTATCTGTTCAAGGGAGTACTTATTGGGGACTCTGGTGTGGGGAAATCAAATCTGCTGTCAAGGTTTACAAGGAATGAGTTCAATTTGGATTCTAAGTCCACTATTGGTGTGGAGTTTGCCACAAGGAGTGTTCAAGTTGATGATAAATTGATCAAGGCACAAATATGGGACACAGCAGGTCAGGAGAGGTATGTATTTTCATTATTAATTTGCTTTGAATTTTCTGTTGCTTGGGCTCTTTTGAGGGTATGGTATTGTTAAACAGGTACTGTGTATGTGTTTTTATATGATTTTCTTGGTTGGGTTCTTTACGGGTATGGTTTTGTTTCATAGAAGTACCCCTGGATGTTTTTTTGGTAATTTTTTTCTCTTGTTTGATCTCTTTTATGGGTATGGTATTGATTTATTGTTCTTTGCAATGTATTTTTTTTTGTTAAACGTTCTTTTACGAGGTTGGATTTGGTAGTGTTTTGGCTGACGGATTTCGCATAATTTTCGTGCATAATATGGTACTAGACCAGACTGATCAAAGCTTAGAATACAACGCTATTACGTCTGGCCTGTGGTAATGATTAAATGATATTAGAGACTTTTGAATTTCATATTATAATTTTTTGTTTAGTCTTTTTTAAACAATTCCTGAACCCTTTTAATTCTTTAATTATTAATTGTTTTTAACTTGTTAAATTTTAATTCCCTTCCCTTTGGTTTGCTTCCCCTCTCTGTCATCTACCATTCTTTTTAATCAGAGTTTGCAGTTTGTCCTCAATTTGTTTCTCATCTTGATAATAATTTACAGATTGTAAACTTCTTACAAAACTGAATTCAGTGACACTTTTAATAAGTTTAGAATAGTTGTGAAAGCTTCATTCATACCACCACGTGTGGGATTTATTATTTCACTTTTATTAAGCTTAGAATAGTTATGAAAGCTTCATACATACCACCATATGTGGGATTTAAAATTTCTCTGTGGGGTTTGTTCTTTTTGTTTTAGTTTTTGGTTGGGGAGTGGGGATATGGGTAACTGGGTATTAGTTTGTAGCAGCTTCCAGTGACTCCTTGGGCTGGGCTTCCAGTCTATTTTTATTATTGTAAACAACTTTGATCGGACTTATTAATCAAAGGGGTCAAGCCCTTAACAAACAAGAAAAAAACAACCAACGACAACCAAGAACGGCGAGTAACACCAAAAGACATACCAATAGAACAAGCCACTACACCCACACGGAGGAAATCAAAACATATGGTAACAGCACGAAATAACAGGACCACCACCTAAGATGGTTTGAATTCAAAATACATCAGAGATCTTTGTTTTGATCTAGCATCACAATGATTATCCAAATCAGACCCCTTGTTTTTTAGATTTGGAGGGTCAACCGAAAACATTAAAGAGCACAATCGATTTTCTTTGTTAAAGATCAAAGGGTCATGAGGACAAATTTGAAGTTACATCCAAATCCGAAACTTTGCTTTACTCTGTCAAAGTGGTCTTGCTCTCTAAGTTCAACTAATCACTAAAGAACAATCCATACCACCAATCCTCCTAAGGCCGAGTTCTTCCTGAGGGGGAGAAGGATCCTGCAAATTTAGAGTATAATTCATCCAATTTTTTCATTATCGGATTTATCCATTGATGAATATAAATCGACTGCTCTATTCTCCGTGGATGAATCCTCACGGATGGTAAAGTCCACACTATCAGTAGGCTGATCAAATACTCCTCGAGTATTAGAGGTTGGGTGAAGCCGATTCCCTTCATCCTTTATTTATTTGGAAATATAACCAAAAGTACAAGCCCTTATTATTTATACTTTATAGTGATAATTTGTAGTAATATATATGCAATTTGTTGAGTAGCCCTCTTAAGCTAGATCATGACTCGGCTAATTTTCTTGATGGGGTTGAACTTGTTTCTAATATCCCCAATCAAATCCATGGTCAATGGCGCCGTATCAATTTTAGTTGTCTTTGTTGTCTGCATATTGACGCAGGAATAAATACCTATCTCGATGAGGAAAGAGAAATGTGACTTGTGATCTCCAACTATCATCTTATGAACCTCAGTCACTTGCCTGTATAGCTCCAATATGATCAACTTGTTGCCAGGACACTTGGGCATCTTGTATGGTGCTCTACAAAGCCCAACCACTCTGACAAAAGTGAAGTTTTGAATTGGATGTACCAATTACCCTTATTTTTAGCTGAAATTTTGCCTCCATTGATATTCTATTTACAGAGTCGTTCTCCAACCACCTGATGATTGCATAGATAAAAGCATCATTCACCAAACAAGAACTCTTTTGGCTTTCTGATCAATTTGTTTCATTTTCCTTACCGAATTTATCTTTTTTATTGAGAATATGTCCATCTCATTGTACATCATGCATCTGTCCCTGATTATAACCAGGATTTCGGAGATTTCCACAGGTAAACACTTTTGATAGCAAGACATTCTCGAATACGATTATATCTTTTTCTTCTATAATTCAATCAAGAACAAGTTACTTGTTGAGTATATTTTATTTCCTGACTTTTGCAGGATATAATGCAATGCATATTTAACAAGCTCTAAGGCCCCTGTGCTCCGTTCTGTCTGACCCTTAAAAGAATATTGACACTCTGGCTATTGTCTTTTTCTATTGCTATAAACTTATTAATCATATAAACAGAAAACATATGTTTCATCTGTGCTTCGTTATTTTATTCTAAAAACTTCTTTTACTGGTCTTTTACTTTTCATGTTTCATATCTGAAGGATATCACCTAAGAAATTTCTTGTATTCACTGAAATGCATTTCTTTGCAGTGCCTTTGTTTATTAGTGTAAATTAATATTTTTATTTACAAAGTTGCCTGGCATCCTTTTTCATGCCCCTCTGCTTTCCTTCTGGATTGAGTGATAATTTGAGTAAATGTAAGAAGGCAAATACTTGCCACATGCACGTCTTTTAGCCTGTGTCTATCTAACTAAATCTGAGTCATTAAGTCGCTGAGTTTTTCAATTGTCAGAAGTTTCTGGTGAGGGCTGTGATATTTAATATGTAGAACTCTATTTTGTTGTTGATGGAGCATTAAAAAAGTAATATTAATTGTTCTTTGACATGCCAGGTTATGGAATTTTCCATATTTTACCAGCACTTTTGTTGTTCGTCTAGCCTGTTTTGTAAGCCTTTTGAAGTAAAGATTTACTTCTTTGCCATTAGTTGGACATTCAATGGATATATATGCTATTAATTAAAACTTTCTATGGATATTTATGCTGTTGAGTACATGGACACTAAACTTTAACTTCACAATAACTTATCTATATCACAGTTCTGACAAACTCCGAAGCAACACATACAGATTGGTAATATTAGATTTCCACAATCCATTTCAAATGTGTGTGCGTTTCTGGATTTGATTGTGTGTGTTTTTAGCATCGACGTTTCGGATCACATTCTGTGATCCATCATCAGGAAGAGAGAGTGCAAGAATAGTTCGGATCACTCTCTGTGATCCATCATCAGGAAGAAAGAGTGCAAGAATATCATCAGGAAGAGTCTCTTCCTGATGATAGATCACAGAGTGTGATCCGAAACATCGATGCTAAAAACACACACAATCAAATCCAGTCTCAAACGTGAAAGCACTTTGGAAATACATCTGATCTGTTCTCTTCATCTGAAATACCAATTTTTAGTTTCTAGAAACTTGATATTTTTATTGAGGATTTTTCACTGGCAAAGTCGTTGTAGCTATTTCAGCTAAGAGCCAAGGATTGAGGGGTATCCACTCTGCCAAATGAGTATCTATTTCACCAAATTTGCCTGGGGCACAATCCTGGTCTCATATCTTATGATTTTGGAGCCTTGCACTCCACAAGACTTGATCTCTGGTGGGCTCTTTAAGAACCTTTCAACTTCACCAATAGACCAAGAGCCTATTGACACTTCTAGAAACCTATAGCTTTGAAATTTACATACTTTAATGAGATAATATCATCCACAACAAATTCGATGTTTTTCTCAGTTAGCACAATGTTAACATGTGGTAAGTATTGTATGACTTTTGTTCTTTAATAGTCCTGTTGTACAGAGGATATGAAATCTGGTTTTCTTGTTTTTTAGATACAGAGCTATAACAAGTGCCTACTATCGAGGAGCTGTTGGGGCATTGCTTGTGTATGACATCACCCGACATGCAACTTTTGACAATGTTGAACGATGGCTGAAAGAGCTAAGGGAACACAGTGATTCCAACATTGTGGTCATGCTTGTTGGTAACAAGTCAGACTTGCGCCACTTGAGAGCCGTTACTCCAGAGGAAGGTCAGGAACTTGCTGAAAGGGAAGGCCTTTACTTTATGGAAACATCAGCTCTGGAGAGTACAAACGTTGAAACTGCTTTTAAGCATGTATTGACTCAAATTTACAAAATCGTTAGCAAGAGGGCCCTTGAAGCAGGGGAGACTGCGGCTGCAGTACCTGGGAAGGGGCAGACAATAAGTGTTGATGAAGTATCGGCAACAAAGAAGACAGGATGCTGTTCAGCATAAGATTCTCACCACTTATCCATCTCGTGATGCTAACAAAAGAACGCATGAAAGTTTGGATGTGCATTTTGCAGATACGCTTGTACTATAAAAAATTCACTCACAGTGGAATGTGCATGGATTTTGAGATTCTTTTATAGATTGTAGTACTTAAACTTAGAAGGGGGATGCACAAGATTTCTAATTGACAAATGTTGCAGAATATGGTTTAGGTCATTCATGCCCATGGCTTGAGTTCCTGGATAATTCATTATAAATTCTTATTTGAGTCCATTCATAAATCCAAAATTGAGGCATCATCTGAAACATATGATCCAATTCTAGCAGCGTGATTTGTATACTTAATTATCTATTACTCGGTTGCCATTTCTTTTAACCCTTGATGTTACATATTTTCTATTACTCGGTTGCCTTAAGAATTTTATTTCTTCTGTCCATGCATCTATACCTGTTTTCTAATCTAGCTTTATCAATTTTATTCAAGGTCTTGAAATATTGTGTTAGCACTTTCCAGAAGAGGGCTACGAGTCTGCATAATGCATTTTGTGTTTTTGAATATATTACTGAGTTATCTTAATACTTTACATTTCATTAAAATGGTTAGATGGACTCAAGTGAGAAGTGAGCATGAGGACAAATGCTTAAAATGTTGCCCCTTGCATTGAACAAATTTTATGACAATAACATCTACATGTTGCTTGACAACAAGATTCCCAGAAGAATAACATGCATAATACTTGCAATGTCATTGAATTTCAGGAAACACCAGTGGTAAACTTTACAAGTGCCTAAAGTGGTGCACGGACAAGTTTGAAATGAATCTACTCTGCCATACACCAGTTATATAAGCCAGTGGTTTTAATGACCTCAACCTTTGCAAGCGTACTGCACTCAATGAACTGTTGTAAGTTGAGAAACTCAGAATGTATGCAGGTGGAGGGTACTTAGTCAACTTAATATCAAAAAGGTCACAAGGATTAAACACATCCTTAATAGGATTGAGATGTGTCGCGGCTAATCTTATTCCTGGATTTCTTACTCGGTTCTGAGCTTTGGATATGTGCGGAATAGTTCACACATAAATTTCTCTTCTTAAACCCTTGACATGAAAAGTAAGTAAAATAATTTTTTTAATGTTCCAGTTTGCTTTATTTGCTGGCATGTTTTTCTTTGCTTATCATCTATGATAAGTGTCGATTGTAGCAGTGTATTACTATTTCTGGAAGCATATCCTTTATGTGCTGAATAATTTTGCTAGTTTACTTTGACCTGCAGGATTATTGACTTGGCTTATTATCCGAGAAACTCTTGGTTTTGAGTCCTGAGTAGGGACTAACAAAATATAATTCATACTTTCAAAATCACAATAAGATAAGATAGAGACAATTGTGAACTTAGGGCTTTTCTGTTTAGGTTTTTTCACACTTATCTGTTGGCTATCTATAGTCCTATAGGCTGTTTGGTCACATACATATTATAAAAAAAATTGATCATTCATTCAATCATGAACCAAGACTTGATATCTTCATCAGATAAAAGCATGAGGCCAACCGATGTAATAATTATGTCCAAGATTTATGCTTTTTCATAACAATGGGTCTAATAATAAGACTGAAATGTGCTACTCTTAATCATGAATGTAACCTTTCGAAAGGGCTTCTAATCTTTTTGCCCGTTTGTTTGCTGGAATTAGACTGGAATTGGGATTGTCAAATTCCGGAATTGATATTTTCGATGTTTGTGTTCAAAACATGAGACTGGAATAGGGATTTGTTAATTCTCATTTACTCTCAAAACCAGCATTTGAATCTTTCATCTAAATAGGTGGAATTAGATAATCAATTCCAATTCCACTTAAATAGGAATTGGGGGTAAAGCAAAATTTATAATATTTTGAAATCTATATGTAAACAACATTTTCTATCTTCTCATTATGAATTCCAGGTGAACCAAACGATTTCAACCATATTCCAAAAAATATTTTTCAAATTTAAAACTTCTAAAATTGTCAAATATTTTAATTTGACAATTCTAACAACTAAACAAACCCTTATTAAACAATCAGTTAGCTCCTCAAACAAAACTTGCAAATTGATGGTGTGAGCCGAGGGACTTACAACCAAGATGCAATTTAATGGTTGTTAAATTTGTACAGGTTGAAAATTTTGTATTTGGTACAAAAGCGTTTTTGAAATTTAAAAATTTGAGATTCAAGTCCGCTAATGTAGGAATAGTTGGAATCAATTCCTATATACTATGTGAAACGAGATATTTAAGAAATGTGATGGATTTTTATTTATATTATTTATCCACTTCCTTGCAAATAAACCGTTTTATTATATACTGGTTGATGCATTGAAGACCATCTAATTATCACGAATCTAAAAAAAGTGATTGGTTAGATGTTAACTTTTTAATAACCAATTAAGAAAACATGATTACTATAATCTCAAGCTTAGAGACCATTCAACAAATTTGAGGGAACCGAATTCCATTTTTATCCTGTTTAATTGCATTGTGTGTAGATTAAAATTGTACCTCATCTCAACATAAAGATTTGTGGATTTAAACAAATATGGCTGCAATAATTATTTTGCCTAAACATTCCAAGCGTAGAGGTCATTAAACATAAAGGCAATCAATTTATTTTTTTTGTTTTTTTTTAATCTTGGTTGGTTGTTTTGTATGTGCATTTACACTTCACTTCATTTGAATATAGAGGTTTTTAAATTCTAGTCCAAAAGGAATTTTTCTCATACTTATGTCTAGAAGTGTAATTGTAACTTCGTCACAACATTACCATCTATCATTAATTTATAGAATTACTAAACTTTAGTAAATAATATTATTCTACCATCTATCATCAATTTATGAAATTATCAAACCTAAAGATGCAATTGAATAATAATAGGCCAACCTAATCTGATTGAATCCATAAAATCCAAGGGTTCTAATTTATTGAACCATGGGAATCCATGAAACTTTGTAGAAAAATTAGAATTTAATTGATTGGTTACAATTAAGGCATAGGCAAGACTACTGATTCCAATCAAGGGAGCCATTTGGAGGAGCTAGGCCACCCATTATCACCACTAAAAGTCAGCAATCCACAACCACCACCAGTGAGCGAGCCCATACCCCTTGAACCCCACCTAGAAGAAAAGCCCTCATCCGATAGAGACACAAAGTGTTGCTTATCAAAACCCATTTCACCACCAAACTTGTAGCAGGGAGCTTGGAACCATAGGGTTAGAGAACAATGAGCTGAGGATCTTCGACCACATTGACAAATGAGGTGAAGAATGAATGTAGAAGGTAGATCTATATGGAGGAACTCTAGCATCTATTTAGGGGCATTTGTCCAATGCTCGAGAATCTCCCGAAGGTGGGCCACCTCTAGAGACATTCTATTTTATTGGACCTCCTATAATAACCCAACTAGGGCTTCATAGAGTGAAGGTCAATCTTGTGCAGCATATTCAAAGGTAGATTAGACATGACCATGTCAAATGTCTAATGATATGGTCGAACAAGCCAATACTAAGCTTTCATATCTTCCCAAGAATGAAGATTCATAGTGGCTCTAGGAAAAAAGTCACAGGGTTTGTGAATGCAACGTTTGTGGAAACAAAGAGCAAGAACCCAAACAATTGGGCCAAAGGAAGTTCTTAGACCTGAATGAGTAGAGACCACCAAATATAATGTTGGTTGAATGAGAGGTCTTCCCTAAAACTTAACTCAACCCACTAGAGTGAAGGTATGATAGATTCCCAAGCATGCCAAATAATGTGGCCACAAATGTGCCTTTAATATGATGATATATGTCATAACCATAAGGGTTTGAAAGCCAATCCCCTTTCAAGTAGGCTTGTTAACTAGATATCTTGAATAATTTTTTTGCAATTCACTTATCACACAAGGCTAAGCCTTGCTTCTGGGTAGAAAGAAGCCCCAAGTCACCAAAGTCACACAAGAAAACTACCAGGTGACTCTATTAAAATCATGATGATCAATAAAAGAGGCTCAAAAAAATTCTCTCAGCAATTTCTCAAGCTTGTTTTAAGAGGCCTTTGAGGGAACCCATTAAGATGTATAATAGACATGGGTGGCTACAACAATTTTAGAGAACACCTAAAATTTACCAACTAGAGAAAGTAGCTTGGTAATTTAATAGGTGTTCTTTTTCTTGATTCTAACAAGGACTACATTCCAAAGGTCCATGGGAGATACCTAGAAGGTAAAGGGAATGCTGGATAAATGAAAAAATTGTTATGTCCAATCCACTTCAACCCATATTGGAGCATCTAGGATGGAGCTGGAAGGAAGGATTGTCAATAGCATTGATTTTTATGCTTATACTTAATGGTAGAACCAAAAGCCAAGAAAAAGGTGTCAAGACACTAAAGGGATTCCTTGATGTTTTTATCTCTTCAATTAGAGTGAGAAAAGAATCATTGACAAAATGACCATTGACTAGATGCGAAGGTGACTTGAGCAGAAGAGAAATTCCCCTGACTCACCCTCCAGAAATAGAGTTTTCCAACAAATACCTAAAGCCTTTAGCACCTAAAACATACAAGGAGCCAAATGGTAGTTTTGATTATTTGTCCCCAAGTATAAGTTAATTATTCACTAATTGTTTACATTAAAATATAATTAGCCTAGATAGTTATCTAAGGTATTGTTTTCCCCTCACAATTATGTTGAAAGAGCTAAAATATTTGCTTCTTAATTAAAAATGAGAAAAAATAGATTAATTTTGATTGTTATTATAGTAAAGAAAGATAAAAAATAAACTTCTTGTTGTTGGAGTAAATAAGGTCATGTCCTAATTAATTCATTAGTGCAGACCTGTTCACAAGTTAATTTAGGTCTTGGATGTTATTTCCATAAGTTGGTTATTATGAGCTCAGGTATCTCATTTAATTCTTATGGCCTAGGTCATTTAATATTTATTCTAAGTTAGTTGTCTCTTAACATTGGATTAAGACATGTGTCAACATATTGTTTAATCCTATCTCTCACCTTACCTATAGAAGAAAGACTCATGTATCCTTTGCATTATATCTCGTAGATCTAAATGTCAAGCAATCTTATTTCTTCCATACTCTCTTGTGGAAGGTTTTTTGTGTTTTTGTAGGTGGTTGTAGGTATTTAGCTAATCTTCACCTCCTACATCATACCTGATGCATGATGGGTAAGGAAGATCCAATTAAGGACATTCCTCACAAGCAGCCAAACACTACAATGCGGAATTACACAACAAGACAATGCTTTCAACTAAAATTTCATTAACATGCCCGGTTGTAAGGCCTTTTGGGTTAGGGCCAAATACAATCAAAGTATTTCTGCAATCTATCATCTAGTCCAGTTTTGAAACAAATCAGCAACTGATGGAAACCCTAAGGCAGATCTAAACTTGAACTCGCAAGCCTCCAAGCAATCTCCTTGTCTCCAAGCATGAAAACCACTAGCTCTGCTATTACAAACTATCAGATAACAATCTGATCTTCAAGATCTCGCAGGATCTGGATCTAATCACTCTTAATCTGCTTCCCCCCAAATACGCCCCTAAACAACCACCCAAACACTTCCTTAAATACTAATCTTCAACCACAAGTCGACTAGATGACATAATTAACTCCTAAGCCAAGTCGACTCCTATTACAAACAAATATTAAATGCAACAACAGTCAGCTCTCAAATAGCCTTACAAATATTTAATTCTCCATGTTGACCTCTAGATCTACATAGGAGAATAAAACAAAAGTTACCAACAATAAATGCACCAAGTCGGCCAACCAAATCACAAAGAACTCCAGTTGGTAAGCTAGAACTACCGAGCACCGGAGAAACAACTGAGCACCAGTGAAACAACCGACCACACTAAGCAACACTGAGCAATGTAGGCATCACCGAGCACAAGAGGTTTCAACGAGTTCCTTCAGCGACCGAGCTTCCTTCAATAACTGAGACCGTCGATTAAAGCTGCAACCGAGTACCACATAACCAAAATGACACACCACCATGTAGATTCACCAAGTACCCTAGAATGCCCCTGCATCGGATACCCCAGGTTCGAAAAGATGTTCTCATAGGCTGGAAGAACATCTTCTGGGATTCAACACATAAACCCCGAACTGGTTCTTCACATACATGTCTTCCAACTTTTCAGATTGCATACTCAATCTTCCACTTCAACTTCCTCTGTCGTTTCAAGTCTTTCCTTGATAACACAAAGACTTGTTCTCCATACTGATCATCATTCCTCTCAGGATCTGCCAACTCAACTTGGCTACCAATACTCAGACTTCTATTACCGAATGTTGTATCCAACAAAGGCACTAGGGAAAACTTCATGTCATTCTTCTCAACAGTAAACACATTCTTAACACAATCATACATAGCTCTGCAATCATATTGCCAAGGTATATCGAGCGATATATGACAACTATTCATCTCCACAATATCACACAACACGAGATCCTTATACTGGCCAATCTGAAAATCAATAAAGCACTGTTCCCTCACTTCCAGAGGATGAAAATTTTGTAACCAGCCAATCCTATAAGGATGAGGATGTTTCATTCTATTCAAACCAATTTTTTGAACCATGTCCTCAGTAACAAGGTTATCAATACTACCACTATCAACAATTACATCACAAAGTTTACCTCTAGACTTGCACGGAGTCCTGAACTAGTTACTCCTTTGACAAGGTTCCTCCTTTGCACCGAGCAATGTTCTCCGAACTAGCAAGTTCTCAGATTCAAGTTCATTCTAAATGTTCTCATTTGTCACAGCAATACGTCGGTCACCAAGCTTCTTCTATGTACACTCAAAAGAACGGTGCCCTTCTTCACCATAATTATAACAAGTACCCTTAAAGATAACTCTACCTATCTTCTGCCTCAATTCCACAGGTTTTGGTTCACCTTCAGCAGTCGGTTTATCCTTCACCGAGTGATCAATATTTTCCTTCCCTTGGGGATTACTATGTTGTCTCCTTTTCAACTTATGGTTTGCCTTCAAAGCATACTGATAAGAATCTTCAACCAAATCAATCTTCAACATACTGAGCTCATCCTGAATATTAAATCTCAAAGCATTCACATACCAAGCTACATTTTCTTTACCAAGTTCTTTGTGTCCAGACCGAATAGTCAATTTATAAAACTCCTTAGTATAGTCTTCCATAGTCAAATATTTTTGCTTTAGATTCTGCAACCTTTTAAACAAGTCAAGCCCATAGTCAGTAGGTATGAACTTAGCTTTCAATTTAGTCAACATCAACCTCCACCGATTGATCTTCATGTCACTTTCATCTTCTCCATCTCTTTGTAATTCTTTCCACCAAAGAGCAGCACATCTTTTCAACTTAGTCTATGCCAATCTTACTCGAAGAGGATCTTTAATTTCTTCAAGCTCAAATAAATATTCTAATTCACCAATCCAATCAATCAATTCATCGGGTTTCAAAGTACCAGAGAAAGTAGAAACTTCCATTCAGTAACTAGTACTTAACCGAGCTCCAAATCTATGTAATCGACTAGTTCTGTCTTCACCAAATCTATCTCTCCAGTCATCTCCACTAGATCCAGCAGCTTCAAAGTCTTCGGTAGCTTCCTCATAACCATAATCTCTAGCAAGATTCCTTGGCATACCAACAATATCTCTCATGACCTCAGCGATCATGTCATTCTTCATCAATTCCATCTCAGATCTGAAATCAACTTTAACTTTCTCTATAATATTCAATTCCACAGCATCACAGAGATCTGCAATCGCTCTAGGGTCCAATCTTCTCAGAGGCATCCTTCAAGATTTTTAAAAATCCTAAGCAATAAGTCACCAACAAGGTCCTAGTGCAAACAACCTTAACCGGAGATCGGTTTGCACACTCAAGATCTTCAAGCTCTGATACCACCTGACGCAGGACAGGTAAGGAGGATCCAATTAAGGACAATCCTCACAATCAACCAAACACTACAATGCGGAATTGCACAACAAGACAATGCTTTCAATTAAATTTTTATTAACATGTTCGGTTGTAAGGCCTTCCGGGTTAGGGCCAAATATAATTAAATTATTTTTGCAATCTCTCAGCTAGTCCAGTTCTGAAACAAATAAGCAACTGATGGAAATCCTAAGGCAGATCTAAACTTGAGCTCGCAAGCCTCCAATAAATCTCCTTGTCTCCAAGCATGCAAACCACTAGCTCTGCTATTACAAACTATCAGATAACAATCTTATCTTCAAGATCTTGCAGGATCCAAATCTAATCACTCTTAATCTACTTCCCCCCAAATCTGCCCCTAAACAACTACCTAACACTTCCTTAAATACTAATCTTCAGCCACAAGTTGGATGGATGACATAATTAACTCCTAAGCCAAGTCAGCTCCTATTACAAACAAATATTAAATGCAACAACAATCGGCTCTCAAATAGCCTTACAAACATTTAATTCTCAATGTCGGCCTCTAGATCTACATAGGAGAATACAACAAAAGCTACCAACAATAAATGCACCAAGTCAGCCAACCAAATCACCAAGAACTCTAGTCGATAAGCTAGAACTACCAAGCGCTAGAGAAACAACTGAGCACTAGTGAAACAACCAACCATGCTAAGAAACACCGAGTAGCATAGGCATCACCGAGCACAAGAGGTTTCACTAAATTCCTTCAGTGACCGAGCTTCCTTCAATAATCGAGACCATCAATTAAAGCTGCAACCGAGTACCACAAAACCAAAATGACACACCGCCATGCAGATTCATTGAGTACCCTAGAATGCCCCTACATCAGTATCAAAGCTATGAAAATGCAAAACCCTTCTCACATTTGAAGGTAGAGCTATCTCAAGATGAGATATCTTAATTTTTTTTAGTAAAGTTGAGTATGCTCTTCTCTTGCATATACTTGGTGACCTAGAGAATCAAGAAAGCTTAAAAAAAATCAATTTGTTTTTTTTTTTATTGCAGTTCATATTGGAGCATGTTGGAGAAAATATAATCTTAGCATTGAGTTCAAGAAGTCAAAGAAAGTTGGTTTACATTTGATTTTGCCAAAACAAGCTTAGGAGACCAAATCTATAAGCGTTTGAATTATAAGGAGGTTTCCAAATCCAATACGTGGATATGTTTTTGGATCACTTTAGGCCAAAAATGACCTTTCTGTTGCATCCAAAAGGCCCAAAAGCATAAATATCGACTCTCAAATCACCAAAATCAAAAATTTTCCTAAAGGCCTATAGAGTTTTCTTCAACCAATCATCATTAATCCCTATAGTTATACAATTTTCCATACAATCAAAGTTAGTTGTTGGTGTCATTACTTGCACAAGCATCATGGTCGAAATAAAAAATGACATACTTTGAGGGTTATTATGTCTATGCTAGTATTGTCTGGGTTATATGGCAACTTTACAAAGTAGTGTACAATTTTGTATAGTCCTCATGTCAGCAAGTATGGATCAAATTTTCAAAAGTATTTTTTTATTTAAAAATTTAGAGTTGTCTTTTCATTTACCAATAGTTTTATTATAAAATGAGGGCTAAATTTTACCATTGGTTTTACTACAACCTAAGGGCTAATATCTCTTTTCTAGGGTGGGCAAAAACTACCCCTACCTAATAGTGAATAAGGTCATGTCCTAATTAATTATGTAGTGTGGACCTATTCACAAGGTATTTTAAAATAGGTCCTCAGTGTTATTTATAGAATCTATTTATAATAAGATCATGTATCACATTTACGTCTTATATCCTAGGTCATTTGATAACTATTTTAAGCTAGTTGTATCTTCACATAGGATTAAGACACATGCTAACATCTTGTTTAATACTATCACTTACCTTGCCTACATAAGTAAGATTCATGTGCAGTTTATATCAATCTCATAGTTATTAATTATATCAAGCAATATCATTTCTTGAATGCTCTCTTGTGGAAGGTTTCTAGTGTTTCTACAAGTGGTCTTGGGTATTGAGCTAATCTTCAACTCCTACTGTTGCAAAAGGGAAAAGACCTCGTAACCATTATACATCATTTAAAATTATATATATTCATGGGGTTTATCAAATCAACATTATCTAAAAATTACATATCAATTTGCTTCATCTACCCATGAGAAGTAGCTAGCTCTCTACCACACAAATGGCACCCTAACTATTACACATAATTCTACTTTAACTTGATATCTAAGTTGATGCAGGGGCATCCAAGGTTGAGGCAAGGGCATTCTATGTCCTCAGTGAAACTACATAGGTGTTTGTGTTTTGGCCGGTTTTGCTCGGTTGCAGCCTTGACCGACAGTCTCGGTCGTTGAAGGAAGCTCGGTCACTGAAGGAACTCGGTAGTCTCTAGTGCTCAGTGAAAGTGTTACTCAGTCTTTCCTACGATGCTTGGTCGAAACTGGTGCTCGACAATCTCGGTTAATTCATTGATGCTTAGTAGTTCTGGCTTACCGACTGGAGTTCTATGTGATTTGTTGGGCCAACTTGGTGCATTTATTGTTGGTAGTTGATGATTTCAGGCCGTCATGCTGAATTAAATGTTTGTATACATTTTGTAAGCTGACTTGTATGGCATTTAATAATTGTTAGGAAGAGTTAAGGGTTTCATCTTGCCGACTTGTGGCCGATGATTAGTATTTAAGGGGTGTTTGGGTAGATGTTTAGGGGCAAAACTTAGAGAGAAAGATCGTAGAAGTTCATGACTTGAAGGCTTAAGTGAATCAGATCTGAGGTTCTGAAGCTGAAGTTGGCAAAGTGTTGGAAAAGTTGTTGATGATCTTGTAGATCATATTGTAATTTGATAGTTGCTTGTAGCAGAGCTAGGGGTTTTCATACTTGGAGACAAGGAGATTGCTTGGAGGCTTGCGAGCTCAATTTTAGATCTACCTTAGGGTTTCCATCAGCTTCTGATTGTCTTCAGAGATAAACTAGCCGAGTTTGTATTGGATCTAGTTGTGGATCTTGCAGAATTATTTTCTGATTGTAATTGGCCCTAACCCAGAAGGCCTTATAGCTGGGCATGTTAATGAAAATTAGTGTTAAAAAATTACTTATGTTGCTTTGTTGAGTATTCTACTGTGTAATTCTGTTGGCTGCAAGGTTTGGACTATCCTTAATTGGATCCACCATCCTCGACTGCATCAGGTGGTATCAGAGAAAATTTAGTTCCTATTGGAGCTGAGAGTTTGATCTTGTTGAAGTAGAAGGTTGACCTAGCAAGGTTGATATTGCGAAGTTGATCTTGTTGGCAAAGAGATTGTGCGCAATCTGGATTGCAAATCTGAAGCACTGAACTTGTGAAATTGTGCCCTAGTTGTTTACAAGATTGCAGGTTGTGATCTGACTTGTTTACAACTTGGAAATTGTCACAAGGTGGTCGGTGAGGGTTTTTTGCAGAGGGTTTATTTGCATATCTTTAAGGATGCCTCCGAGAAGATTGGACCCTAGAGTTATTTCTAATCTTTGTGATACTGTGGAATCTCAGATCACAAAGAAGGTGAAATCAGATTTCAGATTTGAGATGGAATTGATGAAGAATGACATGGTCGCCGAGATCATGAGGATTGTTTCTGGTATACCTCAAAATGTTGGTACTGAGGATGGCTATGAAGAAGCTACTGAAGAATTTGAACATGTTGGATCTAGTGGTGATGACTAGAGGGATAGATCTAGTGAAGACATAACTACTCAATTACCTAGATCTGCTACTCAGTTTAGTAGTTACCGAATGGGAGTTTCTACTTTCTATGGTACTTTGAAACCCTACAATCTGATTGTTTGGATTGGTGAACTTGAAGATTTCTTTGAGCTGGAAGAAATTGAAGATCCTCTTCGGGTGAGATTAGCACAAAAAAAGTTGAAAGGACATGCTACTCTTTGGTGGAAATAATTACAAAGAGACCGAGAAGATGAAGGTGAAATGAAGATCAATCGATGGAGGTTGATGATGACAAAGTTGAAAGCTAAGTTCATACCGGTTGACTATGAGCTTGACTTGTTTAAGAAGTTGCAAAATCTCAAATAGAAGGATTTGTCCGTTGAAGATTATACTGAGGAGTTCTAAAAACTTACTATTTGGTCTAGACACAAAGAACTTGGTAAGGAAAAGGTAGCTCGGTATGTGAATGGTCCGAGATTCAATATTCAGGATGAGCTTGGTATGCTGAAGATTGATTCTGTTGAAGATGCTTGTCAATATGCTCTGAAAGAAGAAGATAAGTTGAAGAGGAAACAACCTAATAACTCCCGAGGGAAGGAGAAAATTGATCACTCGGCAAAGGATAAACTGACTAATGCAGAAGATGAATAGAAGCCTATGGAACCTAAGAAGAAGATAGGTAGAGTTATCTTTAAGGGTACTTTCTATAACTATGGAGAGGAAGGACACCTTTCTTTTGAGTGTACACAGAAGAAGGTTGACCGATGAACTATTATGGTGAATGAGAATATTTTGAATGAACCTAAATCAAAGAACTTGCTGCTTCAGTGAACATTTCTCGGTACAAAGGATGAACCTTGTCAGAGGAGTAACTTGTTTAGGACCTGATACAAATCTGAAGGTAAACTATGTGATGTTATTGTTGATAGTGGTAGTACTGATAACCTTGTTGCTGAGGACTTGGTTAGGAAGCTTGGTTTTAATAGAATGAAACATCCATGTCCTTATAGGATTGGTTGGTTACAAGATGATCATGCTCTGGAAGTTAGAGAACAATGCTTCATTGATGTTCAGATTGGCCAGTATAAGGATCTTGTGTTATGTGACATTGTGAAGATGAATAGTTGTGGTATATTGATCGGTAGACCTTGGCAATATGATTGCAGAGCTATTTATGATTGTGTGAAGAATGTATTTACTGTTGAGAAGGATGACAGGAAGTTTTCACTAATGCCTTTGATGGATACAACGCTCGGTAGGAGAAGCTTGACTATCGGTTCCCCAGTTGAGTTGGTGGATCTAGAGAAAATGAATGATTAGTTTGGAGAATAGACCTGTATGTTGTCTAGAAAAGACTTGAAGAGATAGAGGAAGCAGAAGTGGAAGAATATGCAAGCAGAAAAGGTGGAGGACTTGTATGTGAAAAACCAGTTTGGGGTTTATGTGCTGAACCCTGGAAGATGTTCTTCTCACATATGAACATCTTTTGGAACTTGGGGTGTCTGATGTAGGGGCATCCAAGGTTGAGGCAAGGGCATTTTATGTCCTCGGTGAAACTACATAGGTGTTTGTGTTTTGGCCGATTTTTCTCAGTTGCAGCCTTGACCGATGGTCTCGGTCATTGAAGGAATCTCTATCACTGAAGGAAATCGGTAGTCTCTGGTGCTCGGTGAAAGTATTACTCGATCTTGCCTATGATGCTTGGTCGACACTGGTACTTGGTGATGCTTGGCTTGCTTGGTTAATTCACTAATGCTCGGTAGTTCTGGCTTACCGACTGGAGTTCTGTGTGATTTGTTGGACCTAATTGGTGCATTTATTGTTGGTAGCTGATGATTTCAAGATGACATGCTGAATTTGTTAAAAATGGAAAATTAAATTCGAGCTAGGAACATATTAATCCAAATGAGTTAGGAAAAAGGAAGATTATCATGAATTAAACTAATCCTTAGAGCATACACCAAAAATAAACAACAAAGGAGACAAGAAGTTTTTAAGTGGGAAAAGCGTAAAAAAACCCCCGTGAATTATGAATGGGCAAAATAGCCAAAAAGAGAGAGAGAGAGCTTTAGCTCATACAATATTTTAGAAGAATGAGAGAGAGAATAGAGAAGAAGTGTTATAGAGTGTGTGGAGAGATATCTCTATAAGTAGAGATGAGTGAAGGAGTTCAAACTGTAACTCCCATGTGCATGTAAGCCACATCCATAAGAGTGTGTGGGCCAAGTGTGATGTTCCTCTTAAGGAGGAAAAGAACTAATTTACAAATTACAATAAATATTTGTCCTCACATATTCCACTAGAGGACGAAATAGAATGTAGTGGAAAGAAGACAAAGAAGAAGTATAATAGGATACCTTGGCTTATATCCTAATATATTACAACAAGAAAAGAATAAAAGTCTAGCCTTGGTTTATAAATACACCAAGGAAAGATTACAAATTCTAACAGAATTAAATGTTTGTATACATTTTTTAATTCGACTTGTACGAAATTTAATAATTGTTAGGAAGAGTTAAGGGTTTCATCTTGCCGACTTGTGGCTAATGATTAGTATTTAAGGGGTGTTTGGGTAGATGTTTAGGGGTAGAACTTAGAGAGAAAGATCATAGAAGTTCATGAATTGAAGGCTTAAGAGAATCAGATCTGAGGTTCTGAGGCTGAAGTTGGCAAAGTTGTGGAAAAGTTCTTGATGATCTTGGAGATCAGATTGTAATCTAATAGTTGCTTGTAGCAAAGCTAGGGGTTTGCATACTTGGAGACAAGGAGATTTCTTAGAGGCTTGCGAGCTCAAGTTTAGATCTACCTTAGGGTTTCCATCAGCTTTTGATTGTCTTCAGAGATGAACTAGCTGAGTTTGTATTGGATCTGGTTGTGGATCTTGCAGAATTATTTTTTGATTGTAATTGGCCCTAACTTGGAAGTCCTTACAACTGGGCATGTTAATGAAAATTAGTGTTAAATAATTACTTGTGTTGCTTTGTTGAGTATTTCACCATGTAATTCTGTTGGCTGCAAGGTTTGGACTGTCCTTAATTTGATCCACCATCCTCGACTGCATCATAAGTATACTGCCCAAATAATATTTCCTCCTTATGGGCTTGATTAGCTTCCACATACCTACATCTATAGTTGAAAGAGAAACTATAACATATCTCTTATTTCTCAAACTTTTCACACCACTAAGTAGGTTAAACACATACCCACTAGTACACTACTACATCCGCATGTCCTACACTATTTAGAATTTGACAATATTTTTATGTTCACAATCTTACTCAGACTTCCATTCTCCTAATAATAAATCCAACTCTATAACATAAATCAAAGACACCTATAAACACTCCTCATTGTAATCCAATATTTCTTGTCCAAAATGAATGTGTACCTACTTAAGAAAGCCACTACTTGGGTCATTTAAGGAACAATAAAAATGTTAGCACAATACAAACTAAACTCACATAAAAGGCCTAGCTCATTTACTCCCATCTATTGTAAGAACATTACTCAATTGAAATATTAGCTCCCACATAAATGTAAACACGTATTGTTTTGTAAGCTTGCATCCATAAAGTGATATCTTGCAAACCTTTTTCTTCTTACAACACTAAAAATTTATTTCTTATTATTCCTCCAAGTCCCCATACAAAAAAGTTATCTCCATATCCAAGCATTCAACCCCAATGTAAAACATAACAATAATAAGTTAATAAAGCTAATATATGTAATCCTTTCAACATCATAAATGCTCACTAAAATCTATTCTCACATACAAATAATTGGTCCATCGACACTAACCATGCCCTATACTTCTCAAACCAATTATTCAAACCAACTTATCCATAGTCTTAAACCCGTATATAAAAAGACAAATAAAAAAACTAAAATACATATAAAAATATGTGGTTCATACCTATCAAGTTACATTCTCCACTAGGTAGACCTCTGATGCAAGAGCATCCTGGGTGTAAGAACAATCTTGCATCACCCAAAAATATTTCTATTTTTGTATTCAATAAGGGCTATCTTGTGCAGAGCTGCTATTTGTGGAAACTTGCTATTTTTAGTAAGTTGGTCATCCAATCTCAGAATGTTTTGATTTCTTCTCTGGAGGTTCATTTTGGTCATATCAGCCTGCCAATAAAGTTTCATTGACAGATCAAGTCTAGCTTTGTAGATATTGAAGATTTTCGGTATTGGCAACAAGGTACAGAAACTTTGAACTCAGTTTTGAAGGCTTTAGAGGCCCCAGATGAGGTCAAACATTTGGGTGACAGGCACTGGCATGAGTCAAGCCTGTAGAGCACTTTGTGGCCTTTCCAGAATGGAGTTATAATAGTCAATCAGGTCAACTAGCGATGACTTATGGTCTTCGGAAGTTAGGCCACCTGAAATGACGAAAAATGATTTTCCTTCAAAATTTCTATTTGGGTTTCAAAAGTTATTTTGAGTAGACTTTGATGTAATAAATTGTAAAATAAAATAATTCTAAGTTTGGTCGGCCTTGTTGGCTAAAATTCTGGAACCTTCCCAGGCGGTGGAAAATTGAATATATAAGGAAGGCTGTAGTGTTGTCTTAGGTAGTTCGGGGCAATCTGGGTAGTAGATCTGGGTATTGATTCAAGGCTTTGTCCTACATAATATTGTAAGGGAATGCCCATGTGGATTTTCATATTGTAATTCTGAAAGTTTGTAATTCCACATTTGTGGAGATAATAAGAAGCCCATTTTTTGTTCTTGCATATTGTTGTTGTTTCTTTATTTCTGTTATGTGTTTGTGGTATTAAGGGGAGCACCCTTCATCAAGTGGTATCAGAGCAAGAGTTCCTGAGTGTGTAAACAGATCACTGATTGTGAGGCAATTTGCACCAGGACTATGGGTTAGGGTTTCTATGTAAATAGATCGCCGACTGTGAGGCAGTTTGCACCAGGACCGTGGTTAGGGTTTTAGCGGGAAGCACAAAAATGCCTCCATGAAGGGAACGTGGTGAAAGAGTTGGTGTTGTAACACCTAAGGTTAGGGCACTGCAGAGACAAGTGCGAGAATTGCAAGAGTAGATTCACAGAGAAATGAATCTTAATGTCAGAGACGAAAGCGAGGATGAAGTTGAAGAAGAAGATCAAGAAGGAGAAGTCGAAGTTGTGAACCAGGAGGAAGAAAGACTTTTCTGAGTGATCTCAAAGATAGGGAAAAGACCTAAGATTGAGGTTCTGACATTTTTTGGAAATCTTAACCCAGAGGAATTGATCGACTGGATCAATGAATGTGAAGAATAATTTGAGTATGAAGATATTGAGGATCTTGATCGGGTCAAGTTTGTGAAGGCCAAACTGAAGGGTCATGTGAAGATTTGGTGGCAAGAGATTCAATTGGAGTGAAATCGAAGAGGAAAGGATAAAATCACAAGATGGGAGTGGATGGTGGATAAATTGAAGTGACAAGTCATCCCTGTTGATTATGAGCTCGACCTACTAAAGAAAATGCAAAGTTTGAAGCAAGCGGGATGATCTGTTTAGGAGTATACAAAAGAGTTCTATCGAATCCTCATTAGAATAAGCCATGCAGAAGTGGATAAGGAGAAAGTTTCCCATTACCTTAATGGGTTGAGGCCAAGCATTTAGGAGGAGCTGAATCTGGTTCAAATGAACAGTATTGAAGAGGCATACTAGTTTTCTCTAAAATTAGAGGAAAAGCTAAACAAGAAGTTTGAGAGTAGACAAAGTGGAAGAGGTCGTGATGGAAGATCTCGTGGATGGTCATATGGAGATCGAAATGAAGATCCAAAAAATTAGGATGAGGCCAGTAATAGTTAGAATTAGAGAGGAGATAATTTCAATCATTTCCATGATCAGAATAATAGAGATCAGAGAGGAAGAGGAAGAGGACAAGGATCTGGAAGAGGAGGCTTTCATGGAACATGTTTTCACTGTGAAGAAGAAGTTCATAGGGCATTTGAATGTCTTCAACACCAAGGAAGGATGGATAGGAGGAATGAAGGCCAGGCCAAAGTTGCACATGTTGATGAAGATGCCAGATCATCAAATTCTGAAGATGGTGAAAGAGGAGAAATGCTTATCAACAGAAGAGTCCTACTGAGTGGTGAAAATGAGCTTGAGCAAAGGAGGAGCCTATTTCGCACTAGGTGCAAGTGTGAGGGTAAGTGTTGTGATGTGATTATTGATAGTGGTAGTACTGATAATTTGGTGTCAAAAGAGATGGTGAAAAATTTGAAGCTCAAGAGACAGAAGCATCCACATCCATATCGGGTTGCCTGGGTGTAGGATGACCACAAGGTCATGGTCAATGAACAATGCCTAGTAAAGTTCAAGATTGGTGGATACCATGATGAGGTACTGTGTGATATCATATCTATGGATACATGTCATTTGTTTTTGGGTAGACCATGGTAGTTTGATAGATGTGTTGTACATGATGGTCGTGCAAATGCCTATTTCCTGATAAAGGATGGAGTGTGACATAAGCTAAAACCATTGAAGGAAATAGAAGAAAAGGTATGTGGTAATGCAAGAATAACTTTTATTGATAGAGGAAATTTTTTAGATGGTATGCGACATAAGCATATGTGTTTTACCTTAATTCCAAAGGCTGGGAAAGAGGAAGTAGAAGATGTACCTGTAGAAGTTGCAAAATTATTGAATGAGTTTCAGGATATTGTATTTGATAATGTGCCTGATGGATTACCACTAGTAAGAAAGATTAGTCATCAGATGGACTTGATTCCAAGAGCCAGTTTGCCAAATAAGGCAGCACACAGAATGACACTAGTAGAAAGTGAAGAGTTGAAGATAGATTTGAAGTTTAGTTCATCACATCATCCATAAATTGTACATGGAAGTAGTTCCAGAAATGCGTCTAAGTTGAGGAAGATAGATAAATGAGAAATAAGTAGTGCTAAAGCTAAGGATTTTGCAAAACATTTGAAGAACATCCATGAGGAGGTGAGGAAGCACATTACCAAGATGAATGTGCAGTATAAGGCTAAGGCATATGAGAAAGGGAGGCATAAGGAGTTTCAAGTTGGAGATGAAGTCATGGTTCATTTGCGGAAGGAGCAATTTTCAGTTGGTACATATAACAAGCTGAAAATGAAGAAGTTTGGGCCATGTAGGATACTGAAGAAGCATGATTCAAGAAATGCATATGAGGTCGAGTTGCCTACTGAGATGAATATTTCACCAGTATTTAATGTTTCAAGTCTGACAGAGTATCATGAAAGAGGTGTTGAAGATGAGGTTACAACAACACAATGGAGTATTCCAGCAACTAGTTCAGATAACAAGGAGATTGAAGACATACTGGATAGTTGTGTTACAGAAGCACAAGGAACAAGACATATGAAGAATATCTGGTCAAGTGGAAAGGATGACCTGTTGAAGATTCATCATGGCTAACAAAGGAGGAGGTTAACCATCTTGGTTTTCCTTTGCACACCTGAGTCGTGATAGGGTCACTTCTCAAATTACCCCAGGTGTCTGATGCAGGAGCATCCTGGGTGTAAGAGCAATCTTGCATCACCCAAAAATATTTATGTTTTTGTATTCAATAAGGGCTATCTTGTGCAGAGCTGCTATTTGTGGAAACTAGCTATTTTTAGTAAGTTGGTCATCCGATCTCAGAATGTTCTAATTTCTTCCCTGGAGGTTCATTTTGGTCATATCAGCCTGCCAGTAAAGTTTCATTGACAAATCAAGTCTAGCTTTGTAGATATTGAAGATTTTTGGTATTGGCAATAGGGTACATAAACTTTGAACTCAATTTTGAAGGCTTTAGAGGCCCCAAATGAGGTCAAAATTTTGGGTGACAGGTGCTTGCACAAATCAAGCCTGTAGAGTGCTTCATGGCCTTTTCAGAATGGGGTTATAATAGTCAATTGGGTCAACTGGCGATGACTTATGGTCTTCGGAAGTTGGGCCACCTGAAATGGCAGAAAATGATTTTCCTTCAAAATTTTTGTTTGGGTTTTAAAAGTTATTTTGAGCCGACTTTGATGTAATAAATTGTAAAATAAAATAATTCTAAGTTTGGTCGGCCTTGTTGGCTAAAATTTTGGAACCTTCCTAGGTGGTGGAAAATTGCCTATATAAGGAAGGTTGTAGTGTTGTCTTAGGCAGTTCGGGGTAGTCTGGGTAGTAGATTTATGTATTGATTCGAGGCTTTGTCCTACAAAATATTGTAAGGGAATGCCCATGTGGCTTTGCATATTGTAATTTTGAAAGTTTGTAATTCCACATTTGTGGAGATAATAAGAAGCCCATTTTTTGTTCTTGCATATTGTTGTTGTTTCTCTATTTTTGTTATGTGTTTGTGGTATTAAGGGGAGAACCCTTCATCAACCTCCTTAAGTGTTTTAGATGAAACTTTTACTCATTTTATAGTGCTCTTCCTGCTCAAATAATTTCAAACTGCCTAGCTTCTACAACTGTGGGCATTGTCACTTCTACTTTGGCATTAGGCACTATCAATGGGGGCTATGTTTCATCCTTGATTCTTGCTTCCATAATTTCTACTTCTTGTCTCTTGTTGTGGTGGGCACCACTTCCTCTACTTCATGTTTCTTAGTTCTTACTACAAATTTCTATGTTTTTAGTCTCTCATATCCCTTTACATCAGTACCATTTATGGATTTCTCTACTCCACCTTATCTTGGGGTTAGTTCAGAGGTTTTCTATGGTTTTGGCACTAGGGGTGAGGGGATTTATGCTAAAGCAGTGCTCACTAGGCAATTATCCAAGAGCCCTGTGTCTACTAAGGTTGGGAATGAGGGGTGCCCCCCCCCCCCAAAGTCTCTTTTTTTTATTGGTGGGTAGATATTTTCTCGTGTTTCCATTTATGTGGCTACTCTACCTCCAAAGATGAAATCTTGACCTCTTGTGGTGCAGGAGCACCTAGGATATCCCTAAAGCCTTAAATAATTTTGGCTTGTAACTGACTCTAGCCAAGTCATTATTTGTTTGATTTGACCTTATAAGGTCTTGTTGTATGTGTGACTAGATGGATTAGTAGTTAGTACTAAATCCAATCTAGTTTAGCTTAGTTTGCATTCAAAAAGTTAGTCCTTAGATTAAGCCTAAAGTGGGGAAATGTGGTCTAAACGTGTACTTGATTTAAGAAAGGTGTGAAAGGTGCCTAGAAAGGAATTAATGATGTTAAATCAGTGATTTATATGGGATAGAGGTCCTATAAATTAGTTATAAGCATAAATACAAAAGATGCTCAAAAGTTGTCATGACAACATTTGCAACTTTTGCAAATGTTGCATGCAACATAGACAAGATTGATCCCATTCTGAGTTAAGGGATCTAATAAATGTGTAGTGGCCTAAAATCTAGGAGAGGGAATATTTCAATTGAGATATGATCCCATTTCCCAAGTCAAGTTGTAGAAGAAAGTTTTGGAGTTTGAAAATAGACTAGTTGTTGAGATTTGCAGTGACAGTCGATTGGTAGTGAATGCATGAATTGAAGATCATAACTTAGTGTTATATTTGTGTTGTGTGATTACTTTTAAGTATTTTTCATTCAGTTTTAAGTTTGTTTTGAGTTCATTAGGATAGTTTAATAAATCATTTTGTAAACAATCTATTCACTGGTGTTCACAGTGTATATTTTGGTTTCATGGCTCCCCCATAGATTCCAAGCGTGGGAAACTTAAGGGTTTAAATGAATATGGTAGGGGAGAAATTTTACAGTGAAAATATGAAGGGAAGAAGCTTGAAGAACTAGGTGCCCATTTATGAAGTCATGTCCTAGGCGAGATTGGTGTACCCGGCTGGGTGTGTGACATAGAAGAAAAGTTGTGCACATGTTGGGGAAAGAATGGAAGCACAGATTAAGCATGGTTTTAGATATACCATGAACATATTGACATGTGGTAAAGATATTAGACATTGGCCAATCCTCTAACCTATATTTCTAACAAGAAATCAGTGATTAGCTTAAGAATAGCCCTATTAGCCTTATTAGCCCTATAATCTAGGAAGTTACTATACGGAGGCCCTAGAACCCTAAAACCTAAAAAATCTCTAAGGTCTCCCAAAAGGGTATCCAAATGTAAAATTGGTTTTGAAGGTCATTTGGATTTTTTTAGCAAGAAATGAGAAAAGGACCCTGTCTAGGGCTACTAGAAAACACTAGGCCTAATAAGCCTAAAACAAGCTAGTTTATAAACCCGATGGAAAAGACATTTGAGACCTACTCAAATGAGATCAATGGGAACATAAAGGGATTTTTTGATGAAGAATGGACCCCCTAAATTACTTGTGACAAGTTGTGGTGAAAGAAGCACTTGGAGTCTTCCAAGGAGTAGTGAAGCATTGAGACAAAACTAATGATTGTTGTCCTTCAAGGTTAAACACAATAAGGCTAACTCTTAGAGTGGAGTTAGAGTAGTCTTAGGCTTGGAGTCTTGAGGCTATTGAGATCCTAGAAGAGAGATTAGGATCCTAGGTTGATTGGACAAGTGAAGTCCTTGATAACTTGTGTGAGCACACCTTGGAGCACTTCCATCATCTTGCTTGTGCCAAGACCTCTCCTATGGTGGTTTGTGGTCCTGAAGTGGTGGACAATATAGAATTCAACCAAAATTTTGGATTGGTTTGTAGATTTGATGAATTTTGGCTTTCTCTTCCAAATATTTATCATTGGGTGATGAATTCTTAGATACCCTTAGTTCCTTATAACATTGAGATTTTCCCTTGTTCTAAAGGGTCTTTTGTTCTTGTGTTTATTCCTTTTGATGAACGAGATCTGGTGTTGATAAAATTGTGGGCTTGAATGACTCACTCTCTCTCAACCAAAACTTGGATAGTCTCTTTCAATTATCCTACTAAACCATTCATTGTGTGTTTGGTATGGGTTTTTATTCCCAATATTCCCCTTTATTTTTGGGAGAATTCCTATTTTTAGGCCATCAATAATTCTATTGGTCATTTCTTAAAGGTGGATGATACCACAACCACCATAGGTCTCTGACTTTGTATTCATTCTGGTCGACATTGACATATTTTCACCTCTTTCATGGGATGGGATTCTCATGGTTGGGGATAGATCATGGACTCAATCATTGGATTATGAGGGCCTCCCCTTTTTTATGTCTTTGATCCTTCTAAACTGGTCATCTGGAAAAAAATTATTATCTTTTGTGTTGTAAAGGAACTACCACTTACTAGAAGGGTGATAATGATGATCATTTGATTGTACCAACTATTGACTCTTCATTTGATGTTTCTTCACAATATGATGAAGAATCACCCTAAGATGATGGTCCTGCTAATAGTTTGGCTTCCTTGAACACGTGGACCTTACTCCACCTCTTGCTACTAATGTGACCCCCTCTAGATGTGTGTAACTTCCTTAATCTACTTCTCTTGCTCTCCTCCAATCTTTGGAAAAATATGTGTAGCCTTCTCAACACTCTACCCCTTATACTAACAATCTCTCATAAATGGTTTCACCACTTGATCCCCCTTGTGGTGGGGATCCTAGTGATAGTATCACCTAGACAATTATTTGACAGCATAGGAAAAACCACTCTCCATAATATAATTCTTATCCCCACATTATGGGTGAGCTATCTACCCCCTCTTGATGTGGTCTACTAGATTTTCTACTAGTGTGTTGTTTATGGACTATTCTTGACCTTATTTGTAAGGCCCAATACCCTTATTTATGCTATTAATGTGTTATTTTTCTCTATAGATGCTTATGGGTTGTGGTTGTGTAAGGGAAAAAACCCTTACTTTTCTACTAATCTATATTAAAACTAATCTCTTCATTAAATTAATGATGAACTTATGTCAAGTCCCAAGTGTAGGTCCCTTGGTCTTTCTCTTGAAAATCATTAACTAGCTTAACCCACTCCAACACTTCAATTTCTATAGCTAAGATATTTCAACCTCACCTCACTCTATCTATCAATAATAAGTACACATCTAATCTCATGCCAATGACAACACAACATTTAGAAGTATGACTCTCCAAAGAAAAACAAACATTCAAGTATTCAACACAAGAAGATTATTGTCAAATCATAGGTAGTATTCCAACTAAAATATCAATGTGCAAACTCTGGGAATCTCCATGGCCCCATGATTTAAATCTTCATTAAAAAGATAATCTATCTTCAAATAATAGGTCTATACTCTAGTGATAAAGTGGGTGGTAGTAGATCTATGGAAGGCGAATGGTTTCCTTCTATTGTTACCTCTCAGAGATTTTTTTGTTGTTTTTTGTTCTCATATCAACATTCAATATAAATAAAACCATAGTTATAGGATGAAAATAAATAGTAGCTATAAGCCTATCACAAACTAAATTAATACTTAAGTAAATACAATCATAACTACCTGGTTAGAGGTTTCCAATGGATCATGTTAGGATTAGGTAATAATGAGAGGGGGGGTGAATCAGTATTACAGAACTTTGTTCTTTTCAACTTTAAACAATTATAAACAATCCAAAGTAATGCATAAATGAAAAGAACATATAAGCATAACACATTCATTACACCATGATTTTTTCTCGAGGAAACCCTGGCCAAAGGGAAAACCCCAGTGGGGATGGTACCCACAAATATGCACTAAAATATAATATCCATGTTAGGAGATCTATCCCTGTTAGGAGCTAATTGTTACATAGTAAATTTCCTTTTTAGAGGAATACAAAACCTTTTTAGGGGTATACAAAACACCTGATTAAAGGTGGTGAGCACACTACTCTTATAATCAATATTTGTCTCAAAAGAGTTCTCAAAAGGGGAACAATACAAGCACTTATCTTGCTTAGATAGTTCCAGTTATAGCTTGGCCTCTTACTAATCTTGCATCTAATCTCTTCTCTTCTATTCAAAAACTTTCTCTATCATCATAATCATACCATACTTTGCTTTTACAAAAACACTCCATACTTATACAAAATCAGCCTTACAGTCGGCTTCACAATTATCATGCAAAACATAACAATAACTCATGCAAATTTTATTTATGGAGTTGGCACTCTTACAATACCAAAAATTTGGCAATATAATTTATTCACCTATCTTAGCATGTTACCATATTCACTTTACCTTCCTTAATCTTCGCAAATTTTCATATACCCTGTTATACTATTTTACTATCTTCGCATACCTTTTGAACACTATATCTCATCGATCTGATAACCAAAACTTATGCAATCTTAACTGAAGCATGTGTACATCCCAAAATACCTCTAGTTAACTTTGCAAGCCATAATACCTCATATATCTTCATCACTGGCCCAAATTGTGGCACTGTACCCTTTTATCCTGATTTTGGACTTAGTCATTTTCATGACTATGACTCTAGTGGAAATCCCCACAACATGTGATCACTCCATCATGAGTGTTGCCATAAATGACAACCCTTAAGTGATTCCTAGTGCTCCAAAACATCTCATGCCAAGAATCTCTCCCTTTGGCATTGATGGAAGCACTTAGAACAATGACTAAGTGTGATTCCTAGTGCTCCAAAACATCTCATGCCAACAATCTCTCCCTTTGGCATTGATGGAAGCACTTAGAAAAATGACTAAGTGTCATAATGCAACTCTCTTCTTTTCTTT
The DNA here is from genome assembly GCA_027943335.1 of Chamaecyparis obtusa. Lineage (NCBI taxonomy): Eukaryota > Viridiplantae > Streptophyta > Pinopsida > Cupressales > Cupressaceae > Chamaecyparis > Chamaecyparis obtusa. The sequence goes on from BSBK01000367.1 coordinate 615,365, forward strand.
TTCTCTTTTCTCTTTTTCTTTTATTTTCTTCTCTACATATAGCTCTACATATTTCTTTCTCTTCCTCATTTTTCCTTTTTCTTCCTCTCCCTTTGACATCAATGGTAAAGGTATATACAAAATTGTAAAACTTAAGCACAAATGATTCAGTTCTTACTCACTAGATTTAAGACATCTTGGAAAGAGTTTTCCAAGGTCTTAACTTCTTCAATCCATGAACTTATCAACAGTTCATTGACATGGATTAATCCATTCAGTGCATATGACATTTTCTTTGTTGCTTTAAGCTTAGTAAGAGTAGGTATAGACATTGAGCCTTCAACTTTTATCATCTCTGAGAGATGATTCTCTAACATTGTGAGCTTTGGAGTCAATAGACTTCTCAATAAGCCAAATCTATATGTAACTCTCCCTTTCTCCTTTCCATTACTCCTATTTTGTCCAATATTCTGGATGATTCCTTATCTATTTCTCCCATAGTTAGTGAAGATGATTCACAACTATCCATTAGACTATCAAGGTTAGCCTTATCTTTGGCTATGATCTTCTCAATGTTCCTTAATTGTCTGTAGGGATTTATGTAATAGCTGTAAATTTTCCTGCCTTGTGCTACACAACTGTTGGCCTCAAGAGTGGTAGCCTTAAGAATGTTTAAGTCCCATGAGATGGACTTACAAATGTTTCTCAACTTCTTCTCTAAGAAGTTATTTTCAACCTTTTCCTCTGTTGTTTTTAGCAATGAGTCAAAATGACTATCAAAGCTGTCCAAAACTATACCAAGATTCTCAGCTTCATCCTTGTCTTTGTGTTGGAATTAGGAGAGATAGGTACTAAGAGGGGAGGGGTGAATCAGTGCCTTCAAAACTTTAGTTGCAAAAACCTTTCTAATCTATAACTGAATACTGTGATAACCGATCAAAATAACTTGAATCTAATTGCATAAATCAATCATCTAGTTAACTTAAGAAAGTAAAAAATATGAAATCAATATGAAAATCACATAACACAAGTATTTTGGTAACGCAGAAACCCTTGTTAGAAGGTAAAAACTGCGGTGGAGATGACACCCACAAATTCTTCACTACTGCAGATAGAAAAAGTTTGCCTGTTAAGGCTACAAGTTTTGATCACTTCTGGTGATCTTACCCTGTTAGGAGTACCATATTAGATCAGCTAGATCTACCTAGTTATAGGATTTAACATCACTATATGAAGTGTGTACTCAGTTAAGAGATTTATACAAAGACTGTTAAGTCTACTCTGTTAAGAGATTTATCAAAACTCTATCACAATTGTCAGAAAGTAATAGGTAAACTATTTGCTAGTTGAAAAATCAATTGTCTAAAATAGATCTATAAGTTCTTATCAAAATATCACCTTATTTGTGATGGTTCTCTGCTTTGATCTGCTCGGTTGCCTTGTCTGATTCTGCTTGATATGAAAACCTCTATACTTTGTTCTGCTTGGTAAACTGATTGTCTTGAAGATAGGCAATTCCTTCAAGTGCTCTGTGATTCATATATATCAATTCAACAACCTTGTAAAATGGTGCGAACATACACAATATATAGTGTTCTATTTTGCCACTTAAACAAAAATTAGGTTACAAAAGAAAATCATAACCCTAGGATCTATGGTGCAAAATAACCTAGATCAACTAATACAAATAAGATAATCATTGCATTTAATGAATATCTTTTACAATAAATGCTCCTCGATCTTGGTAAACCATTTTACAATCTGTTATAACCATTTGCATAGAATAATGTGCCATTTCTAATTACTATGCCATTTTTTGTGATCATCGGTAAACACTGTATAATCTGCTCAGTGTATATTGTGATGCTCGGTGTTTACTAACCGTCAGTGTCGATGTTGCTGGTGCTCGGTTAACTATGTGATGCTCGGTGTAAAGCTTTACCAATTGCTCTGTCTTACTTCTAGTTACTGACTATCGCAATGTAAATAACTGATCGACCTATTTACTGTCCTTTGATACTACTGACAACCTAAAATGCTCAATAGAGATTAACAATCTCCCCCTTTGGCATTAGTATCAAAACTTCATAATGTATATAGACAAAATGTTTCTATATATCCCTTATATCTCCGCCATATACATATCCACTACAAAAACTTCTAAGTACAAAAGTACTCCCCCTCAATGCATGCTCCTGGTATTATGTAATATACATATCAAAAATATACTATTTGGCATATACATGTTTTCCTCCTTTTTGATAATAATGCCAAATACCCAAAAAAATATGTAACGTATACTTACATCTTATCAAAAATGTTCTGATGGGTTTTCTTCATAGACTCCAAGAGGTTTTCCCATTCCTCTTTCAAGTGGGTAAGAGCAATTTGCTCAAGATCAAATTGTGCATGCATGTCAAAGATATTTTCCAACACCGAAATCTCTAGTGTTGCCACAAGTTGCTTAGCTTTGAAAGTATGTGTCTCAAAAATCTTCAGGTAAGGGGTGAGTTCTTTCTGTAACTCTGTAACCTAATCGGTGATGTGCACTTCCTATTTCCTTAAGTCTGCTATTAGCTACCGGAGTTCTTGAACTTGGTTAATGTGCTTTAAGAAAGTAGTTGGCTCGGCGATAGCTGCTTATGTACTCAACTTGATTTCTTCTTCTAAACCTTTTATGTTTTCATTGATTTCTACAGTGAAGGTGTCTGTAGTACAAAGTTGTATTAGCAATTGATAGATTATCTGGGTGATATATTTTACCTTGGTAATGACCTAAAATAATTTCACCTTGTCTAGTGCCACTTCAGTGCTAATCCTTTCTACCAATTTGTTTTGAATCTTTGACTCTGCCCGTTATTCTATTCTTTTGTATGTATCTATATCAGGGGCATTGATTTTGTCAGCGAGGGTGGCAAGTTGATCTAAAATGGGAGTATTCTCATCAATGTTTGTTTTTAGTACTATCTGTTGTAGAATATCCCGTACATCATTTAACACTTCTTTACATTTTTGTTCTTGCCTCAATTTTTCTTGTGCCGCTTTCCTCAAACATAAATCCCCATACTGACTTAGTTCCTCAGGGCTTAGAGTTCTTGGGTCACAATCTAGTATAATGATAACTTCATCAATGGTGACCGGCCTTTTGGCTTTCTTCTTTTTCTTCTTAGGGGCTAGAGGTAACTTCTTTTCACTTACGACAATAGCTTTTTCTTCACTCCTCAGAGTATCCTTACTAGTTGACACTATATCATCCTTCTTCTGCTCCTCGGTAGATTGAGTGGGCGTCTCGGTGGTAGTGTCAGGTTGGTTCACCTTGGTTGATTTGGTTTCTTCAGGTTCCTTTTGTTCTATAGATTGTGCCTCTAGTTTGACAGGCTCATTTGTATCTGCAAGTTGCTCGGGTGCTTCAATCTCAGTTTTATCTTTGGTTGGCTCAGGATGACAGACATCGGGTTGTACTTGTGAAATTATTTCAATGGCCTCTGCAAGTACAGGTAGTTCACCTAGTAGAGATGTACACACATTGTCAGTATTTAATGCTTCATCTTTGTATTGTATAATTGTTACATCTTCATCATCCTTATCATCAGGATCACCGTTAGTGATGTCCTCAATGAGTGCATCATCATTGGTTTTCTTTTGCAAGTGGATCTTAGCTTGATTCGGTGCATCCTGTAAAATTTTGATTTCTTCCTTTTGCTCAGTGATATCAATTACCTCGGTAACTGATATACCAATGTCTTCTCTTTTCTTTCCTTTATTATCATCAATGAAAATACTTTTACCTTTTGAACTGTGTCTCTTTTTAGATAGTTTCAGGAATGCTTCCTGTTCAACTTTCTCTTCTGCTTTCAAAATTGATATCCATAGGGAGTCACATACGACATCCATATCATCTACATTCTCATCCATAATCTGCATAGCTCTATTCTTGATTGAAAATCTAGGCTGATACCTTGTCATGTATTCACTTACCTCAACATAGCTAAAGTGTGTGGCTGCACGGCCTAGAGATCATTCTCTTTTTCTTTTCTCCGTGTCTAGTGCAATAGCCCATCTTTCACTTATTTTGTCATCAAGTTCCTTCGGCAATTGACATGAAAATTCCATCGGTACTCTTTTGAACTTGATCATCATTTGAACAATAGCATGTTCTATCTTTGTCTTGTCCTCAATTGACATGTTGTTAAATTTTCCTATGCCTGGATCATTAAGATTTCCATTCTCAATAATATCTTCAATTACTTCTTCTATGGTACTATCCTTGTTACGAACTAGCTTAAATTGATCAGGGTCATTTTTAGTGTCAGTCTCCTCTATATCTTCCTTACTCCTTATGTATTTCCTCTTTTTTTTTGGTGGTTCAGCTACTTTCTTGTTCTTTCTCTTGATGTATTTCTTCGTTGGTGTAGCTACTCTTCTTTTTGCTACTTTTACTGCTTCTTCTTTCTGCTCGGTTGATTGTGCTGCAGTTGCTGAATGTGTCCTCATTCCTTCAGGTTCTGGTAGCTAAATATCTTGTTCATCAATTGTGGGTAGTTGAGTTTCTTCTTCATCATTGGTGGGAGGAACCGATGTGTTATCCTTTTCTTTGTCTGACTCGGTCTCCTCACTGTCATAGGGTTTGTCAGCCAGCTATAATTGATCTTCAATTGCTTCATCAACTGGTGACTCCTTATGTGAGTCAGATGTAGTTCCATATTTTGCTATGAGATCCTTTTTCATTTTCTTTGCCCTTCTTGACATTTTACCGATCTCAATGTCCGTTGTAATTCTAGACTTAGCTTCCTCATACACTCCAAACCTACTGGAAGTGATGTCAATCAGTAATGCCAGCAATGCATTGATAGATTTCAGAGTGAAATCATGATTCATTTCATAACCCATTGGTGCTAGCCATTTTATTCTCAGTTCTATTGCCTTTATCATTGAATGGTCTATGCTTACCACAAAGCATATGTCATCTTCAAATTTGCTCACTAATTCTTTTGGAATTCTGCTTCTTTGTTGCATTCTTGTTTGAAATTCCTTGAAATATGCATGGAACTCCTTGTTCACATTGTCTCCTAGACTTCTCATCATATCACCGATTTGAGCAGTTATCGATTTGTTTGATTGCTAGTTAACTTTTCCAATACCCGGTACATATTTTTGCAAATAGAGGAATGTATAGACAAGTAGTGATCTATACTTACATGTATTGGACTTCTTTTCTTTTATAGTCTTCATGTTGTCATATAGTTGGTGTAGTAATAGCTTAGAAAGATCAACTTGGTGATCTTTCTTCACAATTTTGTAAGCCATGTCCATGACGCTGCAAGGTACACTATTCAGTCTGCTTGATTGAAATATCTTGTACTCGATGACATGAGCTACAAATTTTACCCCTAGATCTTTGATAGTTGAAATCTTTAGTGCCCTACCGTCCCATTGAGCTCCAGTATTCTTTTCTATGTCGGGACAAGATGAACTTCAAAATGCTTTGCCTTTGTCGGTTGTAGGGTACCGAGTAACCCTACTGATAATCTTCTTGGTGACCTCAATTGGTTTGTCTAGCCAAAATTTTCTGTGATGGAATCTGCTTAGCATGATTCATATCTAGTCATTGTGAAATGATTGCGGGAAGTATGTGAAACACCGTAACCCTGACTCCTCAATCTTCTTATATTCAAGTTTGATCTTACCATCCGGTCCACAAACTTGCTGATAAGCTGCTATGGTTTCAAAGTCACATACTTCACTGATCTTGCAGTGAATGTAAGCCCTAATGTCTTCTGTTAACAAAACCTTGTTAAGAATACAAGAAAATGCACCCATATCGTCCATTTGTGCTGCGACCTTAGGATGAGGTTTGAATTTCTCCTTGGCAAAGTGTGCCCTAACAATTAATTCCACTTCCTCCTCAACATTCTGTGATTTACTTGTGGTCGAAGATGATGCCATAAATTGTTTCTAGGGTTTCAGCAAGCAAATAGATAACCAGTGTTTGGTAGGTGGATAAACTTACTTAGTTTTCATCGAAGAAGTGTTGTCGGTTCGATCTACAGTAGCTTTGAATTTTTTCTAAAAATTGTTAGCTCAAACTCTTCTCTAAAAAATCTCCTTTCTTCAAAATCAAAATGTAACAATGAACTCTATTTCCATGTATATATAGGGTTTTCTGATATTCCCACTCAAACTTTGATGCATTAAATGAGTGACCTAACTTTCAATATGAGACAGTTGTCAGCTCAGTAATGTTTTCAATATCTTTTGCTCAGTTAACATAGAATTTCTTCATCGGTTTGAACTGTTGTCAATTAACCTTGTATAGTGATTACTGACGGGTAACCAACTCACGTTTCTCCTTTTACCGACTAGATAACATTTGCAAACTTATAATATATAAACCATAGTGCATCTTCATTCATGTAGATTTGGTATTTGTACATCATTTATAAGGAATTGTATGTAAAATGTGATCATTTGAAATGTTAGTTCCATACATACATTAGTCATCTTAAGTGGAGGTACTGATGTCACCCAATCCAGTGGATGAGGTTTCACTGACAGTGTTACTTGACTCAGCATCCTCATTAGATGCCTTCTTCCACATTGTGTTCCTTAACTTTGTAATTTTTGCAATGTTATATCCACTCTCAAATATATGGTTTTCATCAGGTGCTTGGTCTCTACAGTTCTTGCTTACATGACCGACCTTGTGACAGTACATACACGCCATTCCTACATTTGTCTAGTTATTTGATTGTCCAATCCAACTCTTTCTATAACAGTTTGCTGCAATATGTCCATACCAACCACATGCAGTACAATTAGTCCATGTATTATAATCCCAAACATATGAGTTACCTTGTCTCTTCAATTGATATGGCTTTCATTGTAGTTTATCTTTAAGTGTCCAGACCTGCTTCATTTTTGCCTTACAGTCCCTTGCAGTGTGTCCATGCTTATTACAAGTGTAGCATATTTTCTCCTTAGTAGTATTATTAGCAATGTCATTCTTCTTTGCTCTGCATTCATAAGCTGGATGTCCAAACTTACCACAGTAGTAGCAATATCCATTGAACTTAGGAATGACAGGAGGTTTACCTTGTGCTTTACTTCTGCACACATTAGATGTATGTCCTAGTTTTCCACAGTGGTAACATGTCAACACTTTAGGTTTTTGACTTTGATTGTTGTTGACTTCTTTAGCTTGTTGTGATGATTCTCCTTCACTGGTGTAGCCTATACCGGTTCTACTTCCGAATCTCCTCTGATTAGTCAGAAAATCATTAATCTTTTTAGAGCTGTCCTCGGCTATCTTCATCATCTCATTGTGTTGCTTTTGTGTTTTTATTTCATTTCTCAATTTTTCATTATCTTCTCTAAGTGTTGCAACATCTTCAAGTCTTCTTGATAATTCTCCATTTACTTGGTTCATTTCTTGATTAACTGTCACCATCTGATTTGATATTTGGAAGTGACGATCAGCGAGTCTCTGAATTTCATTTTCTTTTGCTTGAAGTTGTTCAGTCATCACTCTTTGGTCTTCAATAGCTAGATTCCGATCTTGTTCAACTTGTCTACCATTGTTCATGATTTCCACCATTCTCACCATTTGAGATTCATGACCGATTTGAAGTGCTTTCACTTGCTTAGATAGATGCTGATTCTTTTTAGATAACTCAGAGATTATGCTTTCAGATCCGTCAGAGATGCTTCCAGAGCTTGATCCAATATGATCAAATATGTCATCAATAGGTTCTTCATGATAACTTATTTCATTCTGCTGAATTGCAAGGTTCTTTCTTTCAACCAGTAATTTCTTCAATTCTTCCTTGGCTTGTTTATATTGTTCCACAAACATCTGCATTTGTATCTTCTGCTTGTCAATAGTCTTGTCAAGCTTGTATCTCTCTATGACTTAGATCTTTTCCCTTCAGTGGTTAAACTATTCAACAAGAGAACTGTTCTCTGATACCAATTGTTGGAATTAGGAGAGATAGGTACTTAGAGGGAGGGGTGAATCAGTGCCTTCAAAACTTTAGTTGCAAAAACCTTTTTGATCTATAACTGAATACTGTGATAATAGATCAAAATAACTTGAATCTAATTGCATAAATCAATCATCTAGTTAACTTAAGAAAGTAAACAATATGAAATCAATATGAAAATCACATAACACAAGTATTTTGGTAACGCAGAAACCCTTGTTAGAAGGTAAAAACTACGGTGGAGATGACACCCACAAATTCTTCACTACTGCAGATAGAAAAGGTTTGCCTATTAAGGCTACAAGTTTTGATCACTTCTAGTGATCTTACCCTATTAGAAGTAACATATTAGATCAGCTAGATCTACCTAGTTATAGGATTTAACAACACTATATGAAGTGTGTACTCGGTTAAGAGATTTATACAAAGACTGTTAAGTCTACTCTGTTAAGAGATTTATCAAAACTCTATCACAATTGTCAGAAAGTAATAGGTAAACTATATGCTAGTTGACAACTCAATTGTCTGAAACAGATCTATAAGTTCTTATCAAAATATCACCTTATCTGTGATGGTTCTATGCTTTGATCTTCTCGGTTGCCTTGTCTGATTCTACTTGATATGAAAACCTCTGTACTCTGTTCTACTTGGTAAACTGATTGTCTTGAAGATAGGCAACTCCTTCAAGTGCTCCGTGATTCATATATATCAGTTCAACAACCTTGCAAAATGGTGTGAACATACACAATATATAGTGTTCTATTTTGTTGCTTAAACAAAAATTAGGTTACAAAAGAAAATCATAACCCTAAGATCTACGGTGCAAAATAACCTAGATCAACTAATGCAAATAAGATAATCATTGCATTTAATGAATATCTTTTACAATAAATGCTCCTTGATCTTGGTAAACCATTTTACGATCTGTTATAACCATTTGCATAGAATAATGTGCCATTTCTGATTATTATGCCATTTTCTATGATAATCGGTAAACACTGTATAATCTGCTCGGTGTATACTGTGATGCTCGGTGTTTACTGACCGTCGGTGTTGGTGTCGCTGGTGCTCGGTTAACTGTGTGATGCTCAGTGTAAAGCTTTACCGACTACTCTGTCTTACTTCTAGTTACCAACTGTCTCAATGTAAATAACTGACTGACCTGTTGACTGTCCTTTGATACTAATGACAACATAAAATGCTCAATAGAGATTAACACTTTGAAGCTAATCGGTGAGGGGAGTAGCTTGTTCACTGTTTCTACATCCCTAAACATTACCTTTTCTCTTTTGTCTCCTTTCTAAACTGATCTCTCCTTAGCTTTGGTGAAAGCCAAAAAAGATAGTTTCATCAGCTCATCTTCATCCATGTTGTCCACATCAGAGCTGACCGGCTTGGCCATACTTACCAACAATAAAGATGTATCCATACTGACTTCAACAACTTTTTCTGATGTTATCTGATCTTCTTCCTTTTCCTACTACTTTATTTCCTTCCTCTGTTCTTTTTCTTCTTGTTTCTCTTCTAATTTCCCTTGCTCTGTCTGCTCCCGACTTCAACCTCCATCGCACTATCCACATTATCCAGAAATGGGTCATTTACATCCTGCGAAGTGTCAAGGCTAACAGGCACACCAGTGACAAAGAAATATGGTTGCATGCTAACTTGAGCACTTTCATTTTCTATCTTGGAACTCTCTCCTAAACCCAAAAAATATAGGTTTTGAAACCTTGGGAGGTGAAACCTTCTTGGGCATGTCTTACATTAGAACTTGGTCTAATGCCTTTTGGGTGTCCTCAATCACCTTATCTACTTCATAGCCATAATCTTGAATAATCTGGTCTTTTTCCACAATAGGGGTTTTAGTGCATTTATGATTCTTTCTCTTTCCTAGATTGACACAACTAGAAACATATCATCTATTATTTTGTTTCTTATGTTCTCATCCTCTGAATGTGCTAATTTTTGCCTAATTTTTAGTTTGTTGTATAGGTCTTTGGGGACACTTGCTTCAACCTCCAAAAAATTCTTCTTAAAAACTAGTAGATGCTCAATGATAGTGTCCTCAATGACTACTTCTTCCTCAGGGTCCTATATTTCATAGTATTTGTTTACTGATATCAAATTTCCATCTTTGATAACCCTTTTCTGTAGTGACTTAAGACCCGGTTTCCACAAGAATTTTGGATTCTTTTGGACTGTTTTCTCTTCTTGTTTCTCAACTTCCTTTTCTTCCATCTTCTTCCTCTTCACCTTTGTCTAATTTTCTTTGAGACTGTCTTGTTTTCTTGTTCTTGTGGATCTTCTAGGAATAATTGTAGGAACCACATCTTGTGTTTCTTCCTCCTAAGAGGCTGACAAATCAACAATATCAATAGTAGGGGCTACTGTCTTTTCTGTCTCTAAAGGAATAGATGCATCGATGGCAATGCTAGAGGATGCCTCCATCTTATTTTTGATATCTATTAACTATGCTTTTGTGATACCCACCTATTGGGTATATTCTTAATTTTTTGAGGTTTTTGTCCAATTTTTGGTTTAGTCCTCTTGTTTGTAAATTTTTCCTATGGACTAGGTGTCAAAATTTCTTCAAAGTTGCCATGACTATGTTCAAAAAACCCTTACCCTAAATCTTGTCCTTAAAGAATTTTGAATTCATGCAAAAACCCTCAAATCAACCTTAAGTCTTCTAATTCATCATTACTTTTTGGCCACTTAAGTTCTTAAAAGTGCATGTGACTATTTCCTTTTGGTGTTCACTGAGTCGTGTAATGTTATTTCACATAGTTAAGCTTTTCAGCGAACTGGTGAATGTGTCAAACCCAGGTTAAGTGTCGTGTTCAGTCATGTAATCTCTAAATCTTCTAGCAGCTACCTCAAAACATTCAGTGAATTGGTGAAAGTGTTATCTTTTATTTGCATGTTATCTAGCGGTCTCAAGAAAACTTTCAGCAACCTAGCGCAACAGTGATCGCTCATTCTCAAAATCATGCAGTTAAGTCTTCTGGCATTTAGTGATCTAGCAAACACCGTTGATTTTTTGAAAGATCAACGAATGTGTTTTAATCTCAGAATACATTGGGTCCTACATATTTTGACTTGGCAATTGGGTGACTAAGTAGTTGTGTTACTATCCTCTAAGTTTCGTGGCTCTGACAGTTTGGCTTGATGAATTTGGCGAAAAGGGTTATATCAAGTGTTCGCTTATTCTCGAAATAAGTTAGTGAGATCCTAAGTTTTCTGGTGATTGGGCAAACAAATTTTTCACAAGTTCTCTTAAAATTTTGATTATGGTTAGAAGTTTTCAGCGAATGGGCGAGATAAGTTGAAAAACCTTTATTCACTTAATCGCAGGATGCAATGGTCAATATTTGAAGTATCTGGCGATTTAGCAAACCTTTTGTTCACTCAGTCTTGAAATAAAAGGATAAAGCTTGTTTTGATTTAGTGAATTAACGAGGATCATTGATTAAGTCTATGATCAACGGTTGCATCTAAATCACGGCTTGAAGCTAGCAGTTAAGGAAGAATTCAATGACTCAGAGGAAAGCTTGTTCGCTAGTTCACATAGTATGCATGTAGTTAAGATAAGGATTAAGTGAATGAGCAGAGTTTTTAGTCACCAAATCTCAAGATAATTTGATAGTTAACTGGAACATTAGGTGAATAAGAGGTAGCCTTTAGTCACTGATTCGCTAAGTAATGACTATAAATCATGTTCGATTATATTGAGCTTGTTCGCTGGTTCACTGAAGGATGGGTGAGTTAAGAGTTTGATTTTGAGAATGTGTGAAGGCTTTGGTTGCCAGTTCTCTGAATATAAACTGGGGTAAGCATTGTATTAAGCGATCACGAGAAGCCTGCAGTCACTGATTCGCTGAATGGGCTCAGTTGGAAAAGGTAATAAAGGAAAAGGAAAAAGACCATTGTTACATAGATAAAGTACATTGTCAAGCTAGAGAGTAAACCAATAAGCCATCCAATTAGTTTTAAAGAAGGATTTCATGATGTAAATGGGATGTTAAAGTACAGAGTAGTAATCGTTGCTCTTTTTTGCTTTGTTTTTGAGTTTTTAAATCTATCTGTCAACATCTTTGCATCAGTTAGCTATGATTTGAAAATTGGTGATATGTGAAATTGAATGCGGGAGCAATTAAGGATTGATTTGCAATGATTATGGTAGTTGTACACATTTGATCTGTATCGATAAATAAGCTAAGTTCATTGTTTCCTATGTCCAAAATTAGTCCAAGAGAATTGTGTTTTTCTGAAGCAGTTTTTGAGCACCGAGAAAATCAAGTTTACAGAATTGAGAGTATTTGCAAGAAAAATGAGTTAACGAGAGCAGAATGTAGTTTCTTCCAATAGTGAATCAAAATCCAAAGGTGGTGAAGACAAAGGCAAGCCAAACTATTCAGATGAATTCATGAAGTTGTTGCCTGGTTCCAGCCAGAACAAAAGAGCTCCCAATGATGTCTTTGAAGATGTTCTAGGGCTTTGCAGAGATCTTGTCATACCAAATAGCATAGGTTATACTATTTTCAACTTCTTTTATGGAAATAGAGATAGGCATGTTCCTGTGTGTAATGGTTAGGCTTTGGGTTTGGGGAAATTAGTTGTTCCTAATGTATTCTTAGATGTGGATTTAATTGTTGCACTAGCTAGGCATTATGACCCTATTTCCAAAGCAATTAGAAAAGAGGACTAGTCACCTTTGGTTACTCTTGATAGGGGTTCTTTCATGAAAGCCTTTAATTTCTATACGTCTTCCTCCACCGAAATTGACCTGAGAAAAGAAAGAGAGAGGTACAAAAATAACATAGGGATAGTAAAGGACCAAATGATGAAGCACATCCCAAAATAGGATAAATATATAGCTCCCCTCCCTGCTCACATGAATGCCCCTTACCAATTTAAATCCCTCCAGCATTATATGAGGCAAACTTGTTATGGGTTGTGTAGGGTTTTGGGAATTGAAGGGGATGCAGAGTTCTTGCCAGCTGATTTGTTGATGATAATCTTAGACATCCAGAATTCCCTAGTAAATACTGATTATGATTACATTCAGTACATAATTGATAGAATGCATGAGGGTTTGATTTCTATCAAAGAAAGTAAGAGTCCAATTAAGTTCATGCATTATTCATTGTTAATGCACTTAATTTTGTTCTTCAACATCAACAGCTTTGATTTGAACATGCTAAAACCAAGGTTTACCTTCGAAGGCCAGTATAATCCAGTACAATTATGGGTGAGGAAGTGGAACTCTTCTTCAAATGAGGGTGACTTCTGTGTTTTCCAGAATTTCATTGTTTATCCCATTATAAAGATGCTAGGCATAAATGTTATAAGGATATCACCAAGGGTCCTTAAACTCCTAAGACCTATGCAGTTTGCAGAGAAGTGGGAGGGAGACCATAACTAGGGTGATTTTTACTTTGGGGAAAATTCCACAATCTTGAGAGTCTACGGTTGCCCCCAACCCCCACATTTGTTACCAAAATTTGTGCCACCAAGAGTTGCCTATTTGGAATTCATTTGGTAGTTGATGTGGATGAACAAAGAGCTTTTGGCCACCCATAAGAAGGGTACTTTCACACCCAGGCAGTTCAAAATTGGTGATTTTTTGATTGGCAAGAGAGCCTTCCCACAAGTCACTGCATGGTTGAATCAATTCAAGATGGTGTCTGGTTTTTGTAGACATGTGCACCCTGAGGGTTTTATTAGGACTGCAAAGTTAACCCTAATCCCTAATATTGGTGTCATCAAGGAACATGAAGGCCTTGATGAAGAGGACATAATCATAAATGTTGTGGATATGGATGAAGTTAAAAGGAGGTGGAATAGGTTCTTTGATTTGATAGATCTATCAAAACAGGTGATGGAAGCTCAGATTCCTTTTGAGGGTTTCTTCCCTAACCTTCCTTATTTGAAAAGAATTGACAAGATGATAGAGATGCATGACACTCTATCAAATTAGTTGGAGAAATTGAATGACCAAAAGTAGCCAAAGAAAAGGAAGGATTATTCATCTTCTGATCAAGAGGAGTCTTCTAATGAGTCCCTAGAAGGGAACAACCCACCACAAGTTGGGGATGTACAGATTGCTAAACCTATTGAAGACTGGCTAGAGGTAGAGAATGTCCAAGAGCCACCTTTGAAGAAGCAGAGGCTTGAGGAAGGAGAATCTTCAAGGAAATGAAAACAAAAGAAAGGGATTGATAAAGCATCTGCTATTGTTCCTGGTGATAGGGCCTACCATCATCAGTTGAGGAAAGCAATTAGAGCCAGTAAGAGGGTGGCTACTAATGAAGAAAGTGATGAGCAATCCCTGTGGGTAGGACAGGATATCAGAGAGGTGTATCAAGAGGAATTTTTGAGTGATGATCAATTTATTAAGAGTGAGGAATTTAAGAGTTTCCTTATTTGGAGGAAACATGAGGAAGTGAGGAAATCTCTACCTGAAGGAGTGGAACCAAGTCAAGAAACTTTGAGAGCTTTAGGATCTTATGATCCTAGTCTTGATCCTATAACTGTGGATGAAGCTAGAGAAATGGTTAAGTCAAGTGGAATGCTATTGACTCCAGGGTGGGATTTGACTTCTGCATTCATCATTGATCAGATAAGAAAGAAACCATAGGGTAGCTTATCCTATGAGGTCCATATTGGTGATATGATTAGAAGCAGTGGCTATGACCCTAAATCTCAAGCTGTTGCAATGTGGTCTCTTGCCCCTAAAACTCAAAAGCCAGCTTTATTGAGTATAGAAGATCAGATAGAAGGCAATAAGATGATATGGACTGTGCAAAACACAATTGACCTTGAAGTTTCCAAGGTAGTAACTCATTGGGCTAACTTGAATGAAGAAAAAATAGTTTAGTTATCTGAGAGATATTCAAAATTGTTTGAAAGTGCAAGTGTAGTTGCTAAAGACAGAGATTTGAAAATGATGAGAATCAAACAGTTAGAGGATGAGTTGGAAGAAGTGAAAGTTAAGCTTGAAGAGGCTTCAAAGGTAGTTATTTCCCCTCCTTTGTAGATTGAGGTCCCTATTCAGATTAATGAGGAAGCACCTAAGAAACCTACTGAGGACCTAGAAAAGATAAGAATAGATGCATCTTTGGACATCGTGGCAAAGATTGTGCAATATAGGCAGGATAAAATAATAGAAAGGATGGAAACAATTTATCAATCAGTTACTCAATTGCACCAGGCCAACATAAAGGTGAATGAATCATTGGTTGCTCTGGAGCCACTTCATAGTATTTGGTCTGGGAGAAGTTTTTTATTTGATAAACTTGATAGCTTACAAGAGCATAAGCCTGAGATCCATGGGGTGGTGACTAAAGTCTTTGAGAAGATTAACCTAGTTAGTGCTGTTTTAAAGTTTTTTAAAGGTAAATCTAAACAGGTAAAGGCCAAGTTGATTATGTTTGATAAGAATTACAGCAGGTATCTACCCCCAATATGTGATGATAGTGCAAATATGGTCAATTTGGAAGAATGTAAAGTGTTAATGGATCAGCTAACAATTACACAAGATTCTTTCCTTAGTGGTAACAATACTTTGGATTTGGAGAGGTGTAACAACATAATTGATAGTTTGTTCAAAATTGAAAATGATTGCGTAAGGTTTGTAGCTAAGGCAAATTATATAACTGACTCCATGTGGAATTAGCAGATCAAATTACTATAGGAATTTCAGACTTACAACTGGCCATCTGATGATGATGTGGTAGCTTGGGAGAAGTTGACAATAAAGAAGAAGAAGAGGCCAGTTGTCCAGCTTATAGAGGAGGAAGAAGAATAGAGGGCACATGGCATCTGATCTAGATTTTGAGGGAGAGCATGTTTCAAAAAGAGGGTGATGTAAGTTAGCTCGATGGTGGTCATCATTCATGCAACAAATTTAGCAACTACTTTGAAATATCCTTAGACAAAGGTGCCACCTACGAGATGTTTGAGAAGTAGATAATTGTAATCTGTTGTTGCAATCAATTTTGTCAGTTTGTAATTTTGTCTTTGGTGTAATATCTTTTCCCAGCCATCCGAAGCTTGTTGCATCCTTTGAGGATTCCAAGATGGCTATGGATATATATATAGCAATTTTTTTCTCTTTAGGTGGGTGGTTGATACATTTTGTAAAGAAGTTTTGAAATATAGAACCTTGTTTTCCGTGAAGTCAAGAGAATACTGTATTAACACATTTTGATATTAATACAAAGCATATCGGAACTCTGTTACTACTACTTATTGTCTTTGTGTATGGATACTTTAGTTTTCTTATGCATTCAAATTGTAAGGCTTTTTCAATGCATTGTTCACAAGGTGAATATAGGGGTTAAACTTAAGTTTCTTTCAAGGGAAGAGTAAAATCTTAAGGGAGGTCTCTATGAATTAATTGTCCATATATGAATTTGATGATAGTGATAGGAATTAAAAGAATGGGATGTCAAGCATGTCATTTGAGTTCTAGTATATTTGTCTTGATAGATTTTTGTGGAGATAGGGTTTGACTCTGATGCCCAAGTAGAATAAGGCACTAGTTTGAGATACATTTGCACATGTTACCACTTGAAAATATAAACATTTGATTCATTTTACTTTATTTGCATAATCCTTATTTGAATCATTCTGTGATAAATTCATGGATGTATATTGTAATGCTTTATAGAAGCACTGAGTGAGGTTAACCTTCCTTGAGTTTAACTCATAAAAAGAAGGATAAATATCCTTAAGCCACTGATCAATATTGTTGCTTTCATAATTTCTATCATAGTGTTGTGTATCAGGATTGTTTGGGCCATACTAAGAGTTGTAATGTCTTACTGAGTCAATTTTGAGAAGGACAATATAATAGTGAAGGAGCTAATTCTCAATTCAAAGCTCATTTCAAATAGTGAATTGTTATAGGTAAACCTACCTAAGTTTTTATACTCAAAGTGAAGAAGGTTTTTATAACCTTAATACCTTAGTGTTTGCAATTTCGTCTGATGCATCTATTGGGATTATATGAGTTCATGAATTATTAATTATCTGTAGATTTAAGCACTAACAAAATTGGTGACTCTACTGGGGACTTCTGAACATGAATGCATAATAGCTTTGTGCAGTATAGTCTATTGTGTCTTTTGTTGACCAGCATAAATATTTGATTCCCGCTTGTTAGTGGGTGGTGACTCTAAAAATCTGTGTTACCAGTTGCTGATAGTTGTAAAATCTTGCTAAAATTATTGTGATATACCATGAGTCGACCAAGGTATACTAGGTCTTACTATAGGGATCACCCATAAGATAATGTGGGTGATGAGCTCCATACACCAAGTAGAAAGCAATGGTTTAGGAGAGGTCACAATAATGCTAGCTCCCAAGGCCCTTCTAGAGAAAGATCTTGTGCCCCACTTCCTCATGAAACTTCCTCATCTTCTGATGATCCCGAACATGTCAAGAAGGTCACACCAAACATTCATTCTTAGAAAGAAGTAATCATAGAAGTCACTGAAGCAGGTTATTTCCCTGCAAGAGAAACCCTAGAACCACTAGGAGAAACTTCTTCTATTGAAACTGCTTCCTATGATTCTGAGAAGTTGAGGGAAGAGGTGATTGATTTAAGGAAGAAAGAGCGTGAACAACTTGCTGAGATTGCCAATAGGGTGAAAGTGAGGAAACAAAAAATCTATGAATTGCTCATAGAGAGGCAAGAACTTATCATCAAAACTAGGAAAAATGAGGCTTAGGCTAGGGATCTAAGCCAAAATGTTTAGGGTTTAGACAAGGAATTGTTTGGTGATATAGAGGATTTGAGGAAAGAAGCTCAGGATATCAAATCTAAGCAAAGTGAATTTGAGGGGATAGGCCATGTCCTCAGACAATTACATCCCTCTGAAATCTAGAGGATTGAGGATATTAAAAATGCCCCAAAAGAAATCCCCGATAAGGGAAAACAAAAGGTAGCGGATGTGAATATTAATGAGCCCAAGAAAATTGTGGTTGTTCCTAGTGTTCCTTCCCAAACAAGCATTGATTTGGAGAAAGCTAGAAAGGCCAAGGAAGATTTGGCTATTCAACTTGAGAAACTCGAGTTGGAGGCTATTGCAGATGAAATGAAGAGAAAAATTACTTTCTTACATGTTAATATAAACACATCTGCTAGTAGTTCTACCCCTGTCACTTCAGGAACAATCCCACCCCAACAACCTAGCAACTCACTTCCAAGTTCTCAAGCCTTTCATCCTGGACCAATTTTACCTGGACAAGTTCCTAATCAAGTTCCCCTTGTAGTCAGTGGTACAGTGGGGACTGTACCTTGCCAAAATACTGCAGCTTCCCCCCCATTTCAACCAAATATTGAAAGGAGACCAGTCCATTTGGATAGATATAGGCCTCTATTCTTTGACGGTATTCCTAGTCAACCCAATGCTATCCCAAATGAGATTAGGAAAAAGATTTCATTATTTACTGGGAACAATGTCATTACCTATGAAGAGCACTTGAAGTTTTTCATAGATAAGGTTAATGATTATGAATTTGAGCATGAAGATGTCATAATGAAACTTTTTGTTCAATCACTAATTGAAGATGCAAGGGATTGGTACAGGGTTCTACCTGAGAATAGTATTGCATCTTGGGAGGAGTTTGTAAGATGTTTCAAAGAGCAATATGCAGAACATGTAAATTCAAGCTACATGTTCAATAGTTCAACAATATCAAGAAGCATTACAATGAGAGCATGTCATAATTTAATAGCATATTCCAAAAGGCTATGTACAAGTTGTTCCAAGTACTGAGGTTAGATGATGCAGTCTGGATAACCACTTATTTCAATTCTATGGATGGCAAGATGTCTTATCTTCTAAGAGATAAAAATCCCTGTAACCTTAGGGATGCATTTAAGTTGGCTATAAATATTGAAAGCAACCAAAAGGCATTTGGCCAAATGTACAAAAGAGATGAGGGTAGATTGTGGAAGGAAACCAGGCCACAACATGCAAGGCCATCCAAAGATGATGAAAAAATGGACAGAGGAGCTAGTATTAACAAAGACTTCCCAACAAAGTTTGACAAAGGGGGAAGAAATTTTCAAGATACAAGACCACCTTATCAGAGGTAGGATAGAGCCCCCAACTTAAGGGACATGCCTTACAAGACAAACTAGAAAGATGGGAGGCCTATTCCTGATAATAATGAACCCCAAAAGGGAAGAGATACACCAAATCCTTTGAAGAAAAATATAGCACATAATGTGGAAAGTACCCCTTGGTATGTGGCTTGTAATATGCCCCACTCACCATTCCAATGTGCTATTGCTTAGGCCTTGGGAGAAGAGGCAAATGATTCATATGCAGGAGATTATGAAGGATCTAAAAAGCCTGCTATTAAAATGTTCACTACTAAACTAATGGGGGACCTAGTGTCCTCAGATGATGAATTTATTTGTCCTAATGTTGATCATAAGAGGAAGATCTTCTCTGATTATGAACAACAAATATTTACTCAATCTGATCAGGAAGAGTTTGATAATGATGATTGTAAGACTCATATGGTAGAATCTGGATCAGATGAAAAATAATGGAGAAAGCCCAGTGAAGAAGAGATCAGAAGCCTAATTGTGGCTGCTATTACTCAAGCAAAATCCTCATACAATTTGAGGAACAAAAAGGTGGATAATGATCAGGGAGTCCCTAGATCAATATTTATTAAGAATAAGCTCCAAGATAAGGATTCCCCAAAGCCCCATTTTGTAAATAGTAAAGGTGAAGGGTTTGAAGCTAAGAAGAAAAGGAAACAAGAAGTTATTTATGACAAGGTGAAAAAAAAAATTGGTAGGTCGAAGGAGCACCCTAATTTTTATATTGATTCCCCTACCTTTGATATGAGACATGCCTTGTCCCAAATGAAGGTCTCCATCCCTTTTCTTGAAATGTTGAAAATAGAGGAGCACAAAGCAGCAGCCTTGGCTCTTATAAGTGAGCAAAGAACTACTCTTGTTCTACAAGAGGAAGGGAAGTCCATGGATAAGCCAATTGCAATTAATGACATCTCTAATGTATGTGTTGGAACTATTGTGACACAAGAACCCTCTTCTATCAATCCTTTCTATGTTACTTTGCTTGTAAATAATTTTTTGCTGAAGAATTGTATGATTGATTCTGGTGCTGCCACAACTGTAATGCCTTATCAAGTAATGAAGGAGTTAGGGTTGCAAGTTGATACATCTAGTGGAAGGTGTTATGCCATGGATAACAGGGTAGTACCTATTGTAGGGACCCTGATTGGAATTGAAGTGAAGATTGTTGCATTCCCAGAAGCCACATGTAAAATGGATGTGGTTGTTGTTGATACAAAACCCCATTATGGCATGTTACTATCAAGACAATGGGCTACACCAGTGGGTGGAAAGTTGCAACTAGATTTTTCATATGCTACCATCCCAATAAATGGAACTGAGGTAAAGTTGTATAGGGAGCCCCGTTCTTCAGTCATGATTGAAGTGGTTGCTCCAGAGGATCTAAACTATTTTGTAGATATTGACATGAATAATTTCATGATTGAGGAGATAATACCCTAGATGAGAAATACAGATCCAATTGTGGATGAGCTGATTTTGTAGCAAGATGGGCTCTGGAAAATTTTCTTCGATGGTGGATGCTCCAAGGAAGGATCAGGAGCTGGTGTTGTATTCATTTCCCCATCAGGTATTACATTTAAATACTCATTCCTACTAAATTTTCAATGTACCAATAATATTGCTGAGTATGAGGCTTTAATATTGGGATTAGATGTAGCCATAAAGAATGGTATTAAATATTTAAAGGTTCATGGTGACTCCCAACTCGTTATAGCCCAAGTAAGATCCAAGTATGCTTCCAAGGATGAAAGATTGAAATTGTATAAACATGCTGTTTAGGATAGACTAGAGTTTTTTTGATGCTTTCAATCTGCTTTGGGTAGAAAGATCTAATAATATCATGGTAGATTTTCTTGCAAATGTTTCCCTTAAGAGTGATGACATAATCCTCATTGGTGTGTCTATGTTAGAAGTCAAAACTAGGCCTACGGTGCCTAATAATGTATATAATTAGCAAGTTTTCAAGGATGACTTGGATATCCTTAGGTTTATTTAGGGCCTTGATCAATATGATGGCCAACAAATAGATTTCAATGAAGCACAACAGTATGTTGAGGGAACAAAATGTATCATGGGAAATGAAATAATGTAATTACCCTCAAATCACATACCAAAAGGATTAGTGGAGTTGGAAGGAATGTTCAAAATAAATGATGGTTATTTGTCTCAGAAGTATAACACTAAAATGGCAGACTTAGAGGAAATAAAATTGGGTTCAAAAACCTCCCCACAAATGGTATACATTGGGAAGAAATTGAGCAAAGATGTTAGAGGTAATTTGATAAGGCTTTTGAAAAGATACAAGCATGTATTTGCTTGGTCATATGATGATCTTAAGGCATATAGGGCTGATCTATTTCAGCATGAAATTCCTTTAAAGGAAGAGACTAAGCCTTTTAGACAAAAACAAAGACCCATCAATCCCCTGCTCTCCACAAAGATGCAAGTTGAGTTGACAAAATTGAGGGATGCTGGTATCATTGATCCAATCAGGCATTCTACGCGGGTTTCCAATCTTGTGCTAGTGAGGAAAAAGAACGGTGATATTAGGCTCTGTGTTGATTTCAGGAACCTAAATGTGGCTTCACTTAAAGATAATTATGGATTTCCCAATATGGAAGCCATGCTGCATAGGGTAACTAGTTGTGAGATTTTGTCAGTGATGGATGGTTTCTCGAGTTACAATCAAGTGCTGGTCAAAGAATCAGAGTAGTTTAAGACAACATTTACTACCCCATGGGGAACCTATGTATATATCCACATGCCCTTTGGTTTAAAAAATGCTGGAGCAACTTTTCAGAGAACAATGGATGTTGCATTCAAGGAATTGATCAATGTTCTCATGGTTTTATATCAGGATGATCTCACTGCTTATTCTAAAAGAGCTAATGATCATTGTTCTCATTTGGAAAAGGTCATTCTTAAGGCCTTAGAATATGGTGTGTCCCTGAATCCTAAAAAATGTCAATTTTTTGTGACAAAAGGGAAGCTACTTGGACATATAGTGTCAAAAGAAGGAGTCAAGATTGATCCTAAAAGAGTAGAGGCAATCAAAAAGGTCCCTCCACCAAAGAACATAAAGGGTGTGGAATCATTCTTAGGACAAATTAATTTTGTAAGGAGATTTATTGCTAACTTTGCAGAATTGGTCAAACCCATAGTGAAATTCCTAAAGAAGGGAGTGAAATTTGATTGGAACCTTGAAGCTCAACAAGATTTTGAAAGAATTAAACAAGAAATTCAAGAGGCCCCTATTTTGGTGTCACCTGATTACTTAAAACCATTTTCTCTATTTTCTTTTGCATCTTTTCATACTATTGCAGTTATCCTTTTACAAAAGGATCAAGAAGGATATGAACATCCTATAGCCTTTTTCAACAAGTCATTACAATTTGCTAAATTAAATTATGAACTAATGGAAAAGAAAGCCTATGCCCTTGTAAAGGCAGTCAAAGCTTTTAGACCATATCTGGTTTGTGCAAAGGTTAATGCTTATGTACCTCATGCTGCAGTGAAGGATATTCTAGTACAAAATGAAGTCATAGGAAAAAGATGCAAGTGGATAAATAGGATTCAAGAGTTTGACCTTGAAATTCACATCACCAAATTGGTAAGAGGATTGGGACTTGCTAAGTTAATGACTGAAGAAAACATGGACCTGGTCCAAGTAAATAGTATTACTATTAATGAAGGCATAGTCACTAGCATTGAAGTACAACCATGGTATAAGGATATTGTTTATTTTATCAAATATGCTAAGTGTCCACAAGAGCTAAATGACAATCAAAGGAGGAGTCTGAGGTTGTAGGCTCAAAAGTATGTGTTAATCTAGGGTGATTTGTACTGGAAAGATAATGATGGCATTGTACTCTTTTATCTAGATAAGCACCAATCAGAGAAGGTGTTGAAGGAAATGCACTCTAGAATGTGTGGAGGACATCATTCTGCTTAGTCAACAGCTCATAAAATCTTAAGGGTAGGATATTATTGGCCTGTATTGTTCAAAGACACTAATTCTTATGTTAGAAGGTGTGAGCCTTGCCAAAGATTTTCCAAGAAATTGAAATTCTCAAGTGCATTATTATTGAACCCTGTTGTTGCAGAAGCTCCTTTTGCAATGTGGGGTATGGATTTTATTAGAGAATTTTCTAAAAAGTCTAGTGGGGGACATAGTCACATTTTGGTGGCTACTGATTATTTCACCAAATGGATTGAGGCCATTCCAACTAAAAAGGCCACTAGTGCTGTTGTGATTGAGTTATTAATGAGCAATATAATCACTAGATTTGGTGTTCCTATTAAAGTGGTTGTAGATAATGCCATGAGTTTTAGATCATAGGAGATTACTAATTTTTGCTAAGAAATGGGCATAGTGTTATCTTACTCATCTCCTTATCATCCATAAGCCAATGGACAGGCCAAATCTAGTAGCAAGAGTATTTTGCAAATCTTGAAGAAAACCCTGGAAAAGAATAAAAGAAGTTGGCATGTGAAATTAAAGCTAGCGCTATGGGCTGATAGAATCTCTGAGAAGAGAGCTACAGGTAAGTCCCCTTTTGAGATGGTATATGGTGCAAAATCAAGATTGCCAGTTAATAATTTCCTTCCAATCTATAAGTTTATGCAAGAAGAGGATGTGGAAATCAGTGATCCACTGCAAGACATAATGGTTTAGCTGATTGAATTGGATGAGATTAGGAGGGAAGGACAAAGAGAAAATGTAAAGCTACAGTAAAAAATGAAGTATCTCTTTGATAAGAGAGCAACTATGAGAAAATTCCAGCCTGGTGATATGGTTCTTCAATAGAATGCTAAGCTAAAGATAAAGGGAAACACAAAAAATTTGAGTCTTTGTGGATGGGACCTTATATTGTCCATCAAACCCATGGTAAGGACTCATATTTTTTGCAAAATTTGGATGGTGAAGAATAGGAATTGCCAGTGCATGGACAGTTCCTAAAATTATTCTTCAGTTATTTCTTTTCCATGCACAGTAGTTATGTATATATGTATAGGTGTGTTTGTTTCTATTGTGTGTTTGTTTCCTATTTTAGGTTAGGATTTGGTGGTCTTCCTCCCAGAGATTCATAAATTCTTGCTATGATCTTGCAATCAAGCATCCTCAGATAGAGCCACTGTTGGGTATATTCTTAATTTTCTGAGGTTTTTGTCCAATTTTTGGTTTAGTCCTCTTGTTTGTAAATTTTTCTTGTGGACTAGGTGTCAAAATTTCTTCAAAGTTTCCATGACTATGTTCAAAAAACCCTTACCCTCAATCTTGTCCTTAAAGAATTTTGAATTCATCCAAAACCCTCAAATCAGCCTTAAGTCTTCTAATTCATTGTTACTTTTTGGCCACTTAAGTTCTTAAAAGTGCATGTGACTAATTCCTTTAGGCATTCACTGAGTCATGTAATGTTATTTCACATAGTTAAGCTTTTCAACGAACTGGCGAATGTGTCAAACCTAGGTTAAGTGCTGTGTTCAGTCGCGTAATCTCTAAATCTTCCAGTGGCTACCTCAAAACATTCAGCGAATTGGAAAAAGTGTTATCTTTTATTCACATGTTATCTGGCGGTCTCAAGAAAAATCTCAGCGACCTAGCACAATAGTGATCGCTCATTCTCAAAATCATGCAGTTAAGTCTTCTGGCATGTAGTGATCTAGCAAACATCATTGATTTTTTGAAAGATCAATGGATGTGTTTTAATCTTAGAATACATTGGGTCCTACATATTTTGACTTGGCGATTGGGCGACTGAGTAGTTGTGTTACTGTCCTCTAAGTTTGGTAGCTCTGACAGTTTGGCTTGATGAATTTGGCAAAAAGGGTTATATCAAGTGTTCGCTTATTCTCAGAATAAGTTAGTGAGATCCTAAGTTTTCTGGTGATTGGGCGAACAAAGTATTCGCAAGTTCTCTTAAAATTTTGATTATGGTTAGAAGTTTTCAGTGAATGGGTGAGATAAGTTGAAAAACCTTTATTCACTTAATCACAGGATGCAATGGTTAGTATTTGAAGTATCTAGTGATTCAACGAACCTTTTGTTCACTCAGTCTCAAAATAAAAGGATAAATCTTATTTTGATTTAGTGAATTAACGAGGATCATTGATTAATTCTATGATCAATGGTTGCATCTAAATCACGGCTTGAAGCTAGCAGTTAAGGAAGAATTTAGAGACTCAAAGGAAATCTTGTTCGCTAGTTCGCGTAGTATGCATGTAGTTAAGACAAGGATTAAGCGAATGAGTGAAGTTTTTAGTCACCAAATGTCAAGATAATTTGACAGTTAACCAAAACATTAGGTGAATAAGAGGTAGCCTTTAGTCGCTGATTCGCTAAGTAATGATTGTAAATCATGTTCGGTTATATTGAGCTTGTTCGCTGGTTTGCTAAAGGATGGGTGAGTTAAGAGTTTGATTTTGAGAATGTGTGAAGGCTTTGGTTGCTAGTTCTCTGAATATAAACTGGGGTTAGCATTGTATTAAGCGATCACGAGAAGCCTGCAATCACTGATTTGCTGAATGGGCTCAGTTGGAAAAGGTAATAAAGGAAAAGGAAAAAGACCATTGTTACGTGGATAAAGTACATTGTCAAGCTGGAGAGTAAACCAATAAGCCATCCAATCAATTTTAAAGAAGGATTTCATGATGTAAATAGGATGTTAAAGTACAAAGTAGTAATCATTACTTTTTTTTGCGTTGTTTTTGAGTTTTTAAATCTATCTATCAACATCTTTGCATCAATTAGCTATGATTTGAAAATTGGTGATATGTGAAATTGAATGTCCTTTTATCCGTCGCAAGCTGAGTGTGTGTAATAAATACAAGTAGCTCAACTTTGCATGTTGTCCAGTCGATACAAAACCCACGAACAAAGAAGATGAATCTCCAAGTGCTGTGCTCTCATCCACAGACTCTACAACATTTGTACACATCATTAATAAGCTCACATGAGCTTACTCCACATATACAGGGGCTGGATAATTTCTATTTACTACATCCAATGCACCCCATAAGGCCATGTGGCC
Organism: Chamaecyparis obtusa; assembly: GCA_027943335.1. Lineage (NCBI taxonomy): Eukaryota > Viridiplantae > Streptophyta > Pinopsida > Cupressales > Cupressaceae > Chamaecyparis > Chamaecyparis obtusa. Next base: position 641,482 of record BSBK01000367.1, read on the forward strand.
ATTTAGGTCAATGCCTCAAAGAACTCATCATGCAAAGACACGGTATCATCTACTATCTCTCCCTGAACCATTGCTTTGTTTAAAACTTTCACCTTCCATATCTTGTCATCCTCCTTACTCTCTAATTTCTTGAAATGACTCCTAAAATCTTCTATGTAATCATCAAAAATCTTACCATTGTCACCAACATTTTTCCTTATAACCATAGGAGGTGGTCTTATTGGTTCACTAGGTCTTCTTGGTCCTCTTCTATTGTCTTCTCCATTATATCTGCAAAACTTCACAATGTGACCTAGATTGTTACATTTTTAACAAGTAGGTGGTCTCCTTCTATCTTGATTAGTCTATAATTTACAATACCTTGCTGTATGCCCAAAGTTATTACATTTTTGACATGTGATATTAGCTATTGTTTCTTCTCTGATATAGTCTTTCTTGTACCTGGACTAATCAAGTCTTCTACAATCTACCTTCTTGTGTCCATATTCATAGAAATTAAAATAGTAACTAGTAAAGGGCTTAGAGTTACCTTTACTTCTGCAATCTCTTTTCATGTGTCCAACTTTGTTGCATCCAAAAAATCTACTTCTGAAGGGTCTGAACTATTCTCTAGATTCTTCATTTGTAGGTCTCTCTTTAGAAATAGGTCTTTCATCATTCTTGGCTTCATTTGATTCTTCCTGGGTTTTTGAACTTTCTGCTTCATTGAATCCAACTCCAAACATATCTCCTTTAGGATTTTGTCTTGCTCTTTGTTCATCAATCTTGTCATTGCTCATGTGTAGCTTCTCAATATGTAGTTTGTCTTGAGTGAGTTCACCTTTAATGATCTGATTATATTTTTCTAATTCCTAATTTTTATCTTTGTATTGGTCAAGTTCAGTCTTCATTTCACTTATCTTCTTCTTAAACTCTTTTAGTGATTCTTCAACTTTGTTTCTTTCATTCTTTTCATGTTGAATTTCTTTAATCATTAGAAAATTGATTTGTTCTTTCTCTTGCTCTAACTTCTTTATTTTGTCCAATGTGTCATTATCTGAATCTTCTTTGATCTTCTCCATAAGGTCTTGCCTCTGACTCTTTGCAATCTCAAGTTGTTATTTTAGTTTCCTCATGAAACCTTCTGCTCTTCTTAATTTAAATTTTAGTTCACCATTCTCAGCTTTCATCTTATCTAGATCTTCAAGTGCAACCTCAAAGTTCTCTTGCATGTCTCCTAAATCCATCTTGATCTCCCTTAAGTTGTTAGGCTTTCTCTCTAAGGGCCAATAGCTCTAATACCAATTGTTAGGATTAGATAATACTGAGAGGGGGGGTGAATCAGTATTACAGAACTTTGTTCTTTTCAACTTTAAACAATTATAAACAATCCAAAGTAATGTAGAAATGAAAAGAACATATAAGCATAACACATTAATTACACCATGATTTGATCTTGAGGAAACCCTGGCCAAAGGGAAAACCCCACTGGGGATGGTACCCACAAATATGCACTAAAATATAATATCCCTGTTAGGAGATCTAGCCCTATTAGGAGATGATTTTTACATGGTTTATTTCCTTGTTAGAGGAATACAAAACCCTGTTAGGGGTATACAAAACACTTAGTTAAAGGTGGTGAGCACACTACTCTTACAATAAATATTTGTCTTAAAAGAGTTCTCAAAAGGGGAACAATACAAGCACTTATCTTTCTTAGATAGTTCTAGTTGTAGCTCGGCCTCTTACTGATCTTGCATCTGATCTCTTCTCTTCTATTCACAAACTTTCTCTATCATCATAATAATACCATACTTTTCTTTTATAAAAACACTCCATACTTATACAAAATCAGCCTTCTAGTCAGCTTCACAATTATCATGAAAAACATAACAATAACTCATGCAAATTTTATTTATGGAGTTGGCACTCTTACAATACTAAAGAGTCGGCAATATAATTTATTCACCTATCTTAGCATGTTACCATATTCAGTTTACCTTCCTTAGTCTTCACAACTGTTCATATACCCTATTATATTGTTTTACTATCTTCACATACCTTCTAAACACTATATCTCACATATCTGATAACAAAAACTTATGTGATCTTAACTGAAGCATGTGTACATCCCAAAATACCTCTAGTTAACTTTTCAAGCCATAATACCTCATATATCTTCATTACTGGCCCAAACTATGGCACTATACCATGTTATCCTGATTCTGGACTTAGTCATTTTCATGACTGTGACTCTAGTGGCAATCTCCACAACATGCGATAACTCCATCATGAGTGTTGCCATAAATGAAAACCCTCAAGTGATTCCTAGTGCTCCAAAACATCTCATGCCAACAAATCATCCTCATGTCTAGTTATAAACTCTACTTTGGTTAACATAACATCATGATGTTCAAGATAATATTTTCATTCTATGCACAAACCTGTGACCTTTTTTATGGACATCATCATAGTATTGACTCTTAACCTCTAAATTGTGGTTGTGTTATCTTCAAGGATCAAGGAAAACTGCAATGCCACCTCTACATCAAACTCGGTCTTGACTTATGAAAATACTCCAAACAACTTGCTTTCTCAATTTCTTCTCTACATTCCTAGTCATTATCTACTATGGTGGTCTAAAAGTTTTATTTTGATACAGTCTTTGTCCATGATACTCAATTTCTTCTTGCTTTGTTCTCCATATTCTATTCTTATCTCCTCCTTAAAATACCTCAAATTCAAATGTTTAATCTACTAAAATTTCTAGTTTCAAAATAACTCAGTTGTATCAACTAATTATCTACGCTATTGAGAGTATGGTAAAAGAAAAAAAACATAAAAATGGAAAGAATAGACGATGGAAAAAAGAATGACACAATGTAACATGTTTTATTGTACTTGGAAAAGTATTTTGCATTGATTAAGGGTTCTTTGGAAAGGGATTTGAAAAGATATCAATTATGCATTTAACAAGTTTAATTCAAAAAATATGTTTTCCATCAACACTAACTAATAATAATCTTCCCAACTTAAAATGAGCTAAGTTTCCTCACATGCATGGTAATAGAGTAAAGATCCAATGATGCTTATCAAACACTAAAATGAAAATTAATAAGAATAAGATATATATTAAATACCATCATTATGTGATAATCTTAAAAAATATTTAAAATAGGCAGTTCATGTGATAAAATTGAATACCAGTAAATGATGACATAATTGTTGGTAGTATTCATTGGTGTGATAGAATTTGTTTGCGAAGTGACCCTATATCCAAATTTTAAATTGAATGCATCAAGCCATATCCTCTATCAATGAGTTAACAAAAATTAATGTTTAGTTTGGATTTATGTTGAATGTCATTGATAGGAGAGGTGACTTGGAGTTTGTTGGAACTCATTAGAGTTTTCTATCATGGTCTAATTGTGAATAGGTCCCTTTATATTTCTTGATGAATAGAGCCTTTGAATATAATTATTGCACAATTTTGGCCAAAAATAGATTTAATTATAAGTGAAAAATGTCCTCAAACTTGGAAACTTCATTTTGGATTTCCTAATAACACTTTACTTAGAAAATTCATCCACCCCTGATATTGGAGTATCAAGTGTAGATGATGCATACAATACTATTGTAATTGTCTTCTCAAGTTTCTAGAGGAAACCATCTTTACGTATAGGATTCTTTTACAAATGGGGTCTCTGACTATTGACCACCAGTGAGAATCTCACTAGGTAAATGGTCTAAAGCCTCACATAGATGTTATGAAATACCTCTACTATCTCATAAGGACCCAACCATCTAGTTTGGACCTTATTGTGATGATAATTATATCATGAAATATATAGTTAGTCTCAATCATATTTGTTAAATTGTTTTGTTTTGATGAATCTATCATTCCATTTTATCTTCTATTTTTTTATTAACTTAGTATGGTGAAGTTCATCTTTCTTGAACCCATCAATGACACTATGACTATATATTAATTATCTCCTAGTGAGCTTCTGATAAGTTCATTCTAAGTTCAAATATTGTCACAACTTTCTTATCATAAACCAACTCAAATGGTTTGAAGTCATTTGTTGTATTCCAAGTTGTTCATTGAAACAAAACAACAACTAGAATCCTAGAAGCCCAATCCTTCTTGTGAAGAGAATTTGTTTCTAGGATGGCTTCTATTTCCCTAATAGTCACTTCCACCTATCCATGAAATACAAATCATGGGGTTTTGATTTCCCATGTCTCAATTTGTATTAATTAATTAATAGATGTATCAATATTGAGGTAAATTGAGGACCTTAATCTGTAATAATTTCCCCTAGGACCCCATTGGTGAATATTTATCCAAAAATAAAATTTTCTACTTTATTATCTCTTGCATACTACATAGCCCTAACTAAAACCCATTGTGTTTAACAATCATTACATACTAAGATATACTCCTTTTTGTTTGAAGGTGGATCTATTAGACTAATGAAATCTATCCCCCATTTATCAAATGGTGTTAGAACTAGTTGAGGGTGTAAATACATTTCCTCAAATTTTGTAGTTCTACCCATTCTTTGATATTTTTTCATAGTGTTTCGTGTACTCAATTAAATTATTATGCAAATATGTCTAATAATAACCTATATTCAACACTTTAATAGCTTTGTCTACAAAGTGCCCCCACATGGCTCATCATGGCAAGCAAGAAGTATGTCATAGATATCATCCTCCCTTATACACCTTTTCATAATATTATTAGGTCCAGTGAAAATTAGGTACTCATATATCCATGACTATGGGAATCTCTTCTTTGGTAACTAATTTTTTTCTCTTGGTGAAAAATATGGAGGTGTTATCCCTAGCATAAGATAATTTGCAACATCTACATACTATAGAGTGTGAACTTGTAGAGAAAAAAGATGATCGTCAAGAAAGGAGTCATCTATGATAGGCTCTTATTATTCCTTAGTTATCCTAAATAAAATTTGTGGAACAAAATTGGTTCTTCCATGTTTTTCTATTATGGTAATATCAAACTCTGACAGTAATAGTAACCATTCAACTAGTCTACTACTAACAACATGTTTATTCATCTAGTAACTTATTGTTGCTTGATCAATATGTATAGACTTGGTATCTAAATATATAATGCTTGAATTTTTTGATTCCATAGATTAATACTATCATCTTTCTTTTTGATTGTACAATTAAGTTCAGTTACATGCAATTTGTTAGGAATAGTCCTAAGAGATAACTAAGAGGGGGGGGCAGGGGGGGAGGGGGTGAATCAGTTATCTACAAGTTTCAATTCTTTATCCAATTAAGTATACTTAAACATAAAGCATAAAAAGAATGAAAGAACACTTGAACACAACACCAATATTTTGGTTATGGGGAAACCCAAATAGGTAAAAACCCCAGTGGGAATTGACACCCACTAATATTATGTACTAGTGTATTATGATCCTTGTTAGAAGATCCTTAACCCTGTTAGGAGTTGATTTACAATATATTTAGTACAATAGATCTGGTCAAGGGTCAGACCCTATTAGGAGTCTTTTACAATAGTCCCTATTAGGGGAGAGGATGCACTGTCTGAGAGCACACTGCTTAAAGGGGTGAAGGCTACAACCTTCTATTTAAGAGATACACACTATATCTGGATCTTGGTGAACTGCAATTTGACCTGCTATCTAGATCAGTTCCAATGTATAGAAAAAATACTTTACTTGGTCACATAGACCTTCTTCTGATGGCTCAACACTTCGCACACTCTGCTCTTCTCTTACTGTCAACCATGAACCACACTCTAGAAATCACAAATGACTGCCTATAAATATCTTTCCTATAAATGATATAATCATGTCGGCCTATTAGAACCACCTTGAAATCTTATTAGAGAAATCATAACAAACTCCAATAACAATTTAGTCGGCTCTACTAAACACGCAACACATTCTGGGACTTGTCCAATAAGATAATTTTAGACGCACGCTACACACTGTCGGCTCTACCAAAACAAATGGATCTTTCTCCTCAAGCTAAATTACTTCATGTGCTCTTAACCAAACATCACTAACTCTTCTCTAAGCTTAAATCCAAGGGTGCATACTGAAATGATAGGCACAACTCCATAACCAATAAAATCTTTGTTAGCTCTTCTAAATAAATACAAGAAACTACTACTAGCGAATAGCGATTGCATAACTTTAGTTCTACTGATCATCAGACTCTAAATCCATGAATTTACCATTAAAAGCATGTCTCTATCACATATCCAATGGTGTAAGGCTCCATGATAACTGTACGAACAACCATACACAGAACACTGCCTATTACTCTATCAGGAACACTGCTGACACAAGCTACTATATAACTGTCTGTACTAATAGTTAACCACTGCATCCATGATATCATGTTGATAACATGTCCATGCTACATATGCTTGAATCTTACTGCATAAGTCATCCACACATACTACTTACCATATGTTGTCATCAATGAAAAACATACAGTCAGTACTGGCCTGCTGGCAAATCTCCAACAATCTCCCCCTTTGGCATTGATGGAAACATATGGAATGAAAAACTCCACCAATCCAAATGAAAATTTATTTTATAAAATTCTCCATTTCCTCTTCAAAAATGCCCCAAAGATGAGTCCTCCATCTGCTGCAATATTCTTCAACATTCTCCATTTCCTCAACTAAACTGCTTCCATAACTAAATACTACTCCTCCTTAGTATGTTACTCCTTCTTTTAATACTTTTTTCATGACTATATATTACTCCCCCTTTGACATTAATGGAAAAGGGTGCCAATCAGTTTAAGCACCAGTACTACTCCTGAAGTAGAGTAGTCAACCATCCATCAGTCCCTAAGGATTGATGCTCTTTCCTCTTTCTTCTAAGCAGAATCAGGGAAGGGAATTACTCCCAACTTTTCCCTAAGATACTCAAAAGTATCCTTAGGCAAGGGATTTGTGAATATGTCTGCCAATCGATCTTTAGTACTTACATAGTCCAACTTGACTTCTTTCTCTGCCACATTCTCTCTTAAGAAGTGATACTTAATCTCAATGTCCTTTGTCCTTGCATGCATCACAGGGTTCTTTGACATGTTGATAGTGCTAGTGTTATCACAGTTAATAACAATAGGACAATCAATCTAAATTCCAAAATCCTTAATCATATGCTTGATCCAAACAATTGTAGAACAATTCAGGGTTGTTGCAACATATTTTTCTTCTGTTGTTGACTAAGAGACACAATTTTGCTTCTTACTTGTCCAAGTGACAAGTCTGTCGCCAAGAAACACTACTCCTCCTGATGTACTCTTTCTATCATCAATGCATCCTACCCAATCTGCATCAGTATAAACATGAAGCTCAACATTTTCTAAATTAGGATACCATAGACCATAATCTATAGTGCCCTGCAAATATCTTAATATTCTCTTTACTTCAATGAGGTGACTTTGTTTAGGCTCTACTACAAATCTTCCAACTATGCCAACTGCATTTGACATATTAGGTCTTGTTTGAGTAAGATAAATGAGTTTACCAATCATATACTTGTACAATGTTATATCTACTACAGGAGAATCATCTTCTTTTGTAAGCTTGCATCCAGTTATCATAGGTGTTCCTACTGGATTGCAATCATCCATCTTGAATTTCTTCAATATTTCTTTCACATACTTAGACTAATTAATGAAAATACCTTTCTTTGTCTACTGCACATTTAGTCCCAAAAAGTATTTGATAGGACCAATCATACTCATCTCAAACTCACTCTATATTTCTTTAGCAAATTCTACACTCAATTTGTCATTACCCCCAAAGATAATGTCATCAACAAATATAGCCACAAGTAGTAGTCCTTCAGATGTTTCTCTTATAAATAGATTACAATCTACTACTCCTTTCTTGAATCCAATCTTTGTTAAGTATCCATCAAGTCTCTCATACCATGCTCTAGGGCTTTTCTTAAGTCCATAGAGGGCTTTCTTCAATCTACATACCATATCAGGTCTATCTGATAGGGTGAATCCTTCTGGCTACTCAATGTATACTTCTCCCTTTAGCTCTCCATTCAAGAATGCTGACTTAACATCCATCTGATAAACATTGAAGTTTTTTAATGTTGCAAAAGCTAGAAACAACTTAATAGCTTCTAACTTGCTTACTGGTGCAAAAGTGTCTGAATAGTCAATACCTTCTCTTTGTGCATATCCCTTACATACCAATATTTCTTTTTTCCTTACTATTGTACCATCTTCATTCATCTTGTTCCTGAATATCCACTTTGTTCCAATTAAATTCTTATCACTGGGTCTTGGGACCAGTTCCCAAGTATCATTCTTGATAATCTGATCTAGTTCTTCTTTCATAGCATCATGCCAATCTGAATCTTTGCATGCATCTTCAACACTTAAGGGTTCAATATGAGATAGTAAACATACCGCTTCACTGCTAGCTGAGTTCTTTTCTTGTGATCTTTTTAAAACTTTGTTGCTCTGATCTCCAATGATGTCTTTCTTGGAATGGTTTCTAGATGTAAACTTTGGAACCTTAGGTGATGCTGACTCATCAGCCTTAGGATTTTCTTCTTCACTTATCTTAGGGTCATTGAATAACACATCAATACTGTCAAACATTTCTTGAATAACTATCTCACTAGTGGAGGGTCTGGGTTCTTCTTCAATCATGGCTGAGTAACCATGATATCTTTCTTGAACCATAAAATTTTCATCAATCTTAACATGAGCATTTTCAATGATCTATTTCAATCTTAAATTGAAATTTCTATAAGCTTTACTTTTGGTAGAGTAACCAAGGAAAATACCTTCATCACTTCTTGCATCAAACTTGCCTACTGCTTCATCCCTCTTGGTGTAGCACTTGCTTCCAAAGATTCTGAAGTATTTTATTGTGGGAACATTACCAAACCATAGCTCATATGGTGTTTTCTCTGCACTAGGACTTAATTGAATTCTATTGATAGTATAGACTGTTGTATTGACTGCATCTCTCCAATAGGTGTGTGCAACTTTTCTTTCAATCATGATGGTGCACATTGTATCAAGGATGATCTTATTCCTTCTTTCTACAATTCCATTATGCTGAGGGGTTCTAGGTGCACTCAACTGTCTCTTTATGCCATGTTCTTCATAGTACTCATAGAATCTATTAGAGGTAAATTTTCCTCTTCTATCTGATCTCAGACATTTTATCTTTAGTCCAGATTCATTCTATTAGAAAGTAAAGTCCACCAAGATAACTGAGAGGGGGGGTGAATTAGTTATTAGATAATTATAACCTTTATCAACTTCAACATCATTTAACCATATAAGCAATGAAATTAACAACCATAGAAAGATATTCATATACAATAATACAATGACACAAGATATGTTGACTAGGGAACCTCTTGATCAAAGAGTAAACCCTGGTGGGAATGATGCCCACAAAAGATGAACTAATATGAATATTCCTTGTGAAGGGATGGAATTTTTTAAGAGTCTTATGAATTACATTCAGTACATATGAGTCCATGTTAGGAGACTTTGAATCCCAGCTAAATGATTCTAACCCTGTTAGGAGTTATGGAAGATAGAAGGACCCACTGCCCAAATAGCTTCAATGGCAAGATCACTAAACACACTGTCCAACTGATCTCTAGATTATTCAATAGAATAAATTCAAACTATTACTTATCTCAACAATATGTTACCTCTTCTCTGACTATGCCAAACCGCAGTCACTACTACACCAGATCTCAGATTTACATTTTTGTACCTCGCATACCTTCTTTCCACAAATTCGCTTTCACAATTTCATTCACTCTTACATTACTTCCTTTTCATACATACAACAAGGAAAACATTCCTTCCTTTATACCACACTCAAGTAATTACAAATGAGTCAGCATCTAAATTACAAAATAAAAGTTTCCACATGTTACATCAAAATTACACAAAACTATCGGCTTCCAATTAAAATAACACTTCATTCGTGCGACCTCAAAGTTTGTGCTGTCATCCATGTCACTATCAATATGTCTTCAACTTCTCTCTAACTACACATAACCAGATTCCATCTCGATTAGGAGATATCATCCAATTTCCACAAACTGCTACTTAGGAACACTACTTGAATACTGCTTCCACTAAAATGCTCATAACTTCCATGAATAAATGAATTACTATCTGTGCTTTTAATCATGAAAATATAACATATCATAGAGTAAATCCTCAACATCACATAGCTTGATCTCTAATATCCCACATGCACTAATCCAAACACTATCTGCTCCTCTATAAATCTCAGTAGATCACTGTGTTGACATCAATGACAATCACAGTCATGAATGCAATAATAACTATTACAGAATGGCTACTAATACTCCCATAGGATATATTCAGCATTCATTCTTAGCACATTCTCAACCTTAGCTTTAAATATCTTTAAGTTTTCAAATGCTTCTTACTTATCTTTCAAGAAAGCAACCCACATCATTCTAGTATAATCATCAACAAACAAAATGAAATACCTTTCACCATAGTATGATCTTGTTTGATTTGGTCCACATAGGTCTGTATGGATCAGATCCAACTTGTTCTCTACTAAATTATGCTTGCTCCTGAATGAGTTTCTCACATGCTTTCCCATCACACATTCCCTGCATATGGTATCAACTAGTTTTTCTATGCTGGGTAGATCTCTTACTACCTTTACATTGCTTATCTTTACTCTGTTATCAAAATTGATATGACATAGTCTTTTATGCCACAACCAACTGTCATCAACTTTAGCAACAAAACAACTTGCTTCTGAATTGAGTTGGAAAACATTACCTTTAGGCTTTGAGCTTGATGCAATCATAACACCATCCTTGTTGTTAATGATGCATTTGTCATCTTTGAACTCTAACTAACAACCTTTTCCAAGTAACTGCCCAACACTACGAAGGTTATGTTTCAAACCATCTACATAGAGAACATCATCAATATTGTTCTTTCTTTCCAATGTGATAGCTCCTCTACCAATGATAGGTTTAGGAGTGTTATCTCCAAATCTAACCATGCCACCATTGTATTTCTCTAGATGAACAAATCTATCTTTATCACCTATCATGTGATGTGAACAACCACTATCTATAATCCAGTCTGTCCTTATATCATCTTGTGAAATTAATGCTAGTTCTTGTTCCTCTTTCACATCTTCATGATCTGTCTTGTTACTCATTTTCTCTATAATAGCAATAAATCCAATTTCTTCTTCACCTGATTCATCATCTAAAACTCCTTCTCTAGCATAGTAATATTCCTTAGAGTACTTAGGCTTGTAGTCATTTTTGAATTTTCTAGTTCTTGTAGGACACTTAGATGCAAAGTGACCAATCTTATTACATGAAAAGCACTTAAATGGAAGTTGACCTTCATATTTTCCTTTGCCTTTCTTTTCTCTTTTAGCAATCATAGAAATGAAATCATCTAGTGTTTTCTCTTCATCATCATCAAAATTACTAGAAGTGTTTGTAGATTTCTTACCATGGACTATTGCTTTGAAGGCTATCTCACTTTTAGGTTTTGTCTTCAATCTTTAAATGTCAAAAGCTGAGATTTTTTTGATCAAGGTCTCTCTCTTGAAATTTGATGTAAGCTGCATGGTCTCATCAAGGATGTTGATCTTATTTTCATATTTTGGAGTGAGAGTAGTCATCAATTTGTCCATAATATCTTCCTCTGAGATCTCTCCACCATTGTTCTTGATTCCAACAACTACTTCATTAATCATTTGATTGTAAGCTCTGATGTTTTCTTCATGTAGCATCTCTAATGCATTGTATCATTTCTTCCATGTTTTTCTATGTGCATCCTTTGCTTGTTTGTCTCCTTCAAATATGTCTTCTAGGTACTTCCATATTTTGTGGGTTGTATCTACCTTCTTTATTTATGAAAAATCACTATCAGATAGGGTGCTGATAAGGGCTTCTTTGGCTATTGCATTCTGATGAAACAATTCCTTTTTCTTTTTAGTAGCATCATCCTTAGCAAGGTCTTCCAAGGTAGGGATCTTGACTGCTTTGATAGTTACATCAAAAACTTCAAAAGAAATGCATTGCAAATGAGTCACCATCTTGTTCTTCCAATCAAGATAATTCTCTCCATCAAACTTAGGACTTTCTTTTCTGAAGTATGCCATCTGATCAACCTCAAGCTATTAAAATTTCTCTCTGAGGCACTTAGCTTTGATACCAATTGTTAGGAATAGTCCCAAGAGATAACTAAGAGGGGGGATGAATCAGTTATCTACAAATTTCAATTATTTATCCAATTAAGTATACTTAAACATAAAGCATAAACACAATGAAAGAAAAATTGAACACAACACCAATATTTTGGTTATGGGGAAATCCAAATAGGTAAAAACCTCGGTGGGAGTTGACACCCACTAATATTTTGTACTAGTGTATTATGATCCTTGTTAGAAGATCCTTAACCCTGTTAGGAGTTGCTTTACAATATATTTAGTACAGTAGACCTGGTCAAGAGTCAGACCCTGTTAGGAGTCTTTTACAATAATCCTTGTTAGGGGAGAGGACACACTATCTGAGAGCACACTGCTCAAAGGGGTGAAGGCTACAACCTTTTATTTAACAGATACACACTATATCTAGATCTTGGTGAACTGCGCTTTGACCTGTTGTTTGGATTAGTTCCAATGTAGAGCACAAATACTTTACTTGGTCACATAGACCTTCTTCTGATGGCTCAATGCTTCGCACACTCTACTCTACTCTTACTATCAACCATGAACCACACTCTAGCAATCACAAATGACTGCCTATAAATATCTTTCCTCTAAATGATATAATCAAGTCAGCCTATTAGAACCACCTTGAAATCATATTAGAGAAACCATAACAAACTCCAATAACAATTTAGTCAGCTCTACTAAGCACACAACACATTCTGGGACCTGTCTAATAAGATAATTGTAGACGCACGCTACATACTGTCGGCTCTACCAAAACAACTAGATCTTTCTCCTCAAGCTGAATTACTTCATGTGCTCTTAACCAAACATCACTAACTCTTCTCTAAGATTAAATCCAAGGCCACATATTGAAATGATAGGCACAACTCTAGAACCAATAAAATCTTTGTCGGCTCTTCTGAATAAACACAAGAAACTGCTACTGGTGAATAGCGACTGTATTACTTCACTTCTATTGATCATCAAAATCTACATCCATGAATGTAGTATTACTAACATGTCTCCATCACATATCCAAAGGTGCAAGGCTCCATGATAACTATACGAACAACCATACACAGAACACTGCCTGTTACTCTGTCAGGAACACTGCTGACACAAGCTGCTATATAACTATCTGTACTAATAGTTAACCACTGCGTCCATAATATCATGTTGATAACATGTCTATACTACATATACTTGAAGCTTACTACATAAGTCATCCACACATGCTACTTACCATATGTTGTCATCAATGACAAACATACAGTCAGTACTGGCCTACTGGCAAATCTCCAACACAATTTATTATTGACATAGTACATAACATACTCAAAAGTGCCTTTTTTTTTCCAAGCACTATTCCAACATCATGGTCTAGAGTATCAATATGCATGTGGAATGGGAGATTGTAATTAGGGCCTCATAGGATAGGTACTTTAAACAATATATCTTTTAGTGCTTAAAAGTCCTTCTAACAATTATTAGTCCAATCAAAATTCACATTTTTTATGAGTAGGACAAATAATGGTGCATAAATCTTGTTGGAGTCTTTGATGAGTCTTTTATAGTAACCAACATGTAGTAGGAAGCTCCTAACATACTTCTATTTAGTGGGGACATGTAGTCTCTTAATACCTCAATCTTAATAGTATTAACCTCTATAGCCTATTGAGAGACATAATGGTCGAGAACTACTTCTTGCATCATCATATAGTATGTTTTGTTTCTTGATGAAAAATTATAGTTCTGGAACATTTGTAGAACTTTCTTCATATTTGTTAATACTTCCTCATAAATATCACCATATGTGGTGAAATTGTTTATGTAAACTTTCATTGAGTCATGAGTTAAGTCTAATAAAATATTGAGGACTACTCTGTGAAAGGTGGTAGGATCATTACAAAAACCAAAAGGCAAGACTACATATACATATGTACCCTAGGGGCAAGTGAATGTTGTCTGGTCCTTGTCTTATAGTGTAATTCTTATTTGGTTATAACCACTAAAACCATCTAGAAATGAGAATTAAGTTACTTATCTATTAGAGATTCCAATACTTGATCAACGAAAGGAAGAGGAAAGTGATCCTTCCTTGTTGCTAAATTGAGTTCTCAGTAGTCAATACAATCTCTCAAGTTCATGCCTTTCTTGGATTAATTACAAGAGCTGAGACCTATTGACTAGTATAAATAGAGTATATAAATATGGCATTCAATAACTTGTGCATTTCTATCTTTACTATATCCTTGGTAGTTGGAATCATCATTCTCTAAGGTCACTTGATTGGTCTAAAACATTCCTTGATGTATATTTATTATGTACAATTATTTTCATCTAGTCCCTTAATTTTTTGATGGTCCCAAGAAAAACTTGTCTTGTGTTCCTACAATAGAGAAGTTAACTACATTTGTTGTTATTGATTGAGCTTATTATTAATATATATGTTTTTCAAGGGTTATTTCCAACTAAGTGGTATGGAGACTTGTTGATGTATCATTCATACATGAAATTCCTACATCACTCGTGTGAGGAAGCAACTTAGGAAAAAAATTGTAGTGGACAAGTAGTTTTCAGAAAATGTTACAAGAAGCAAGGTGTGTAGTGGATAGGAAGGGTAGGTTGGTTAGGATGGTCTCTTTGCATTCATTTTTTAGTTATTTCAATATATATTAGATAAAATAGTGTCTTCATCCTACAACACAAGCATAGGACTCTTATCAATTACCATAAAATCTTGCAAAGTTTTTCCCTCACTATCCCAAAGGTCAAGCCATATTCTTTGATCAACATCATGATGTGGTCAAGTAGGTAGATAAACAACTATTTTATTTGTAACATTTTTATTTTAAATCATCATCTCACCTAATATACATCCAATCAGAGCATCTAAAGTAGCAAGCCAATGTTTGTCCAAGAAGAGTGGATACCTTCCCAAGTTGACCTTAGGATGCAGAATTATAAAATTTGTAGGATACTCCCAAGAAGATAATCTAATAACAAGATCTTCCATGATCCCCTCAAGCTTTACTATGGAGATATCAACTAGCTTTAGGACTATAGGAGTGGGTCATAAATTTAAAAAAAGTACAATTTTTTGTATTGTTTATCTAGTCATTAGATTAATGGCTTCCCCTGTGTCAACTAGTGTATTGTATAATCATTATATTAATAGTTAAATTTACTACAAGGTTACCGGGATTGGTATATGTACAAACAATGTCCACAAATTATCCCACAACATGAACTATTAGAGGACCTTTATTTTTCCTTCCAAGATTCTTAATACTTAGTACTTTGATGTTCTTATTATAGATAGTGATATGTTTGATTTCTTGAAATAGTGGAATTTTAATTCAAATATTCATGAGTTGGTCAAGGAAATCAAAGGCTCATTCAAGTTCATTCTTTCAAGAGTTCAAACTTTTTGAAAATGGTGGAGTTGAAGTCTTGAAAGGTTCTTTCTCATGTAAGGGATTATGTTTTTTTAATAGAGGATTAACATTAGTTGATGCTTCTTCTAAAGGAATCTCAATATTGAGTGATAATGTTGGAAAAGATAGAGTTTTCTCATAGAAAAGATGCATTTTATTAAAGTTTAGAATTATTTTAGTATTATAAGGCACTGAGGGGGGGGGAGGGTGAATCAGTGCATCCACAAGTCTGAAAATTTTAACAATAATATTCCACAATAACACACATGCAAATGATAATATAGCCATGAAGCATAACAAATAAAACATTCACACACAATGAACAGAAGAATCAAGATTTTTCCTATGGAAAACCTTGTTATAGGGAGAAAATGACATGCGGGAATGATGCCCATAAATTTCACTAGTGCACTGATGAAATCTTCCCTTTTAGGAGAAACTAAAAAAACCCTTTTGAGATTATACATGGTTAAGAGTATTTATAGCCTTATTAGAAGCTACAACAGTCATGTTAAAGACTACCCAGTTAAGGGGTTTCAAACTCCTTCTGAGAGTTACCTTGTTAGAGGATTTATACTTCAGATCCTATTAGATATCCTTTTCACTCTGTTAGAAGTGACCTTGTTAAAGGATTTCACCTACAAACCTATTAGGGCTTTCCTTGAGATAAACCCAAGAATAAAATGATCTAATTATGACACTTTCTGTCTGACAGATCCACTTCAACTCTACTCAAATCACTTTTTTGGTCATACACACTTTTCCTTCAACAACCACAATCATCACAACATCCAACCATCATCATTTCCCTTTAATTTTATCTTTTATATACACTTTTTAGACTTTGGAAGAACCCTAAAATGTGTTATTGATGTCGGCCTCCTAAACCCATATAAATTCATAAGTGATCACATAAACATAGGAAATTGTGATCCATAATGTCGACTCTTGATAATATAATTCAAAAATAATACAATAATAACTTTAATCCAATCGCCACCTTGAATTCATCACCTTGTTCAAACCAGTTGGTTGTTCTAGCCGATATACTAGTGTTTCCTCCAAATATTCAACTGTACTTCAAATCTACTTATTCAATCATAGATGTAGTTAAATATGCCTCTATAGATGGTTTTTTTTTCAATCTCATGCCTTAAATAGATCTCCAAATCCAAATTTGGTCACATGTGTTACTCCTAAGAGCATTAATGGTTGTCATTAGTATCATTCAGTCATATAGTTGGTAAAGGAGACAAGATAGGATAGTCAGTCAATACACAGAGCTTAGACACGAGAAGAACACAAGGAAGATTACTATGATAACCAAATATAGTTTTGACCGTGTTGGTTATATTTTTAGGCTTTTGAGTTTGTCCTTTCCAAGTCTTGGTTTACCTCTTGTTTGCAATCTTTCCTGTGGTCCTAGTGTATGAAATTCTTTTAGTTTTGCCCTAATCAGGTTTGAAAAACCTCGCCCTATGTTTTATCCTTGAAAATCTTATTTCTAGGTCTTGATCTTTGAGTTAGCCCTAATTTCTTATGTTTCATCGTTACTTTTTGGGTCACTTTAGTGTCTTGATAATGCACGTGCTCTTTTCTTTCAAGCATTCACTGAATCATGCAGTCTTTATTTTGTAGTAGCAAGTCACTTAGTGAACTAGTGAATGTGTTAAATCCTAGTTATATGTCATGATAGTTGCTAAGTCTCTAGATCATTCAGTGGTTACCCAAAACCTTTGTGCAAATGAGAAAATGTATGGTCTCCTATTTGCTCATCTCCTGGCAGTTTCCTATTGGTATTCAGTGACTCGATGTGGCAGTTATCTTTGATTCTCCCAATCAAGTGGTTATGTTATAAGAGACCCAACAAACTGGTGAACACCGTCAATTGTCTTCTCATTCGGCAGCTATGTTTTAATCTCATGAAGACTGGGTCCTACTCAAATTTGTCAAATGATTCAGCGACTAAGTCATGTTTGATATCCTCTAAATTTGGTAGACTTGGCAATGAATTCTGATGGATGGCTAAGTTTTCACTTTGTTCGCTTAGTCTCAAGAAAATGGTAGTGTCTCTAAGCTATGCAGCGATTAAGTGAATGTGATATTTGCAAGACCTCGAAGGTTTTAGTAGAGCCCCAAATAATCCAGCGACTTGGTGAATGAAGCAAAGGTTGAAGAGTTTTAGTAGTCGCTGATTCTCGGAATGAAAAAGGTTATGGTCAAGGTTCTTAAATGATTTAATGCCAACCGTGGCTTATGATAATGATCAATGGCTAGCATGTAATCTTAGGAGTTAACCGCTGGTTTAAAAGGTATTCAACGAATTAGAGATACAAGTAATTTCACCCGTTCTCAAGGCTTGATTATGGTTATAATTTTCTTCATGAGAATGCGAGAATACTTTGTTCGCTGATTCTCTAGATAAGTGTTGGGTTAAAGTGAGTATCTAAGAACTGGCGAAGTCTTTTAGTCACTAAAACTCTGAAGCAGATGGGTCTTAGCATGATTATCAAAAGGGTTTCCCGTGCATCATTGATCATCTTTGAGATCAACGGTGGTGGCAAAGTTCTGAGATTGAACCATGAGTTACTGAATTCTTTTGAGATTAAGTGAAGAGGCTTGTTGCATGATCTCGTAACTCAACCTTGGGTCAGGTTTTCTTTCAGAGATTATGATATCCTTTGCTCACGTGTTTGCTGAATTGTGTTTGGTTGAGTTTTTGTTTCTCTATTGTTGAAAGCCATTGTGAGGTGGAATAAAGTACTATGCTAGATGACAAGGAGTAGATAGTCGTCCAATCAGGTTTTAAATGAAGGCTTGCATTAGTTAATAAGGGTTTTAATGCAAAAAAGGCCATGATTATAGCTTGCGCCATGTTTTGATTATTTAAATAATTCTATCAACATTCACGCCACGGCTAGCTCTAATTTGAAGGTTGGCAATATGCAGAATTGAATGCTGAGGCAACTTAGGTTGGATTTGCCATGATTTGGTGATCAAATGCACACAAATTTTCAAGTATATAGATAGGATTGCATAGCTTTTTGTGCTCAAAGTCATTTTGGAGATAATTGAGAATGTGTTGTTCTAGGAGTGAGCAAGTAGTGCAAAGAATTGTAGAGCTGAGAGTTCCTACTCTATTAAAAGATGAGTCATCATGTAGCAAGTGTAGCATCATCCAGTGGAGCCAAGAAGGCACAGAAGGCACAAGGTGGAGCCCAAAAAGAACAAGGTGGAGATGACAGGGGGAAGCCAAATTATTCAGATGAGTTCGTTAGGTTGCTTCCTGGCTCAAATTAGAATAAGAAGGCCATAGACACTGTATTCAAAGATCTCATGGACAAATGTAGGGACCCTCATACTTCTACAGGTTCTGGTTTTTCCCTGTTCTTATATTTTTATAATAATAGGAGTAAGCCTATGCCTGTATGTAATGTTTGGGTACTGGGAATGGTGAAATTTATTGTGCCAGATGTGTTTGTAGATGTTGACTTAATCATTGAATTGGCTAGGTTATATGATCCTATTTCTAGGTGTATTAGACGTACAGACCAGTCTGTGTTTCTTTCTCTAGATAGGGGGTCTTTTATGAAGGCTTTCAATTTTTATGCATCATCCTCTATTGAGATTGATTTAAGGAAAGCGAGGGAGAAATATGTGAGTAATGTGGGGCTAGTGAAGAACCAGATAGTTAAGCATATGCCTAAAAATGATAGGTACATTGCCCCTCTCCCACCGAATATGAATGCCCCCTATTATTTTACAACTCTCAACCATTATATGAAGCTTTTATGCCATGGATTGTGTAGGGTTTTGGGTATAGATGGGGATGATGATAAGCTGCCTATCAACCTTCTAATGATAATCCTAGATATTTAGAACACACAAACTAATATTGACTATGATTATATCCAGTATATAATCGCTAGGTTGCATGATGGATTTGTTTCTGTTAAGGAAAAGAAGAGGCCCATTAAGTTCTTGCATTACTCTCTTCTTCTGCATCTAATTCTTTACCATCATGTCAATGATTTTGATTCTAGGGTGTTGAAGATAAAAACCCATTTCAAGGACATTCCTAGCCCAATGCAGTATTGGGTAAAGATTTGGAATACTACATCCAATGAATGTGATTTTTCCATTTTTGAGAATTACTTTGTCTACCCGGTGCTAGAAATTTTGGGTACCAATGTAGAAAGATTTCCAACTAGGGTTTTGAGAATTTTAAGGCCAATGTAGTTTGAAGACAAATGGCTAGGGAATCATAATTGGGGAGACTTTTACCTAGGAAACAAGTCCACATTCATCAAAGTTTATGGATGCCCTCAACCTCCACACCTACTCCTAAGATACGTACCTCCTAGGGTGGCCATGATGGATTTTATTTGGCAATTGAGGTGGATAGATAAGGAGCATCTAGGGCCACATAGGAAGGGTACCTTCACACCCTGACAGTTCAAGTTTGATAGTTTTCTGATTGGGAAAAGGGCATTGGATCAAGTTAGTAGTTGGCTACATCATTTCAAGATGACTGCAGGGACATGCAGATATGTTGACTCTGAGTGTTTTATTAAGATGGCCAAGTTGACCTTGATCCCAAACATTGGAACAATTAAGGAACATGAGGGCCTTGATGAGGAGGATGTAGTAAGAAATATAATAGACTTTGATGAAGCCAAAAGGAAATGGACCAAATACTTTGATCTACTGGACTTGGAGACACAGTTAAAGGAGGCTAAAATGCCTTTTGGTGGGTTTTTCCCTGAGTTATCATATTTGCAGAGGATGGAGAAAATGGTAGAAATGAATGGCACCCTGTCCAACCAATTGGAAGGGATGCTTGAGGAGAGATTGGAAGTACCAAAGAATTATTCCACTTCTGAGCCTGAGGAATTTACTAATGATTCACAAGAGACCGAAAGTCCACCTCCAGCAGGTGAAGAATGAATTATTGAATTAACTTTAAATCCATCAGTGGTGGAGGTCATTCCAGAGCCACCTTTGAAGAAATAAAAAATTGAGATTGGTAAGCCCTCTAGGAAGAAGAAATCAAAGAGGATCCTGGATAGTGCAGCAGTTCTTGTGCCAAGCACAAGGGCCTATCACCATCAGTTAAGAAAAGCTATTAGGGAAGGAAAGAAGGTAAAGACATAGGAGACAAAGGACTTGACTCTGTTACTGGGGCAAGATGAAAGGGAGTTGTACCAAGAAGAGTTTCTCAGTGATGACCAGTTTTTCAAAAGTAAGGAATGCATGGACTTCCTTATTTGGAGGAAACATGAGGAAGTCAAGAAGGCCTTTCCTGAGGGCCTTAACTTCATATGATCTTAGCCTTGAGAAGATTTATGTTGAGGAAGCTAGAGAGATGGTTAAAACAAGTGGTCTGCTTTTAATTCTAGGGTGGGATTTGATTTCTACCTTTATTATTGATCAGATCAGAAAGCAGCCAAAAGGAAGCTTTTCTTATGAAGTACACATCGATGACATGATTAGAGGAAGTGGTTATGACCTAAATTCATAGGCTGTAGCACTTTG
Source organism: Chamaecyparis obtusa (assembly GCA_027943335.1). Taxonomy (NCBI): domain Eukaryota; kingdom Viridiplantae; phylum Streptophyta; class Pinopsida; order Cupressales; family Cupressaceae; genus Chamaecyparis; species Chamaecyparis obtusa. The sequence goes on from BSBK01000367.1 coordinate 662,686, forward strand.
GTCATTGGCCCCAAAAAATCAAAAACCCTCTCTGGTCAGTATTGAAGATAAAATGGAGGGTAATAAAATTGTGTGGACAGTGCAGAATACAACTAATATTGAAGTTTCAAAGGCAATGACTCACTTAGCTCATCTTAATGAGGAAAAGACCACACAATTATCTAAGAGATATGCTACATTGTTTGAAAATTCAATGAAGGTTTCCAAGGACAGAGATCTCAAAATCATGGTGATCAAGATGGAAAGTGAGTTAGAGGAACTAAAAGCAAAGCTTGAAGAAACAGTAAAGATAGTTCCTCCCCTCCCATTGCAGATTGAGGCCCCTCTTTAGATTGATGTAGAAGTACCTGATAAGCCTACTGAGGATTTGGAAAGGATAAAATTGGATGCATCTCTAGACACTGTAGCAAGAATTGTGCAATATAGATAGGGTAAAATAAAGGAAAGAATGGAGTCAGTCCATAAATCAGTCAATCTATTACACCAGGCCAATGGAAAAGTGAATGAATCTTTGATCACTTTGGAGCCACTTTATAGTGTATGGTCAGGAAGGAGCACATTGTTTGATAAGTTGAATGATTTGCAAGAATACAGGTCTGATATTCCTAAGGTAGTAACTGAAGTTTATGAAAAGATTGGTTTGGTAAGTGTTGTATTTAGTTTCTTTAAAGGTAAGTCTAACCAAATAAAGGCCAAGTTAGCTATGTTTGACAAGAATTACTGCAAGTACTTGCCTTCTATGTATGATGATAGTGGAAGTGTGGTCAGTTTGGAAGAGTGGAAGGTGTCAATGGATCAGCTAGTAATTAAACAAGATTTTTTCCTTGGTAGTGACAATGCTTTAGATTTGGAAAGATGCAACAATATAATTGATAGTTTATTTAAGATTGAAAGTGACTGCATAAAATTTGTAGCAGAAGCCAAAAATATAACTGATTCCACATGGGATTAGTAGATCAAATCATTACAAGAGCTACAGAGTTACAACTGGCCATCTGATGATGATGTAGCAGCATGGGGCCAGTTAAAAAAAAGAAAAGAAGAAGAAGTCAGCTACTCAGACAACAGAAGAGGAAGAAGAATAGAGAGCACATGGCACCTGATCCAAAATTTGAGGGAGAGCATGTTCAAATAGAGGATGATGTAAGTTAGCCGGATGGTAGTCATCATTCATGCAACAAATTTAGCAACTTCTCTGAAATATCCTTAGACAAAGGTGCCACCTGCGAAATTGTTGAGAAGTGGATAATTGCAATCTGTTGTTGCAATCAAATTTTGTCAGTTTGTAATTTTGTCTTTAGTGTAAGATCTTTTCCCAGCCATCTGAAGCTTTTTGCATCCTTTGAGGATTCCAAGATGGTTGTGGGTATATATAGCAAGTTTTTGCTCTTTTCAGGCGTGGATACATTTTGTAAAGAAGTTTTGAGATATAGAACCTTATTTTCTTTGAAGTCAAGAGAATACTATATTAACACATTTTTATTATTAATACAAAGATGGTAGAACTCTGTTACTACTACTTGTTGTCTCTGTGTATGGATACTTTAGTTTTCTTATGCATTTAAATTGTAAGGCTTTTTCAATGCATTGTTCACAAGGTGAATATAGGGGTTAAACTTAAGTTTCTTTCAAGGGAAGAGTAAAATCTTAAGGGAGGTCTCTGTGAATTAATGGTCCATGTATGAATTTGATAACAATTATAGGAATTAGAAGAATCGGATGTCAGGCATGCCATTTGGGTTCTAGTATATTTGTCTTGATAGATTTTTGTGGAGATAGGGTTTGACTCCAATGCCCAAGTAGATAAGGCACTAGTTTGAGATACATTTGCATCTGTTGCCACCAGAATATATAAATAAATGATTCATTTTAACTTTCTTTTCATGATCTTTATCTGAATCATTCTATGATAAATTCATGGATGTATATCATAATGCTTTACAGAAGCACTAAATGAGGTTAGCCTTCCTTGAGTTTAACTCTTAAAAAGAATAAGGATGAATGTCCTTAAGCCATTGTTCCATGTTGTTGCTTTCATAGTTTCCATCATATTGTTATGTATCAAGATACTTTGGGCTATACTAAGAGTTGTAATGTCTTATTGAGTTAATTCTGAAAGGGACAACATAGCAGTGAAGGAGCTAATTCAAAATTCAAAGCTCATTTAAATATTGAATTGTTATAGGTAAACCCGCCTGAGTTTTTACACTCGAAGTGAAGAAGGTTTTACAAATTTATTACCTTAGTGCTTGCATTTCGCTAGATGTATCTATTGGGACTACAAGAGTTTATGAATTTTTAATCATCTGCAGATTTGAGCACCAACAAAATTGGTGACTCTACTGGGGAATAATTTGAATGCAAATGAACAATAGGTTGGTACAATACTGATTCACTGTCTGTTTGCAAGCCAATATAATAATTTGATTCCCGCTTGTTAGTGGGTGGCGACTCTAATAATCTATGTTTACCAGTCGCTGGTATCTGTAAGTGTTAATATATTTTGTGTGACATACCATGAGTCAGCCTAGGTTCACTAGATCATATTTCAAAGACCACCCAAAGAATAATATGGGTGATGAGCTTCATACACCTAGTAGGAAGCAATGGTCTAGGAGAAATCGCACCAATACTAATTCCTTGGGACCTTCAAGGGATAGATTACCTACACCACATACCCATGAAGCTTCGTCTTCTTCTGATGACCCCGAGCATGTCAAGAATGTCACGCCTAGTGTACACTTTTCCCAAAAGGAAGAAATCATAGAAGTAGGTTATTTCCCTACGAGAGAAACCCTAGAACAACTAGGAGAAACTTTTTCCACTGAAACTGTTTCATATGATTGGGAAAAGTTAAGGGAGGAAGTGATTTCTCTAAGGAAAAAGGAGCGTGAACAATTGGAAGAGATTGCTAATAGAGTGAAAGTGAGGGAACAACAAATTTATGAATTTCTCATGGAGAGGCAAGAACTTATCATCAAAACTAGGAGAAATGAAGCCCAGGCTAGGGATCTAAACCAAAGTGTTCAGGGTTAAGCAAAGAATTGTTTGGTGATATGGAGGCTTTGAGGAAATAGGCTCAAGATACCAAGCTTAGCCAAAATGAGTTTGAAGGAACAGGCCATGTTCTTAGGTAATTGCACCCCTCCAAAATCTAAAGAAATGAGGATATTAAAAATGCTCCCAAAGAAGTCCCTGATAAGGGAAAACAAAAAATGGTGAGTGTAAATATTAATGAGCCTAAGAAAGTTGTAGCTATTCCTACTGTACCTTCCCAAACAAGCTTGGATATAGAGAAGGCCAGAAAAGCTAAGGAAGATTTAGCTCTTCAGCTTGAGAAACTAGAATTGGAAGCTATTGTAGATGAGATGAAGAGGAAGATTTCTTTCTTACATACAAATATGAATACATCTGCTAGCAACTCTATCCCTGTTACACTAGGAATTCCCTCACCTAACCAGCTTAGCAATTTACTTCCAAATCCTCAAGCCTTCCACCCTGGACAAATTTTACCTGGTCAAATTCCTAATCAAGTTCCCCTTGTAGTTAGTAGTATAGTAGGGACTGTACCTTGTCAAAATATTGCAGCAACCCCTCTGGTCCAACCAAATATCCAAAGGAGACCAGTTCATTTGGATAGATATAGGCCTTTATTTTTTGAGGGTATCCCTAGTCAACCTAATGCTATTCCTAATGAGATTAGGAAGAAAATCCCATTATTCACTGGAAACAATGTGATTACTTGTGAAGAACACTTGAAATTTTTCATAGATAAAGTTAATGACTATAAGATTGAGCATGAAGATGTTATAATGAAGCTTTTTGTTCAATCATTGATTAAAGATGCTAGGGATTGGTATAGGGGTCTTCCTGAGAATAGTATTGCATCTTGGGATGAGTTTGTCAGATGTTTCAAGGAGAAATATGCAGAACATGTGAACTCTAGTTACATGCTCAATGAGTTTAACAATATCAAGAAGCATTATAATGAGAGCATGTCAAAGTTTAATAGTAGGTTCCAAAAGGCTATGTATAAATTGTTCCAAGTTTTGAGATTAGATGATGCAGTCTGCCTAACCACTTATTTCAATTCTATGGATGGCAAGATGTCTTATCTTCTAAGAGATAAGAATCCCCATACCCTTAGGGATGCATTTAAGTTGACCATAAATATTGAAAGCAACCAAAAGGCATCTGGCCAAATGTACAAAAGAGATGAGGGTAGATTGTGGAAGGAAACTAGGCCATAACCTGCAAGGCCATCCAAAGATGATGAAAAAGTGGACAAAGGAGCGGGTATTAACAAGGACTTCCCAACAAAGTTTGACAAGGGTGGTAGAAATTTTCAAGATACAAGGCCACCTTATCAGAGACAGGATAGAGCCCTTAACTTGCGAGATATGCCCTACAAGACAAATTAGAAAGATGGGAGGCCTATTCCTGACTATAATGAACCCCAAAAGGGAAGAGATACACCAGATCCCTTGAAGAAAAACATAGCACATAATGTGGAAAATACCCCTTGGTGTGTGGCTTGTAACATGCCCCATTCACCTTTCCAATGTGTTGTGGCTTAGGCCTTTGGAGAAGAGGCTAATGATTCTTATACAAGAGATTATGAAGGATCTGAAAAGCCTGCTATTAACAAATTCACTACTGAACTAATGGGGGACCTTTTGTCCTCAGATGATGAAGAGATTTGTCCTGACGTTGATCATAAAAGGAGGCTATTCTCAGATCATGAACAACAAGTATTTTCTCATTCTGATCATGATTAGTCTGACCATGATAATTATATAGATAATGTGGTGGAATCATGGTCAGAAGGAGAAAGCCTAGTGATGAAGAAATTAGAACCCTAACTATGGCTGCCATAACTCAAGCCAAGTCCTCATACAATTTGAGGAACATAAAGGTAGGTAATGAGTAGGGAGTCCCTAGATCTATATTTGTTAAGGATAACTTTCAAAATAAGGACTCCCCTAGGCCTAATGTTGCAAATAATGAGAAGGAAGGGCTTGTGAATGAAAAGAAGAGGATAGAGGAGGTTACTTCTGACAAGGCTAAAAGGAAAGTTGGTGGGCCAAAGGACTACCTTGTTTTTTCTGTTGATCCCCCTACCTTTGATATGAGACATGCCCTATCCCAAATGAAGGTTTCCATTCCCTTGCTTGAAATGTTGAAAATTTTACTGTACAAGAGGCTTAGCTCCATTGTTAATCTTCTTGGGAATGTTTGCCAGATCTTGAATGTATTGATATATTGATTTCTACCTGAATACAATAGAATTCCCTTGCATGATTTTGGTTGTCATCCTATTTTAATTCTAATGCTTTTGTGTCTTGAATCTGTAAGGTAGTTTTAGGACACCATTTATAAGGTATTTGTGAATTTAGTCTTTAGTTTCTTTCAAGGAAAGGGTTAAATCTTTAGATGAATTTTTGAAAGCTCAGGATTGATACAAGAATTTGATGATTAAATCTGTTTAAGAAAGGGTGACTTGTAAGGCAATTCATCTGAATTCTATTTGTGTCTCATTTAGAATATTTTTGTGGATATATGTTTCTCTTTCTGACTCTCTGCCCTAGGATAAGGCACTGGTCTATCCTCAATTTGTAGGGACTTCATCATCAACCAAAACTTAAATGACTATTTACTTTTCATGTATGTTTGAAAGAGCAGACAAGAATAAGTTTTTATCAAGGATATAAATTGTAGGATTTGAGCAATACAAATCCACAAAACTTGAAGATCACCTACATACAAAAACCTGTTACAAGGAAGTAGAGACAAGAACAGGGCAAGGGTTTGACTCAAAAAATGAAGAAAAAAATATCCTCAAATAATGAATGAATAGAATGTACAATGGATCATCCTTATAAAGGAGATCGAAAGTCTTAAAAGGCAAACCCTAGTGCATGTAATAATCAGTTTAACTATTACATGACTAATGCATGAGTTTAGAACAACTAGTGCATGTGCTTTTAACTAAAGCAAGAGGAAGTTGACATCTTAAGAAGGGAGTAAAGATTAATTAACATAATTAATGCTTTACTCTAACACCCCCCCTTAAGATGAGCAACAATGCATCTACAAATAGTGCAAGAAGAAATAAAATGGGTCCCGACAAGAAAGGCCTGATCAGGTACCCAAGTACAAAAAAGAGAGTCTCTAAAAAGTGGAGAAATAGAGAAAACCACATGGGAAAAAATCTACTCCAAAAAGAGACAAAGACTAGTCTGAAGGACTGAAGAAGCCTCCAAAACTAGGAATGTTCCTAAAATAGGAACAAAGATGAACATGTACAACATCACTGAAGCATGAATCTGCAAACTCTGTCAAGAAGTAACTACTGATCTGAAGATCCTCCATAGAAATATGACCAGGTAGAGAAGATTGTAATTTAGTTCCCTCAAATAACACTACTCAAATCAAGAGGAAAACTAAGGAAAACACCTGAACTCGAAGATACAGATGGCATAAACACCAAAAGCCTGAAGAGTTGATCAATCAAAGCTCGAAGAGTGCATCCAAAAATAGGAAAGAAAAGAGTGTCCATATGGTAAATGATCCATCTCACTGTAATGCATAGGTACCTAGCCACTGCAACCGCCTAGTACATAGGATCAAATACTAAATACATGGCTCACACAATCGAAACAAGGAGGTAGTAGAACCAATAGTAGAAACCCCCCCATACTGCTGACAAGGGAGTGATGACAGGTACACTGAGAAGATCATCCAATATGAACTGCATGATGAAAATGAATTTGGAACATCGAATGTGCAGAGAGAGTACAAACACATATAGAGATACTTGAAGCTAATGTCATGGAAGGAACACTCACTTGACAAAGGTAGATGGAAAACAAAGGAAAACATCAAAACCCCCCTGGCACTTTATAATGGAGTGCGAGTACAAATAGCACGTACATGTGCAAGATCCCATCAAAGCAATAGAATGACACTTTATCTCAGTGCATGTGCATAAAAGAATGCTACAAAAGTGAAGTATACATTGCTCAAAGAAGATCAAAGGCTTCTAAACCAAAAGAACAACCTAAGATGAGCCATCCCTCAAAGGGAAGAGAACCCAAGACCTGAAACAACCAAGATATCCACCAGACTACAAAAAAGAAAGAATCTAAATAAAATGAACCTGGAGAAGAATCTAGAAAAATGACTCAAATCACTGAAAATCTCTCTGAACAAGCTTCCAATGATATATCATTTTCCAAAAATGGAGTCTAGATGTGCAAGATAGAGCTCCCAGAGTGTAGAACTGAAGATCTAGCTTTGACAGAGAAAAACACCATCAAAAAAATAAAACCAAAAAATATAACCTCTAGATCTGGAAAGAGCTTGGAATCAATTTTTTGACAATATCTCGTTTGCCAAATTTTGACGTCGTATGCTCAAGATATGAGCAAAAAACCAACAGCTACGCTGGAGGGCCCAAAGAAGGTGTCTACAAGGATCTGAGGATGGGTGATGTTAGAAAAAGGACAAAAAACCACATGAAACCATCAGATCTGATACAAGCTTAGAAAGAGCTTTCCAACAATATCTCGTTTGCCAAAAATAGAGTCCGGATGCAAGAGAAATGGATCCCGGAAGGCAGGAGGTCTGAAATGCCATGATTACAGAGAACATTTGACTTTGATAGCAAAAAATAGAATCAAAATGGAAAAATCACAAAACCATACCAGATAATTTGGATCGGGCTTGGAACCAGCTTTCTGATGATATATCGCATGCCCAATTACGATCCTAGATGCTTGAGATATCACAAAAAAGCCCAAGTACGCTTAAAAAGCTCAAAAAATGAGCAAATCTCTACTGACATCAGTAGAGGGGAGCCTAAATTTGATGGCCAAATGGCCATCACGGCTCAAAAACCCCAGGTGCTAAATAGGAAAGGCCCTGGTCACATGGGTGACTAGGCGGCTAGAAATCCGCAGGGGCCTGGGGGCTGGTCCTCTATACGGCCGGGTGCTCAAGGTGGAGAGCTCGGCATGGGTAGAGCAGCGCACAAGTGGCGATGGGTAGCAGGTGGTGGCAGCACTGAGGGAGGCCGGAGCTAGGTGGAGGGCACGGAGCTGGGCGGCGGCGACGGGCGAAGGCCACAGAACTGGGTGGCGGCGGCGTTGAGGGAGGCCGAAGTGGGGCTGGGGTGGCCGCTCGGCAGTGAGCGAGTGGCCGCTGAAAAAAAATTTATTTGTTTTTTTTTTAAAAATTTGTCATACAGCCTCGATCCGCGTGCCAGGCCGGATGACCTGGTCGACAAAATTTTTTTGCCTTAGATGGCAACTTGTCCAAAATTGACAAGCCTTATATGGATTTTGACTATCTCAAGCCTTCTAGATGCATCCATGAGGTTCGTTTGGGCCATAAATGCTCCAAACAATATTGATCACCTTGGGATTCATGTCAGGGTTGATTGCAAAAAAAACTTCTCACAGATTTCAACTTTGTCCAAATTGGCCAAACTTTATATGGATCTTTGGGTTCTTGGATGCTTTGAACACAACCGTGAGGTCCATTTGAAGCCAAGATGACTAGAAAAATAGGTCCCACCCAGATTTGATAGGAAACCCTCTCTTTAAAAGTGTTAAAAAAAATTTATTTATTTTTGTAGGCAAAAAAGAAACAAAAAATAACATCCTACAGAGAATACCAAAACCTCTCAAATCACCAAAAAAATCCCTAATTTGAATCCTTCAAATGTGAACAAGCTGTAGCAAACAAAGCTCTGATACCATGTAGGATTTAAGCAATACAAATCCACAAAACCCGAAGATCACCTGCATACAAAAACCTGTTACAAGGAAGTAGAGACAAGAAGAGGGCAAGGGTTTGACTCAAAAAATGAAGAAGAAAATATCCTCAAATAATGAATGAATAGAATGTACAATGGATCATCCTTATAAAAGAAATTGAAAGCCTTAAAAGGCAAACCCTAGTGCATGTAATAATCAGTTTAACTATTACATGACTAATGCATGAGTTTAGAACAACTAGTGCATGTGCTTTTAACTAAAGTAAAAAGAAGTTGGCATCTTAAGAAGGGAGTAAAGATTAATTAACATAATTAATACTTTACTCTAACATAAACTAGTGTTATGATCCTTTGAAGAAGTGAATGAAATAGGTACACCCGCCTATAGCCTAGAGCTAAAAGTGAAGGAGTTACTCCTTGTTAATTAGTCTTTTTCTTGTGTGAGTCAGGAATCTAGGAATGAGAGAGTTCTATCTAAGCACTTAGGGCTATGTATTAGCATTCAACAAGAAAATGTACTAATAGACCAAGCACTCTTACCAAGCTAGATGATCATTGAGTATCGAGCACACTCATCACTGGTATTCATATGAATCGAGCACCAGTTAATTACCGAGTGATGAATGCAATGTACACCGAGTGAAACATGAAATGACATAGCAGTTTGGAATGACACAAACTACAAGGCAAAAAATTTACACCGATTAGAAAATGGTTTACCAAGATCGAGATGAAATATAATATGGATGTAATCATTTAATTATTGATGATTCCTATGTAAAGATGAGCTAGGTTATTCATTTCTACCGTTGATCTTAGGTTTTCTAAGATATTGTTTAAACCTTAATTGGGTCAAATCAATTTGATATAAATAATGTAAATATATCATTTTGATATGTATCACACATGTAGTAGCTTCCATTGGAAGACATCTAAAGATCAGACAAGGTTATGATTGACAAGCATTGACAGAGCATGCAATTTATCATAAACAAAAGGCTACTAAGTAGAATTCAGAGAAGAGATCAATCACATTAAGGTGATAACAGATAAGTACATAATAGATCTGATATAAGGAAAGATATGTTTCTATATATAGATCAATCTTACTATTACTTTTTAACCATTGTAGCATATCTTAAATCTCTTAACAGGGTTGACTTAACAATTCTTTTGTAAATCTCTTAACCAAGTGCACACTTAATTGTGTTACTAAAATCCTCTAACTAGGTAGATCTAGTTGATCTCATTATTAGTCCTAACAGGGTAAGATCACCAGAAGTGATCAAATCTTTGTAGCCTTAACCGACAACTTTGTTACTATAGTAGTGAAGCTTTGTGGGTTTCATTCCCACTGCAATTTTTACCTTCTAACAAGGGCTTCTGCGATACCAAAATACATGTGTTGTGTGTATGAAGTTTTGTGAATGCTTTATTGATCAGATTGCATACATTTACATTTCAGTTATATTATCGAATGTATGTTGAATTCAAATGATATAGTTGGTTAGTGATATTCATGTTTACAATGATTAAGTTTGAAATTTTTTTAAGGTTACTGATTCACCCCTCCCCTCTCAGTACACACCTTTCCATAACTCCAAAAATTGGTATTAGAGCTAGTTCTCTTGTTGAGGAAGTTTAATCACTAAAGAGAAAATATTTTAAGCATGGAAAGGTATAAGCTTGACAAGACTATTAAGAATCATAAATTGTAGATGTAGATCTACATTGAACAATTCAAGGAAGCCAAAGAAAAACTAAGAGCTTTACTGGTCAAAAGGAAGGAAAATGCATGTTGGTATAATGAGACTGATTATCATGAAGAGATAGATGATCCATTTGAAGCATTTGGATCTGGATTTGGTAGCATATCAGATGCATCTGAAGGAACCATATCTGATCTATCTGAAAAGAATCAACATCTTACTAAACAAGTGAAAGCATTGCAGATCGGTCAAGAGACACAAATGGTAAGAATGATTGATGTCATGAACAATGCAAGACATGTTGAACAAGAAAGGAAACTAGCTATTGAAGATAGAAAATAAATGACTGATAAGTTGCAAGAAAAGGAATCTGAGATACTAAGACTCACCGAGTATTATTTTGAAATTTACAATCAAATGGTTGTCATGAGTTAGGAAGTCAACAAAGTAAACAATGAGCTTACTAAGAAATTGGAAGACATCGGTGAATTAAGAGAATAAAATGAAAGATTGAAGAATGAAGTAAAGATTCAACAAAAACATAATGAGATGATTAAATATTAAGAAAGAACTCAAAGGATGGATGAATTCCTAAGTAGTCAAAGAAGACTTGACAACACTACTGGTTTAGGCTATACCGAGCAAGGATAATCATCAAGACAAGCTTAACAAAAGAGTTCCTATGTAAATCCAAGGCCAAAGAAGCTCTCATGCTATCATTATGGAAAACTAGGCCACACATCAAATGTTTGCTGAAGCAAAGCAAAAGGTATACCTAAAACCACTCCTAAATTTGATGGTTATTGTTATAATTGCAATAAGTATGGACATCAAGCACATGAATGTAGATCAAAACTAAATAAGTCACCTAAGAAGCACTATATGGATAAGCACTGTCGCACTTGCAACATGCATGGACACATATCACAAGAATGTAGGAAAAAGATGAAGCAAGTCTGAAAATTGAAAGGACAAAACAAGACATAACAACTAAGAAGGCAAGGTAATGCATATACTTGGGATTACAACACTTGGACTAGTTTCACAACATATGGAAGATATGGACATATAGCAGAAAATTGCATGAGAATGCACTAGAGAAGAAGATCTCAAAATTGGACAAATTCTAGAATGGCATGTTTGCATTGTCACAAGGTTAGTCATTTAAGGAAATACTGTAGAGACCAAGCACCAAAGGTGAATGTTAATAAAAATGGAAACACAATTAAAGAAATTATGAGGATAAGGAATCAAATGTGGAGAAAATAAATAAATGATAATGTTGGATCAAGCACATCATTCAGTGACACCTCATCCTTTGGATTAGGTGATCTCACCACCTCCACCTAAGCAATCCAAGTAAGTATGGAACTAAATTTCAATCGGTTATATCTTAAAATAGTTCCTTATATCTATTGAATGAACACCAAATCAACATGAAATAAGATGCATTAGGGTATTATAAGTTTTGAGCATAAAATGTGTATAGCCGGTAAAAGCATGACCACGTAAAATATTGTTAGTCGGTGAAAGTGTCAAGGTTAACCAAGTTGAAGTATCAAACGAGAAATATTTAGTGTCAACCGAGCTGAAGCTTCAAAGTAATAACCAAATGTCTTAGTATTTACCAAGTTGTGGTAGGTAAAGCATTTAATACAGAACTTTGAGCGGGAAAAGAAATTTTAGGTATAAATATACATCAAAGCAAGTCATTTTGTCACACAGCGATCAAGTGCAAAACTAGAGGGATTTGAGAGAATTTGAGAAAAGATTTTTTTGAGCATTCAATAGAAATTTGAGTAGATCCTGAGTCGTTTATCATCATTTCAAGTAAGTTCTTTGCAACTAAGTTATTTTCCTAAAGATTTTGTGAAGCCCTAAATTTGTTAGAACTATGGCATCCTCATCCAAGTCTGCAAAATCCAAGACTGAAAGTGACAAGAAGGTCACACTAATTAAGTTTGCAACATATGAAGAACCCAAATACAAATTGCACCCTGAGATTGATTCACAAGTTGATCAATCAGGCACGTTTTCTAGCATACCGCCTAGGGTTTTATTGGTATAAGATATATGTTCTTAGATCCACTATAAGATAAGTAAAATTAGAGATTCAAATTGCAATCAACATACCAGGAGCTAAGAGAGAATAGAAAGCACAAGGATGAGCATAAACACATGAAATTCAGAGGATTGACAAATGCCCTATATTTCCCGAGGGAGTTCAAGTTAAAATGAATTAGGGTTGTGTTAAGCTGTGTTCCTGAATGTAAAATGTGGTTAGATGAATCAATTAAAATCTCTAATGATGTTATTCACATGGTTACCAAATACCCAACTAATGATAAGGAAAAGGCCATAAGGAACCCACCGAGGGCAGAGACTGAGAAGCTAACAAGAGAAGAGTGTGATGGTAGAGGAATGAGGGTCAACACCATCACTGATCTGGAAATAAGATTTGGAGCCTATGTTATTGGCTATAAGATTTTTCAATCAAGTAGGCTCAATAACGTCCCATGCAGAGCAGTAGACATAGCTTATAAAATTGTTAAGAAAGGTTTACAGTTAGACCTCACCAAGCTACTATTGAAACAATTGGAGGAGAATATGAGGACCATCCCGATAGCAAAGACCAACACTTGTAAGTTTGGTTCATTACTAGTTTGCACATTTTTCTACTTGCAAAATTATTTCCCATCTGTTGGTAATGTGGACTGGGATTTCAACTAACCGGTCATCATCCAAATCAGTGAATTTATCAAGAATTTAGATCATATTTTTTTGGTTGTGATGGATGATTATTTTGGAAAATTTAAGGACATAATGCACAAAAGGAGCAGAATACCCGGATAATTAGTTGAAAAGCATGAGGATATTTATTTTTTGGTGGACACTGACACCACATTGATTAAGGAATTTGAGCCAAGAACTGTATGGCTACCTCCAATGGGCTATGAACTTGATATTGACCAAGCCTCTAGGTCAATAAAGGCACTACTGGCTGAGCCCAAAGATCTGAAAGCTACTAGGTTTGAAACCTATGAGGAAGAAAACCCAAGGATAGAAATAGACTTAGTCAAAGTTAAGGTCAGCAGAAAATCCAAGAAAATGATGGAAACACTAGCTAAGAAATTCATTGAAGAAGAAGAGGAAGAAACATATAAGACAGTTGAAGAAGCAACTGAGGAATAACTTCTAATAAAAAATAGTGAACATGAAGAAGAAACTGAGTCAGATAAAGAACTCCAAGTTGCATCAGTAAAGGCCAAAAGGAAGAGAAAACAAGTAGAGACACTTAACCAGGTGAGGAAAAGATCCTCTACAGTCGCTTCTCCACCCTTGAGATGAGGAATTACAAATATCACAAGGCCTACTCCTACAAAGACTTATCAAAAGAAGAAGAGAGGTGCACAAGCCACCACCAAGAAACCAAATAAGAGAAGACTGATAAGAGGTAAGGATGATGTAGACTCTAAAGAATAAAATGATCAAAATCAATTTAAAATTGTTGTAAATAAAGCTCAATCAGTTGATGAGTTAGTTGAGAACATAAAGGAAAAAAGTAGACTAGGTCACCCTAAGATGAATCAGTATGTACATATGTCAACTGAGGATCAAGAGAAAGTTAAAGAGGCAATCATCTAGATGATGATTAAATTCAGAAGATTACCTATTGAATTTGTAAAATACATTCCTAAGGAGCTTCATGACAAGGTATTAGCAAGATGGACATATGCCTTGCATACTAAAAATAAAATGAGGGAACACTCATTAATTTTGGCAATGCCTGCTCTATCAGTAACCAAGGTTGAAGACATGATGAAATAATATATGTATAGATTTTTGATGAAAGGCCAAGCACTAATCATATTATAGGGAAAAATTGAAGAAGTAGATGCAGATAACAAAGTTTTTGTGGTAAAAAATTTTGGATTCTAAGGTAGAAGCAGAAAAAATTGCATTAGCTATAATCCCCAAGCAAAAGGTCAAAGGTAAAGGAAAAGGGGTACATTCAGATGATGCCGACATAGCTACAAAAGAACCAATTCATATATCATATATTGAATTACAAGATGATACTTATGTCAAAGACTTCTATCTAGTAGGACATATTGAAGAGGAAAAACATGATACTCCCAAGCAATTAGTAATAATTGGGACTGATGAAGTCACAATAGAAAATATTACCAATAGAGATCCTGATGATGAAGCTAAGGCTAATGAAGATATCACAATGGTTGCAGTAAATACTAAAGAAGACCAACCTACTGAGGAAGCAAAAATAAAAATACTAAGTAATTTGCCGATATTGGCACAAACAATTGATATTTCCACTCAAGGGAAACCCGAGGAACAGGCACCTGATAAATAGAAGGACACCACTTAAGGACAAGGTGAAGAAGGACCAAAGGAAAAAAATGAGCCTGAAAAAAAAGAGGCAGAAAATAAAGAATCTGAAATTGAAACAAATGTAGATACATCTACAACTGACACAAGGCAAGAAGCCCAAGGGCATCAAACTGAGGAAATAGTCAAAGGTTGGGATAATAAATAAAGTGTGTCAACCAAGAAAGAAAATTGTAATCTGGAGACTAAAGCTCTAGTACCATATGGGAAATCTCCCACATCTAGCACTCAAGGAAAGAAGAAAAAGAAGAAATATGGTAAGGGTCCAGTGACTTTAGATGAGATCATTGAAATTCCCACATGTGACCCGAGATCCCTAGACCTAGAAGCACTAAGAAGGTATGGAGAACTATGCACAAGGAAGGTTGCACAAGAGAAACTAAGACAATAAAGAAAGCATAAATAGGTCTTAGAAGATGTTAGAGAAATTATGATGCAAGTAGTCCTTGATATCAATCTTGATGGGGCAACTCCCATCATTGATCAACTTTCTACTCTAACAAGACATATAAATTCTCCAAACATAGATGTTGAGAAAAGAATTTAAGAAAGAGAAGAGGCCAAGATACAATTAAAGCTAGCAGATTGAATCAGCCAAGAAGTGACAGTTAATAAAGTGAAGTTATCTGAGGCAATAACCAAGCTCAATATTATTATTCAACAAGTTATTACAATTTTGCATGAGTTGTGCACTATAGACCATTTCACTACCGAGCTTAGTGAAAAGATACAAAAATTAGATGAAGATATAAAGAATAATGCAAATAGTATTTTAACTGAGCCAAATGTATTTCATGAGTATTATGCTAAAGTTCAACAAATTCAGTGGTTAAGACTAGAACCTGGAAAGGAAGAATATCAAATCAGAGACCAAGTAATAGAGTTATAGGTTGAGTTACTTCCACACCTAAAGGTGATGAAAAATAACGTGAATAAGGAAAAAGAGTTATTTGCCACCCCTGAGATATCAGTATTAGAAATCATTTTGACATGCATGCACAAGTCGGATTAGAGCAGATTGCTCTTGAAAATCTCAAAGAGGAATGGGAAAACCTCTTGGCTACTTTGTAGAAAACCCATCAAAACATATTTGACAAGTTGTAAGTACATTTTTTATTTTGGAATTCATTTTTAAAAGGGGGGAAAATATATGTATATATTCTTTCATGTACTTCACACCAAGAGCATGTACAAAGGGGGAGTTCACACAGATTCACATTTTTGGTTAAGTTCAAATTTTATAGTCAGTATAGATATAAATAAAGATTTTGATACTAATTCCAAAGGGGGAGAACGTTACTCCTAAGAAAATTAATGGTTTTCATTATTATCATTCATTCATAGAGTCGATAAAGGAGACAAGTCAGGATAGTCGGTCAATACATAGAGCCTAGACACCAAGAAGAACACAAAGCAGATTACTATGATAACTGAATACAATTTTGACCAAGCACTCTTACCAATCCAAATGATCACCGAGTACTGAGAATACTAGTGACCGAGAATTCATATGAACTAGGCACTAGTTAATTATCAAGTGATGAATGAAGTGTACAACAAGTGAAACAGGAAATGACATAGCAGTTTGGAATGGAAAAATCTACAAGGAAAATAGTTTAGACCAATTAGAAAATGGTTTACCAAGATCAAGATGAGATTTAATATGGATGTAATCATTTAATTATTGATGAATCTTATGTGAAGATGATCTAGGTTATTTATTTCTACCGTTGATCTTAGGTTTTCTAAGATAGTGTCTAAACCCTAATTAGGTCAAATCAGTTTGATATAAATAATGTAAATATGTCATTTTGACATATATCACACATGTAGTAGCCTCCATTGGAAGACATCTAAAGGTAAGACAGGGTTATGATTGGCAAGCATTGACAGAGCATACAATTTATCAGAAATAGAAGGTTGCCGAGTAGAATTCAGAGAAGAGATCAATCACATTAAGGTGATAACAGATAAGTACATAACAAATATGATATCAGGAAAGATAGGTTTCTATTTAAAAATTAATCTTACTGTTACTTTTTAACCATTGTAGCTGATCTTAAATCTCTTAATAGAGTGGACTTAATAGTTCTTTTTTAAATCTCTTAACTAAGTGCACCCTTAATTGTGTTGCTAAAATCCTCTAACCAGGTAGATCTAGTTGATCTCATTGTTACTCCTAATAGGGTAAGATCACCATAAGTGATCAAATCTTTGTAGCCTTTACTAGAAACTTTATTATTATAGTAGTGAAGATTTGTGGGTGCCATCCTCACTGTAATTTTTTCCTTCTAACAAGGGTTTTTGCAATACCAAAATACATGTGTTGTGTAAGAAGTTTCATGAATGCTTTATTGATTAGATTACATACATTTACGTTTCAATTATATTATTGGATGTATGTTGAATGAAAATGATATAGTCTGTTAGTGATATTCATTTTTACAAGCATTAAGTTTGAAAAGTTTTTAAGGGTACTGATTCACCCATCCCCTCTCAATAAACAACTTTCCATAATTCTAATAGAATTTAACTTTCATATTGTCTTTTTTCCAGTTGATGGAACACTTGGTTGATTTTACAATTTGATTCTTCAACACCATTGGTAAAACTATTCTCATGCGTTGTATAGATCATGTTGCTAGAAATGAAAACACCACAATACAAGTTTGTGATCAAAACTCAAATCACCTTCATCAAATAACAAAAATCTATCCCTTTGGCATTAATGGCAACACTTAGAAAGAAAAATTTTCTAAGTTTCAACAATCTCCAAATAAACATATACAACATACATTCATATGACTCTCCCTGATAATTACAAGCATGTAATCAAACTATACTACTCTCCATTGCATCAATTTTTTTCCTATACTACTCTCCCCCTTTGACAACAATGAAAAAGTTGTTACAATGATATAAAAAAACAATATTTTATATATCAAAGTCATAGACTAGCATAACCTATTACATTCTACTAAATATTTCATTGAACATAGTCTTCAAAATTTGTCAATCATTAACCCATGACTTATGTAGATTTTCCATGATAATTATCTATCCATGTATAAAAAATGCAAGCTCCTCTAAACCATCAATAGTGTGCACAAGGCGGGATGTTAAGGTTTGTTTGGCTTCCTTTATGCTATGTTGTAAGATGTCCATTTTTGGAATCAAAACACTTTGTAACTCCATCAAGTTTCTGATCCTTTTATCTTGTTCTACCTCGTAAGTCTTCAATTTTTGGTTTATCTTCCCATCTTCATGATGCAAAGGGCTTAGGACTCTAGTGTTTCCTCCAATACTTCTAACCTATTCTAACCATCCAATGGTTACTCCTTGTGCTATCTTCTCCAATGTGGATCTCCAAGATCCTCTCAATCAACTTCTCTTCCAAGGTATAGTT
The DNA here is from genome assembly GCA_027943335.1 of Chamaecyparis obtusa. NCBI lineage: Eukaryota > Viridiplantae > Streptophyta > Pinopsida > Cupressales > Cupressaceae > Chamaecyparis > Chamaecyparis obtusa. The sequence continues at coordinate 680,987 of BSBK01000367.1, forward strand.
GACTTATAGAAGATTCACAACTCCTAAGTCCAATTAGCCCTTCAATTATCTAGGCTTCCTCACTAGAACTTCCCTCTAGAATCCCAAACAATAGCTTAGGATCTTCACACACATCACTTCTACTCTTAACTAAGTCCTTGACCCTTAAAAATTAATTTTGAACCCTTCCCCACACTTCTAGATACACTACCAAGTCTCTTAGTATCAAACTCACTAGGAGGCCTAATTGGCTCAATTCCTAGTAGGTCTATTTTCACTAATTTTGGGCTAATGCTCCCAAATTCCCAAAAAAAAAAAATAGAAGACCATGAAAATCTCAAATTTATCCACTAACACTTTTCAAATCCAAATTTTAGGCTTCTGGTTGCACTCATAACCCTAGTTACCAACAAGCCCTAGTTTTTAGCCTATTAATTAGGCCTCTGGACCAATTTGCACAAATGACCACAAAATTGGTCTTCAAACCTCGATTCACTTTCCCAAACCTATTGAATCTTCAAGGAGACTCCTTTGAGCTTCCACAAATTCCACTAAGTCCCTTCCCCAAGATTATGGGTGCTCAAACCAATGCATTCTTTACCCTGTCCTGGCTCACCTGTTCTTAACAGTCAGCCATAGGGCTTCCTTCTTGGCCTAGAAATATTAGTGCCAAAAAAAAAAAAAGATAATGAATATTTAAAGACTCTAACCTTCCATCCCCTATGGTTTCATCCATTTCCACTTGTGGATGCTCAGGTTAGAGCCATTTCAAGCATTGAGGCTCTGTAAATGGATTTTACAAACCAGTGCCTTGAAATGTCTTTCAAACTTCACTACACTAACCTAGAACTTATCTAATCAATGAAAAATAAAGATAACTCAACACCCTACACTCACATGGGTCCTGATCACCCTTGCCAATCCATACAAGTCATACAAGAAACAAAATAAATCCTGCAATCAATGAAAACTACAATCTATCATCCGTACAAAAGTTCTTAATTATGAAAATAAAACTAAAACTTCATTACCCATTCAAATTCACTGATCCCATGCTCATATACCAAGTATGAGTGGTTACAACTACCATTACCTCCCTTTGAGCAACTTTTCAAAAAGTTGCAAAAGTTGCTCGAGCAAATTTGCAAAGTTGCTAGCAACTTTTCTCATGGAGGCTATTGGGCTCTTTGGATCACCTCAAAGAGTGTGACTGACTTCTAGGGACCCTAGTTAAGATACGTAGGGTCCTAAAACATATTCTATATCATTTCTACCCAAAATAGCACTTGGAGTCTCTCTAGGCCATTTAGGCCAAATAGACCACTAACCCCTCATGAGATCATTTGGCTCTTACAAACATAACCATGGATCCAACCTAATGGATCTTATTCCACTCACACCAAACACCTATCACAACCCTAAACACTCACTAACTTAGCAAAATAGGAGGTGCTCTGCACCATACTCCCCTGGGACAAAGAACTCAAGTCCCTTGAGTTAGGAGGTCTTCAATGGTGATTCCATGCTTCAAGATATCTAGCTCTATCATCCATATGGCTTCAGCATTAGGCAACCCCTGCCATTTAACTAGATACTCCTTATAAGTACCCTTCCTTGTCTTTTTTATCACCTTAGTATCCAATATACTTTCCAATTTCAGTAAGATTGGTGTTGGAAAATCTTTGACCCAATCATCATCTCCCAAGTCTGAAAGAATGGTTGGACTTGTGTCTAGAAATGGTCCCTTATAGGGATACAAGTCTGTTAGCTTGTGGTGACTAATCAAGAAAGTACTGTACACTTTTCCTTTTGCAAATTTTTTTTTAGGCTGACATATTTTTGGCTATTTTTTGGGCTGACATTTTGTAAGTCATTCTAACCCCAAAGTGGAAAAATATTGTATCATATGGCTTAGGGTTAGGGATTTCATGATGTATGGTTTTAGTACTTGTGGTAAAAGTGAGTTGTAAGGGATTATGGATTGTAATCAAGTTTTAATCACTGGATAATAATAATATTGGACTCATTGTTGGTGGAGGTAGCCAAGGGATTGGGTGAACCACGTTAAATATTTTTGTCTTGTGTTCTCTTCTATGTGGTTTATTATTTTTCTGATATTGGTTATATTTGCATGTAACTATTATTTATGCCTTGTTAATCCTAACAAGTGGTATCAAAGCGAGGTTGTTTTTAAATTATCCTCTGCAGGAAGATCTCATGCTTTAGTGGAAGTCTCACGGTTGAGTGGGAGCAATGGAAAATGAGGGTAGGCTGAAGGTTGACAAGTTTAATGGGAAGAAATTTTAGTTATGTAAAATGAAAATGGAGGACTATCTCTATCAGAAGGATCTATGGCGGCCATTGGAAGGAAAAGCCAAGAAATCGACAAGCATTTCTCATGAGGACTGGGATATTCTTGATAGAAAGGCCCTTGGTAGTATTCGATTATGCTTGGCACAATCGGTGGCATTCAATATTACCTCAGCAAAGATGACTGAAGATTTGATGAAAACCCTAACGAAGTTGTATGAAAATCCCTCCACTTCAAATAAGGTATTTCTCATGAAGCGTTTGTTTAATATGAAAATGGTGGAAGGTGGATCAGTTGCTGATCATTTAAATGATTTTAATATAGTTACCAGTCAATTATCTTCTGTTAATTTTATTTTTTATGAAGAAATCAGGGCTCTCTTGATTTTGTGTTCTTTGCCTGAAAGATGGAATGGCTTGGTAATGGTTGTTAGTAACTCTATTTCTAGTTCTAATACCCTAAAATTTGATGATGTTATTGGTGTTATTCTGGGTGAGGAAATTCATAGGAAAAGCTCAGGTGGATCCACATTAGGTAGTGTCTTAAACACACAAAGAAGAAGTAGAGCCAATGAGAGAGGAAATAACTCTGAAAATCATGGGAAATCAAGAGGAAATCAAAGGGAAAGAGGTCTGAATCCAAAGGGCCAAATGATTGCTAGTACTATGGAAAACCAGGTCATAAGAAGAAAGATTGATGGTATAGAAAGAATAAAGGAGACAAAAAAGAAGGTAACAAGGAGCTAAATGTGGTAAGTAATAAACCTAAAGAGGATGTCTTGCTTCTTTCTTTAGAAATTATTGATGATTCATGGGTTTAGATTCTGGGGCTTCATTTCATGCTACACCCCATAGAGGTTACTTTCTTGATTATGTCCAAGGGGATTTTGGGCTAGTTTATTTGGGAGATAATGAACCCTGTCAGATTGTTGGAAAGGGAAAAATTATTATTAAGTTGCAGAATGGGAATCATTGGCTACTACAAGAGGTAAGACATGTTCCAAGGCTGAGTAGGAATTTAATTTCAGTAAGGCAACTGGTTGATGAGGGTTGCACAGTTACTTTTAACAATAGAAATTGGAAGGTTTCAAAAGGTTCCTTAGTAGTAGAAAAAGGTGTGAAAGTAGGCACATTATATCTTTGTACAGGTCATATTGTTCCTTCTACTTTAATTGTTTCAAAAGATAATGAATGTTCAGGAACAGTGGCTGTAGTTAAGCAGGAAGAACATCAAATTGTTGCTATAGATTCTAACACGGAACTCTGACACAACAAACTTGGGCACATGAGTGAAAAAGGTATGAAATTACTTCATTCAAAGAAATTTTTACCTGGTCTGAAATGTGTTAATATAGATTTCTATGAAAGTTGTGTTTATGGAAAACAAAAGAGAGTTAGTTTTGTAAAGAGTGGGAAGGAAAAGAAAAATGAGAGATTAGAGCTTGTGCATATAGATGTATGAGAACCAGCTCAAGTATCTTCCCTTGGTGGCTCTTTGTATTATGTTACATTTATAGATGACACAACAAGAAAAGTATGGATTTATTTCCTTAGACAGAAATCTGATGTATTTCAAACTTTTAACAAATGGAAATGCTTGGTTGAGAATGATACTGGTAAAAGGTTAAAATGTCTCAGATTTGATAATGGTGGTGAGTATTGCAACATAGAATTTGAAGATTATTGTTCCTCTAATGGTATTCATAGGCAGAAAATTGTACCAAGGACTCCACAAGAAAATGGAGTGGTTGAGCGCATGAACAGGACAATAATGGAACGTGCAAGGAGTATGAGGTTGCATGCTAGGCTTCCCTTAAACATGTGGGAAGAGGCTATAAACACTATTGTTTATTTAATCAATAGAGGCCCCTCTACTCCTTTGGACTATGATATTCCAGAGGAAGCATGGAGTGGTAAGAAGGTGAGTTATTCTTTTCTCAAAACCTTCGGTTGTGAAGCTTTTGCACTTATAGATTCTAAAAATAGAGCCAAGATGGAAGCTAAGTCAAAGAAATGTATATTTTTTGGATATGGCATTGATGAATTTGGTTATAGGCTTTGGGATTTTGAAAATCATAAAATTGTAAGAAGCAGGAATGTCATATTCAATGAGAAAGTGTTGTACAAAGATTTGTTGCAGCAGCATGAGAAGAAAGAAAATGACTATGTAGTACTAGATGATACTCCAAAAGATGATGTTCCAGTAGTTCCTTATGCTCTACAAAAATAGAAACAACAAATACCACACAACCTAGTGAATGTTAGATGGTCAACAAGGCTAAGTAGACCTCCTGAAAGAGTTTCTCCCTCTTTGTATTCTATTTTGTTAACAGATGCTGGTGAACCTGAATGTTATAATGAAGCTGTGCAAGTGGATACAAAGATTTAGTGGGAGTCTACAATGATAGAGGAAATGGACTCCTTATTGAAAAATCACACTTGGGATTTATGCAAGTTACCTGCAGGTAAAAGGGCTTTACAGAATAAATGGATTTACAGGCTGAAAGAAGAGGATGGAGGTAAGAAAAGATTTAAAGCCAAGTTAGTTGTAAAATTATTTGCACAAAAAAAAGGCATTGACTTTGATGAGATATTTTCTCCAGTTGTTAAAATGACTTCTATTCATACTGTTTTAAGTATTATGGCTACTGAAGATTTGCATTTAAAGCAGCTTGATGTTAAAACAACTTTTATTCATGGTGACTTGGATGAAGAAATATATATGGTACAACCACAAGGATTTGAGTCAAGGGTAAGGAGAGTTTGGTGTGCAAATTTCAAAAAAGTTTATATGGTTTGAAGCAAGCCCCTCGGCAATGGTATATTAAGTTTGACACTTTTATGAATGAGCATGGATACAATCGGTGTCATTCTAACCATTGTGTTCATTTTAAGAGGTTGGATGATGATAGCTACATTATTTTATGCTTATATGTTGATGATATGCTTGTAACTGGGTCTAACATGAATCACATTAAGGGATTGAAACAACAATTAGCACATTCATTTTCTATGAAGGATTTGGGGGCAGCAAAATAAATCCTTGGTATGAAAATTTGGAGAGATAGGAAAAATAGAAAATTGACTTTATCTCAGGCTGATTATATTGAGAAGGTGTTGCACCATTTCTCTATAGAGAATGCCAAAAAGATCAACACACATTTTCTTGGTCATTTGAAATTGACTAAGGAGATGTGTCCTAAGACATCAAAAGAGGAGGCTAAAATGTCTAAGGTGCCTTATGCTTTAGCCGTAGGGAGCTTAATGTATGCTATGGTATGTACTAGGCTAGATATTGTACACGTAGTGGGAGTTGTTAGTCGATATATGAGTCACCTTGGTATTGAGCATTGGAATGTAGTCAAATGGATTCTCAAATATTTGAGAGGTACATCCAATAAGTGTTTACACTTTGGGGAACCTACTACTACTATACAAGGCTATGTTGACTCATATTTGGTAGGAGATATAGATAGCAGGTAGAGTACTCCAGGCTATGTATTTACTATTGGTGGGACAACAGTGAGTTGGATTTCTCGACTACAAAAGGTGGTTTCTTTATCCACTATAGAGGCAAAGTATGTTGTTGCTACAAAGGCAGCTAAGGAGATGATATGGCTTCAATTCTTCATGGTAGAATTGGGACATCCATAGATGGATAATTTTCTACATATAGATAGCCAAAGTTCCATTCATCTTGCAAAGAATTCTGCTTTGCACTCAAAGACAAAACACATACAATTGTGGTACCATTTCATTCAGTCAGTTTTGGATAATGGGTAGTTAAAGCTGGAAAAGATACATATAGATGATAATCCAACAGATATGTTTACAAAGGTAGTCACAAGGGAGAATTTGAACTCATGTTTAGCTTTGGCTGGTCTTCTAGACTGAACATAATAAAGCAACAACTGATTCCAAGGTGGTACAATCCATTGGGAGCCTCATATGGTAGCAGTATTGCTACAGGATCAATCTCCAAGTGGGAGGTTTTTTAGTGTGGATACTGATCAGTCACCAAGTGGGAGATTCTTAGCTTGTGATGATTGATCAGGAAAGTACTGTACACTTTTCCTCTTGCCCAATCATCATCTCCCAACTCTAAAAGAACAGTTGGACCTATGTCTAGAGATGGTCCCTTATAGGGATACAAGTATGTTAGATTGTGGTGACTAATTAGGAAAGTATTGTACACTTTTCCTTTTGTGATTTTTTTTTGAGGCTGACATATTTTTAGCTATTTTTTGCAGATAAAATGTTGTAACTCATACTAACCCTAAAGCGGAAAAATATTGTATAATATGGCTTAGGGTTAGGGATTTCATGATGTATGGTTTTAGTACTTGCAGTAGAATTAAGTTGTAAGGGATTACAAATTGTAATCAGGATGTAATCACTGGATAATAATAATATTGGACTTGTTGGTGAAAATAACCTAGGGATTGGGTGAACCACATTAAATATTTGTCTTATGTTCTCTTCTATGTGGTTTATTATTTTATGATATTGGTTATATTTGCATGTAACTATTATTTCTGCCTTGTTAATCCTAACAAAGTCACACACATTGAAGATGGGTGAAATACCTAAATCAGGTGGCAATTCCACTTCATAAGCATTCTTGCCATATTTGTGCAAGATCTTCAAGGGTCCTATATTCTTCATAAGTAATTTGGTAGGCTAGCCCTTGGGTAGTCTCTCCTTCCTGAGATAGGAAAGGACTAAATCCCCTACCTTGAATTGCAATTCCTTCCTTGACTGGTCTACCTTGGCTTTATACTTCTCTCCCTACTTTTGTAAGGTCCTTTTGACCTGCTCATGCAGCTCTTTCATCTGCTTTGCAAATGTCTCCCCTTGAGAACTCCTCTTATCTGGAAAACTGAGATCTCTCAACTCTAGGATCCCTCTAGGATGAGTCCTATAGACTATCTCAAAGGGGCTTTTACTAGTACTCTGATTAATGGATTCATTATAGGAAAATTCTTCCTGCCCTATGATGTGATCCCATGACTACCCATGTTGCTTAGTTAAGCATCTTAGAAAATTCCCTAGTGACCTATTCACTACCTCTGTTTGTCCATCTGATTGTGGATGGCAGGTTGAAGAGAAATACAATTTTGTACCTAGCATCTTCCATAGGGTCCTCCAAAAGTGGCCCATAAACTTGTTGTCTCTGTCACTTACTATATTCAGTGGCAATCCATGGATCCTAACAATATCTCTGAAGAATAGACTTGCAATATGTGAAGCATCATTTGTTTTCTTGCATGGTATGAAGTGTGCCATCTTACTAAAATGGTCCACCACAACAAATACACTGTCATGTCACCTAGGTGTCTTTGGTAACCCCAAAACAAATTCCATACTCAAGCACTCCCAACTCCTTTAAGGTATGGATAGAGGTTGGTACAACCCACCATTACTACTCTATACTTTATCCCTCTGACAGATCTGACATTTCTCCACAAACTTCCTAATATCTGATTGTAACTTAGGCCAATAGTAATGCCTATTCACCTATTCAAGTGTCTTATCCACTCCAAAGTGGCCTCCCAAGCTTCCTTGGTGTTTCTCCTTCACTATGTTTTCCCTCATTGAGCACTGAGGTATACAAATTAGATGTCCCTTGAACAATAGTCCTTCCTACAATATGTACTTAGTGAATTCCACCTTGAATCTATGTCTACACCTTTCACATGCCTCATAGACATCCTTGAAATATTTTCCCTCTTTGTAGAGATCTTTCAAGTCTTCCATACTCAAACTTTGCAATTGAATTTCTTGAATGGATAGGACTCTTCTACTAAGAGCATCAACAACCTTATTGCTAACTCCTTTCTTATGCTTGATAACAAATGTGTAGGCTTGCAAAGATTCAACCCACTTAAGATTTCTTTGGTTCAACTTCTCTTTCCCATTCAAGAAACTAAGGGAATGGTTATCTATATAGACCACAAATTCTCTTGGTAGCAGATAATGTCTCCACTTTTTAAGTGTTGGCACCATTGCATATAACTCCAAATCACAGGTGGAGTACTTTTGTTTAGCCTCATTCAACTTCTCAAAGAAGAATGCCACAGGGTGTCCCTCTTGGCTTAACACCACTCCAATGGCTAGCTTACTAGCATCACATTCCACCACAAATAACTGATTGAAATCAGGAAACCTCAAGGTAGGTAGTTCTACAATCCTTTTCTTCAACATCTCAAACCCCTTATCAGCTACCTCTATCCACTTAAACTGACATTTGATTCCACCTTTAATGGTGTTGAGGATAGGTGCACATACATGACTAAAATTCCTCACAAACTTCCTATAGTAAGATGCCAATCGATGAAAACTCCTAACCTCCCCTATGCACTTAGGTGTAGGCCAATCCAAGATTGACTTGACTTTATCAAGGTCCATCTTCATGAAACCACAAAACCAAGATAAACTAGTTCAGTTTTCAAGAACTCACACTTGTCCTGATTGATCATCAACTTCTCTTTATGTAGTCTCCTCAAGACCTGCTCCAAATGCTCCATGTGCTCCTCCTTAGACCTACTAAAAATTAGAATGTCATCAAGATAAAATATTACAAACTTACCTATAAATTCTACCAGCACTTCATTCATGAGCCTCATGAATGTGCTAGGGGAATTAGTTAGGCCAAAGGGCATCACAAGCCACTCATACAGCCCTTCATTTGTCTTGAAGGTTGTCTTCCATTCATCACTAGGCCTAACTCTGATTTGATGATAGCCTAACTTCAAATCCACCTTGGAGAAATAACAAGAGCCTCCCAAATTGTCTAACAAGTCCTAAATTCTTAGCATTAGAAATTTGTACCTAATTGTAATCTTGTTGATGGACCTAGAATTAGTGCACATCCTCCATGTACCTCCCTTCTTTTGTGCAAGGATAGTGGGTATAGCACAAGGGCTCAAACTCTTCCTTATCAATCCCTTATCCAACAAATCTTGAATCTGCTTTGATATCTCTACATTTTGACTTGGTGTCATCTTATATGTTGCCTTGTTTGGAAAATTTTCTCCAGGAATGAGGTCTATTTGATGGCTTATTTCCCTCATAGGTGGAAATGCACTCGAAAACCCATTATCCACCATCTCATGATACTTTTCCAATAATGTTTGTACCTCTGGTCGTATGCTGACTTTCTCCTTAGCCTCCTCCTTTGGTTTCATTACCACTAAACAATAGACCTCTTTCTCTTTCTTCATCACCTTAAGAAACTCCTTACCACTCAAGAGCATGGAAGTAGTCCCCACATGCTTCTCTTCAATAAGTTCCTACAAAGGATCCATCTGAAACTTCTTTCCTAGCTTGGTGATTACTTAGCTATTCCTTTCACCATCATGTATGGCCTTCACATCATACTTCCATGGGCATCCTAGAAGAAGGTGACATGCATCCATGGGCAATATGTCACATAGGACCTTTTCCTTGTATTCTCCTATTTCAAACTCAACCATATTTTGTTCATCAACTACTATTTGTTGTCCCTTATTGAGCCATGATACCTTGTAGGGAGTGGTATGAGGTATCCCTCTAAGCTTTAGTTTGTCCACCATCTCTGTGGATACTATGTTCTTAGTGGATCTAGTATCCACTATCACTTTGCATATCTTTTCATGAGACCTACAAGTACTTTTGAATAATCTCTTCCTATGAGGGGGCTCCATGGTGTTGAGAACCTTCAATAAAGTCCTTCTCAACATGAGATTCTCTCCATCCAATACTAACCCTACCTTAGAGATAGGTTAAGTGACACTTTGGGTGTCCTCTTCTTGCACTAACTAATTCCTCCTCTCACCCATTGATGATGAAAAACCCTTTTCAAGACATCTACCCATTATATGTCCCACTTGATTGCAATTATAGCATCTACTAGTGAAGACTGAATTAGTTCTTCCTTGGGACTGAAACCTACCTCTTGGTGGTCCTCTTCTTCTATATCCTCCTCTTTGAAATGAACTCCTATATTGATTTCACCCATTGTTGTCAGTAGGTGGTTTCTCTTCTTGGAAATTTTTTTATACTAAAGTATATGACAAGATATAGTGTTATCATTATGGCAACAAAGTCATATAGCAGTTTGGAGTCAGCGCACTTAGTGTAAAGATCAGAATTCAATTAAGTGTTGAAGACTGGACAGTGTATAGAGTTCCTGCAACTCAGAGCATTAGCACATGTGTGTATGGATAAATTATGGTATGCACCCTAGAAGTTAAGTTTGTTAGACTATACTTATGCTTTTTCTATGAGCGCATAATTAGATATGAAAAGTTGTGAAAGTTACGGTTAGTTGAAGTTACACAGCCAGTGTGTGCCAGCATAGAATAGAGCATGGAGCTGATAGTTAGAATTTTGGTGTGTGATTATAATTTAATGTTGTAAAGGCTATGTGCCTATTGTATTTAGGTTTCCAACATATGTACATTTATAATTTTAAGCACGCTTAAGCCAATTCATTTGGAAGCATTGTTTGTAATTAGTTATAGGGCTGACCTAATTGTTTTGTTTGTATAAGCACATAAACATAAGGTGTGCCCATTGTATTTGATATGGAAGTTAAAATGGAGTTGTGATAAGAAGAGTAGAGGTATGCAAAGACATCATAATATTTATTAGAGCTTTGTTATAGGTCAAAGCATCAGCACACCAAAGGAAATGATCTGGCAAGCAGTGTCACAGTAAACAGTTCACCTATAGATATAGTGTGTATCTGAAATCAGAAGGTTGTAGCCTTCACCATTTGAGTAGTGAGCTCTAGGAAAGTGAGTCCACTCCCCTAACAGGGATCATTGTAAAAGACTCCTAATAGGGTCTGACCCTTAACAAGGTCTACTGTACTTAAAGCATTGTAAAGCTACTCCTAACAGCGTAAAGGATCTTCTAACAAGGATCACAAAACACTAGTACAGAATATTAGTGGGTATCAAATCCCACTGGGGTTTTTACCTATTTGGGTTCCCTAGTAACCATATTGGTGTCATGTGTTGATTTCATGTTTCATTTTTATGTGAATGTTTATTTTAGAACTTAAGCATTTAAGTTCAACATAAAGATTAAAGTGAAAAGTTAAAATACAGTGAACACTAATTCAGCCCCCCCTCTCAGTGTTCCCATTCCTAACAATTGGTATCAGAGCTCTGGTCCTCAAGAAAGAAGTTTAACCACTTGAGGAGATCATGGACAAGGCAGATATGAAACATCTAAAGAAAAATCTTGAAGCCATTCTTGAAGATCTAGACAATTCAAAAAGAGAAATTGAAGAACTAAAAGAAAAAGTCAGTGATGCTCAATTAGTTATCAAAAGACTAAGAAAGGATTTGAAAAGATGCTCTAATAGTGAACTTGAAGAAAAATTCAAGAAGTTGAGTGAAGAAAATGCATCCTTATTAAGTCGGCTTGAAGAATTTGATGACAAACTAATGAACAATCAAGATGTCTACAATGAACAAGTCAAGGAGAACCTTCAACTCAATGAAGAACTAAGGGAAGCTAATTTGCAAATCTTAGAGCTAAGGAATATCAAAGAAAGCTTGGAATCTGAATTGAAAAAGTCAAAGGATCATATTGACAAATTACACACCAGTGCTGATTTGGTAGAATCTCAGTTGTATGCAAGAAGAATCAAAGGAGACACTAGTTGTATCGGATACAATGAAGCACAAAATCAGATTGACAATATGCAAGCAAGAAAGGATTCACAAAAAAACTCTACTGATGATAATAAGACTGAAGATCAAACCAAAGACAATGGTGGTCCTCCAAAGAATGAGCGTAAGCAAGTAGAACACACTTGTTTTGCATGTAACAAGCATGGACACATTGCAAGAAACTATACAGAGGTAAGACCTTTTAATGGCTACTGTTATTCATACAATAGATTTGGTCATAAAGCTATGAATTACAAGACTAGTAAGAAGAACAGGACTCAACAAGATCAAAGAAATCAAAATCAGACAAATGTTAGAAGTTCTTAGAATGTTACATGTCAAATATGTAACTATAATGGTCACTCAGCCAGAACATGCAAAATGGTGACTCATGTTAATGCACCAAGGAATAATAGGCCTCCAGTCATTTGTCACTCTTGTAACAAGGTAGGACATATCAAAAGGTTCTATAGATCAAGGACGCAAGGTCAAGAAAGCCCTAAAAAGACCAAAGAACTAGTTTTGGATCTTGAAGTAGAAGTCAAGTTTGTGAAAGCCTCAGAGGATGCAAGCTTGATTTGGTCAAAAGAAAAGAAGGAAAAAGCTAAAGAGAATGTATTAAATTCATCCCCAGTGGATGCACCCTCTACATCTACATGAATGGCCCTCAGGGTCATAGGGGGAGCTAATTTAGCTCTAGACCCCTATGTGGCTGGTATACTCATCCTTAGAGTATGCACCTTTGGACTTAAGCTTTTGGAGTGAATAGGAACCTTCATGCAAGAGCGCACATGTTGATTGTTAGCGGAGCTCAAGTTTGAAATTTTGAAGTGACAACCTGGTTTACGCGACATTCATTAATGGTGGATTTTTCACTTTAAAGTACACAAAATTCATTTGATTGCTCATTCAAATTCAGAGCAATAGGAGAGCAGAAAGATCCTTGGAAGTTGTTGTAAAGTCTTGGAGATTGAATCTATCAGAGATTTACTGTAGTTATCAGTGCATTTGATTAGTTGCAGTAACCCTAGATGATTTAGAGGGAGCATTCTCCCACACACCGATGGGTGTCATGCATGTAGAAGACATAAGGGCTTACATCTATTGTAAGAAGGAACCTTTTGGACTAGATAGGTTAAGGGTGCACATGGACACAATTTTGAAACTAGACAAAACATGCATGGATGAACATACCAAATGGAATGGTCACCCCATTGTTGAATATGCCTCAGCATATGAATTCTATGAGACTAAATAGATAAAAATTTTGTTAAGAAGAATCCATGATGATTTGTTTTGGATTGGAGATGTACCAGTAAGAATCACAGGTGATCTAATACATGAGATGACAGGCCTCTCTAAGATAGGTGTAGTCCTTCCAATGGGTAAGGATGTTAGGAAAATGGTGGAGCAAACATGAAAATCTAGAAGTGATAGGTGCAACATGACTATTGAGCCTATAGAGCAAGCAAACATCAAATTAATGTCAATGATATTGGGTTATAGATTTCAACACACTAGCAGGGTGAATAGTGTATCTGTGGGCACTATTCTAGCAACCATTCGACATGTGCAAGAAGATGGAGAGTTCAACTTGTGTGAGATCTTGAGTGCATAGTTGATAGACAACATCAAAGCTATCAAACATGACAAAACAAATATATTCAGGTTTGGGTCCCTAATCATCTATATGTACCTTCATATAGTTGGTAAAGTGTAAGACTTGTATCTAGACAAGTCCATTCCAACCATGCCACAGATATCAAATAAGGCATGCACTGAGAGCACCTTAAGAGACTATATAACCTTGGAATTGAAGACCTTTAGAGCAAGGATGCAAATGAGGTATAGGATTCCTAAGAATATTTTGGAGAAGTATAAAGACACAATATGCTTTATGGTGGAGACAAACACTACATGTATGGAAGCTGTTGAGCCTAGAACTAAGTGGATTCATCCACTTGGGTATGAGGTAGAGGAACAAGTTCTTGAAGCCTATGCATAGGTATTGCTATCAGCCCCTAAAGATGATAATGAACCTAGTTGGGGAACCTATGAAGAAAAGACTAGAGAAGTTGATGCTAAGTTGAGCAGTGCTGCAACAAAAAGAAAGGTTGCAAAGGTCACATCTAAAATCTTGAGAATACATGGTGTGTCTCAAGTAGACCTTGATAAATCAAGGGATGAAAAGATTGCCTTAGAATTGAAAGGTGCAGTAGCAGAAGAAGAACAAGAAGATGCAAAATCAAAGAAGATGAAAATTGATTTAGATGATAGTTAGAAGGATAAAATTGACAATACTCCTTCAATGCCCAAAGATACTCCTCCAGATTATAAGCCTGTATTCAAGAGGAAGAAAGAAGCTAGCACCAATCATCCATCCTCATGAGCACTAAGGAGCAAGAAAAACATTCAAGTACCTCCCACTCAGTAAGAAGAAGTACCTATTGAAGATGTATTTGATAAGAAAGAAGAAGAAGAGGTAGAAAAGAAAGATGAAGTTAGTTCTATTGGATTGGTCAAGGTGAAATAAGAGGTGATGGACAACACTCCTATCACTCCCTCCTCAGCATTGTTGTCAAGTTTGACACCTAACACAAGCAGTTTGGACTCTTGGAAAGAAGAAGACCTAATTAAGTTCAGCGTCTTGGCTATGGAGAAGGCAAAGGAGAAGCAAGTCATGAGAAATCCTCTCCTTGTGGAATCAGTGAATATTTTGAATAGTTTGTTGCTTGAAGATAAGAAAGTTCAAAATGTACATCGGTTGATGATGTGAGTACAGTTCTCTCATAGTTCAAAAGCAATTTTTCTAGCCTAGAAGAATCTGCGTCCAAAGTGGCAGAAGATAAGTACTTAAAGAAGAGACTCAATGAACTAATGAGAAACTTTGCACTAGACTTGAATTCTCTTAAGTCTAGTCAGGAATCATTGAAAGAATTTTCTAATGAAGGAAGAAAGATCATTGCAGCATGCATGGATCAAGACAAGCTCACCAATGCTCACTTCAAGAAGATAAAAGAAGTAGAAGCTTTGATTGAGCAGGTGAAAAATTCAATGACAGACACATCCATAGATGTGAACATGTGCAAAAATGTCTACCAAGGATAGATAGACAAGATTGAGAAGGAAGAAAAAGAGATAACAAGGATAAGGTCTAGACAAACTCAATTGAGGAATGGTCTTGCACCTTCTTTAGACATCCTCAATCAAAACATAAAGGAGATTGATTCCACCATGGTAACTTATGATCAAAGTCCCATTAGTGACTTGGAGAAGATGGAGAAGCTTCAATATGCCTTATACGCCCATCTCCAGATAGTTAACTCTTTGATAACTTTTTGGAAGAAGGAGATCCAGAACCTCAAGATTACATATCTGGATGTTTTCCCTCAGTGAGTAAGTGTACATATAGTTTTTTGATGCACTTTTGTCATTAATGTCAAAGGGGGAGTTGTGTATAGAATATAGAGTACATATATGTATAGGGAGATATAAGATTTTGTATAAATATGTATAGAAGACAAAAAGGTTTTGTGTTAAGGGATAGTTAGCAACTTGGCCATATTCCTTTTTTTCCATCAATGACAAAGGGGGAGATTGTTGAAAATTTTTCTATACCAAAGTATATGACTAGATATAGTATTTTCATTATGGCAACAAATTCATATAGCAATTTGGAGTCAGCACACTTAGTGTAAAGATCAGAATTCGGTTAAGTGTTGAAGACTAGATAGCGTATAGAGTTCCTGCAGCTCAGAGCATCAGCACACATGTGTGCGAATGAATTATGGTATGCGCCTTGGAAGTTAAGTTTGTTAGACTATACTTATGCTTAGTCTATGATTTCATAAGTAGATATGCAAAGATGTGAAAGTTACAGTCAGTTGAAGTTGCACAGCCAGTCTGTGCCAGCATAGAATAGAGCATGGAGCCGAAAATTACCATTTTGGTTTGTGATTATAATTTAATGTTGTAAAGGCTATGTGCCCATTTTATTTAGGTTTCTGACATATATACATGTATAATTGTAAGCACGCTTAAGCCAATTCATTTGGAAGCATTGTTTGTAATTAGTTATAGGGCCGACCTAATTTTTTTGTTTATATAAGCGCATAAATATAAGGTGTGCCCATTGTATTCAGTATGGAAGTTAAAATGGAGTTTTGATAAGTAGAGTAGAGGTATGCAAAGACAACATAAGATTTATTAGAGCTTTGCTAGAGGTCAAATCATCAGTGCTCCAAAGGAACTGATCTGACAAGCAGTGTCACAGTAAATAGTTCACCTATAGATATAGTGTGTATCTGAAATTAGAAGGTTGTAGCCTTCACCATTTGAGCAATGAGCTCTAGGACAGTGAGTCCACTCCCCTAATAGGGATCATTGTAAAAGACTCCTAATAGGGTCTGACCCTTAACAAGGTCTACTGTACTTAAAGCATTGTAAAGCTACTCCTAACAAGGTAAAGGATCTTCTAACAAGGATCACAAAATAATAGTACAAAATATTAGTGGGTATCAAGTCCCACCAAGGTTTTTACCTATTTTGGTTTCCCCATAACCATATTGGTGTCATGTGTTGATTTCATGTTTCATGTTTATGTGAATGTTTATTTCAGTACTTAAGCATTTAAGTTCAGCATAAAGATTAAAGTGAAAAGTTAAAATACAATGAACACTGATTCACCCCCCCCTCTCAGTGTTCCCATTCCTAACATCTCTTCCTTCCTATTTGGGCTTTGTCCTCTACCAAAATTACCCCTGCCTCTAAATCTATTGTTATTGTTACTACTCCTACCTCTTTTTTGGAAATCATTTCCATTCCTCCTCCCAGCCTTCTCCTCTACTCTTAAGGCTAACTAAAAGAACTTGTGCATATTATCAGGAGACATCATGTTGATTTCATCTTGGATTCCTTGCCTCAATCCATTGAGATACCTTGCTACCTTCTCTACCTCTTCATCCTACTTTCTTTCTCTTAGACTCAACTTATTAAACTCCTCAGTATAGGTGTTGACTGTTAACTCTCTTTCCCTCAGATTCTGTAACTTTTGATACATTTTTATCTCATAATCAGTGTGCAATAATTGTGCCCTCAACCTATTTTTCATCCTTTCCCATGAAACTATCTTCTTTTTCCCATTAGCTATTCTATCATCTTGCATTATGTTCCACCACACCAATGTAGATCTCTTGAGCCTAGATTTGGCATAGTTGACTCTCTTCTCCTCTGCCACTTCCTTGTAATCAAATTGATTATATATGGCCTCTAGCCAATCCAACAACTCTTCACCATTCAAACTACCACTATAGTAAGGAATGTGTTCCATACTATCTTTGTTGATGGATTTGAAAGCATCCAAGAATGCCTTGTCTTTATCTTATACCATTTATGTACCTTTGTTAGATGTCTCTCTTGTCTGGCTTTCAGTTTCATCATCACTCTCACCAACCCATTCAGTGATTCTCTTACCTTTTGGTTCTGACAGGCTGGCCTTTGCCAATATTTCTTGGACCAAGTCCACTATGGCACCCCTTCTCATTGCCTTGGGTGGCATGTTTTCAAAATCTTGACTCTCCTCCCCTTTAGACATACACAACCTTCAAGGAATACTCACTATGATACCACTCTGATGCAGAGGGCTTAGGACTCTAGTGTTTCCTCCAATACTTCTAACCTCTTCTAACCATCCAATGGTTACTCCTTGTGCTATCTTCTTGAATGTGGATCTCCAAGATCCTCTCATTCAACTTCTCTTCCAAGGTATATTTGACTTATAGAAGATTCACAACTCCTAAGTCTAATTAGCCCTTTAATTCTCTAGGCTTCCTCACTAGAACTTCCCTCTAGAATCCCAAATCCTAGATTAGGATCTTCACACACACCACTTCTACTCTTAACTAATTCCTTGACCCTTCAAAATTTATTTGTAGCCCTTCCCCACACTTTTGGATACACTACCAAATCTCTTAGTATCAAACTCACTAGGAGGCCTAATTGGCTCAATTCCTAGTAGGTCTATTTTCAACGATTTTGGGATAATGCTCCCAAATTCCCCAAAAAACCTCATATAAGACCTTGAAAATCTCCAAGGTATCCACTAACACTTTTCAAATCCAAATTTTAGGCTTCTGGTTGGACCCATAACCCTAGTTACCAACAAACCCTAATTTTAGCCTATTAATTAGGCCTCTGGACCAGTGTGCACAAATGACCACCAAATTGGTCTTCAAACCTTGATTCACTTTGTCCAACCTATTGAATATTCAAGGAGACTCCTTTGGGCTTCTAAAAATTCCACTAAGTCCCTTCCCCAAGATCATGGGTGCTCGAACCAATGCATTATTTACCTTGTCCTGGATCACTTGTTCTTAACAGTCAGCCATATGGCTTCCTTCTTGGCCTAGAAATATTAGTGCCATAAAAAAAATGAAAACATAATGACTATGTAAAGACTCTAACCTTCCATCCCCTATGGTTTCAGCCATTTCTACTAGTGGATGCTTAGGTTAGAGCCATTTCAAGCACTGAGGCTCTATAAATGGATTTTATAGACCAATGCCTTGAAATGTCTTTCAAACCTCACTATACTAACCTAGAACTTATCTAATAAATGCATAAGAAAGATAACTCAAAAACCTACACTCCCATGGGTCCTAATCACCCTGGCCAATCCGTACAGGCCATACAAGAAACAAAAGAAATCATGCAATCAATGAAAACTACAATCTATCATCTGTACAGAAGTTCTTAATTATGAAAATCAAACTAAAACTTCATTAACCATTCAAATTCATCAATCTCATGCTCATATATTGAGCATGAGTGGTTGGAACTACCATAACCTCCCTTTGAGCAACTTTTCAAAAAGTTGCAAAAGTTGCTAGCAACTTTCTCGTGGAGGCTATTGGGATCTTTGGATCACCTCGAAGAGTGTGACTGACTTCTAGGGACCCTAGTTAAGATACTTAGGGTCCTAAAACATATTCTAGATCAATTCTACCCAAAAATAGCACTTGAGTCTCTCTAGGCCATTTAGGCCAAATAGACCACTAACCCCTGATGAGCTCATTTGGATCTTACAAACATAACCATGGATCCAACCTAATGGATCTTATTCCACTCAAAAAAAACACCTATCACAACCCTAAACACTCACTAACTTAGAAAAATGGGAGGTTCTCTGCACCACTTTAACTCCAAAATAATTTGCAATCTCATGAATAGGATCAAAGTTTTGTGACAACAATTTCAGCTCCTATTGATCTTCTCCCTTTTTCTTTTCAATATTCTTTAATAAGTGATAGAAATCAAAAATAGACTTTAAAGTCTTACCACCCTCTAGTAGTGCTTCATTCACCTAATTCATGGCCAATGTGAGAGTGTTCTTGTCTTCAGTAATGGATTGTGCTAGCTTTTCTAATCTCTTCTTGAAATATTCATTTTCTTCTCTAGCAATAGAATCATCCTCCAAACTTTTCATCTTGTCACTGGTGGAAATGACTAAATGTGTCAATTGCTCCATTGGAGTGGCCTTGTCATCATATGTAACTTCAGGCAATAAATCATAAAATATATCTCTTTCCATTAGAACTACTTGTGCTTCTTAATTTAGATTATCCTTCTTAGCCTTAGTCTTTATTTTCATTGCAAAGTTGATCATTTCTTTAGGGATCATAGTGCTTAAGTCTATCTTTCCATTGATTAGTATATCATCTTCATAAATGCTCATCTTGGACTATGAGGAAGGTGTTACCTATTCTTTTTCTTATTCCTTCTTTGTAGCTTCCTCCTCTTCTTCATTTTTTCCTTTCATAACATCATCTGTAACCTCCTTTTATTTTACTTGTTCTTGTTGTTGATCATCTTTAGGAACTTTATCTTGTGCACTATCGGTCATAGTCTATTAGATACCCATTTTTATTTTCTCTTCTTATTTTTGTTCCTTCTATGCATCTTGATGCTCATGTGATTCAAGTTGATCTTGTGTATCCATGTGCTCACCCTGTAACTCCATGATAGGGATATCACTTGTATTGTCCATCTCATCACTAATTTCCTCAAGTGTGATCTTCACACTATCAACAGTAAATACCTCATCAGTTTGAGTCACCAATGGATCACTCTCTTCTTTTTCATTTTCTTCTTCATGTTCTTCATCCTTTATGTCTTCAATCATACCCAAATGTTTCATCGAGATCTCTTATGTTTCATCATGTACTCCAAGAGACTCACAACATAATAGTCTTGTTATTCTCTTCTTTGTTTTGAAGAGTGGTCTTGTATTTGCAATAATCTTATTTATTTGCTCTTCTGATATTCTCGGTTGTAGTTGCAGTAAGATGTATTGAATTAATTCCTTGTCCTTGCTAATAGAAATATGCCATCTGGCTTCAATTTTTTTGTATAGGGAAGTGGGTATCTATCCTTGTAGTTCCATCAACATTTAGCTAAACTTATTCATTTTGTACACAACAGCATCCTTGATCTATTCTTGGTCCTCCTTATCAAACTTATCATAATAATTGTTAACTTTCACAAGTGATCCCCACTTTCTAACATTATTGATGATCTCATCAATAGAAACAAGCAATTTGAAATCTAACCCTGGCCTAATAGACTTAGTGATGGGGGAACCTACCACCTTGTATTTCTTTAATTTTGATTTGATTTTCTTCTGCTCTTTCTCTAACTATGTCCCTTCACTCTCTTCATCGACATCTTTCTTGGACCTTTTTGCCTTTTCTTTCTTCCTTTTACCTCTTACCTTTTTCATGCTTTGTGTCTCCTTAACTAGTATAGTCTTGGGCTTGGAAATATTTTCATATTTCTTAATGGGTGGAAAGGATTTTTCCTTTTTCACAATAGTTGCACTCCTTATTTTCCAACTAGTTGGGGTACTACCAATTGCACCACCAACTTCAACATCTTCATCATATTTTGCTGCACCCAATATGCTAGCTTTCTCTATAGCATGTTTAGCTCTTAATTTTTCAATATGTTCTTTTGTGAAACCTTTCTAAATCATGAATTTCTCAAATTCCTTTCTCACCTTCTTTTGAATAATAGGTTTTATCAAATCATTGCACACTTGAAGTGATTTCTCTTCATATGTCCCAAACCTTAGAGTCTTGGGATCTATCGATTGACCTACAAAATTCTTTGCATACATAATAGAATGTCTCCATACACCTCATAAACCATAGGCATCACCCATGAGGTCCTTGGCTCAATTGCTTCCATCAAACAAGTGTCTATATATACCATGAAGAAGATAGTGTCCTTTTTTTCAACAATTTTATTTTGTATCCTTTCCTTTTCATGTATCTTCTTCTGAGATTATTTGAAGTAACCCCATAACCTACTAGTGAAATCAATTACCAAGATTTTGATGTTGTTATTAATTTGAATGAAATCTAGAGTACCTATCAACACAAATGTAGATATCAGATAAATACCTTAAATAGTTCGCAACTAGGATTCTTACAAAAGAAGACAATAACAGATTGATTTTCACTTTCAAATCAGCACAAAAAATCTCTCCTTATCGCTTGGATCTCTACAAATGGCTCGAACAATGCTTCTTTCACTCCACAACAAATTTCAAAATGTACAAGGAAAAACTAAAATTCAAAGTATCCTTTTTATCTACCTTAGCACACTTCTATTAAAAACATTTACGGATAGAACTTACATTTTCACCAATTGACCCAAAATCTCATTACCAATGATCAAAACACCATGTAATTTATCAAAAATTCACAATACAGTCCAAAATAACTTATTGCATCTTATAATTCTGATAGATCTTACCTGATGCAGGAGCATCTTGGGTGTAAGAGCAATCTCGCATCACCCAAAAATATTTCTGGTTTCTTTTCAATAAGGGCTATCTTGTGTAGAGCTACTATTTATGGAAACTTACTATTTTTATTAAGTTGGTCATATGATCTTAGAATGTTCTAATTTCATAGTTAGAGGTTCATCTTACTCATATCAACCTACCAGTTGAGTTTCATTGTCACATCATCTATATTGGTGAAGTTATTGAGGTTTTTTGGTACAAAATCTTTGAGGTCAATTTTGAAGGCCTTAGAGGCTCTAAATCATGATCGACCCCCGACTGACTGGAGCTTACGCAATTTAGGCACTGTAGATTAGGTCCTGCCATTTCCAAAAAGTGGTTATAATAGAAAAATAGAGCTACGGTTAGAAAGTTATGGCTTCTAAAAGTTGGGGTACCTAAAACCATATTTTGTAGTTCTTTGGAGCCAACCCCATGTAAAAATAAAATAAAATAAAATAATTCTTAGGATAGTCGGCCTTAAGGGCTAAATTTTTGGAACCTTCTCGAACAGTGGAAATTGCCTATATAAGAAAGGTCCATAGTGTTGTCTAGGGCAGTTCTAGGTAAGATTTGGGTAATGATTTGAGGCTTTATCCTACAGAATACTGTAAGGGAAAATGCCCATGTGGCTTTGCATATTGTAATTCTTATATTTGTAATTCCACATTTGTGGAGATAATAAGAAGCCCATTTTCTGTTCTTGCAAATTATTGTTGTTTCTCTATTTCTGTTATGTGTTTGTGGTATTAAGGGGAGCACCCTTCATCAAGTGGTATTAGAGTGGGAGTTCCTGAGTGTGTAGACATATCACTAACTATGAGGTAGTTTGCACCAGGACCATGGTTTAGGGTTTCAATCAGCAACACAAAAATGCCTCCATAAAGGGAACGTGGCAAAAGAGCTAGTGATGGGACACCTGAGGTTAGAGCACTCTAAAGACAAGTGGGAGCATTGCAAGAAGAGATTCGCAAAGGAATGAATCTTAATGTCAGAGACAAAAGTGAGGATAAAGCTGAAGAAGGAAATTATGATCAAGAAGGAGAAGGCAAAATTATGAACCAAGAGGAAGAAAGGCTTTTTTGGGCCATTTCCAAGATCGGGAAAATACCTAAGATTGAGGTTCCTGCATTTTTAGGAAATCTTAACCTAGGGGAGTTGATTGACTAGATCAATTAATTAAAAGAATATTTTGAGTATGAAGATGTTGATGATCCTAATCGGGTCAAGTTTGCGAAAGCTAGACTAAAGGGTCATGCGAAGATCTAGTGGTAAGAGATTCAATTGGAGTGAAATAGAAGAGGAAAGGATAAAATGACAAGATGGGATCGGATGGTGGATAAATTGAAGTGACAATTCATTCTTGTTGATTATGAGCTTGACCTACTGAAGAAAATGCAAAGTTTGAAGCAAGTAGGAAGATCTGTTCAGGAGTATACAAAGGAGTTCTATCGAATCCTCATCAAAATAGGCCATGCAGAAGATGATAAGGAGAAAGTTTCCCATTACCTTAATGGGTGAGGTCGAGCATTCAAGAGGAGTTGAATTTGGTTCAAATGAATAGTATTGAAGAGGCATACCATTTTTCCCTAAAAGTAGAGGAAAAGTTGAACAAGAAGTTTGAGAGCAGACAAAATGGAAGAGGTCATGGTGGAAGATCTAGTGGATGGTCATATGGAGGCCGAAATGAAGATCTGAAAAAGAAGGATGAGGCCAATAGTAGTCAAAATTAGAGAGGAAATAATTCCAATCATTTCCATGATCAAAATAATAGAGATCAAAGAGGAAGAGGAAGAGGACAAGGATCTGGAAAAGGAGGCTTTCATGAAACATGTTTTCACTATGGAGAAGAAGGTCATAGGGCACATGAATGTCCTCAATGCCAAGGAAGGACAGATAGGAGAATTGAAAGCCAGGCTAGAGTTGCACATGTAGATGAAGATGCTAGATCATCACATTCTGAAGATGCTTAAAGAGGAGAAACACTAATTAACAGAAGAGTCATGTTGAGTGGTGAGAATGAATCTAAGCAAAGAAGAAGCTTGTTTTGCACCAAGTACAAGTGTGAAGATAAGTGTTGTGACATAATTATTGATAGTGGAAGCACTAAAAATTTAGTGTCAGAAGAGATGGTCAAAAATTTGAAGCTCAAGAGGTAGAAACACCCACATCCATATCGGATTGCCTGGACATAGGATGACCATAAGGTCATGGTTAGTGAACAGTGCCTAGTAAAGTTCAAGATTCGCAGATACCATGATGAGGTACTATGTGATATCATACCTATGGATGCATGTCATATGTTGTTGGGTAGACCATGGTAGTTTGATAGGCATGTTGTACATGATGGTCATGCAAATACCTATTCCTTGACAAAGGATGGAGTGTGACATAAGCTAAAGACATTGAAAGAGACCAAAGAAAACATATGTGGTAATGCAAGAATAACTTTTGTCGATGGAAGAAAATTCCTAGAGGGTATGAGTCATGAGCATGTGTGTTTTTCTTTAATTCCAAAAGCTAGTAAAGAGGAAGTAGAAGATGTACCTATAGAAGTTGTAGATTTGTTGAATGAGTTTTAGAATATTGTATATGATAATATCCCTGATGGATTACCACCGGTAAGAAAGATCAATCATCAGATGAACTTGATTCCAGGATCCATTTTTTCAAATAAGGAAACACATAGAATGACACCAACAAAAAGTGAAGAGTTGAACAAACAAGTACATGAATTGTTACAGAAAGGGTTGATTCAGGAGAGCCTAAGTCCATGTGTTGTACCAGCAGTATTAGCACCAAAAAAGAATGGAGAATGGAGGATGTGTACAAATTCCAGAGCAATAAACAAGATCACAATCAAGTATAGCTTTCCATTGCCACGAATGGATGATATTATGGACTGTTTGAGTGGAGCTATGTATTTTTCAAAGATATATCTACAGAGTGGATATCATCAGATTTGGATCAGAGAAGGAGATGAATGGAAGACCACTTTCAAGATAAAGGAAGGACTATATGAGTGGTTAGTCATGCCTTTTGGGCTAACCAATGCATCGATCACTTTCATGCAACTCATGAACAGAGTTCTGAAAGAATTTATGAGTAAGTTTTTCATTGTTTACCTAGATGATATTTTGATCTTTAGTAAGACATTGGAGAAGCATATGATGCATATTCGTATGGTATCTGAGAAGTTGAGAGAAGAGAAATTGTTGATTAATTTGAAGAAGTGCAGTTTTGTGAAGGAGTTAGTGTATATGGGATTTTTAGTTTCAGCAGAACATCTAAACATGGACCCAGAGAAAGTGTAGGCTATCCTTGAATGGCCTACTCTAAGGAGTGCTACTGAGGCAAGATCTTTTCATGGTTTGGCTGGCTTTTACAGAAAGTTTATCAGAAGTTTTAGCAGTATTTGTGGACCCTTGACTGAAACAATGAGAGGGGATAGAAAATAGTTTAAGTGGACTATTGGGGCAGATAAGAGTTTTAAAATATTGAAAAAGAAAGTTACAGAACAACCTATTTTAGCACTTCCAAATTTTAATAAGGTGTTTCAAGTAGACTATGATGCTAGTGGTACTGCAATAGGAGCTATTATGAGTCAAGAAGGTAAACATGTTGCTTATTTTAGTGAGAAGTTAAATGATGCCAAGAGAAAGTATTATGTTTATGATCAGGAATTTTATGCTATTGTTCGGGCATTAAAGAAGTGGAGACACTATCTACTTCCTAAGGATTTTATTTTGTATACTGATCATCAAGCTTTGTAATATTTGAATAGTCAAGGAAAGTTGAATCAAAGACATTTGAAATGGGTTGAGTTTTTGCAAAGTTATATATTTTTTTTGAAACACAGGAGTGGAAAGTCTAACAGGGTTGTAGATGCGCTTAGCAGAAGGAAACTATTGCTGACAAAGATTAAGATTGAGGTGGTTGGGTTCAAGGAACTCAAGAATTTGTATCTAGAGGATCTTGATTTTGGAGTAGCTTGGAAAGCTTGTATAGAACTGGTTACTCTAGATAGAATGAAGTGGTTGGATTTCATCATCCAAGATAGTATTTTATTCAGAGGGAGTCAATTGTACATTCCATGAAGTTCTATGAGGGAGAATCTCATCAAGGATAAGCATAGTGGAGGATTGGTTGGACATTTGGGTCATGATAAAACCCTTGCTTTGGTTAGTGAGAATTATTATTGGCCATAGTTGCAGCAAGATGTCAAGAAGTTTGTACAGAGTTGCAGAGTATGTCAGATTGCAAAGGGAGTAAAGTAGAATACAGGGTTGTATCGGCCATTACCTATACCAGAAAAACCTTGGGAGGATATTAGTATGGATTTTGTTCTTGGTTTACCAAGGACTCAGTGGGGACATGATTCAATTTTTGTAGTGGTTGAAAGATTTTCAAAGATGTCACATTTCATTCCCTGCAAGAAGACTAATGATGCAGTTCATGTGGAAGAATTGTGTTTCAAAGAAGTGGTGAGACTACATGGTTTGCCAAAGAGTATAGTTTTAGATAGAGACACTAAGTTTGTTGGATATTTCTGGTGCACATTGTGGAAGAATTTAAAGACAAATTTGAAGTTTAGTTCATCACATCATCCACAAACTGATGGACAGACAGAGGTAGCGAATAGGAGTTTGGAGAATTTGATGAAATGTTTTGTTGGAGATAAGCCAATAGGATGGGATTTGATTTTACCACAGGTGAAATTTTCATCCAATAATTTTCTCATCAGGAGAACTGGTAAATCACCATTCCAAATTGTATATGGAAGTAGTCCCAAAAATGCATCTAAGTTGAGGAAGATAGATAAAGGAGAAATAAGTAGTGTTGAAGCTGAGGATTTTGTAGAACATTTGAAAAACATCCATGAGGAAGTGAGAAAGCACATTACCAAGATGAATGTGCAGTATAAGGCTAAGGCAGATGAGAAAAGAAGGCATAAGGAATTTTAGGTTGGGGATGAAGTCATGGTTCATTTGTGGAAGGAGAGATTTCCTATTGGTACATACAACAAGTTGAAAATGAAGAGGTTTGGGCCATGTAAGATACTGAAGAAGCATGATTCAGGAAATGCATATGAGGTCGAGTTGTCTATAGAGCTGAATATTTTACCAGTATTTAACATTTTAGATTTGACAGAGTATCATGAATGGGGTGTTGGAGATGAGATCACAGAAGCATAGTGGAGTGTTTCAGCAACTAGTTCAGCTACCAAGGAGATTGAAGATATACTGGATAGTCATGTTGGAAAAAGCATAAGAAATAAGACATATGAAGAATATATTGTCAAATGGAAAGGATGACCTGTTGAAGATTGATCATGGCTGACAAAGGAGGAGGTTAACCGACTTGGTTTTCCTCTTCACACCTGAGTCGAGACAAGGTCACTTCTCAGATTACCCCGGGTGTCTGATGCAAGAGCATCTTGGGTGTAAGAGCAATCTTGCATCACCCAAAAATATTTTTGGTTTCTTTTCAATAAGGGCTATCTTGTGCAAATCTGCTATTTATGGAAATTTACTATTTTTAGTAAGTTGGTCATATGATCTCAGAATATTCCGATTTCACTGTTGGAGGTTCATCTTAGTCATATTAGCCTCCCAGCTGAGTTTTATTGTCACATCATCTGTATTGGTGAAGTTATTGAGGTTTTTTGGTATGAAATCTTTCAGGTCAATTTTGAAGGCCTTAGAGGCTCTAGATCACAATCGACCCCCAACCGATTGGAGCTTGCATGAGTCATGCACTGCAAATTAGGTCTTACCATTTCTAAAAAGTGGTTATAATAGAAAAACAAAGCTACGGTTAGAAATTTATGGCCTCTGAAAGTTGGGGTACCTAAAACCATATTTTGTAATTCTTTGGAGCTGACCCTATGTAAAAAGAAAATAAAATAAAATAATTCTTAGGATAGTCGGCCTTAAGGGATAAATTTCTAGAACCTTCTCAAGTGGTGGAAATTGCCTATATAAGAAAGGTTTGTAGTGTTGTCTAGGGAAGTTCTAGGTAGATCTGGGTAATGATTTGAGACTTTGTCCTACAGAATATTGTAAGGGAAAATACCCATGTGGCTTTGCATATAGTAATTCTAAAATTTGTAATTCCACATTTGTGGAGATAATAAGAAGTCCATTTTCTATTGTTGCAAATTGTTGTTGTTTCTTTGTTTATGTTATGTGTTTGTGGTATTAAGGGGAGCACCCTTCATCATTACCACACACCTATAGGGGGTCCAAAGATGGATTCAACAATAATTACTCCCCCAAAGCCACATGAAGGCTTAGTTCGATGAAGAATTCTCCACACCCAATGGAGATGTGGATCCCTCTAATTTATTGTTGTCTTCCTTATTCTTTTAACTCTTTTGCATCTCTTTCATGGTCTCTTCTACATTCATAATTTACTTTCCTTTCTGGTTTCTTGACTAGTTTACCGATTGGTTCTTTAACATGTAGTTCCTTTCTAGATGTCCAATCTTGTGACAATGAAGATATTGTTGGAAATTTAGCTGAGTTAGATATCTAGATGTTGTCATTATGGAAATATATGATCTATATGAAGACCACATATGACAGAGCACAGAACAAAATTGTCTAAGTGTAAGTGACATTTTCCCAGTGTAACCAGAGATAGTTTTGATTGGCGATATCAATAGAAGTAAGTTCAGTGCTTGCGCACTTGAACATGGATACTATAATGTATATTGAAGACTCACCTGAGACTGCAAGTCTGTAGGGCATGTACGAAAGAAGTTATTGCAGTATTACCAAAGATAGAGCTGAAGCTGACAGGACAGAGAAGAAGACAGAATTGGTAAATAGTTAAGGTATTATCTTGTTTATCAAAACAATGACTTAATCATATAAAGGGATGAAATCCTAGATGTTAACCCTTGGGCAGAATAAGTTAATATGTATTTTGTAAATTTCTTTATGTTTTGTAAAGCCGACTGTAAAAGTTATTGTTTATAGCTGAACGTGGACCTCTAATCTAGCCATAGACACAACATAGTCATTACTCACAAATTGAATTATGAAAATGAGTATGAATTACCCAATTCACAGATTCATAGTAAATTGATCTGTTGCCTCCTAATTAGTTGGGATGTTTAAATTACTCTTAGATTGGAGAGCCAACAACCACTAGACCAAACTAAGATGGAGGATTTGAAAGCTTGAAATGATCAAAATGAGCAATTAAACTATATGAGAATGAAAGTTAAACTAAGAATGAAAGTGCAATTTAAGCTAAGAAAACTTAAAATGAGATATAAGAATTAATCTAAAAACATATAAGAAAACTAATTAATATGCAAATGCCATTAAACTAGAATGAGAAAGTAATCTAATTATGCAATAAAGCTTGAAAGCATGAAAATTGAGACTAAAATTGACTATAGTTTGGATACTCTCACAATTTCCTTTTTTTCAAATGAGGAAGAAGGTCTATAATATAGGCAAGCCCAGGGAGACAATGAAGAGGTTCTTGAAAATGAAATGGGTGACTCTTCATTCCCAATCGAGACAAATATTGAGGAATTAGTTAATTAAAGAATGAATTATTGCCACATATGGGTGACTCTTCGAGTAATTTGAATTATTAAATCCAAATAAGATAATCCATTTGAATAACCAAGTAATATTAATTCCTTTTATGTGTATTAGCTAAAGGGGGTGGATTTTAATTTAATTTAAAGCACTTAGGACTTTAGAATTAAATCAATTTATCATAGGGATTAATTAGCTAATAAAGTTGAATACTTAGGAATTAATTATAGTGTGAGATTAATGCAATTTAGGGTTTTTACAATTGACATCGAGTCAAATAAAGTCAGGTGGGAGAGAGAAAATTGCCTAGTAAAATAAGACTTTGATGATGTAAAATTAAAGAAATGCACCAAAATTGATTGAAATTATAAGGTGCCAATTGGGGTATTACAATTGCCCCTCTTTGAATTGATGTGCGAGCAATGCGTTGATTCAAAGAATAGTCTAATGCAATAGATGAGATTTCAAGATTACCCCCAGAATGGAGCTTAACCCTCGGAAGTCAAGGTTAGGATGCCAAGACACCAAAATAGATTGAATTGCAGAACCACCTCCAGAACAAGGCATGATTCTCTGAATTCTAAGTTAGATTGTAAAGACAATGGTCTAATGACAACTTGAGAGGAGATCGGAATTAGGGTTAGATTGCCCCAATACCAATTGATCAAATGATGACAGATGCAAACTTAGGACTAATCTCTAGAATCAGGGTTAGATTTCCCCAATACAAAGCTTAGCCCTCCGAGACCTGGGTTAGATTGTCCAGATAACGGTCCAAAAGAGATTTTGAGAGCCATCTCCAGAATGAAGTTTGACTCCCATGAATTAGGGTTAGATTGCCCCAATACCTAATGAGATTTTGAGAATCATCTCCAGAGCGAAGCTTGATCCTCAAGGATCCGAGTTAGATTGCTCAGATACCTAAAAGATAGATGACAAGATGATAAGATGTGAGGCACAAAGATGCCCCTAGTGAATAGATGCCCCAAGCAATGAACTTTGATTTAGATCAGATTGATATGAGACTAGTTCGACAAGATTCAAATGATGCAATCATCCTAGAATTTTTATAGCCAAATGTGGACCTCTAATCCAGCCATACACACAACATAGTCATTGCTTGATCATCAAATAATGAAGAGGAGTAGAGATTACTCAATTCATAAGATTCTATCGATTCGACCTATTGCCTCCTAATTAAATGGGGTGTTTGAATTACTCTCAGAATGAGAGCCAACAACCAAAAGACCAAGCTAATACAAAGGATTTGAAAGCTTGAAAGATAAGCCAAATACAACTAAGCTAAGATGAAAATGCAATTAAATATAAGAATGAAGATGCAATTACATTAAGAACTTGAAGAGAATGTGCAAGATTAGGCTCATAACAATAAGCAAATTACTCTACTATGAGAATGCAATTAACACTAAATGAGAATTAAGCTAATTATGCAATGACAAAGCTTGAAAATATGAAGAAATTGAGACAAAATTTTTCTATAGTTTTTGTGCTCTCAAATTGCCTTTTTTTGAATGAGGAAGAAGGTCTATAATATAGGCAAGCATAGGGAGAGAATGAAGAGGTTCTTGAAAATGAAATGATTGACTCTTCATTCCCAATTGATACAAATATTGAGGAATTACTTAATTAAAGAATGAATTATTGCCACATATGGGTGACTCTTCGAGTAATTTAAATTATTAAATCCAAATAAGATAATCCATTCAAATAACCAAGTAATATTAATTCCTTTTATGTGTATTAGCTAAAGGGGGTGGATTTTAATTTAATTTAAAGCACTTAAGACTTTAGAATTAAATCAATTTATCATAGGGATTATTTAGCTAATAAAGTCGAATACTTAGGAATTAATTATAGTGTGAGATTAATGCAATTTAGGGTTTTTGCAATTGACATCGAGTCAAATAAAGTCAAGTAGGAGAGAGAAAATTTCCTAGTAAAATAGGACTTTGATGATGTAAAATTAAAGAAATGCACCAAAATTGATTGAAATTATAAGGTGCCAATTTTGGGGTATTACATTTTCCCCTCTTTGAAGTGATGTGCGAGCAGCGCATTTATTCAAAGAATAGTCTGATGCGACATATGAGATTTAAGGATTATCCCCTAAACAGGGCTTAACCCTTGAAAGTCAAGGTTAGGATGCCAAGACACTGAAATAGATCAAATTGCAGAACCACCTTCAGAACAAGGCGTGATTCTCTGAATTCTAAGTTAGATTGCGAAGACAACGGTCTAATGACAACTTGAGAGGAGACCAGAATCAGGGTTAGATTGCCCCAATAATGATTGATCAAATGATGATAGATGTAGATTTAGGACTAATCTCCAAAATAAGGTTAGATTGCCCCAATACGAAGCTTAGCCCTCTGAGACCTGGGTTAGATTGCCCAGATAATGGTCCAAAAGAGATTTTGAGAGCCATCTCCAGAATGAAGTTTAACTCCCAAGAATTAGGGTTAGATTTCCCCAATACCTAATGAGATTTTGAGAATCATCTCCAGAACGAAGCTTGATCCTCGAGGATCCAAATTAGATTTCTTAGATACCTAAAAGATAGATGACAAGATGATAAGATGTGAGGCACAAAGATGCCCCTAGTGAATAGATTCCCCATGTGGTGAGGACTTTGATTTAGATCATATTGATATGAGACTGGTTCGAAAAGATTCAAATGATGCAATCATCCTACCGCCTCGGGAGCGAAATCAAAAGATTCAAGGAGGTTGCATCATAGAAGCAATTAGACTAGATTCAAGGAGTTTCAGAAGTAGTTTGAAGCAATTGGGAGGTCCTATTGACCAAGTTTGACCATGGTTGACCAAATTTGACTAGAGTTGACTTTGATGAAAAGATTGAGGATCTCAAGAAAGTGATGAGGAGATGAGAATCTGGCAAGAAAATGACACTAGAAGGCTGACTGCACAAGCGCCTGATCCTAAAGGATCCCAGCAATTAAAACATGATTTTGAGCTATCTAGAGATGTCAGATTTCGATTTCAATCCTAAAAATGGATTCAGAGTGGTCAATTTAGACAAAATGGATTAGATATGTATAAGATGCACATGCTTTCATTTATGATAGGAATATGCACATGTTTAAATGTGATGATAGATGGTAGATGGACATAATGAATGAAATGTGAAATGAAAAATGTAACATATGATTTGATTTATGCTTATAATGGATGCACATGTATATGAAGATGTAAAATGTATGCATATGGATTTATGATAATGCAATGAATATGTAATGTATGTGGCACTAATCATCTCATGTAGGATGTAGCAGTATATGACAAGTACTAATCAAAAGGATTTTTTGAAGATCGAGAGCGAGGATCAGACACTTGTGCAGCCAAGAGGAACCTAAGACAAAGATGAGGACCTTCAATCACTAGAATACAATCAAGAGAGCACCAAACACTGTCTCAATGTAAGCCTAGAATGAAAATGCAAGCCTAAACTAGACGCAACCCTAAGACTTGGTTATTGAACTCATCAAATTATCATCATAGAGTTTTTAGCAATGGACATTCACAAGATTCCATACAACCTTCATTGACATTGCAATCATGAGAATATGAATATGGCATAAGTCTTAGATTTGTCAGAATGAGGTGTAAGCATTAAGGCACAAGAAGCCATAATGACTTGAACACCTATTCCTTTTGATTTAGCAAGTTAACACAAGCATCAAAGCATAATTGCTAGAATGACTTGAATTTTTCTTGTGAAAAAACACACTAGACACATGAGAGTTCCTTCTTTTGCAAAATATTGCTTGCGGTGACCCTTACGTTCACTTAGCGGGATGACCATTTACAATTTCATTGGTAGCATAAAGAAGTCGCTCAAAAAAACAAGGAGAAGAACCAACCTCACCAAAGCATCCATATAAAAGGAGTAGAGGTACACATGGCCATCCAACATGATATGAAGGCTCTCATAGTGGACACCCCTCTTAGATAGATTCATTGGATCATTGGGACTAAACCAGAAAACAAAAGGCAAGAAAAGGTCATGCCCCTAGTCTTCACATTTCTCAGTCAAGAAAGACATCTTAGATTCACTCGAGGGGAAAGGACAAACACACAAAAGAGAAAATCTCAGCATGCTTCAGAGAATCACAAATTTAATTTTAGTTTCAATTTACATTTATGATCAAGCGGATTGAAGTTAGATTGGAAGAATATAGTGCAAAAAGTCATCTTGAAGAGAAAATCGGAGAACTAAATGAAGTGTCGATAGGTAGACGTAGCAAGAAATGCTAGTGACTGATACAAGAGAGATCCTCAAGGAAAGAGATCTCAAAAAATACTAGTGAAACATCAGTAGGAAGACACAGTGAGAACCACTGGTGACTAATGTACAAGGGAACCTCAAAAGAGAGATCCAAGAGATAGCTAGGTATCAGTAGGTAGGCACAGTGAGAACCACTGGTGACTGATACATGAGAGATCCTCAAGGAGAGAGATCTCAAAATAGCTGGGCATCAGTAGGAAAATGTAGTGGGAACCATTGGTGACTGATGCAAGAAAGCATCTCTGAAAGTGATAAGACAATGCCCCCTAGACTAGGAAGGTGCCCCCAAGTGTGACCAGTTCTAATCCATGTAGAGTCAAGGAAAATCTTGAAGATAGGCAAAAGCGAATGCATGGGCTAAAAAACTAAACTAGGAAATGAACTAAAGCAAGAAACAAGGAAAGAAAACTAAAGCAAGAATGCAAGGTGACTAAAGCTGAAAGAAAGAAAGTGAGAAACAACTATACAGAGCCAAATGGTGCTGAGATGAGGTATAGCTTCAGGAAACAAGAGGCGCCTGTTTACTAGGTTTTCACCATCTTGGCAGAGATTCTATTTTTGCTACCATGATGCATGTTTGCCAAGTTTTCATCAATGGCACATTTTTCTTCTTTTTCAATTTTTTTGTACTTTTCTCTTTTTTTAATTTTTTTGTATTTTTCATTTTTTCATTTTTTTGGTATTTTTTTGAAATTTTCTATTTTTTTTTTAGTATTATCAAGGTGCCTGTTTACCAGGTTTTCACTAGGATAATAGATACATCAAAGCACCTATTTACCAAGTTTTCACTAAGATGATCATTTTTTTGGGACATTTTGCAATTTTTAGGATTTTTGACAATATATCATTTTTTTGGATTTTTTTCAGGATCAATAAGTATGTACAAGAGCATACAGAGAATGCCTCAGCTGTAGAACTTCTTTAGATGAATAGGATTGATCGACTCTTTGAGTTGTTCTCCTTCAGTGGTGGAGAGTTGATAAGCACCAGACCCAAATGTTGCAGTAATAATGTATGTCCAAGCTAGTTTGGTTCAAATTTCCCTTTTTGGACCCGCTACTATTGATTTTTGGGGTTTTCTCTCAAGATGAGATCACCCACTTGGAATTCCCTTTGTCTAACTTTCTTATTGTATTCTTTTGACATTCTCTTCTTGTATGCTCAAAGATTATCAAACGCCACCTTTCGATGTTCATCCAGTAACTATAGCTCTTGTAGCTAAGATATTCTAATGTCTTCATCAGTAATGAGGCCCCTCGGAGAGACTTGCAATGTAGGAATCTTGACCTCAATAGGTAATACTAAATTTGCTCCATAAACCAAGGCAAAGGGTGTGGCCCCTATTGGTGTTTGAATGCTTGTTCTATAGGCCCATAAAGCTGGATTAATCTAGAGGTGCCAGTCTCTACCAGATTTATGAACTATTATGTGCAAGATTTTGAGAATTGTCTTATTAGAAGCTTCTGCTTATCCATTACCTTGGGGATAATAGATAGAGGACCAA
Organism: Chamaecyparis obtusa; assembly: GCA_027943335.1. NCBI lineage: Eukaryota > Viridiplantae > Streptophyta > Pinopsida > Cupressales > Cupressaceae > Chamaecyparis > Chamaecyparis obtusa. The sequence continues at coordinate 716,174 of BSBK01000367.1, forward strand.
TGTTGAATGATCCTAAATTTGGTGCATAACTCTTTTAGGTCATTGTTCTTGAATTATCCCCCATTGTCAGTGATAATGGATGAGGGTACATTGTATCTATAGATGATATAGTTTAGTATAAACATAGCCACAGACTTGCCATCAGCTATAGTCAGAGGAACTACCTCAACCCATTTAGTAAAGTAGTTTGTAGCGGTGATGATGAACTTGTGCCCTTTAGAAGAAGATGGATGAATCTGACCTACCAAGTCAAAGGCCCATTGTTGAAATGGCCAAAAACTGATGAAAGGAATAAGCTCTTTAGTAGGAGCATGGATCATATTTCCATGAAATTGGCACTGTTTACAAGCCTTGGCATATTGAACAACTTCTTTCTCCATATCTAGCCAGTAGTAACTAGCTCTAATAAGTTTATGAGCTAGCATTAGACCACTCAAATGAGACCCACAAATACCTTTATGTACCTCAGCTAACACACGTTTGGACTCATTGGGTTCTAGACACCTAAGGAGGGTACTGTCTAGACCCCATCTATACAAGTTATTTTCTATGATGACATACCGTGAAGCATTACGAATTAGGTGACATTTTTCATTCTAAGTATAGGTGTCTAGAATGATTTGGTCATAGAGGTAAGAATAGGTATGGTGGTAGCAAGATGAATCATGTCCAATGACTGAACAGATCAACCTAGATTCGAGAATGTCATAGGCTGGGTAGCGTAATGTCTCCACCAGGAATTCATGTCTGAAGTCATTTTATGGCATCTATAACATTGATGCAAGAGTGGTCATAGCATCAACTACTTTATTATCTACCCTTGGAACTTGTTGGAAAGAAATGTGTGCAAAATATAGCTTGAGATCATCCACCATTCATTTGTAAGGCACTAGCTTGTCATGTTTTGTTTGATAGACATCATTAACTTGGTTGATGATTAACTGAGAGTCTCCAAAGACCTTGAGCTCATCCACACGCCATTCAATGGCTATCTTCATACCATTGATGAGAGCTTCATATGCAGTGATGTTGTTTGTAAAGGGAAACAACATTTTATAAGCTTTGGGCAATGAATATCTTTGAGGTGTTATAAACAAAATGCCTACACCTAATCCTTGCTGAGTGAATGATCCATCAAAGAACATGCTCCAACACTGATGTGTGAGAAGCATGATGGATTCATCTAGGAATTCAATGTTTAAAGGTTGGTGATCTTTTGGAGGAGCTTCTGCCAGCTAATCAACAATTTCTTGTCCTTTAATAGCTTTTCTTTCCACATACTCAATGTCAATTCACTGAGTATCATAACCCATTTTGCTAGTCTACTCGTGAGGGCAGCCTTTCTCAGTAAGTACTTTAGTGGATCATTTTTTGCAATAAGCCTTGTAGTGTGAGCAAGCATATAATGCCACAAATTCTATGAAGTAAACACTACTGTTAGACAAGATTTTCCAATGACATAATAGTTCATTTCATAAGAAACCAATGTTCTGTTGATATAATAAATTGCTCTCTCTTTATTGTTCTAATCCTCTTGAACTAGGAGAGCACCCAAAGATATGTTCATGGCTGAGATGTATAGTATGAGTGGCTTCCCATGAATAGTAGGAATCAATATAGGTGGATTAGCAAGATACTATTTAATTTGAGTGAGTCCCCTATCACATTCTTCATTCCATTCATAGGTCACACCTTTATGCAAATTTTTAGTGAATGGTTATGATGTGTCAACCAACTATGAAATGAAGCACCGAATAGATTGTAGCCTTCCCTGAAGTCCTCTGATTTGATTGATATTTTTGGGTGGAGGCATGTCCATAATAGCTTGAACTTTTTCTGGATCAACTTCTATGCCTTTAGCTAAAATGATGTAACCCAAGAGTTTCCCAGAAGTGAAACCAAATGCACATTTCTTAGGATTAAGTTTGAGACTAAATTGTTCCATGCGGTCAAGTATGGGACCCAAATCTGTAAGATGAGTTTTCCACTACATGCTTTTGGCCAAAGTGTCATCCACATAATCTTCCATTATTTTATGCATCTTATCATGGAAAATGGTAGTGACAGCTCTTTGATATGTTGCTCCAGCATTTTTAAGTCCAAAGGGCATGACATTCTAGCAAAAGGTGCTCTAGGCACATGTGAAAGTTGTCTTTTCTTGATCTTCTAGCACAATTTTTATTTGATTATATCTAGAAATGCCATCCATCAAGGAATACATTTCATAGCATGTTGTCATGTCCACTATCATGTCAATATTAGCCAATGGGAAGTCATCTTTTGGACATGCATTATTTAGATCCTGGAAGTCTATGCACACATGAATGGATTTATCATGTTTGGTGACTGGAATAATATTTTAAATCCACTCTGCATAATCAATAGTCCTTATGAAACCAGCCTTAAGAATCTTTTCTAGCTCTTCTTTGACTAAAAGTGCTACGTGTGGATGCATTTTTTGAAGCTTCTGTTTGATAGGCTTAATACCTGGTGCAATGGACAGATGGTGCATGATTAGATTGGGGTCTAATCTAGGCATATCAGAGTAAGTCCATGCAAATTTTATTTTCTTGCTTTGAAAGAAACTAGTGAACTCTTCCTTTTCTTTTGTAGATAATGACTATACTAGATCAATAATTTGTGGAGTAGCCTCTGTACCCAAATTCACTGGTTGTGTTGGCTCAATCAAAACTAATGATCTTTCTTGAAAGTGGCTCAGGAGCATATCAAGTATCTCATCCTTGGGAACCTCAAAGAGGTTTTCACCCTTAGATACATCTTTTATTTTTATTATTTTTGGCTCTAATACTGCCACAATGTGGTTTTCACCATCAGAGCATCTATTTTTTCTTCTTTTAATTTTTTGACTAAGATACTTGATATCTTCCTTTGTCATGCTGACACTACCTTCTCTGGTGGAGGGCATTATAGGTTCAATAGCATGGAGGTAATAGGCTAGAGAGTAATCATTCTGTAATGTTAGGACTTCATTGGATGAGGAGGGGGAGTTCCAGTTTATTAGCTCAGGATTTTTGAGTGAGAGAAGTAGTGGCTAGTTCAATTGTGTTCACAGTATAATCATCAAAAGCATGGACAAGCAATTCAAGACCTAGAGTGATCTCATCCAAAGGAGCATTAGAATCCCTATGAGACCCTACATCATAAGTAGAGGACAAGTTAATACCGATGGTGTCTAATTCGTATGTCCTAACACTAGACCCTTCACCTACTTCGAGAGGGTTTTCATATGTATGCACCATGTCTATATCTTTATCATAAGTAGAATCAGACAAAGTGTCAAACTCATACTCATGTGAGTCAGTACTTGATGTGGGAATTCCATTAGTGCTATCAGTACCATCAGACTCATTACCATCTCTCATGGCATTGATAGCTTGTTGAAGTTGTTCTTGTTCAAGCCGCTTTTGAAAATGTGGGGGCCTGTATTGTTCACCTTGAAAAATGGGACCATCATTTAGTGTTGTCTTCCATTGGTCATATGTGAATTGATGCACTAAAGTGGTGTCATCAGATTTAGTATCGATCTCTACCATATGGACAGGTATGATAGGCTCATTTGGTTTTGCAAAGAGTGTAGCAAGGTCTGGAGGAATAGGATATGGGAAATTATCCTCATCAGAGCTAACCTCTAGATTTATCTCTGGAGTAGTATCTTCAAATTTTGGTTCAAGTTTAGGTTCAGGTTCTGGAACAAATTTCTTGGTCCCTAGATGAAAGGGAGTCTTTTTAAAGCCTAAGCCAATAGTGTCCTTTGTACGGTGACCTGTAGCTTCAATGGGTTTCAGTAAACCATTGTCATTCATTCCTATAGGACCACTTCCCTTGTATCCAAAGAGCTTCATGATCTTGAAGGCTTCATTGTAGGGCTCTTGTTCTAAGTTTGGAGGTGGATTAGTTGTTTCAAATGTTTCTTTTCCCTTATAAAGCCAAGTTGTAACATCTCATTCTTCTTCCTCATCCTCTAGGGGTGTTGTAGCCTTGATGAAGGCACCCTCATAGACTATCTAAGGAGAGCTAGTGACAAATTTTTTATTCTCAGAAGGTCTCCCATAAGAATGTGGAGATAGAGGTAGAGAAGCTAATGATAGTATGGGTTCAATTCAATATTCTCTCATGCCTGTATCCTTAAGTTTCAGAGTCTATTCCATTTCTTTAAGCTTGGCATCATAAAACTTGGTAGACTCTCTATTAGCTAGGACAAAGCTATCTGCAGACTATGCAAGTGTGTTGCAAGAGTAGTTTGTGTTAGCAAGCACAGTGGCTTCTGCTCCATGAAATGGAAACTTGATGCATTAATGGTAACTAGATGGAACAACCTGCATCTCATGAATCCATGGTCTATCCAACAAAATGTTGTATGCAAGAGGAATATCAAGAACTTGAAAAGTAACATCTCTCTCAACAAGTCCTACATGGATAGATAGCACAACTAAGCCTTGGGATTTGCATTCCTCTTTATCATAAGCTTTAATAGTAATTTTCTTGTAGGAATCTACCCAATTCTCATCATAACCTAGCTGGGTAAGGAGTTTAGCAGAATAGATATTGATACTAGCACCATTGTCAATAAGCCAGCGGCGGACATGCTTGGGACCTATCATGACTTCTATATGCAAGGGAGCATTATGTGGATGGCTCGGTGAGTGATCATCTTCTTCAGAGAAGGACAAATAATGAGGCAAGGTCAAATGACCCACCATAGATTGGAACTAGTTTAGATCAAGATCTTTGGGGATGTTTGCCTCGGTGAGGGCTTTATCTAGAATCTTCCTGTGAGCAGGCGAGATCTTCAACAACTCAAAAATGGTGATCTGAGCGTTGGTTTGTTGGAGCTGATCTAAGATGCTATAACAAGTAGTGCTAGATGCAGGGGAAAATTTTGAGGCTTTGTTGGTAGGACCAGTAGTAGTCTTATCCATAGTTTTTTTCAAAGTAGATACAAGAGGATCAGGACCTTTCAAAACAACCCTTCCACGTGATCGAGTAACAACATTGGCACAATCTTGAGTTTGTTTAGATTCAGATGAATGAGACATGGAACTACACAAGATGAAAGGAGTCTTAGGTTTGGGAGCATTTCTGCTCCTCTTGAAAGTGATCACATCACAATACTCAACTCCAATAGGTTCAATCATGTTGATGACATTATCATTAGTAGTATATGTATAATTAACCTTGGTGTTGGTATTCTTAGCTTTGGAAGACTTGCCTTTCTCATGAGGAGGGAAAGGACCCATAAATGCCTAATGGTCTAAATTTTTGTTATGGTTGTCCACAAGAATGTCACTGTTGTCAATGAGATCTTGAACCTTATGCTTCATTTGGAGACAAGTAGAAGTCTTATGACCAATGTTTTGGTCATAGTCATAGTATGCATTGTCATTCCACCAATGAGGTCGTGGTTGTGGGTCATAAGGATGTTTTTCCAAAGGAGTGAGTATCTGATTCTACACAAGATTTTTATAGACCACATCAAGAGGCTCTCCCAAAGAAGTGAATTCATGCTTGGGTTGAGAGGCCCAAGGTTTGTTCTTAGAAAATCTTGAAGTTTGTTGATTATCTATTGTGGTCTTTTCAACAGCCTTAGCCACTTGTATACTGGAAGTAAGATTTAAAATAGGCTTTGAAAGCTTTGCAGTGACATTATCAACCACTCCATCATTTACAACATCTCTATTTTTTTGACATTCTTTCCTTTATCCTTGTTCGAGGAGAACCCTTGTTTATTATCCTTATTCAAAGTTAATTCTCCTTTCTTAACCATAAAGGCCTCTATCCTCACAACTTGTTTGATCATGTTTTCAAAAGTCAAAGAACCTTGTAGTTGCACCTGATATCCAAAGTCTAGGACAAGATTGTCCAAAAAGATGTCAAGTTTCTCAGACTCAGGTAATTTGCAAGGATACTTCATGCAAAGTTGTCTCCACCTTTGGAGAAAAGACAAGAAAGGCTCTCCTTGTCACTGTTTTAGATTACACAAATCACGGATGTTGACAGGGTGTTGAATGTTGTGGGAATAATGTTGAAGGAATAGATTAGTGATCTTGTCAAGAGTCTTAATCCCAGGGGGTAACCAGAAAAACCACTCCATAGAAGACCCACCCAAGCTATGGGGGAAGAGTCTCATAAGATAAGTTTGATCATGTATAAATTCCATGGACAAAGCACCAAACTCCCTCAGATGATCTTGGGGATCGGTTGTACCCATGTACTTGTCATATTTGGGAAACTGCGCTCCTTTTGGAAAAGGAGGCATGTGGATACTCTTTGTTGGAAATTTGGTTGATTTGATTACATAGATGTTGTCATTATGGAAACATATGATCCACATAAAGATTTCATAGGTGAGAGAGCAAATATGACAGAGCGCATTGCAAATTTGTCTAAGTGTGAGACAGTGTTTTACCAGTGAACCTAGACATAGTTTTTGTTTGTGATGTTGACTGGAGTAAGTTCAATGCTTGCACACTTGACCATAGACTCTATGATGTCTATTGATCACCCATCTTAGAGCACAAGTTAGTACATCATGTACAAAAGAAGTTATGATAGTTTTACCAAAGACAGTGTGAAGCCAACAAGACAGAATATGAAGATAGAACTACTAAAAAGTTAAGGGATTATTTTGTTTATCAAAATAATGACTTAACAATATAAAGGGATGACATCATAGATGTTAAATCTTAGATAAAGCTATTGGTATAAATGTAAATGAAATTGTAATTGTAATTGCAAGTAATTGTAGTATTATTGAGAAAGAAGGATAAGTGATATGATGCGAAGTATATGAAGCATATGTAATAGTGATAGTGAAAGAGAAGTGAAGTGATATTGATGCAAGTAGTATAAGGTTATGTACCTTAACCTATTTTGTAATTAGTGTATATTGTACATTACTTGTTTGGGCAGTGGGTTCATCTGGTAATCACATTTTGTCCTACAACTCCTAACAGGGTTGAGGCTTCTAACAAGACCTATAGTCCCGTAATCAGGAATGATACACTATATGCTTTTAATAGACTCCTAATAGGGTCAACATCCTTAACAAGATACTTTTGATTAGTGGATCTTTGTGGGTACCATCCCCACCAGGGTTTCCTCAAGAACAAATAATGTGTTATGAGTTCTTTATTGTTATGCATGTTGTTTAGCTTCTTATGTTATGCATGTATAAAGATAATCTATTATATCCATAAGTGGGCAAAAGATAAAGTTTGTAGAATATTGATTGACCCCCCCCTCTCAGTATTCCCTATTTCTAACAATTGGTATTAGAGTTTAGTTACTCAGAAAAGAATCATTCAAGGAAAGCCTAGTAGCTTGAGTAAGATCTCTATGGATATGGATCAACTATAGAAGAATCTTGAAGAAGCTCTCAAACATATTGACTTGCTTACTATTGAAAAAGATACTTTGAAAAGAAAATATGATGATGCAAAGAACCTCATTGAGAAACTAAAAAACAAATTGGAAGATCTGAGATTTGAAAAGGAATTCAAAGTTTTTATTGAAGATTGTGATGACAATATGGAAAAGGAAAATGAAATCCTTAAGCATGAGCTGAAGATAGAAAATTTGAAGCTTAGTTTGAAAGATGGAAATGGCAAGAATGAAGCAAATCTGAAATCTGAAAATGAAAGTCTAAATAGTGAAAATGAAGGACTAAAATCTAAACTTTCTAAAGTAACATCTGAACTTGAGAAAGTTAATTTGTAGTATGATGAACTTGAGAAATACAATAAGATTGTGAAAGGTGAACTGACTCAATCCAAACAACAACTTGAAAGGTTATATTCAACTAGTGAGAAGATTTATGAACAAATAAATTATCAAAAACCATTCTATGATAAGACTGGTCTTGGATTCAACACTTTCAAAGAAAATGATGAAGGCAAGGAATCAGATCTAAAGATATTTGAAAGCATGGATAAGAAGAAGCCTGATGAGATCAACAAATCTGAAGATACACCTAAAGAAGAAGAATCACCGAAGCAAGAGGAATCACCCAAAGGTATGCAAAGAGAATTCAAAGGTAGATGTTTTGCTTGTAATACTATTGGTCATATGAAGAGAGATTGCAGAGGTAAACAATTTAAACCTCTTAATGGTTATTGTTACAATTGTCATGGTTTTGGCAATAGAGCCATTGATTGTAGGAAACCTAAATTTATTGAGAATAATGATGGTAGTAGAATGTTTAGGAATACTAACAATGCATATAAGAAACTTACTGAAGATATGAACAGAAGAAGTGGAGTAGTATGTTATAGATGCAACAAGGTTGGACACATTACTAGAAACTACAGATCACAAATCAATCAACCTGGACCAAGATATGGAAACAATGGAATTGTTTGTCAGATATGCAACAAGATTGAACATAAAGCAAGGTTTTACAAAATGAACAATAGAGTTTTTCATCCTAATCCTAACCCTAGGAATCATGCAAGAAGAAATGAAGATGCAAGTAACAGTCAGAAAGGATGTTGTAGTAATTTAGATGAAGTGAAGTTTATCAAAAGCATAGATCAAGGAGACATATTCAACATTGAAGGTAATCAGGAAGGTGAAGTATTGAAAGGTAAAAATGAATCTTTACCTAACCTATCTCAAAGTACTTAATTCATGTAAATTGCAATAGAATAGGAACTTAGATTTAGTATAGAAGTAGATATATGATGAACTGAGTCTTGCAAAATTAATGCAAGGTATTTTATGATGTTATAATGCTATGGTTAAGAGCACAAAGAAAAATATTATGTTTTGCGAGATCACAAGAAGTTTTAAGTTTTGCAGGTTAGCAAAGACAACTTTTTGGAAAGAAGCGGCAAAAGAATTGAATGCAATGTCAGATCTAAGTGAGATTGAATTAATAAAAGGTTATGATTGGTATTATTTGATCATCAAATTGAATTCAAGTGTCAAGGAGATCAAAGAGCAGTGATAGAAAGCATTTTTCAAGGATTTGGAGAAGAATTTTGTGTCGAATCTATGCAAGCCCTAAAATTGTGAAATTAAGGTATTTTACTTGACAAATCTTTGAATCAGTAAAGACATTTGATGAAATCATGGATGTTTCCTCAATGTCAAAGATAAGAATAGACCTAAATTGAAAAGGGAACCAGTAAAACCCTTGGAAGAAGACCCTAGGTTTGCATTATCATCCGTACCAGATGGAGTATTACACTTAGAGAATGTCAGAAGTTATCTTGGAGGCAAACTAGAGATAGTAAATGATAGTGATTTCACAGATGAATATTAGAAGATTTACAATCAGGATATGACACTGAAACAAGGTTTTGAATATTTGGAACATAATGAAATTGTCAAATATGGATTACAGTATGAATTTGATAATGAAGAATGCACTAAGATTATCTTGAGCAGAATTCATAATGGAAAGTTTTGGCTAGAAGATAGAGTGATAGATATTATAGTAGATTTGATTCATGAAGTCACTGGATTATCTAAAATTGGAGCTATTCCTTTTAATGAGAAAAATAGTCATTGACAACACAAATTAATCCTATAATGGTAGAGGAATTGTGATTAGTAAGATCAAACAAGATGATGTAAGATACTTATGCAAGATCCTAACTACTAAGTTTTGTGAAAATTTAAGAGAGGATGACATGGCAGCTCGAATGGTACATGTAGCTTATCTTATGTGTGTTGATAGGGTACCAGTTGATATGTGTGAAATTCTTAGAATTCAATTATTTGAGAACTTGGAGAAGATCAAGAAAACTAAGTATACACAGTTTAGGTTCTCATCCCTAATCACATATATGTTCTTTCATCTTTTGAGGAGATTTCCTTACACCATAGGAAATGATTGGAATGATGGACAAACTACAATGGAAAGAATTAATGTAGTATATAGAAGGCATGTTATTGATAGTGTTAATGAGAGTGCAGTACTTGTTATTAAGACATTTCAGAATATTATGTCTAGCAGATCAAGGATCCCTAAGTCTCTTGTTGAAAAATATAAAGATGATATATGTTTTATGGTGGATACTGACCTTACCTATATTGAAGAAGTAGAGCCTAGAATAGAGTTCATAGACCCTCTTGGCTATGAAATATCTAAGGTAGAAATTGAAGAGTATGTTAGTAGACTACTGAAGTGTAAGTTAGACACTCAGTGTAACAGGTTTGGAACCTTTTAGGAGAACTTCAACTCCGCAAAGATTCTAATTGAAGAGAAGCAGTCCAAGAAGAGAGTTGAGAGCACTATTAAGAAAATCTTAAAAGACATAGGAATGACAGAGAGAGAGTTTTTGGTAGCAAAGAAGATAGCAACAACAATTAGAGAGAGTGGACAAAAGGAAGTTTTGTCTATCCCTCCTTTATCATCAATTGCAGTGCCACAAGAAGAACCACAAGTAAAGGTGAAAGTGGAAGTACCTGAGAAGGACATAGAAACAAAGATGTCTACTAGATCCACTTCCTCCACACCTAGCAAAAGAGTTAAGGAGAGTGCTACTGGACCAGGTAAGAGGCCTAAAACTCTAGTGTAACCAATTCCAAGAAAGATTGCAGAGGTTAAAGATGATGTCACTACTAAGAAGAAAGCTTGGAAACCAAAAGTTGAAAAGCTTAATGAGAAGATTATTGAGAATGGTGACTTTGCAAGAATGAACAAATATTATGATCTTTATGATTATACTGATAGACTTAATCTGGAGAATGCAATTGTGAAGCATATGATCTTGACTGGCAAGAAGTTTGATACTATTCAAGGAAAGATACCTGATGATCTATACAACAAACTTCTAAACAGGAAGAAGAGAGCATCAGAGGAAGAGACAACAATCAAAGAAAATCTTGTGAGGAAGCTTTTTGAAATAAGAGATGAAATTCATTTCAATTAGATCATGAAAGCCCTAAGCACCCATCTGAGAACCAAAAGGAGAACAATTCAGATTATTGGAGGCAAGTATGAAGAAGTAAATTCTAAGACTGAGCAGGCAATTATCAAGGTTATGGCAGAATATGTTGGAGAATCATCAGTTGCAGTAGAGCAAGCAGGTGAGAAAGTACAAGAGGACATTCCCTCTTCTCCAACTATTAATATTGAAGATAAAACAATGAATGTAGAAGGTAAAAAAATCACCTTGGATACTAATGAAAATGTATTCAAGAATTTGGAGAACATTGTTGACAATTCGGCCTTTGAGGAACAGGAAGCTACAAAAGAAGAAGAGATGAAAAAGACCACAATTGTAGAACCACCAATTACAAAAGAGAAAATTCCCATTCCCACCAAAGAAGATATCAGTCTTACTCCTGAGACTAGAAAGAAGAATCAAATTGGATCTATGATTGAGCATTTGGGAAAAGAAGTAGATGATGATGATCAGCTGGAACCGATTACATCCTTGAACAAAATCATTGGTAAGAATAAGAAAGTAAAGAGTCTTGAAGGGTGTCTGAAGGAACTAACTGAGAAGTTACAAAGTACTGTAACTACAACAATTTTAGAAGCAGACCCTATGGAGAAGGCAAAGAAGGTAATGAGCACCTTTGATAATGAATTCACAAACCTAGCTGATATTGCAAAAGTGAAAGCACAAGCAGACTATGAGGCTAGAATGCTTTTGAACATTAGTCAGAATATTAGAAATGATATCAATACTCTTGATATCTATATCAAGGATTTGAGGAAGCACTTGGAAATAGGTAAATCTTTGTACATACAGTGTAAAAAATCAAAAACTTTGATAGATGAGGAAGATCAAAAGATAAAGTTAAAGGAAGTAGAAATTCTAAATGAAACAAACCTTCTGCCTAGCCCCAATGTGAAGGTTTGTGATGTTGAGAAGAAAGTTAGGAAACTTTATGATGAAATCAGAGTTGTACAAGATGAGAAAGATAGGAAATTGAGAAGATACACTCTTTGAGAGAGAATGCTTCTATGAATTTGAGCATAATTGAAGAATGGATGGAAGAATGTCTTTCAGCAAAGACATTTTTTAGAAATTTAACTTTGAAAACCTCCAAGCATGTGAAATTGCTTCTTATGGACTGAGCGCACAACTTAATGTGGTAGATTCCATTAAGAAATCATGGGAAAAGGAGATAGAAGCCATGAAGATAGATTTTTTAGATTGTGTTGCAAGCCTACCAGCTTTGCAATAAATGAATTGAGGTATAACTTTTGTGATACAATTTTGTGACCCTCCCTACCTTATTTTGTCATTGTTGTCAAAGGGGGAGAGATATATAGAAGAAAATTGATAGTATGTGATAAGGGTTGTTACTCTTAGGGGGAGTACTATATTAGAGGCAATAATTTTTGAGGAGTTATAAGGATAGTATGTATTTTATACTATGGCCACAATTTTGAACATTTTTGAGATTTTGAGTTGTACACTTAGCCAATTTTCTCATATGTTGCCACCAATGACAAAGGGGGAGATTGTTGGCAATTTGGATGAGTTGATTACATAGATGTTTTAATTATGGCAACATATGATCCACATGAAGATCACACAAGTCAGAGAGCAAGTATGACAGAGCGCATTGCAAATTTGTCTAAGTGTGAGATAGTATTTTACCAGTGAACTTGGACACAGTTTTTGTTTGCGATGTTGATTGGAGTAAGTTTAGTGCTTGCGCACTTGAACATAGACTCTATGATGTTTATTGATCACCCATCTCAGAGCACAAGTCTATATGGCATGTACAAAGGAAGTTATGATAGTTTTACCGAAGACAGTGTGAAGCTGACAGGACAGAATATGAAGACAGAACTAGTAAAGAGTTAAGGGATTATTTTGTTTATCAAAATAATGACTTAACAATATAAAGGGATGACATCCTAGATGTTAACTCTTGGATAAAGCTATTGGTATAAATGTAAATGAAATTGTAATTGTAATTGCAAGTAATTGTAGTATTATTGAGAAAGAAGGACAAGTGAGTAATAGCGATAGTGAAAGAGCAATGAAGTGATATTGATGCAAGAAGTATAAGGTTATGTACCTTAACCTATTTTGTAATTAGTGTATATTGTACATTACTTGTTTGGGTAGTGGGCTCATCTGGTAATCACATTTTGTACTACAACTCCTAATAGGGTTGAGGCTTCTAACAAGGCCTATAGTCCCTTAATTAGGACTGATACACTATATGCTTGTAATAGACTCCTAACAGGGTCAACATCCTTAATCGGATACTTTTGATTAGTGGATCTTTGTGGGTACCATCCCCACTAGGGTTTTCCCTTGGTCAAGGTTTCCTCGAGAACAAATAATGTGTTATGAGTTCTTTATTGTTATGCATGTTGTTTAGCTTCTTATGTTATGCATGTATAAAGATAATATGTTATATCCATAATTGGGAAAAAGATAAAGTTTTTAGAATACTGATTCACCCCCCCTCTCAGTATTCCCTATTTCTAACACACTTGTCAAATGGAAAAGGGCATATGTTGTCCATTGTGAATTGTTGTGTGGGCTTATCCTTTTCCTTTGCAAGTTGACTAATCTAATCTTGCATATTCTAAATCATCTTTTGTAGATTAGCAGTTTCAGTCTCTTCCTCTTTAGCTACAAGTGTTTCAACTTGGTAATTTGGAGGCAACTTGGCCCCTTGTTGGGCCAACTCAAGAAAGTACTTCTCCTTTTCCTCTAAAAGGAGGATTTCTATCATTTTGATGAGACTCTTATTAGCTTTAGCAGTAGCTATATCATTCTAAGTTATTACATCATCTTCATTACCAAGAATCTCATAGATGCTCAGAACTTGGTCTTGTTGTTGATCATCATTGTGAGACTAATTTTGGTCATGTTGAGATTGACCATGATGTTTCTCATTTTGAGGTTGAGCATGATGTTGGTCATTGGAAGATTGACCATGATACTAGCTATTCTGAGATTGATTATGATTTTGACTGTATTTTCCTGGTTGGAAGTCAAATGGATCTCCCATCTTGTCAACATGGGACTACGCAAAAAATGAAGACTAGTAAAATGATATGAATGATGCTAAAAAGGTGCAACTAAGGTAACTTTTGGTGCATGAATAGGATCAAGAGGATTGACAGGTTCAAATGAGTCACTATCTTCAGCAGGATTGATAGATTCGATAATAGGACTAGTTCAAGGAAGTGGTCTTCCAAAGTTATGAAACAATGAGTTGTCCTGGAAGAATGAGTTGTCCTATTCTTGGAATGAGAAATTAGATTGCATTTAAAATAATAGATTAAAACACTCTTGGAACACCGGAGATGATGATTGAGATGGGCTATCCTTCAAAGTAGTCAATGAAGAATTCAAGGATCCTTCACAAATTAAGTTCAAATTTCATGACAAATTTAGGATGATCTATTTCTTGATTACGAGGTTTTCCTCTACCTTTATCAATATTCTGAATGGGATAAGTTTTTCCAATTCTAGTCATGACAGTCATAGATGAAGATGTGATGAGAGAAGACTTGAGATAATGCTAAAACTCTATCTCTAAGATAATGAAAAGGAGATAGATGGCTAGAACAGCCAAGATGCGAGATGGACCTGGCACGAATCGTCAAGAGAATGGCTAGAATAATCAAGATAAGACTATCATGATGTGAGGTATAAAAGAATAAGGAGATAAGATAAAAAAATGAGAGACAAAATGAGTCAAAGTAATAATCAATCGATTCCCAACTTGATACACTCAATTTCTGACAGTGAACAACAAGGAGAAAAAGTAGATAAATCCCAGACAAAAACCAGATTGAGCAGAAGTTTGACTAGTCAACTAGAAATAGCTCACTATTTTTGAAAATAGGGTACAGGTTCATGCAAGAAAGTGTAGGGTCATGCAAGAAAATGCCAGGCTTCGCGTGAGAGAATGAAATGTCACATGAGAAAATGCTCATTTTCTGAAACTTTGTGTGGGAAAAATCCAGTGTTTGACAGTTCAACACAAATTTCAAGATAAAAGATAGGTTTTGGGACATAGCATAAATGGTTCTCAAATAGGAAATCCAATTTCCAGATAGGTTTGAAGGATATTTTTATCAACAATCTCAGTTTGAAGGATTCAAGCATTCGTTTACAAGCATGAAGGTTTGATCAAGCAATGGTGACACAAGAAGTAGTTGCAAACAAACCTACCAAGGACAAAGCAACTCGGTAGTATCATGGGAGTCTTTGTTTAATCATGATGGACAAGTTTAACACTCGATAACAAACACATAGTTATCCCTACAAAAAAAATGGTGAGAAGACAAAACCTTTGCCCCACTGCTTATGCGCATGCGTGCACCTCACACAGTCATGTCACCCCCTAGAGGGTGCCCATGTTTTTGGTGTTTCCAAGGACTCAATAGTATATGTTCAAAGGTTACCCTTGAGGTAGGGTCCAATGTTATATACCACCTTCAAACATCCAGGTGCATGCCTATGGTGGGAATCTATGGGAGAGATTCTTCCCCCTCCCTGCACAAAGATTATGACTCCTTTCAGAGGTGAACCAGGTAGGCAACTAACTAGGGAAATTTTTTAGTGGGCTTCCATTCATACTAACCTTTGGTACCCCTGATATAGGGCTAGGGCCTCATAGTGACACCAATATTTGAAAGTCATACACCCCCGCAAGTAGGGCTAGGAGCGGCACCACTCAGTAAAATAGACAAGGCCTTCTCAAGATGATAGTTGAAATCATGAGAAGGAAGCTAACATGGCTTTGGATTATTTAGACTCAACAAAGCATTCTTTATTATAGTGAGGTGGAATCACCGGTGATTGGTGTGTACTCACTTGGGTCGTTCCCGAAGGTTCAACTTCTGGCAGGCCCTCTAAAGGTGACACAACTTGGCTTGGATTCAAGGGTCGGATTTTTTGATTCTCTAAAATAGAGAAGAGCATACTTATCTACCTCTTAACCTTACCCAAACACATCAAGCATATTCATCACTGAGTTAGTTTCACTCCACCAAATCTATAAGCTTTTGGGTTTTTGGTTCTCTCAACGAGAGAAGAGCATAATCCCCTAACAAGTAGAAGTGCTAAAGATTCACTACCTTTCCCCACTTCCCCAGGTATCCATCATTCTAGCAACATCTGGATCTTAGTTTCATTAATGGGCATCACTTCCATGTAATGAAGAGCCTATTCCCCTACTTTGCTATCAGGACCCTTAAGAAATTTTAACAGAGCCCTAGTTAGACTATGTGAATGAAAAATAGTAAACAAGCACAATGTTTTTAAAATGCCTTTGACAACCATCCTGCAAGCAAACTGTTAGAAGGTTTTGATGATCTTGGACAAGCGACCTGCAAACCACTATTATGCTGTAGCAGAAAATAGAGATAGGAAATCAATAGCAAAAAGTAAATGTCAAGAAAAACAATAGTAAATTGAAGAATCTAGAAAATTCAATTGACTGACATCGAAACTTCATGCAAGGAAGTATTGCACTATGCATGAGAAATTACAAGGTCCTACATGAAAAAAGTGTTTCTTCGCGTGACAAAATGCTACTAGGAGAAAATATTTGCACAGCACGCTCTGGAATCTCACACAAAATTTTGTACACAAAGAAGTACAGACACACGATAGAGTTTAGAATTCAAAAAAAAAAGCTTGAGATTGATGAGGCTAGAAATCAATTTTTCTGCCCCACGGTGGGTGCCAGAATATTTATAGCTAAACATGGACCTCTAATCCAGCCATAGACACAACATAGTCATTGCTCACAAATCCAATTATGAAAATGAGTATGAATTACCCAATTCTTAGATTCATAGTGAATCGACATGTTGCTTCCTAATTAGTTGGGGTGTTTAAATAACTCTCAAATTGGAGAGCCAACAACCATTAGACCAAACTAAGACAGAGGATTTTAAAGCTTGAAATGATCAAAATGAGCAATTAAACTATATGAGAATGCAAGTTAAACTAAGAATGAAAGTACAATTTAAGCTAAGAAAAATTGAAATGAGATATAAGAATTAATCTAAAAATATATAAGAAAACTAATTAATATGAAAATGCCATTAAACTATAATGAGAAAGTAATCTAATTATGCAATAAAGCTTGAAAGCATGAAAATTGAGACTAAAATTGACTATAGTTTGAATACTCTCACAATTGCCTTTTTTTCGAATGAGGAAGAAGGTCTATAATATAGGCAAGCCCAGGGAGAGAATGAAGAGGTTCTTGAAAATGAAACGGTTGACTCTTCCTTCCCAATTGAGACAAATATTGAGGAAATACTTAATTAAAGAATGAATTATTGCCACATATGGGTGACTCTTCGAGTAATTTGAATTATGAAATCCAAATAAGATAATCCATTCGAATAACCAAGTAATATTAATTCCTTTTATGTGTATTAGCTAAAGGGGGTGGATTTTAATTTAATTTAAAGCATTTAGGACTGTAGAATTAAATCAATTTATCATAGGAATTATTTAGCTAATAAAGTTGAATACTTAGGAATTAATTATCGTGTGAGATTGATGCAATTTAAGGTTTTTGCAATTGACATCAAGTCAAATAAAGTCAGGTAGGAGAGAGAAAATTGCCTAGTAAAATAGGACTTTGATGATGTAAAATTGAAGAAATGCACCAAAATTGATTGAAATTATAAGGTGCCAATTTTGGGGTATTACAATTATTATTCCTGATAACTTGTATAAATGTAAGACATGTGTAATGTGAAAAAAAGAAAAGTAACATGTGTATGTGAAAGATATTGATGCGAAGTTATAAATTGTGAAAGTCAAGCAAGCAGACTTTGTATGTGTAAGAGAAGTAGTAAAGGTTATATACCTTGCCCTCTTTTTGTAATCATAAATCATTGTACATTACATGTTTGGGTAGTGGGCTCATCTTGTAATCATTTCTATTTTGTACTACCAACTCTTAGTAGGGTTGAGGCTTCTAACAAGGCCTAGAGTCCCTTAATAAGGACTGAGACACTATATGTATGTAACAGGCTCCTAACAGGGTCAACATCCTTAATAGGATACTTTTGATTAGTGGATCATTGTGGGTATCATCCCCACTGGGTTTTTCCCTTGTCCAGGGTTTCCTCAAGAACAAATAATGTGTTATGAGTTCATTTGCTTTATTGTTATGCATGTTCTTTAGTTTACTCTATTTTTGAAGTATCAAGCTAATCTGTTATATCCATAATTGGGCAAAAGTAAAAGTTTGTATAATACTAATTCACCCCCCCCCCCTCTCAGTATTCCCTATTTCTAACAATTGGTATCAGAGCTTAGTTACTCAGAAAAGAATCATTTAGAGAAAGCCTAGGAGCTTGAGTAAGATCTTTATGGATATAGATCAACTATAGAAGAATCTTGAAGAAGCTCTTGAACAGATTGATATAATTACTGAAGAAAAAGATACTCTGAAAGGAAAATATAATGATGCAAAGAACCTCATTGAGAAGCTAAAAAAGAAGCTGGAAGAACTGAAACTAGAGAAGGAATCTGCAATTCAAATTGAAGATTGTGATGAAAATCTAGAAAAAGAAAATGAGATCCTTAAACATGAATTAAAGATAGTAAATCTAAAATTAATTTTGAAAGATGGAAACAAAAAGAATGAAGAAAATCTAAAATCTGAGAATGAAGATCTGAAATTTAAACTTTGTAAAGTGACATCTGAACTTGAGAAACCAAAATTGTAGTATGTTGAACTTGAAAAGTACAATACAATTTTGAAAGGTGAACTGACTCAGTCTAAGAAACAACTTGAGAGACTATATTCCACTAGTGAGAAGATTGATGAACAAATGTCTTATCAAAAGCCATTCTATGATAAAACTAGTCTTGGATTTAACTCATCTAAGGTAAGTAAAGAAAGCAAACAACCAAATCTGAAAGTATCTAAAAACATAGATGAAAAGAAATCTGATGAAGCTAACAAATCTAAGGATATACCTCAAGAAGAAGAACCAACTTAACAAGAAGAATCACCTAAAGGTACATAGAGAGAATTTAAAGGTAGATGTTTTGCATGTAATACTTTTGGTCATATGAAGAAATATTGCACGTGTAAGAAATTTAAACCTCTTAATGGTTATTGTTATAATTTTCAAGGTTTTGGACATAGAGCTATTGAATGTAAGAAGCCTAGATCTAATGATAATAATAATAGTAGAATGTTTAAAGATACTAACCATGCAAATAAGAGACCTACCAAAGATATGAACAGAAGAAATGTAGTATGTTATAGATGCAACAATATTGGACACATTGCCTAGAATTGCAGGTCACAAATCAACCAGACTGGACCGAGATATTGAAAGAATGGAATAGTTTGTCAGATATGCAACAAATTTGGTCATACAGTAAGGTTTTACAAAATGAATAACATGAGAAACCCTAATCCTAGAAGTCATACAAGGAGAAATGAGAATGCAAGCAATAATCAAAGAGGTTGTTTTAGTAATTCAGAAGAAATGAAATTTGTTAAAGCCACAGATCAAGGAGACACATTCAGCACTAAAGGTAATTAGAAAGGTGAAGTATCTAATGGTAAGAGTGAATCTCTTCCTAACCCATCTCAAAGTACTTAATTCATAAAGAATGCATTAAAATAGGAACTTAGGATAGTGTAGAAGTTAGTACAGGATGAATTGAGTCTTGCGCAATTAATCTAAGGTAGTATGTGATGTAATTATGCTATGGTTAAGAGTGCATGAGCTAATATGAAGTTTTGCAAGAAAGAAGGAACAACTTTTTGGAAAGAAATAGCAAAAGAATTGAATGCGATGTCAAAATCTTGAAGTTAAAAGCTTGTGATCAATATTAGTTAATCATTCAAGTGACTACAAGTGTTAAGGAGATCGAAGAAGTAGTGATTGAAGGCAGTTTGAAGGATTTGGTGAAAGAATTTCATGTCGGATCTACACAAAGCCCCTAAATCATGAAATTAAGGTATTTTACTGAGAAAATCTATCAGTCAGTTAGATAATTTGTAGAAGATATGGATGTTTCATTTGTTCATAGCATAAAAGATACAATTAGACCTAAGATCAAAAGGGAGCCAGTAGAACCCTTGGAAGAAGACCCTAAACTAGCAGTATCATCTATACCAAATAGAGTTTTGCATTTAGAGAATGTTAGAGGCTATTTGGGATGCAAACTTGAAACCCTTAGTGAAAGTGATTTTACTAAGGAATATGAGAAACTATATAATCAAGATATGTCATTGAAAGTAGGATTTGAACATTTGAATGAAAATGAAATCATAAGGTATTCACTACAACATGAATTTGATGATGATGAATGCACCAAAATCATTTTGAGCAGAATTCATAATGGGAAGTTTTGGTTAGATGATAGAGTGATTGATATAACATAAGACCTAATTCATGAAGTGACTGGTTTATCAAAATTAGGACTTATACCATTCAATGAGAAAAATGTGAAGAAACCTATACTGGATAATACTAAGTCATCCTACAATGGCAGAGGAATATTAATCAATAAGATTCAACAAGATGATGTTAGATATTTATGCAAGATCTTAACATCTAAGTTTTGTGCTAACTCTAGAGAAGATGGCATGGCAAATGGTATGATTCATGTAGCCTATTTGATGTGTGTTGATAAAGTGCAAGTGGATATGTGTGAAATTTTGAGAATTCAGTTGTTTGAGAACCTTGAGAAGATTAAGAAGACTAAAAGCTCACAGTTTAGATTCTCATCATTGATTACATATATGTTTTTCCATTTGTTGAGAAGATTTCCATTTACTATTGGAGAATACTAGAATGATAACAGAACCACCATGGACAAAATTAAGAAGGTGTATCTGAGATATCCTATAGACAAGGTTAATGAGAGTGTAACCTTAGTGATCAAATCATTTCACAACTTGATGAAGAAAAGATCAAGAATCCCACAAGCTATAATTGAGAAGTATAAAAATGAAATATGCTTTATGGTTGACACTAACTTTACCTTTATTGAAGCAGTTGAACCTAGAGTAGAATTCATAGACCCTCTTGGAAATGAAATTTCTAAAGTTGAAGTAGAAGAATATGTGAATAGATTGTTGAAAAGTAAACTGGATGTAAATAGCAATAGATTTGGGACTTATGAGGAGAACTTCAACTTCGCAAAGTCTATACAATAAGAAAAATTATCAAAGAAGAGAGTGGAAAGCACTATAAAGAAAATTCTTAAGGATACATGTATGACAGAACAAGAATTCTTAATTGCAAAGAATACAACAGCAGCACTAAGAGACATTAGACAAAAGGAAGTTTTGTCTGTTCCACCCCTATCATCAGTTGTAAATCAAACTGGAAATATGCAGAATGTAGTGAAAGTGGAGAAAGTAGAGAAGGGACAAGAAACAAGAAAATCTACAAGATCTTCCACCACTCCACCAGGTAAAAGGGTAAAGGAAATGGCTACTAGACCAGGCAAAAGACAAAAAAAAATAGTTTCCCCAGTACAATGGAAAGTATCTAAAATTAAAGATGATGAAGATTCTGAAGTCAAGAAGAAGAAATGGAAACCAAAGATTGAAAAGGTAAATGAACAAATTATTAATGATGGAGACTTTTCCAAGATGAACAAATATTATGAGCTATACAATTATTCAGAAAGATTAAACTTGGAGAATGCAGTTGTCAGGCACATGATCCTATAAGATAAGAAATTTGATACCATTCAAGGAAAGATACCTGATGATTTGTTTGAAAAATTAGTTAACAGGAAGAAGAGATTAGATGAAGAAGATAATAAGATCAGAGAAAAATTTGTAAGAAAGCTCTGTGACATCACAGATGAAGACCACTTCAAGGAAATCATGAAAGATCTTCATATTCATTAGAGAAAAAAGAAGAAGAATAATTCAGATAATGGGAGGAAATTATGAAGAAATCAATGAAGAAACTGAACAAGCAGTCATAAAGGTGATGACTACAGGTGTTGGTAAGCACTCAAGTGCAACAAAAAAAGCTTTGGAAGCTAAGCACCAGAAAAGTCCCTGTCCACCACCATCAATTAACATTGAAGATGAATCAATGAATGTGGAAGGAACTAATATCATACTGGATAGTGATGACAATCCTCTTAGCAACCTTGAAAACATTGTTGACAATTCGGCCTTAGAAGAACGGAATAGATCAGTTGAGGAAGAAAGGAAGGAAACAAGGAAGGAAGAAGAAAAACAAGAAAAGATTCAAGTAAATACAAAGGTTGAAGGATAGAAAGGAGAACCAAGCAAAGTGGAAATTAGTCCTACCCCTGAGATTGCAGAAAAGAAACCACAGATTGAATCAATTTTTTCTAATTTTGGCAAAGAAGTTGATGATGATGATCAAAAGGAGCTGATCTCATCTCTTAAAAAAATTATTGGTAAGAACAAGAAGGTAAAAAGCCTTCAAGGATCATTTTTGGAAGTAATAGAGAAGTTGTACAATATTGTAACTAAGCAGATAACAGAGGTAGATCCACAGGTAAAAGCTAGAGAAGTTATGAAGGTATTTGACAATGAATTTACTAACTTGTCAGATATAGCTACAGTAAAGGCTCAGACAGCCTATGAGGCTAAAGTATTTCATGATATATGTCAAAATATCAAAAATAATATCAATAATTTGGATGTGTGTATAAAGGACTTAAGAAGGAATTTGGACAGAGGAAAAGCTTTGTATATACAATGTACAAATATAGAAAACCATGTAGCGGAAGTGACTGAGAAGATAAGAGCAAAGGAGACTGAAATTCAAATAGAGGTAAACCTATTAACTATCCCTAATGTAAAGATATTAGATTGTGAAAAGAGAATCCGAAAATTGAAAGATGATATAAGAATCCCTAGTGATGAAAGAGACATGAAATTGAGAAGATTTTCTCTTCTAAGAGAGCACATTTCAGTGAAGATAAGTATCATTGAAGGACAATTGGAAGAATATCTTTCATCCAAGACATCTTATGAGAAGTTAAATTTTGCAAACCTTCGTGCATGTGAGATCACATCTTATGGTTTATGTGCACTACTCAGTGTTGCAGACACCATTAAGAAGGCATGGGAGAAGGAGATAGAGAGCATTAAAGTAAATTTTGTAGATTGTGTTGCAAGCCTACTAGCTCTGCAATTTTGAATCAAGGTAACTTTTTTTTGAGAACACAGTTTTGGAACTTTTTTTGTCATTGTTGTCAAAGGGGGAGTGATAGTTGTACACTCAAAATATGCACTTCTCTAATTCTTTAGTTCCAAGAGCATCCATGAATTGGAAGCCTTGAGAAAGTGACTTAGAGCTCCCTAGGCATGGAGTGCAAGGGTGTTTAAAGGGCTCTTAGCTAGAACTATTAAGCATGCAACCTTTCTAGTAAACCATGCAATGGGAGATTCAAAGAGAAAAGGGAAAGAGTGCCAATATCGTCAAGAATCACAAATGAAAGATGTAGTGCAAACTATGCTAGAATGAGAATGCAAGAATGCAACTATGCTATGAAAATGAGACTATTACAAGCCTTTACTAATTAAGCTATGTGAATTAAGCTAGAACATGAAAGGAACTAAGCTAAGAATGCCATGAAAACTAAGCTATAATGAAAGTATGAAGACTAAAATGCAACAAGCTCTCCAAAGCTCCAAAGTCACCAAGAAAACCTGCAACACAACATTAGCATCAAGAGTGGGATCCTATGAATGAGAAAAGAGCTCTCCTTTTAAAGATAAATGGACCATGGAGATTAAGAGGCAAAAGATTTGATCAAGGGTGGAGTTTGAAATTGGGATCAATCCTTGTGCACAAATCTCCTTTAATGAGAAAGAAGTGTTGACTTTTGTGCCCCATGTGAGACAAAAAGACCTTTTCTTCTTTTTATAAAATAGGAATAATGATTTATTTGTGCAACTTAGGATAAGAGATAAGTGGGGGCTTTTTATTTAATAAAAGGGGAGGGAATTCCTTTTAATTAAATAAAGACTTAGGATAAAATAGTTAATCCATAAAATATAATTGAATAAATGATAGAATTAGGATTTGATCGAGGAAATTGATTTAATTTGAAAATATTGTAAAGCATTGATTTAGGAAATTGATAAATTGAAGAATGGGGCCCAAAGTCTAGGCAACCATTTTAAGGTGCATACATTTGCCCCTCTTTGACTAATGTGAGATCGATTTGGGATCACATGTAGTCAAAGAATGAAGGTGAAATGTGAGATCAATTTGGGATCACAAAACAACCCAGACATGTGTTCGATGGATGAGAACACATCAGGACAAAGATAAGCTAATTGAAAAAGACAAGGCCAACACCCCTGTAAATATGTAATTGTCAAGTCTCAAGAAAGGTTTGATTGATAGGTTTGATAAAGCTAAATCAAGGATTGAAGTTTGACAGGTACTGCCCCCTCGTGATCGAAATTGAAATCAGGTAGAGGGAATGCAGAAGTGAGAGCAACATGATCAAATCACTAGAAATCATAATCGAAGATGAAAGCTGATAGAATAATCATCAAGCAGTGAAGATATGCCCCAGTTTGACTAGGTTTGACTAAGAAAGATATAGGATAAAGATGAAGTCAAACTGCTCCCTAGGCATGGAGTGCAAGGGTGTTTGAAGGGCTCTCAGCTAGAACTATTAAGCATGCAACCTTGCTAGTAAACCATGCAATGGAAGATTCAAAGAGACAGGCGAGAATGCCAATATCATCAAGAATCACAAATGAAAGATGTAGTGCAAACTATGCTAGAATGAGAATGCAAGAATGCAACTATGCTATGAAAATGAGACTATTACAAGCCTTTACTAATTAAGCTATGTGAATTAAGCTAGAACATGAAAGGAACTAAGCTAAGAATGCCATGAAAACTAAGCTATAATGCAAGTATGAAGACTAAAATGCAACAAGCTCTCCAAAGCTCCAAAGTCACCAAGAAAACCTACAGCACAACATTAGCATCAAGAGTGGGATCCTATGAATGAGAAAAGAGCTCTCCTTTTAAAGATAAATGGACCATGGAGATTAAGAGGCAAAAAAATTGATCAAGGGTGGAGTTTGAAAGTGGGATCAATCCTTGTGCACAAATCTCCTCCAATGAGAAAGAAGTGTTGACTTTTGTGCCCCATGTGAGACAAAAAGACATTTTCTTCTTTTTATAAAATAGGAATAATGCTTTATTTGTGCAACTTAGGATAAGAGGTAAGTGGGGGATTTTTATTTAATAAAAGGGGAGGGAATTCCTTTTAATTAAATAAAGACAAGGGATAAAATAGTTAATCCATAGAATATAATCAAATAAATGATAGAATTAGGATTTGATCAAGGAAATTGATTTAATTTGAAAATATTGCAAAGCATTGATTCAGGAAATTGATAAATTGAAGAATGGGGCCCAAAGTCTAGGTGACCATTTTAAGGTGCATACAATAGCAGAAAATTGATATATTGTTATATATATATGGAAGTATATTCCTAGGGGGAGTATAGATGATATATAAGATATATGGAGATATAAGGGTAGTAAAGATATATTTTTGTTATGGCCACAATTTTGGAGTTTTATGACTTGGCCAATTTTCTCATATGTTACCACCAATGAAAAAGGGGGAGATTGTTGGAAATTTGGCTGAGTTAGATTATGGAAACATATGATCTATAAGAAGACCGCATATGACAAAGCACAAAATAAAATTGTCTAAGTGTAAGTAGCATTTTCCCAATGTAACTAGAGATAGTTTTGATTGGCAATGTCAATAGAAGTAAGTTCAGTGCTTACACACTTGAACATGGATACTATTATGTATATTGAAGACTCACCTAAGAGTGCAAGTCTGTACGGCATGTACGGAAGAATTTATTGCAGTATTACCAAAGACAGAGTTGAAGCCGACATGATAGAGAAGAAGATAGAATTGGTAAATAGTTAAGGGATTATTTTGTTTATCAAAATAATGACTTAATCATATAAAGGGATGACATCCTAGATGTTAACCCTTGGGAAAAATAAGTTAATATGTATTTTTTAAATTGCTTTATGTTTTGTAAAGTTGACTATAAAAGTTATTATTCTTAATAACTTGTATAAATGTAATACATATGTAATGTGAAGAAAAGAAAATTAACATATGTATGTGAAAGATATTCATGTAAAGTTGTAAATTGTGAAAGTTAGGCAAGCAAACTTGTTATGTGCAAGCGAAGTAGTAAAGGTTATATACCTTGCCCTCTTTTTGTAATCATAAATCATTATACATTACATGTTTGGGCAGTGGGCTCATCTTGTAATCATTTCTATTTTGTACTACCAACTATTAGCAGGGTTGAGGCTTCTAACAAGGCCTAGAGTCCCTTAATCAGGACCGAGACACTATATGTATGTAACGGGCTCCTAATAGGGTCAACATCCTTAACAAGATACTTTTGATTAGTGGATCATTGTGGGTATCATCCCCACTTGGGTTTTCCCTTGGTCAGGTTTTCCTCAAGAACAAATAATGTTTTATGAGTTCATTTGCTTTATTGTTATGCATGTTCTTTAGTTTACTCTATTTTTCATGTATCAAGCTACTCTGTTATATCCATAATTGGGCAAAAGTAAAAGTTTGTAGAATACTGATTCACCCCCCCTCTCATTATTCCCTATTTCTAACAAATATGTCATACCATTTGATCTCCATGGTTAAGCATTACCTCTTACAGACCTCATTCTACAATTTATAGCCATGTGTCCATAGTTACCATAGATTGATCATGTAAAATCTAATTTCCTCTCCCTTTGATAAGGTCTTTCTCAGTGCATAAGTGACCATTGATTTTTCACTCTTGACCACACTTATAACGGTGTCCATCAAAGCTACTAGATCTACTATTGGATCTAGATCTATAATCATGAGTAGTATGTCAATACTTATTACAATTATAGAAATATCCATCAAAAGTGCTAGTCCTATTTGCAGACCTAATTCTACACACATTTATGGTATGACCTACCTTATGACAATTGAAACATACATGCTTGTAATCTTTCTTACTAGAATTTATTTATGTTACCTTCGGTGGAGACTTTCCTTCTTTCATGATCTCCTTGGTTCCAGAAGATTCACCAACTTCAAAGGTAGTATCACTGGTCTATCATATGCATGTGGTCTCTTTGGTTCTTTGATTTATGAGTTTCTCATCAAGTTTTACAATACTTTCATTGAATTTTTTTAGCAAATCATTAGTAGTCTTCAATTCTAATTTTAATTCCTATTTCTCATTTCTTAGAATCTCATTCTCCATTAGGGATTTTTCATTTGTATCATGTATATGTTCATGCAATATGTCAATTTATTATCTTAACTTGAAATTTTCATCCTCTACATCTTTTAGTGCTTCATCCTTTGCCTTTAGGGCATCTTCTGCCATTTTCTTTGCATTCTCTAGAGATCTCCATACTTCCAACTCTTCACACATTCTAATTGATTGGGCTTCAATCTCTCTCTTAAGGTTTTTCTTGTCTTTGTGTAATTTTTCATTCTCCATAGCTATGGCTTCTAGGGTTGCTTCAGATTCCTCATATAAATTTTTTTTAGATAATTTCTCAATGTAGTCATGACTCTCATTCAATTGTTCAATAAGCTCTTGTCATTTCACTATTGATTTTTTCATTTGATCTTTCAATTCTTTGATAACCCTTTAAGCTTCATCAAGTTGTCTCTTGTATCTCAAACAATCCATATTTTCCTTAAGGGTCCTTCCCGATCTATTAGGCCTTCAAAGGGAACCAATTATTAGAATTATAAGGCACTAAGGGCGAGTGAATCAGTGCATCCAAAAGTCTAAAAATTTTAACAATAATCTTCCACAATAACCAACATGCAAATGATAATATAGAAATGAAGCATAACAAATAAAACATTCACACAAAATGAACACAAGACTCAAGAGTTTTCCTATGGAAACCCTTGTTAGAGGGATAAAACCAGGTGTGGTAATGATGCCCACAAATTTCACTAGTGCACTGATAAAATCTTCCCTATTAGGAGAAATTTCAAAAACCCTTTTGAGGTTATACCCAGTTAAGATTATTTATAGCCTTGTTAGAAGCTACAACAGTCTTGTTAAAGACTACCTAGTTAAGGGATATAAAACTCCTTCTGAGGGTTACCTTGCTAGAGGATTTATACTTCACATCAGGTTATAGATCCTTCTCACTTTTTTAGAAGTGACCGTGTTAAAGGATTTCACCTACAAACCGGTTAGGGCTTTCCTTGAGATAGACTCAAGTATAAAATGATCTAATTATGACACTTTATGTCTAACAAATCCACTTCATCTCTTCTCAAATAACATTTACGATCATACACACTTTTCTTTCAACAACCAAAATCATCACAACATCCAACCATCATCATTCCCCTTTAATTTCATCTCTTATATACACTTTTAGGTCGATGGAAGAACCCTAAAACATGTCACTGATGTTGGCCTCCTAAATCCATACAAATTCATAAGAGATCACACAAATATAGGAAATTGTGATTCACAATGTTGAATCTTGATAATATAATTCAAAAATAAAACAAATAATAACTTTAATCCAACCACCACCTTGAATTCATCACCTTGTTCAAACTGGATGGTTGTTCTAGCTGATAGACCGGTGTTTCCTCCAAATTTTCAATTGTACTTTGAATCTACTTATGTGATCATAGATGTAGTTAAATATGCCTTTATAGATGATTTTTTTCCAATCACACACCTTAACTTGGTCTCCAACTCCAAATCCATTCTCTTGTACCTTGCATACTGTCTTTGTTCTAGTTGATTTACCAATTTGATTCTTCAACACCATCATTAAAACTAATCTCATGCCTTCAATAGATCATGTTGCCAGAAATGAAAACACCACAATACATGCTTATGTCCAAAACTCAAATCACCTTCATCAAATTCAAAAAGATGAAAGTAGGGAGTTTCTTTGTCACCAACATAATCTTATTAAATACGACAATTATTCAGGCTAGGTGCATGTTGTATTTTTAATTGGGTAAATTTTGGAGGTATAATAATAAGATTGGGATAATAAGTCATAATGATTAGTTGGGAAGGTTGGCATTGTAGCTATTTTTGGGACCCTTGGATTTATAGGGATGCCAACCTCCAAGAGAAGTTTTCCATGATGAAGAACTATAGTTTACCCAACTTGTAGGAGGGTGGTTTTTCAATGGAATGACATTAAGATAGGAAACATTGTGCTAAGGGGTCTTAGGCCTTGTTACTAATTCCATGGATTCATCTGGGCTCGGTATAAATCCTAGTCATCCTAATCCTTTAGAGTCTTGAAGTTAGGTATCTCCTCCAAGCTTGCAACCATTTTATATTTGTAGTCATTTTTCTTATGGAAAAAGTAAAGGCAATATTGAGTATATACAACTTGTACTTATTTTCTTGCAATGTGTCCAACTAAGTGGCCATGGGCTTAATTATATATTTCTTTATTTATATCATAAAGTTTCTAATTTCCATCTGGGAGACTCCTACTATCATTTTTGAAGTCAATGTCCCTATGTTGTGGGTCTTCTTCATAGTTGATCTGGAATAATTTCTGGAAAATTGATAGAGATCATCACAAGGAACCTTGGAAACATTTCCTCCACCCATGAGGTCTAATGAATCCAAATAGTCTTCATTATCTCCTCTAAGGAAGATCAACTTAAGAGATTGTTCTCCCAACCTGTCATGCCTAAATTTTTTTGGTCCAAATAAGAAGTGTTTTGCATAGTCCTCGAATGGCTCATATTCCTTCTAACACATTATATAAATATCATCTCCAGACATATACCCTCCTATATAGTAGTATTCATACTTTTGAATAAATTTTTCCCTCGTGGAAACCTATGAGAATTTATGTTGTAGGCATAAATAAAACATATATAAGAAATCAAACTCAAAGAGAAAGGTGTCAAGATTTGTAGTTGATGCAGGAGCATCCTGGGTCTTTGAGCAATCTTGCATCAACTAAAAACATTTCATGTTTTTTGTTCCTGTAGGTTGTTTGCATTGTAGTCATTGAAGTTGTTGGTTTCTTGTTATTTGAAGTTAACGTGACAATGTGAACCTATTTTTGAACCTTCTCCTTAGAGTGCAAATCTTAATTCATCTGGAGTTAAGAGTTATCACATTTTTCCTTAGGTATCAACTTTCTAGCCAGTTTTTCATGAAACGTGGAAGCTCTTTGCCTTGCGCAGTTTCATATGAGGAAATAGGACCTTGCAAAGTTGGGGATTTGTTCTTGGATCACGTGTGGACCTAAATGTTACTTCACATTGTGTTGTGTTCATTCTTTCAGTATTTTTGGTTTTCTCTTCCTAAGTGGACCTATAATGTAATTAAATTCCTGATTGGCTAACTTGTGGCTTACATGGCTATATAAGGAGATTAGGCTGGTTTAGATGGTGGTATTAGTGGTAGTAGAAGAGTAGTAGAAGTAGAAGGTAATATGCAAGTTGAGACTTTATATTCATAATTCTCTTTGTATAAGGCTGAAACCTGGAAGGCCTCACAGTTGGGCATGTTGAAGGATTTATAATAATTATACTAGTTTGGTCGCCAGTTGCCTTGCCTTATTTTATGTTGTGTTTTCATTGTTTCATGTGAATTATATATTTCTTCCATGAGTAACTATGAGCAAGGCTTGTTGGTTGGTTCAAGTTGAGTCAAATATACTTGATTCTTCTTGTATTTACCTAGCCCTTGCATCAATAGTAATGGTCCCATGGATATTTGGAAGAGATGAAGGTGGTATATTATCTAGGGTGGAATTTCTTTATTGGTTCAATAGTGGGAAATAGAGTGTAGGAGTTACATTACCCTTTAGGTGGAGAGTTATGTGATGGGTGGGAAGCTACTTCAAAGGTAGGTGAAGATGGAGGAGAGTAATATTTTTCATGTATTTATACCACAACTACTATTTTTGGTGAAATACTTGTATGACTAAGGAACCTTCCAAGAGAGTCCCTTCTTCTTTGTATGCAAAATGTATACTAATTGTTGCATCTGATTCGTATGTCATTAGTAAAGATTTTTTTTTAAGATGGAATTTTTTGGGGGTATTTGTTAATTTTTACATATATTTAATCAATTTTGCAAAAATTACATCAAAATAAAATCATTTTTTTGCCAAAAGGGACATTTATATAATGAAGATTCTACTTCAAAAAATACATAACTTTTGCCTCAAGTTTGGATTTTGGACATATAAATATGCGTTGAAGAGATATTGAACAACACTACACAACTACAAGGTTATTTTTTCCAAATTTTTTATTAGATTTATTTTGTGTCAAAAATAATAATATTTTCATTGCACATCTAGGAAGAATTGTAATATGGTAAAATCCTTATTATTACACTAAGAAAAAAGTGTCAACATTGTAATATTTGGTAGTGTCTTTTGATACTTTAGAAAGGGGGTTTCTTGTGTGTCTTATTTTTCATACTTTAATTTATGCATTTCAATCTACTTTTTTTCATTCGTAGATGCATGTGAAGTTCCTATTTTAACACCAATAACTATTAGGAATAGTCCCAAGAGATAACTGAGAGGGGGGGAGGGGGGGGTGAATCGATTATCTACAAGTTTCAATTCTTTATCCAATTAAGTATACTTAAAAATAAAGCATAAACACAATGAAAGAACACTTGAACACAACACCAATATTTTGGTTACGAGGAAACCCAAATAGGTAAAAAACCCGGTGGGAATTGACACCCACAAATATTTTGCACTAGTGTATTATGATCCTTGTTAGAAGATCCTTAACCCTGTTAGGAGTTTCTTTACAATATATTTAGTACAGTAGACCTTGTCAAGGTTTGGACCCTGTTAGGAGTCTTTTACAATAGTCCCTGTTAGGGGAGAGGATGCACTATCCAAGAGTACACTACTCAAAGGGGTGAAGGCTACAACCTTTAGTTTAACAGATACACACTATATCTAGATCTTGGTGAACTATGCTTTGACCTACTATCTGGATCAATTCCAATTTATAGCACAAATACTTTACTTGGTCACATATACCTTCTTCTAATGGCTCAACACTTCGCACACTCTGCTCTACTCTTCTTGTCAACCATGAACCACACTCAAGCAATCACAAATTACTGCCTATAAATATCTTTCCTCTAAATGATATAATCAAGTCAACCTATTAGAACCACCTTGAAATCATATTAGAGAATTCATAACAAACTCCAATAATAATTCAATCAGCTCTACTAAGCACGCAACACATTCTGGGACTTGTCCAATAAGATAATTATAGACACACGCTACACACTGTCAGCTCTACCAAAATAACTTGATCTTTCTCCTCAAGCTGAATTAATTCATGCACTCTTAACTAAACATCATTAACTCTTCTCCAAGCTTAAATCCAAGGGTGCATATCAAAATGATAGGTGCAACTCCAAAACCAATATAATCTCTGTCGGCTCTTCTGAATAAACACATGAAACTACTATTCGTGAATAGTGACTACATAAATTCACTTCTACTGATCATCAAAATTTTCATCCATGAACGTAACATCACTAACATGTCTCCATCACATATCCAAAGGTGCAAGGCTTCACAAAAACTGTACGGACAACCATACACAGAACATTGCATGTTACTCTGTCAAGAACATTATTGACACAAGCTGATATATAACTATATGTACTAACAGTTAACCTTTTCATCCATGATATCATGTTGATAACATGTCCATGCTTCATATACTCAAATCTTACTACAAAATTCATCCATGCATGCTACTTACCATATGTTTTCATCAATGACAAACATACAATCAATACTGGCCTGCTGGCAAATCTCCAACAATCTCCCCCTTTGGCATTGATGGAAACATATGGAATGAAAAAATCCACCAATCCAAATGAAAATTTCTTTTATAACATTCTCCATTTCCTCTTTAAAATTCCCCCAAGGAAGAATCCTCCATCTGCTACAACATTTCTTTTAATTCTCCATTTCCTCAACTGAACTACTTCCATAACTGAATGTTACTCCCCCTTAGTATATTACTCCTTTTACTTCTATTTTTCATGACTATATATTACTCCCCCTTTGACATCAATGGAAAAGGGTGCCAATTAGTTTAAGCATTGGTACTACTCCTAAAGTAGAGTAGTCAACCATCCATCAGTCCATGAGGACTGATGCTCTTCTTTTTTTTTTTAGCAGAATCAGGGAAGGGAATTACTCCCAACTTCTCCCTGAGATACTCAAAAGTATCCTTTGGCAAGGGCTTCATGAATATGTCTACCAACTGATCTTTAGTACTCACATAGTCCAACTTGACTTCTTTCTCTACCACTTTCTCTCTTAGGAAGTGATACTTGATCTCAATCTTCTTTGTATTAGCATGCATCACAGGGTTCTTCGACATGTTGATAGTGCTAGTGTTATCATAGTGAATAACAATAGGATAATAAATCTAAATTCCAAAATCCTTTATCATCTACTTGATCCAAATAATTGTAGAATAATTCAGGGCTGCTACAACATACTCCACTTTTTCTGTTGACTGAGAGATACAATTTTGTTTCTTGCTTGTCCAAGTGACAAGTCTGTCACCAAGAAACACTACTCCACCTGATGTACTCTTTCTATCATCAATGCATCCTGCCCAATCTACATCAGTATACACATGAAGCTCAACATTTTTTGAATTAGGATACCATAGACCATAATCTATAGTTCCCTAAAAGTATCTAAATATTCTCTTTACTGCCATGAGGTCACTTTGTTTAGGCTCTACTGCAAATCTTCCAACTATGCCAACTGCATTTGAAATATCAGGTCTAGTTTGAGTAAGATAAATGATTTTACCAATCATAGACTTGTACAATGTTGTATCTACTACTGGAGAATCATCTTCTTTTGTAAGCTTGCATCCAATAATCATAGGTGTCCCTACTAGCTTGTAATCATCCATCTTGAATTTCTTCAATATCTCTTTCACATACTTGGACTAATTAATGAAAATACCTTTCTTTGTCTGCTGCACATTTAGTCCCAAAAAGTATTTGATAGGACCAATCATACTCATCTCAAACTCACTCTACATTTCTTTAGCAAATTATGCACCCAATTTTTCATTACCCCCAAAGATAATGTCATCAGAAAATATAGCCACAAGTAGTAGTCCTTCAGATGTCTCTCTTATAAATAGGTTACAATCTGTTGCTCCCTTCTTGAATCCAATCTTTGTTTGATATCCATCAAGTCTCTCATAGAGGGCTTTCTTTAATCTCCACACCATATCTGGTCTATCTGATAGGGTTAATCCTTATGGCTGCTCAATGTATACTTCTTTTAGTTCTCCATTCAAGAATGTTGACTTAACATCCATCTGATAAACTTTGAATTTTTTGAATGTTGCAAAAGCTAGAAACAACTTAATAGCTTCTAACCTGCTTACTGGTGCAAAGGTGTCTAAGTATTCAATACCTTCTCTTTGTGCATATCCCTTACATACTAATATTGCTTTGTTCCTTACTATTGTACCATCTTCATTCATCTTGTTTTTGAATATCCACTTTGTTCCAATCACATTCTTATCACTAGGTCTTGGGACCAATTCCCAAGTGTCATTCTTGATAATCTAATCTAGTTGTTCTTTCATAGCATCATGCCAATCTGAATCTTTGCATGCATCTTCAACACTTAAGGGTTCAATCTGATATAGTAAACATACTATCTCACCATTTGCAAAACTTTTAGCTTTTGATCTTCTTGTGTCTTTGTTGCTCTAATCTCCAATGATGTCATCCTTAGAGTGATATCTAGATGTAAAATTTGGAGCTTTAGGAGATGTTGAATCATTAGCCTTTGGAGTTTATGCTTCACTTGTTTTAGGTTCATTAAATAGAACATCAATATTGTCAAACATTTCTTCAACAACTGTCTCACTAGTGGAGGTCTAGGTTCTTCTTCAATCATAGGTGAGTAATCATGATATCTTTCTTGAACCATAAACTTTTCATCAATCTTAACATGATCACTTTCAATAATCTTCTTTAACCTTAAATTGTAACATATATAAGCTTTTCTTTTAGTAGAGTAACCAAGGAAAACACCTTCATCACTTCTTGCATCAAACTTGCCTACTGCTTCATCCCTCTTGATGTAGCACTTGCTTCCAAAGATTTTGAAGTACTTTACTATGGGAACATTACCAAACCATAGCTCATATGGTTTTTTGTCAGCGTCAAGCCTCAATTGAATTCTATTGATGGTGTAGACTACTATATTGACTGCATCTCTCCAATAGGTGGGTGCAACTTTTCCTTCAATCATGATGGTGCACGTTGTATCAAGGATGATCCTATTCCTTCTCTCTGCAATTCCATTCTGTTGAGGGGTTCTAGGTGCACTCAATTGTCTCTTTATGCCATGTTCTTCATAGTACTCATAGAATCTATCAAAGGTAAATTCTTCTCCTCTATCCGATCTCAAACATTTTATCTTTAGTCCAGATTCATTCTCAACCTTAGCTTTGAATATTTTGAACTTCTCAAATTCTTTTGACTTATCTTTCAAGAATGCAACCCACATCATCCTAGTATAATCATCAACAAACAAAATGAAATACCTTTCACCATAGTATGATCTTGTTTGAGTTGGACCACATAGGTCTATATGAATCAGATCCAACTTGTTCTCTATTGAATTGTGCTTGCTCCTGAATGAGTTTCTCACATGCTTTCCCATCACACATTCCCTGCATATAGTATCAATTGGCTTTGCTATGCTAGGTAGATCTCTAACTACCTTTACATTGCTTATCTTTACTATGTTATCAAAATTGATATGACATAGTCTTTTATGCCACAACCAACTATCATCAACTTTAGCAACAAAACAACTTTCTTCTGAATTGAGTTGGAAAATATTACCTTTAATCTTTGAGCCTGATGCGATCATAACACCATCCTTGTTGTTAATGATGCATTTGCTATCTTTAAACTCCAACTGATAACCTTTTCCAATTAATTGGCCAACACTAAGAAGGTTATGTTTCAAACCATCTACATAGAGAACATCATCAGTATTGTTATTTTCATCCAATGTGATAGCTCCTCTACCACTGATAGGTTTAGGAGTGTTATCTCCAAATTTAACCATGCCACCATTGTATTTTTCTAGATGAACAAATCTATCTTTATCACCTGTCATGTGATGTGAACAACCATTATCTATAATCTAGTTTGTCCTTATATTAGCTTGTGAAATCAATGCTAGTTCTTGTTCCTCTTTCTCATCTTCATGATCTATCTTATTATTCTTTTTTTCTATAATAGAAATGAATCCAATTTCTTCTTTAATTGATTCATCATTTAAAACTCCATCTCCAACATAGTGACATTCCTTAGAGTACTTGGGCTTGTAGTCATTTTTGAATTTTCTAGCTCTTGTAGAACACTTAGATGCAAAGTGACCAATCTTATTACATGAAAAGCACTTAAATGGAAATTGACCTTCATATTTTTCTTTTCCTTTCTTTTCTCTTTTGGAAATCATAGAAATGAAATCATCTTGTGTTTTCTCTTCATCATCATCATCAAAATTAAAAGAAGTGTTTGCAGATTTCTTACCATGAACTGTTGCTTTGAAGGTTGTCTCACTTTTAGGTTTTGTCTTCAATCTTGAAATCTCAAAAGATGATATTTTGCTAATCAAGGTCTCTATCTTGAAATTTGATGTAAGCTACATGGTCTCATCAAGGATGTTGATCTTATTTTCATATTTTGGAGTGAGATTAGTCATCAATTTGTCCATAATGTCTTCCTCTGAGATCTCTCCGCCATTGTTCTTGATTCCAACAACTGCTTCATTAATCCTTTGATTGTAAGCTCTAATTTTTTCTTTAGGTAGCATCTCTAATGCATTGTATCTTTTCTTCCATGTCTTTTTGTGTGCATCCTTTGCTTGTTTGTCTCCTTCAAATATGTCTTCTAAGTACTTCCATATATTGTGGGTTGTATCTACCTTCTTTATTTCTAAAAACTCACTATTAGAAAGGGTGTTGATAAGGGTTTCTTTGGCTATTGCATTCTAATGAAACAATTCCTTTTTCTTTTCAGTAGCATCATCCTTTGCAAGGTCTTCCAAGATAGGGATCTTGACTGCTTTGATAGTTACATCAAAAACTTAAAAAGCAATGCATTGCAAATGAGTCACCATCTTCTTCTTCCAATCAAGATAATTCTCTCCATCAAACTTAGGACTTTCTTTTCTAAAGAATTCCATCTGATCAACCTCAAGCTGTTAAACTTTCTCTTTGATGCACTTAGCTCTAATACCAATTTTTAGGAATAGTCCTGAGAGATAACTGAGAGGGGGGGTGAATCAGTTATCTAAAAGTTTCAATTTTTTATCCAATTAAGTATACTTAAACATAAAGCATAAACATAATGAAAGAACACTTGAACAAAACACCAATATTTTGGTTACAGGGAAACCCAAATAGTTAAAAACCCTGGTGGGAATTGACACCCACTAATATTCTGTACTAGTGCATTATGATCCTTGTTAGAGGATCCTTAACCCTTTTAGGAGTTTCTTTACAATATATTTAGTACAGTAGACCTAGTCAAGGGTCAGACCCTATTAGGAGTCTTTTACAATAGTCCCTATTAGGGGAGAGGATGCACTATCTGAGAGCACACTGCTCAAAGGGGTGAAAGCTACAACCTTCAGTTTAACAGATACGCACTATATCTAGATCTTGGTGAACTATGCTTTGACCTGCTGTCTGGATCAATTCCAATGTATAGAAAAAATACTTTACTTGGTCACATAGACCTTCTTTTGATGGCTCAACACTTCGCACACTCTACTCTACTCTTCTTGTCAACCATGAACCACACTCAAGCAATCACAAATGACTGCCTATAAATATCTTTCCTCTAAATGATATAATCAAATTAGCCTATTAGAACCACCTTGAAATCATATTAGAGAAGTCATAACAAACTCCAATAATAATTCAATCATCTCTACTAAGCACGCAACACATTCTAGGACCTATCCAATAAGATAATTGTAGACGTACACTACACACTGTCGACTTTACCAAAATAACTAGATCTTTCTCCTCAAGTTGAATTAATTCATGCACTCTTAAATAAACATCACTAACTCTTCTCCAAGCTTAAATCCAAGGGCACATACCTAAATGATAGGCACAACTCCAAAACCAATATAATCTATGTCGGCTCTTTTGAATTAACACAAGAAACTGCTACTAGTGAATAGCGACTACATAACTTCACTTCTACTAATCATCAAACTCTTTTTACATGAATGTAACATCACTAACATGTCTCCATCACATATCCAAAGGTTCAAGGCTTCATGACAACTATACGGACAACCATACACAGAACACTACCTGTTACTCTATCAGAAACATTGCTGACACAAGCTGCTATATAACTGTCTGTACTAATAGTTAACATCTATGTCCATGATATCATGATGATAACATGTCCATACTACATATACTCAAAGCTTACTACACAATTCATCCACACATGCTACTTACCATATGTTTTCATCAATGACAAACATATAATCAGTACTAGCCTGCTGGAAAATCTCCAACAATAACTATTTTGAATGAAAATCTAATATGATAATCTATCACAAAAGGAATGCATATCATTAAAGTACAATGGAACTTGAAGCTAAAAATATGCATGATGAAAAAAGATAAAATAATTTTTAAAATGTGATGAATCCTTTGGCAATCTATGTATGTTTATCTCTCTGAACCTACTTTTCACATTGAACCTACCATTACACCAAATATATTGTGGACCACATTGGAAAAAAATTTCAATAATCAGGATGAGTTAAGGGCACATCAATTGGAGAATAGACTTATCAGGTTGATTCCTACCAATTTTGACATAATACATGACTTATTTCAAAATTTAAGTCATTATATTACAATTAGAACAATATGGAATCAAGTGTGTGTTGAACACACAATATTACTTAAAGGAAGTATGAATCAAGAATATGATAAATATTTTATTATTTCACTATTTCTTATGTTGAAGCCTTTACTTTGTACATCTAGAATATAGTAACATTGAAAGAATAAAACATTCCACATAATTGCACAATAGGAAAAAATGTTTACATCAAAAACTTAGTGAGTGAAAAATCATAGTGATAAATCTCACAATATAGAATAAGTATATAGCATTTTTAGGGATGCAACCCAAGAAAGTAAATATTGGTAGTATGCATTGTGTTTTCATTGATGTCAAAATAGTTGATGTTCATGACTACGAGGAAGATATCAGTTATTTTTTTCATTGTGTTAGTAACTGAATTTGTCTCTTTTTCAACTCTTGTTTATATACTCTATAACCCACCAAGAAACAATAACTCTTTACTAACAATTGGATTAAAACATAAAATATTTAATCTTTTGAATTTTGGTACATCTCCCAATATAATTTTCAATGAATTTTTAAGAAATAGAGCAATGTATTTCTCCAATCATCACACTTTTAACCAGAAAGTTGATAAGGCATATACAAAAATTTTCATCAATATGACTTAATCACTAGAATCATAAGAAAATTAATTATCTAAAGCTCACAAACTTCAATTAAAATGCACTATGTGAATTTAAAAGGCATGACTTAAACTAAGATTCAAAGAAAAGAAGAAGACATTCAATCAAGAAATTTTGTCCAATGTAAGATATCTCAATAGAGACCCACTCACAGGAATAAACCAACATATTTATATCGGCAAGTATTTTCCATTCATTGATTTAGAAATCCAATTGAAAGTCTTTACATAAAACACAGTAAAACTAAAACTATTCTAATTACTAAGCCAAAATAAACTATCATCGCCTTCTAAAAGTTTTTCCCTAGCTATATATAGCCACTAGTTACATCACATCAAAATAATAATTTTTTTGAAACTCCCTGAGTTTTGGCCAAGAACCGTTTAATACAACTGAAAGTATTATTAATAATAGCTTAAACTATAAAACTAGAAATGACCCATGATCAGCGGGGCATGACCACTAGTCATGGCTGAGCTGGATGCTTTTAGTTAGCTTT
Source organism: Chamaecyparis obtusa (assembly GCA_027943335.1). NCBI lineage: Eukaryota > Viridiplantae > Streptophyta > Pinopsida > Cupressales > Cupressaceae > Chamaecyparis > Chamaecyparis obtusa. The sequence continues at coordinate 756,272 of BSBK01000367.1, forward strand.
GATAAGACCTAGATGCATGAGCCTTTTTCCAATCCTCATGGGCAAGTGGGACATTGATTACAATGGCTTGGTGTGGTAGGCTGATGTGAATAATTCTCTGCCTAAGAACCTTTTTATCCTTACACACCTGAATCCACCTCAACTTATGGGACTCTAGGTGGTCCATACACACCACTAACATAGCCTCAATATTTTCTACATATGTGAAATCTTCAGTCATGAGATCCTTGTTTTCCCTGATTGCCGCTATCCCTGCCTTGAACTCTTGGGCTATTTTTTTAGCCTTTTTAATGTTCTAGGTTCCTTCATCCATCAGAGTAATACTTAGACAATTCAGGTCTTTCTGCATTATGTCTGTCAATCCTTTTAACTCATTTAGCAGGTGAGTTTCTCCTTTGTATCCTCCTCTGATGATAGATTTTTTCCACACAATGCTCTTAACAGAAACATAAAGAACATCTTCATCCAAACTGTGAACTAGTTTTTCAATGAGAAATTTGGATACTCCATATTGTTCTATCTCTTCCATCTGATCTATTATATCTCTCCATTTCTTTTTCTCCTTATCCCATTCAGCCAGTTCAACCAGTATTTTTGAAATGGTTTTTGTAACAACCCTATGAGTTTCAATCAGTTGGGCAATGTAATCACTTCCTCACTGAATCATCCCTACTACCCATTTGTTGAAAACATCAACAATTATTTTGTTTCATTGAATCTGATCCAAAGTTTTACAAACCTTTGGTGAGTAGGGGTCAAATGTCTGAGGAACCTAGGTTAGAGGAAGTGAACTAGGGTCCTGAACTTCCTGGATGAACTCCGCCAACCTTTTGGTAGTGGCCTTCATCTCCTTATCTTTTTTATCCTTGAAGGTTCTATGTAGTATCTTCCATGTGGAGGACTCTAGATGTTTATCATCTACTGCTCTACTTGCCACTCCTAGATCTATTTTCTCAATGGTAAAATCCTCGGTAGAAGCTTCATAGACATTCTTATTAGCCTTTGGCACTACACACTCTACCACCCATCATCCAGTTTTTTCATCTATGTCTATCATAGACTCCATCCTAATCATCTTGGGCTTAATGGTTGCTCCCAAGCACTTTCTCACCATATCTTCTACTGGTAGAGTAATTGGTAGTACATTCTGCTTCTTTTTGATAGAATTTTCCAGCTATTTGAGAGTGGGTGATGGATTTTGTAGGGAATTATTCATCACGGTTGTTGGGGGATTCTTAGAATCAGGTTGACCACTCTTTTGAACCAATGTATCTTCACCTAATACATCTTGATCAGTCTATTCTGACATAAGGCTATCCATAAGGTCTAGATCAATCACCTCCATATTCTCAAATAGCTTATCATCTTCCTTCCTCACTCTACTTCTTGAGGTTCTTATCATTGGTGAAGAACAAGGAAAGGCCTACTTTTATGGACCAGCTTTGGATAATTTCTTATTTTTAACTTTAGAAGTACATATTTTCTTATGTGGCATACTAAACTTTGAGAGGAGGAAAAGGTACCTTCTTCCACACTGGTTTCTTGAAATGTCTCTGCCACTATGAACAAAGATGACTAAGTTCCTCAATCTATCACCAAGTAGCTTAAAAATCACAGGAGATTCACAATAAATGGAAAAATTATGGGCTAAGAGGTTTGATTAATGATGATGGGAAATTCGTATGACTGAGACATTGAATACTTGTACTTTCCCATGAGTGAAGTGACACTTAGATGTCATTTCTATTAATTATGATATCCATGCCATGCGTGGATATCATAATCACCTACCAACTATCTTTTCCATCAAATCACCGCTCTCCACTTTTACAAATCACAAACATCTATTGAACCTTGAACCTTGAACTAGGAGAGTTCACCATCCAAGTTCAACAAGAAAGAAGGAGGACTACGCTTTGGTATGTTTCAAAATAAAGAAAAAACAACTAGCAGCAAGAAAGAAAGACAAAATAAAAAGTAAGACATCTTGGAAGATGATAAAGTCCATTGACCTTTGAACTTTGAACTAGGAGTTCATGGTTCATAAATCATTGGAAGAGTGTGCGTTGCAAAGACAACATGCCACTAAGCTCGCAATACAACAAATAAATCCAAACATACCGAGGGGCATTATTGAACCTCAAATCTTGAACTAAGGATAATTCAAGGTTCAAGTTCAACTGACAAGGTGTATGTGCAAAGGACTAAAAACTTTCAGTAAAATGTACCTTGAAAGATTATGGGGTGTTTTGAGAAAATTAGAGCCTGAGATAATTAAACAAAATCTAATGGTAAAAATGGCTCTGACTAGGGATGAGGACTCTTGAGGATGAAGGATGAACCTATAGCTTTGGTTTCATAGACCAGGGAAAGAGAAAAGAAAGGCGACAAAAAAAAATGACAAAAATGGAAAATAGCACAACAAAACAATATGTATAGAAGACAAGACAAACTGCTTAAAGTTTATACAACTTGAGGTCCTGACCATTAAAGGTCAGGGGTAGGATAGTACCGTCTAAATGCTCTAGTTTGAAACAATTTCTTCCCAATGCTCTATTGATGATGAATGGACCCTTCCAAAGTGATTCAAATTTTCCATGGGTACCTTTAGGTTCTCTTCTTTTGTCCCACAATAATACTTAGTCTCCTTCCATGAAATTCTGAGGCCTAGCCCTCTGATCAAAAATTTTCTTCACTCATGCTTGGTGCATAGCTATCTGACTCACCATTTCTTCCCTCTCTTCCTGTATCTTATTAAGATATAGAACCTGTTTCTCTAGAACATCTTGGAAAACCTTGTCTTCAATTTTTTTTGAAGTTTCACAGTGGCTAGTTCTAGGGGTAAGGAAAGTTGAGCTTCAACACCATATACTAATTCAAATGGTGACATACCAATTTCTCTTTTTGGAGAAGTATGGTTAGACCAAAGAGCTTCAAATAGTCTTTTAATCCAATCCTTAGTGTTGTCACCTACTAGCTTCCTCATTATCCTTATCAAGTTTTTATTACTTGACTCCACCTATCCATTTCCTTGTGGGTAATAATCAGATGCATGGGATAGATAGATGCCATGATCATAGAAAAAAAGTTTCAACTCTTGAGAAGAGAAATTAGTGGCATTGTCTGTGACCAACTTGATAGGAACTCCAAACCTAACTAGAATATAATTCTTTACAAACTCACATACCACCTCAGATGTAGTCTTCTTGATCGGGACTGCCTCTACCCATTTCATGAAATAGTCTATTGTAGTGAGAATGTGTGTGTGTCTAGCACTTGAAGGAGGGTTAATTGGTCTAATGAAACCTAGCCCACACTACTTGAAAGGTTCTTCAATGATCACTGGTCTCAAAGGAAGTGCTACTAATTGTGGCTTTCTGTCGAATAACTTACATTTTTCACAATTTACAACCCACTTATAAGCATCACTGAATATCCCTGGCTAGTAATAACAATTTCTAAGAATCTTTAAAGTGGTCACTGTGGAAGAAAAATAACCACCGCAAGCCTCATTATGAAACTTCATGAGTAGTTTTTCTTGTTGTTCTTTGTCAACACACCTCAAGAATGCTCCGTCTAAACCCTTTTTTTATAATATGTTGTTGCCCCACTTTTGTTCTTCAGTCTTTAAAGAAAAATTGAATACCTTGTGTTTAGATAGAGTCGTGAGTTTTGAGTAAATAAATTGGAGTCTAAGTCTAGAATCCCCCTAGGATAGGTGGTCTTTATTGAATAATCCCTTCATGCCTCTTTTTGCTTTTAAGCCGGTTTGGTTTTTAATTTCATCCTAGGAATGTGTAAGTTATAGTTCCTAATTAGATAAAGACTTTTATTCTTTTAGTTCTGTTGATGTTATTCATATGGATGAGAAGCTTCAAATTGACATTCTTCCTCTTTGTTGGGAAACTAAAAATCACCTTCTCCTCAGTGGCTTTTGACCCATGAAGGTAATTTTCCATGGGAAGTGAACATAAGAATCATCAAGCACACAAACAAGGCCTGGAGATTGAGATTCTTGAATTAAGAATGAGCTAGGTCCAGAAGAGATAGCTTGGCAAAGAAGATATAATAAATTTCTCCACTTTTGGAGTTTCTCTTATGGAGGTTTCTTTCCGAAGGACAGTAGAAAGTGTATCAGAGATTTCTAAAAGCCAAGCATCTATATTTTGAGGGAATCAGATTGAATCACTGCACTGGATAAAGTGGTCTCAGAATAAGAGAAAGTGAGTAAAAGATCTTTCTCAGAGAATCAATTTTTAGCTTCTCCCTTGTTAGAAAATCACCTGAGAAGGTCAGTTTCTGAGAAGCAACAACTTGTGAAGAAATAAGCATAAGAAATCACAAGGATTGAATGATTAGGTATGATCAAGGTAATTCATTTTGATACCAAAGAGAAGTTGATAAAGAAAAGGACTAGTTGCTGAGTTTTGGAAAATCACTTCTCAACTTCTTCACAGTCAGGTTTCTACCCTTAGAGTGAGTTCTCCGACAAAGATACCAAATCAAGAGAAGTAGAAAAGTAAAAATCCATTGTGTTAGTAAAGTTACCATTACAGCTACTTCAAACAGGTAAAATTGATTTTCTAAGGCCATTAATAAGATGTATTTAATTCAAATCTTAATGTTAGAACTCTAACAAACATTTTTAAAAATCTCCCACTCGTTGGGCACGAGATATGGAAAGTAACAGTAAGGAAATAGGTTGTTTATAAAATACTCAAAGGAGCAGTCAAAAATTAGCATTTGTTTGCATGTTTCTCATATGCCTTTTATTCCTCACGATTTCACAAATCATCTACTAGCATACTCCAAAGCTTCTTAACAGTAAATCAAAAGAAGGATCAGAAGCTATGGCCACCAGATTCTTGGGTTTTGATGGGTTGAATGGGATTACATTTGAATGGCATAATTTGATGGATACATCCCTTAGATTCTATGATCTAGACAATCTACACTAAAGATTGAGTGAAGAAAATATCCACCCTATGACACAGAAGCTCAAAGGTAGCGGTTTGGTTGAAGCTAATGGATTTCCTGTTGTAGTGCAAGCTCCTAAACTAATCTATGAATGTATAACTAGATTCAACCCAGATAAAAAATAGATTTTTCTACCAAATGACACAGTACTCATCTCCATCGACAAAGAGTTCATGCAGAACAGTCTCTATATCCCAGTGCGAGCAGAGTTTTCAAACATGAACTTCTCGGTCGCAATATCAGAATATAATGAGAAGAAGATGAGGTGGAGGAAAGAGATCATGAACTCATGGTTCTAGAAGCCCAGAAGCATAAAGGGAAAAGTGCCAAAGGCACTTTTTGGGATAGATTTGAAGGCAGAGATTGTCGACATCCTGGTGCTCCTTCACATGATTAAAGGTGAAAGTGACGCATTGAATTTCATGGAGTGCTACTTCTTCTTGGTCCAAGTAATATATTATGAGCATCATTATATAGACTGGGCTCAAGTGGTAAGTGAAAATCTATCCAATGCCTTGAATCTCACCAAGTACCAGAACAAATTTAATATGTCTTCCTATTTGATCTATGTTTTAGCTACATTGCAAGTATGGTCGGGACTCCCTAGGTTAGAAGAATTTTAAGATGATGTGAAAATTTATGAATTCTTCCCTCATTTGAAGTTATAAAATAGTTATGTCAAGTTCATTAAAGTTAATGACTCATTTACAATGATTTTATGTAGAGAGTTACAAGGATGCCCAGAATGGAGGTTCTCACCAGAGGCCATGGAATTCATCACCCAATTTGGGAGTTTCTTCATTTAATTTTCTAGTTTCTCATACCTTCGTCTTGCAAGTTTTGATGATTTTCCCATGAAGCTACCAAGGTACCCCGATGACATGATCATGCTTGTAGCGGTGATCCAGTAGATGTTGCAAGTGAACCTAATCATTGTAGGAATTAAGAAGAAAGGCTATGAATTCCCTGTTACCATTGGAGCTTATAGTTGTACATCGAGATCAAATGCTAAGAACATGATAAAGGTGTTCGAGAGTAGATATAAGCTGAAGAAGTATGAAGTATTGAGACCACAATTTGATCCAGTAAATTATGCCAACAATTATCTACAGAATGGCACTGTAGTCAGACACATCCCCAAAATTGAAGATTATTGGGCAAATTTTAAAGATGAGCTAGAGAGCCGAGAGAGGTTCTACTCTAGGTTGACTATTGAAAAAATCAAGTTGTTCAATTTCAACATTAATGTTGAGGGCATTGTTGATGACAGAGAACACATGTACAATGATACGTATAGAGATCAGATCAAACATTTCCCTATGAGCTCGGAGCCAGTTCAAGGTCAAGCTATAGAAGAGTTGGAAATCTTAATGGCCAAAATCATTAAGAGAACTGATAAGTGGGCTCAGTGGATGATGGGAAGGAAAAAGAGGTCTAGGAAGCATACTCCTCAATAAGCTCCTATAGTCAAGCCGGTGAGTGCTCCTAAGTCCTCCTCTTTGTCAACTTCTTTAGTAGCTAAAGGACTAGCTCAACCAGCAAGTGGAGATGATCAACCACCTGAAAAAAAGATCCCAATTGAGAAGACTTGTGGAGCAAGGCCATCTCCAGTCATTGGTTCAAATGAAGAAGCCAAAATTGAAAAATCTAACAAGCTGATAGAAGAACCTATTAGAGCCTTGAAACCAAAGCAGCAAGCTCTAGGAGGAACCATCGAGATACAAGGTGACACTCCTAATCAAGGGACCCCTTCCATTGTCAAAGTTGGTGATGAAAGTAGCAGTTTAGAATCTGAGGTGGATGAAGAGCACTTTGGGTCTCCTCAAAAGAAAAAGAGTATTTCTTCTCCACAGGTTAATCCTTTCACTTCCAAGCAAAAGTCTTCTCCTCCTGTTATCAAGAAATTATTTGTTGAAGATTTAATTTCTGCAACAAAAGTTACAAGTGTAGAATTATGGCTCAAGAATACTCTGGAGCAAAAAAAAAAAAAATGGTTGAGCAAGGTGCTCCTAGTGGCGAGATGTTCTCACAAGTGATGCAGTCGGGTTCAGCCGTAAGTAAGGCTAAGAAGACTAGGACTCTGACCACTCTTGGTCAAGATCCAAACATAGGACACCTAACTGTAGAAATAGCCAAACCACTAAAGGATGGTAGAATTAAAGATCTTACTACCTTAGATTTTGCACTCTAGTCCTTGGACATGGGACTCACCTGCCATGATACCAAATTAGACTTGTACAAGTCTACTAACGTCTTGATCGAGGAAGAGCTCGAAGAACTCAAAGTCACTAAGACTCAACTCAAGGAAGAGATTAAAGAAATGAATAACTTCATCAAGCAGTTGGTCACTACTGTAGCAAGCCTACCCAGTTCTCTAACAACGTTTGAATTTTTTATAGTTGAGAACCAAGCAATACTTACCAAATTGCAAGAAGATAAACATTTCTAGCATATTGGCAGGAGGTGGATTGAATGACTTAAGTCTAAAGGTTTGGTAGCCATTGAACAACTCAAAAATGTCCTTTTACAGTTAGAGGCATAGAAGGACTCTCTCAAAGGACATATGCAGACACTCACAATAGAGAGGTTGATATGTGAACAGTGCATGGTGATACTGCATTGGTTAGTCACAATGAAGACTAAGAATGCAATCAAGGCCAACATATTGTAGAAAGGAAATGAACCTCTGATCAAATGGCTCCAAGGGGTAGAATTCAAAATAGAGATGATAATCAAGGCAGAGGCGAGAATGAAGGCAATTGATGAGGAGGTCACAAAAGAGAAAAGTAAGATCTTTGTATATTTGACAGGTCTTCGCTCTGAGTCTCAAACTAGTGGAGATGGAAAGAGCCTAATTGGTGTAACCAATATATAGAAGTCATTCTCTAACTACTTGTACCAGCTTGTAGAGTTATTTGGGTCTCATCTTGATAGGATACCTGATCTTCAGCAACTTGGTGGATGTATATACAAAGCCATGGAGAAGACGCAACCCTAAAATGATGCTACAAAATTCATAGAGAAAGATCATGCCCTCTAGCTCATAAGATTGAAAGACGTTTACATTCCTAATTCTGAAAATATGATTCTGATTCTTGCGGCCGCTAAAGCTCATAGGGCTAAGTTGGAGAAGGCAAAGAAGCTAGCGAAGAGAAAATAAATTTCCCCTTTTCTTTTTGATATACATTGTATAATCAGTAAATGGCCACTTTTCATTTACCGACTTTTGTAGAATATGAATCAATTCGGTGGATTTTGTAACGGCTTAGTTCTTGAGCCTATATGTAACACTTTGAAAATCAATGAAAGGGTCAGCTAAATTTTGGTGTGAAATACATCTTGTTGCGGAGTCAATCTGGAATGTGTTTTTGTACCATTTATTTACTGTTCCATGTTTTTATAAGTTTCAATGTTTGTTTTCCTTAAGTTGGATTGAAACTAGGAAATAGACAGAGTTCTATTTCTACTTCTTAGTGCAACTAATTGACAGTAATCAGAGCATTACTTGGAAGTTGGGAAAATACTCATGTGTCATGTTTAGATTAGATTCATCTATGTTGTTTTACTGCATTTCATTGATTCAAGTAGAATTCATTGTTGCATCACCACTGGTGTGAATTCATAAGCACTGTGAAATCATGAAGTTGGTCAGAGTTTAGGATCAAAATCATCACCTGGATTAGTTCCTCGCCGAGGGCTAGTTTGATTACCTCTTTTGTTCTCTGGTCAAGAACATACCCCATTATGATTTAGAATAAACAAAATTCATTGCATATATTTTACATGAGGGATCTGTACCTATTAAAATTTAGAGGAAAGTTAGTCGAATAGATAACAACTTTCCAACTGTTCGTATTCATATTGTTTCTTTAGAGATTTTGGGCAAATAAAGAGTTAAATCCAAAAAGAACAATCTATTTACCAACATATGTCATCAACAATAACATACTTTTCAGTCTTTAACCTAAGATTTCTTTTTTCTTTTGGTGTCAAATGAGGGAGCTAGTCTCCATAAGTGAGGTAAAAAGCTACGTTTGAAAACCATGAGTCACGAAGACTGACAAAAAGAAGCAAGGGCATACTGTTATTAGGCTCTTGTTCAGACATAAGTTTTCATAATCCTTGACCCTAAACCAACTTAGTGGGATAAATTTCTAAATCAAACTCCTGAATCCTGGAAATCCAAGTTGCTCGGTTGTTCATCCCTATTTCTTATTGAATAAGGACATATTTGACAGTAGAGGTAGGGACATAAACAATTGAATGAGAATGTAAAATATAGATTCTAAAAGGTTTCACCACTGCATATGCTTGCTTTTTGACCAAAGGATAGTTTAACTCATGATTTTTGAGAGGGATGCACATAAAAGTGATTGGCACTTCTTCATCTTTATCATTCTTCTAAAATAATATTCCAAACATTGTGTGTTCATAGGCATAACAGTATATTATAAAATACTTCTTGTAATCTAGATTTATTAAAGTGGGTGCAGCTGCTATAGCTTTCTTAATGTCATCAAATGCTTTGACAGCCTCTGTGCTCCATTTAAAAGGGTTCTTCTCGCTCAAAAGACTTACCATATGCTTGCTTCTTTTTTCAGGAATGAATGTTGAATGTTTGGCAGCCATTCTGTAGCAGTTGTTGTTGCATTCATGACTATGATTGTCATTGATGTCAACATAGTGATTTACCATAGACTTGCAGAGAAGTAGATAGTGTTTGGATTAGCGCATGTGGGATATTGCAGTTTGAGCTATGTGATGTTGAGGATATACTCATTGATATGTTATATGTTTATGGTTAAGAGTGCAAATAGTGTTAGAATAACTGAGAGGGGGTTGAATCAGTTATCCAGTGTCCCAATTCAAGATATATAATCCAAAACAATTTCTTCAATTTCTGCTCGTCAGTAAGCAACAATAACTCTTACTATCTGTGCATTTACTAATTACCAGTCTAATACTTATAACTATTTACTGATCAAATATAATATGTAACATGCAAAGTATGATAACAAACAAATATCACAATCAACACATAACACAGGACATTTAATGTGGAAACCCTATAAAGGGAAAAACCACCTGGGACCGGCAACCCAAAATTGTTCACTCTTCTGAAGTGAGGTTGGCTAAGACCCAACCTTGTTAAAGGTTACAAACACACTATCAGGTGTGACCTTGTTAGAGGATTTTAGACTAGAAGTTATCATCCAACCAGCATTCACTATGGGGTTGACAGGATAACAATGTTCATTCTATGAATGATACATCATAAGACTTTCAAAGTCCACTTGGTTAAGAGATTTAGACTGTATACAATGGTTAAATATGTAACAATAAAATGACCTACGTTAATACAACTTCAATTGTAGATTACAGATCAATATTTAGTTCATTCAAATCCTTCTGATCAATAATTCACTTTAGATTCAATATTGTATCAACTTACTGTCCATCAGTAACTATTCTTTGTAGCTCGGTAATTGCTCTACAACTCAGTTCTCACTAACTAGTATGATCAGAATGCATGAAACCTTATTCACACGATAATCCTGCAGCTTCTCCTTCTTCCCAGTGTTTTCATAAAGAGATTATGTTCTCTTATATAGATGAGTAAATCATTTTATTCTCCACCATCAGATTTTTCTGCTTAAACTTTCTCGGTACTTGTGTCAATAACACATTTCAATCTACTTCGTTAGATCTTCTTTGAATTTTGTCAACCATTGCTCTGCATAACAAACATTATCTGTTACCTCAATGTTATACTCTTGCCAGCTCATCAATCTTATCGGCTAAACTAAAAATTTAATTCATTATGTTTTGCTTGGTTAACAAAGAAATGCATTGGTGAGCACTACTTGGTTAATACTATGGTCGGTATACACTACACTCCGTTGGTGTATACTAGAAATGCTTCATTTACCGACAACACTGCTTTGTGTCTTTCAGCTCTATACTTCATTATAGATGAATGAAACATAATGAAGTCAATATCATCAAGTCATAGACTCATCAAAAATTTACTCAATGTGTTCCTTATCCTCATCTGTCATGTACATCTTTCCTCATGTATATTTCTCTATTCTTCATCTCTTTTCCACTTTTCTTCAGATGTCTTGGTGTAGTAACTTACAAGATAAGTGTTGTCAAACTAGTTGACATCAATGAAAACATAATACTAATTCAATCATATTACATATCTAATTAGCAACTTCTCAGTGATCTTGTAATCATAGATCCTTCAATCAGATTCTAAATTAGTTGTAGTCCAACAATCTCTCCCTTTGGCATTGATGGCAACTTCAAGTAATATGAAATGTACCATACACATACCAAACATACATTCTCCAACTTTGTGAACAAATGCTATAAGTTGAATAGACTTAATATGTTTAATCACTACATTACTAAACCAGCATTGAGTAATACAGCTTTACCTTTCTGTAGTTGTGATCTTTTCAGTTCTCTTGTTCCTACTTTTTTTCTTTGTAATTGATCTTCAATACTCTCCCTTAGATAATTGTCATCGGTGCTTGTTCCTTTTTATTTCATATGTTTATCTCTCCCCTTTTCATTTCATATGTTTATCTCTCCCTTTGACAGCAATGTCAAAGAAACAAATAAACAATCAGCTATGTACTTCCTTTGTATCTCTGTATACTGATTTCTCATCGGTTCAAGTTATCAAACTTAATCACAGCCTTGAACATGATTCAAAGTGTGAACTATGCTGCATCAACATGAATGATCTTCTAATAAAAATTGGCTGATGCAACATCCAGATCACCTTAGTGACCGATAGATAGGGGACGGACCCCAAGTCTAGTCCTCAAGTATTCAAATGTGTCCTTCGGTAGGGGCTTTGTAAAAATATTTGCAAGTTGTTCTTTAGATGTAACAAATTCCAACTTTACTTGCTTCTCTTGCACTTGCTCTCTTAAGTAATGATACTTAATAGATATATTCTTTGTCTTAGAGTGCATCACAAGATTCTTTGAAATATTAATAGCACTAGTGTTGTCACAATAAATAATCACTGGGTCAGTGATTACCTCATTCATTCCTTCCAACACTTGTTTGATATATGCAATGTTTGAACAGTTGGTAGCAGCAGCAACATACTCTGCTTCAGCTATAGATTGAGAAATACAAGCCTACTTTTTACTTGTCCAGGTTACAAGTCTTTCACCAAAGAAAAATGCTCCTCCGGTGGTGCTTTTTCTATCATCCACATTTCCAGCCCAATCAGCATCGGTGTAAACTTTCAGTTCAAACTTCCCTTCCTTAGAATACCATAATCCATAATTTTCTATTTTCTTCAAGTATCTTAAGATCCTTTTTGTAGCAATCATGTGTGATTCTCTAGGGTTAGCAAAAAATCTTGCAACAATTCCCACAACATGTGCTATATCTGGCCTACTGTGAACTACGTACATTAACTTGCCAATCATAGATCGGTAAAGTGTCTAATTTACCTCAATATTTTCATCCTCCTTTGTCAATTTGCATCCAGTAGCCATTGGTGTTCCCACAGGTTTAGCATCTTCCATGCCAAATGTCTTCAATACTTCCTTTATGTATTTAGATTGTGTGATGAATATGCCATCACTCTAGTGAATCACTTGAAGTCCAAGAAAGAACTTAATCTCTCTGAACATAGACATCTCAAATTCTTTTTAAATTTCATCAGCAAATGCCTTGTAGACAAGCTCTGAGCCACCAAAGATAATATCATCAACAAAAATTTCAGCAATGATAATAGTATCATCAGTATCACCTTTCACATACAGATTGCTATTTTCACTTGTTCTAACAAATCCAATACTTAAAAAGTAAGTATGCAGTCTTTCATACCATGCTCTCAGTGCTTGCTTTAGTCCATATAAGGCTTTATGTAATCTAGATACCATATCTTTATTGTCGGGATCAACAAATCCTTCAGGTTGTTCAATGTAGACTTCTTCTTCAAGTATACCATTCAAAAATGTTGACTTCACATCTATTTGATAGACTTTGAATTTCTTATGTGCAGCATATACAAGTAGCATTCTAACTCCTTCTAATCTAGCAACTGGTGCAAATGTCTCACCATAGTCAATGCCTTCTTCCTATGCATATCCCTTGCATACTAATCTAGCTTTATTTCTTATGACTTCACCATTTTCATTCAATTTATTCTTGTATATCCACTAAGGACCAAATTTTGTTCTTTTTTATTTTCTCTATTTCCTCCTTCATTGCATTAACCCATTCTTCATTCTCTAATGCAACTTTCATAGTTTTAGGTTCAAATTCACAAATTAGACATGTACCTTGTCTTGTTTTGCTTCTGGTTTGCATTCCAACATGTCTGTCTCCAATGATTTGTGTTTCAGGATGATGTCTCCTGACAAAACTAGCCAAGACTTGATTTCTCCTTTCTTTTTCATCCTGCTCAGGGTCATTTCCTTGCTCGGTAGCTTCTTCATGTTCATCGATTTGTGGTGTCTGTTGTACTGCATTATTTCCCTACTGATCGGTTGATACAGCTTGCGATGTCGGTAGATACTCTAGATGTTCAATGTAAGTGAATCTACCATAGTCTTTCAATTCCTTTGTACTTCCCCCTATGTACTTGTCATCAAACTCATCAACATGAACATTAGTACTTTCAACAATTTTATTTGTAGCCTTATTCAAACATTTGTATGCTTTACTTGTAGTGGAACATCCAAGAAATATTCCTTCATCTCCTTTAGAATCAAATTTTCCATTTCTCTCATCTTTCAAGATAAAGCATTTACTTACAAAAATTTTGAAATAACTCACGGTAGGTTTATGTCCAAACCATAGTTCATAAGGTGTTCAATTGGATTCCTTCTTCAGTTGTACTCAATTAAGAACATATACAGTTGTGCTAATAGCTTCCCTCCAATATGTTTGAGCAACATTCTTTTGTATCATCAAAGTTCTAGCACAGTCAATTATAGACCTATTCCTTCTTTCAGCAATGCCATTTTGTTGAGGTGTCCTTGGTGCAGATACCTACCTCTTGATTCCATGCTCATTGAAAAATTTAGTAAATTCATCAGAGATAAATTCACATCCTCTATCAGATCTTAAGCACTTTATTTCCTTACCAGTTTCTTTTTCTACCTTAGCTTTATACCACTTAAACATTTTGAAAGCTTCAGATTTCTCTTTCAAGAACATAACAGTCATCAATCTAGTATAATCATCAACAAAAAGAATAAAATATCTATCACCAGAATAGCTCTGAGTTCTCATAGGATCACATAGGTCAGTATGAACCAACTCAAGTATCTTCTTTGTTGAATAGTCCTTGCTTTTAAAACTAGACTTAGTCATCTTACCTTTCTGACATTCATGGCACATGGCATGATCAAGTTTTGTCAAGTTAGGCAATCCTCTAACTCTTTTCTTTCTACTAATCTTGATCATGTTGTCAAAGTTCACACGGCATAACTTTCGGTGCCACAACCAAGCATCTTCATCCTTTATTAACAAACAAGAAGAATGATCTATATCAAGATAGAATATATTACCTCTGGATTGTGTACCAGTTCTAACAAGTCTTCCTCCATCATCATAAATCTTCACCTTTTTGCTCTCAAAAGCTAGTCAGTGGCCTGAATTGTTCAGTTGAGCCACACTTATTAGATTATAGTTCAGTCCATCTACCCAATATGCATTTTCACATTGTAATCTATCATTGATCATTAGTGAGCCTTTACCTCTTACTATACAAGGTGCATCATTTCTCATTCTTACAGATCCTCCATTATATTCAACAAGATGATCAAACTTCTCTACATCACTGGTCATATGATGTGTGCAGCCACTATCTATGATCCATGTATCATTTCTAATTACTTTAGAGATTAGTGCTATCTCTTCATGTTTCTCTTCCTCTTCTGAGTCATCTTTCATAGCAACAAATACAACTTCTATATCATCATCAGAATCAAATTTAGTTTCAATATCTTCAGCTATGTAACATACCTTTTTTCCTTTTTCATCTCAGTTGTCTCTGTTGTTGTGTCAATAACCTCTGTTGACTCTTCTTCCATAGCTTCCTTCAGATCGGTCTTTAGATCTATCATCATCTTTCTTCTGTGGACATCTAGCAATGATGTGACTGACTTCCTTACAATTGAAGCATGCTAAAGGTAGCTTACCTCTATACCTTCCTTTTCCTTTGGGCAATCTTCTGGCCATAAGTGCTTCAAGCTCATCAAGTTCATCATTGGTATTGTCATCACTATCACAATTCTTACTATTCCTACTAGACTTTCCAATCTTCAGAGAAGACATGAAAGCAAATTCAACAGAAGGAACAACATTATTATCAAAATTGTTTAATTCAAAGGTTGTAAGTTTACCAATCAGAGTGTCAAGAGTGAGGTTGGATGTAGCTCTTGTTTCATGAATTGTAGAAATCTTGATTACATAAACTGGTAGCAAAGTTCTGAGAATCTTGCTTATCACTGTTTCATCATCAATTATTCCATTAGATGCTCTAATAGCATGTACCACTTCTTTGAGTCTATTTGAATATTGGACAATGTTCTCACCTTCTTTCATTCTCATTTCATCAAATCTACCTCTCAGACTTTTAGCTTGGGCTCTTTTGACATTCAGATCTCCACTATAGATTTGTGCTAATTTATCCCACATTCCTTTGGCAGTTGTGCATGTCTTGATATCTTCAAATTTAGTGTCGGTATAGGTAGTAGCAATTTCCATCATAGTAACATTGTGTTCATGCTTATCCTTTAGTTGATCAATAGTTAGGGGACCAATGGGTGGTTGTATGTAGCCATTTTGCATCAGATCTAGTGCTGAGTTCCCAATTCCAGATATGTGTAGCTTCATTCTGCTTTTCCATACTATGAAGTTCTCTTTATTCAGTTTTAGGACTTCCCTCTTATACATCTTGAGACCTTTATGCTTAAGTCTTTAAAACTTTGTTCCAAGCATCAGAGCTCTGATACCAATTGTTAGAATAACTAAGAGGGGGGTGAATCAGTTATCCAGTGTCCCAATTCAAGATATATAATCCAAAACAATTTCTTCTATTTCTTCTCATTGGTAAGCAACAATAACTCTTACTGTATATGCATTTACCAATTACCAGTCTAATACTTATAACTATTTATCGATCAAATCTAATATGTAACATGCAAAGTATGATAACAAACAAATATCACAATCAACACATAACACAAGACATTTAATGTGGAAACCTTGTAAATGGAAAAACCACCTAGGACCGACAACCCAAAATTGTTCACTCTTCTTAAGTGAGGTTGGTTAAGACCCAACCCTGTTAAAGGTTACAAACACACTGTCAGGTGTGACCTTGTTAGAGGATTTTAGACTAGAAGTTATCATCCAACTAGCATTCACTATGGGGTTGACAGGATAACAATATTCATTCTATGAATGATACATCATAAGACTTTCAGAGTCCACTCGGTTAAGAGATTTAGACTATATACAATGGTTAAATATGTAACAGTAAAATGACCTTCCTTAATACAACTTCAATTGTAGATTACAGATCAATATTTAGTTCATTCAAATCTTTCTAATCAATAATTCACTTTAGATTCAATACTGTATCAACTTACTATCCATCGGTAACTGCTCTCTATAGCTCGATAATTGCTCTGCAGCTTGGTTCTCACTAACCAGTATGATCAGAATGCATGAAACCTTATTCACATGATAATCCTATAGCTTCTCCTTCTTCCCAATGTTTTCATAAAGAGATTATGTTCTCTTATATAAATGAGTAAATCATTTTCTTCTCCACCATCAAATTTTTCCGCTTAATCATATTCATAGATTTTGCCGCTTAAACTTTCTTGGTACTTGTGTCAATAACACATTTCAATCTACTTCGTTAGATCTTCTTTAAATTTTGTCAGTCGTTGATCTGTGTAACAAACATTATCTGTTACCTCGATGTTATACTCTTGCCAGCTCATCAATCTTATCGGCTAAACTAAATATTTAATTCATTCTATTCCACTTGGTTAACAAAGAAATGCATTGGTGAGCACTGCTCGGTTAATACTATGGTCGGTATACACTACACTTCGTCGGTGTATACTAGAAATGCTTCATTTACCAACAACAATGCTTTGTGTCTTTCAGCTCTATACTTCATTATAGATGAATGCAACATAATGAAGTCAATATCATCAAGTCATAGACTCATCAAAAAGTTACTAAATGTGTTCCTTATCCTCATCTATCATGTACATCTTTCCTCATGTAGATTTCTCTATTCTTCATCTCTTTTCAACTTTTCTTTAGATGTCTCGGTGTAGTAACTTACAAGATAAGTGTTGTCAAACTAGTTGACATCAATGACAACATAATACTGATTTAATCATATTACATATCTAATCAGCAACTTCTCAGTGATCTTGTAATCACAAATCCTTAAATCAGATTCCAAATCAGTTGTAGTCCAACAGATAGTAATTCATTTATTCATGGAAGTTATGAGTATTTTGGTGGAAGTAGTATTCAGGTAGTGTTCCTAAGTAGTGGTTTGTGGAAATCGAATGATATCTCCTAATTGGGATGGAATCTAATTTTGCACAGTTAACAAGAAGTTGAAGACACATTGATAGTGATGTGGATGACAGTGCAAACTTTGAGGTCACACGAGTGAAGAATTATTGTATTTAGAAGCTGACAGTTTTGTGTAATTTTGATGTAGCGTGTGGAAACTTTTATTTTTTAATTGGATGCCGACTCATTTGTAATTACTTGAGTGTGGTATAAAGGAAGCAATGTTTTTCCTTGTTGTAATATGGTTGGATGTATTGATGTATGCATGAACTGAAGAAAAGAGCTAAATTAGTTGTGAAAGTGAATTTGTGAAGGAAGACATGCGAAGTACAAAGATCTAAAATTGAGATCCGATGAAGTAGAGAGTGCGATTTGGCATAGTAAGGAAAGAGGTAACATATTTTCTATTATTCTATTGAATAATCTAGAGATCATTTGGATAGTATGTTCAGTGATCTTTCCATTGAAGTTGTTTGGGTAGTGGGTCCATCTGTCTTCCATAAGTCTTAACAGGGTTAGAATCTTTTAACAGGGATTCAAAATCTCCTAACAGGGATTCCTATGTACTGAATATATTTCATAAGACTCCTAAAAGAGTCCATCCTTTCACAAGGAATATTCATATTAGTGCATCTTTCATGGGCATCATTCCCACCAGAGTTTACTCTTTGATCAAGAGGTTCCCTAGTCAACATATCGTGTGTCATTATGTTATTGTGTATGAATATCTTTCTATGGTTGGTAATTATATTTCTTACATGATTTAATGTTGTTGAAGTTGATAAAAGTTATAATTATTAGATAACTAATTCCCCCCCCCCTCTCAGTTATCTTGGTGGACTTTACTTTCTAACAATTGGTATCAAAGTGGCAAGTCCTTGAAAAAGAAGTTTAACAGCTTAAGGAGATCCACAGAGAATTTTAGAAAAGAAAGCCCTAAGTTTGATGGAGTAAATTTTGATAGCTGGAAATAAAATATGAAGACACACCTACTGTGTTTAGGACCAGGTTATTAGTTGATTACAAATAATGATAAGACTATCTTTGAAGAGGACAATCTTGAAACATGTACTAGCAATGAGAGAGATTTATTCATGTGTAACATACTTTCAAGAGAAGCACTTTTGACATCCCTTCCAGAGAATGAGTACAGTCAAGTAAAATGTTTGAAAAAATCTTATGAAATTTGGAAAGCTTTACATTCTACTTTTGAAGGTGATGAACATGCAAAAAGAGTTAGATTACATAATTAGATATGTGCATTTGAAGATATAAGAATGATGGAAGATGAATCTGTTAGAAGCTATATTGGTAGAATGTCAAAAATTGTTATAGGTATAAAATCCTGTGGAGGAACAAAGATAGTGAATGAAGTGATATGGAAAATTTTGAGAATATTGACTCATATATTTAAGTAGACAACAAAGATGAGTGAACAAGTTATACCTTGTACTACAAATTTTACAAGAGAAACTCTTCTTGGAAGATTGGAAGCAGTAGAGATGAACCTGAGGTTATCAAGAGACTTGCCTAGAATGGAGATAGCATTCAGTTCTCTTAGTGTTCACCCTACTTTGTCAAGAAGCATTAGTGTGAGTGGTGATTATGCTAGTAGCAGTAGATCTAGAAATGAAGAAGACAGGAAGATTGAAGAAGGTATTGCCTTGCTTGTGAAGAGAGAACCAGACGATAAGAAAAAATTTTAATGTTGGACTTGTCAAGAATATGGTCATTTTGCATTGAAGTTCCCTAAGAGAGTTAAAAAGTACAAAAAAAAATTCAAACCTAGAAGATCTAAGTAATGCTATTATGATAATGATGAAGATCTTGAAACTAGTATAGAAAGAACTCTAAGTGAAAGTGATACTGAGAATAATGATGAGATAGCATTTGTAGCAATTAAAGAAGAGAATCCTAAAACTGATGTTAAGGAAGAAAAAGCCTTAGTTTCTCAAGTTGAAAAGAAATCTGATTGGATTATAGATAGTGGTTGTTCACATCATATGACTGGAGACATGAAAAAGTTCATAAAGTTTAATGATTATGATGGAGGAGTTGTTAGAGTTGGAAACAATGCACCTTTCTTGATTAAAGGTATAGGATCTATTACTCTTGATGGAAAGACTAATACTAATGATGTTTATTTTGTGGATGGATTGAAACATAATATTTTAAGTGTTGGATAGTTAGTTGATGGGGGATATCAAGTTTGGTTTACTGAGAAAACTTGTGTGATAAAGGATAAAGATGGAAATCTGATTGGAACTAGATCTAGAACCAAAGGTAATATATTTTAGTTGAATCCTACTGAGATGACATTTTTTATTACTTAAATTGATGATAGTTGGTTATGGCATAGAAGGTTTTGTCATATAAACTTTGACAACATTGTGAAAGTAAGTACTACACTCACAGTAAGGGATTTGCCTAAAATTATGAAGCCTACTAACATGATTTGCAAAGAATGTGTGATGGCTAAACAAAAGAGAAGTTCTTTTCTCAGAAAGAAGTTTACATCTACAGAAAAGTTGGAGATTTTTCATACAAATTTAAGCTGTCCTACCAAGACTAGAGGATTCTATGGAGAAAGGTATTTTATGATTCTTGTTGATGATTTTACAAGAATGATGTGGATTTCATTTCTTAAAGAAAAGTCTAAAGCATTTGATAATTTTAAAATTATTAAGAATAACGTTGAGAATCAATCTAGAATGAAGATTAAATTTTTGAGATCTAATAGAGGTGGAGAATTTACTTCTAGAGAGTTTAACACCTTTTGTGAAGAAAATGGCATTAAGAGACAATTTTCAGCCCATAGGACACCTAAACAAAATGGTATTGCAGAAAGAAGAAATAGATCAGTAACTAAAGCAGTAAGAGCTATGTTATTTAAGAATGATTTGGTGAAGATATTTTAGAGAGAAGCAGTGAACACAGTAGTGTATACAATTAATAGAGTACAAATCAAAGTAGACACAGACAAGACACCCTATGAATTATGGTTTGGACATGCACCCTCAGTTAAGTATTTTAGATTTTTTTGGAAGAAAATGTTATATAAAAAGAGATGATGATATTGGAAAGTTTGATCCTAGAAGTGATGAAGGTATATTTCTTGGATACTCTTTGAAAAGAAAATCCTAAAGATGTTACAAAAAAAGAACTAAGACTATTGTTGAGAGCGCAAATGTTAAAGTTGATGAAAAGTTCAAAATTCAGGAAAGAATGCTTGATTATGAATAGGATGAAGAATCTCATCCTAAACCTAACACTGGATCTACTAAATTATTTTATGAGACTGACAATGATTTTTTGAATGAAAGCCACAGTGAAGTCATTGAAGAACCTACACCTGAAGTGAGATCTGAGACAATGACACCTAACAAGAGTTTATCAAGAAATCATCCTATTGGGAAAATTATTGGAAGCATTAAAACAAGAGTTCTAACTCAGAATAAGGTACAAGAACAGTTATGTTTGATTTCTCAAATTGAACCTAAAACTACTAGTGAAGCTTGTGAAGATGAAAATTGGATTAATGATATGAAAGAAGAACTTGATCAGATTGAAAAGAACAAGACATGGGAATTCATCCCTAGACCTAAAGACAAGAATGTTATTGGAACTAAATGGGTATTGAGAACAAGATGAATGAACAAGGAGAAGTAGTAAGAAATAAAGAAAGATTGGTATGTAAGGGATACTCACAACAAGAAGGAATTGAATATGAAGAAACCTTTGCACCTATATAAAGAATTGAAGCAGTAAGAATGTTTTTGCCTTATGCAGCTTACAAGAAATTCAAACTATATCAGATGGATGTGAAGTCAACATTTCTAAATGGAGAATTGGAAGAAGAAGTCTACATTGAGAAGCCTGAAGGTTTTCCTTTGATTCAAGAAGGAGACATGGTATGTAAACTGAAGAAAGCCTTATATGGACTAAAGCAAGCACCTAGAACTTGGTATGCAAGATTGGACAAGTATTTTTTAAAGTTGGGATTTAAAAAAGCAACAGCTGATAGCAATATATACACAAAAGAAATTGAAAATGTTTTGTTGATTATAGTTATTTTTGTTGATGATAAGAAGATCACCAGTGGTGGAGCATTTTTCCTTGGAGGAAGATTGGTTTCTTGGCTAAGCAAGAGGTAGAATTGTATCTCACAGAGCATAGCAGAAGCAGAATATGTAGTAGCAGCAAACAATTGTAACCAGATAATTTGGATGAAGAAAATGTTGAAGGATATTGGAATAAAGTGTGTTGAACCTATTGTCATACATTATGACAACACCAACACACTTAGTGATGAAGGGTGCTCCCCTTAGTACCACAAACACATAACAGAAATAGAGAAACAACAACAATAATATGCAAGAACAAAAAATTGGCTTCTTATTATCTCCACAAATGTGGAATTACAAACTTTCAGAATTACAATATGCAAAGCCACATGGGCATTCCCTTACAATATTCTGTAGGAAAAAATCCTCGAATCAATACCCAGATCTACTACCCAGAACTTCCCTAGACAACACTACGGGCCTTCTTTATATAGGCAATTTCCACCGCCTGAGAAGGTTCTAGAAATTTAGCCCTAAGGGCCGACCCAACTTAGAATTATTTTATTTTTCAATTTATTACATCAAAGTCGGCTCAAAATAACTTTTGAAACCTGAACAGAAATTTTGAAGGAAAATTATTTTCTGCCATTTCAGGTGGCCCGACTTTCGGAGGCCATAAGTCATCACAAGTTGACCCGATTGACTATTATAACCCCATTTTGGAAATGCCATGAAGTGCTCTACAAGCTTGACCAGCACAAAGCACTTGTCACCCAATTTTTTGACCTCATTCGGGCCCTCTAAAGCCTTCAAAATTGAGTTCAAAGTTTTTGTACCCTACTGTCAATATCGAAAATCTTCAATATCTTCAAAACTAGACCTGATCTAGCCATGAAACTTTGCTGGCAGGCTGATATGACTGAGATGAACCTCCATATGTAAAATCAGAACATTCCAAGATCGTAAGACCAACTTACTAAAAATAGCAAGTTTCCATAAATAGCAGCTCTACACAAGATAGCCCTTGTTGAATACAAAAATAGAAATATTTTTGGGTGATGCAAGATTGCTCTTACACCCAGGATGCTCCTGCATCAGTTAGTATTTCTAAGAACCATGTATTACATTCTAAGACAAAACATATAGAGATTAAGTATCATGTTGTAAGAGAGAAAGTAGCTGAGAAAGAAGTTAGACTTGAGTACATAAGTACAAAGGAGCAGATAGCAGATATATTTACAAATCCTTTTCCTAAGGATACATTTGAGTATCTAAGAGGTATGCTTGGGGTTATGCCCCAACCTACTATTGAGAAGTGATCTAGTTGATTTCATCCATCTAGTGGTATATGAGCCTTATCTTTCTTCTGGACTGGATGTTGGTACTTCCTCTATGGGGGAGTATGTGTATCTGAGCTGAGTCATGAGGACTCTAGTTAATGTATTTTTTGAATAGTGTTTTTTGACATTGGAGTTGTTGTTGAAATAATGATGAGATTTTTGTCATTGATGTCAATGGGGGAAAAGTGTACATGAAAAAGCTATTTGTACTATCTGAACAAGAAAATGAAGCAAGATTTGATTGATAAAGAGGATTTGAAATATTTTTCTAGAGTAGCAATATTGCAGTATTGGATTTTTGGAACATTGGATGTTTTTTCATCTATGTTGCCATCAATTCCAATGGGGGAGATTGTTAGGAATTAATTTTGAATGTTTGGCAGCCATTCTATAGCATTTTTTGTTGCATTCATGAATATGATTGTCATTGATGTCAACACAGTGATTTACCAAAGACTTGCAGAGAATCAGACAGTGTTTGGATTAGTGAATGTAGGATATTGTAGTTGGAGTTATGCGATGTTGAGGATATACTCATTGATATGTTATATGTTTATGGTTAATATTGTAGATAGTAATTCATTTATTCATGGAAGTTATGAGCATTTTGGTGGAAGCAGTATTCAGGTAGTGTTCTTGAGTAGCGGTTTGTGGAAATTGGATGATATCTCCTAGTCGGGATGGAATCTAGTTTTGCATAGTTAACAAGAAGTTGAAGACACATTGATAGTGATGTGGATGATAGTGCAAACTTTGAGGTCACATGACTAAAGAATTATTGTATTTAGAAGCTGACAATTTTGTGTAATTTTGATGTAGCGTGTGTAAACTTTTATTTTGTAATTGGATGCCAACTCATTTGTAAGTACTTGAGTATGGTATAAAGGAATGAATTTTTTTCCTTTTTTTAATATGGTTGGATGTTTTGATGTATGCATGAAGTGAAGAAAAGAGCTAATGCAGTTGTGAAAGCAAATTTGTGAAGGAAGACATGCAAAGTACAGAGATCTAAAATTGAGATCTAGTGAAGTAGAGAGTGTGGTTTGGCATAGTAAGGAAAGAGGTAACATATTTTCTATTATTCTATTGAATAATCTAGAGATCATGTGGACAGTGTGCTCAGTGATCTTGCCATTGAAGTTGTTTGGGTAGTGGGTCCATATGTCTTCCATAACTCTTAACAGGGTTAGAATCTTTTAACAGGGATTCAAAATCTCCTAACAGGGATTCATATGTATTGAATGTATTTCATAAGACTCCTAACAGATTCCATCCTTTCATAAGGAATATTCATATTATTGCATCTTTTGTGGGCATCATTCCCACCGGGGTTTACTCTTTGATCAAGAGGTTCCCTAGTCAACATATCTTGTGTCATTATGTTATTGTGTATGAATATCTTTCTATGGTTGGTAATTATATTACTTACATGGTTTAATGTTGTTGAAGTTGATAAAATTTATAATTATCAGATAACTGATTCACCCCCCCCCCCCCCCCCCTCTCAGTTATCTTGGTGGACTTTACTTTCTAACATGTTTCAGAAAAATTGAGAATGAATCTTCTGAGGAAACTAGTTTGCCCGAAGAAAGATTTAATGCCAGTCCTGTTTGAAGCTAGACCAAGATGTTGAATTTATTTAACTCTTTTAGGATCAATCTTGGTCCCTTCCTTTGACATAATATGGCCTAATAATTTCCCTTATGTGACTGCAAAGATGGACTTTTTAGGATTCAATGAAATACCATACTCTCTACATCTCTATAGAACTGATCTTAGATCCCTTAAATGATTTCTACGCCTTTTAGAAAAAATTGTCAAATCATCTAGATAGACAACTATTACCTTATTAAGAAGATGAGTGAAAGAAGAATTCATTGCACGTTGGAATGTGGCACCCACATTTATCAAGCCAAAAGGCATTCTGTTATAAGCATATGTACCCCAAGAAGTGGTAAATATTATTTTGTGTTGATCTTGATTAGCCACTTTGATCTGATTATAGCCAGAGAAACCATCTAGCATTGACATCATTTTTGAACCTGCTACAGTCTGTAAAATGTGATCCATAATAGGAAGCCTATAATTATCCTTTAGGCTACATTGGTTCAAATTTCTAAAGTCCAAACAGATCCTTATCTCACCATTTTTCAATCTAACAGGGACTATGTTTGCAATCTAGGTGGAATGATGAATAGCATAAATGATACAGGCCTACAACATTTTTTCTACTTCTTTTTGAATTTCCTCAGAGACTTTTGGATTGTAGTTTCTTAGCTTCTTCTTAAAAGGTGTGGTGCCTAGCTTGAGAGGGATCTAATGCTGGAATTTTCCTCCTTTGAAATTTTTGAGATCATGCTAAGACCAAGAAAAGGTATCCTTATATTCTCTCAACAAATTAACAAATATCCATTTTTCATCTAGAGCATAACATTTTCCTAGATTTATACATTGGGCTTCCTCTTTTTCCCCTATATCTATCTTTTTGTAGTCATTCTTGGTTCATGTCTTCTTGAGGAGATGGTGCATGTTTCAAGGAATCATATTTGTCAAACTAGCTTTCAAGAGAAATGAGCCCCTTTGGAATACGGTTTCCCTTTAATTAAAAAATCCCTTCATCTATTACTTTATTTGGATAGAATTCATCACAGGTTGATGAAGACCCTTCGAACAAGGTTGTACTAAAAACTTATTCCAATTGCAAAAATTTATCAATCTGTTTATCATCTTGAAAAACCTGCCAATGCTCAGAATTATCTGGAACCTTTGGCCTGTACACCATTTCAATTTTGTAAGAGCTATCCTTGAAATATGAATGTGGCAACAACAAGGAAGAAGAAATTGCTAAGGAGTCAGCTCTGCTATTTAATTCTCTAGGAATGGCCTCTATAGAGAAGACTTCAAGTTCTTCAATTTCATCCCAAACATGATTCCTATAATGTTTGAGCCTCTCATTTTTTGTCAAATACATCCCTCTCACTTGTCTCACAACTAACTCTACATATCCTCTAGCTCTAAGTAATTTTATACCCATTTTCTTGGCTTCCTCAAGACCAAGCAAGAGAGCTTCATATTCGATAGTTTTGTTTGTATTATTAAACTCCATCTTAAATTCTCATGGAAAAAGGTCTCCTTCTGGTGATATCAATACAACTTCTACTCTAGAACCAACTGAGGCACAACTACCATTAAACTCAAAAGACCAAAGGCCATTAGACTTATCAGTTACTTCATCAGCCACGTTTGGTGTGGATGAAATCATATAGTCTCCAAATATAGATTCTTGATAGAGTATTTGGGATTTAGGATCTTCAAATGGGAATATAGTGTATTTTGATTTTCCCTCTCGTTGTAAGACAACCTTTCTATCTCCAACTAGAATAATTTCTTGAGACCAATCAAGCTTGATTTTTTCTCCAAGATCCTGACAGAAAGTTCTACTTAGAAGCATGTCGTAACTAGTCAGGATGTCAGCAACAAGTATGGTAAGTTTAATCTTTTTACTAGGATATGTTGCAAGAGCCACCTGGGCGTCTTTAATTTTTTTTTGACTAATGGGACTTGTTTTTCATCTAGGGCATAACATTGACCAAAGGTTGCAGTTAGGGGAAGATCCAGAGCTTTGGCTACAAAAGTAGGCATGATATTGTCGGATGCCCCTGAATCTATGACACAATTATTCAACTTAAATCCATGAATAAACAAGGACAAATGAAAAGGCTCTGGTTTTAATCCTATAGGAGGACTCTTATCTATGGTAGATTGGGTAGCCAAGGTGGCTTGTTCTCAGGAGGCTGCATTGGTAGTTTCTTTAATCAAATGATCTATAGGGGGTTGGCCTGATTTAACATATTTGACAAGTCTATCCAACTCTTTTGTATTCATCCTGAGATATTCAGTATGGGAGACTTCAATCTTAGAACTTTCATAGAAATCAACAATATCAAAAGAAGTACTAGAACTAGTTTTCTTTAATGTCTCAACTTCTTTAGGAATGGAATTTTTTTAAGTTGATAATTTTTGCAAAGAGTCTTTACCTTTATCCCATCATTGTGAGGTTGATGGTGTGTAATTGTCTTGAGAATTATGATAACTTCTGGTTAACATGGTACATGCAGGGTCCTGTAGAGTTGCCAGAATATTTCCTCGCTCAGAATTAGATTCATATTCTATATAATAATTTCCAGAGCCACCAGGTAACTGAGGACTTTCTATTGGATATTGCTAATGCATGGGTGGTGGTTGAGACATTTAATATGTTTAATCACTACATTACTAAATGGGCACTCATACTATTTTCATTTGTGTTTTGTCACTGATGTCAACATATGCTTCTATGAAGGAACCAAACTAGTAATCACAGTGTACGGACATTGTAAAAAAAATTTAAGTGTTGTGAAGTTAGATAAAATTTCAGATGGATGTTGTGATCTTATGTCTAGGATCACATCATTAGATGTTTCATAGTCAGAGATTTACAACTATTTTGGTAAAAACTAGTCACTGGACTATGACAGTAAGAATTGACAGAGTTAGTCTCTGGGTTTTTGGTATATCTTTCAAATGATTTGGATTCAAGGTATGTGAGCTTGAAGGATGATAGAAAGGATGCTGAATAATTTTCATTAGTTAGTGCAAGGTACAAAATGATTGGTGATGTCATTTGTGGCATGTGTCCTAGTGATGGTTTATTCTAAAGCCGACTCAGGGAATGAAGTGTGTGTTTTGTTTGGCAATCATAAATTAAGGATGTCGGTCCTTAATTGTTGTAATGTAATCATTATAGAATTGTTCTAGATATTGTTTGTATCTTAGCAAGGTTTTATGTAATTATTTGTAATTAGGAAAGCCTCATGGGCTGACCTGATCTGGGTAAATTGTAATAAGGTATAAATGAAAGGTCTTTTATTTGGAGAAGATATGGATGGAATGTATATGATATAAGGAGGTTTTAAAAGCTATGAGCTTGTGTCTACTATATGTAGAGCAGAGGCTTATTGGTGGACTTCATTTGAACTAATCAAGAAAAGAAATTTTCTGGAAAATAGTTCAAAAGATTGTGTATTTCTTAATATACACCTGTTGTGAACTAGTGAGTTCTGAAGGTGGATTTAACCTTCTTTGGGTAGTGAGCCCTCTCTTTTTTCTTGACTCCTAACAGGGTCTATCCTCTAACAAGGACTATGTACTGTAATGTTTCAATAAGCTCCTAATAGGGCTATATCTTCTAACAAGGATTACTATACTCTCAATACATCATTTGTGGGTGCTAATTCCCACCAGGGTTTTTACCTTTAACAGGGTTTCCCCGAAACCAAAATATTGTGTTATTGTATTAGCATTCATTGTGTTCATTGGATCTAATATTGTGGAGTTTAAAGAATAAAGTTTAATATTCTGTTATACAACTGATTCACCCCCCCCCCTATGAGTTGTATTATGGACTGATATTCTCAACAATTGGTATTAGAGCTTGTGGTCCTTAGAGAGAAAGCTTAATAGCTTGAGGTGATCTTGGAGATGGTATTTTATAGTAAGGATAGTCCTAAATTTGATCCTGAAAACTTTGACAGTTGGAAAAACAAGATGCGAACACATTTGCTATGTTTGGGCATAGATTACTGAATGATTGTAAAGAAGAAGGAATCTTTGAAGGCTGAGAATGATTTGGAGTTAGCCACTGATGATGAAAAGAATTTATTTTCATGCAATATGGTCACAACAGAAGCATTGATTAGCACACTATCTTAGGGTGATTTTACTAAGATTAAAGATCTGGATTTGGCACATGAAATTTGGAATAGATTAGAGGCACTTTCTTAAGGAGACAAGTATACCAAACAAGCGAAGTTACAAAACTGGAAGACAAAAATGGAGAAGCTACAAATGAATGAAGATGAAAGCATTAGGGCCTATGTTCAAAGGGTTACAAAAGCAGTAGTTGGAATCAAGAATTGTGGAGGCACTTATGATGAGGATGAAGTTATTGTGAAGATTCTTAGATCTTTAACTCTTGCTTACAAGTTCAAGGCTATGTCTATTGAAGAAACTATACCTCTAACTCTGAACTTTAGAAGAGAGATGTTGATTGCAAAGCTAACTACTTTTGAAGTTATAGAATTAGGAGAAGCTGCACCTAAAGTTGAATCTGCATTTAAGGCATCCACTCACAAGAAATTATCTGCACTTCCAAGCACAAGAAAAGAAGACCTAAAAGAAGAGCTTAGTGAGTATGCTGAGGAATGGGAAAAGATAATGGTAGAAGAAAGAAAGATGGATGAGCTTTTTGCACTGATTTCTAGTAGAGAAAAAAGAGGTAAGGGAAAATTTGAAGGCAAGTTATCCTTGAAATGTTTTTCATGCAACAAGATAGGTCATTTTTCATCTAGATGTCCTACAAGAGTTTCTAAGTACAAACCTAATTATGAAAATATTAGAGACAAAGAATGTTATTATGCTAGTGAAGGAATCTTTGATGATGATGATTTAGATTGTGAAGAGATTAGACTTTTTGCTATTAAAGATGAACCAGTACATGAAGAAAAATCCTTAGTATCTCATGTTGACAAGAAAATTGAACGGATAATTGATAGTGGATGCTCTCATCACATGACTGGTGATAAGAACAAGTTTGTTAAATTAGTGAATTATGATGGAGGTGTTGTGAGGTTTGGGGACAATCTCCCTAAATCCACCATAGGAGTAGGATCCATTACTCTGGATGGAAAGACTAATACAGACAATGTACTACTTATTGAAGGACTAAAACATAACTTGTTAAGTGTTGTAAAGTTAATGGATAAAGATTTTCAGTTAAGTTTTGTTAATGGTAAATATTTCATCAGAAGCAAGAAAGGAAAACTGATTGCTATCGGTTCAAAATCTAGAGGTAATGTATTTGAACTAAACACATCTAGAGCCTCTTGTTTTGTTGCAAAGGTAGATGAAAGTTGGTTATGGCATAGAAGATTTTGTCATGTTAATTTTGATAACATTGTGAAGGCAAGTATGGCTAATGCAGTGAGAGATCTACCGAAGATTGTCAAACCATCTAACACTGTATGCAAAGAATGTGTTATGGGAAAGAAAACTAGAAGGAGTCATAAAAGAAAATTATTCACATCAAAAGGGAAGTTGGATATGGTACATACAGATCTATGTGGACCTACAAGAACAAAGTCATACTATGGTGAAAGGTATTTTATACTCTTTGTTGATGACTTTTCTAGAATGATGTGGGTTACTTATTTAAGAGAAAAATCAGAAGCATTTGATAAATTTAAGTTGTTTAAAGAAAAATTAGAGAATGAATCAAGATTGAAGATAAAGTGTTTAAGATAAGACAGAGGTGGAGAGTTTACATTAGATTTATTAAATTCATACTGTAAAGAGCATGGGATAAAAAGACAAACATCCGCTCCTAGGACTCCACAATACAATGGGATAGCAGAGTGAAGAAACAGGACTATACTTGATGCTACTATGACAATGTTGATTGAAGGAAATGTATCTCATGTACATTGGAGAGAGGCTATTGGAACAGCGGTGTACACATTGAACATAATTAAAATTAGAGAAGGTACAAGTAAGACTCCCTATGAACTATGGTTTGATCACACTCCTACTATAAAATATTTCAAAATTTTTGGTAGTAAAATGTTATATCAAGAGGGATGATGAGATAGGTGCTAGAAGTGATGAAGGAATCTTCCTTGGTTACTCTATTAAAAGAAAGGCTTACAAATATTTCAATCTGAGATTGAGGAAGATGGTTGAAAGTAAGAATGTAAGAGTAGATGAGAAATTTCATATACAAGAAAGAATGTATGAAAATAGTCAAAATTCAGAGATAAAAGAGACTACTAGTGTTGAAGAAGAAGAAGAACTTGTTGGGGAAGAAAGTGAAAAAGAGGCTTGTGATGCTAGCACAAGAAAGGCTACCAAAACTCCTAAAACACCAAGGTATGTAAAAAATAATCATCCTGAAAATCAAATTATTAGCAATACCAATTAGGGAGTGCTAACTAGATCAAAGGTTAGAGAAGAAATTTGTTTAATTTCTCAAGTTGAGCCAAAAACTACAAATGAAGCATTCAAAGATGAATCTTGGATAAATGCTATGAAAGAAGAATTGGATCAAATCAAGAACAATACTTGGGAACTAGTTCCTAGACCGAAAAATAAAAATGTTATAGGAACAAAATGGGTCTTTAGAAACAAAATGGATGAAGAAGGAACTATTGTAAGGAACAAAGAAAGACTAGTGTGTAAGGGATACTCACAGCAAGAAGGCATAGAATTTGAAGAAACATTTGCTCATGTTGCTAGAATAGAGATAGTAAGACTATTCCTATCTTATGTTGCACATAAAAACTTCAAAGTATATCAGATGGATGTTAAATCTATATTTCTAAATGGAGACCTTGAAGAAGAAGTATACATAGAACAACCAGATGGATTTCCTCTATGTGAAGACAAAAACATGGTGTGCAAATTGAAGAAAGCTTTGTATGGGCTGAAGCAAGCTCCTAGGGCTTGGTTTGCAAGGTTAGACAAGTATCTACTTGGGCTTGGATTTAGAAAAGGTAATGTGAATAGTAATTTGTATTTAAGAACTACTGAAAATAGAATCTTGATAGTAGAAGTGTTTGTGGATGACATTATCTTTGGTGGTAATGATGATCTATGTAAGAAATTTGCTAAATAAATGGAATGTTAATTTGAGATGTCCATGATAGGTGAAATGAAATTCTTTCTTGGATTGCAAATAACTGAGAATGAGAATGATCTTCATCTCTCAGACCAAGTATCTCAAAGAATTTCTTAAGAAATTTGGAATGGAAGATTGTAAACCAGTAGGAACACCTATGGTGACTAGCAACAAGCTAACAATTGATGATGAATCAAAGTGTGTTTTTTTAACTTTTATAGATCAATGGTTGGAGGATTACAATATCTGACTCACACCAGACTAGATATTGCTAATGTTGTTGGAATTGTGGTGAGATATCAGGTAGAACCCAAAGAAACACATCTAACTGCTATGAAAAGGATACTGAGGTATCTAAGAGGAACAATAGACTATGGCTTATGGTATGACATAAATGATAGATTTGAACTTCATGCTTATACTGATGTTGATTGGGCAGAAAATATTGATGACAGAAAAAGTACTAGTGGTGGTGCATTTTTCCTTGGGAAAAAGTTGGTTTCTTGGCTAAGCAAGAAACAAGATTGTATAGCACAATCTACTGTTCAATCAGAGTATGTTTTTGCTGCTATAAAATGCACTCAGATTATTTGGATGAAAAAAATACTAACAAATATTGGAATAACTTTTGAAGAGCCTATGGTTATCCATTGTGATAACACCAGCATAGTAAATATGTCAAAGAATCCGGTGATGCATTCCAAAACTAAACATATTTCAATCAAGTATCACTTCTTGAGAGATAATGTGGTAGAAAAAGAAATCAAATTAGAATATATTAGTACAAAAGAGAAGATTGCAGACATTTTTACAAAGCCACTACCAAAAGATACCTTTGAATATCTCAAAGGTATGCTAGGGGTTTAGGCCTCTCCTAGTCAGAACTAAATGATGTAGATGCATCAGTCCATAGGTATTCAGAGCCTTATCATTAACTAGACTAGATGTAGGGATCTACTCTTCAGGGGGAGTGATCATGGAAGAAAGTTTATGTGTGAAGGAAGTTGAAGGCTCATTGAATCCTTTTCCATTGTTGTCAAAGGGGGAGTGTTTTCTATGAGAAAATCCCCACTGTATGGGGAGATTGTTTAGTTGAAAGACTTTGGATTGATATAACTTTGGGATAAGATTTTCACATATGTTGAAATCAATGCCAAAGGGGGAGATTTTTGGATATTGCTAATGCATGGGTGGTGGTTGAGACATTTAATATATTTCATCACTATGTTATTGAATGTGCACTCATATTTTTGTCATTTGTGTTTCGTCACTGATGTCAACATATGCTTCTATGAAGGAACCAAACTAGTAATCACAGTGTACAAACATTGTACAGATGTTTTAGGTGCTGTGAAGTTAGATAAAAGTTTAGATAGATGTTGTGATCTTATGTCTGAGATCACATCATTAGATGTTTCATATTGAGATAGTTACAACTATTTTGGTAAAGACTGGTCACTAGACTGTGACAGTGAGAATTGACAGAGTTAGTCTCTGGGTTTTTGGTATATCTTTCAGAGGATTTGGATTCAAGGTATGCAAGCTTGAAGGATGATAGAAAGGATACTAAAGAATGTTCATTGGTCAGTGCAAGGTACAGAATGATTGGTAACATCATATGTGGCATGTGTCCTAGTGATGGTTTATTCTAAAGCCGACTCAGGGAATGAAGCGTGTGTTTTATTTGGAAAGCATAAATTAAGGATGTTGGTCCTTAATTATTATAATGTAATCATTATATACATGTTCTAGATACCACGTATATCTTAGCAAGGTTTTATGTAATTATTTGTAATTAGGAAAGCCTCATGGGCTAACCTGATCTGGGTGAATTGTAATAAGGTATAAATGAAAGGTCTTTTCTTTGGAAAAGATATGGATGGAATGTATATGATATAAGGAGGTTGTAAAAGTTGCAATCTTGTGTCTGTTATATGTAGAGTAAAGGTTTATTGGTGGACTTCATTGGAACTGATCAAGAAAAGATAGTTACTAGAAAATAGTTCAAAAGATTGTGTATTTCTTAATATACACCTATTGCAAACTAGTGAGTTCTAAAGGTGGATTTAACCTTCTTTGGGTAGTGAGCCCTCTCTTTTTTCTTGACTCCTAACAAGGTTTGTCCTCTAACAAGGACTATGTATTGTAATGTTTCAATAAGCTCCTAACAGGGCTATATCTTCTAACAAAGATTACTATACTCTTAGTACATCATTTGTGGGTGCTAATTCCCACTGGGGTTTTTACCTTTAACAGGGTTTCCCTTAAACCAAAATATTGTATTATTGTGTTGGCATTCATTGTGTTCATTGGATCTAATACTGTGGAGCTTAAAGTTTAAAGTTTAATATGTTAGAGTAATATTTAGTTCACTTACTAATTAAATCATATTGATTTAATTAGTTAAGTTATTACTCTTTAGTACTTAAGCTTTCTCTTAGGTGCATTAATAATTAATTCTTTTATTAATTATTAATGTGCAACGTAGCTTTTTTAGGCTTTAGGGTTTTGTTCACCTTTATAGGCTGAACCTTGTAATTCATTTTTCAATAACTCAGATTATAATTTTGTTCTCATCTTTTGAGGCTTCTTCTACCCCACACATTTTCATGGGGAATAACACTGTTATGACAGTATGTGGGAAGGGTTCTATTGACATTGATGATGGTGCATTCCATGATGTACTATGTGTTCCATCTTTTTCCTCTAACCTTCTCTCAATCTATCAGATTACTCAGAGTGGGACAGGGAAGATATTTGAGTTCACTCCAGATTTAGTGCACATTAGAGATAGTGTGACAGGCACTATTGTTGCTACAGGAATAGTTGATCATGCTGCCCACTTGTACTCCTCTCATTTTGGTCCACCATCTCCATTGTCAGATAACATCTCTCCTACTTCACGAGTGCCTATTGAGGAGAAGTCAGGTCACCTGAACTTATGTGTTGTTCCTAAGATTAGTGTTGTGGCTTCTACACCTCCTCCTCCTATTTTTTTTGCATATGTTCAGCATGATTCCTCTGCAGTAGTACCTGTTATGGTTTCTCCCTGCATCGAGCCACCTAATTTAGTTATTGAGGGCATATTTGAGGACATTCATCTCCTCCTAGATGTCAGATTCAGCACATCTATTGGTCCACCTTTATTGGAGATTCCATTACAAGAGTCTCATGCATTCTCCTTTGAGCATTAGTTAGGCCTTCCAATTTCACCTCTCATTCAGGGGTTTCCTTGTTTTGTGCCTTTGTTTTTTTCACATTGGAGTTCCATTGGTTTGTTCATTTCCATAGGGGTTCCATCATTCTAGGGGGGCTTTGGTGTCTCATCCCTCTCTCATGGGGGGCTGGTTGTACTTATGTTTTTGAGAGAGTCTCTTGAGCCATTTCTTTTTCTTTTTTTTCTATCTCTTTTTGGAGAGGGGTTTTTTCCACTAGGTGTTCTCCTTTGTCTCCAATTTACAAATATTTCCTTGTATTGGGTACCTAATTAGGTCTTGTTGTCGGGACCCATTTCCTTCTTTCATAGTTGTACTAGGTTAGCTTACCCCATGTGCTTAGCTTAAGGAGGGTGTTAGAGTAATATTTAGTTCACTTACTAATTAAATCATATTGATTTAATTAGTTAACTTATTACTCTTTAGTGCTTAAGCTTTCTCTTAGGTGCATTAATAATTAATTATTTTATTAATTATTAATGTGCAACCTAGCTTTTCTAGGCTTTAGGGTTTTTTTCACCTTTAAAGGTTGAACCTTGTAATTCTTTTTTCAATAACTTAGATTATAATTTTTCTCTCATAATTTGAGTAACTTTTGAGTTCTATTTTTTCCTTCTTTCTGCTTCTCTCCTGTAATAGGTTTTTTGCATGCAGATTTCTTGGGCTTAATAGATTTGTTTTCCATCAAATCTTACATAATATCCTATTATACAACTGATTCACCCCCCCCCCCTCTAAGTTGTATTTTGGATTGATATTCTCAACACTTTCTGCATCTCCAAGTGATTCTTCTACCAATTCCCTATTCACATGCATCTGCATAGACCGAATCATTTATGGGTAGGAGGTACCATCATGATCATCATTAAGATGGAAGGTACACATATTAGCTCTTCTAGGAGGAGCTTCCAATATATTTTTATTAGATGAGGGATAACATTGAGTTCTATGATTGGGTCCAACTTGGTTAGGTATTCCTCTGGGAATGTCTTGATACAGAGGAGGGGGATTAGTGTTACTTTTGTGAAGTTATCTCTTGATGGTAATCACATCATTTACTAATCTTTGCAACATGGGATCAGAGGAAGATGCATTTTGTACATTGGGTATTTGGACATCTTTCCTCCATTTCCCCACAGTGATTAAGTCATCTTCTAACTCAACAGACATATCCTGAGCCACTTGAAAATCAGCCACTCTTGCTCTTCTTAAAAGAAAACCAATTTCAAGAGGCATGGCATTTTGAAAGAAATATTTATGATTCTTAGTGGTGGGTCTTTTCACATGTGGGATTTTATGGATGATTTTATTGAACTTAGCTATGACCTCCCTCATGGGCTCATGCACCTCCTTCTTGAGTTGAGTCAATTGTGCAAGAAGAGAGTATTCATCAGATACGCTCTTGAAATGAGCTTCAAAAGAATTTATCATACTATTCCAATCTGTAATTTGGCCATTAGGTAAATGATAGAACCAATCTGTTGTTGACTCAAAAAGAGTTTGTACAAAGAGTCAAACAGTAACATCTTCATGTTGGACTTCCAACATCCCACATGAAGTATTAAAAGCATTGAGATGGTCTTCTACTACTACCTTCCCATCTCCATAGAATTTGGGTAGGATTTCTCATGTTCCCTTAGGAAAATTATGATTTCCTCCTAGGTTAAGGGGTCCTATTGCTACTCCCCAAGGCTGGGCCATGATTTCTACAAGATAAATAGTTAAGATAGGGGGGATTGAATTTCTAATAGATTTAAAGCTTGCCAATTACAGGACTTAGTTGATGAACTGAAACATTCTTTTGGAGGAGTGGATGGTCTACTTTGGGCTTTTATCTTAGGGGCACGGACTTTTGAGGTTTCAAGATTTTGTAGTTCCTTGAAAATCAAAGATTCCCTCCTTATGTTGAGACCTGAGGTAAGGTCTAGGCTCTAGTTTGGCAACTTTATGGTCTTTGTACTACTCTACCAACTACTAAAATTTCCTGAGCTATAGGGAGACCTCTCAACCATTCATTGATTTCTTCCTCTTCCTCAATCACCAATTGAACACGTGGATACTATTGATTACTTGTTCTTAATTTCCAAGCCAGGTTATTTATATCTACAATAATGTCCTCTTGAGTATCCAAAAAATGCAAATCAGGTTGTAGGACTAGGGGAACTTTGGCTTGACCAGGTATCACATTAGTAGGTAATACCATGATTATACATTAAACCAAGCAAAAGATACTAGTTTACTAGTTTATCTCCCCAGCAGAGTCGCCAAAAATCTATTAGTAAATGAATTTGTCTCTTTTTCAACTCTTGTTTATATACTCTATAACTCACCAAGAAACACTAACTCTTTACTAAAAGTTGGATTAAAACATAAAATATTTAATCCTCTAAACTGTGGTACAGCTCCCAATATAATTTTCAATGAATTTTTAAGAAATGGAGCAATGCATTTCTACAATCATCACACTTTTAACCAGAAAGTTGATAAGCCATATACAACAATTCTCATCAATATGACTTAATCACTGGAATCATAAGAAAATTAATTATCTAAAGCTCATAGACTTCAATTAAAATGCACTACGTGTATTTAAAAGGCATGACATAAACTAAGATTCAAATAAAAGAAGAAGACATTCAATCAAGAAATTATGTCCAATGTAAGATATCTCAGCAGAGACCCACTCACAGGCATGAACCAATAGATTTATATCGGCAAGTATTTTCCATTCATTGATTCAAAAATCCAATCAAAAGTCTTTACATAAAACATAGTAAAAGTCAAACTATTATAATTACTAAGCCAAAATAAACTATCATTTCCTTCTAAAAGTTATTCCTTGGCTATATATAGCCACCGGTTACATCACATCAAAATAATAATGTTTTTGAAACTCCCTGAGTTTCGGCCAAGAACCATTTAAGCCAACTGAAAGTACTACTAATAAAAGCTTAAACTATAAAACTAGAAATGGCCTAGGATCAGCAGGGCATGACCACTAGTCATGGATGAGTTGGATGCTTTTAGTTAGCTTTGAGAAGACCCAGATGCATGAGCCTTTTTCCAATCCTCATGGACAAGTGACACACTGATTATTATGGTGTGGTGTGGTAGGCTGATGTGAATAATTCTCTATCTAAGAACCTTTTTATCCTTACATGCCTGAATCAAACTCAACTTATGGGACTCCAGGTGGTCCATACACACCACCAACATAGCCTCAATATTTTCTAAATATGTGAAATCTTTGGTCGTGAGATCCTTGTTGTCCCTGATTGCTGCTATCCCTGCCTCAAACTCTTAGGTCATTTTTCAGCCTTTTTGATGTTATGGGTTCCTTCATCCATCAAAGTAATATTTAGACACTTCAGGTCTTTCTGCATTGTGTCCATCAATCCTTTTAACTCATTTAGCAAGCGACTTGCTCCTTCACATGTTGGAAACTACAATTATTGTGTTTTCATTGATGTCAAAACCTTAACTGGTAAGACTGTTGCTACTTAGGAAAGTACTATATCTATTTGAGTGTTGCTAAGGGGATAGGCAAGGTTGGTAACAATAGCACCTAAGGAAAGGTTGAGTTATCTTGATACTACAAAGTGTACTTGACTATGTTGTCCAATGATGAGACAATGTATTATTTATCTTAGTAAGATTGAAGACTAAACTGGTAAGCTTGACTGAGCAAAATGAAGAAATCATGTTCAAGCTGAGTAATGTTAGTGTCGACCAAGTTAGTATATGCTGAGAAAAATTCTAGTGTCGACCAAACATCAGTTAATTGCCAAGAAAGACAGTATAAGCTGAGGAAACATTTTTAGTAATGACCGAGCTTTCTACATGAAGACCGAGTAGTTGATCATAGTATTGACCAAGCATCAGTAGTTTTACATTTGAAGATAATTCAGATTTGGAGCCGACATTGTTGAACTCTTGGATTATGTAAAATGTGTTGACTTTATTTATTCATTGTTTGAAAGCATTGAATGCACTAAAAAATGTTTTATTATAAATCTTTAAGAGATTTGAGATGTTTCTTGAAAAGGAGTCGAAGAATAGAAAGTGGGTAGATTCAATTAATCTGACCTAACCCTAAGATCTACGAAGGAGATTGAGCAGCAAAAGATGAGTTAACCTAATTGAGGAAGTATTAAGGGAAACTAAGTATTAGGTATATGTGTGCATGGGTGAAAAGAGGATGCTGGAAGATCAGTAGATGTTATTGACTGTATAAGTAGAAAAGGCTGAAGGAGAAGTGTGGCGATTTCTTGAAGAAAAGTTCCGAGCAAATCAGAGATGGAGATGGAAAAGTTTTAAAGTCAGTAAACCATCATTTGTGTACAGAATTGGATCTAATATTTGCAAAGTGAGTTGTATGTTTTTTAGATCAGTACTACTGCTACTTTCTAACCATTGTAACAGTCAAAATCCTTTTAACAAAGGTTGACCTAACAGACATATGTTTAAATCCTTTGAACAAGGTTGCATTCTAATGGAATGTATGTAAGTCCTATAACAAGGCTCACTTCTAATAGAGTGATTGAAATCCTTTAACTAGTTCACACCTAACAGTGTGTATTGTAACCTTTGACAGGGTTGGCTTTTAATCAAGCTCACTTCAGAAGAGTGAAAATAATAGTAGCATGTTACAAAGTGGTTTTTTCCATATTGGGTTTCCACTATAAATCCTAGTGTCAATGCTTGTGTGAATGTTTTGGTTTAAACATTTCTATGTTTTAAAAGTTAGATACAGTTGGGTAGTGGACTACAATGTTATATGTTTCTATTATAGAATCAGTGATGACCGAGTTGGTTTTGGTTGTTAGATCTTATTTAAAGAAAAGTTTTTGAAGTTTGTTTTATACATCTAGACCTGAGAACAACTAATTCACCCCCCCTCTCTATTGTTCTAAATCATATTAATAGTTGGTATT
This sequence comes from Chamaecyparis obtusa, assembly GCA_027943335.1. Lineage (NCBI taxonomy): Eukaryota > Viridiplantae > Streptophyta > Pinopsida > Cupressales > Cupressaceae > Chamaecyparis > Chamaecyparis obtusa. The sequence continues at coordinate 796,106 of BSBK01000367.1, forward strand.
AGAGCTGTGTTGATTATTATTGGTGTTTATAGAGATCAAGTTTAAAGGGACTTGAAGCAAATGATCAGTATGAATAAGAAGGAGGTACCGAAGTTGAATAAGGAAAAGTTCCCTACATGGAAAAGCTTGATGAAGCTACATCTAGCTGGTATTGGTGATTCTACAAAGTACTACATTGAGAATGACTATGTCTCATCTGTCACACCTTTGACTGTCAAAGAAATGAGAGCTAAGTAAGAACATAATCAGGAAATGCTAGAAATTGCATCTGCCCTAAGCTATCTAGAATTTGAGGACATTAAGGATTGCACAAGTGCTAAGGATATGTGGGACACTCTTACAAAGATCTATGGTGGTGACATAAATGTATTGAAAGCTAAGGCTGAGAGTCTCAGAGGTAAGTTTGATGAAATGAGAATGCAAGAAGGTGAGAACATTTCACAATATTGTGGTAGAATAAAAGAAGTTGTGAATGCTATTAGAGGAGCAAGTGGGACTATTGATGATGAAACTATAATTGGAAAAGTAATAAGAACTATATGTCCTATATATGCTATTAAGATCTCAACTATTTAGGAATCTAGATGTAACTCTGCAAATGTGCTTACTTTGGAAAGTTTGGTTGGCAAGCTGACTGCTTTTGAACTTTCAAACTATGATAAATTCACTGTTGGTAGTATTGGTAATGTTGAATCTACTTTTAAGTCACAATTAGTTCTAGACAAGCCAAAGAAAGAAAAAGAAAGATGCATCAGTGAAAGTGAAAGTGAGAGTGACACTTCTGATGAAGAACTTGAAGATCTAGAAGCTCTTATGGCTAGAAGACTGAGAAGGGGAAAAGGAAAATATAAAGGTAAACTCCCTATTATATGTTTTGCATGTAATAAAGTTGGTCATATAGCTGCTAGATGTCCTGATAGGAATGATAAAGATGAAGAAATAAAAAGCAAACACAAAGATAGAAGAGATGACAAAAGCTACCAAAGGTACAAAGACTACAAAGGAAAAGGTAAGAAATCTTGTTACATTATTGAAGAAGAAACTGACACTGATAGTGATGATTTTGAAATTGAGGTAGTCTATGTTGTAATGAAAGATGAATCTGATGAGGATGAGAAAACTACATTGATCTCCTATGTGAACAAGAATGACAAATGGATTATTGACAGTGGTTGTTCACATCACATAACTGGTGACAACAGTAAGTTTGAGACCTTACATCATTATAGAGGTAAAAGTGTAAAATTTGGTAATGATGCACCATGTCCTATTAGAGGAAAAGGTTTGACTAAACTAACTGATAAGATCTCTTGTGAAAATTCATATTGGGTTAAAGGTCTAAATTATAATCTGCTAAGTTTGCATAGCTCAACAGCACTAGTTACTGAGTGGAATTTCATCACAAGAAAGCTAAAATATTTGATGCTACTGGTGAACTAATCAGAAGTGGAGAACAGACTAGAGGTAATTTATTCTATCTTGACCTATCTGAAGAAGCATGTATGGTTGCACAACTTGATGACATTTGGTTATGGAATAAGAGGATATGTCATGTTAACTTTGATAATTTGGTAGAAATAAGTAAGAAGAAGAAAGTAAGAGGTCTACCTAGATTGAAGAAACCTGAGAATGTGATGTGCAAGGAATGTCAATTAGGAAAAATGACAAAGTCAAGTTTTAAGAGAAAATCCTTTACTTCTGAAAACATTTTAGATTTGGTTCATACTGACTTTTGTGGACCTATGGGTGTAAAAAGTTACTATGGTGCTAGATATTTTATCTTGTTTGTTAATTATCATACTAGGATGATGCATGTAATGTTTCTAAAAGAAAAATCTAACACTTTTCAATTCTTTAAGTGGTATTTGGCTAAGGTTGAGAAGGAGATAGGTGGGAACTTGAAATGTCTTCGATCTGACCGAGGTGGAGAATTTACATCAAATGAATTCAATCTTTTTTTCAATGAAAGAGGGTTCAAAAGATAGATGTCTGCACCTAGAACACCTCCACAGAATGGTATAGCAGAGAGAAGAAATAGATCTATCTTGGATTGTGTAAGGACATTGTTGATTGAAAATAATCAGGCATAGAAATACTGGAAAGAAGCTATAATTATAGTTGTCTACACTCTTAACCAAGTACAGATCAAGAAAGGTACAAATCTGACACCCTATGAATTATGGCATGGGCATGCACTGAGTGTTAAATACTTTAGAATCTTTGGAAGCAAGTGCTACATATTAAAAGATAATAGGAATGGAAAGTTTGATGCTAAAAGTAATGAAGGCATATTCCTAGGGTATTCCACAAAAGTAAAGCTTATAAGTGTTTGAAATCTAACACTAACAAAATTGTGGAAAGTGTGAATGTCAAAGTTGATAAGTATGCAGAAAGAAATGAAGTTGACAACAAAAGAGAACTACAAGATTATAGATCTTTTATGTATATTGAAGAAGAAAAGGAGGCAAGTAATAGACTTTCACATAATGCTGAGCCTTGGGTAAGCAATACTGAGTGACAAGAAGATGTTGCTGAGCATCAGGAAAATAATGCTGAAAAAGAACAAGAATATGTCAAGCGACAAGATAATGTTGTCGAGTATCAAGAAGAGGTTGTTGAGCATTCAAAAGCTGAATTTGAAAATCTTGTTGAAGAACCTAATGAAATAGAGGAGAGAAGAGTTGAACCTATTTTGGAAAAATATGTAAGAAGACATCACAAGCCTGAACAGATAATTGGAGACAAACATACTAGAATTCTGACCAGAAGTAAGACAAAGGATCCAACATGTTTACTGTGTGAATTTGAACCTAAGTCAACTAGAGAGGCATTAGAAAATGAAGACTAGATATAAGAAATGAATGAAGAAATAGACCAGATAGAGAAAAATGATACTTGGACTTTGGTGCCGAGACCTGAAAACAAAAATGTTATAGGAACAAAGTAGGTGTTCCGGGATAAGTTGAATGAAAAAGGTGAAATAACTAGGAATAAAGCTAGGCTAGTATGCAAAGGCTACGCACAAGAAGAAGGAATAGATTATGGGGAGACATTCTCCCCTGTAGCTAGATTGGAAGGAGTAAGAACTCTACTTGCATATGCTGCTTATAAAGATTTCAAGGTTTATCAAATGGATGTCAAGTCTACATTCTTAAATGGTATACTAGAAGAAGAAGTTTACATAGAACAGCCAGAAGGTTTTATTGATCCAAACATAAGACACATGGTATGTAAACTAAACAAAGCACTATATGGATTAAAACAAGCTCCCAGAGCATGGTATGAGAGATTGCATAACTACTTGATACAGATTGGATTTTCCAGAACAAATGACACAAGCAATCTGTACATGAAAGATGAAGAAGGTAAAGGTATCCTGTTGGCAAAAAAATTTGTGGATGATATTATTTTTGGTGGACAAGATGCTTTTTGTAAAAGATTTTCAAATGAAATGCAAACTTAATTTGAAATGAGCATGTTTGGTGAGATTAAATTCTTTGTTGGTTTACAAGTATATCAGATCAAGAAAGGAATTTTCATTACACAGTCTAAGTATGTTAATGAAATACTAAAAACTTTTGGGATGGAAGATTCTACACCAGTGAGTACTCCTATGGTTACTAGACAAAAGTTATCTAAGAATGATGATGTTGCAGAAGTGAACCAGACTTTGTACAGATCCATGATTGGAAAATTGTAGTATGTTGTACATAGTAGACCAAATATTGCACTAGCTATTGGGATTGTGGCAAGATTCTCTGCCAATCCTAAGGAAACACAAATGATGGTTGTGAAAATAATTATGAGATACTTGAAAGGGACTGCTGACTATGGGCTATATTACAAGAAGGATGAAATATTTGAACTAAGAGTATATACAGATGTTGATTGGGCAAGAAATGTAGATGACAGAAAAAGTACTAGTGGTGGAGCTTTCTTTCTTGGATAGAGATTAGTCTCCTGGACAAGCAAGAAACAAAATTGCATTTCCCAATCTACTGTTGAAGCCGAGTATGTTGTTGCTATAGTAAATTGTTCAAATTTGGTATGGATAAAACAATTGTTGGTAGGCATGAAAGAATAAATCACTGAACCTATTGTTATTTTCTATGACAACACAAGTGCTATCAACATTTCTAAGAATCTAGTGATGCATACTAAGACCAAGCACATAGCAATCAAGTATCACTACTTGAGAGAGTTGGTACAAGATAAAGAAGTCCGAATGGAATATGTGAATACAAAGGAACAATTAGTAGACATATTCACTAAAGCTTTAACTAAAGAAGCACATGAGTATTTGAGAATTCAATTAGGGGTCCTTCCCCTAACTGAGGCTGCCTAGTTAAGCTAGTAGAATATTTGACAGATTGATGTAGAAGATTGTCACACTTTAGGACTAGCCTAGAGTTGTGAAGAAGAGAAAAGACAAGGAATCAGTCATAAGAAAGATGACAGAGGGAGAAACACTGAGCTGCATAGATAATATCTACATCTAATGGATGTATGTTTTAGTTGCTGCTTTGGCATTTTTGTCAAAGAGGGAAATGAACTGAGATTATATAATAACACATGAATGATACAATAACACATGACACTGAAAGTAAGTAAGGAGATGATGAACTAAGATGAAGGATCAGGATAGAGGGGGATATGGATATTTTTGATGATCACAGAAGTGAGGCTAATAGATTCTGAATCAGAATGAAGCTAAGGATATTACAAAAAAAAAAATTGATGGACAGATAAGTTTTTTGGATTGGTTGGTAATCCATGTGTTATTCAAGTGATATCATATGGTGTTTCCATCAATGTCAAAGAGGGAGATTGTTGGAAACTACAATTGAAGCAATTATTGTGTTTTCATTGATGTCAAAACCTTAACTAGTAAGACTATTGCTACTTAGGAAAGTACTATATCTATTTGAGTGTTGCTAAGGGGATAGGCAAGGTTGGTAACAATAGCACCTAAGGAAAGGTTGAGTTATCTTGATACTAAAAAGTGTACTTGACTATGTTGTACAATGATGAGATAATGTATTATTTATCTTAGTAAGATTGAAGATTAAACTAGTAGGCTTGACCAAGAAAAATGGAGAAATCATGTTCAAGCTGAGTAATGTTAGTGTTGACCAAGTCAGTATATGCCGAGAAAAATTCTAGTGTCGACCGAACATCAGTTAATTGCCGAGAAAGATAGTATAAGCCAAGGAAACATTTTTAGTAATGACTGAGCTTTCTACATGAAGACCGAGTAGTTGAACACAGTATTGACCAAGCATTAGTATTTTTATATTTGAAGAGAATTTAGATTTGGAGCCGACATTGTTGAATTATTGGATTATGTAAAACATGTTGACTTTATTTATTCATTGTTTGAAAGCATTGAATGCACTAAAAAATGTTTTATTGTAAATATTTAAGAGATTTGAGATGTTTCTAGAAAAGGAGTTGAAGAACATAAAGTGGGTAGATTCAATGAATACGACCTAACCCTAAGATCTACGAAGGAGATTGAGTGACAAAAGATGAGTTAACCTAATTGAGGAAGTATTAAGGGAACCTAAGCATTAGGTATATGTGTGCATGGGTGAAAAGAGGATTCTAGAAGATCAGTAGATGTTATTGACTCTATAAGCAGAAAAGGCTAAAGGAGAAGTGTGGTGATTTCTTGAAGAAAAGTTTTGAGCATATCAGAGTTAGTAAACCAACATTTGTGTATGGAATTGGATCTGATATTTGCAAAGTGAGTTGTATGTTTTTTAGATCAATACTATTGCTACTTTCTAACCATTGTAACAGTCAAAATCCTTTTAACAGAGGTTGACCTAACAGTCATATGTTTAAATCCTTTGAACAAGGTTGCATTCTAATGGAATGTATGTAAGTCCTATAACAAGGCTCACTTCTAACAGAGTGATTGAAATCCTTTAACCGAGTCACACCTAATAGTGTGTATTGTAACCTTTGATAGGGTTGGCTTTTAACCGAGCTCACTTCAAAAGAGTGAAAATAATAGTAGCATGTTACAAAGTGGTTTTTCCCATATTGGGTTTCCACTATAAATCCTAGTGTCAATGCTTGTGTGAATGTTTTGGTTTAAACATTTCTATGTTTTACAAGTTAGATACAGCTAGGTAGTGGACTGCAATGTTATATGTTTCTATTATAGAATCAGTGATGACCAAGTTGGTTTTGGTTATTAGATCTGATTTAAAGAAAAGTTTTTGAAGTTTGTTTTATACATTTGGACCTAAGAACAACTGATTCACCCCCCCTCTCTATTTTTCTAAATCATATTAACATCACATCCTCCTCTTATGATAGAGTTTCACCACTCAACGGTCTTAACAGAAACATAAAGAACATCTTCATCCAAACCGTAAACTAGTTTTTCAATGAGAAATTTGGGCACTCCATATTGTTCTATCTCTATCATCTGATCTATTATATCTGTCCATTTCTTTTTATCCCTATCCCATTCAGCCAGTTCAACCAGTATTTCTGAAATGGTTTTTGTAACAACCCTATGAGTTTTAATCAGTTGGGCAATATAATCACTTCCTCATTAAATCTCCATGCTACCCATTTGTTGAAAAAATCCACAATTGGTTTGTTCCATTGAATCTGATCCAAAGTTTTATGAACCTCTAGTGAGTGGGGGTCAAATATCTAAGGAACCTAGGTTAGAGGAAGTGGACTAGGGTCCCAAACTTCCTAGATGAACTATGCCAACCTTTGGATAGTGGCCTTCATCTCCTTATTTTTTTCATCCTTGAAGGTTTTATGTAGTATCTTCTGTGTAGAGGACTCTAGATGTTTAGCATCTACTACTCTACTCACCACTCCTAGATCTATTTTCTTAATGGTAAAATCCTCAGTAGAAGCTTTAGAGATATTCTTATCAACCTTTGGCACTACACGCTCTACCACCCATCATCCATTTTTTTCATCTATGTCTATCATAGACTCCATCCTAATCCTATTGGGCTTAATGGTTGCACCCAAGCACTTTCTCACCATATCTTCTACTGGTAGAGTAATTGGTAACACATTCTTCTTCTTGCTTATAGAATTTTCTATCCGTTTGAGAGTGGGCAGTGGAGTTTGTAGGGAAGTATTCATTACATTTGTTGGGGCACTCTCAGAATTAGGTTGACCACTCTTTTGAACCAATGTATCTTCACCCAATACATCTTGATCAGTCTTTTCTGACATAAGGCTATCCATAAGGTCTAGATCAATCACCTCCCTATTCTAAAAATAGCTTATCATATTCCTTCCTCACTCTACTTCTTGAGGCTCTTGTTGTTGGTGAAGAACAAGGAGAGGCCTATTTTTCTAGACCAGCTTTGGGTCTTTTCTTATTTTTTAACTTTATAAGTACATATTTTCTTACATGACATACTAAACTTTGAGAGGAGGGAAAGGTACCTTCTTCCGCAAAAGTTGCTTGAAATGCCTCCACCGCTATGAACAAAGATGACTAAATTCCTCAATTTATCACTGAGTAGCTTACAAATCATGGGAGATTCACAATAAATGGCAAAATTATGGCCCAAGAGGTTTGATTAATGATGATGGGAAATTTGCACAACTAAAAAATTGAATGCATGTACTTTCCCATGAGTGAAGTGACACTCAAATGTCATTTCTATTAATTATGATATCCACGCCATGCACGGATATCATAATCACCTACCAGTTGTCTTTTTTGTCAAATCACTACTCTCCACTTTTACAAATCACAAACATCCGTTAAACCTTGAACCTTGAATTAGGAGAGTTCACGATTCAAGTTCAATGAGAAAGAAGGAGGACTACCCTTTGATATGTTTCAAAATAAAGAAAAAACAACTAGCGGCAAGAAAGAAAGATGAAATAAAAAGTAAGACATCTTGCAAGATGATAAAGTCTATTGAACTTTGAACTTTGAACTAGGAGAGTTCACGGTTCATAATTCATTGGAAGAGTGTGCATTGCAAAGACAATATTCTGCTAAGATCACAATATAACAAAGAAATCCAAACATATAGAGGGGAGTTATTGAACCTTGAATCTTGAACTAAGGATAGTTCAAGGTTCAATTTAAACTAATAAGGTGTATGTGTAAAAGACTAAAAACTTTGAGTAAAATGTACCTTGAAAGATTATGGGGTGTTTTGAGAAAATTAAAACCTGAGATAATTAAGCAAAATCTAATGGTAACACATTGGCATTTCCATCATTGACAAAGGGAGATATTTTTAGCAATATGTGTTTAATTTTGTCATTAATTTCAACTTTTCATGTGAATTTAATGTCAACCTTTAGGACTTTTGTCTTTCTCTATGTGTGGAGGACTGATAAGTGTTCATGTTGGAGATTTGCCAACAAGACAGTGATGACTATATATTTTTCATTGATGACAACATATGGTAAGTAGTTAGGTGGAAGACTTATGTAGTAAGATTTTAGTATATATAGCATGGACATGTTATCATCATGATATCATGGACATAGAGGTTAATTGTTAGTACAGATAGTTATATAGTAGCTTGTGTCAGTAGTGTTCCTGACAGAGTAATATGCAATGTTCTGTGAGTGATTGTTCCTATAGTTATCATGGAGCCTTGCATTTTGGATATGTTATTGAGACATATTAGTGATGTTACATTCATGGACATAGATTTTGATGATCAATAAGAGTGAATTTATGCAATTGTTATTCACTAGTAGTAGTTTCTTGTATTTATTCAGAACAGCCGACAAAGATTTTATTAGTACAAGATTTGTGCCTATCATTTTGATATGCACCCTTGGATTAGTGCTTGGAGAAGAGTTAGCAATGTTTGGTTAAGAGCGCATGATTTAATTCAGCTTGAGGAGAAAGATTCAGTTACTTTGGTAGAGCTGACAGTGTGTACCATGCGTCTACATTTATTATTATTGGACAGGTCCTAGATTGTGTTGCATGCTTAGTAGAGCCGACAGAATTGTTATTGGAGTATGTTATGGATTCTCTAATATCATTTCAAGGTGGTTCTAATAGGCTAACTTGATTATATCATTTAGAGGAAATATATTTATAGGCAGTCATTTGTGATTGCTAGAGTGTGGTTCAGAGTTGATTATGAAGAGCAAAGTTGAGTGTGCAAAGTGTTGAGCCATCAGAAGAAGGTCTATGTGACCAAGAAAAGTGTTTGTGCTATACATTGGAACTGATCCAAATAGAAGGTCAAAGTGCATTTCACCAAGATTCAGGTATAGTGTGTATCTGTTATTCAGAAGGTTGTTGCCTTCACCCATTTGAGTAGTGTGCTCTCGGACAATGCATCCTCACCCCTAATAGGGTTAATTGTAAAAGACTCCTAACAGGGTCTAACCCTTGATAAGGTTTACTGTACTAAATACATTGTAAAGAAACTCCTAACAGGGTTAAGGATCTTCTAACAAGGATCATAATACACTAGTGCAGATTATTAGTGGGTGTCAATTCTCACCAGATTTTTTACCTATTTGGGTTTCCCCGCTACCAAAATATTGGTGTTGTGTTCAAGTATTCTTTCATTGTATTTATCCTTTATGTTTAAGTATACTTAATTGGATAAATAATTGAATCTTGTAGATAACTGATTCACCCCCCCCCTCTTAGTTATCTCTTAGGACTATTCCTAACAATTGGTATCAGAGCCAAGTGCCTCAGGGAGAAATTTTAACAGATTGAGGTTGATCAGATGGCATACTTTAGAAAAGATAGTCCTAAGTTTGATGGATATAATTATCTTGACTAGAAGAAAAAGATGATGACACATTTACGGTGCATTGCTTTTGAAGTTTTTGAAGTGGCTATCAAAGAAGTTTAGATCCCCTCTCTTGCAGATCTTGCAAAGGATGATGCTACTAGTCAGTAGAAGGATTTTTTCCATCAAAATACAATTAAAAAAGAAGCCCTTATTAGCACCCTATCAGATAGTGAGTTTTCAGAGATAAAGAAAGTAAACATAACCTACAAGATATGGAAGCACCTAGAAGACATGTTTGAAGGAGATAAACAAGAAAAGAATGTGCATAGAAAGACATGGAAGAAAAAGTAAAATACTTTGGAGATGCTACCTGAAGAAAACATAAGAGCCTACAATCAAAGGATTAATGAAGTAGTTGCTGGAATCAAAAATAATGGTGGAGAAATCTCAAAAGAAGACATCATGGCTAAACTGATGACTACATTAACACCAGCATATGAAAGCAGGATAAACATCCTTGATGAGACTATGCAATTCTCAAAAAAATTCAAAAGAGAAACTTTAATCAGCAAGATTGCTACATTTGAGATATCAAGTTTGAAGACAGAACCTAAAAGTGAGACAGCCTTCAAAGCTTCAGTCCATGGTAAGAAATCTGTAAACACTTCTAGTAATTTTGATGATGATGATGAAGAGAAAACACTAGATGATTTCATTGCTATGATTGCTAAAAGAGAATAGAAAGGAAAAGGGAAATATGAAGGTCAATTTCCATTTAAATGCTTTTCATGTAATAAGATTGGTCACTTTTCATCTAAGTGTCCTAAAAGAGTTAAGAAGTACAAGAATAACTACAAGCCTAAGTATACAAAGGAATGCTATTATGTTGGAGATGGAGTATTAGATGAAGAATTAGAAAAAGAGGAAATTGGATTCATTACTCTTGAAGATGATAAGAACTCACAAGAGTTAGCACTGATTTCACAATCTGACATCAGTACAAATTGGATCATTGATAGTGGTTGCTCACATCACATGATAGGAGACAAAGATAGATTTGTTCATTTGGATAGATACAAAGGAGGCAAGGTTAGATTTGGAGATAACACTCCTAAACCCATCATGGTAGAGGATCCATCACCTTGGATGGAAAGAATATTACTGATGATGTTCTTTATGTTGATGGTTTGAAACATAACCTACTAAGTGTTGGGAAGTTACTTGACAAAGGTTACAGGTTGAAATTTAATGGAAACAAATGCATCATTAACAACAAAGAAGGAGAAATAATTGCATCGGGATCAAAGACTAAAGGTAATGTTTTTCAGCTTAATCCATAAGCAAGTTATTTTATTACTAAAGTAGATGACAGTTGGCTTTGGCACAAAAGACTATGTCATATTAATTTTGATAACATAGTAAAGATCAGTAATGTTAAGGCAGTAAGAGATCTACCTAGCATAGAAAAGCCAGTTGATACTATCTATAGGGAATGTGTTATGGGAAATCATGTGAGGAATTCATTCAGGAGCAAGCATAATTCAGCAGAGAACAAGTTGGATCTGATTCATACAGACCTATGTGGAACAACTCAAACAAGATCATACTATGGTGAAAGGTATTTCATTTTGTTTGTAGATGATTATTCTAGAATGATGTGGGTTGCATTCTTGAAAGATAAGTCAGAAGCATCTAAGAAGTTCAAAATATTCAAAGCTAAGGTTGAGAATGAATCTGGACTAAAGATAAAATGTCTAAGATCAGATAGAGGAGGAGAATTCACATCTTACAGATTTTATGAGTACTATGAAGAACATGGCATAAAGAGACAGTTGAGTCCACCTAGAACCCCTCAGCAGAATGGGATTGTAGAGAGAAGGAATAGGATCATCCTTGACACAACGTGCACCATCATGATTGAAGGAAAAGTTGCACACACCTATTGGAGAGATGCAGTCAATACAGCAATCTATACCATCAATAGAATACAATTGAGGCCTGGCACAGATAAGACACCTTATGAGCTATGGTTTGGTAATGTTCCCACAATGAAATATTTCAAAATCTTTGGAAGTAAGTGCTACATCAAGAGGGGTGAAGCAATAGGAAAGTTTGATGCAAAAAGTGATGAAGGTATTTTTCTTGGTTACTCTAATAAAAGTAAAGCTTATAGATGTTTTAACTTGAGATTAAAGAAGATCATTGAAAGTGTTCATGTTAAGATTGATGAGAAGTTTATGGTTCAAGAAAGATATCATGATTACTCACCTATGATTGAAGAAGAACCCAAACCTTCCACTAGTGAGACATTTGTTGAAGAGATGTTTGACAGTATTAATATATTATTCAATGACCTTGAAACAAGTGAAGAAGAAACTCAGAAGGAAGATGAGTCAATATCACCTCAAATTCCAAAGTATACATCTAGATATCACTCTAAGGATGACATCATTGGAGATTAGAGCAGCAAAGTCACAACAAGATCAAAATATAAGAGTTATGCAAGCAATGAGGTGGTATGTTTACTATCTCAGATTGAACCCTTAAGTGTTGAAGATGCATGCAATGATTCAAATTGGCATGATGCTATGAAAGAAGAACTAGATTAGATTATCAAGAATGACACTTGGGAACAGGTCCCAAGACCTAGTGATAAGAATGTGATTGGAACAAATTGGATATTCAGAAACAAGATGAATGAAGATGGTACAGTAGTGAGGAATAAAGCAAGGTTAGTATGTAAGGGATATGCGCAAAGAGAAGGTATTGATTATTTAGACACTTTTGCACCAGTAAGCATTTTAGAAGCTATTAAGTTGTTGTCAGCTATGAAACATTCAAAAACTTCAAATTTTATCAAATGGATGTTAAGTCAGCATTCTTGAATGGAGAGCTAAAAGAAGTGTACATTGAGCAGCCAGAAGCATTCACCCTATCAGACAAACCTGATATGGTATGTAGATTAAAGAAAACCCTCTATGGACTCAAGCAAGCCCCTAGAGCATGGTATGAGAGACTTGATGGGTATCTAACAAAGATTGGATTCAAGAAAGGAGTAGCAGATTGTAATCTATTCATAAGGGAGACATTTGAAGGACTACTACTTGTGGCTATATTTGTTGATGACATTATCTTTGGGGGTAATGACAAACTAAGTGCAGAATTTGCTAAAGAAATGCAGAGTGAGTTTGAGATGAGCATGATTGGTCCTATCAAATACTTTTTGGGACTAAATGTGCAACAGATAGAGAAAGGTTTTTTCATTAGGCAGTCCAAATATGTGAAAGAGATATTAAATAAATTCAAGATGGATGATTGCAAGCCAGTAGGCACACCTATCATAACAAGATGCAAGCTTACAAAAGAAGATGATTCTCCAGTAGTAGATACAACATTGTACAAGTATATGATTGGTAAACTCATATATCTTACTCAAACCAAACCTAATATTTCCAATGTAGTTGGCATTGTTGGAAGATTTACAGCAGAGCCTAAACAAAGTCACCTCATGGAAATAAAGAGAATATTCAGATATTTGTAGGGCACTATAGATTATGGTCTATGGTATCCTAATTTAGAAAATGTTGAGCTTCATGTGTATACTAATGTTGATTGGACAGGATGCGTTGATGACAAAAAGAGTACATCAGGAGGAGCAATGTTTCTTGGTGACAGAGTTGTCACTTGGACAAGCAAGAAATAAAATTGTATTTCTTAGTCAACAGCAAAAGTAGAGTATGTTGCAGCAGCCCTAAATTGTTCTACAATTGTTTGGATCAAGAAAATGATAAAGGATTTTGGAATTCAGATTGATTATCCTATTGCTATTCACTGTGATAACACTAGCACTATTAACATGTCGAAGAACCCTGTGATGTATGCAAAGACAAAGCACGTTGAGATCAAGTATCACTTCCTAAGAGAGAAAGTGGTAGAGAAAGAAGTCAAGTTGGACTATGTGAGTACTAAATATTAGTTAGCAGACATATTCACAAAGCCCTTGCTAAAGGATACTTTTGAGTATCTCAGGGAGAAGTTAGGAGTAATTCCCTTCCCTGATTCTTCTTATAAGTAAGAAAAAAGAGCATCAGTCCTCAGGGACTGATGGATGGTTGACTACTCTACTTCATGAGTAGTACTAGTGCTTAAACTAATTGGCACCCTTTTCCATTGATGTCAAAGGGGGAGTAATATATAGTCATGAAAAATAGAAGTAAAAGGAGTAATATACTAAGGGGGAGCAGTATTCAATTATGGAAGCAGTTAAGTTGAGGAAATGGAGAATGTTGAAGAAAATTACAGTAGAAGGAGGATTCATCCTTGGGGGAGTTTTGAAGAGGAAATGGAGAATATTATAAAATAAATGTTCATTTATATTGGTGGATTTTTTCATTCCATATGTTTCCATCAATGCCAAAGGGGGAGATTGTTGGAGATTTGCTAGCAAGACGGTGCTAACTATATATTTGTAATTGATGATAACATATGGTAAGTAGCATGCATGGAAGACTTATGTAGTAAGCTTTCAGTATATGTAGCATGGACATGTTATTAGCATGATATCATGGACATAGAGGTTAACTATTAGTAAAGATAGTTATATAGCGGCTTGTGTTAGCAGTATTCCTGATAGAGTAACAGGCAATGTTTTGTAAGTGATTGTTTGTACAGTTATCATGGAGCCTTGCATGTTTGTATATGTGATTGAGACATGTTAGTGATGTTACATTCATGGATGTAGAGTCTGATGATCGGTAAGAGTGAATTTATGTAGTCATCATTCACCAGTAGTAGTTTCTTGTGTTTATTTAGAAGAGCCGATAGAGATTTTATTAGTAAAAGAGTTGTGCCTATAATTTTGGTATGCACCCTTGGATTAGTGCTTGGAGAAGAGTTAGAAATGTTTGGTTAATAGCACATAATGTAATTCAAATTGAGGATAAAGATTTGGTTACTTTGTTAGAGCTAGCAGTGTGTAGCATGCGTCTACATTTATTATTATTGGACAGGTCCAGATTGTGTTGCGTGCTTAGTAGAGCTGACATAATTGTTATTGGAGTATTTATGGATTCTCTAATATGATTTCAAGGTGGTTCTAATAGGCTAACTTGATTATATCATTGAGAGGAAAGATATTTATAGGCAGTCATTTTTTATTGCTAGAGTGTGGTTCAAAGTTGATTGTAAAGAGCAGAGCAGAGTGTGCGAAGTGTTGAGCCATAAGAAGAAGGTCTATGTGACCAAGTAAATTATTTGTGCTATACATTGGAACTAATCTAGATAGAAAGTCAAAGTTCAATTCACCAAGATCCAGATATAGTGTGTATCTATTATTCAGAAGGTTGTTGCCTTCACCCATTTGAGTAGTGTGCTCTCGGACAGTGCGTCCTCACCCCTAACAGGGTTAATTGTAAAAGACTCCTAATAGGGTCTGACCCTTGACAAGGTCTACTGTACTAAATACATTTTAAAGAAACTCCTAATAGGGTTAAGGATCTTCTAACAAGGATCATAATACACTAGTGCAGATTATTAGTGGGTGTCAGTTTCCATCAGGATTTTTACCTATTTGGGTTTCCCTGTAACCAAAATATTGGTGTTGTGTTCAAGTGTTCTTTCATTGTATTTGTGCTTGATGTTTAAGTATACTTAATTGGATAAATAATTAAATCTTGTAGATAACTGATTCACCCCCTCCCCCTCTCAGTTATCTCTTGGGACTATTCCTAACAATTCAAATGTTCTAATGTTTAGGGATGATGTTTTTTTAATATTTGGACTCTCCCAAATGTGATAGTATGGGAAGCCTGATTATGAAGGAAAGATTTGAAGTCCTTATGGGAGAATGATTTACTTTCCTCTTCATTCCTCTGCGTAAAAATTTGGTGTTGTGTGGTTCTAGATTTAATATCTATGTTTTGTGAATGTTGTAGTATTGTGTTTTCATGTCCCTAACAATTTAGTGGTTGAAGTTGTATTTTGTGTTTTCTAATAGTGAGGTTGGATGTTAGAACTATTCCAAAGAATTATCTATAGTGTTATTTTGGGCTATATGGCTTGGTGGTCATGTTCAGAAGGTTCATGTAGTATTTTGATTTAGAATTCATGTTTTGGCTTTCTCTACAAGTGAAGTTATGTTGTTCAATTGTATGATATTATTGTTTGTGTTTGAATATGGCTAGCTCAATATATTATCTTAATTAATTATGATCTTTTTGGTCCATATATGCATCAGAGGTTGAGTTAAGAGTTTTTTATAGGTCTTATCATTTCATGTAGAGATTCACATTAAGTTGTGTATTGGATGATGCTTTTAGGCCTATCGATTAAAGTTCTTTAATTTTTTTGACATGTTACATTTCATGTCAACTTTGGAAGATGGTTTGTTGCAATCTCTTTTTTTGAATCAATTAAGGAAGGTTTTGTTACAAAGTAAAGTCCACCAAGATAACTGAGAGGGGGGGGTTAATCAGTTATCAGATAATTATAACTTTTATCATCTTCAACAACATCAAACCATATAAGCAATATAATTACCAACCATAGAAAGATATTCATACACAATGACACAATGACACAAGATATGTTGACTAGGGAACCTCTTGATCAAAGAGTAAACCCCGATGAGAATGATGCCCACAAAAGATGCACTAATATGAATATTCCTTGTGAGAGGATGGACTCTGTTAGGAGTCTTATGAAATACATTCAGTACATATGAATCCCTGTTAGGAGATTATGAATCCTTGTTAAAAGATTCTAACCCGGTTAAGAGTTTATGGAAGACAAAAGGACCCACTGCCCAAACAGCTTTAGGGTAAGATCACTGAACACACTTTCCAAATAATCTTTGCATTACTCAATTGAATAATATGTTACCTCTTCTCTAACTGTGCCAAACTACACTCACTATTACATCAGATCTCAATTTTAGATCTCTGTACTTCGCATGTCTTCCTTCACACATTCACTTTCATACTTAGCTCTTTTCTTCACTTCATGCATACAGCATCACAACTGCTGCTACTATATCATAATTACACACTTTCACATTACAACCACATGCTACTACCTTAGAATAAGGAAATACATTCCTTCCTTTATACCACACTCAAATAATTACAAATGAGTCGGCATGCAATTACAAAATAAAAGTTTCCACATGCTATACCAAAATTACATAAAACTATCAGCTTCCAAATACAATAAATCTTCACTTGTGCGACCTCAAAATCTGCACTATCATCCACATCACTATCAATGTGTCTCCAACTTCCCTCTAACTATGCAAAACTAGATTCCATCATTAGGAGATATCATCCGATTTCCACAAACCACTACTCAGGAATACTGCTTGAACACGGCTTCCACCAAAATGATCATAACTTCCATGAATCAATGAATTACTATCTGCACTCTTAACCATAAATATATGAAATATCAAATATTATATCCTCACCATCACATAGCTCCAACTACAATAACCCATGTGCGCTAATCCAAACTCTATCTGCTTCTCTGCAAGTCTTTGGTAAATCACTGTGTTGACATCAATGAAAATCATAGTCATGAATGCAACAACAACTGCTACATAATGGCTACCAAACACTTTAGCATTCATTCCTAACAATCTCCCCCATTGTCATTGATGGAAACATAGATGAAAAACATCCAATGTTCCAAAAATCCAATATTGCAACACTGCTACTTCAAATCCTCTTCATCAATCAAATCTTGCTTCGTTATCCTATTCAGTTCTCTCCCACAGATGTCTCATATTGTTTTTCATGCATGCTTCTCCCCCATTGACATCAATGATAGAAATTCCATCACTAAGTCAACAACAACTCAATGTCAAAAGACACTTTTCAAAAAATACATTTACTAGAGTCCTCATGACTCAGCTCAGATACACATACTCCCCCATAGAGGAAGTACCAACATCCAGTCCATAACAAAGATAAGGCTCATATACCACTGGATGGATGCAACCAACTACATCGCATCTCAAAAGTAGGTTGGGGCATAACCCCAAGCATACCTCTCAGATACTCAAATGTATCCTTAGGCAAAGGCTTTGTGAATATATCTGATATCTGCTCCTTTGTACTTATGTACTCAAGTCTAACTTCTTTTTTAGCAACTTTCTCTCTTACAACATGATACTTAATCTCTATATGCTTTGTCTTAGAATGTAATACAAGATTCTTAGACATACTAACTGTACTAGTGTTATCACAATGTATAACAACAGGTTCAACAAATTTTATTCCAATATCCTTCAACATCTGCTTCATCCAAATTATCTGGTTACAATTGTATCCTACTACTACATATTCTACTTTTGTTGTGCTTTGTGAGATACAATTTTGCTTCTTACTTAGCCAAGAAACTAATCTTCCTCCAAGGAAAAATTCTCCTCCACTGGTGCTTTTCTTATCATCAACACTACCTCCCCAATCAGCATCTGTATATGCACATAGGGTAAAATCATCAGATTTTTCATACCATAATCCATAGTCCATTATGCCTCTTAAATATCTCAGTATCCTCTTTACTACTGCAAAATGTGACTCTCTAGGTTCAGCTTGAAATCTTGCTACAATTCCAACTGAATGTGCTATATCAGGTCTTGTATGAGTCAAGTACTGTAATCCTCCAATCATAGATCTGTATTTCTTCTGTTCTACTATAGTAGTCTCATCTATGCTAGATAAATTATGTCTAGTCACCATAGGTGTTCCAACTAGTTTACAATCCTCCATTCCAAATATTTTCAACAAGTCATTCAAGTACTTTGTCTGACTTACAAAGATACCATCATTGTTTTGTGTTATATGTAGTCCCAAAAAGTATTTCATTTCACCAATCATACTCATTTCAAATTCAATCTTCATTTCATCAAAAAATTTCTCACTAGCTTCATCTTCTCCTCCAAAGATAATGTCATCAATAAAAATAACTATAAATAACAAACCATTTTCAATTTCTTTTGTGTACAGATTCCTATCATCTATACCTTTCATAAATCCCAACTTTAACAAATACTTATCTAGTCTTGCATACCAAGTTCTAGGTGCTTGTTTAAGTCCATATAAAGCTTTCTTTAATTTACATACCATGTCTCCTTCTTGAGTCAAAGGAAAACCTTCAAGCTGCCCAATGTAGACTTATTCTTCTAATTCTCCATTTAGAAATGTTGACTTCACATCCATCTGATACACTTTGAATTTCTTGTAAGCTGCATATGCCAAAAACATTCTTACTACTTCAATTCTTGTAATAGGTGCAAAGGTTTCTTCATAGTCAATTCCTTCTTGTTGTGAGTAACCCTTATATACCAATCTTGCTTTGTTTCTTACTACTCCTTGTTCATTCATCTTGTTTCTGAATACCCATTTAGTTCCAATAACATTCTTGTCTTTAGGTCTAGGGACCAATTCCCATGTCTTGTTGTTTTCAATCTGATCTAGTTCTTCTTTCATAGCATTAGTCCAACTTTCATCTTCACAAGCTTCATTAATAGTCTTAGGTTCAATTTGAGAAATCAAACATAACTGTTCTTGTGCCCTATTTGAAGTAAGAACTCCTCTTTTGATGCTCCCAATAATCTGTTCAAAAGGATGGTTCCTTAACAAACTCTTGCTAGGTGTTACTGTCTCAGATCTCTCTTCAGATGTAGGTTCTTCAGTAACTTCACTATGGCTTTCATTCACCAAATCACTGTCAGTTTCATAAAACAATTCAATAGTTCCAGTATAAGGCTTAGGATGAGCTTCTTCATCAGATTCATAATCAAGCATTCTTTCCTAAATTTTGAACTTTTCATCAACTTTAACATTTGCGCTTTCAACAATAGTCTTAGTTCTTTTATTGAAACATCTATATGTTTTTCTTTTGAAAGAATATCCAAGAAATATACCTTCATCACTTCTAGGATCAAACTTTCCTATATCATCATCTCTCTTTATATAACATTTCCTTCCAAAAATTCTAAAAATACTTAACTAAGGGTGCATGTCCACACCATAATTCATAAGGTGTCTTGTATGTGTCTGCTTTGATGTGTACTTTGTTCATTGTATACACTGTTGTGTTCATTGTTTCTCTCCAGAATATCTTTGCCAAATTATTTTCAAACAACATAGCTCTTGCTACTTCAGTCACTGATATGTTCCTTCTTTTTGCAATACCATTTTTTTCAGGTGTTCTAGGGGCTGAATATTGTCTTTTAATGCCATTTTCTTCAAAAAAGTTGTTAAACTCTCTAGAAGTAAATTCTCCACCTCTATCAGATCTTAAACATTTAATCTTCATTCTAGATTCATTCTCAAATTTATTCTTAACAATCTTAAACTTATCAAATGCTTCAGATTTTTCTTTAAGAAATGCAATCCACATCATTCTTGTAAAATCATCAACAAGAATCATAAAGTACCTTTCTCCATAGAATCCTCTAGTCCTAGTAGGACCGCTCAAATCTGTATGAACAATTTACAACTTCTCTATAGATGTAAACTTCTTACTAGGAAAAGAACTTCTTTTCTATTTAGCCATTACACATTCTTTGCAAATCATGTTAGTAGGCTTCATAATTTTAGGTAAATCTCTTACTGCAAGTGAAGTACTTACTTTCAAAATGTTATCAAAGTTTATATGACAAAACCTTCTATTCATAACCAACTGTCATCAATCTTTGTAATCAAACATGTCATCTCAGTAGGATTCAACTAAAATACATTACCTCTGGTTCTAGATCCAATTCTAATCAGATTTCCATCTTTATCCTTTATCACACAAGTTTTCTCAGTAAACCAAACTTGATATCCCTTATCAACTAACTGTCCAACACTCAAAAGATTATGTTTCAATCCATCCACAAAATAAACATCATCAGTATTAGTCTTTCCATCAAGAGTAATAGATCCTATACCTTTAATCAAACAAGGTGCATTGTTTCCAACTCTAACTACTCCACCATCATATTCATTCAACTTTATGAAATTTTTCATGTCTCTAGTCATATGATGTGAACAACCACTATCTATAATCCAATCAGCTTTCTTTTCAACTTGAGAAACTAAGGTTTTTTCTTCCTTAACATCAGATTCAAGATTTTCTTCTTTAATTGCTACAAATCCTATGTCATCATTATTTTCACTATCACTTTCACTTAAAGTTCTATACTAGCTTCAAGATCTTCATCATTAGCATAATAACATTCCTTAGATCTTCTAGGTTTGAAATTGCTTCTGTACTTTCTAACTCTCTTAGGACATTTAGATGCAAAATGACCATATTCTTGACAAGTCCAACATTTAAATTTTTTCTTACCGTCTGGTTCTCTTTTCACAAGAAAGGCAATACCTTCTTCAATATTCTTGTCTTCTTCATTTATAGATCTGCTGCTGCCAGCATAATCTCCACTCACACTGATGCTTCTTGACAAAGTAGAGTGACCACTAAGAGCATTGAGTGGTGTCTCCATTCTAGGTAAGCCTACTGATAATCTCAGGTTCATTTATGCTTCTTCCAATCTTCCAAGAAGAGTTTCTCTTGTAAAGTTTATTGTACAAGGTATCACTTGTTCAATCATCTATGTTGTCTTCTTAAATATAGGAGTCAATGTCCTCAGAATTTTCCATATCACTTCATTCTTTGTCTTTGTTCCTCCACAATATTTTATACCTGAAATGATCTCTGACATTCTACCAATATAACTTCTAACAGATTCACCTTCCAACATTCTTATATCTTCAAATGCACATATCTAATTATGTAATCTAACTCTTTTTGCATGTTCATCACCTTCAAAAGTAGAGTGTAAAGCATTCCAAATTTCATGATATTTTTTCAAATATTTTACCTGACTGTACTCATTCTTCGAAAGTGCTATCAAAAGTGCTTCTCTTGCAAGTATGTTACACATGAATAGATCTCTCTCTTTCACAGTATATGTTTCAAGATTGTCCTCTTCAATGATAGTCTTATTATTCTTTGTAATCAACCAATAACCTAGTCCTAAAAATAATAGGTGTGTCTTCATCTTTTCTTTCTAGCTGTCAAAATTTACTCCATCAAACTTAGGGCTTTCTTTCTTGAAATTTTCCATGGATCTCCTTAAGCTGTTAAACTTCTTTTTCAAGGACCTGTTGCTCTGATACCAATTGTTAGAAAGTAAAGTCCACCAAGATAACTAAGAGGGGGGGTGAATCAATTATCAGATAATTATAACTTTTATCATCTTCAACAACATTAAACCATATAAGAAATATAATTACCAACCATAAAAATATATTCATACACAATAACACAATGACACAAGATATGTTGACTAGGGAACCTCTTGATCAAAGAGTAAACCCCAGTGGGAATGATGCCCACAAAAGATGCACTAATATGAATATTCCTTGTGAGAGGATGGACTCTGTTAGGAGTCTTATGAAATACATTCAGTACATATGAATCCTTGTTAGGAGATTTTGAATCCTTGTTAAAAGATCTAACCCATTTAAGAGTTTATGGAAGACAGAAGGACCCACTGCCCAAACAGCTTCAGGGTAAGATCACTGAACACACTTTCCAAATAATCTTTGCATTACTCAATAGAATAATATGTTACCTCTTCTCTGATTGTGCCAAACCGCACCCACTATTACATCAGATCTCTATACTTCGCATGTCTTCCTTCACACATTCACTTTCATACTTAGCTCTTTTCTTCACTTCATGCATACAGCATCACAACTGCTGCTACTATATCATAATTACACACTTTCACATTACAACCACATACTACTACCTTACAACAAGGAAATACATTCCTTCCTTTATCCACACTCAAATAATTACAAATGAGTCGGCATGCAATTACAAAATAAAAGTTTCCACACGCTATACCAAAATTACATAAAACTGTCAGCTTTCAAATATAATAAATCTTCACTCGTGTCACCTCAAAGTCTATGCTATCATCCATGTCACTATCAATGTGTCTCCAATTTCTCTTTAACTACACAAAACTAGATTCCATCCCGATTAGGAGATATCATCTAATTTCCACAAACCGCTACTCAGGAATATTTCCTAAACACTGCTTCCACCAAAATGATCATAACTTCCATGAATCAATGAATTACTATCTATGCTCTTAACCATATACATATGACATATCAAAGAGTATATCCTCAATGTAGCATATCTCCAACTACAATAACCTACATGTGCTAATCCAAACTCTATATGCTTCTTTGCAAGTCTTCGGTAAATCACTGTGTTGACATCAATGACAATCATAGTCATGAATGCAACAACAACTACTATAGAATGGCTGCCAAATACTTTAGCATTCATGCCTAAGAGGTTTGTTTTTGGTGTGAACCACATTAAGAATTATTTATGTAATTAACTTCTCATATAATGACACTTTACTTAAGTTAACTTAGGATACTGCATAACATAGTAATTTGTATTGGAGACACTTAGGTAATTGCATATCTAGAAAATATGGTTGTAGGATAAATTCCACCTTTGTTATTGTGATCTTGTTATAACATTTTCATATCCACTTATAGTGGAATGGTAATTCCACCTTAATTGGGTGATCCATCTTTGAAGGAATTATCTATTATTTTTTCATACTGTATAGTAGAAAATGGTGAGAAATTATATTATGTAGATCACACACCAATGTCTTATTATGCATTAGAATACAAACCCACTCTTTAACCCATCTGATTAGCACAGTTAAAAAAGGATGAAGGGGTGCTAATGCAAGATTTAGGTAAAAGGGGGATTTGGGTATTCCTTATTGAATAAAGTGTGATTATGTGATGTGGTTGATATGTAAATTACAAAAGTAATATATATTTGATATGTAAAAGTACAAGAGGAAAATAGGATACATGAACTCACCTTTAAAACAAAAAGAGGAATATTAACCGTCAGATCTAATTTTGATTGTCGTAAAGATGTCAAAATCAAGTAAGGTTCTAAATCTGAAAATTTGATGTCTATAAGTTTTTTTTGTGAAAATCTCAGACCTAAAGGATAATGATGAATTATTCAACCTACTCCTAGGCTATGTTTCTAAAACTTCCACCTAGACCTTTAACCTCCAAAGCTGGTGAAATATGCAGAGAACTTGTAATTGGTTCTGATACTCCTAAATATGGATCTGAAACTTCACAACCTATTCCTTCACATAGAAAAGAAAGGGAAAATGTTTTGGAAAGGGGCTTACCTTGGTCAAGCCCGTGTATATGAATCAACCTTGAAATGAAATTACAAGTGTATAAGGAAATGTAATCTAGATTTAAAACACAAATTACCTTATACCTCAATGATGCAATGCATCTTTGGATATGATCACAAGTGTTGGTGCAATAGCTTGGACTCCACAAAAACCCAATAGGAAATCATGAAACCAAACCCTTGAATGATGGAAGTTGTATTTTTCCACAATGTTGGCTTGAGGAAGAAGACTTGATGGATGAATGTAGATCTCCTTCCTTGATTGTAAACTCTTTTTCTTGATCTCCAATGGGGAAAGAAGCTATAGCTATGGAAGGAAATGTCTTGATTGTATTATGGAATGAAGAGTTGAAATGATAAAAGACTCTTGATGGATTCCTTGCACTTAAATGTTTGATGATCTTGAATGCTTGATAATGGATGCCTTCAATAATGGATGTTTTCTTACACTTGAATCTCTTGAACAAACAATGGATGAATGATAGATTTCATGTGGGTGTCTCTTGATCATGAATTGTAGGTGTAAAAATGAGGGGAAGAGATCTCCATTTATACACATTTTGGGGCTCATATTTCATAGGGTCGACAATAATTAAATATTTGGAAGATAAACCCCCGCATTAGGCTCAAAGCCCACTTTGTTACAATACTCTAAGACAAGGCTAACTTAGTTGACCTAGTCCCAATATTATTTTTGAAAGTATTCCTAAGTGTAGGGGAGTGTGCCAAAAAGGGGGCTGAAAGTCATAGTCTACTAGGAAATCAAGGAAAATCCCAAAATCCAAAGATGCATACAAAGGACTTAGGTGGAAAATGAATTATGTGATAGGGTAAAAATGTGAAATCATGCATAGAAGTTAGATCCATTCTCAAGTTTTGAGAAAATAATTTTGATTTGAAGGATGCATAAGTGTTAGGAGGATGTGAAATCAAAGTGGGAACCCATACATACTAAAATAGGGCTAAAATTTAGCAACTAATAGGGGTGCTTACTTTTCAAGTTGGTACATTTAGCCCCCACTTTAGTGGGGGTATGAGTTCAACTCATGCTCACAGTAGAGAGAGAGAGAGAGAGAGAGAGAGAGAGAGATCACTAATTTTAAGGACATAAGCCCCCAAACTAAGGATCTTAGTTCTCACACATCCAAGAAAAACAAAATCCTAGAGCTAACTAAGATTCCAATTCAACTAGTTGTAGAGACCTTGCTAGATAAAATATCTCAACCACTAGCATCATACTCAAAAATATATTGCAAGAGTACAAATGGTCACCAAAAAAGAGAAAGAGCACACATCAAAGATAAGATGAGACTCCATGATCCGATAAAATAGAAAAGAGTGTTATGTTATGGAACCATGGAGGAGAAATCAAGACAATCATGGATGCACAGGCTAGGAAATTTAAATTGCACTAGGTGATCCATGAGAGATAGAAGAGATAGGAAGGAGAATCAATGGTCTAGAAAATTGTGTTATGCTAGTCATATCTACCTTGATAAATTTGTGCCTACTGGAAGCTTAAAAATGTATTTGTGCCTACTGGCAGCTTAAAAGTGTTTTTCGATCAGTTTAAGGACCAAGAGTTGATGGTTTAGAAAATTGTGTTACACTAGTCAACTCATGAAAAAGATAGGTCAAATGGTCTAGAAAAGTGTGTTATTCTAGTCAACCAGTCCTTAAAATACAAAAGGCGAGGGATATGTCCCTAGAAAATTGTATTATGCTAGTGTACTCTACCTTCCATGATCAAAATATATGTGATAAGGTGTTGATCCCTAGGTTTTGTTGTCTATTATTGTCCTACACTTAGTTATTTTCTAGGCAATATTGGTCGGTCATCATTGCAACCGAGCCATCTAGTAAAGGTCAAGTTATGTCTAGACTTGTATCTTGTATAATTACCGAGTAGTATTACTGTCAAGTAAATTAGAGGTCACTGAATGCTTCAGTAATAGTCAAGAAATTTATGTCAAGTTGTATAGAAGTGTTAGTGTTGAGTACCAGTATATGAAGAACAACTAATGCCGAGTGTCAGAGACTTCATATGCTGAGCAAGCCAGATTTGACATATGTGTTCATAATGGCACAAACACTTAGGTAAACTATTTTGGCTGACATCTACATAATATTTTATGTTTGTTGAGGGAATCATGGAGGTGATTATGCTTTATATTTGTAATCATTAATCCCTATATAATCTATGTAGCCAATCAAATTTAGGGATTGCTTAAGTGGCATAAGTAGAGAATCTAGATTGTTGATCTTGATATAGGGAGTCAATTTTTTGTCTATATAAGATGAGATTTAAACTCTAAAATGATGTAAGAGAGTATGAGAAGATTATGAAGGATATCATATACAGAATAGAGAAGCATTTTGATATAGGCAGAGATTAGTAAAAGTGACCAAGAAAGGCAATGAAAGATAGAATAGAGATATATTTGATTCAAGAGATCAAACTAATATTGGAAGGAGAAGATTTGTTATTAGCATCACAGTGCAAATCGAAGGATCAGGTACTGAGTCAATTTAGTAGGTGAATCAAGGAAAATCTTTTAACAAAGTGGTCCTAACAGGCCTATGTAAATCTATTATCTGAGTTCTTACTTTTTTGTAAGTTTAAATTGATGAACTACAACTGATTGAATACCTAAATTACTTAAAGATCAGTGATTAGAGATCACCAAGTTACTAAAATGACATGTAAGATAATTAAATCAGTCATTATGTTGTCATTGATGTCAACTAGTTTTGATAGTACTTATCATGTTGGTTACAAACATCTAAACATCTATAAAAAGGAGAGAAAAGATGAAGAACTGAGGTATCTACATGGAGAAAGATGGATATGACAAATGAGGATAAGGAATATTTTGGGTAACTTATTGATGAGTCTATGATTTCATATTGTTGACTTGATTATGTTGCATTAATCTATTATGAAGAGGGAAGCAAAATTGTACAAGGCAATGTGGTCGGTAAATGAAGCACTTCAATATACACTGAGCCAGTGTAGTGTATACCAAGCAACAGTATTAACCGAGCTTGTTTTCATTGATGCATTTCTTTGTTAACCGAGTATGGATGAAAGTATTAAATGTTTAGTTTAGCCGACAGAAAATGATGAGCTAGAAATTGTTATGATTTTGAGATTGAGGATAAAGTTTATTATGAGATCCACGGCTAACAAAATTCAAAGAAGATCTAAAGGATGGAATTGAAATGTGTTATCGATAGAACTATCGAGGAAGGTTTAAGTGGAAAAATCAATGAAGAAGAATAAGAAGAAAAATATGATGGTTGATATGAAAATGGTTTATCTATCTCTATAAGAGATATGAGTTTCTTTATTGAAACTATGTCAGAAGAAAGAAGACTGCATAGATTTCACATGAATATAGTTTCATGCATGCCTAATCAGACTGGTTGAAGGAGAACCAAACTGTAGAACAGTACCGAGGGTTAAAGAGCTATTACCGAGTGAAAGTAAGTTAAGGAAGTGAATTGAAATATTGATCAGAGGATTTATATGGGCTTAGAATAGATCTAAACATCTGCAAATTGAGTTGTATTGTAATCAAATCAACTATTGTTTCGGTTTAACCATTGATACAAAAAATCTCCTAACCGAGTGGACTTAACCATCTTATGTTATGCCCCTATGTCATTCAAGGAATATACATTGTTATCTTATTGATCCCATAGTGAATGCTAGTTGAAAGTCAATTATTATTCTTAAATCCCTTAACAAGGTCACACATAATAGTGTGTTTGTAACCTTTAACAAGGTTGGCTCTTCATCAAGCTCACTTGAGAAGAGTAAAAATTATTTTGGGTTACCGGTCCCAAGTTGTTTTTCCCTTAGCAGGGTTTCCATGTTAAATCATTGTGTTGTGTGTTTCTGTGATGATTATTTTATTGTCATACTTTACATACTCCATATTTGATTTGGTCAGTAATCATAGTGAGTTAATTAACTGGTAATCGGTAAAAGGCATAGATAGTTTAATAGTTTATGTTACCAAGCTACAAAATTTATTAAAATTATTTTGAGTGTTACATCTTTGTATTTGGGACTGTAGGATAACTAATCTAACTGACTCCCCCCCCCCCCTCTCAGTTATTCTAACAATTGGTATCAGAGCACATTGGTTGCTTGGAACAAAGTTTTAAGGACTTCAATAGAAAGATTACAAGACGTATAAGAGGGAAGTGTTGAAGTTGAATAAGGACAACTTTACTATATGGAAAATCCAAATGAGACTTCACATATCTAGGATTGGTGATTTTTCTTTAACCTTAGTGGACAATGGCTACACGCAACCTTTGACTAGACCTTTAACTCTTGATTAGTTGAGAGACCGACAAGAACAAAACTTTACTATGATAGAGATTGATGTTGTTCTATCTGATGTTGAATTTGAGGATGTCAAGACATGCACTACTGCAAAGAAAATGAGGGATAAACTTTCTCAAGTCTATGGTGGTGATGCAAATGTGAAGAGAGCTAGATTTGAAAGCTTAAGAGGTAGGTTTGATGATATGAAAATGAAGGAAGGAGAAAACATAGTACAATATACAAACCGAATCAAAGAGGTAGTCAATGCTATCCAAGGATCTGGTGGTGTCATTGATGAAGATAAAGTGGTAAGTAAGATTATAAGAACCTTGTTGCCTACATATGCAATCAAAATATCTATTATACATGAAATGAGGTTTGTGCCTGAACATACTCTTACTCTTGATAGTCTGATTGGTAAGTTAACAACTTTTGAGTTGAACAATTTTGATAATAGTGTTGTACCGCCTATTGAGTTTGCTTTTATGTCTTCTCTAAAGATCGGTAAATCTAGTAGTAGACATAATATAAGGAATGATAGTGAAGGTAATACTAATGATGAGCTAGATGAACTTGAAGCTCTTATAGTCTAGAGACTACCTAAGGGTAAAGGTAGATATAAGGGAAAATTACCTTTAGCTTTCTTTAATTGTAAAGAAGTTGGCCATATTGCTGTTAGATACCCAAATAGGAAAGAGGAAGATAGAGACCAAGATTGATCTAGTGATGGAAGCTATGGAAGAAGAAACAACAAAGGTTACTGACACTACAATAGAAATAACCAAGATCACAAAGATAAGGGCAAAAAGGAATGTTATTTGGTTGAAGATGAGGACACCGACACCGACACTGATGGTGATGTTGAGGTAGTGTTTGTTGCAATGAAAGATGATTTGAGGAGGAAGAAAGGTATGTAGAAATAGAACTCATTTCTAAAGTTAGTAAAAATGATACTTGGATTATTGATAATGGCTATACACATCACATGATTGGTGATGAAGATAATTTTGATCATATTGAGCATTATAATGGAGGATCAATAAAAATGGGTAATGATACACCTTGCATGGTTAAAGGAAAAGGATTTTATTGATAAATGATAAAATAAGATGTGATAATGCTTATTGGGTAAAAGGATTGAATTACAATTTGCTAAGTGTAGTACAGCTTAACAACTCAGGTCACCGAGTGGTGTTTGATTAAGATCAGTAGAAAGAGAAAATTTAGAGGAGTGCCTAGCTTAACTAAACCTAATCATGTTATGTGTCATCAATGTCATAAAGGTAAGATGACAAAATCTAGTTTTAAAAGTAAATACTATTCAACAAAAAGAATCTTGGAGTTAGTTCACACCAACCTATGTAGTCCCATGAGAACTCAAATCTACTATGGTGATAGATACTTTATTTTTTTTGTTGATGATTATACTAGATTGATGGTTGTCATGTTTTTAAAAGATAAATATGAGGCATTTAAGATGTCTCAATGGTACAAAGCTAAAGTAGAAAAAGAAACCAGAAAAGAACTAAAATTCTTGAGGTCTAATAGAGGTGGTGAGTTTATTTTTGATGAATTCACTAACTATTTTAATGAGCATGGCATCAAAAGACAAGTTTTTACACCTAGAACACCATAGCAAAATGGGATTGCTGAAAGAAGAAATAGATCTATTGTTGATTGTGCAAGAATATTAATGATAGAGAAAAATGTTGCAAAGATGTATTGGAGAGAAGTAGTTAGCACAACTGTATATGTACTAAATCTAGTACAACTAAAGAAATACACAAACAAGACACCCTACGAGTTATGGTTTGGATACACACCAAGTGTAAGTTACTTCAAAATTTTTGGTAGAAAATGTTTTATTTTGAAAGATGATAGAAATGGGAAGTTTGACTCTAAAGGTGATGAGGGAATATTTCTTAGATATTCTACTAAAAGTAAAGCTTACAAGTGTCTAAATAAGGTTACTAATAAGATGATTGAAAGTGCTAATGTTAGAGTTGATGAATTTGATGATAAAAATGATGAAGAAAGCAATAAGGAGCTGGAAGACTATGGTAGATCTACTTATGTTGAACATCTAGAGTACCTACCAAAGCCATAGGATAATTCAACCAAGCATCAAGAAAGTAACACCGAGGAACAGCAAAGGGAAACCGAGGATCGGGAAGAAGTTGTCGAGCAAGGAAATGAACCTGAACAGAATGAAGAACAAAGAAGAGATCAATTGCTAGCAAGATTTGTCAAAAGACATCATCTTGAGAACCAAATCAATGGAGACAAGCAAGCTAGGATGCTAACAAGAAGTAAGTTAAGACAAAATGTATGCTTAGTTTGTGAGTTTTAACGTAAGAATGTTAAGGTTGCACTTGAGAATGATGAATGGATAAATGCTATGAATGAAGAGATTGAAAAAATTGAGAAAAATAAGACATGGACTTTAGTACCTAGGCCAAAAGATAAAAATGTTATTGGTACTAAATGGATTTTCAGAAATAAGATGAATGAAAATGGAGAGGTTACAAGGAACAAAGCTAGACTAGTTTGCAAGGGATATGCACAAGAAGAAGGCATTGATTATGGTAAAACTTTTTCACTTGTTGCTAGATTGGAAGGAGTCTCCATGTTACTTCCATATGTTGCACATAAGAAATTCAAAGTCTATCAAATGGATGTGAAGTCAGCTTTTCTAAATAGAATACTAGAAGAGGAGGTCTACATGGAACAACTTGAAGGGTTTGTTGATCCAAATCAGAAAGACATGGTATGTAGACTGGACAAATCTTTATATGGGTTGAAGAAAGCACCACAAGCATGGTATGAAAGGTTACATACTTATCTTTTAAGTATTGGTTTTGTAAGAACTAGTGAAAACAACAATTTGTATATGAAAGGAGGATCTGATGATACTATTTTGATTGTTGAAATATTTGTGGATGATATAATCTTTGGAGGACATTATCATATTTGTAAATCATTTTCTAATGAGATGAAAAATGAATTTGAAATGTCAATGTTTGGAGAGATTAAATTCTTTCTAGGCTTGCAAGTTATTCAGCAAAATGATGGAATTTTCATCACACAATCAAAGTACACAAAGGAAGTATTGAGAACATTTGCCATGGAATATGCTAAACTAGTAGGAACACCAATGGTTATAGGCTGAAAATTAACAAAATATGATGAATCTACAGAGGTGAATCAGACATTGTACTGATCCATGATTGGTAAACTGGTGTATGTAGGACATAGTAGGCCTGATATAGCACATGCAGTGGGGATTGTGGCTAGATTTTTTTGTCAATCCAAAGGATTCACATATGATTTCAGTGAAAATAATCTTGAGATGCCTGAAGAAAATAGAGGATTATGGTTTATGGTATCCTAAGAAAGGAAAATTTGAACTAAGAGTTTACACCGACACAGATTGGGCTGGAAATATAGATGATAGAAAGAGCACAATCGGAGGAGCATTTTTCTTTGGTGAAAGACTTGTAACTTGGACAAGTAAGAAACAATGTTATATTTCTCAGTCTATTGCTGAAGCAAAATATGTTTATGTTGCTACAAACTGTTCAAACATTGCTTATATCAAACAAGTGTTGGAAGGAATGAATAAGTTAATCACTGAGCCAGTGACTATATACTATGACAACACTAGTGATATAAATATTTCTAAGCATCATGTAATGCATTCAAAGACAAAGCATATATCAATTAAGTATCACTACTTGAGAGAACAAGTATAGGAGAAGAAAGTAAAACTGGAATATGTTACATCAAAGGAGCAACTTGCTGATATTTTTACTAAGCCTCTACCGAAGGACACTTTTGAATACTTGAGGACTAGACTTGGTGTATGCCCCTTGTCTACCAGTCACTAATGTGATCTAGAGGTTGCATCAGCCTATTCTTATCAGAAGATCATTCATGTTGATGCAACATAGTTCACACTTTGGATCATGTCTAAGGTTGTGAATGATTTGAGGAGATAGAACAAAGAATTTTCATATTAGTATACAAAGATACATTGTCTGCACCGAACAACAGAGAGTTACTTGGCTATTATAGAGCTGTATGTTTTATGTTTTTCTTTGGCATTGTTGTCAAAGGGAGAGATAAACAATATGAGAGATAAACAAAGAGATCAATGGAATATCTATCTAAGGGAGAGATAATCTGAGAAAGTTAGGGAGAGATTTGTTGCTAAGAACAAAAGAAATATGAGAGCTGAAAAGATCAAATCCATAGAGGAGAGTTCACACTTGTAATGTTGTTATGTAACATAGTGATTAAACATATTAAATATCAAGCTAGGGAGAGCTTACCAAGCTACAACATTTACTTACATAGTTGTAGAATACATGTTTGGTATGTGTATGTCATATTTTCATATTGCATGTGTTGCCATCAATGCCAAAGGGAGAGATTGATGAACTACAACTGATTGAATACCTAAATAACTTGAAGATCAGTGATTAGAGATCACCAAGTTACTAAAATGACATGTGAGATAATTAAATCGGTCATTATATTATTGTCATTGATGTCAACTAGTTTTGACAGTACTTATCATGTTGGTTACAAACATCTAAACATTTTTAAAAAGGAGAGAAAGGATGAAGAACTAAGATATCTGTTGTCATATTTTTACCCATCCTTAGATTGGAGACCTAATTACTAGATGAGGCTACAGTACCCTATTTTGTGTTATTAGGTGAGCTTCTTTAAGTTTGTGTTCATTTCATTGCAAAGTACATGAAAGTAAAAGGAAATGAACTACATCTAAAGCTACACATGCATGTATGTATACTGCACAAAAGGGAAAGAACTGAAAGGAGAAACATCTATCTGAGCTCACATAGGCTATGAGCATAGCCATTACCAAAATTGAATGAATGAGTATACATATACATAAAGAAAATTATTGAATACTGGGGTACCAGACATTGCCTAGTATTGAAGTTTGGATCAGGTCCTGTCCAGAGAGCTCTTGAGATCCAAAACCTACAAGAAGAGAAGAAGAGATGGGTTAGATGCAATGGATCTATGCAATGGTTGGTATCACAATATCTACATAATACATATGTACACTCAGCCGTGCACCTCTAATAAAGGTTGTGCTCAGGGCATGTGCATAAGGCTCCAAGAAAAAAAGAGGCACCATGTTTTCATTGACATGTTTGTTTCATGTGCAGATATAGGAGGAGCTGATCCAATAATCAGTTTAATGAATAATCTAGGCCCTTGATATGGATCATGACAGAAAATCCTCAAGGTTTTATGTCGATGATCACATCAAGGGCCAGGAGCACACATTGTACAAAAGCAAGTGCATCCAAATGAAGTAGCATCAATGAGGATCAATGAAGCATGGTCAAACACTAGCAAAGGAGAGCTTGCAAGGTGCATCAAATCAATATCAAAGTAGAGAAATAAATACTCAAATCTACACAATACCATTCTCAAATGGCATGAAATATATTCAACACATAACACTAGCAGTTTCAAGGGGGTACATCATAGTATGAACACATGTAGATCTGCATCATAGACTAAATACAAGAAGGTTTTTAGTGGATAGAAAAATAGTGTACCATAAGGATAAGCATACAATATCAGATGTAGATACAACACAAGATGGAATGTCACAGAGCACGGTGCACACTAGCACAATGTTAACATTGAATCAATAATGCTTAAACCAATTGTCAGCCCAAATATGACAGTGAAATGATGCCAAGATAGAGCATATCATGGCACAATAACCTGAATAAGGAGAAAGTGTGCACTACAATGTCATCTAGGTTCACAGCAAGTGTGCACTACAATGTGAACTCAAGAATTAGCATAAATGCATGAGATGAGAGAGCATGGATACCAAGTCAAGCTCACAGTTTCTTTTTAGGATAACCAAATGAAAAGGCACAACATGGAACTAGCAAGGGTGGTGTTTATCTAAGCCCAAACCAATAAATGGGGCATTGTATATGAGGCAATAATCAGTATCAAAACATGTGGACCAGACATGAGTCAATGAATCCAACAAAGACCAAATGCAATGCCCAAGATCCAACTCTTGCCTCTAAAATTCAAATAATGAAGGAAATTCAATAAACAATAAAGTAATGCAGTTTACAGGCTGGCATTATTGCAAAACATGAATGAACATGGTGGTGAAACAACAATATCACTCAGAGCCCGTGCCATAGATTTCCCTCGACTCCAAGACATTAACAGTAAGCACAATTGAGAGCTCTCGGGCTTTTGAATGTAACAGCGAATACAAATATTGATGCCCTAGCTCTTGGTCTTTTAAATTCAATAAACATCAAGTGAAAAGTGATGCCCTAGCAGTGCTCAAAAGCTATGCCATGACAAGCCTCTTAATAATAGTGACATGATATATTAAGTGCATGGATGCCATATACTCACGAGCTCTACAAAAGATGAATGCCAGTGAACATACAATAAGCAAGAGGCTCATGGGGTTTTGAATCAGTAGCATCACACCCTTGTTCATGGGTCTTTCCAGTAGTATGATGTATTAGACATCAATGAGTGAATTGCAAATAAGGAGCAGGGTATCGGTAACAAACACATATACATAATGCCATTCAATAAGCATTGGTGCACAATCATGGTATCGAAAGAGCATCAATAGCGATGCCATGATTATGTACCAATCGGGCTATGTATGAAGAAGAGCAATGATGCCATGATGACAAGTGTGATAAAACATAAACAATATCCACATCTCAAGGGAACAATAAGGAGGCCACAACAATATTATCAGGACACAAATATGTCAATAAACATGGTGAATATGCTATATCAAAGTATCGTGCCCTAGCATGTGTGGGTCACTGTTTGAATGTGCCATGAATGCTCTCAGTGAACCAAGCAAATAGCAGAAACATCAACACAGGTGGCATCAATATGATGGAGCCCGAGAATACAAGCTTCCAAAGCAATAATGAACATAAAGAAAGCAATGAATCAAAATACCAGACAGTGCCCTGGCTTGATCACGGGCTTCATAATTGTGGAAGCCATGCTCAAATCATAAAGCATGTGCATCATACAATTCATAAACCATGCCCTAGTTTACCAGAATGAATATATGAGCATGGTGTCCCCTGAATTTCAAGGAGTTGAGCACATATGGCTACTAAGACACCATACCCTTGAAATCCAGAGGAATGTTCTTAAAAGAAAATAAGCCATAAAATAATACAACCAAAGAGGGTATTTATGGTCATGCCACAAGAATAGAGGTATCAATTTAAAATATATAGAGTAATGCATTACAATGCCCTACTTTCAAATCAAAATGCAGAAAAGGCATGCCACCATGGTGCAGTGCCTTCATCTATATGAATCAATGATAGGCCATCATTTATACACACTCTCGAAGCCCATAGGAGCTGAGATGCATTGCAAATATATAGAGAAATTTAAGCAAATGATGCCAGTGTTCTAAGATCGAATACAAAAAAGCATGAAACATTCTTAACAGAGAAGTAAAAATGAAAATACACAGTGCCCTCAAGATGAATGCTCAGAATGATGCCAAAACCAAAGTGCTTACCTAATCAGTACAATGTCGATGCCAATGATGGCTATTTCTAAAGCCAAACATAGGAGTTTTTTCAGAAGTGCCAGTTGATTTAGTAACTTTCCAAATGTCAGTGAGGAAAGTCTGCAATGCCAGCGGTTGCCCTTCCATCTTCGAGGGGGTTTTCACTTCAATAATCAATTAACATTTTCTCCCCAACTTTTGGGTTGAGTTTAAAATACATCTTAGTCCATGTCTTATTATTTAGGCACAAGTGGATTCTTTTTAATTGTAATTATTTTTAAAAAAAATGTGTTTCCCCATTGTGTGGGTTGAGACCATTTTTTAAAATATTTTTTAGGTCCATTTTTGTGTCATAATGGGATAGGTTTTAATGATAAGTCATGGCTCATTCTTTATTGTAAGATATCAACAAGTGGTGTTTTTATAAACCATTGTTAGAATATCATTTATAGGCATGACTTAGTGGATAGAGCGGTCTTTGTTTGACTATCTACTTTTGGGTCCCATTTTCCTCACCCCCTAGGAATCTAGGAATCTAGCATTCGAATTATGATGCAGCCTCATGGGTCCATTATTGATTCTTTTTAATTCTTAGGAGGTAGTGGAGTTTGAATGCAAACTCCTAGTCTTTAGTTTATATACCTCTCACTTTTGGTGATTGAGGTTAGCTCTTCATTTCTTTCTCTCTAATAGGAGTGTTGTAGCTCTGAGAGACACAATTGTACTTAGTTTCTTTTTAGCAATAAAAATTGATCCTTCTTGTTCTCCTATAATTCTAGGTTTTCTTTTGAAGTCATATGCAGGATTACTATGATGTTTCTATATCCTTAATCTGCATGTTGAATCCAAGTTGGTGTTCAGTAATTTATCATAATTCAGTCATCTGATTTGTGTGCAATCAAGAATATCAGATTTGTGAAGTTTTCTTCCTTTTCTACATTCTAAGTACCTTGTTTCACTAGGAGTTAAGAAAGTGAGATTGAGTTGTGAGTTAAGTTGTTTTGTTGTTGGAGTAAACTTGTTTTTCAGTTGTGGATCTCCTTTAAATTTTGGTGGATCACCTTTGTTTGGTTTTAGTTGTAGTTGTTTAATTTTATGTACTTTCTCTCCCTTTCCCCCCAAAGTTTAGATAATTTTCAAGTGATCCAGAGGGAAGCCGGCCCTTAATCTGAAGGTCTATTCTCGGGTAGGTTACCCACAACCTGAGAATAGTCCCATGTTTCACAGGGGTTTTACACTTAGCCATACTCAGGTGCAATCCCTAGTGACAACAATATCCACATGGAGAAAGATGGATATGATAGATGAGGATAAGGAATACTTTGGGTAACTTATTGATGAGTCTATGATTTCATATTGTTGACTTGATTATGTTGCATTAATCTATTTTGAAAAGGGAAGAAAAATTGTACAAGGCAATGTGGTCAGTAAATGAAGCACTTCAGTATACACCAAGCCAGTGTAGTGTATACCAAGCGACAGTATTAACCAAGCTTGTATTTTCCGATGCATTTCTTTGTTAACTGAGTATGGATGAAAGTATTAAATGCTTAGTTTAGCCGATAGAAAATGATGATATGGAAATTATTATGATTTCAAGATTGAGGATAAAAAAATTTATGACATCCATGGCTAACAAAATTCGAAGAAGATCTAAAGAATGGAATTGAAATGTGTTATTGACACAACTATCGAGGAAGGTTTAAGAGGAAAAATCAACGAAGAAGAATAAGTGGAAAAATCTAATGGTTGATGTGAAAATGGTTTATCTTTCTATATAAGAGATATGATTTTCTTTATTGAAACTATGCCAAAAGAAAGAAGACTGTAGAGATTTTGCATGAATACAATTTCATGCATGCCTGATCAGACTGGTTGAAGGAGAATCAAACTACAGAATAGTACCAAACGTTAAAGAGCTATTACCAAGTGAAAGTAAGTTAAGGAATTGAATTGAAATATAAATCAAAGGATTTTTATGGGGTTAGAATAGATCTGAACATCTGCAAATTGAGTTGTATTGTGATCAAATCAACTATTATTTTAGTGTAACCATTGATACAAAAAATCTCCTAACCGAGTGGACTTAAATGTCTTATGTTATGCCCTTAGGTCATTCAAGGAATTTACATTGTTATCTTATTGACCCCATAGTGAATGTTGGTCAAAAGTTAACTTTTAGTCTTAAATCCTCTAACAAGTTCACACCTAACAATGTGTTTGTAACCTTTAACAGGGTTGGCTTTTCACCGAACTCACTTCAGAAGAGTCAAAATTATATTGGGTTACCATTCTTAGGTGTTTTTTGTTAGGAATTAATTCTAAAGTGTTTGGTAGCCATTCTTTAGTAGTTTTTGTTGCATTCATGACTATGATTGTCATTGATGTCAACACAATGATTTATCAAAGACTTGCAGCGAAGCAGAAAGAGTTTGGATTAGCGCACATGGGATATTATAGTTCAAGATATGTGACATTGATGATATACTCTTTGATATGTCATATGTCTATGGTTAAGAGCACAGATAGTAATTCATTGATTCATGGAAGTTATGATCATTTTGGTGGAAGCAGTCTTCAGGCAGTGTTCCTGAGTAGTGGTTTGTGGAAATCGGATGATATCTCCTAATCGGGATGGAATATGGTTTTGTGCAGTTAAAGGGAAGTTGGAGACACATTGATAGTGATTTGGATGATAGTGTAGACATCAAGGTCACATGAGTGAAGATTTATTATATTTGGAAGCTGACAATTTTATGTAATTTTGGTGTAGCGTGTGGAAACTTTTATTTTGTAATTGTACGCCGACTCATTTGTAATTATTTGAGTGTAGTATAAAGGAAGGAATGTATTTCATTTTTTTTAGGTAGAAGCATGTGGTTCTAATGTGAAAGTTTGTAATTATGATATAGTAGCAATAGTTGTGATGCTGTATGCATGAAGTGAAGAAAAGAC
This sequence comes from Chamaecyparis obtusa, assembly GCA_027943335.1. Taxonomy (NCBI): domain Eukaryota; kingdom Viridiplantae; phylum Streptophyta; class Pinopsida; order Cupressales; family Cupressaceae; genus Chamaecyparis; species Chamaecyparis obtusa. Next base: position 834,963 of record BSBK01000367.1, read on the forward strand.
CTAAGTATGAAAGTGATTTTGTGAAGGAAGATATGTGAAGTACAGAGATCTAAAATTGAGATTTGATGTAATAGTGAGTTAAGTTTGGCATAGTTAGAGAAGAGGTAACATATTATTCTATTGAGTAATGCAAATATTATTTGGATAGTGTGTTCAGTGATCTTACCCTGAAGTTGTTTGGGCAGTGGGTCCTTCTGTCTTCCATAACTCTTAACCAAGTTAGAATATTTTAACAAGGATTCATATGTACTAAATGTATTTCATAAGACTCCTAATAGAGTCCATCCTCTCACAAGTAATATTCATATTAGTGCATCTTTTGTGGGCATCATTCCCACTGAGGTTTACTCTTTGATCAAGAGGTTCCCTAGTCAACATATCTTGTGTCATTGTGTTATTGTGTATGAATATCTTTCTATGGTTGGTAATTATATTGCTTATATGGTTTAATATTGTTGAAGATGATAAAAGTTATAATTATCTGATAACTGATTCACCCCCCCCCCCTACTCTCAGTTATCTTGGTGGACTTTACTTTCTAACAATTGGTATCAGAGCGGCAAGTCCTTGAAGAAGAAGTTTAACAGCTTAAGGAGATACATGGAAAATTTTAGGAAAGAAAGCCCTAAGTTTGATGGAGTAAATTTTGATAGCTAGAAAGAAAAGATGAAGACACACCTATTATGTTTAGGACCAAGTTGGTTGATTACAAAGAATAATAAAACTATCATTGAAGAGGACAATCTTGAAACATGTACTACGGAAGAGAGAGATCTATTCATGTGTAACATACTTGCAAGAGAAGCACTTTTGAGAGCACTTCTGGAGAATGAGTACAGTCAGGTAAAATATTTGAAAAAATCTCATGAAATTTGGAATGCTTTACACTCTACTTTTGAAGGTGATGAACATGCAAAAAGAGTTAGATTACATAATTAGATATGTGCATTTGAAGATATAAGAATGTTTGAAGATGAATCTGTTAGAAGTTATATTGGTAGAATGTCAGAGATCATTTTAGGTATAAAATATTATGGAGGAACAAAGATAGAGAATGAAGTGATATGGAAAATTATGAGGACATTAACTCCTGCATTTAAGTAGACAACACAGATGATTGAACAAGTGATACCTTGTACAACAAACTTTACAAGAGAGACTCTTCTTGGAAGATTGGAAGCAGTAGAAATGAACCTAAGATTATCAGGAGACTTACCTAGAATGGAGATAGCATTCAATGCTCTTAGTGTTCACCCTACTTTGTCAAGAAGCATCAGTGTGAGTGGAGATTATGCTAGCAGTAGTAGATCTAGAAATGAAGAAGACAAGAAGATTGAAGAAGGTATTGCCTTGCTTGTGAAAAGAGAACCAGACGGTAAGAAAATTTTTAAATGTTGGACTTGTCAAGAATATGGTTATTTTGCATCTAAATGTCCTAAGAGAGTTAAAAAGTACAGAAGCAATTTCAAACCTAGAAGATCTAAGGAATGTTATTATTATAATGATGAAGATCTTGAAGCTAGTATAGAAAGAACTTTAAGTGAAAGTAATACTAAAAATAATGATGACATAGGATTTGTAGCAATTAAAGAAGAAAATCTTGAATCTGATGTTAAGGAAGAAAAAGCCTTAGTTTCTCAAGCTGAAAAGAAAGCTGATTGGATTATAGATAGTGGTTGTTCACATCATATGACTAGAGACATGAAAAATTTCATAAAGTTGAATGAATATGATGGTGGAGTTGTTAGAGTTGGAAACAATGCACCTTGTTTGATTAAAGGTATAGGATCTATTACTCTTGATGGAAAGACTAATACTGATGATGTTTATTTTTTGGATGAATTGAAACATAATATTTTAAGTGTTGGATAGTTAGTTGATAGGGGATATCAAGTTTGGTTTACTGAGAAAACTTATGTGATAAAGGATAAAGATGGAAATCTGATTGGAACTGGATCTAGATCTAGAGGTAATGTATTTTAGTTGAATCCTATTGAGATGACATGTTTGATTACAAAGATTGATGACAATTGTTTATGGCATAGAAGGTTTTGTCATATTAACTTTGATAACATTGTGAAAGTAAGTACTACACTTGCAGTAGGAGATTTACCTAGAATTATGAAGCCTACTAACATGATTTGCAAAGAATGTGTAATGGCTAAACAAAAGAGAAGTTATTTTCCTAGTAAGAAGTTTACATCTATAGAGAAGCTGGAGATTGTTCATACAAATTTGAGCGGTCCTACCAGGACTAGAGGATTCTATTGAGAAAGGCATTTTATGATTCTTGTTGATGATTTTACAAGAATGATGTGGATTGCATTTCTTAAAGCAAAATCTTAAGCATTTGATAAGTTTAAGATTGTTAAAAATAAAGTTGAGAATGAATCTGGAATGAAGATTAAATGTTTAAGATCTGATAGAGGTGGAGAATTTACTTCTAGAGAGTTTAACAACTTTTGTGAAGAAAATGGCATTGAAAGATAGTATTCAGCCCCTACAACACCTGAACAAAATGGCATTGCAGAAAGAAGGAATAGATCAGTGACTGAAGCAGCAAGAGCTCTATTGTTTGAAAATAATTTGGCAAAGATATTTTAGAGAGAAGCAGTGAACACAGCAGTATATACAATGAACAAAGTACAAATCAGAGAAAACACAGACAAGACACCTTATGAATTATGGTTTGGACATGCACCCCCAGTTATGTATTTTAGAATTTTTGGAAGCAAATGTTATATAAAGAGAGATGATGATATAGGAAAGTTTGATCCTAAAAGTGATGAAGGTATATTTCTTGGATATTCTTTGAAAAGAAAAGCATATAGATGTTTCAATAAAAGAACTAAGACTATTGTTGAAAGCACAAATGTTAAAGTTGATGAAAAGTTCAAAATTTAGGAAAGAATGCTTGATTATGAATTTGATGAAGAAGTTCATCCTAAGCCTAATACTGGAACTACTGAATTTTTTTATGAAAATGACAGTGATTTTTTGAATGAAAACCACAGTTAAGTTATTGAAGAACCTACATCTAAAGAGAGATCTAAGACAGTGACACCTAGCAAGAGTTTGTTAAGGAATCATCCTTTTGAATAGATTATTGGGAGCATCAAAAGAGGAGTTCTTACTCAAAATAAGGCACAAGAACAGTTATGTTTGATTTCTCAAATTGAACCTAATACTACTAATGAAGCTTGTGAAGATGAAAGTTGGACTAATGCTATGAAAGAAGAACTAGATCAGATTGAAAATAACAAGACATGGGAATTGGTCCCTAGACCTAAAGACAAGAATGTTATTGGAACCAAATGGGTATTCAAAAATAAGATGAATGAACAAGGAGAAGTAGTAAGAAACAAAGAAAGATTGGTATGTAAGGGTTACTCACAACAAGAAGGAATTCACTATGATGAAGCCTTTGCACCTATTACAAGAATTGAAGTAGTAAGAATGTTTTTGGCATATGTAGCTTACAAGAAATTCAAAGTGTATCAGATGGATGTGAAGTTAGTATTTCTAAATGGAGAATTGGAAGAAGAAATCTACACTGTGTAGCCTGAAGGTTTTCCTTTAACTCAAGAAGGAGACATGGTATGTAAATTAAAGAAAGCTTTATATGGACTTAAACAAGCACCTAGAACTTGGTATGCAAGATTGGATAAGTATTTGTTAAAATTGGGATTTATAAAAGGTACAACTGATAGCAATCTATACACAAAAGAAATTGAAAATGGTTTGTTAGCTATAGTTATTTTTGTTGATGACATTATCTTTGGAGGAGAAGATGAAGCTAGTGACAAATTTGCTAATGAAATGAAGATTGAATTTGAAATGAGTATGATTGGTGAAATGAAATACTTTTTGGGATTATAGATAACACAAAACAATGATGGTATCTTTGTAAGTTAGACAAAGTACTTGAATGACTTGTTGAAAAGTTTTGAAATGGAGGATTGTAAACCAGTTGGAACACCTATGGTGACCGGACATAAGTTATCTAGCACAGATGAGACTCCTGTAGTAGAATAGAAGAAATACAGATCTATGATTGGAGGATTGCAATATTTGACTCATACAAGACCTGATATAGCACATTCAGTTGGAATTGTAGCAAGATTTCAAGCTAAACCTAGAGAATCACATTATGTAGCAGTAAAGAGGCTACTAAGATATTTAAGAGGCATGATGGACTATGGATTATGGTATGAAAAATTTGATGATTTTACCCTATGCACATATATAGATGCTGATTGGGGAGGCAGTGTTGATGATAAGAAAAGCACCAATGGTGGAGCATTTTTCCTTGGAGGAAGATTAGTTTCTTGGCTAAGCAAGAAGCAGAATTGTATCTCACAAAGCACAGTAGAAGTAGAATATGTAGCAGTAGCAAACAATTGTAACCAAATAATTTGGATGAAGCAGATGCTGAAGGATATTGGAATAAAATTTGTTGAACCTATTGTTATACATTGTGATAACACCAGTATAGTTAGTATGTCCAAGAATCTTGTATTACATTCTAAGACAAAGCATATAGAGATTAAGTATCATGTTGTAAGAGAGAAATTTGCTGAAAAAGAATTCAGACTTGAGTACATAAATACAAAGGATTAGATAGTAGATATATTCACAAAGCCTTTGCCTAAGGATACATTTGAGTATCTGAGAGGTATGCTTTGGGTTATGTCCCAACCTACTTTTGAGAAGTGATGCAATTGGTTGCATCTGTCTAGTGGTATATGAGCCCTATCTTTCTTCTAGACTGGATGTTGGTACTTCTTCTATGGGGGAGTATGTGTTTCTCAGCTGAGTCATGAGGACTCTAGTAAATGTATTTTTTGAAAAGTGTCTTTTGACATTGAGTTGTTGTTAACTTAGTGATGGAATTTCTATCATTCATGTCAATGGGGGAGAAGTATGCATGAAAAACAATATGAGACATCTGTTGAAGAGAACTGAATAAGATAATGAAGCAAGATTTGATTGATGAAGAGGATTTGAAGAAGCATTGTTGCAGTATTGGATTTTTGGAACATTGGATGTTTTTCATCTATGTTGTCATAAATTCCAATGGGGGAGATTGTTAGATATGAATGATAAAGTGTTTGGCAGACATTCTGTAGCAGTTTTTGTTGCATTCATGACTATGATTGTCATTGATGTCAACACAGTGATTTACCGAAGACTTGCAGAGAAGCAGATGGAGTTTGGATTAGCACATGTGGGATATTGTAGTTGGAGCTATACAACATTGATAACATACTCTTTGATATGTCATATGTCTATGGTTAAGAGGGTAGATAGTAATTCATTGATTCATGGAAGTTATGATCATTTTGGTGGAAGCAATGTTCAGGCAGTGTTCCTAAGTAGCGGTTTGTGGAAATTGGATGATATCTCCTAATCAGGATGGAATCTAGTTTTGCATAGTTAAAGGGAATTTGGAGACACATTGATAGTGACATGGATGATAGCATAGACTTTGAGGTCACACGAGTGAAGATTTATTGTATTTGGAAGCTGACAATTTTATGTAATTTTGGTGTAGCATGTGGAAACTTTTATTTTGTAATTGTATGCCGACTCATTTGTAATTATTTGAGTGTGGTATAAAGGAAGGAATTTATTTCCTTGTTTTTAGGTAGAATCATGTGGTTGTAATGTGAAAGTGTGTAATTATGATATGGTAGCAGCAGTTATGATGCTATATGCATGAAGTGAAGAAAAGACCTAAGTATGAAAGTGATTTTGTGAAGGAAGATATCCGAAGTACAGAGATCTAAAATTGAGATTTGATGTAATAGTGAGTGTGGTTTGGCATAGTTAGAGAAGAGGTAACATATTATTCTATTGAGTAATGCAAAGATTATTTGGACAGTGTGTTCAGTGATCTTACCCTGAAGCTGTTTGGGCAATGGATCCTTCTATCTTCCATAACTCTTAACCGGGTTAGAATCTTTTAATAGGAATTCAAAATATCCTAATAGGGATTCATATGTATTGAATGTATTTCATAAGACTCCTAACAAAGTCCATCCTCTCACAAGGAATATTCATATTAGTGTATCTTTTATGGGCATCATTCCCACTGGGGTTTACTCTTTGATCAAGAGGTTCCCTAGTCAACATATCGTGTGTCATTGTGTTATTATGTATGAATATCTTTCTATGGTTGGTAATTATATTGCTTATATGGTTTAATGATGTTGAAGATGATAAAAGTTATAATTATCTGATAATTGATTCACCCCCCCCCCCCCCCTCTCAGTTATCTTGGTGGACTTTACTTTCTAACAGTTTTTTCCTTAGCAGGGTTTCCACATTAAATCATTGTGTTGTGTGTTTAGATGATTATTTTATTTTCATACTTTACATACTACATATTTGATTTTTTTAGTAATCACGGTGAGTTAATTAACTAGTAATCAATAAAAGGCATAGACAATTTAATAGTTTATGTTACCGAGATGCAAAATTTATTGAAATTGTTTTGAGTGTTACATCTTTGTATTTGGGACTATAGGATAACTGATCTAACTGATTCCCCTCCCCCCCCCCCCCCCCTCTCTAATTTATTCTAATATAAATCCTTTTACAAAGGTAGATTATATAAGTCTTTAAGCTCTTAGCAATGTAGACCCCTCACAGGGTAGATCCTTAGTTAATGATCAAACTTTGTAGGCCTAACAGGAAAAATTTAATACTGCAGTAGTGAAGATTTGTGGGTGTCATCCCCACCCTAGTTTTGCCTTTCAAGGGTTTTTGGGTAACCAAAATATTTGTGTTATGTTTCAATTTCATGGATGAAGATTAGAATGTTAGATCTATTTCAGTATTAAATTTGATGTTTATGCTATGAAAGTGAATTTATGTCAAAATGGAGTTAATAGTAGATATATGATTCCCCCCCCCCTCTCAGTATCTCACTTTCCCATATTAGATTTCCAACAATTGGTATTATAGCTAAGTCTCTTAAAGAAGTATAATCACTTGTGAGTTAAGGTCTTGGAGATGGAGGTTTATAAGTTGGGAAAGATCATAGAGAATTAGAAGATTGACATTCATCTTACACTACATCATCTTGAAGTAGCCAGAGGTGAATTGAAGAAATCCTTAAGTAGAAGGAGAGAATTGTAAATTCAATAGAATGAAGCTCAATATCAAGAGGAGGATATTAGGGGTCTATTTGACAATGGAAATTTTGTTGAAAGTGAAAAAGATATACTAGATCTGCTAGAGAAAAACAACATACTGGGTGAAGACATCAAAAATCTGAAGAGAGAATAGGAAATACAATTAGTAAGATTTTTTGAAGTAACTGAACAAAAAAGGAAAGTTGAAGAAGACAAGATAATGGTTGAAGAAGACAAAAGAAAAATGTCTATAAGATTTGATGAAAGCACATGTGACATGCAGAGGCTGAAAAACAATCTATTGGACATGGTAAATCAATTGTTACTTGGTAATCAAGAGTTGAGTAGGAAAGATGTGGAAATCAAAAATCTAAGATCATAAAATAGCCAACTGAAGAATGAACTAAGATCTGAAAAAGAACCCAATGAAAGGATAAACAAGCCTAATGAAGTTGTGAAATACTTTGAAGAACTGTTAAGGTCACCTAGAAGATCTAGTGATACTTCTGGACTTGGACATGATGAGCACTTGTCATCCACTGAAGAAGGAGAATCATCAAAGAGTGGAAAATAGAGGAATGAAAAGTCAAAGAATACAAAACCTACATGCCATCATTGTGGAAATCTCGAAGACACAACAAACATCTGCAGAAGCAAAAATGGTAAGTCCAATCCTAAACAAAATTTCAATGGAAATTGTTTTAATTGTAAGAAACATGGACATCAAGCACATGAATGCAAGTCAAATGTTGGTAATCCACCTACCTCACCTAGATTTCAAGGACATTATTTTAACTATCATAAATATGGTCATAAAGCACAAGAGTGTAGATCCAAAGCTAAATGGACATCCAATAAGAAGACTAAAGCACCTAGGAAAGGATACACATACAATTGGGACTACAATACATGGTATAGTTGTCATTATTATGGATAATATGGTCATATTGGAGTAAACTATTTGAAGACACATTTTAGAGGCAAATCCAAGATTTGGATGAGTGGAAGTCTAGTCTGTTACAAATGCAATAAAATTGGTCACATAAAAAGAGACTGTAGAGAACATGTATCGAGCAATGAACAAGTCAAGATTGAATAGACTGTTGAACAGATGAGGAACCAGATGAACAAGACATGGAAAAAGAAAGAGGAAGCAAGTAGTAGTGGAGCCAGTGAACCTGAGGTCACCCAATCCAATGGATCAGGTGATCACACTACTTCAAACTAATAAAATAAGGTATGTGAGGAACTAAATCTTACAATGCTTTATTTTACATCAGCTCCTAACATTTGATATGTTAAAGTCCATATCTACATAAATTAAGATGCATTATGACATATCTAAGAAAGAAAGTATATTGTATATTTGATGTTGAGCATTAGTATTTAAGTTCATGGTGACTGAGTCACAAGCGTATGATGAGCTCCTATGATAGCCAAGATGTGATATGGACCGAGCTGAAACTGAATGATAGTATTCACCGAGAATATATTTTACCAAGTTAACATATGAAGGCTAAGACAACTGTATCCACCTACCCAATGTACAGATCATTTAATGAAGCCCTAATCTAACTGTTTGGTGTCTATAAAGAAGATTTTTACTATCTATTCACATTTCATGAGTGATTTGAGAAATTGTAGATTGATTTCAAAGTGATCAACTAGAGCTATTTGTGCTAAGTGTAATTTCCAAAGATCTATATAGCGTGTCATTAGCAAACATCTAAGAACTATTTAACAAGGTATTTACTGAGAAACTCGAATTCATATTTTGAACCCTAGATATCAGAGATATGGCATCTACATCAACTGCTGCATCCATGAAGCAAGGAAAGGAAGTATTGAATGTTTAACTAGTAAACAAAGATGCATGCAAACCGTATAAATTTCAAGTCATTCTTGAAAGTGCAGTGAAGGGAGATCTCATGGGTTCCCTATTATGGATCCCTCCTAAGGTCCTGATGATTAACGATGTACGCACATGTTACATGTGTAAGATCAAGGAAATGGGAGATTATGAGTTAGGGGAAGCATATGACAAGCTATGTAATAATAGAGTGTTGAAGGATGAACACCATAAGGTTGTCAAAAGAGGGTTAGTATGTACCCTTGACTTCCCATTGAAATTTAAGGTTGAATGGATAAAGATTATGTTGAGTGCAATACATGACATGAAGATATGCATGGAAGGTGGACTGGTCAAGATTACAAAGGAGATGATACACCGAGTCACTGGTTAACCTAGTCTTACAGGGAAAAAGACAATGAGATGCCAGAGTAAGGAAATTATACAAGAAAACACTCAGGTGGTATGGAACAAAAGAGGGATGACTATCTCTACAATCACTGATCTAGAAATAGATTTTGCAATGAGAGTGATTGCTCAAAAATTATACCAATCTAGTAGGCTAGATAGTGTTCCTTGTATAGTGGTTGACCAAGCATGGAAGATGGTGAAGAAAGACCATACTTATTATCTTTCTGAGCTATAATTGACCTAGCTTTCTGAGAACCTCACTTCTATCAGAAAGGAAAAGAATTCAATGTGTAAGTTTGGTTCTCTACTCACTTGTCTATTCTTCTATGTTTAGAATAGTTTTCCTATCATTGGTGATGTTGTAGGAATAAGGACCGACCAGTCACCCAGCAGATAAATGATTTTATTGATCAATTAGGAGATATTTTTGAGAGTGTGATGGATAGTTATTTTGTAGAGTTCAAAAATAAAATGAGGAAGAGGAGTAGGATTCATGTATCCTTAGTGGAGAAGTACACTATAATGATATATGTTTCCTAGTATATACCAACTTCACTTATGCTTAGGCAGTTACATCGAGGGTATCATGGCTTAGGCCATTACCTTATGAAGTCAATGTAGATGAGACCAAAGTAGCCATAACTACCTTATTAGCTAAAGAAATTGATAGAAAAGCTAAAATTTTTGGGACTTATGATGAGGCTAAGTCTAAGATAACCATGGGTTTAAAATCTATAACTATGGAGAGAAAAAGGAAGAAATTAGTTAAGAACCTAGAGAAGATTCTAGGAGATGGAGAAGAGGAAAATGCACCTCTTGAGCTAACACAAGGGTTAGGAGAGGATAATTCTAGTGAATCAGAAGGAAGTGAATAGGAGGAGACTAAAATCACAGAAAGGCAAGATGGAATCAGTTGTTGAGCCTAGAAAGAAACAACTAGAGAAACTAAATCCCACTCCTCCTATAGTACTTAAACCAAGAACAAGGGAAGATTATATTGTCCCAACTGTCAAGCCATAGAAAAAGACCCTAGCATCAAGAAAGATGAAACTAGTTTAGACTAAGGTTGTGTCGAGCAACATAAGGAAGAAACCAAGAAGGAAGCTAATCTTGGAGAAAGATGATGATGAGGAGGAAATGGATACTAATGAGAATACCAGGAAGAAAGAACCATCACAAAGAAGACAATTGACTATGGATGAGATATGCCACAATATCAAGAGCACTATTGGATTAGCAAGCTTTAAACAAATATAGTTAGAAAAATTGAATAATGAGAATAAAGAGAAAGTAGAAGAGGCTATGCTTGAGATGTTGTGTACATTTAAAATGACACCATTACAGATAGAGAATCTTATCCCTGAAAAAATATACAAAAGAATAGATCAGAAATGGAATTATGCCATCATGACTGAATAATAGATAAGAGAGAGTACTCTAGCTCAAGTAATGTCAGATCTATCCCATGAGTACATAAAGTAATATATGGAGCAGTATAGAAACATGTTTGTACCAAAGCTCTGAGCATACTCTATTCTATAGCATAAGTTTGAAGATATTGTGCAACAGTGCACAAGGTTGTGGAAGATCATTTTTGGACTGATAATTGACAAGAGTTCACAACTGACTAAAGGTACATCCAATAGAGTGGAGTTAGGTAATAAGGAAGAAATTGGTGAACCATAGAATATAGAGGAAGAAGCAAGATAGAAGGTAGAAGTGAGTGAATCATAGGATGTGATCACAATTATGGATATCACTGAGGATATCTCAATAAAAACAAATTTATTAACTCTGGAGGAAATTCAAAAACAAATACTTGTCGAGGCAGCCTCAGATAAGTTTCTATCAAGCACCAATCTAGTATTTATTTAGGTACAATATTATCCAAGTATTGAGAGTACATCAACTATGGACACTACACCAATAATCCCTCATACAATCACAGTTGAACATAAATCCTCACAGAGTATGAGTGCTAAGAAATAGGACAAGCTAGAAATCACAATTGAGAATACACCTGTTGAGGAGGAAAAGAAAGAAAAAGATGAGGAGAGTCTTAAAGAGAAAGCAGATAAGTCTACATTAGTTATAAAAAGTCCTCATGTGGAGGAAAAGAAGAATATTGAAGAAGAGATAGCAAAGGAAAAACTAGAGCCTAAGGAACAAGAGGCCATAAAATCTCTTATACAGTTGTCGAGTGGGAATACACCGAGGAAGAAATCATAGAAGAAGAAGGAGAAATCTCTTGGAACATAGGTTACACTCGATGAAGTTATAGTGATTCCTAAGTGGGACACTGATAACTTTACTTATGAGAAAATATAGATATTGCAAGATCTCTTGAAGAAGAAGAGCAAAAAAGAAGAGCTAAGAAGAGAGCATCAATAAAAGCAAGTATTACATGAGATTAAAGGTATATTTATTGAAGCTTTTGAAATGGATGATGTGAATGAGTCAACATCTATCTTGGATCAACTAGTACAAATTGTTAAGAACATGAATAGTGATGACAGTGAATCAAATAACAAAACTTATGTACTAGTCAAAGAGAAAGTTTGAGACCAAGGTACTAGAAAAGGTTTCCACTAACATTGTAGTAAAATAGGTAGAACTTTATGCCTTAGTGACAAGCTCAGAGAAATTTGTGCAGAATGCTCACTCTATGTACAAGAAGTTATGTAATGTGGAGGATTTCACTAAGGACAATCAATATTTGATTTATAAACTACAATTAGACTTAAACTCTACTAGTCATTCACTGAGCATGGATGCAAGTTCCAGCTCCATCCACTTCACTAGCTTGCTACATGAACAAGGAAGATTAGCAGAGTTGATGTCTAATGATGGATGAATAAGGGAAAGGATAATTTCCATACAAATGATGTTAACACCTCATCTGGAGGTTATGTAGAAGGAATTAGCAATGGAAAAGGAGTTAGTACAGAGAGACCATCATCTCTCTATTGTCAAGAGATTAGTTGATCTAGCTGTCAAGCTAGAAATAAAAACATAGATTTTGGAGTCCGTAAGGTCTGGATGGGACAATGCATTAGGTATATTCATAAAGCTCCATAAACCATTTTTGGATAAATATTCAAAACCCCTACACCCCAACAAATTCAAGTGACAAAAACAAGTGGGAAATGACATGCCATGACAAAGTTCAAAGCAAAAACAGGGGAAATGACATGAGGAAATGATAGAAAAGAATAAGTGAACTAAAATGATACATGTAGAGGAATACATGAATGAATGTATATCACAGTATGACATACTATTTTTTAATGTGTATATATTCAATTGTATTTCAAAAGAGTCTTATGCATATATGTGTATAATCTTTTAAAGACCGAGTCAAAGTCTTAGGGGGAGTTTTTCATATTACTAAGTACTCTTGTTGTAATATAAATTTCATGAAAAAATGTTTTTGCCACTAATGTCAAAGGGGGAGATTGTTGATCCCTAAGTTTTGTTGTCTATTAGTGTCTTACACTTAGTCATTTTCTAGGCAATGTTGGTTGGTCATCACTGTGACCGAGCCATCTAGTAAAGGTGAAGTTATGTCTAGACTTGTATCTTGTACAATTACCAAGTAGTAGTTATTGTCAAGAAAGTCAGAGGTCACCGAGTACTTCAGTAATAGTCGAGCAGTTTATGCTGAGTTGTATAGAAGTGTCAGTGCCAAGTACCAATATATGAAGAACAACTAATACTAAGTGTCAGAGACTTCATATTCCAAGAAAGCCATATTTGACATATGTGTTTGTAATGGAAAAAACACTTAGGTAAACCATTTTGGCTGACATCTACATAATATTTTATGTTTTTTGAGGAATCATGGAGGTGATTATGCTTTATATTTTTAATCATTAATCCCTATGTAATCTATGTAGCCAATTAGATTTAGGGAATGTTTAAGCGACATAAGTAGATAATCTAGATCATTGATCTTGATCTAGGGAGTCAATTTTTTGTCTATATAAAATGAGATATGAACCCTAAAATGATGTAAGAGAGTATGAGAAGAGTGTGAAGGATCTCATATATAGAACAAAGAAGCATTTTGATATAGGCAGAGATCAGTAAAAGTGATTGAGCAAGGCAATGAAGGACATAATAGAGATATATTTGATTAAGGAGACCAATCTAGTATTGGAAGGAGAAGATCTATTATCATCATCATAGTGCTAATTGAAGGATCATGTACTGTGTCATTTTAGCTAGTGAATCAAGGAAAATCTCTTAACAAAGTGGTCCTAACAAGCCTATGTAAATCTCTTAATCGAGTGCTTATTTTGTTGTAAGTTTAAATCCTTTTAAAAAGGTAGATTGTAGAAGTCTTTAAGCTCTTAGCAAGGTAGACCCCTCATAGGGTAGATCATTAATTTATGATCAAACTTTGTAGCCCTAATAGGAAAACTTTAATACTACAGTAGTGAAGATTTGTGGGTGTCATCCCCACCCCAGTTTTACCTTTCAAGGGTTTCTGGGTAACCAAAATCTTTGTGTTATGTTTCAATTTCATGGATGAAGATTAGAATGTTAGATCTATTTCAGTATTGAATTTGATTTTTATGTTATGCAAGTGAATTTATGTCAAAATGGAGTTAATAGTAGATATTTGATTCACACCCCCCCCCCCCCTCTTAGTATCTCACTTTCCCATTTTAGATTTCCAACATAAGGAGGGTATATATGCCCCCCCCCCCCCCCCCCTTAAGACAAAAAAAATAAGTATTGTTTTGACATATTAAGGAAAAGATGAACAAGAATAAAGAACCTTTAATATGAAGACAGTGTCCTCAAGAAACACCTAGTCTAAGACAAAGAGGTCACAGCTCCTATGATGTCAAGGAAGGGACAAATGAGAAGAGATATCATGCAGGGAGTGTAAAAGGGATCCAGTGGAAGGATGACACATTGTTAGTCTCCAAGGTAAGGGATTTTTCAACCATGGAAACCCAATGGAAAGAATGAAGGGATTATGAACAAGGATGCATATCTCTTATATATAAGAGAATCCTTAATGTAAACCAACATATCTATGTAAGATTGGATATCACATAATAGACAAATGTTGCTTGACCAAGGGAAAAGGGGATCCTTAGAGAGGATGAGAGAGATTGATATAATACCCCTCGTATAGTATGATCACACTTTGAATGAAAATGAGCCCCCAAGGGATGGGCTAACAATATTGTTACATAGTATGGATGAACATAATAGGGACCTAAATGTTAGTCAAAGAAATTAAGATTGAAAAATAACTTATTGCAACCATTTATGTAATTTTTTTTTTATCAATCCAATAGTTACATGTTGTGATGGTTAATTTCTTGTGTTGTTGTCTTTCCCATCAAGGTTAAAATTCCATGGGGATGAGATCCCCCATTTGTGGCCTCGGCAGTTCATAGCTCCAAGTCAAAGTGTTTGCCCCTCTTTAAAATAATAATTTTATTATCAAGGATTTTTTGAATTTTGTAAGGTAAGGCTCGACATTCATTAGTAGAGTGATCTTGATATCAGTAATACATATAGAGAAGAAGATTAATAAGAGTTTGAATATACTTCTTTTTCCATTTAGGTCTAGTAATCATCTTATTATGAAAAAGGTTAGGAAAAATTAGTTCTTGTTTAAAGGTAGATATAGAAGAAGTGTTAGATGATAAAGGAGAGGATGTGGACAAAGAAGGAAACTCGAAACCAATAGGTTTCTCACTATTCTAAGAACTTTTTTGCACACATCCTAAACCATATTTGGGATGAGAATTCATGATAGTGTTAACATTAAGAGTAACTATGTGTGTCTTATTGTAAGAATTAAGTCCTAATCCATAAGAATGTATGTGCCCCTCATTTCCTAAGGGCACTTGAATTTTGTGTTTGTGTTTTCCACATCCATTCCCATTGAATCCATATTTTGCTAATATATGATAACTAGGGTCAAAATGATAAGCTATATCAAAAATATTTAATGGACCCTCATTGATATAGGAGCATCTTGGGTTCTTGGAAATCTTACATCAACCAAAAATATATTTTTTTAATTTTCTTGTTAGTTCATTTTGCAAGTTTCTTTCAGCATTCATTCCATTTGGATCTTTTATAGTTGTGAACCTTATGGTGTTTTCCTAGACTCTTTCTAAGTCTTCTCCTACGTTTGCATGTCATTTAGTTTCTTTTCATATGAAATTTTGTAGATTCTTGGTGGGACTTAGCTGTTAATCACAATTCTCAGCCAGTTTGTATTTTTTGATCTTGCGAAGGAATTTTTCAATCAACAAAGACTGATAATGCATTTCTCTATGTTAATATTCTTGTGGATGACCTATTTGAGGGATCGCAATTCATGTTCCATCAATTAAAGGAAGATCCTTATGATTTGGATCCCGACCTATATATGTAATAGGTTTTCTTCTTATTGGGAAATGTAATCTTTCTAATTAGGCCAACTTGAGGCTTGTGAAGGCTTTATAAAATCTTTTAATTGATCCCTTATGGTATGATAGAGAATATAGAATAATGGAGCATTAGTAGATATCAGTAGCTAGAATTTAGAATAGATATTATAAAATATAACCTACAAAAGTTTCATGAATCAAGATTGTATGTCTAGAATGTATGACTACAAGTAGTAGATCTATTGTACTTCATTTATAGTAATAAGAAGGTTTATCTTGCATTATATCAAGCATATCTTTCTATATTTTTTTATGTTGTGTGACTC
Source organism: Chamaecyparis obtusa (assembly GCA_027943335.1). NCBI lineage: Eukaryota > Viridiplantae > Streptophyta > Pinopsida > Cupressales > Cupressaceae > Chamaecyparis > Chamaecyparis obtusa. Next base: position 851,092 of record BSBK01000367.1, read on the forward strand.
TTTTTGAAAGGATTGGACTAAACTCTTTGAGTTCCCTATGTCCTTGATTGCACCAAGTGGTAGAAGAGCTAGTTTTTTATTCTATTGAGATAGACCATGGTTATTAAGATTGTGAACTCCTAGATTGATTTTTTGTGGGGTGGAAGAGAGAGTATCTAATCCACAATTATAGAGGGTTCATTGAAGATGGCTTACAGATGAAATGGTAGAGGTGGAAGGAGAGATGCAGAACCAATTGTGTTAGATATGTTGAGAAAAATTGTAACTAGATTAGAAGTTGTGGAGAGAGCCCAGAAAATAGGACAACACATTGATGATGTGAGTGATGAAGAGAAAGAGAGAACTAAAGAAGAAACCAAAGAGGGAGAAGAAAAACTAAACTTGAACAAGGAAATGAAAGATTTATAAAATCCCTAACTAGGGTTAATGCAAGACCACAATTCAATCCACCCAATTACCATGACAAGTTAGATTTAGATGAAATACTTGATTGGATCATAGAGATGGAGAAATGCTTTGATTATGAAGGAAAAAATGAAGATAAGAAAGTGAAGTATGCTTGCACAATATTTAGAGGACATGCATCCCTATGGTAGGAACATTTGTAGGCTGATAGACAAAGAAGAGGCAAGGATAAAATAAATTCATAGGATAGGATGGTGAACAAGTTGAAAGCTAAGTTTTTACCTTCTGATTACCAAGTAAGTTTGTTTAGGAAGTTTCAAAACCTAAAGCAAAAGGATCTTATTGTGAAAGACTATGCCAAAGAATTCTATAGATTAAATATCAGATCTATACATGATGCAAGGGCATTCTTGGTCCTTGGTGAATCTGCATGGTGGTTTATTATTTGGCCAGTGTTACTTGGTTGGAACCTGAACCGATGGTCTCAGTTATTGAAGGAAGCTTGGTCACTAAAGGAAATTAGTGGAACCTCTGATGCTCATTGGAACTAGTGCTCGGTAATGCCTATGTTTCTTGGTGTTGCTTGGCTTGGTCAGTTGTTTCACTAATGCTCGATTGTTTCTCTAGCGCTTGGTAGTTGGTTTTACCAACTGGAGTTCTTGAAGATTTTCTCGGCCGGCTTGGTGCATTTATTAATGGTAGCTTTTATTGGATTCTCCTATGTGGATCTAGAGGCTGACATGTTGAATTAAATGTTTGTAAGGAAATTTGAGAGTTGACTTGTACTGTATTTAATATTTTTTTGTAGGATTTAATTATTTCATCCAACTGACTTGTGGCTAATTATTAGTATTTACAAGATGTTTGGGTAGTTGTTTTAGGGGAATCAGATTAGAAGTGGTAGAGAACTAGATAAGTGAAGTTGTGGAAAAGATCCTGCGAGATCTTGCAGATCATATTGTTATATGATAGTTTGTATTAGCAGAGCTAGTGGTTGCACACTTGGAGACAAGGAGATTTCTTGGAGGCTTGTGAGCTCAAGTTTAGATCTACCTTATGGTTTTCATCAGTTGCTGATAGTTTTCAGAACTGAACTAGCTAGAGTTGGATTGGATCTTGTGATCTTGTAGAATTACTTCTATTTGTAATTGGCCCTAGCCCGAAAGGCCTTATAGCTGGGCATATTAATGAAAATTTTGAGTTAAACAATTATTGTGTTGTGTTATTTCATTGTGTTGTTCTAAAGCTGCGAGGTTGGACTATCCTTAATTGGATTCTCTCACCTTGATCTATGTTAGGTGGTATCAGATCAAAGGTTTGATCTTGTTTAGAGTGAAGGTTGACCTAGCAAGGCTGATCTTGCAAAGTTGATCTTGTTGGAAAAGAGATCATATGATCTGAGTTTCAGATCTATGGCACTGAACTTGTGGAATCTTGCCCTAGTTATTTGTGCGAGGTAGAAAGTTGTGATTTAACTTGCATTCAACTTGGAGATTTTCACAAGGTGGTCGGTGTAGGGCTTGTTGCAGAGGGTTTTCTTATCTTTAAGGGTGCCTCCAATAATATTGAACCCTAGAGTAATTGTGGATCTTTGTGATACTGTGGAATCTAGGATTACAGAGAAGGTGAAATTTGATTTCAAATTTGAAATGGAAATGATGAAGAATGACATGGTCACTGAGATCATGAGAGCTATGACTGGTGTACCTCAGAATTTTGGTATTAAGGATGGTTATGAGGAAGTTGTTGAAGACTTTGAAGCTATTGGATCTAGTGGTTATGACTAGAGAGATAGATTTGGTGAAGACAAAACTGGTCGGTTACATAGATCTGGAGCTCAGTTAAGTAATAGTTACTAAATGGAAGTTTCTACTTTCTTTGGTACCTTGAAACTTGAGAACTTGATTGATTCGATTGGTGAACTTGAAGATTTCTTTAAGCTGGAAGAAATTGAAGATCCACTTTAGGTGAGATTGGCATGAACTAAGTTGAAAGGACATGTTGCTCTTTGGTAGAAAGAATTACAAAGAGATAGAGAAGATGAAGGTGAATTGAAGATCAATCAGTGGAGGTTGATGGTGACTAAATTGAAAGTTAAGTTCATACCAGTTAACTATGAGCTTGACTTGTTTAAGAAGTTGCAGAATCTGAAGTAAAAGGATTTGTCTATTGAAGAATATACTGAGGAGTTCTGCAAACTTACTATTTGGTTTGGACACAAAGAACTTGGTAAGGAAAAGGTAGCTCGGTATGTGAATGGTTTGAGATTCAATATTCAGGATGAGCTTGGTATGCTGAAGATTGATTATGTTGAAGATGCTTATCAATATGCTCTGAAGGCAGAAGATAAGTTAAAGAGAAAACAACATAGTAACTCCCAAGGGAAGGAAAAGATTGATCACTTGGTGAAGGATAAACTAACTAATGCAGAAGATGAATAGAAACCTATAGAACCAAAGAAGAAGACAGGTAGAGTTATCTTTAAGGGTACTTGCTATAACTATGGGGAGCAAGGACACCATTCTTTTGAGTGTACATAGAAGAAGCCTAGTAACCAATGAAAAGATTTGGTAAATGAGAATGTAGAGAATGAACCTAAATCTAAGAACTTGCTAGCTTGACAAACATTGCTCGGTACAAAGGAGGATCCTTGTCAGACAATTAACTTTTTCAAGACTCGGTGTAAGTCTGGAGGTAAAATATGTGATGTTATTGTTAATAGTGGTAGTATTGATAACCTTATTGCTAAGGACATGGTTCAAAAACTTTGTTTGAATAGAATGTATCATCCTTGTCCTTATAGGATTGGCTGGTTGCAAGCTTATCATGCTCTGGAAGTAAGAGAATAGTTCTTTGTTGATGTTCAGATTGGCTAGTATAAGGATCTTGTGTTATGTGATATTGTGAAGATGAATAGTTGTCATATATTGCTTGATAGACCTTAGCAATATGATTGTAGAGCTATGTATGATTGTGTTAGGAATGTGTTTACTATTGATAATGATGAAAGGAAGTTTTCCCTGATGCCTTTGTTGGATATAATGCTCGATAGGAGAAGCTTGAGTATTGGTAGCCGAGTTGAGTTGGTGGATCTTAAGGTGTGGATGACCAGCATGAAGAATAGACCTATGTGTTGTCAAGAAAAGACTTGAAAATATAGATAAAGCTAAAGTGGAAGAGTATGAAAAGTGAAAAGTTGGAGGACTTGTATGTGAAGAACCAGTTCGGGGTTTATGTGCTTAATCCCAGAAGATCTTCTTCCAGCATATGAGAACATCTTTTCAAACTTGGGGTGTCTGATGCAGGGGCATTATTGGTCCTTGGTGAATCTACATGGTGGTTTGTTATTTGGTCAATGTTACTCAGTTGCAGCCTTAACCGATGGTCTCAGTTATTGAAGGATACCCAGTCGCTGAAGGAACTCGATGGAACCTCTAGTGCTCGATGGAACTGGTGCTTGGTAATGCCTATGTTTCTCAGTGTTGCTTGGCTTGGTCATTTTTTTCACTGATGCTTAGTTGTTTCTTTGGCACTCGGTAGTTGGTCTTACCAACTAGAGTTCTTGAAGATTTTCTTGGCCGACTTGGTGCATTTATTGTTGGTATCTTTTGTTGGATTCTCCTATGTGAATCTAGACGTTGACATATTGAATTAAATATTTGTAAGGAGATTTGAGAGCTAACTTGTACTAGATTTAATATTTGTTTGTAGGAGTTAATTATTTCATCTAGCCAACTTGTGGCTGATGATTAGTATTTATAGGATGTTTGGGTAGTTGTTTTAGGGGAATCAGATTGGAAGTTCTGAGAGCAGTGGTAGAGAACCAGATAAGTGAAGTTGTGGAAAAGATCCTACGAGATCTTATAGATCAAATTGTTATCTGATAGTTTGTATTAGCAAAGCTAGTGGTTACATTCTTGGAGACAAGGAGATTTCTTGGAGGCTTGCGAGCTCAAGTTTAGATCTGCCTTAGCGTTTCCATCAGTTGCTGATAGTTTTCAGAACAGAACTAGCTAGAGTTGGATTGGATCTTGTGATCTTGCAGAATTACTTCTTTTTGTAATTGGCCCTAACCCAGAAGGCCTTATAGCTGGGCATGTTAATGAAAATTTTGAGTTAAACAATTGTTGTGTTGTGTTATTTTGTTGTGTTGTTTTGAAGCTGCGAGGTTGGACTGTCCTTAATTGGATTCTCTCACCTTGATCTGTGTCAATACATATAAATGTTGATGTTGAGAGGGTTTCAAGGTGCCTAAATGGTTTGAGGACATCTATTTAAGATGGGATCAATTTGGTTAAAGTTTAAAATTATTGAAAAGGCTTACCAATATGCCCTAAAATCTTAGGAGAAATTGAACAAAAGGCATGATAAAATACAAAGAAGAAGAGGTGTAAGGTTTTCAGAGAGGAAGTAGATCATATTATTAGATATTGCTAATACATTGGGGAAATGGTTGATACATTTAATATGTTTAATCACTAAGTTGAGTGATGTTGGAGCTGCTGTTGTTGTCATTATTGTTTTGTCACTGATGTCAACATATGTTTTTGTGAAGAGAACAAGATAGTTACTATAGTGTATGGACATTGTACAGATGTTTCAGAATGTGAAAAGTTAGATGAGAGTACAAGAAGATGGTGTGATCTTATATCCAAGATTGCATCATGTAATGTTTCATATTGGATGAGTTATAGATGTTTTGGTGAAGACTAGTTCCTAGACTATGACAATGGAAGTTGACAGAGTGAATCTTTGTGTTTCTGGTATATCTTATAGAAGGTATGGATTCAGTATATGAGAGCTTAAGGGATAATAGACAAGGTACTAAAGAATTTTTCTTGGTCATCTCAAGGTAAGGAATGTTGGATGATGTTAGTTGTGGTGTGTGTTCTGGAGATGACTTATTTGGAAGCTGACTTGAGGGTTGTAGTGTGTATTATGGATGGTGAATGTAAATTAAGGATTTTGGTCCTTAATTGTTGTAATGTAATCATTGTATACTTATTTTAGATACCGTGTGTATCTTAGCAAGGGTTTATGTAATTGTTTTTATATTAGGAAAGCCTAATCGGCTGACCTGGTCATGTAGAATGTAATAAGGTATATATGTAAGCTCTTTTTCTTGGAAAAGACATGGTGAGAATGTATGTGATGTAAAGGAAACTGTGAAAGATGCGAGCTTATGTCTACTAGATGTAGAGTAGAGTATTACTTGTGTACTTTATTGGAACTGATCAAGAAAAGATAGTTGATGTCGAACAATTCAAAATATTGTGTATTTCTTCATATACACTTGTGTTGTGAATAGTGAGTTTTGAAGGTGGATTTAACCTTCTTTGGGAAGTGAGCCTACCATTCTTTCTTGACTCCTAATAGGGTCTTTCCTCTAACAAGGACTGTGTACTATAATGTTTCAATAAGCTCCTAACAGGGATAGATCTTCTAACAAGGATACTATACTCTCAATACATCATCTGTGGGTGCTAATTCCCACTAGGGTTTTTACCTTGTTAGTGCTCAAACTTGTAGATGATTAAATAGGATTTAGAAACATCTAAAATTAAAACTCTAGCACTCCTAACAGATGCATCTAACAAAATCCAAACACTAAGGTACTAAGGTTGAAAAACCTTCTTCTCTTTGAGCTTAAAACTCAGGCGGTCTTACCTTTCAAAATTGCTTCTATAAAGCATTGCAACAGTTATCTATGTGCTTGACATAGATTATACAATTTTAAGATATACAACAAATTTAAATTGAACAAATTATTTGATTTGTTGATGGTGAACACATGCAAATTAAGCTATAACTAGTGCCTTATCCTAGGGCATCAAATTCAAAATTCTACATCAACAAAAAACTTATCAAAACAAATATCCCAAAACTCAAATGAGGTGCCTTACACTCCATTTTCCTAGTTTCTAATTGTGCTATCAAATTCATAGATGGATTATAAATTCCCAGAGATCTCCCTTAAGGTTTATTCTTCCCTTGAAAGAAACTTAGGCTTAACCCCTACATCTACCTTGTAAACAATGTACTAAAATGCCTTACAATTTAATACATAAAAGAATTCAAAAATCCACATGTGAAGACAACCAAAATAAGTAAAGGATTTCTAGTATATTGTATTGATATTTTAACTGTATCAGTACATTCTTGACAAAGAATTGTCAGACAAAAATACTATTATCAGAACTCTCTTTACAAAGTAATATCCACCACCTTTTCAAAAGAAAAAAACTTACTATATATATCACTGGCTATCTTGGAATCCTCAAAGAAAGGATGAAACAAGCTTCAGATAGCCAGGATAGTGACTTGCACTATAGACAAAAGTATAAAAATGATGACTAAAGACTAGAAAAATAGAAAGTAGTTTTCCAACAAATGGAATCTTCACAGCTGTCACTTTCATCTGAGGATATTTATGAGCACTTACTTGAGGTTGTTGTATGAATGATGACCACCATTATAGGATAACCTACATCATTCTCTATATGATACTCTCTCCCTATATTTCTAGATTAGGTGCCAACTGGAGCTCACTCTTCTTCTTCTACTTCTAACTCAATGACAGCTGGCTTTTTCTTCTTTTGCCTTGTATTTCTATCACACACTACCACATCATCTTCTGAGGGCCAATTGTACCCCTTCAAATCCTGTAACAACTTGATTTTCCTATCCCACCTAGAATCAATGATGGCCTTAATATCTACAACAAACTTGATGCAATCATTCTTAACCTTGATTAGGTTGTCAATTATATTGTTGCAACCATCCATGTCCAAAGAACCATCATTGCCAAGGAAGGCCTCATGTTTGATCATTTTTTGGCTCATGCCTAACTTCCACTCATCCAAACCTATCACACTTCCATCATCCATGTAGATTGAAGGCAAATACTTCCTATAGCCTTGATCAAACATGGCCAATTTAGATTTTACCTTATTTGACTTCCCTTTGAAAAAGCTTGAGGTGGCACTAATTAATTATATATTCTCTAAAACCTCAGTGACCACCTTAGGGATATCCTATTGGTGAGGTTGCAATGTATCAAGCTTCTCAAATAGAGAACTCCTCCTAGACCAAATATTAAAAAGTGGCTCCAGAGCAGCCACTGCCTCTGTCACATTTTCATTAACCTTATGCAACAATGCCCATTGATTGATGAACTAAGTCCATTTTATCCTTTATCCTCTCACATCTATGTTGCATAATATCTGATATGGCCTTTAAGGTTGCATCAAGCCTTACCTTCTCTGAATCCTCTAATGGCTTGTCAAAAGTCTCTATCACTGGCTGGACTGCAGCTTCAATCTACAAAGTTGGAGGCGGAACTGTCTTTGATGCTTCTTCAAGATTAGCCTTTAGATCATCTAGTTCATCCTCTAGAGCCTTGATTTTCATTAGCCTTAGGTCTCTATCTTTGGAAATCTTCACTAAATTATAAAATAGCAGAGCATATCTATTTTATAACTGGGTTATCTTTGCTTCATTGAGGTGGGAAAAATGTGTCACATCCTTTGACACCTCAAGATCACTAGTATTATGGATAGTCTAGATAATCTTGTCCCCCTCCATCTTATCTTCTATACTTACCAGATAAGGCTTTTGGGTTCTTGGGGCTAAAGACCACATTGCAACAGCTTGGGACTTAGGATCATACCCACTTCCCCTTATCATGTCCCCAATGTGCACCTCATAAGATAAAATTCCCTCTGGCTACTTCCTAATCTAATCTATTATGAAGGATGAGGTTAGATCCCATCTAGGAGTCAAAAGCATCCCACTAGACTTTACCATTTCTCTAGCTTCATCAACAGTGATATTTTCTAGGCTAGGGTCATAGGAAGTTAGAGCCCTTAAGGTCTCATCACATGGTTCCATACCCTCAGGCAGAGCCTTAGCAAGCTCTTGTTGTTTCTTCCAAATGAGGAAATTTCTAAATTCATCACTTTTGATGAATTGTTCATCACTAAGGAATTCCTCCTGATATAGATCCCTCTCATCCTTTCCAAGTAGCAGAGGAAATTCCTCCTCTTATTTTGACACTATCTTCTTTCCTTCTCTGATATTCTTCCTCAGATTATGATGGTATGCACGATCACTAGGGACTAGAACAGAGGCTCTATCAACAATTTTATTTTTCTTCTTCTCCTTAGAAGGCCCACCTACCTTAAGTTTTTTCTTTTTCTATGGTGGTTTAGGAGTATCCTCTGCCTCTTGAGTTATGTCAATAACAAGAGGTTCATTGGTTTGAGGTGGACTATCACCCTCCTATGATTCATTTGTATATTCTTCATAGTCATAAGTGGAATAGTCCTTATCCACATCTAACTTCTTCTCAAGCATCCCTTCCAATTGACTAGATAGGGTACCATGCATTTCAATCATTCTGTCAATTCTTTGCAAATAGGGGAGATCAGGAAAAACCCTCCAAAATCAATCTTGGCTTTTCTGACCTGAGCTTCCAACTTTGTAAAATCATAGAACTTGGTGAGCCTCCTACCAATCTCATCCTCATCCAAGATGTTTCTTATCACATCTTATTCATCATAGCCATCATGTTCCCTTATTGTACCAATGTTGGGAATCAGGGTCATCCTTGCAGTTCTGATGAAATTTTTAGAGTCTACATATCTGCAGCTACCGGAGGTCATCTTGAAATAATTGAGCCATGAACTGATTTGGGGTAATGCCCTCTTACCAACCAAGAAATTCCCAATCCTAAATTATCTTAGTGTAAATGTGCCCTTCCTGTGAGGAGCCAAATGTTCTCTGTCAGTCCAAATCAATTGCCATATAAATTCTAATTGGGCAACCCTTGGTGGCATGAACTTTGGAAGTAGATGTGGAGGTTGTGGGCATCCATAGACCCTGATTATGGTGCAATTCTCTCTTAAATAGAAATCACCCCAATTGTGATTTCCTTTCCATTTGTCTTCATATTGCATAGGCCTCAGAAGCTTCAAAACCTGGACTTGCAACCTCACTATATTAGTCCCCATTAGTTTGAGAATTGGGTGGACTATCCAGTTCTGAAAAACATAGAAATCACACTCATTGGAAGTGTAATTCCAAACCCTGAGCCAATACTACACTGGATGAGGCTGGCCTTCAAACATACACCTAGGCTTCAGTGCCCTTGCATCCAAACTATTGATATTGAAGTATAGGATCAAGTGCATCAGAAGGTAGTAGTGCATGAACCTAATGGGACTCTTATTTTGTTTTATGGACACCAGACCTTTATGTATTCTATCGATTACATACTGGGTGTAATCATAATTAGTGTTGGCATGGAAGTTTTGTATGTCAAGAATGATCATTAACAAGTCAGCGGGCAACTTCTTTGCATCTCCATCTATTCCAAGCACTCTACACAACCCATGACACAAAAATTTCATATAGAAGTTGAGGAATTTGAACTCATAAGGGGCATTCATGTGTGCAAGGAGAGGGGCTATGTACTTTCTAGTCTTCAGAATGTGCCTAACCATTTGGCTCTTTACTAATCCTATGTGACTTGCATATTTTTTCTTTTCTTTCTTCAAGTCTATCTCAGTAGAGGAGTATAAATCAAAGGCCTTCATGAATGATCCTCTATCCAAAGTCACTAAAGAAAACTGGTCACCCTTTCTAATTGTTTTGGAAATTGGGTCATATAACCTAGCCAACTCAATGATTAAATCCACATCCAAGAAAACATCGGGCACAATCAATTTTGTCATCCCCAAAGCCCAAGAATTGCAAATTGGAATAGTCATATTTCTATTGTTGTAAAAATAAGTGAAGATGGTATAACCTAAACTAGAAGGGGTGGTGGGATCTCTGCAATTCTCTATTATATCCTTGAAAGCTTCATTAGTAGCCTTCTTATTTTGGTTTGAGCCAGGGAGCAGCTTGAGAAATTCATCTGAATAATTTGGCTTTCATTTTTCCTTGCCACCCTGTTCCTTGGCTTCTCCACTAGATGATGCTATGCTCAACTCTGGTTGACTCATCTTTACAATCTGGATATCTTTCAGTTTTGTAAATTCTTTAACACCTTGAAACTCTCTACAACTGCTTTGAAAATCTTCACTAACTTTAGAAAACTTTGAATGTTGTAAGCAGTGAAGTCTCATCTATATATCATTAATAATTGAATGTGTATAGTTGCCAAAATCATTAAAAATTTATCCTCAATCACTTATGCATTCAATTCCACACATTCACCAATTTCAAATCAAGGCTAGTCGATACTTGGATGTTGAAAGGCTGATTAAAAAACTCAGAAATAAAGCAGAAAAGAAATGATCACAGTTTGGCTTTAAAACCCTCAATTACTGATAAAAAACCCTTGATTAAATCTGATTGGATGGCTTTTTACTTTATTCCATCTTGGCATAGTACTTTTCCATGTAGCAATGGCACTTAACCCTTTTTCTTTAATGAGCATTTAACCAAACTTGATTCGGAGATCTAGCGAACAAAGGCTCTCGCAATCTTGGAATGATTTTTTAACCCACGATCTTTCTTGGAGATTCAACAACTACCATTGATCCCAAAGATAATCAATAGTCCTCGGATTTACCTTTGAAACTCATCATAACCTAGTAGTTATTTAGAGAATAAGCGACTGAAGGCACTCTCCAGTTCTCATGATACTTGGATCAACCATGGTTTAATTTAGAGAATAAGTGACAAAAGACTTCACTGATTCTTGCAATCCTTAACTCAACCCAACAATCATCTAGTGATCTGGCGCACAAGGCCCTTTCTAAACCTGAGCACTTTGAACCTTGACCACAATCCCTATCTGGAGATCTAATGACCACCTTTATCTCTTAATCTCCAAATGCCTTGCTTAACTCTTGATCTATCATGAGATTTAGTGAACAAAGGTATCTCATAGTCTCTGAATGATTTACTTAACCATGGTTTTATTACGAGATTGGGCGAATAACCTATATTCACCATTCATTGAATACTTTTCTTGACTTGGGTTTCATTCTGAGATTAGGTACTGACCGTAGATCTTGAAAGCAATCAAGGATCATCATTGGGTCACTCAATATTTTAGATCATTACCACTTCATCACAAGATTTAGCGAATTCCTTATTCGCTAAATTGCTAAAAGATTTAGACATTAGTCACTTTATTCTGAGATCTAGTGACTGAGGAAAACATGTCTTTATCACACTTTGTCGCTAAATCACCAAATCTTTTTAGTGAAACCACCAAACTTTAGTGAATAGGAGATCACTGCTTAGTCATTGAGTCATTGAATACCTTGTCATTGGCCCAACTGATCATGAGATTAAAAGATTACCATTGATCTTGGAGATAATCAACGACTGTCACTGAATCATTGAATGACTTAGACATTGACCACCCAATCCAATGATTAAGAGATAACCGTTGCGCCAAATCACTGAATGCTATGAGAAAACCATCAAAGATCATGAGATTGGGAGACTACATAGTCATTTACTTTTTGAAGGAAAGGCTAACCGTGATTTAAAATTGGAGATTCAGCGACCAAAGGAAAACATAACAAGGAAATAGACATAGTCATCAATTCACTGAATAGAAAAGTGACTTGAAATATTAATGTGAGATTCAGCAAATGCCTAAGGGAAAGAAAGATCATGTGCACATTTGAAAATATTAAGTGGCCAAAAAGATAATGCGAAAACATAAGAAACTAGGGCAAACTTAAGACATTTTGAAGGATTAACCCTGCCAAGGGAAAAAATGACCTAGGGCAAGGATTTACAAGTAGAGGCACTACAGATTTTGAAAATTTCAAACCCTAAACCAGATAAAAACACTTGTAGAGACATAAAACAAAGACCTGAAGCAACATTCTCATAAAACTGCAAAAATACCCAACATACCTTTCACAGGGTTTCCCTGACACCAAAATATTGTGTTGTTGTGTTGGTATTCATTGTGTTCATTGGATTTTATTTTGTTGCTATTCAAAGTTTAAAGTTTATTAATCTATCATACAACTGATTCACCCCCCTCTCATTTGTATTGTGGAATATTATTCCTAACACATATTAGAATAAAGGAAAGGAAGATTTCAAATAGAATAATTCATAATGAAAAGATGATATAAAGAAAGTTTAATAGCTTGAGGTGATCTTGGAGATGGTGTTCTATAGGAAGGATAGTCTGAAATTTAATCCTGAAAACTTTGACAGTTGGAAGAACAATATGCAAACTCATTTGCTATGTTTGGGCATCAACTACTGGTTGATTAAAAAGAATAAGGTAGCTATGAAGACTGAGAATGACTTTCCATCAGATACCGATGATGAAAATAAGGCATTCTCATACAACATGGTTGAAGGGAAGCATTGATTAGCACACTCTCTGAAGGAGAATTTACTGAAGTTAAACACTTGGATTTGGCACACCAAATTTGGAAAATATTAGAAGCACTATATGAAGGAGATAAGTATACCAAGTAAGAGAAGTTATAGAACTGGAAAACAAAAATAAAGAAGCTAAAAATGAAGGATGAAGAAAGTATTAGGGCTTATGTTCAAAGGGTTACAGAGGCTATGGTTGGAATCAGAAACTATGGAGGCATTTATGATGAAGAAGAATTCATTGTGAAGATCCTTAGATCATTAACACCTGTTTACAAGACCAAGGCTATATCTAAACAAGAAACTATACCTTTGACTCTAAACTTTAGTCAAGAGATGTTGATTACAAAGCTAACTACCTTTGAAGCTGCTAAAATGGGAGATTATGTACCTAAAGATGAATCTACATTCAAAGCATCTGCACACAAGAGGATAATGTCTGCACTTCCGAGCACCAGTAGTGAGAACCTAAAAGAAGAGCTTGGTGAATATGCTGAGGAATGGGAACATATACAAGCAGAGGAAAGAAAGATGGATGAACTTGTTGCACTGATTGCTAGAAGAGAAAAAAGAGGTAAGGGTAAATTTGAAGGAAAGTTACCTTTCAAATGTTTTTCATGCAATAAGGTAGGTCATTTTGCATCTAGATTTCCTACAAGAGTTTCTAAGTAAAAGCCTAAGTTTTTCAAGTCTAAGTATTCAAAGGATAAGGAATTTTATTATGCTAGTGAAGGTATTTCTGATGATGATTGTTAGATTAGGTGAAAAACTAATCTCCCAAGAACACCTGCATGCATAACCCTGTCACATGGAAGAAGCAAAGCACAATAGGCAAGCAAAATCTATGGAGGCCAAAAGGCCAGAGACATCATATGCACAATCAAAAAACAATCTATTATGAATAATGCATTGAGTTACTAAAAAATACAAAGAGGGAATCCTTATAAAAGGATACCGAAACCCTAAAGGAGAAAACCCTAAAGAATAATAATATGCCTAAGTCTAACTTAAGTGTAGAGAATAATAGACTAATAATTAAATAAATTAATTATTAGCTATAATATGACTACTCTAACACCCCCCCTTAAGTGTAACTTAGGGAGAAGCTAAAACAACTAAGGACTAAAAGATGCATGAAAACAAAAATGCATGAAAGAGCAATGGGTCCCGGCAACAAGGCCTGATCAGGTAGCCAAGTACAAGAAATAAACTAGATGAAGGAAACAAAGCCTCCAATCTAGGGAATGTCCCAGAGAAAGGAACAAGAAAGAGCATGAAACATCTCTGAAGCATGAAGCTGCAAACACTGTCAAAAGAAACTACTGGAACCCCCACTAAAATAGTGCATGACTAGGTACAGAAGACAAATTTTGAAGAGCTGATCAATCGAAGAGGTGGCCTCCAAAAGTAGGAATGAATGAGTGTCTATATAGTAGATGATCCATCTCACCGAAATGCATAGGTACCTAGCCACTGCATCCACCCAGTACATAGGAACAAAAATTGTATACGTAGATCACTCAATCAAACCAAGGAAGCAATAGAACCAACAGGTGAACCCCCCCCATAATGCAGAATAGGGAGAGGGGTGACAGGAACACTGAAATGTAATGCCAGAAACATCTGCAAGAAGAAGAATTAGGAACACCAACAGTGCAATAGAAGTACAAGCACATGATAAAGGGTGGTGTCATAGACACATAGCATGGGCTAATGTCATGGAAGGTACACTCACTTGACAAAGGTGGATGAGCACAAAAGGCAAAACATCATAACCCCCCATGGCACTTTATAACTGAGTGCAAGTACAAACAAACACAAGGAGTACAAGATCCCAGATATGCAAAAGCAGGCACTTTATCTCAGTGCGTTTATAGAAAAAAAATGCAATAGAAGAGAAGCATACAATGCTCAGAAGTCAGAAAGAAGAGTGAGCTAGAAGAACAGAAGAAGAGATCCTAGGACCTGTAGAACCCAAGTAATCCGCCAGAGTGTGAAAGTGCAAAACTCGGAGGAGAGAAAACCTAGAGTAGAATCTAGATAAAATACCCCTGCAACTAAAAAACTCACTGAACCAACTTTCTAACAATATAAGGTGAGCCCAAAAATGAGGCCGGATGAGCGAGATATGGCTCCCGAAAGGCAAAAAATAAACATCACCTTTGATAGAAAAAAATACTATCAAAATAGCAGAGCCAAAAAACCTTAACTCCATAATTGGAAAGATCTCAGAAAGAGCTTTCTGACGATATAAAAAAGTCCAAAAAAGACCTCCGTATGCTCAAGATATTGCAAAAAATGCCCAGGTACCCTTAAAAGGCTTCAAAATAAATTTTTAAGCCCCTGGGGCTAGAAAACACAAAGCCCCTGAGCACATGGCGTGCGCAGGGGGCTAAACCCGGAACTCCTGGTCACCCATGTGACCATCGCAGGGCTTAAAACCCACTGGGCCAGCAGGGCGGAGTGGAGCGGGGCCGAGAGGCGGCGCACAGTGTGGCGGAGCCGGGAGGGGCCGGTGGAGGAGGCCAGCGGGGCGGCGGAGGAGCCGACGGCGGCTCTGCAGCGGAGCAGGGGCCGCGGATGGGCGCGGGGTGGCCACTCAGTGGTGCACTGGTGGCCGCTCGGTGGCACCTTTTGAAAAACAAAGGCTGTGTTATATTTAACACAAAAATCAATTAAAAATTGATTTTTTTTTTTAAAAAATTTGGTTTCTATGCCCGTACGGCCCTAGGAGGCTGAAAAATTCACCCAGAAGTCCCAGAGGTCAAAAATAACAAATTTTATATGGTTTTTGACTCTCCCGGGCCTTTTGAGCGCAATGGTAGCATCCATTTTTGCTCAAAATACCTCCAAAAAAAAATTTCTTTTTTGCAGGCAAAAAAGAAACAAAAAATAACATCCTGCAGAAAATACCAGAACTAAAAATTTTTGAAACCCTCCTGCTTCTGAATCACTTCAACAAGACATGAATAGCGAGCAGCAAGATGACTCTAATACCATGTTAGATTAGGTGAAAAACTAATCTCCCAAGAACACCTGCATGCATAACCCTGTCACATGGAAGAAGCAAAGCACAGTAGGCAAGAAAAATCTATGGAGGCCAAAAGGCCAGAGACATCATATGCACAATCAAAAAACAATCTATTATGAATAATGCATTGAGTTACTAAAAAATACAAAGAGGGAATCCTTATAAAAGGATACCGAAACCCTAAAGGAGAAAACCCTAAAGAATAATAATATGCCTAAGTCTAACTTAAGTGTAGAGAATAATAGACTAATAATTAAATAAATTAATTATTAGCTATAATATGACTACTCTAACAATGATGACTTAGATTATGAGGAGATTGGATTTGTTGCTATTAAAGATGAACTAGTATATGAGGAAAAGGCTTTAGTATCACATGTTGATAAGAAATATGAATGGATTATAGACAGTGGTTGTTCACATCATATGACTGGAGACAAAAACAAGTTTGTTAAATTAGTGAAATTTGATGGTGGTGTTGTAAGATTCAAAGACAATCTTCCTAAACCTATCATAGGAGTAGGATCTATTACTCTAGATGGAAAAACTAATACTGATAATGTACTACTTGTTGATGGACATAAGCATAACTTGTTGAGTGTTGGATAGTTAATGGAAAAAGAGTTCCAGTTATAATTCAATGATGGTAAATATTTTATCAAAAGTAAGGAAGGAAAGTTCATTGCAACCGGTACTAAATCTAGAGGTAATGTATTTGAATTAAATACATCTAGAGCCTCATGTTTTGTTTTTCACAAAATATTTTGTCCTGATAATTTTGACAACATTTTGAAGGCAAGTTTGACTAATGCAGTAAGAGATCTACTGAAGATTGTGAAACCATCTAACACTGTATGCAGAGAATGCGTTATGGAAAAATAGACTAGAAGCAGTTAAAAAATAAAAGCATATACATCAAAAGGAAAGTTGGATCTAGTATATACAGACCTATTTGGACCTACAAGGACAAGATCATACTATGGTGAAAGGTATTTTATACTTTTTGTTGATGACTTTTCTAGAATTATGTGGGTTACTTACTTGAAAGAGAAATCAGAAGCATTTGATAAATTCAAGTTATTCAAAGCAAAAGTAGAGAATGAATCAAGCTTAAAGATAAAATGTTTGAGGTCAAACAGAGGTGGAGAGTTTACTTCAAACTTATTGAATTCATATTTTGAAGAGCATGGTATACAAAGATAAACATCTACTCCTAGGACTCCACAACTGAATGGGATAGCAGAGCGAAGAAACATGACTATACTTGATGCTGCTAGGACAATGTTGCTTGAAGAAAATGTATATCATATGCATTGGAGAGAGGTTATTGGAATAGTGGTGTACACATTGAACACAGTTAAAATTAGAGAAGGAACAAAGACTCCTTATGAATTATGGTTTGATCATACTCCTACTGTAAAATATTTTAGAATATTTGGTAGTAAGTGCTATATCAAGAGAGATGATGAGATAGGGAAGTTTGATGCTAGAAGTGATGAATGAATTTTCCTTAGTTATTCTACTAAGAGAAAGGCTTACAAATGTTTCAATCTGAAATTAAGGAAGATGATTAAAAGTAGCAATGTGAAGATAGATGAAAGGTTTCAGATACAAGAGAGAATGTATCACTGTAATCAGAATATAGAGATCAAAGAGGTTGTTGTTGCATAAGAAATTTTTGAGGTTGAATGCAAAAATGAGGCTTGTGATGATGACACAAATGAGGCTACTGAGATTCCTAAGACTCTGAGGTATGTAAAGAACAATCATCCTGAAAATCAGATTATTGGTAACTCTAATCAAGGAGTAATGACTAGATCAAAGGCTAGAGAAGAAATTTGTTTGATTTCTCAAGTTGAACCAAAGACTACAGATGAAGCTTGTAGAGATGAATCTTGGATAAATGCTATGAAGGAAGAATTAGATTAGATAAAGAAGAATAACACTTTGGAATTGGTTCCTAGACCTAAGGACAAAAATGTAATAGGAACTAAATGGGTTTTCATAAAAAAAATGAATGAAGGAGTTGTAAGAAACAAAGCAATATTGGTATGTAAAGTTTATTCACAACAAGAAGGCATAGATTTTGAAGAGACATTTTCTCCTATTGCTAGATAAGAATCTGTGAGATTATTCTTATCTTATGTTGCACATAAGAACTTCAAGGTATATCATATGGATGTGAAATCTACATTCTTAAATGGGGATCTTGAAGAAGAAGTGTATATAGAATAACATGATGGATTTCCTACATCCGAAGATGGAGACATGGTATGCAAGTTGAAGAAATCTCTATATGGACTGAAGAAAGCTCTAAGGGATTGGTATGAAAGGTTAGACAAATACTTACTTTAGCTTGGATTTAGAAAAGGTAATGCTAACATTAATTTGTATTTAAGAACTAGAGAAGATGGAGTTTTGATAATAGAAGTCTTTGTTGATGATATTATCTTTGGAGGCAATGATGAACTATGTGATAAATTTTCTAAAGAGATATAAAATGAATTTGAGCTGTCCATGATACGTGAAATGAAATTCTTTCTTAGACTGCAAATAAATTAGAGTAAGAATGGCATTTTTATTTCTCAGACTAAATATCTTAAAGAAATGTTGAAAAAGTATGGAATGGAAGACTGTAAACCAATTGGTGCACCCGTGGTGACTGGTAATAAGTTGACAATTGATGGTGAATCAAAGTATGTTTTTCAAACCAAGTACAGATCAATGGTTGGAGAATTATAATATCTGACTCACACCAAACTAGATATTGCTAATGATGTTTGGATTGTGGCTAGATATCAGGTAGAACCTAAAGAGACACACCTATCTACTATGAAAAGAATATTGAGATATTTGAAAGGAACAATAGACTATGCCTTATGGTATGATAGAAATGATAGCTTTGAACTTCATGGTTATACTGATGCTGATTGTGAAAGAAATATTGATGACGGAAAGAGTACTAGTGGTGGTGCATTTTTACTTGGTAAAAATTTGGTTTCATGGCTAAGAAGCAAGATTGTATAGCTCAATCTACTATGGAATTAGATTATGTTGCTACTACTATTAACTGCACTCAAATTGTTTGGATGAAAAAAATATTGAAAGACATTGGAATCACTTTTGATGAGCCTGTGGTTATCCATTGTGATAACACCAGTACAATGAATATTTCAAAGAATTCAGTGATGCATTCTAAAACTAAACATATTTCTATCAAGTATCACTTCTTGAGAAACAAGGTGGCAAAGAAGGAAATAAAGTTGAAGTATATTAGTACAAAGGAACAGATTCCAGACATCTTTACAAAATCATTGCCAAAAGATACCTTTGAATATATCAGAGGTATTCTTGGGGTTCAGGCCCCTCCTAGTCATAATTAAATGATGTAGGGATGCATCAGTCCAGAGGTTTTCAAAGCCTTATCATATTTTGGACTTGATGTAGGGATCTACTCCTCAGGGGGAGTGATCATTGAAGAAAGTTGTGAAGAATAGTTGATGACTTATGGTACCCTTTGCCATTGCTTTCAAAGGGGGAGTGTTGCTATGAGAAAATCCCAACTATATGGGGAGATTGTATGGAGGTGTACTATGAGATTACCATTTTGTTATAGAACTTTGGATTGATAAAACTTTGGGTTAATAGATTTTCTCATATGTTGACATCAATGCTAAAGGGGGAGATTGTTGGATATTGCTAATGCGTTGGGGAAATGGTTGATACATTTAATATTTTTCATCACTACGTTGAGTGATGATGGAGCTTTTGTTGTTGTCATTAGTGTTTTGTCACTGATGTCAACATATGTTTCTATGAAGAGAATAGGTCGGTTACTACAATGTACGGACATTGTACAGATGTTTCAAAATGTGCGAAGTCATATGAGAGTATAAGAAGATGTTGTGATCTTATATCCAAGATCACATCATGTAATGTTTCATATTGGATGAGTTACAGATATTTTGGTAAAGACTGGTTCCTGGATTGTGGTAGTGGAAGTTGACAGAGTGAGTCTTTGTATTTCTAGTATATCTTATAGAAGGTATGGATTCAGTATATGTGAGCTTAAGGGATAATAGACAAGGTACTGAAGAATGTTTGTTTATCAGTGCAAGGTATAGAATGTTGGATGACATCAGCTATGGTGTGTGTTCTGGAGATGACTTATTTGGAAGCCGACTTGAGGGTTGTAGCATGTATTATGGATAGCGAATGTAAATTAAGGATGTCGGTCCTTAATTGTTGTAATGTAATCATTATATACTTTTTTTAGATACCATTTGTATCTTAGCAATGGTTTATGTAATTTTTTGTATATTAGGAAAGCATAATCAGATGACCTAATCATGTAGAATGTAATAGGGTATATATGTAAGATATTTTTCTTGGAAAAGACATGCTGAGAATGTATGTGATGTAAAGGAGACTGTGAAAGCTATGAGCTTATGTCTATTGGATGTAGAGAAGAGGATTACTTGTGTACTTCATTGGAATTGATCAAACAAAGATAGTTATTGTTGGATGGTTCAAAAGATTGTGTATTTCTTCATTTACACTTGTGTTGTGAATAGTGAGTTCTGAAGGTGGATTTAACCTTCTTTGGGTAGTGAGCCTACCTTCTTTCTTGAATCCTAATAGGGTTTGTCCTCTAACAAGGACTATGTACTGTAATGTTTCAATAAGCTCCTAATAGGGCTAGATCTTCTAACAAGGATACTATACTCTTAGTACATCATTTGTGGGTGCTAATTCCCACTAGAGTTTTTACCTGTAACAAGGTTTTGTCGAAACCAAAATATTGTGTTGTTGTATTGACATTCATTGTGTTCATTGGATTTGATATTGCTTCTATTCAAAGTTTAAAGTTTAATAATCTAGCATACAACTGATTCACCCCCCCCCCCCCCTCTCAGTTGTATTGTGGATGGTTATTCCTAACACATATTAGAATAAATGAAAGGAAAATTACAAATAGAATAATTCATAATGAAAAGATTATATAAATTTTACAGAGGAGGTGGATCAAATAGCTATAGGAGAGATGAAACAAGAGTATTTAGAGGAACCTATTTCAAGTGTGGGGGAGAAGGACACTAATCCTTTGAATGTACTCAAAGAAATTTACGCAAGAGGATTGACAGTGGTGGTAGAAATTCTTTTGTGGAAGAAGAATCCAAGGAACCATTGAACCAACCCAAACATGGAGAATCCCTAATGATAATAAGTGTCCTATTTCATGAAGAACCGAACCAAGATTCATTGCTAAGGATAAGTTTTTTTAAGACAAGATGCAAAGTAGAGGGAAAATGTTACAAAGAGATTACTAATAGTGGTATCTCAGACAACCTAGCATCTGAAGAACTAGTGATAAAATTGTATTTACAGAGATTGAAGCATCTGAAACCTTATCAAATTGCATGGGTAAAGGATGAAAATAGGGTACTAGTAAGTGAACAATGCCTAGTGAAATTTAAAATAGGATCTTATCATGATGAAGTACTTTTTGATGTTATGCCTATGGATGTGTGTCATATCTTGTTGGGAAGACCTTGGTAGTATGATAAACAAGATTTACATGATGGGAAAAAGAATAGGTATAATATTGTTGCAAATGGGATGAAACAAGTGTTGTTACCCTTAGTTGAAATTCTTAAGAATGAGAATAGTACCAATGTTAGAGTTTGTTTGGTTGAAGGTCAGAAATTCTTGGATGGCTTGAAAAATGATAATGTGTGTTATGCTCCTAAGAATCCTGATATAGAATCAGTATAAAAACAACCTGAAGGGATAAAATAATTATTGAATGACTATAAGGACATAATCTCTGATAATGTGTCTAATAAATTACCATCTGTGATAATTATGAACTATTGAATGGACCTGATTCTTGGAGAAATTTTACCGAATAAAGAAACACATTAGATGACACTAGTAGAAAATGAGGAACTGAATAGACAAGTACAAGAGTTGTTGAAGAAAGGTTTGATCAAGGAGGGCTTGAGTCCTTGTATAGCACCTATAGTATTATCAATGAAGAAGAATGGGGAATGGAGGATGTGTACTAATTCTAGAGCCATTAACAAGATCATTGTGAAGTACCAATTTCCTTTTCC
This sequence comes from Chamaecyparis obtusa, assembly GCA_027943335.1. NCBI lineage: Eukaryota > Viridiplantae > Streptophyta > Pinopsida > Cupressales > Cupressaceae > Chamaecyparis > Chamaecyparis obtusa. Next base: position 873,013 of record BSBK01000367.1, read on the forward strand.
TATGATGGATGATATAATCGATTGTTTAAGTAGAGCTAGATATATCACAAAGATAGACCTAAAGAGTAAATGTGATCAAATCAAAATTAGAGGGGAGATGAGTGTAAAATTGCATTCAATATAAATGAAGGATTATATGAATGGTTGGTGATGCCTTTCATATTAACTAATGCACCGAGTACTTTCATGAGGTTAATGAATGAGGTATTGAAGAAATTCTTGGGTAAGTTTGTGATTGTTTATCTTGATGACATTATGATTTTCAGTAAAAGAAAGGGAGATCATTTTTTGTATCTGAGACATGTGTTGTAGATATTCGGAGAAGAGAAGTTGTTTTTAAACATCAAAAAGTGTTATTTTATGAGATAAGAAATAGTGTATTTGGGATTTATGATATCTGAAGAGGGTTTAAAGATAGATATTAAGAAGGTTAAATAAATCATAGAATGTCCTACACATATAAATTTTGGAGAAGTAAGATCATTTCATGGATTGGTAAGCTTTTACAAAAAGTTTATTACAAATTTTAGTTTGGTTTGTAACCCTGTGGCTGAGATAATGAGAAGGGACATAAAAGAATTCAAGTGGATGCAAGGAGTGCAAAGGATCTTTGACTTGTTGAAGTAGAAGGTGACTAAACAACCTTTACTAGGACTTCAATAAAGTTTATAAAGTGGACTATGATGCAAGTGTAAATGCAATTGGGGCAGCCTTGACTCAAGAAGGTAGACTGATTGCTTATTTTAGTGATAAGTTAAATGATTCCAAGAGAAGATATTTAGTTTATGATAGAATTTCATACCATAGTTAAATATTTGAAGAAATGGAGACATTACTTATTTCCTAATGGGTTTTTTTTTTACATCGATCATCAAGCATCACAATATCTAAACAATCAAAGTAAGTTGAATCAGACATATGAGATGGGTTGAATTCTTACAAAGTTATACCTTTGTGTTGAAGCATGGGAGTGGTAGAACAAATAAGGTCATTGATGATTTGAGTAGAAGAAGAACCTTGTTGAAAAATATGAGAGTTGAAGTATTGGGATTTGATGAGTTGAAGACTTTGTATAAATATGACCCTAACTTTTTTGAACCTTGGAAAGATTGCAGAGAACCCACTTTATCGAACTAAAGAAAATCATTAGACAATTTCATCCAAGATGGTATATTATATAGAGGAATTCATTTGTGTATACCTACAAGTTATTTTAAGGATAATCTAGTTAAGGAGAAACATTGTGGGGGCTTAGCTAGATACTTTGGTATTAACAAGATAGTGGCTTTAGTAAGTAAAAATTACTTTTGGCCTCAAATTCATAAGGATGTAAGAAATTTTGTTCAAATTTGTAGACTTTGTCAAGTGGAAAAAGGAAGTAGTCAAAATGTTGGATTGTATACACCTTTGACCATAGAAAATAGACCTTGGGAAGATATTAGCATGGATTTTATACTTGGATTACTGAAAACACCAAGAGGTTATGGTTCTATATTTGTGATAGTGGATAGGTTTTCAAAGATGGCTCATTTCATACCTTGTAAGAAGACAACAAATGTTGTACATGTAGCTGACTTATTTTTCAAGGAGATTGTGAGGTTGCATGGATTACCTAAGAGTATAGTTTCAGATAGGGATAGTAAGTTTTTTGGTTATTTATGAAGGACCCTTTGGAAGAAGATGAAGAAAGAATTTAATTTTAGTTCTACATTTCATCCATAGACAGATGGACAAACAGAGGTAGTGAGAAATAGTTTGGGTAACTTACTAAGATGTTTTCTTGGAGAAAGACTCAAAATTGGGATTTAGTTCTAGCACAAGTAGAGTTTTCATATAACAATTCAATAAATAGGAGCATAGGGAGGACACCATTTAAGGTATTTACTAGTGTAAATCCTAAAGGAGTGTCAGAGTTGAGGGATATCAGTCATGAAGTCAAGAGGAGTGAAGAAGAAGAAGAATTTTCATAACACGTGCTTACACAATAAGGTTAAACAACATTTGGAGATGGTAAATCAAACATATAAGGATAAAGGGGATATGAAGAGGATACATAAGGAATTCTAAGTAGGGGATGAAGTAATGGTATATCTTAAAAAAGGAATGTTTCTTGTTGGAACATATAACAAACTTAAGATGCGAAAGTTTGGATCGTGTAAGATCTTGAGGAGATTTGATTTAGGAAATGCATATGAAGTGGAGTTGTCAGATGATATGGATATTTCACCTATATTCAATATTGAAAATTTGTATGAAGTATCATGAACTAGATTTTTGTGACACTGATGAATCAGATGTTGAGAAAGGGTATCCTAAGAAGTAAATGGATGAGATAGAATAGATTTTGGATAGTCAATTTGGTAGAACTACAAGGGGCAGATAGTATAAAGAGTATCTTGTCAAATTTAAATATAGACCAATGGAGGATTCTTCATGGATCTCTCAGGTTGAGGTTAACCATCTTGGTTTTCCCTTAGTCCCAAGAAAGTGAGAGGATCACTTTTCAAATAACCTTGGATGTCTGATGCAAGAGAATCTTGGGTTCTTGGAAATCTTGCATCAACCAAAAATATTCATTTTCTATTTTCCTATTAGTTAAGTCTACAAGTTTCTTTCAACATTTATTAGATTTGGATCTTTTGTAGTTGCAAAACTTATGGCATGTTCCTAGACTCTTTCTAATCCTTCTTCTAGGTTCGCATGTCATTTGGTTTCTTCACAAATGAGATCTTGTGGATTCTTGGTTGAACTTAATTGTTCTTCACATTTCTTGACCAGTTTTTATTTTTTGATTTTGGGAAGGAATTTTATGATCAACGAAGCTTGATGGTGCATTTCTTGATGTTAATATGTTTTTGTCTGACCTACTTGAGGGTTCGTGATTCATGTTCTATCAATTAAAGGAAGATCCTTATGATTTGGGTCTTGGCCTATATATGTAATATGTTTTCTTCTCATTGGAAAATGTAATCTTTCTTAGGCAGGCTCAAGGCTTGTGAAGGATTTATAAACTCTTTTAAGTGATTCCTTAGGGTATGATAGAGAAAAAAGAATATGGGATAACCAATAGATCTTAGTAGATGGAGTTTAGAATAGATAGTATAAAAGATAACCTACAAAAGGTTCATGAATCAGCCATGTATTCCTAGAATGTATGGCTGCATATAGCAGGTCCATTGTACTTGATTTTTGGTAATAAGAAGGTTGATCTTACATTATCTCAAGCATATTTTTCTATATTTCTTCCTTTGTGTGACTCTTGATGCAATAATTGGACTGAAATCTCTGAATTCCCTCTATCCTTGACTACACCACTCATAAGTCACTATGTCATAACAATCAGGTTAGATAGTTTTTAAAGAATTGTTACTAAGCTCATCATAAAGATGAGTTGGTTTTTATTCTTTATCAGGTTAGATTGTTTAAGTTCCAATGTTGGAACTTTGTATTCTCCAACATAAGTTGGTATGAAATCTAAAGATCCCAAATTATCATACAGAAGAACACTAGAAGGAGAAGGATCCTCCTCGGGTTTTGGATCTAGATCTTATTTTTATTCAAGAGACGCAAGTGTACTATTTGATTCAGTATGCAAACAACTATTTTTTCTATCATATACATGAAGTGTGTACATCAAATTTTTGTAGATAAACTTGACTTTTTGATGAAGAATTGAAGGAACAATATACATATCATGTAACTAAGGCAGCCCTAAGATTAAATTGTAGCCAAGAGGCCCAGGAATCACATAAATAGGAGTGTTTAGAATAACTAGACCTACCTTAAAATGAAAGGTGATAATGCCCAATTTTTTCTTAGAAACATTATCAAATCCATGAATAGGAATGTAATTATGTTTTATAGTTTAAACATCAACTTTGATCTCTTTCAACATGTGTATACTACAAACATTTACTCTTGAGAAATTATCAATTAAAGTTCTATGAGTTAGATTATCATTGATAAGGATAGCAACCATAAGAGCATCATATTGATCTTGGATTTCTTTAGAAGTTAAATCATCTTGAGAAAAAATAATTTGAGGTTTGTTGATAGTTGTATTCATGCATTCCAAGATGGAAGTGATATTATCTTGCCTAGGAGGTAGGAGAGTTACATTTTGAGATGATTTTTGTAGAGTTTCATGATAAGTAGATGAGGCTTGAAGGATTTTCCAAAGAGATATATTGGTAGGAGTGACATGGATTTGTTCTATTAAGTCATACTCCTTTCCAAGATTTTACGAAAAAATGGGTGGAGGAGGAAGAATGGGTCAAGAAGGAGGAAGAGAAGTTATAACAACTAGATTAGTAGGTTGAGGATTGTTTCTTGTGCGATAGGTGTGAACCACCACATGATAATCCTTAATAAACTCCAAAGGATTGCTAGATTTTCCCTTTATAGTTATAATTGTCTTATTCAAGGTTTGAAAAGAACTTTTTTTATTATATCCTTTAACTGTAATCACAGGTGTAGTGAAAGTTTGAGAAGAATATTGAGGATAACCCTTAATAGTAACCACAGTTTTTTTAGGTGTTTGGAATGAATTCGATTGAGTGTATCCTTTGATGGTTATCACTATTATCATAACTGATAATAATGTTTATTTGATGGAATTGATGATGAAGACCAACCAAGATCAGAGGAATACATGATGATAGTAGAAAGGTTATATTAGTTATTGTCTTGTCATTGATGTCAAGAAATTGACTTTTTGTTTATATTATGTTTCCAAATCATTCGTTAATGATAGAAGATGAATGAGTTAAGGAGAAGAAGAAATGATAATTTGTGAAGTTATAGAACTTAAATGGGAAATTGATATAGATTGGACAATGATTTGATTATGTTGATATAATTTTTTTCTACCTAACATATGATTATGTTAAGTCAATAAAGAATAGTGATGAAGATTTGACAACTTGATAAGATAAGTCATTTTGGCTACCAAGATGGAAACATCACTTGATAAGGTAAAGGTAAAAAGAAGGTCAATCGATAAAGTGGAAAGGTTTAGGCACTAAGTGATATAACTGAAATTCTAAGTGAAGAACACCAAGCAAGGAAAAGATATTAAATATGGATGGAATCAACATTTAATGATTAGCTATGTTGATCTGTATGATCCTAATGATGATGAAAGTTAGTTACAAGATATCTAAAATTATGAAAATTCAAGATGAAGATCTACGGAAAGATCTAAGCGGCATAAAGGATGGAACAAGTTCCTAGAAAAGTTCAAGTTCCTAGGTGAAAACACAATGTGTTACTGAGATTTGTTTTCAAGGTATAATGAATTGAATGGTCAAGATTGATTAAAGGAAAATGTAATAGATGAGATTAAGAGACAAAAATTGTATATATAAAGGATGATCTTGTATGCACAAATAGTTGGCAAACTGAATAGTTGAAGGGCTATCGACTACTACAGTAAAAAAGGAATAGACAGATTCTAAATGGGAAAATAGTGATTTGATGAAGCATTGATGCCAGTAGATAATGAATAATTGAAGAGAAGATTGAAGAGAACATAAGGATCTAATTGACCAAAGATAGTTACACATCTACAGGTTAATTTTATTGTTGTTGCTTATTAGCATTTGTAATAGAGAAATCTCTTAACAGAGTGAACTTAACAGTCTTATTGTAAAATCCTTGAGAAAGGTGACATTCTAAAGAGTGTTTAAAGCCCTCTAACAAGGCCACTCCTAACAAAGTGAATATCCTAATAGATCTCAGGAAAATCTCTTAACTGGGTCACACCTAACAGTGTGCATTGTAATCTTTAACCAGATTGGCTTTTAACCAGGCATACTTCAGAAGAGTATATTTCTTAGTAGGTGACAATTCCCATAGTGGTTTTTCCCAAAGCTAGGTTTCCACGTTAAATATTGGTGTTACACATTGTGAATGATTTTTTTGAATGATTTACTGATTGATATAGTTTATTTACTATTGTTAGTAAATAATGAACTTTGTTTCTACCGAGTAGTTACCGAGTTAATTATAGAAACATTTTATAGGTATATTGGATCAGGAATTATTGATTCACCCCCCCCCCCCCCTCTCTATAATCCAACAATTGGTATCAGAGCTAGTACTCTGAAGAGATAAGTTTAAAGACTTGAGTAAAAGATCTGAAGATGTATAGGAGAGAGGTGTCTAATTTGAACAAGGAAAGTTTCTCAACATGGAAAATAAGAATGAAATTGTATCTATCTAGGATTGGATAATATGCCATGTATCTACTAGAAAATGAATACTCTCCACTACCTACTCAACCCTTGACAGTTGATCAAATGAAAGAAAAGCAGGAACATAACTCAATTATGATAGATAATGCTTCTTCACTCTCTGATGTTGAATTCAATGATATCAAAGATTGTGTTAATTCAAAAGAGATATGGGACATGCTTACACTTATCTATGGAGGAGATAAACATGTACAAAAAGATAAGGTTGATAGCTTGAGAGGAAAGTATGATGAGATGAGAATGAAAGATGAAGAGAACATCACACAATATAGCATTTGAATTGAGGAAGTTGTGAGTTCCATCATAGGTACTGGTGGATCACTAACTACTGAATAAGTGGTGAGTAAAATCTTGAGAAATCTATCTTATAAGTATGTTATTAGAGTATCTACAATTGAGGAATTGAGATCTATACTGAACAATATTGTTACTCTTGAAGCTCTAATCGGTAAATTGACTGCATTTGAGTTAAGCAATTATGATAATAGTCTACCAACCATTGAGACATCCTTCAAGTCATTGGTGAGCATTGGAACATCAAGAAAAGAAAGAGATAATCATAGTAATTCACATGGAAATGATTATGACAATATCTTGACCGAAGAGAAAGAACAAGAAGAGTTGGAAGCACTTTTGGCTAACCAACTACCTAGAGAAAAAGGAAAGTATAAAGTTAACTTACCATTAAAATATTTTAATTTTAATAAGATTGGACATATTGCATCTAGATGTCCTAACAATGACAAAAATGATAAGAATGATGAAAAAGACAAACGAAACTGAATATTCGGAGATTTTAAGGAAAAATGAAAGAAGTATTGCTACCTAGCTGAGGAAGGTGTAACTGATGATGAATTTGATGATACCGACAAAGACTATGAAGTTGTCTTTATTGTAATAAAGGAAGAATCGGGTGAATAAAAAGGTCAAAGATGAAAAAACACTTATGTCTCATGTAAGTAAACTAGACCCTTGGACTATTGATAGTGGTTATTCACACCATATGACTTGTGATATTGATAAATTTGATAACCTAGAAGAGTATGATGGAGAATTTGTCAGATTTGACAATAACGCTCTATGTCATGTGAAAGTTAAAGGATCAATTGTGTTAAATGATATGATGAAATGTAATGATGCATATTGGATTAGAGGACTGAACTATAATATTTTGAGTGTTGTACAATTGAACAATACTGGCCACCAATAGAAATTTCAGAATAGAAAAGTTAAGATCTATGGTGTTGATGGAGATATAATTGGAACAGGAGGAAAATCAAGAGGTAATTTTTTTTATCTTGATACTGATGCAAAGAGTTTCTTATTTGTTAAAACTAAAGATATATGGTTATGGCATAAGAGACTGTGTCATGTAAATTTTGATAACTTGATCAAATTGAGTAAGATTAGTAGAATCAGAGCACCACCGAGATTAAGAAAACCTGATAAAGCTATGTGTAAAGAATGTCAAGTTAGTAAGATGACCAAGTCAAGTTTTCTAAGTATATATTATTCTACAACTGGTATTCTAGAATTGGTTCACACTAACCTTTGCAGTCCTATGAAAGTTCAAAGCTACTATATAGATTGGTACTTTATTTTGTTTGTTGATGATTATTCAAGAATGATGTTTTTTATTTTTTAAAAGAAAAATCTGATGCATTTTAAATGTTTAAGTGGTATAAGGCTAAAGTTGAAAAAGAAATAGGCAAATAGCTTAAGTGTTTGAGATTTGATAGAGGAGGTGAATTTATCTCTGATGAATTTATTGTCTTCTACAATGAGCATGGAATTAAAAAATAGGTGTCTACATCGAGGATTCCACAACAGAATGGAATAGCTGAGAGAAGAAACAAATCTATTGTTTACTATGTTAGAACCTTATTGATTGATAAAAATATTACACAAACATTATGGAGAGAAGTTATAATTATTGTAGTTTACACTCTCAACTGAATATAGTTGAATAAAGGTACAAACAAGATACCCTATGAACTATGGTTTGGACACACACCGAATTTAAGTTATTTCAAGATCTTTGGTAGTAGGTGTTATGTACTAAAAGATTCTAGAAATGGAAAGTTTGATTCTAAAGGTGATGAAAGAATATTTCTTGGTTACTTATCAAAGAGAAAAGCATATAAATGTTTAATAAAGGATTATAAAAAAATAGTTGAAAGTGAAAATGTAAGAGTTGATGAATTTGCAAAAAGGAATGAAGAGGATAGTAAAAAAGAACCTGAGGACTAAAAAAAAATTTATGTATGTACAAGATGGAAATTTGGTTGATACAACTAAGTAGCCACAAGAAGAAACCAATGAACAAGATGAGCCTCCACCGAGAGATGAAAACACTGATGAACATTCTACCAAAATTGTATTAGCAAAGTATGTGAGAAGATACCACTCACCGAGTAGAATAATTGGAGAAAAGAATTCAGGAGTCTTGACAAGAAGTAAGTTGAAAGATAACACATGTTTGATTTTTGAATTTGAGTCTAGATTAGTAAAGGATGCACTAGAGAATGAAGATTGGATGAATGCAATGAAAGAATAAATAGATCAAATTGAAAAGAACAATACATGGTCACTGGTACTGAGACCTAAAGATAAGAATGTGATTGGAACAAAATGGATTTTCAGAAATAAACTCAATGAGAAAGGAGATGTGATCATAAATAAAGAAAGATTAGTCTACAAATGGTATGCACAAGAAGAAGGTATTGATTATAGTGAAATTTTTCCAATGTTGCTAGATTAGAAGTTAAAAGAATATTACTTTCATATGCTTCCTACAAAGGATTTAAAGTTTATCAAATGGATGTTAACTCTACATTTCCAAATGGTATTCTTGAAGAAGAAGTCTAATTGAATAACATGATGGATTTGTTGAAAAGAAAAATAGAAACATGGTCTGCAAACTGCATAGCTTTATATGGATTGAAGTAGGCTCCCCGAGCATGGTATGAAAGACTTCACTCTTATTTAGTTAATATTGGATTTGAAAGGACTAGTGATAACAATAATTTATACTTAAAATGTGACAAATCTGATGAAATTATGATTGCTGAGATATTTGTTGATGACATTATATTTGGTGGTAATGAGATAATGTCTAAATCATTTTCTAAGGAAATGAGAAAGGAATTTGAGATGTCTATGATAGGAGAGATAAAATTCTTTATTGGAATTCAAATTCAACAAGCAAAGGATGGGATCTACAGACTTCTACTAACATAGCAATAATATGTCTTCCCATGTGTATTAAGCTACGAATTATTAATAAATCCAATTCTTGAATCGTACGGGGCAAAGAAGTTACAATTGTTTTAATATCTTGGGGGAAACTGATTGTGTGACCACTATCTTTGTATTTCCTACTATGAGCATGAGTGACTTGTGAAATTGGATTAACACATGCAATGAGCATCTCTTCAACTTGTGTGAGGACCCTCAAAAAATTTGGTTGTTCTAGTGGGTCCATATTGTTGCCTATAGAGAACCAATGTATTCCTTTCTCAGCAATGCATCTCCAAGTGAAACCGGTGGGGGTGCAATGAACATGCATACGAGGGTAGCACTCCTTACATATACTACATGTGTGAAACTTTGAAAGAGAATCTCTTCTAGTTCTAAATGCCTTAGTTGTCTCCAAAAAGTAAAAGGACATATTCTTATCCATGCCAAGAAGTGAAAGTGGATGTTGAGGCATCTTTGTAGGAAGATGTGTTTCAATGGGCACAAAGGATGGTTCATTTTGGGATCTTGTAGAAGGTTGTAATTGGGGAGGGAATGGGTGGTTTAGTGTTTGACAAGGATGTTGAATGTGTGTAATGGGATGACATGCACTTAGTTATTCTCTATGGAGAGCATAATACAAGCTTCTTTTATAGGACTGCAGTTGAGTGCGGGTAGGTTGGACAAGCGGAAGACCAGAAACTAGTAGATCTGTAACTGGATTTGGAGGGTTCTGTGTAGGAAGTTGTATTTCACTGGGCATACACAAAAGTTAACCTTGGGCATTTTTAGAAGCTTGCAAGTGTGAATGGAGTGGTTGGCTTGGTGATTGGTGTGGACGGTTTGCACGTTGAATGGAATGATGCACACTTATTTCTTCTCTATGGTGAGCATAATACAGGTGTCTTCTTTCACGTGATCAAAGATCTATGGGCCTACTTTGGTTCATATGTCTTTCAAAATCTTGTACATTTGAGTTCATTTTATGGATTACAAATAAGAGGGAAAACATATGGTCACTATGTTACCACATTGAATTAGTTTAACATCTAAGATTATCTATATCAACATGAAAATTACATATAGATTTCAAGCATATCTTAACTAGAAATTGTAAATTCTTGTCTTGGCACTACTATAGAGTATAGTTCAATGCACGATTTTATCACGATGCATGTTGTAGTAGTAAGTCAATTTGGTGACAAAGAAAGTAACTGTGTATGAGAATCAAAAAATTCAAACACCTCGAGTGAGCCACATAAGTAAGTTTCCCTCAAGTTATAGAAGAATCAAAAATTCATAGTGTGTGGAATATGAACTATAGACAAAACAAATCAAACTTATTTACATGACCATCCATAGCATGAGTAGTATACCTTTTAGAGTTCATATGTAAACCTTAAATACAAGTATTATTTATAGATAATGTATGAAACAAGTTTTGAAGGGGTCTTGGAACCCTGTACATAGAAAGATGGCACATAGTTATGATTCAATAGAAAGTAGAAGACAAGGGATAATTACAAAGGCCCCTAAAAAAAGTACTTTTATTTAGGTACTATTTTGTGCAAGGAAGGCAGAGTGTAGGTATTTCACGTAACAAAAATTTGATTTCATCGGTGAGATTAGCCTTAGCAACTTCTAAAATTGTTATCTTCATATGTTCTTCATTGTTATATGTTTCCATTGTGGCTGATAGGGTGAAGAGAAATTGATTGTATCTATAGACACTCAAAAATGGGCAAGTGCTTTTAAATCAAAATTTCAAAATCTCATCAAAATGCACTAATTCTCGTCAAAAAGGATCAAATCAAATTTAAATGGACATTTATTAAATCAAATTGGACAAAATCATTAAATCAAAGGAAAAATCAAATAATGACATTAAATAATTAAATCAAAGCTTAAAGGAGTGAAAAAAATTACATAATTGATTTTAATCAATTAATTGTATAGTTGTTAAATCAAAAATCAAATTGAACCTATTCCCTTACATGGCTAATTTAATTAATTAATGGAATTTAGTTAATCCTAATATCTTTCAACAAAAAATTGAGCAACCAATGAGAATTGAGGAAAAAAAGAAATAAATCACTCAAAAATAATGAATCTCAATCACTCATTTCAACTTTTGATCTCAAACACTCAATTTTGTCCTTTTGTCCAAAGCTTTGAGACAAACATTTAAATTGTCCCCCCATTTAAAAACATTGCAAAGTTTTTGACTCAACCAAAGGTAAATCATGGTTAATTCACTCTACCCCCTACCCTTGGGAATTTACTATAAATAAGAGTCATTTTGAGAGCAATAAGAGAAAAGAGAATTAGAGAGCAAAGCATTGTTATTATAGGCATTTTATGAGCATTTGATAGAAATTGAGAGCATTTGGCATTATCATTTCAATTTATCATTGCATAATGGATCATAGTGAGCTAGATTAAGCATTGTAGCATCATAGTTTTCTCATTTAGAACTGTCACTAGTGGAGATTAAGCTGAGAGCTCTACTTACCACATCTAATTAGAGAACCATGAGATGTCATGGATTTTAGTTTCAATTCTTAGTTAAATTTGCATTGTATTTTCTTTGAATTTTTAGTTAAATATCCTAATTTCATGAAGGTGTTTAGCATACACACAAAAATGGTGCCCACTGTGGGGCTTTGAGCCTCATTTCTAACATTTTCATCATATTTTGTGTGTTTGTGTCTTCACTTTTATGTGGATTTTTGTAGAAAGTAGGTGAAATGACACATATGAAGAATTAATTAATGTTTGTGCTCACTATTTTGCCGCTTAATAGCAGTTAACTTCCGCTTGCTAGATAAATTGTCACGCCTGAGAGATAAATTGTCATGCTCAGGAGTGTAAAGTGATGCCTATGACAAGAGAAGTGCCGCTTATTCGCTGTCTTCTACCACCTGTGACAAGCTTTACAACATAATTTACTGCAAACTGCCATGCCTAGTATCTTTTAAATAACACCTAGTTTTTGTGAATTGCCGCTTTAAATAGCTCATCTTACACAGTTTGCATTACTTTTTACACCTAGTATATAAATTGTTATGCCTGCTAAACTTTAAATGTCACCTGTGTCACTGGAAAGTGACGCCTGCTATAGTTAAAGTCATGCCTGCTAACATTTTAATCATGCATATTAGCTAAACAATGACGCTTACTACTTTTTGCTTTCATTTGTTGTCAGATTAATAAGTTCAGTTATCTTATTCCTTGTCTATATTTTTTTACTGCAGATGAGAAAACACAGAAAGGTTCAAAAACTAGAGAGCAAGTTCAACCACGAAGGCAAGGCTTTAGCTAGGAAGATCAAGAAGGAAAAATTTGATCACATCAAATCAATTCTTGAGGAGTCACAAGAAGAAGAAAATCAGGTATATCAGAACTATCTCAAAATTGTAGAAGCTTACAAAACTAAATTTGTATCACTCATGTTGGTTAGAAATCTCATCTTTTGTTTTTTACCCCAAATTTATGGATGATTTTGAAAATTTGTTGTCTTCAGGGTTTGCTAGGTCTAATTGCCTTTGAAAAATCATAAAACCCTAGTTTGGGTCATCAGCGTTCTAATTCTTTGTTACTTTATCAAATGACTTAAGTCTTAAATTTGCATGTGCGCTTCTATTTTCCTCTTAGTCACTGATTCTCCATAAGGTTCAAGAATATTCCCTTTTGATGAAGGGTGCTCCCCTTAATACCACAAACACATAACAGAAATAGAGAAACAACAACAATAATATGCAAGAACAGAAAATTGGATTCTTATTATCTCCACAAATGTGGAATTACAAACTTTTTGAATTACAATATGCAAAGCCACATGGGCATTCCCTTACCATATTCTATAGGACAAAGCCTTTAATCAATACCCAGAACTGCCCTAGAAAACACTACGGGCCTTCTTTATATAGGCAATTTCCACCGCCCGAGAAGGTTCTAGAAATTTAGCCCTTAGGGCCGACCAAACTTAGAATTATTTTATTTTACAATTTATTACATCAAATTCGGCTCAAAATTAGTTTTGAAACCCAAACAGAAATTTTGAAGAAAAATTATTTTTCGCAATTTCAGGTGACCCAACTTCCAAAGACCATAAGTCATCACCCGTTGACCCGATTGGCTATTATAACCCCATTCTGGAAATGCCACAAAGCGCTCTATAGGCTTGATCATCAAAAACCACCTGTCACCCAATTTTTAAACCTCATTCAGGGCCTCTAAAGCCTTCAAAACTGAGTTTGAAGTTTTTGTACCCTACTGCCAATACCGAAAATCTTCAATATCTTCAAAACTAGACCTGATCTAGCCATGAAATTTTGCTGGCAGGCTGATATGATTGAGATGAACCTCCATATGTAAAATTAGAACATTCTGAGATTGTAAGACCAACTTACTAAAAATAGCAAGTTTCCATAAATAACAACTCTGCACAAGATAGCCCTTATTGAATACAAAAAACATAAATATTTTTGGGTGATGCAAGATTGCTCTTACACCCAGGATGCTCCTGCATCAGACACCCAGGGTAATTTGAGAAGTGACCCTGTCATGACTCAGGTGTGTAGAGGAACACCAAGATGATTAACCTCCTCCTTCGTTAGCCATGATGAATCTTCAATAGGTCATCCTTTCCATTTGACCAAATACTCTTCATATGTCCTGTTCCTTGTGCTTCTGCCAACACGACTGTCTAGTATGTCTTCAATCTCCTTGATATCTGAACTGGTTACTGGAATACTCCTGCATCAGTATTAATTTTCCTTGAACCCAACCACTTCAATCTACATTTCTATCATCATAGTTGCCTTCTACTAAGAGCATCCACAACCCTGTTAGACTTTCCACTCTTGTGTTTCAAAACAAATGTATAACTTTGCAAAAACTCAACCCATTTCAAATGCCTCTGATTCAACTTTCCTTGACTATTCAAATATTGCAAAGCTTGATGATTAGTATACAAAACAAACTCCTTAGGAAGCAGATAGTGCCTCCACTTTTTCAATGCCTGAACTATAGCATAAAATTTTTGATCATAAACAGAATATTTTCTCTTGGCATCATTTAACTTCTCACTGAAATAATCAATGGCTTTACCTTCTTGGCTCATAATAGCTCCTATTGCAGTACCACTAGCATCACAATCTACTTGAAACACCTTATTAAAATCTGGAAGTGCTAAAACAGGTTGTTCTATAACTTTTTGTTTCAACAATTGAAAACTTTTTTCTACCCCATTAGTCCACTTAAACTCTTTTCTATGCCCTCTCATTATTTCAGTCAAGGGTCCACAAATACTACTAAAATTTCTAATAAACTTTCTGTAAAAGCTAGCCAAACCATGAAAAGATCTTACCTCAGTAGCACTCCTTGGAGTAGGTCATTCAAGGATAGCCTATACCTTCTCTGGGTCTATTTTTAGACCTTCTGCTGAAACTACAAATCCCAAATACATTAACTCTTTCTTCACAATACTACACTTCTTCAAATTAATCAACAATTTTTCATCTCTCAACTTCTCAAACACCATACGAATATGCATCATATGTTCCTCCAATGTCTTGCTAAAAATCAAAATATCATCTAGGTAAACAATGACAAACTTACCCATAAATTCTTTCAAAACCTCGTTCATGAGCCGCATGAAAGTGCTCCGTGCATTGGTTAGCCCAAAAGGCATGACTAACCACTCATACAGTATTTCCTTTGTCTTGAAGGCAGTCTTCCATTCATCTCCTTCTCTGATCTAAATCTAGTGATATCCACTCTTCAGATCTATCTTTGAAAAATGCACTGCTCCACTCAAACAATCCATAATATCATCCATTCGTGGCAATGGAAACCTATACTTGATTGTGATCTTGTTTATTGCTCTGGAATCTGTACACATCCTCCACTCTCTATTCTTCTTTGGTGCTAATACCACTGGTACAGCACAGGGACTCAGACTCTCTCCAATCAACCCCTTCTGCAATAACTTGTGTACTTGTCTGTTCAAGTCTTCACTTTCTGCCGGTGTCATTCTGTGTGCTACCTTGTTTGGAAAACTAGCCCCTGGAATCAAATCCATCTGATGATTGATCTTCCTTATCAGTGGTAATCCATCAGGTACATTATCAGATACAATATCTTGAAACTCATTCAACAAATATGCAACCTCTACAGGTACATCCTCTACTTCTTCTTTACCAACTTTTAGAATTAAAGCAAAACACACATGCTCATGCCTGATACCATCTAGGAATTTTCTTCCATCAACAAATGTTATTCTTGCATTACCACATACCTTTTCTTCGGTCTCCTTCAATGGCTTTAGCTTATGTCGCACTCCATCCTTTGTCAAAGAATAGGTATTCGCACGACTATCGTGTACAGCACATCTGTCAAACTGCCATGGTCTACCCAACAACATATGACATGCATCCATAGAGATGATATCACATAGTACCTCATCTTGGTACCCACCAATCTTGAACTTTACCAGGCACTGTTCACTAACCATGACCTTGTGGTCATCCTACACCCAGGCAATCTGATATGGATGTGGGTGTTTCTGTCTCTTGAGCTTCAACTTCATCACCATCTCTTCTGACACTAAATTTTTAGTGCTTCCACTATCGATAATCACATCACATCATTTACCCTCACACTTCCATCTAGTGCGAAATAGGCTCCTCCTTTGTTTAGGTTCATTCTCACCACTCAGCAAGACTCTTCTGTTAATTAGTGTTTCTCCTTTTTTAGCATCTTCAGAATTTGATGATCTAGCATCTTCATCTACATGTGCAACTCTGGCCTAGCCTTCATTTCTCCTCTCTATTCTACCTTGGCACTGAGGACATTCAAATGCCCTATGACCTTCTTCTCCATAGTGAAAACATGTTCCACGGAAGCCTCCTCTTCCAGACCCTTGTCCCCTTCCTCTTCCTCTCTGATCTCTATTACTCTGATCCTGGAAATGATTAGAATTATTTCCTCTCTGATTCTGACTGCTACTGGCCTCATCCTTCTTTTTCGGATCTTCATTTCGACCACCATATGACTGTCCACCAGATCTTCCACCATTACCTCTTCCATTTTGTCTGCTCTCAAACTTCTTGTTCAGCTTTTCCTCTACTTTTAGGAAAAATTGGTATGCCTCCTCAATACTATTCATTCAAACCAGATTCAACTCCTCCTGAATGCTTGGCCTTAACCCATTAAGGTATTAGGAAACTTTCTCCTTATCAGCTTCTGCATGGCCTATTCTGATGAGGAGTCGATAGAACTCCTCTGTATACTCCTGAACAGATCTTCCTGTTTGCTTCAAACTTTGCATTTTCTTTAGTAGGTCAAGCTCATAATCAACAGGAATGAACTATCACCTCAATTTATCCACCATCCGATCCCATCTTGTGATTTTATCTTTCCCTCTCCTATTTCGCTCCAATTGAATTTCTTGCCATCAGATCTTCGCATGACCTTTCAATCTGGCCTTCACAAATTTGACCATATCAGGATACTCAACATCTTCATATTCAAAATATTCTTCACATTCATTGATCCAGTTGATCAATTCCTCTTGGTTAAGATTTTTAGAAAATGTAGGAACCTCAATCTTAGGTCTTTTCCCAATCTTGGAAATCGCTCGAAAAAGTCTTTCTTCCTCCTGGTTCACAATTTCAGCTTCTCCTTCTTGATATTCTTCTTCGGATTCATCCTCATTTTCATCTCTGACTTTAAGATTAATTCCTCTGTGAATCTCTTCTTGCAATGCTCGCACTTGTCTCTACAGCTCTCTAACCTCAGGTGTCATAGCACCAGCTCTTCCGCCATGTTCTCTTTGTGGAGGCATTTTCATGATGCGCGCTAAAACCCTAACCACGGTCCTGGTGCAAACTGCCTCAAAGTCAACGATCTATTTACACACTCAAAAACTCTTGCTCTGATACCACTAGATGAAGGGTGCTCCCCTTAATACCACAAACACATAACAGAAATAGAGAAACAACAACAATAATATGCAAGAACAGAAAATTTGATTCTTATTATCTCCACAAATGTGGAATTACAAAGTTTCTGAATTACAATATGCAAAGCCACATGGGCATTCCCTTACCATATTCTGTAGGACAAAGCCTTGAATCAATACCCAGATCTACTACCCAGAACTGCCCTAAACAACACTACGGGCCTTCTTTATATAGGCAATTTCCACCGCCCGAGAAGGTTCTAGAAATTTAGCCCATAGGGCCGACCAAACTTAGAATTATTTTATTTTACAATTTATTACATCAAATTCGGCTCAAAATGAGTTTTGAAACCCAAACAGAAATTTTGAAGAAAAATTATTTTCTGCCATTTCATTGTGACCCAACTTCCGAAGACCATAAGTCATCACCCGTTGACCCGATTGGCTATTATAACCCCATTCTAGAAATGCCATGAAGCGCTCTACAAGCTTGACCAATGCATAGCACCCATCCATCACCCAGTTTTTCAACCTCATTCGGGGCCTCTAAGGCCTTCAAAACTAAGTTTGAAGTTTCTGTACCCTGCTGCCAATACCGAAAATCTTCAATATCTTCAAAACTAGACCTGATCTAGCCATGAAACTTTGCTGGTAGGCTGATATGACTAAGATGAACCTCCATATGTAAAATTAGAACATTCTGAGATCGTAAGACCAACTCACTAAAAATAGCAAGTTTCCATAAATAACAACTTTGCACAAGATAGCCCTTATTGAATACAAAAAACATAAATATTTTTGGGTGATGCAAGATTGCTCTTACACCCAGGATGCTCCTGCATCAGACACCTGGGGTAATTTGAGAAGTGACCTTGTCATGACTCAGGTGTGCAGAGGAAAACCAAGATAGTTAACCTCCTCCTTTGTTAGCCATGATGAATCTTCAATAGGTCGTCCTTTCCATTTGACCAAATACTCTTCATATGTCCTGTTCCTTGTGCTTCTGCCAACATGACTGTCCAGTATGTCTTCAATCTCCTTGATATCTGAACTGGTTGCTAGAATACTCCTGCATCAGTATTAATTTTCCTTGAACCCAGCCACTTCAATCTGCATTTCTGTCAGCAATAGTTGCCTTCTGCTAAGAGCATCCGCAACCCTGTTAGACTTTTCACTCCTGTGTTTCAAAACAAATGTATAACTTTGCAAAAACTCATCCCATTTCAAATGCCTCTGATTCAACTTTCCTTGACTATTCAAATATTGCAAAGCTTGATGATCAGTATACAAAACAAACTCCTTAGGAAGCAGATAGTGCCTCCACTTTTTCAATGCCTGAACTATAGCATAAAATTCCTGATCATAAATAGAATATTTTCTCTTGGCATCATTTAACTTCTCACTGAAATAAGCAATGGCTTTACCTTCTTGGATCATAACAGCTCCTATTGCAGTACCACTAGCATCACAATCTACTTGAAACACCTTATTAAAATCTGGAAGTGCTAAAACAGGTTGTTCTGTAACTTTTTGTTTCAACAATTGAAAATTTTTTTCTGCCCCATTAATCCACTTAAACTCTTCTCTATCCCCTCTCATTGTTTCAGGCAAGGGTCCACAAATACTGATAAAATTTCTGTAAAAGCTAGCCAAACCATGAAAAGATCTTACCTCAGTAGCACTCCTTGGAGTAGGTCATTCAAGGATAGCATCTACCTTCTTTGGGTCCATTTTTAGACCTTCTGTTGAAACTACAAATCCCAAATACACTAACTCTTTCTTCACAAAACTGCACTTCTTCAAATTAATCAACAATTTCTCATCTCTCAACTTCTCAAACACCATACGAATATGCATCATATGTTCCTCCAATGTCTTGCTAAAAATCAAAATATCATCTAGGTAAACAATGACAAACTTACCCATAAATTCTTTCAGAACCTCGTTCATGAGCCACATGAAAGTGCTCCGTGCATTGGTTAGCCCAAAAGGCATGACTAACCACTCATACAGTCCTTCCTTTGTCTTGAAGGTAGTCTTCCATTCATCTCCTTCTCTAATCTGAATTTGATGATATCCACTCTTGAGATCTATCTTTGAGAAATACACTACTCCACTCAAACAATCTATAATATCATCCATTCATGGCAATGGAAACCTATACTTGATTGTGATCTTGTTTATTGCTCTAGAATTTGTACACATCCTCCACTCTCCATTCTTCTTTGGTGCTAATACCACTTGTATAGCACAGGGACTCAAACTCTCTCGAATCAACCCCTTCTGCAATAACTCATGTACTTGTTTGTTCAACTCTTCACTTTCTGCCGGTGTCATTCTGTGTGCTACCTTGTTTGGCAAACTGGCCCCTTGAATCAAATCCATCTGATGACTGATCTTCCTTATCGGTGGTAATCTATCAAGTACATTATCAGATACAATATCCTGAAACTCATTCAACAAATCTGCAACCTCTACAAGTACATCCTCTACTTCTTCTTTACCAACTTTTGGAATTAAAGAAAAACACACATGCTCATGCCTGATACCATCTAAGAATTTTATTCCATCAACAAATGTTATTCTTACATTACCACATACCTTTTCTTTGGTCTCCTTCAATGGCTTTAGCTTATGTCACACTCCATCCTTTGTCAGGGAATAGGTATTCACACGACCATCGTGTACAGCACATCTGTCAAACTATCATGGTCTACCCAACAACATATGACATGCATCCATAGAGATGATATCACATAGTACCTCATCTTGGTACCCACCAATCTTGAACTTTACTAGGCACTGCTCACTAACCATGACCTTGTGGTCATCCTACACCCAGGCAATTCAATATTGATGTGGGTGTTTCTATCTCTTGAGCTTCAACTTCATCAC
Source organism: Chamaecyparis obtusa (assembly GCA_027943335.1). Classification (NCBI taxonomy): domain Eukaryota; kingdom Viridiplantae; phylum Streptophyta; class Pinopsida; order Cupressales; family Cupressaceae; genus Chamaecyparis; species Chamaecyparis obtusa. The sequence continues at coordinate 893,365 of BSBK01000367.1, forward strand.
CATCTCTTCTGACACTAAATTGTCAGTGCTTCCACTATCAATAATCACATCACAGCATTTACCCTCACACTTGCATCTAGTGCGAAACAGGCTCCTCCTTTGTTCAGGTTCATTCTCACCACTCAGCAAGACTCTTCTATTAATTAGTGTTTCTCCTCTTTCAGCATCTTCATAATTTGATGATCTAGCATCTTCATCTACATGTGCAACTCTGGCCTAGCCTTCATTTCTCCTATCTATTCTACCTTGGTGCTGAGGACATTCAAATACCCTATGACCTTCTTCTCCATAGTGAAAACATGTTCCACGAAAGCCTCCTCTTCCAGACCCTTGTCCCCTTCCTCTTCCTCTCTGATCTCTATTACTCTGATCTTGGAAATGATTGGATTTATTTCCTCTCTGATTCTGACTGCTACTGGCCTCATCCTTCTTTTTCAAATCTTTATTTTGGCCACCATATGACCGTCCACCAGATCTTCCACCATGACCTTTTCCATTTTGTCTACTCTCAAACTTCTTGTTCAGTTTTTCCTCTACTTTTAGGGCAAACTGGTATGCCTCCTCAATACTATTCATTCAAACCAAATTCAACTCCTCCTGAATGCTTGGCCTTAACCCATTAAGGTATCGGAAAACTTTCTCCTTATCAGCTTCTGCATGGCCTATTTTGATGAGGAGTCGATAGAACTCCTCTGTATACTCCTGAACAGATCTTCCTGCTTGCTTCAAACTTTGCATTTTCTTTAGTAGGTCAAGCTCATAATCAACAAGAATGAACTGTCACCTTAATTTATCCACCATCCGATCCCATCTTGTGATTTTATCTTTCCCTCTTCTATTTCACTCCAATTGAATTTCTTGCCACCAGATCTTCGCATGACCTTTCAATCTGGCCTTCACAAATTTGACCCTATCAGGATCCTCAACATCTTCATACTCAAAATATTCTTCACATTCATTGATCCAGTCGATCAATTCTTCTGGGTTAAAATTTTTAGAAAATATAGGAACCTCAATCTTAGGTCTTTTCCCAATTTTGGAAATCGCCCGAAAAAGTCTTTCTTCATCCTGGTTCACAATTTCAGCTTCTCCTTCTTGATATTCTTCTTCGGATTCATCCTCACTTTCGTCTCTGACATTAAGATTAATTCTTCTGATAATCTCTTTTTGCAATGCTCGCACTTGTCTCTACAGCTCTCTAACCTCAGGTGTCACAGCACCAGCTCTTCTGCCACGTTCTCTTCATGGAGGCATTTTCGTGATGTGCGCTGAAACCCTAACCACGGTCCTAGTGCAAACTACCTCACAATCGGCGATCTGTTTACACACTCAAGAACTCCTGCTCTGATACCACTTGATGAAGGGTGCTCCCCTTAATACCACAAACACATAACAGAAATAGAGAAACAACAACAATAATATGCAAGAACAGAAAATTTGATTCTTATTATCTCCACAAATGTGGAATTACAAACTTTCTGAATTACAATATGCAAAGCCACATGAGCATTCCCTTACCATATTCTGTAGGACAAAGCCTTGAATCAATACTCAGATCTACTACCCAGAACTGCCCTAGACAACACTATGGGTCTTCTTTATATAGGCAATTTCCACCGCCCGAGAAGGTTCTAGAAATTTAGCCCATAGGGCCGACCAAAATTAGAATTATTTTATTTTACAATTTATTACATCAAAGTCGGCTCAAAATGAGTTTTGAAACCCAAACAGAAATTTTGAAGAAAAATTATTTTCCGCCATTTCAGGTGACCCAACTTCTGAAGACCATAAGTCATCACCCGTTGACCCGATTGGCTATTATAACCCCATTCTGGAAATGCCACGAAGCGCTCTACAGGCTTGATGAGTGCCATGTGCCTATGACCATATTTTCAACCTCATCTGGGGCCTCTAAAGCCTTCAAAATTGAGTTTGAATTTTTTGTACCCTGCTGCCAATACCGAAAATCTTCAATATCTTCAAAACTAGACCTGATCTAGCCATGAAACTTTGCTGGCAGGCTGATATGACTGAGATGAACCTCCATATGTAAAATTAGAATATTCTGAGATCGTAAGACCAACTTACTAAAAATAGCAAGTTTCCATAAATAACAACTCTACACAAGATAGCCCTTCTTGAATACAAAAAACATAAATATTTTTGGGTGATGCAAGATTGCTCTTACACCCAGGATGCTCCTGCATCACCTTTTGTTTGGCGATTTCTCGAAAGCCTTTGTTGCCTGATCTTGTGAGTCTCTTGGAATATTCCTTAGCATCTAATGACTTAGCATTTCCCCTTTAGTCTCCAAATCTCGCAATGATAGTCTTGAGATTTAGCAACTGCTGTATTTGATTTGTCACTAAGGGACTATAGTCGCGTAATCTCCAGTTGGTTTTTCCTATGGTCGAGAGATCTCTCAATGATTTATCTAAGTGACCTTTTATTTAGCAATCATGAGTTTTCTCTTTGGTCACTGAACCTCGAGAAGGAATAGCGGTCTTCCTTGACAGTTGTCTCCAGATGTCATAATAATATGGCAGTTTGTCTTTCTGTTCAGCGATTGTGAGTTCTGTTGGTCACGTGATCTCTTGATGTTGGTGGCTATCTCTTTGGTGGTTAGTTATTCTATGATGTAGTTGTCGCTAGATCTTTGAATGTGGCGGTTAGGTGACAAAGGATTGTTAGATTTATTGAGAACCGTCGATGATTTTTGATCGTGTGGATGGTGCTTGATCTCCAGTCTTAACCCAAAGTGAAGAAATGTTCTCGTGACTTGGAGAATGCCTCAGTCATGTGATCTTGGGATTAAACCCCGGTTAAGTAAAAGATTATGAGATTTAGCAAGAAGTCTTTGTCACCAAGTCTCTAGATGTGCCCAAGGTCAAGTGAGAGTTAATGAAGTGGTTAGGACCTAGCGGTTATGATTGTATTCCATGATTTAGTGACTGTGTGGTCATGTGATCTCAGGTTCCTGATAGTTAAGTGGTAAGCTTTCAGCAATTCAGCAACATGATTTTCTCGAGGTCGCGGGATCAGGTGGTTAGTTATGAAATCTTCTTACGACTTAATTTGGACCACTAGATGAATTGAAGGGTGAGATTGATGGTGGTCGTGTTATCTCAAGAAAGAAGCCAAATAGTTAAAACTTTATGAGATTTAGCAAGAATTCTTTGTTGCCAGATCTCCAGGTCGGGTGATCGCTGAAAGTTTTCAAAGATAAATATATTGCCACGACTATAGTTTTCTAACTATAGTCACCAGTTCTCAAAATAGAATAAATTAAATGTATCACTTTCTTCAATCGCTAGATCTCCAAATGGTCGGGTCACCTGATCTCATAATGAATTTTGAAAATTCAAAAGTATTTCATGACTACGAGAGTTCCTCTTAGTCGCCAGATCTCAGAATACCTTTCTAAAGTGCCAAATTTGTAAAATGACTATAGCTTTTTCTTTAGTCGCCAAATTGTGGAATGTTCAAATTTAAAATTTTCTCAGCTATGGCTAGTATTTTGAAACCCTGTGCATGCTAAAGTAATGGCGGAAGTGACCTTTTGCTAGTTGGAGATGTCAGACGTGGTGGCGCATTCAATGTTGCAGGTTAAGACAAATAGAGGTGGCTCATTTGAGAGTTACGAAGCTTATTAGAGAAGTACTAAGCGCTAGGTTTTCTGAGCTTTCTGGACTTGCAGCATGATCAGTGAATTTGTAGAAGAATTTCTAGAGTTACAGTCAGGATGAGTCAGACGATAGCAAGCAGAGCTTCTACCAGCTGGGGGTCGAAGGAGAAAGTTAAGGAAATTTTCTCAGATGAATTTCTCACTCTCTTGCCTGGTTCTTCTCAGAACAAGAAGGTCAGTGATGACATTTTTGTTGATGACCTAGCTTACTGTAGGGATGCTAAAACTCTAGAAATTATAGGCATGTGCTTGTTTACATATTTCTACAAGAACCATGATAGTGTTATACTAGTTTCAAACCCTTGGACTTTAGGGTTGGCCAAGCTAATTATTCCAGAGGTTTTTCTAGATGCGGACTTCCTCCTCATGCTATCTCAGATGTATGATCCTCTCTCAAAGACCATTAGAAAAGAGGATGGCTCCCCCTTGGTCACTTTGGAAAGGAATTCTTTTATGAATGCCTTCGGGATTCAGTTTCCAATGGCCACAAAAATCAACTTACAAGCCTTAGAAAATAGATATGTCAGAGAGGCTACTCTAGTCTCCAGGGAGATTAAGAATCACATGCCGAAGGAGAATAAGAATTATATTGCACCTATGGCTGGATCGATTCTATATGCTTACAAAGACCAGAAGTTTTACATGAAATACATTGCATATGGGATATGCTAGGTTTTAGGAATTGATGCGGGTCCTGAGAGGATTACATCTGATATTTTGATGCTAGTGATGGATTCACAAAGCTGTATGGTGAGCAAAGGGTATGACTTTATTGGTTATATCATAAACAAAATGCATGAGGGTTTTCTTTCCTTGAAGAATTTCACCTCTAGTTCTCAACCCAGGTTCATGCATTACTCCCTGCTGATGCATCTAATTGTGTATCATAATTATGGTCTGATTAATTTGAATGACCTCAAACCACAAATGATGTGGAATGGACAACCTAACCTAGTTTAGTTCTGGTTAGGAGTCTGGAGCCCTTCGTGCCCTAGGAGAGACTTTAGTGCTTTTGAGAACTGGATTGTATTCCCCATTCTCTGGAGTTTGGGTGTGAATTGCTCAAGATTACCCACCAAGGTCTTGCAGTTGGTGAGACCCCAACAATTTATGCATAATTGGACCAAGGGTCACAATTGGGGAGATATTTACTATGAGACAAGCTATACAATGATTAGGGTTTATGGATGCCCTCAGCCTCCTCATCTACTCCCATTCTATGTACCACCAAGAATTGCATTTCTAGAGTTTGTCTGGCAACTCATGTTGATAGAAAGAGAACACTTAGCTTCCCATAGAAAGGGGACTCTCACTTCTTGGCACTTCAAGGTGCATTATATTACAATTGGGAAGGGAGCATTCAGTAAGGTTAATGATTGGTTAGAGAAGTACAGGATGTTTGCAGCACCACATAGGTATGTGGATATAGAAGGTTTCATGGCTGCTGTAAGGAAATACTACATGCCTACCATTCCCTTCAATAAGCTACATGAGGAGTATCCTGAGGAAGATGCGATTAGGAACATCATTAAGGATGATGAGGTGGATAAAAGAATTAAGCAATTGGATTGGCTACACAAAATCTAGAGGGAGTTTAAAGGAAAAGGATTGGTATTTGGGGGTTTATTTCCCACTTTGCCTTACTTCCAAAGACTTGAGTAGATGATGGCTCAATTTGACACACTTGTTGAATCCATGAGGGATCAAATTGATGATGCTAATCAGGGAAAAAAGGCCCATTCAGAATCAGAATGTGATGAGGATAGTGATGGTGGCTACCCCATATATAGTCCACCCACTATGGAACAACCAATGGTTGAAGGGCCTGGGGAGGAGAAAGAAAATGTAGATCTTGCTGAATTTCCCAGTTTTGGGGATACTACTAAGCCTCAAAAGAAAAAGAAAAAGTTGTTAACTAGTGAGCCCTCAAAGAGGAGGAAAAAGATAGAGTGAGTGCCCTCTACACAGGGACTAGCTTTCATCACCATGAAATTAGGAAAGTAGTGAGAGAGGCTAAAAGGCAACAAAAGTATGAAACAAAAGATGTGGAGTTGCCTCTGGCTTTAGGCTAGGATGCAAGATTAATTGAGCAAGATGCCTTCATGAAGGATGACAATTTTGTGAATTCTGAGGAATTCAAGAGTTTCTTGTTATGGCATAAGCAACAACAGGTGGCTTCAAGTGTACAAATAACTGAGGAGGGTCAAGTTCCAGATGAGGCATTACAACAATTGAAAGAATATGACCCTAAGGAGGAAAATCTTACTCCAAATCAGGCCAGGGAATTAGTGAGAAAAATTAATATGTTGCTTGTGCCAAGGTGGAGTTTGTATACTAACTTCATAATAGATCAAATCAAGAGAAAAGAAGATGTTACTTTGTCTTCTGAAACCCAAGTAGGGGATATGATAAGAGGATTTGGGTATAGCCCAAAAAGTCAGGCCTTGGCCATGTGGAGTCTGTATCCAAAGGACAAGAAACCACAAATTTTGAATGTAAAAGAACAAATGGAGGGAGACAAAATAGTGTGGTCAATCCACAATACAGGGGACCTAGAAATTTCTCAGGTTTTGACCCAATTTGCAAGATTAAACGAGGATAAAACTAAGCAGTTGTCAAAAAGATATGGCAACATCTTGGAGGATTTTAGTGCCCTAGTGAAGGATAGGGACTTGCAGATAATAAAATTTATAGCATTAGAGAAGCAAGTGGAGGAACTACAATTACAAATCATAAATACCCCTGTAGTAGCCCCTGCTCCTCCTGAGAAGTCAGTGGCAATAGAGGCACAAGGAATGACAGATGAGGAAGTGGCAGCAGAATTGAAAAAGATCAATGATGAAAAGAATGAAGCAGTATTGCAGGCCCTTCTGAATGTTTTGTAGCACAGATTGAACACAATCAAGGATAAATTTGACCTGGTTTATAATGCTTATGGAAAATTGCCAGAATTGCGGAAGGAGGTCAACAGTTATGTGCAAATTTTGAGTGAGTTTCATACAGTATGGTCTGTTAGGGCACCACTTTTTGAGAGATTGATTTTTGCTCAATCTATGGGGAGTGACATACCGGAGATAGTTGTAAGAGTTGGTGAGGAGATTGATAGAATTAAAGCCATTTTACCTCTTTTCAAGGGTAAGGCAAATTTGATTGAGGCCAAGATAGCCATTCTCAGCTCCTATACCAATAGATTCATCCCTTCAATTTTGAGTACAGATGGAACAATAAAGAGCCTTGATAATTGGAGATCAGATGTTGATCTTCTACTGCCTAGGAAAGAGGCATTTTTAGGTGAGAATAATAATGTTGATTTAGAGAGCTTCAATAAGGCCTTGGATGAAGCCATCAAAGTAGAGGTTGACCTCACCAAGTTTGTGTCAGATGTCAAGGTAATTGCGGATGCTAGATGGGAGAGACAAAAATCCCAACTACAACTTGTCCAAAGTTTTAATTGGCTGTCAGAGGAACAAGTAAATGCATGGGATGAAAAGACAAAGCCCAAAAAGGCTAGATCTACTGCAATTGATTTGGATATTTTGGATGAAGATTGAAAAGGACATCTGACACACCGGACACCTAATCCAAGGAATACAAGATTGATAAGCTATCATTCAAGAATGGTGTAGGTTAGCCTGAAATGGTGGTCACCATGTCTCATTGAAATCAAGGAGCTATCATAAATATTTGTAGTTGGGGGTGTCATTTTTTGAGCAGCCAAAGATGTACCATAGTCCGAGAGAGTCTTGTCCTTTCACCACCTGCGGGTTGGTTGTACATTTTGTTGTATTTTTATGTTTTAATAAGAGTTAGGTTTTCCAACCACCTGAAGCTTGTTGCATTCCCATTAATGAGGGAATTCCAAGGTGGTTGTGAGAAGGCTATATAGAGTTGAAAGACCATTTTGTAAAGGGTGGGTAGAAAAAGGAGAGAGATTGAAAGATATAGAAAATAGAATCGGATTGCTTAGAAGCAAATCACCAAGCTTTGTGTCTAGTCTTCTAAGTAATGGAATTGTGAATGTAAGTGGCAAGTTGATTTTAATACAAATACACTGCAACTTCTACCATGTATTGTTGTTGTCTCTTTGCTTATGTATTTTACTCTTGTATGTTTTTCATGTTAAGCATTTGAAATATACTAAGTTGTAAGGCAACCTGCTTGATTGTTTTATGAGCTTCTTTCAAGGAAAGAATTAAATGTGCTTATATTTCATCTTGGAGAGTAAATATATTTGTATCGATCTTTAATGATAACAATATTTGGTTAACAGAATAGTTTTTAAGGCAACCTATTTGGAGTTGTAGTGGTGTGTAAGGCATACCATTATTTTTCTTTTAGGTTTTACTTGTTGATTTGCATTGTGACTTTGTTGCCCTTAGGATTAGGTACTGGTTTGGTATTTGTTTCTCATAAGTTGTACCTTTCATTGATCTTAGAGAAGAGTTGAAACATTCACATTATTCATCAATACCTTTCTATTTTTACGCTCATTGCACTTGATAGATTGCACTGTGCCCAGGGCATTTAGTTCATATTTCCTGATTCTGCAAAGAGAGAATCATATTAGGTTGTCCCTCCTAAAAAGGAAGAAGGATGAGAATCCTTAAAGCACTGATTATTGCTTCACTAACAGTCACACTTTGTTTGGTTAAAGTTTGCATTAAAGTGATTACAGTCATATGCAAAGTGTTCTATAAGTTTATGCATTAAGAAGACTAGAAGCTGATCAGTGTCAACTCATAAGAATACTGCAAATAGTCATCATTAAAAGGTAATACCTGCCTGAGTCTATGGAGCTCAAAAATGAAGGAGGATCTTATCCAATCCTCAGCAATTAGGTCTTTCTCTTGTGGGAATCAGTCTCAAGAAAAACAAGTTCGAGCACCATTTTATGCCCTACAAGAAAAATCCCTAACAACTCAATTGGATTTTCTCTCCTTAGTTCAATTTTTTCTTAAAATTTGCAAATAAGGTTTTAATATTCAATACATAAACTTTGCTTCTTCAAATTTGATTTGGTTTCCCTCATTGTGATTATTTGTATTGACTAACTTGCTAGTGGAAAAGCACATTTGGAAAGGAGCTATTGCCAAGGTAATGATAAAAATGATAAAAAAACACTCAAAAATGCCCCTAGCTTATGCTAGCTACAAGGAGAGGTAAGCCTTAAACTAGTCAATATTTTCCCTTAGATTGTGGGATTGGAGTATTTCAAAATCTAGTAATTACAAAACAACCTCTCTTTGTTTGGAAATTTTAGCATTTAGGCCTATGCTCTTCACTTCTTCTAGTGAATGAAAATGCCAAAGGTGTTGAACTTTTTGATTAATAAGAAAGGTTGAGGAATCAAACACATAAAATCAAAGCCCCTTGTTTGTGGAGAGAGTAGAAATACTCAAATCCCTATAATTAGTGGGTGAAAAAAATTGAACATTGCTAATTGTGTTTGGGAAATTAAGGAAAAGTTAGGGATATGCTCTTCACCTTTTGGTGAACCAAATTCCCAAAAACTTATTCTTAACTCCATTTCCTTGCTTTAACATGAACATGCTTGAACATTAGAGGGCCTGCCTCCTGAGAAATTGCCTTAACAAGGCCGGTGAGAGGGAACGACCTAAGTGGGAGACAACTGCCTTTGTCATGGTACTATCCAACCCACTCTAAAATAAATACACTTTTCCTTAAAAGGGAAGTGGCTAGATTGTGTGCAAGTTTCTTCACTTCCTCTAGTAGTCCTTTTGGATTGCGCCAAATCATTCTTTTGTGCGTGTGGGAAGCCCACAAGTGGGAAAAGAACTTGGCATAGTTTAGAATGGAATTATTCAATAAAACCTGATAAGTAGTAAGCTACCTCATAGAGCCAAACAATATTAAAAGCCAAATTTGACTATAGGTAGACTACTTGGAAGAATTTCTTGTTCAAGACTTGTTAAAAATGACTGAGAACATATACTTTTAGTGTGGTTTTAGGGACATGGTACAAACTTGATGTGTGTGTTATGTTTGTACTACATTTTCAAGCAAGAAAAGTCCACAGACCTGATCTTACAACTTTTAAAATCTAAAATTTACAACCTGGTCTGCAAAGTGTTGACTGTGCACATAGAAATACCACTTGTCAGCAGTAAAGTCATGCCTATGACTATTTAGAAAATGCTTATCAACCATGAAGTCACACCTAAGACATATTAAGTGACACCTATAAACACTATAAAAATGCCTATTAATAGTAAAGTGCCACCTACACATCTACAGAGTGCTACCTAAATCAATTCCAGTCAACGCGTATCAATTTTTAAGTCACGCCTACACACAGGCAAGTGACGCTCAGAATTAAAAAAGCACAAATAGTGAGCACTTCCCAAGGGTTTCAAAAAAATTTGATCACATATTCAAATACCCTTTTCAACGTTATGTCTGTTCCAACATTCAGCCTGGTTAGAAATCCTAGTTTGAGCCATTTTTGAAAATTTCACAAGGATTTGACCACAAACGGGATCGAAACTTATTTCCAAGTGGTTTATGTTCATGCCTGCTTTTACCCGATCATACTACATCAAGAAAACTTTACAAGTAGATGGGACTTACCTAAGACAAGAGCTTCCTTTCCCAAATGATACTTTTACTGCTCCAAGGATACCCCAAGAGCCCGTTCAAGAAAAAGAAACCAACATGATTTACTTCATGGCTTGGGTAATAACAACAATGGAGGTATTGACCCAAACAATCAGGATAATACCAATAATGGGGGAGTGGATCAAAACACTCAAGGAATTGATAACACTAACCATAGAGATAATACCGAACCAACAGTAGAAGATGTCACTGATGAGAAGGTTAGTGAGGCAATACAAAGCCCATATTTCTTGAAACTCATGAAGAAAGCAATGGAGAGAGACAAAGAGAAATACTTTCTAGACCTAGCCTAAGCAGGTCTTAAACTTCACCATGATTATGATGTTAATCAACTTAGACCACCAGAAGTTGAAGAAAGCCTGATTGACATCATGAATAAACAATTTAAGTTATTTCAAATGCAATTGGACATGATCAAACAAAGTGCAGCTCCTAAACCCTTTTCTATAGAAGCATTGTGTCCATTTCCATTTGACAAGATTCTAGTAATGGTACCATTCCCTATCAATGTAGTATTTCCTAAGTATGATAAATATGAAGGAACATCGAATCGTCAAGATCAACTATGGGAATTTTATGCATTGAGCTTGGAGTTCATGCACGATACCACTTATTTAATGAGATTATTTCCAAGAAGCTTAGGAGGTATGGCCATGGAGTGGTTTTTGAAATTACCATCTGGCATTAAAATGTTTTAAGAGCTAGCTTCAAAATTTGTGGCACATTACTCATATAACATCAAGCACGAAGTCACAATGATAACTTTATGTAATACCAAGAAAAAGGATGGAGAAGGATTCCTCATTTTCCTACAAAGATGGAGGACGGTATTTGCTAGATACCCTAGGAGTGTACCATAAAAAGAAAAGATGGATATCTTCATAAATAGCTTGAGCAATGAGATGATTTACTAGTTAAGAATGCAATGTCCTAAAACTTTCCAAGATCTTATCAAAAATGGGGTGACAACGGAGGAAGTGTTGGTTAAAAGTGGAGAGTTAAAGTTGTGCAAAGATAACAAGAATAACACCAACAACAATAACTCCAATAATAACAACAATCAGAATAAGAATTGGTCTAGAAACTATCATCATTTTGGGTTGAAGAATAGCAATAAAGAAGTATTCAATGATGGTGTTGTTGATTCTAGTAATTTGAAGGTGACTCCATTTTCTCTCACAAGAACACCTAATCAGGTGAACAAGAAATCAGGCTTCCAAGGCACCTTTCAACAACAATACTAATAGTGGTAATCAAGGGAACAATTAAAGAAGTAATAAATCTAACAAATTCTTGGCACCAACTCCCAAGAGGAACTTCACACCTTTGGGTAAACCTCTCGAAAAAGCCTTGAAGACTCTCATGGCCAAAAATATCATTAATTTACCTAGCATTCAACCTTATGAGCCACAACACAAGCCCAACTGGTGGAGTGAGAATAGCCATTGTGAATATCATAGAATTCAAGGGCATAAGACAAATGAGTGCTTGCAGCTGAATAAAGTGGTGCAAGACTTGATTGATAATGGTATGATCACCATTGATGGGCCTCAAAGTAATGAATATCACATGGCTTTCAAACAACCTTTCTATAACCATGAGAAAGGTGAAATGTCCTCTGGAAAGAAACAAAGCAACAATAATATCAATTTTGCACCTCATTATGATAATGTCATCAATACCTTGTCTAAGAGTGAGCATGTTGTAAATGCTATAGTGATCAAAGAACAACCCCAAAAAGAAACATCTAATGTTATCACTAGGGGGAAGACCTCAAGGATTACCCTACAAGGGGTTAATCCTAAACCTATTGGTCCTCTACAATCCAACATTGTGATTAAGAAATCATCTATAGCAGCAAAACCTTATAGTTTGGTGGATCAGCTACAAAAGACTCCAACACAAATCTCTATCTTGGAGTTATTAAAACTATCACCAAATCACAAGGAAATTCTAGAGAGAGCTTTAGTGGAAACTAATGTTCCTACCAACTTAGAAGAGGAGAAGTTTTAGAATATTGTAGGGCACCTCATTGCACCCCATTGCCTTTCATTTTTAGACCATGATGACATGTCTATTACTCATCCCCAAAATCTACCGTTGCATATAGAAGTCTTGATTGAAAGACATAGGGTCAAGAGAGCTCTCATAGATGAGGGAGCTGGTCTTAACATCTACACATTGAGCCGTGTCAAATCTCTAGGATTATCTGAGTCATGCATTGATCCTAAAAAAATAATTACCATAAAGGCCTATGATGAAGTGGAAAGAGCCTCAAAAAGCATAATTGTATTGCCCATTCAAGTTGGACCTGTCAAAAAGGACACAAAATGCCAAGTCTTAGATATGAAACTAACTTATAATATCTTATTGGGGAGACCATGGATCCATGAGATGCAAGCGGTTCCATCCACATATCATCAATGCATAAAATTTATGTACATGGGTGAGGAAATCACAGTGGGAGGGGATTCAAATCCGTTCCAATATTGCAATGCACTAAAACCTCTTCACGAGCTATTTATCCCCCATAACAGAGAAGGAATTATCCAAAGAGCTACCATTGAAGACATCAAAGAGGATGATCCTAAGTTAACATTAAGTATTACTTCAAACCCTCCTCAAGCTAACTCAACAACATCAACTAAAGGAAAGGAGAAAGTGAGTTACAAGGGTCCAACTTCAAACAAAAATTCAGATCAAGCATCTACGCAAAAGTTAGAGCCTTCAAAACCCACCAAAGAGGAGAAAGATAAAGCTAAAGAGGATCATTACAAACATATGAGTGATATGATGCATACATTTGAAAAACAATGTAAAATTAGTTCCAAAGGAGTAGGGGAATATTATGTTTCCCTATTCAACTTACCTACATCTCCAAGAACGCATGGGAAACCATCCAAAGAACATCTTCCTAATAAATATAACTCTTATTTTGTAAGGGAAAGTGACAAAGTAGAATTTGATAAAGAAGAAGATGAAGTTCTCCAATGGCTTTATCATGATGAAGATGATACCTCAAATACTCCCGTAGAAAGAATTCAGCACATTAACATTCAAACCGATCAATATGGGAAAGGATTTGAGATAATGCAAAAAATGGGGTACAAGGGAAGAGGACCCTTAGGCAAAAGAAATAGAGGTTTATTAGAGCCCATTGAACCTTCTTGGAGGTTAAAAGAAGAAAGATCAGGGGTAGGCTACCATCACAACGGAGAAAGCTCCAGCCCCATGTATGATTTCTATCCTCAAGTAAACACAGTGGAATCTGATGTTGATAGTGATGATTCCTGAGACTATGAGTGGGACACTATATCTGAAGAATCATGTCATGCTAAAGAGATAGTCACAATACATGCCTATGCTAAGGTTCCTAGGCAACAAAAGAAAGGTAATGAAGAACATAATATACAAGGACTCCACATAGGGAAAGCACCCACTAGTCAGCCATGGTTAGGTGAACCTTGGGTACCTTCGTGGGGAGGTGATTCAAATGTTATTTTTAATCTACTTATTGCATTTCCAATGCTATATCCCGTAGAGGTCTTAGAGGACTCAAGTGAAGGGGACTTTGATCCTTCTTCCATGGACCATCTCAAGGAAGCTCACGTTATAGACCTAAATGATACAATGTACGAACCCTCCAATGAGGTCATGTCCATAAATCCAGCCGATGATACTTTTCCAAATGAATCCTTACCCTTAATGCATCCTGAACTTATTGATTGGAACCTAACTGAGCCAAGTGACTTACTATATTTTCCAAATGACCAAGCAATGGCCCAATACTTGAATGCGGTTGAACCCTCTTTCACCAATGAATTTGATCTGAACATGATGAGAACAACAGGGGTCCAATCTCTTAATCCAAAGAAAAAAAATGAAAAAAAATTTAAAAATGCAAATTTCTAGTGATGAAAACCACTATGTGGCCGTACTAGAACCAAAAAAAGTAAAGATAAAGGATGTTTCATATGGTTAAAACCCAACTATGGCACCAAAGGAAGAGAGGTTGGATACCCTACCTGAGCATGAAGAAGAAAGGTCACTGATTCTCATAGAGCTGATAGAAAAGGTCAACATTGGAACAAAATTGGATCCAAAATTTATACACCTAGCAGCATCACTTACACCTTTAGAAAGAAAGGATTTTATCAAGTTTTTCCAAGAAAAACAATTGAACTTTTCATGGTCCTATGCCAACATGCCCGGATTGGATCCCAATTTTATCATGCACCATTTGAATGTTAAACCAAGAGTTAAGCCCGTCAAACAAAAGTTGAGAAAAATGCACCCACATGTAGCTCTCCTAGTCAAAGAGAAATTGGAAAAATTGTTGAAAGTGGGATTTATAAGGGCAATTGCCTATGCTAAATGGATATCCAATATTGTACCAGTCACCAAGCATGACAAATCCATTCATGTATGCATGGATTTTAGAGACTTGAATCTTGCATGTCCTTAGGATAACTTCACACTTTTGAGCATAGATGCAATAGTTGACTTGACAACGGGTCACTCCATGTACTCATTAATGGACGGTTTTAGCAGATACAATCAGATCAAAATTTCACCTAAAGACCAAGAGAAGACAGCCTTTACATGTCCTTGGGGTACCTTTTGTTGGAATGTCATGCCCTTTGGCCTCAAAAATGTCGGAGCTACATACCAAAGGGAAATGACCACTATTTTCCATGATATGATGCACACCTTTCTAGAAGATTATGTGGATGACATATTGGCCAAGTCACACAAAAGAGAAGATCACCTACAAATTTTGGAAAAGATATTTACCCAGTTGGAGCAATTCAAAGTGAGGCTTAATCCAAAAAAATGTGCCTTCGGTGTCCAATCCGGTAAATTTTTAGGCTACATAGTTTCTGCAAAAGGGATTGAGGTGGATCTAGAAAAAGTACAAGCAATAATGGATATGTAAATTCCAAAGAACATAAGCCAAATGAGATCTCTCCAAGGCAAGATACAATCAATAAGAAGATTTATTTCTCAATTGGCCGAAAAATGTCATTCATTCACAAGGTTGTTCCACAAAGATACTATTTTCATATGGGATGAAGAATGTGATCAAGCCTTCACTTTATTGAAGACTTATCTAATAAATCCACCAATCCTAATGCCACCAATCAAGGGAAAACCATTTCTGCTATACATATCCACTCACTAGTACATTAGACCCACTTTTTAGACCAACATTTCCAACCAAGCATTAAAATGGTTTTCCTTGGTCAGTTTAAAGAAGGAAAATTTTGATTTCTTTTTCATCCAATCTCGTGTTGGTCGGTACTTCGACAACCATACAGGTTGTCAAAATTCTAATGAACACGGGAATATAACTTTTAAAAAAACATAGGGTTTCATTTTATATTTGGCGTGCAGCAAAGAAGAGGTGAAAGAAAAGGCCTCGACTCCACCTGTAAGAACCACTCTTCTCTATTTCCATTGTTGTGAAATCGATTATGTAGTGGAAAATAGTGTTAGTATTCAAGAAGATGTGTTAATGTACCCACGGTTTAGCACGTGGCAAAGCAGAGGTGAAAGAAAAGGCCTCGACTCCACTGTAAGAACCACTCTTCTCTGTTTCCATTGTTGTGAAATCAATTATGTAGTGGCAAATAGTGTTAGTATTCAGGAAGATGTGTTAATGTACCCATGGTCTTGTGGAATTTGTGTTTCTTAGTTTGTTTGATATCTATATCTCTGTCGAGGAAGAAGTCAATGTTGACTGTCAAATCCAGTCATGCAACTCCGTTGACAGATTTAAGTTGTTTTAGTTTTGTTAATTTTCAAAGCAAAGTAAATTTTTGATAGACCGAAACAAGTCTATTATTCTTGGCCTATCATGAAGTTACGGCCCTAACTTGTATCTTCTCCATGGAATACTTAAGACCGATGGATGAAAGTCAAGTTAGGGTAGAATATTTCAATAAACTCAATGCTCAGATTTGTAGGGGATGTTAAACTGCTGCCGATGCCCTAAACCAGATGCATTGCATGTATTTAGTTAACAGAATAAATAACATTGTAACAATAAGTGAATGGAATGAGTATTGAACCTATTGATTCTGGGGTCTGGATTCATCGAAGACAACAAGCATCAATTCCAACCTCCTGTAACCACCCTCGAATTATTCCATTTGAAGTTGACCTAGCCTGATCAACTAGGTTAAACATTCTTGAGACCATTCGGAGGTGTCGAGGAATATTGTTGTTGTTGTTTGTGGATTCAAACAAGAAATAGAGGAAACAACAATTCAATACTAAATAACTATGCCCGAATCTATTAATAAACTCTTAGGAAAGAACCCTGTTATAATCAAATCGAGAAGTGGAAGAATTGGAGGTACCTTGCTGATTAGTGGATTTTAGTCTGTGACTAAAGTGAGTAGACTGTTTATAAATAGTAAATATCTTGTATATATTATCTAATACTCGAGCTTACTAGGGTTAAATTTTTGAATCTTGAGTTTGAAGTCTTGGTCTATAACATTGGACTATTTCTCTTTGTTTTCTAAACCCTCGTAGAGATTCTTGAAACTCATTTTTGCATTTGAGTGGTATATCTTTCTTAATCAATTTTTTATGTATATTCCATGACTAAGGTTTTGATCAAAGATTTTGGGTCTTTCTGTTTAAACCTTCACATACATTGAAAATATTTTATGTTAATTTGAGAGTGAGGGTTTTGTCCAACCCTATTCCATACATGCTTTAAGTATTTGTTTTATTCTATTCTAAACCCTAGTCAAGGTTTGTCGGTATTGAGTAAGGTATCTTTATTTTGGTTTGTATATACACTATTTTTTATCCTTAACTACTGTCGAGGTCTTGTTGCAAAGATTGTTTAGTTTGAAGAAAGTTGTTTGTACTTGTTTGAAGATCAAGACATATAATTGGTTTGTGATTAATGATTTACTTACTCTGATTTATTATGATAAAAGCATAGACAAACCTACACATTTCTTAAAATTTTCCTTAAGGAAAATGATAATCATATTTTTTTGTATAATCAAACACATGCGCAAAGATAGTTTGAATAACTTGCAAATCATTTCTACAAGGTAGTTGTATTTCAGTTGGACAATGAAGAATATTATATAAACATGTTAGTGGGGACATTATCAGTGTACAAAAAAAGGTTTTGTTTATTCAATAAACATTCATTGTTCATTGTGCACACTAGTTTTCAAAATCATAAATATTTGGTTGAGAATATTGTAGTCCTAATTTACTAAGATACACTATTTGGTACATAAGTATCACATGTACCCAAGAATGTATTATATTGGATTATGATTACCATTTCTCTTAGATATTTTTCCATTTCTTTCATTACACTGGACATTGCTTCCTTGTAAGATCTAATGCCTTCAATCTTTTTTTATCTCACAACTCATAAGGATTGATGTGATGATAGCCTCATGCTCTTCATTCCATGGTCTAAAACTTTGTGCAAAACATGCACCTCTTGATGCTACTGCCAGCTTTTACTCTGCTCTTTGAAAGACAATATGACACCTCTCATTACATACATTGTGGCCCTATAGCTGACTGTCATATCAGTTGGTAAGATTTACATATTTTAATCTGACCATCTTTTCATCGTGTAGTCATTATGAAAGTAGTAAATATCATCCCTCAAGCATTGAAACATTGTTTTGAGGCAATCTTCTTGAACATGAATCTTTTCTTTCACAACACTGTCATTCTATTTTGTAGAAACACTAACAATAGTCTCTTTATGGCATTGTTGATCACTGCACCTTCACATTCATGAAAATCTATTAATGCTTGCATCTTTGTCATGATATAGTACCCTCGTTTCAATCTTTGAATATCACTACCTTTTAGAAATTGTCCCTCTTTTGATTTTTATGACATCATTCCTTACTGTGGCTATGAGCCTTCATAACAGTGCATGTTCTTTATTCATTGTGCTTTGCAATCATGCATGCATGACCTCTATTATCTCTTGATGACTATTATAAGAGTGTCTTTGTGACTTGTCATAAACCATATGAATCATTATTTTTTATCACTTTATACCACTGTGACAATGGATAAGCATTGAAGAAGAACTTTCTTTAAACATTTCTTATCCGCATTGTTTTGGCATCTTTTTAAATCATGAATTGTTACACTTATCATCACCTCATCAAACCTATTTGACAGTCAACCTTGTCTATAACTAAGAACTCAAAAGTGTTGTTTGTCATTGGGACTAATCTTTTCTTACAAATTTGATCACCATTTATTGACATCCTTTTGATAGTCACTTCTCAAGACTCTTGGATGCATTTTTTTCTTTCGTTCTTACTATTACTTCACATGACTGATCATCTTTTGTGCTCACTGCCATGAGGAACTCTATGACACTCTAAAAGTGCCATTCCAACTTCATCAACATTATCTTTTCCATTTGCAATGTATACCATTGATTTTGATGCATGTTGAATGCCCTCCCATTTAGCCGGTGTCTCTTGTAATAGTCATCTTTGAATTTTGGCCTTTTCTCTCTACTTTTGTAAACAATGCCATTCTCTGCCTTATCATCTATGTCTACTCTTTTCTTTGACATACATTCTTGGAAGTTACTTCGAATGTGGTGGATCATGTGTTCTACATAGTTAGTTAAATCATTAGACCATCCATTGTTAGTTAAATATCCATTCTAGATGCACAAAACATGAAGTACCCTTTATATTGCCTTTAAAAAGAACATACATATGATATAAAGGAATATCTCCTTTTACAGAACAAAATAGAAAACCAAATTAGCTATTCAGTCTAATTCAGTTATACAGATACCCTATGCCATTGCCCACAACAATCAACCTAACAACTATTTCTTCTGAAAAAAGAGAATCATTTCTCTTGCAGAAAGCCTCAAATTTGGACATGTCGTAATTCTTCACAATGCATGATTTGAATAAGGCCCAGGCCTTCTTCATCTCAGTTTTCTTGCCCTTGGCTTTCAAGTAGAAAATACTCATCAATCCCCCAATGGTAACACTGAGATTTAAAAGATCCAAGGTACGGGAGACATCAGAATATAGCTCCTCAGTGATCATTTTGTGAACCATCACATTGGCATATACCGAGTGCCCCAAAACCTAAACGATAGGTAGAAACAGGTCATAGATGAGTCTCCCGTCATGTACGTGACCTCTTGACCAATAATCTCCTCCCAACAGGACCACCATTGTCACATGTTCTTGTTCATTCACCTGCTTGAATATTCAGTTGATCTTCATTTTAGGCATCTTCACTAGCAACTCTTCTTGACTACACCTGCAAGAGATACCCATGAATGCCATCTTTGCAGTGCTACAAGAGTCATACCCCAAATATATAATATGCTAGTGAGAGATAATTCTGCTTTCCACTCTCGAGTAAATCTCAAAGATGGATACGAAGTACTGTGGTGAGAAGAATCCTGACCAAACCTTGTATTGAAGCTCTGTCTGTCTTCTGCCACACCATCAAAGCTCTCAGAATTATCTGATGCTAGCTCTTGGAAGAGCGACTTTATCAGCTAATAAGACATCCTACAGCTCCGCTAGGATAATGTCTTGTTTTCCAAACATCATTACTGACTTTGAATCGACACCCATATCTTCAAAGTTCAATTTTTTCCAACCCGTCAGTGGAGCCTGCCAAACCGTATCCCTCCTTTGGCCTCTCTAATTTTTTATCCTGTGATCCCCACATTGTTTGAGATCCCACTTGCTTTCCATGGCTAAGTCCCATCTCAAATGAAATTGGTACTGATGGCTTGTCATCCTAGAAATAATCACCTCCTTGATGGCTACTTCTTTCATTTGAATAATCTGATGCACTTCCATATATTCTTCTCTGAATATCTTCCTATTTTCTGAAATTTGTTAAGCATCTTGAATATGAATGGAATACAAGCTATCACTATTTCAGATTGAATTATTGGTTTATGAGATGGATTTGGCCAAGAATATCTTGAAAGAGTGGTTCTATTGTAATGATGGTTATAGTGATTGATTCCTCATATATATATATATATATATATATATATATATATATATATATATATATATATATATATATATATATATATATATATATATATATATATATATATATATATATATATATATATATATATATATATATATATATATACATATATATATATATATATACATATATATATATATACATATATATATATATATATACATATATATATATATATACATATATATATATATACATATATATATATATACATATATATATATATACATATATATATATATATATATATATATATAAACAATGAAACTAAGAATGGTGCCTTGATCTGGTCTATTGAATTATTATCTATGAAACTTGCTAAGCATCTTGAATATGAATGGAATACAAGCTATCACTGTTTCAGATTGAATTATTGGTTTATGAGATGGATTTGGCCAAGAATATCTTAAAAGAGTGGTTCTATTGTAATGATGGTTATAGTGATTGATTCCTCATATATATAAACAATGAAACTAAGAATGGTGCCTTGTTCTGGTCTATTGAATTATTATCTATGAAATTTGTTAAGTATCTTGAATATGAATGGAATACAAGCTATCACTATTTCAGATTGAATTATTGGTTTATGAGATGGATTTTGCCAAGAATATCTTGAAAGAGTGGTTCTATTGTAATGATGGTTATAGTGATTGATTCCTCATATATTTTGTAAGGATATATGTTAGTTAAATATCCATTCTAGATGCACACAACATGAAGTCATGATAGTAAAACCCTTTTTCCAAATGCATAGCCTCTCTTATTATCTTGTCTTTATCCCTGCAAGTCAGTGGTCTAACTGAAATTTCTCTTTGCCTTTGTGAACAATATATGTATTAGAGTAGCCATCATGAATTGTCCTTCTCATACATATTATATTTTTTACTTAGCATTCATAGTTTCCTAAGCAGTACTATGAACTTTCCTCCAACACATGTACTATTGTGAAAATCATCACAAGTCCATTTGTTGGAGGGCAATTCATAGTACACATGTTTGGAGGTCTGAAGGAAACAAGAGAATTTGAAGAGTCAAGAGTGGTGAGAAGATTCTTTTGAGTAGAAGCTTTGGAGGCACTGTAGATCATTCCATATCTTTGGTCACAAATGCATAAAGGCAATGCAAATCCTACATACCAAAATTTCATCTTAGTATTGATTTCCTTCTATTGTGAAATTCAAACCCTATAATTAGGAAAATGTCAACCAATGCAAGGAGTGCAACCAAAATTTAGAGAATTAATCAAATGGACACAGCTCAGAAATTATGAACATGGCACAATCTTTAGGTAAAGTGATGCTTATCAGGGGCACTGTCCGTCCACATCTGAACATGGTTGTTTACTGGCTGCCCTTCAATAAGACACTTGATTGTACCTATTTGAACATAGTTCAAATCCCAAAAGTCTGCATTTCTAAGATTGTTCAGCATTGTCCTAGTCAATCCATGTTTGTATGCTTTCTACCCATACCAACCTGTATCACCTACCTAAACAGTACTTTGAGTAGTCCTCCTACACATGTACTATTGTGAAAATCATCACAAGTCCATTTGTTGGAGGGCTATTCAAAGTATACATGTTTGGAGGTCTGAAGGAAACAAGAGAATTTGAAGTCATGAGTCTTAAGATTGTACTTAATATAGCCAAGCTTCATTAAATGGTACATTCAAACATGAAACAAACCATTCTTAAACCAGATTAAACGAGTAAACCAAAGGACATACTGATTATAAGTAAACTAGTAAACTAAAGGACATGCTTTTACTACTAAGTCTCTATTTGTTGGGCATATTGATTATAAGTACTTGACATATATCACAAATGTTGCTAATTAAGGTTGGCGGGATGATTACGCCTATCTTGAAAAAAGACTATCAAATCATTATGCTTTCAAATCAATTACCTATTGATGTATCCCTTGCGAGGGAGAGAAGCCAAACACATAAAGAACATGCACATAAACAAGACAACTGAAAAACTTAAATGGAATACACCAAGAAGTACCAAATGATGAATGCTCAATTGTTGTAATGGCAAAGCAATATCAGAACCGTCCATTTCTAGAACTTGATTTTTCTATAGTCCAAATAATTTTTCTTATTTCTTGTCTGTGCTTGGTGATAGGATTTTGAACATTGTTGACATACTTAAATGGAATACACAATACCAAATGATGAATGCTCAATTGGTGTAGTGGCAAAGCTTCAGAATCCTCCATTTCTAAAATTTGATTTTGTATAGTCTTAATTATTTTTCTATAGTCCTAATGATTTGAAAATTGTTGACAAAGAGCGTTTCTTTTTTTATTATAGTATAAATGATTTTTCTATAGTCGTAATGATTTTTCTTATTTCTTGTCTTTTGTCCCTTTTTTATTTCTTATGTATGTGCTTTGTGATAGGATTTTGTCACCTTCTTTTGATGGTATATTTCATTCACTCTATGTGGAATACTATTTTGTTCACTATTTTATTTCAGCTTCATATTTCTTTCACTTTTCATATACATAGAGACTACACGTGCTGATAAAAAAATGAGCTATTTGATTTAGGTTTACTTTTCATTATTGTAAATGGTTAATATTTCTGATGGTACTCCTTGGTGTATTTCATATAAAAATAATCATATAAAAATAATAAATGTAGTAACGATGGTGCGGTGCAATATTGATATAGGTTCAATGACTCTTTTCAATGTGCCAAACTGTCAATGTGGTGGTGGGCAATGTGTGTTGAAGACTTCACGGACACCGAACAACCCTGGATGACAATTTTGGTGTTGCCCAAATAGAAAAAAGGTTGCTAATGTGTATATATTTAAAGTTTCTAATGTAAATACTATTCATTATAATATAAGAACTAATGTAGACTGGGTATCACAAGAAAATAATGGTTGCGGATACTTTAGTTGGGTTGATGACAACTCATCTACATCTATCAGCCCATCTCCACTTATCCGCGTTGAAGGATTTGAGTGCAAAACATGTTAGGCTAGGGAAAATTCTGAAATTATATTTTTACGATGCCTTCTCTGTATTGTAATCACATATCTTTGTTGCGACCATATGCAGAGATGAACTCAAGAATTAGTTAGTTTAGTATTTTCATATTGTAAATAATATTTTAATATTGATATGACATACTTCTCTTTGCCTCAAGTGCGCATATATATGGTTTACATCTTTTTTTAGAATAATTCTTCATGTTTATGGCTCAGGTGATCCCCAATCTTCTATCAATCACATGATTTAACATATAGTGTTTTCTTGGTTTTTCCATTTTTTCCTTGACCTTGACTATGGATTGACTATCATTTTCAAGCTTGAGCGAGGCTTCGTACCATGCAGTGTCTGCAGATTTGTACACAATGCTAATTTATGCTGGAGGTAAACTACATGTGTCATGTAAACAACATGGTTGAATGAAATCTCTTTTGCATATTTTCAAGATTTTTCCCACCAATACAAGTGTAAATAACGCATTGAATGTAATCTAAAAATGTTGCGTGGTATGAAGTCTCACTGAAGTTTGAGCGCGGCGTGGTATGAAGTCTCCCTTTATCCTAGTGAGGGATTGGAATGAGTTCATTTTGGATGCAAAGGAGAATGGGGATACTCAAAGAGGAATTACACCAACAAATGAGAGAAGGTATAAACACGATAGCTGAGAAACATAAATACAGATTTCACAACAGCTAAGAAACATAATTGTAGGCATCACAATCACAATTTTTTGGAGACAACGTAATTGAGTTGTATACCCAAGCGATGGAGTCCAACTTCTGCACCTACGATTCCAAGTTGACACTACGGGATACAAAGACCATAGATAAGGAATAAATTTAGAGAGCAGAGGATGAACCTCAAGTTAAATGAGGCAATTGCAAACATTTTAATAGATTTTTATTATTAAATAATGAAATTTGCATAAACTAGTGTTCTAAGCCCCCTCATTACATGATTTATTATTGTAAGCCCCCTCTAACTTACACATCTAGAAAATGAAACTACAACCTATTGAGATTGAGACAAACATTATAAAATAATAGCAGCTAAGAAGGATCGCTTGCCAACATCTGCTCATGAATACAAGGTCCTCCAACAGATGTATTCAACAGATGTTGGCAAGCGATCCTTCTTAGTTTTTGTTGTTTTATAAGGTTTGTCTCAATCCCAATAGGTTGTAGTTTCATTTTCTAGATGCATAAGTCATAGGGGGCTTACAATAATAAATCATGTAATGAGGGTCCTTAGAACACTAGTATATGCAAATTTCATTATTTAATAATTAAAATCTATTAAAATGTTTGCAGTTGCCTCATTTAACTTGAGATTTGTCATGTATTATTTTTGTCATTATGGCCCTCCTCCACTCTCTAAATTTATTCCTTATCTATGGTCTTTGAATCCCACAGTGTCAATTTGGAATCAGAGGTGCAGAAGTTACACTCCATTGCTTGGGTATACAACTCAACTACATTGTCTCCAAAAAGATGTGACCATGATGCCTACAATAATGTTTCTCAGTTGTTGTGTCCCAGGACCCCTTATGACCCTTTACGACCATTTACGATCCCTAAGAATACATCTTAGAGGTCTTAAAATGTCGTAAAGGGTCATAAGTGTATGCACCCTAAAATGGTCGCCTAGACTTTGGGCCCCTATTTTAGTAATTTATCAAATCCCTGAATCAATATTTTCAAAAATCAACATTTTTCAATTATATCAATTTCCTTGATCAAATCATAATCAATTCAATATTTTCTAAGGTTTGAGCCTTATTTTAATTTAAAAGAGAAAAAAATAAAAAATAAAAATCTTATTTAATTAAGAGAATATGCTCTCTTTTAATTAATTAAAAATCTCTTTTAATTAAATAATAAAATCACTTTATCCTAAGCCTTTATTTAATTAAAAGGAATTTTCTCCCCTTTTATTTAAATAAAAAATCCCCACTTTTCTTCTTATCCTATGTTGCACAAATAAAGTATTTACTTCTTATTTATAAAGAAAAATAAAATAAAAAATAAAAGAAAAGTACTTTTGCCTCACATGGACATAAATTAAATGCTCAACATAAAGTAAATGCTTCTAATTTTCTTATTGGAGGATATTTGTGCACAAGGATCAAGCTTCTTTTTTTCTCCATCGTTGATTAATTCTTTTGCCTCTTAATCTCCATGGTCCATTGTTTTTCACTTCCTATAAAAGAAGAGCTCTCTTCCTCATTTGCACACACCATACATACTTGAATTATTATGCTACAGGTTTTCTAAGTCATTGAAGCTTTTGGAGATATTCTTGCATCAAGTTTTGAAGATTTGGAGCATCATTGGCATTCATCTTGCATCTACATCACATCCTAGCTTGCATCATAGTTGCATTATCATGGCATCATTTCCTTTCATGTTTTAGATTAATTTCACATAGTTTAATTAGAGGGTTTGTAACTCTTTCATTTCCATTTTCAAAGCTTAATTGCATCTTCATTCTCATAAGATTAATTTGCATTCTCATATAGATTTGCATAGTATTGCATTCATTTGGAATCTCTCATTGTGTGGTTGACTAGCAAGGTCATGAGTTTATAGCTCTAGCTGAGAGCAATTTTACAAATCTTGCAACTCCATGCATAGAGAGCTATGGATCGATTTGTGAGGGCTCATTCTTGAGTTTTCTTGCATGTAAGGATTCATAGAAGTGTGATAACATTTTAGCACACAATAAGAGGCTCCTAGGAGGGGCCAAGTGAGCTTCCACCTTCAAGTGGTTGGCCTTGTTAAGTAGAGAATGTTATACTCTTCTCGAAACAAAGAGAAGCTCAATAATTTAAGGTCTTAGTCCACAGACAAATTAAATTAGACTTACTATCCAAAACACATAAAAAACATGCACATAAACATGACAACTGAGAAACATAAATGTAGATTTCACAATAGCTGAGAAACATAATTGTAGGCATCATGGTCACAATTTTTTGGAGACAATGGTAATTGAGTTGTGTACCCAAGGGATGCAGAGAAAATTTTGCACCTCCGATTCCAAGTTGAATACATTTGTTGGAGGACCTTGTATTCATAAGCAATAAATGTAGTCAACTTGGAATCAGAGGTGCAGGAGTTGCTCTGCATCATCTAGGTACACAATTGCATTGTTTCCAAAAATGTGTGACTATTTGTAAATAGTAAACAATAGCGACATAATATTATTGTGCTTAATTTGATAATATATATATTTTATAAAAAAAAATTAAATTGTATGTCGATATTTTGACCAACAAGAATAGAAATATTGACGAGAAAGCTATACATTCAACATTTATTGCGATGATTTTTAAGTCACAATTTTGACATACAGTGGTCGCAGGGATAAGGCTATAACCAAAAATTCTTCCAGGTTGAAGCAATGATTTCAACGTCGTTGTCATCAAATACTTCCACCACGTGGACGTCACAATTGTGACGAAGATTTGAAGTGTGGTATTTTCAACAAAAAAAATCCGATGACCGTTATGGTCGATTAACCAACCAATAGGTGTCTAATAATCAACTAAACCTCATCGAAAAATAAGCTAAAATTTACTAGTGGCTATCGAGAGGTCTCTAGGAGTTCTTTGGCGCAAGAAGATGAACAAGGGAAAGAAAGAGCAATCTACTATTTGAGTAGAACATTGATCAAGTACGAACTTAACTACACATTCATGGAAAGAGCATGTTTAGCGGTTGTCTTTGCATCCCAAAAATTGAGACATTATATGTTGATGTACAAGGTGAAGCTTATTGCCAAAATTGATCATCTAAAGTACTTGCTAAGCAAAACTGCCTTAACAGGTAGGATAGCAAAATGGGTCATGATATTAAGTGAGTTTGACATTGAGTATGTGGATAGGAAAGCAATAAAAGGAAAAGTGATATCAGATCACTTAGCTGAAAACCCTTTGATTTTTACACAAACCATTCAAGTGGAATTTTTGAATTTAGCAATTGTAAACATAGAGGCAAAAACATGGAAGTTGTACTTCGATGGCTCGTATACACAAGGAGGTTTCAGGGCTAGCATATTATTGATTACCCCTCAAGGGTACACTATTCCCAAGTCCTAAAAGCTTTTTTTCCCATGCACAAACAACATAGCATAATATGAGGCTTTAGTCATTGGCATTAAGATGGCTTTAGAATGGAACATCACCAAGCTACAAGTATATGGAGACTCTCAATTGGTAATCAATCAAGTCAATGATGAATACAATACCAAAGATGAAAAACTAATTCCATATAAGACTATGATTGATGCTTGGAAAAAGTACTTTTCTTTGATAACCTTTGAGCAAATTCCAAGAGAGAAAAATAGAGCAGCAGATGCAATGGCAACCTTGTCTTCCTTACTTCAAAAACTAGATCAGAATGAGAAGTACAAATTCTTGGTGGAAGAGTTGGCAAAATAGACATTTGACCTTCCCGAAACCAAAATTGTTTCCCTACTCAATGGACATGACTCACCTTGGTATGGCCCTATATATACCTATCTCAAAGACCAAGTGTTACCTTCAGACCAATCACGAGCCCAAAAATGAAATTTCATCTGACAATCAGCCCGTTACATAATCCTTTTTGAAACATTGTATCGTAAGGGTCTTGACGGGATGTTACTTAGTGTTGGTGTAATTAAATATTTCTAATTACACTTTACTTAATCTTACTTAGGATAATGCATTGCATAGTAGTTTTTGATTGAGACACCTAGGAGTGTGCACCTCATTAAGCACATGGTGTAGGAGAATTTCCACTTTAGGTGTGATAGTTGTCATCACATACCTCTTTCTGTGTGAGATCCACCTTTCGTGTTCTTATCACATTATCATCATAATCCCATTGCACATACTTTATTGCATAATGGAGGATGATCCAAATTTGGTGGACATGTGATTACACCTAGCATAGGTGATAGCTTATCAGCTCCTTATCATTCTCTCTTATCACCTTTCCTATATAAGGAGGCCTATTATGTAATCATTCATCAATCAATCAAGGTGAATTCATTGGATCAATTCAATATCATCATTGCATTCATATTATCTCTCTTGTGCTTTTCTTTAACCTCTAGATCCTTGGTTCAATCTTTGCTATTTGCAAATTCTTACACTTAGATGTCTAGAGGAAAAGGATTCTAAGTTAGCTTTACGTGAGGTTCACGAGGGCATTTGTGGGTTGCATTCAAGTGGTTTAAACCTAGCCAAGAAGATCCTTCACTTAGGGTACTTTTGGAAAACCTTAGAGAAAGATGCTTGTCACTTTGTCAAGATATGCAGCAAATGTCAATACCATGGCAACATGATACATGTGTCAGCACAAGAATTACATCCCTTTGTTACACCATGTCCATTCTATCAATGGAGATTTGACTTGATCGGTGTAATCTATCCACCTTCTTCCAATGGGCACAAGTACATCATCACCACAACGGAGTATTTCACTAAGTGGGTAGAAGTGGTTCCTTTGATCATGGCCATGGGTAAAAAAATTTCCATGTTCATCTTGAACCACATCATTTGTAGATATGGTATCCCTCATGCCATAATCACAGACAATGGAAAGAAATTCAAAAACAAGGATGTGGATGAACTTTGTGACACATTCCATATTACACATCACTCTTCATCCATTTATTATCCTCAAGGAAATGGACAAGCCGAAGCTACAAATAAGAATATCCTCAAAATTTTGAAGAGATCGGTGAATAAATCAGGAAGAGATTGGCATGTGCAAATTAACCTGGCATTATGGGCCTATAGAACTAGCATTCAAACACCTAAGGGAGCTACACGATTTTTATTAGTCTATGGAGCCAAAGCTATTCTACCTTTGGAGGTTGAAATCCCATCTTTACGAGTATCATTGCAAGGCCTAATAACAGATAAGGATTACAGAGTTGCCCGACTTCAACAATTAGAATTGTTAGAAGAACACCAAATGCAAGTCTATGAACACTTGAAAGTCTATCAGAACAGAATCTCAAGGAACTCCAATAAGCATATCAAACTGAGAGTCTTTCAAGTAGGAGACTTAGTGTTAAGAGAAAATCCTAAGAATCAAGCCAAAAGAGAAAAGAAAGGAAAATGGGAGGCTAATTGGCTTGGTTCGTTCATCATTGTTTCTTCATTTGGAATGGGAACTTATAAGTTAGCAGATTGTGATGGAGAAGAGCTACAAGAACCCATCAATAGCATCCATCTAAAGAGGTTATATACATGAGGTAGATGAAAGAGTATAAAGAGTATCAGATGAGGAGCATCATATTTATTGAACATAGTCAAAGAGATCTTGAAAATACCAAAAATATTTGAAAAAGAAAAAAAAGAAAAAAAATTGAAAAAGAAAAAAAGTGCCTTGGTGAAAACCTAGCAATAGGTGCCTTGGTAGCAAAAAAATTGAAAATTTGAAAAAAGAAATAAGAAAAAAAAAAAAAAAAAAGCAATAAACCCAAAAGGTGAAAACTTGGCAATCAAGCACCTTTGTTTCCCTTAAGTCTTTCCTACAAGTTGCATGTGTACATATTGCATTTCCATCATCTCACTTGTAAACCTTCATTGCATCTGTCATTTGTGCATAGTCATAATAAAGCCTTGTAGTCGCATCATTGCATTTCCTATGGCCCTAAGTTTGTTGCATGATCACATTTATCACTTGGGGGCAGAAAAGGATTGGAAATTTGGTACAAATGGATTCAATGGTGCTACATTTGGTCACAATCAGAGAGAGACTTATCAAAACTTTAGAAGAGAGAGATTTTCATGAACCTTTGATGGATATCATTGTTCACACCCAAGTATTTTGATCCTACAACTTGATCCTTGAGCCTTCATTGACTTTATTATTTGGGATTAAAAATTTGACAACACTTTAAAGATCAGAATGATTGGAAATCCTTTTTGAAAATCAGGATACATTGCAAAACACTTGAAGCTTTCTTTTGATAATCTGTATTGAATTGACTTTTATCACATCTTTTTAGCTACTCAATGATGTTTCGATGAGATTAGTGATGATAGAGACATGGTATTTTTCTTTCCTTTGAGTGACTATTTTAAGGAAGATTCATCAACTTATGAGAATTCGTGTAACGACATGGTCATCAAAGAACTATCGAGGACTATCACATAAGATGAAGGATTGACCTTTTCTTGTTTACGCAACTAGATACCTTGCCTATTTAGATCTTCCATATCTTAATACCAAAATCCACTTGCAACATTGAATCCGTTGAAATTGGTATTCATACTCCCATAGTTTGGTCATCCAACTAGTGAGGGTTGTACTAGTTTCTAAAAGAGGTTACCAAAAGTGATAAAAAGTGGTATTCATATCATCATGATGTGGTCATTGATGGTTGTACTTTCTTTCTGGTCCCAAAATGCTCAATGATGAAAATTTATCTCTATGGCATTTCTTTGCTAAAAGCTAGTGACACTTAGTTGCATTGCATTGCATTATCATGTTAGATTAAATGCATTTGTTTGTAGTTATTTTCCAAGGACAAAGGGGTACATTAATAATCTTGGTTAGTCAAAACATTAAAGAAATGGGGGGTTCAATCAAACGTCTTATCCTTGATATCAATCAATAAATGTGAGATTATCTTTTGCATTCATGCATAGCATTAATCATTATTCATTATCCATATATCAGAAAAAGAAAGAAAAAGATTCATTACTCATACATCATTTGCATACATGTAATTAAGGATAGAACTACATACATTCAAAATCAAAAACATAGGGGCATTCATATCCATATTTCATAATAAAACACTTTGCATCCATACATTGAAAATCAAAAAAATATATCAAAATTCATAATAAATGCATTCATCTATCTATATCATAAATAAAATATGTTGCATCCATAGCATAATCAAAAGTAAATGCATCATAAAACATCATATAGTTGCATATAAAGATAATCTTATAATTAGCTCATCAAGAGAATCAAGGAAGTATGTCATCATATAAGTGTTCATAAACATCAATGATCCAGTACATCAGTATATCAAGATACAATATGCCATCAAAGTGATACATCAATGTTCCGATCAATAAACAACATGAAACATGACACAATGGACATCAACAATGAGCAGATCTTTCATCAAATCATCATGATCTCATAGCAGCACTTGATCCATCTGGACCTCTGCCATCCTATCTATCTTGTGAAGGAGGAGCCTATGAAGTGCTCACTACGCTAGGCCTCTGTGCCATCATCGTCATAAAATGATACATCAATGTGGCTACCTGATCCAATCTGCCAACAATAATGGATACATCTATCCTCAATGACTGAACATCTTGTGATAAAGTGTCAATGCTAGGAGCAACTCTAGGATGTACCACCTCAGCTCCATGATCCTGTCGCACTTGTCCCCTAGCATGTCCACCTCTAACCTGTGGTCCATCTTGTCCTCCACCCATAGCTCTAGGAGCTATCTATACTCATTGTCTTTGACATCTCCTCTTGACACCACCACCATCCTCATCATCTCCTCCATCATCATCATCCACAGATCTCTCATCATGACCTGGGATAGGCTCTGCTGGATCTGTAAATCGAAGAAATTTATTCTAAGCCCACCAGTCTCGATACTCATGGGGCATACTAGCATCAGCAATACCTCCAAGAATATCCCATCTGCAGTATTCCAACCACGCAATCTGATCACAGGAAAACTAAAAATCTATCTGAGCACCCCACATGGACCGCTCTGCCTGGACTCTAGCATATAGTGTTGTACCTTGTGGCATATCTTGAACTCTGCCATAGTGACGTGAAACCTGGCAGGAGCAGAATCGCTCAATCACTGTAGTAGCCCTACCAATCATCCATCAAGGAGAAAACATATATGGGAGCTCATCATCATTCTCCCTCCATCACTCACAACCTATATATGGATTCCAATGAACCTAATCAAGATCATCAATCTAACGGTGCCAATACTCAGTCTTTCCCAGATGATGTTGGACAACCATACCATTGTATAGAAAAGTATAAGGGAATCCTTGACACTGAATCCTGTCTGATAATGGCCTAGTGATGGGAAGATGCTCCCATACCCATAATTATAAGATCACAACACATGCTGACAAAGAAGTGTTAGAAAGTAAAGTCCACCAAGATAATGAGAGGGGGGGTGAATCAGTTATCTGATAATTATAACTTTTATCAATTTCAACAGCATTAAACCATGTAAGTAATATAATTACCAACCATATTACAACAAGTAAAAACATTCCTTCCTTTATACCACACTCAAGTAATTACAAATGAGTCAGCATACAATTACAAAATAAAATTTTCCACACGCTACATCAAAATTACACAAAACAATCGGCTTCCAACTACAATAATTCTTCACTCGTGCAACCTCAAAGTTTGCATTGTCATCCACATCACTAACAATGTGTCTTCAACTTCCCTTTAACTACGCAAAACCAAATTCCATCCCGATTAGGAGATATCATCTGATTTCCACAAACCGCTACTCAAGAACACTGCCTGAATACTGCTTCCACCAAAATGCTCATAACTTCCATGAATAAATAAATTACTAGCTGCACTCTTAACCATAAACATATAACATATCAAAAATTATATCCTCAACATCACATAGCTCCAACTGCAATATCCCATGTGCGCTAATCCAAACAGTCTTCTTCTCTGCAAGTCTCTGGTAAATCACTGTGTTGACATCAATGACAATCATAGTCATGAATGCAACAACAACTACTATAGAATGGCTTCCAAACACTTTAGAATTCATTCCTAACAATCTCCCCCATTGGCATTGATGGCAACATAGATGAAAAAATATCCAATGTTCCAAAAATCCAATACTGCAATACTGCTGCTTTAAGAAAATATTTCAAGTCTTCTTCATCAATCAAATCTTGCTTCTTTTTCCTATTTAGATAGTACAAATAGTTTTTTTTCATGTACACTTATCCCCCATTGACATCAATGATAGAAATCTCATCATTATGTCAACAAAAACTCCAATCTCAAAAGATATTCAAAAAATACATTCACTAGAGTCCTCATGACTCAGCTTAGATACACATACTCCCCCATAGAGGAAGTACCAACATCCAGTCCAGAAAAAAAGATAAGGCTTATATACCACTGGACGAATGCAACCAACTGCATCACTACTCAAAATTAGGTTGGGGCATAACCCCAAGCATACCTCTTAGATACTCAAATGTATCCTTAGGAAAAGGCTTTGTAAATATATCTGCTATCTGCTCCTTTGTACTTATGCACTCAAGTTTGACTTCTTTCTCAGCAACTTTCTCTCTTACAACATGATACTTAATCTCTATATGTTTTGTCTTGGAATGTAATACAGGGTTCTTAGACATACTAACTGTGCTGGTGTTGTCACAATGTATGACAACAGGTTCAACAAACTTTATTCCAATATCCTTTAGCATTTTCTTCATCCAAATTATCTGGTTACAATTGTTTTCTTCTGCTACATATTCTGCTTCTGTTGTGCTCTGTGAGATACAATTTTTCTTCTTGCTTAGTCAAGAAACTAATCTTCCTCCAAGGAAAAATGCTCCACCATTGGTGTTTTTCTTATTATCAACACTACCTCCCCAATCAGCATCTATATATGCACATAAAGTAAAATCATCAGATTTTTCATACCACAATCCATAGTCCCAGTGTGCCTCTTAAATATCTTAGTATCCTCTTTACTGTTGCATAATGTGATTCTCTAGGTTCAGCTTGAAATCTTGCTACAATTCCAACTGAATGTGCTATATCAAGTCTTGTATGAGTCAAGTACTGCAATCCTCTGATCATAGATCTATATTTCTTCTGTTCAACTATCGGTGTTTCATCTGTGCTAGATAATTTATGTCCAATTATCATAGGTGTTCCAATTAGTTTACAGTTCTCCATTCCAAATCTTTTCAACAAGTCATTTAGGTACCTTGTCTGACTTACAAAGATACCATCATTGTTTTGTGTTATCTGTAATCCCAAAAAGTATTTCATTTCACCAATCATACTCATTTCAAATTCAGTCTTCATTTCATCAGCAAATTTGTCACTAGCTTCATCTTCTCCAAAAATAATGTCATCAACAAAAATAACTATAACCAACAAACCATTTTCAATTTCTTTTGTGTATAGATTTCTATCAGTTGTTCCTTTTGTAAATCCCAACTTTAACAAATACTTGTCCATTCTTGCATACCAAGTTCTAGGTGCTTGCTTTAGTCCATATAAGGCTTTCTTCAGTTTACATACCATTTCTCCTTCTTGAGTCAAAGGAAAACCTTCAGGCTACTCAATGTAGACTTCTTCTTCCAATTCTCCATTCAAAAATGTTGACTTCACATCCATTTGATATAATTTGAATTTCTTGTAAGCTGCATAAGCTAAAAACATTCTTACTGCTTCAATTCTTGCAATAGGTGCAAAGGTTTCTTCATAGTCAATTCCTTCTTCCTATGAGTATCCCTTACATACCAATCTTTCTTTGTTTCTTACTACTTCTCCTTGTTCATTCATCTTGTTTCTAAATACGCATTTAGTTCCAATAACATTCTTGTCTTTAGGTCTAGGGACCAATTCTCATGTTTTGTTCTTTTCAATCTGATCTAGTTCTTCTTTAATAGCATTAGTCCAAATTTCATCTTCACAAGCTTCACTAGTAGTTTTAGGTTCAATTTGAGAAATCAAACATAACTGGTCTTGTACCTTATTCCGAGCTAAAACTCCTCTTTTGATGCTTCCAATAATTTGCCCAATAGGATGATTTCTTGATAAACTCTTGTTAGGTATCACTATCTCAGATCTCACTTCAGGTGTAGGTTCTTCAATGACTTCACTGTGGCTTTCATTCAACAAATCACTGTCAGTCTCATAAAATAATTTAGTAGATCCAGTGTTAGGTTTAGGATGAGCTTCTTCATCTGATTCATAATCTAGCATTCTTTCCTGAATTTTAAACTTTTCATCAACTTTAACATTTGCACTCTCAACAATAGTCTTAGTTATTTTATTGTAACATCTATAGGCTTTGCTTTTCAAAGAATATCCAAGAAATATACCTTCATCACTTCTAGGATCAAACTTTCCAATATCATCATCTCTCTTTATATAATATTTGCTTCCAAAATTCTAAAATACTTAACTGAGGGTGCATGTCCAAACCATAATTCATAGGGTGTCTTGTCTGTGTCTGCTCTGATTTGTACTCTGTTCATTGTATACACTATTATGTTCACTGCTTCTCTCCAGAATATCTTGGCCAAATCATTCTCAAATAACATAGCTCTTGTTGCTTCAGTCACTGATCTATTTCTTCTTTCTGCAATACCATTTTGTTCAGGTGTTCTAGGGGCTAAAAACTGTCTCTTAATGTCATTTTCTTCACAAAAGGTGTTAAACTCTCTAGAAGTAAATTATCCACCTCTATCAGATCTCAAACATTTAATCTTCATTCTAGATTCATTCTCAACTTTATTCTTAACGATCTTAAACTTATCAAATGCTTCAGACTTTTCTTTAAGAAATGCAATCCACATCATTCTTGTAAAATCATCAACAAGAATCATAAAATACCTTTCTCCATATAATCCTCTAGTCCTAGTAGGATCGCTCAAATCTGTATGAACAATCTCCAGCTTTTCTGCAGATGTAAACTTCTTACTGGAAAAAGAACTTCTCTTATGTTTAGCCATCACACATTCTTTGCAAATCATGCTAGTAGGATTCATAATTTTAGGTAAATCCCTTACTACAAGTGTAGTACTTACTTTCACAATGTTGTCAAAGTTTATATGACAAAACCTTCTATGCCATAACCAACTGTCATCAATTTTAGTAATCAAACATGTCATCTCAGTAGGATTCAACTGAAATACATTACCTCTGGTTCTAGATCCAGTTCCAATCATATTTCCATATTTATCCTTTATCACACAAGTTTTCTCAATAAACCAAACTTGATATCCCTTATCAACTAACTGTCTAACACTCAAAAGATTATGTTTCAATCCATCCACAAAATAAACATCATCAGTATTAGTCTTTCCATCAAGAGTAATAGATCCTATACCTTTAATCAAGCAAGGTGCATTGTTTCCAACTCTAACAACTCCTCCATCATATTCGTTAAACTTTATGAACTTTTTCATGTCTCCAGTCATATGATGTGAACAACCACTATCTATAATCCAATCAGCTTTCTTTTCAACTTGAGAAACTAAGGTTTTTTCTTCATTAACATCAGTTTCAAGATTCTCTTCTTTAATTGCTACAAATCCTATGTCATCATTATTCTCAGTATCACTTTCACTTAGACTTGTCTCTATACTAGCTTCAAGATCTTCATCATTAGCATAATAACATTCCTTAGATCTTCTAGGTTTGAAATTGTTTCTATACTTTTTAACTCTCTTAGGACATTTAGATGCAAAATGACCATATTCTTGACAAGTCCAACATTTAAAAATTTTCTTACCGTCTGGTTCTCTCTTCACAAGCTAGGCAATACCTTCTTCAATTTTCTTGTCTTCTTCATTTCTAGATTTGTTGCTACCAGCATAATCTCTGCTCACACTGATGCTTCTTGATAAAGTAGGGTGAACACTAAGAGCACTAGATGTTGTCTCCATCCTAGGTAAGTCTCCTGATAACCTCAGGTTCATCTCTATTGCTTCCAATCTTCCAATAAGAGTCTCTCTTGTAAAGTTTGTAGTACAAGGTATAACTTGTTCAATCATTTGTGTTGTCTGCTTAAATATAAGAGTCAATGTTCTCAAAATTTTCCATATCACTTCATTCTCTATCTTTGTTCCTCCACAAGATTTTATACCTATAACAATTTCTGACATTCTACCAATATAGCTTCTAACAGATTCATCTTCCAACATTCTTATATCTTCAAATGCACATATCCAATTATGTAGTCTAACTCTTTTTGCATGTTCATCACCTTCAAAAGTAGAGTGTAAAGCTTTCCAAATTTCATAAAAAAAAATCAAACATTTTACCTAACTGTACTCATTCTCCAAAAGGGTTGTCAAAAGTGCTTCTCTTGCAAGTATGTTACATATGAATAAATCTATCTCATCAGCAGTACATGTTTCAAGATTTTCCTCTTCAATGATAGTCTTATCATTCTTTGTAATCAACCAATAACCTGGTCCTAAACACAGTAGGTGTGTCTTCATTTTTTCTTTCCGGCTGTCAAAATTCACTCCATCAAACTT
The DNA here is from genome assembly GCA_027943335.1 of Chamaecyparis obtusa. Taxonomy (NCBI): domain Eukaryota; kingdom Viridiplantae; phylum Streptophyta; class Pinopsida; order Cupressales; family Cupressaceae; genus Chamaecyparis; species Chamaecyparis obtusa. The sequence goes on from BSBK01000367.1 coordinate 931,034, forward strand.
AAGGCTTTCTTTCTTGAAATTCGCCATGGATCCCCTTAAGCTATTAAACTTCTTTTTCAAGGACCTGCTGCTCTGATACCAATTGTTAGAAAGTAAAGTCCACCAAGATAACTGAGGGGGGGGTGAATCATTATCTGATAATTATAACTTTTATCAATTTCAACAGCATTAAACCATGTAAGCAATATAATTACCAACCATATTACAACAAGGAAAAAAATTCCTTCCTTTATACCACACTCAAGTAATTACAAATGAGTCGGCATACAATTACAAAATAAAATTTTCCACACGCTACATCAAAATTACACAAAACTGTCAGCTTTCAACTACAATAATTCTTCACTTGTGTGACCTCAAAGTTTGTGTTATCATCCACGTCACTAACAATGTGTCTTCAACTTCCCTTTAACTGCACAAAACTAGATTCCATCCCAATTAGGAGATATCATCTGATTTCCACAAACCGCTACTTAGGAACACTGCCTGAATACCGCTTCCACCAAAATGCTCATAACTTCCATGAATAAATGAATTACTATATGCGCTCTTAACCATAAACATATAACATATCAAAGAGTATATCCTCAACATCACATAGCTCCAACTGTAATATCCCACGTGCACTAATCCAAATATTGTCTACTTCTCTGCAAGTCTCTGGTAAATCACTGTGTTGACATCAATGACAATCATAGTCATGAATGCAACAACAACTGCTACAGAATGGCTGCCAAACATTTAGCATTCATTCATAATAAGAAGCACTATCCCTGTATACAACCTCATGCAAATCATGATAAAGTTGTGCAAGAACACATGAGCCCCAATCAAACTACCGAGGTTGTGCAAGCAAGTCCTCGAGTATCCTGCCCCATCCAACTAAGAAACCATGACCTCATCATTCGGGAAGTAGTAATCCACCGATCAGAGCACCAAGTACCGCTAGAAATGTGGGGAATGAAGAAAATTGTGCCCATGTAATAGTATCATCATCAATAGTATTGTCTCCAAACACTCATCTGCAGATTGTGCTATCATAGACACAATCATAATATACCATCTCCCCTCAAAAAGGAATGCACAGTAATCTATACATGTCCTTCAAAGTGATGGTCATCTCTCCAAAAGGAAGGTGGAAGGTATTGTGGTCAAAGTGTCATCTATCTGCCACTGTGGTAAGAAGTCCACAGTTCAGCTGAAACCTCAGGATGTCAAGAAGGAAGCTAAGTCCGCACATCTCAATCACTCAATACTCTGCAGGAGTAAGAGCCTGACTAAGATCCAAGACCCAAGAAGCGACGGTCCGTATATATAACTAATAGAAATGTGTCTGTTTCACAAATCAAAGGAATCATATCAGTGTACTATATCAATGAGTTGTCCTAAGTCAATCAGTCTATCAAAATCAGTATCAAATCTATCAAAACTAGTACCATTTGTTCGTGTCTCTATGTCTTGAGAATGAATTATCAGTTCTCACACTGATCAATCAAGTCCTACCTATCAGTATCCCACTATTAGATCTATCCTATCAAATTAGCATAATCAAACATTCATTGGTACCACTATCCTAATATCCTAATCAATTGTTTTGTTTAACTACAATAGACCTAACTATCTTGGAATTCAAATGATCAATCAGAGAAATCAAATTTTATCAGAAAATCAAGTTAGAAAGTTGAAATTTTTTTCAAAATCCTTCAGGTGTCATTTGCCTATTACCACACGGCATTTAACCTTATGCGGTGCAAAAGAGATATTACGCAGTGCTTTATTCTTAGTACGCGTCATTTCATGTTTAACGCGTTACTTCAAAATGCTAGGCGGTATTTTAAGGAGCCTAGGCGGCATTTTAAACCCAGGGTTTTATAAGCGGAAAGACATATGTAAATTGGCATGCAAACCCTAGTGGTACGTGGAAACATACTCTTATTAGGCGAGACCTAAATATTACTAAGTGGCACTTTACTACGCAGAGGCGTTAGTAAAAAGTGCAGATGTGTTACTTAACAAGGTTATGCGGTATTTCCCTATCCTAAGCGTCATTTTAAAAATTCAAAATTATAAAAACAAGTAAAAATTGTAATAAATGCGGTAACGAGCAATAAATGCACAAAAGAAGGTTTGAAGTGACTCACAAGAGGTCCGCAGTCCAAAGGCCTCTGATAGCGACGACCTCTCTTGAACCAATGCTCTCTAATAGGCACAACCATCGTGAAAATCAATGCAGGATCAGAGCAAAATCTCATGAGTCAAAAGTAGTAAATCTGGGTTTTTCAACCTATTTAAGCTAATTTGACCTAATTTAGAGGTGAAATTTTGACTGTGATGTTTATTAACCTATCAATCAACCGAGGCAAATTGTAAATCATGGCATATCATCAATGTTTTTCAAAAATGAAAACATATTGGATCAATAAATCAAATCAATCAATCAAATTTTTCAAATCAAACAATCAATATGTTTTATTTCTAAGGGGGCATTAGATTATCAAATTGGCATCAAAATTTTTGAATTATTATCAATGAGGCACATATCATTTTATCATATCAGATCAGAGGCATATCATATCAAGCAGCATATCAGATCAGGGGCATTTGTCGACACTCAAAAATGGGCAAGTGCTTTTAAATCAAAATTGCAAAATCTCATCAAAATGCACTAATTCTCGTCAAAAAAGATCAAATCAAATTTAAATGGACATTTATTAAATCAAATTGGACAAAATCATTAAATCAAAAGAAAAATCAAATAATGACATTAAATAATTAAATCAAAGCTTAAAGGGGTGAAAAATATTACATAATTGATTTTAATCAATTAATTGTATAGTTGTTAAATCAAAAATCAAATTGAACCTATTCCCTTACATGGCTAATTTAATTAATTAATGAAATTTAATTAATCCTAATATCTTTCAACAAAAAATTGAGCAACCAATGAGAATTGAGGACAAAAAGACATAAATCACTCAAAAAGAATGAATCTCAACACTCATTTCAACTTTTGATCTCATCCACTCAATTTTGTCTTTTTGTCCAAAGCTTTGAGACAAACATTTAAATTGTCCCCCCATTTAAAAATATTGCAAATGTTTTGACTCAACCAAAGGTAAATCATGGTTAATTCACTCTACCCCCTACCCTTGGGAATTTACTATAAATAAGAGTCATTTTGAGAGGAATAAGAGAAAAGAGAATTAGAGAGCAAAGCATTGTTATTGTAGGCATTTTATGAGCATTTGATAGCAATTGAGAGCATTTAGCATTATCATTTCAATTTATCATTGCATAATGGATCATAGTGAGCTAGATTGAGCATTGTAGCATCATAATTTTCTCATTTTAGAAGTGTCACTAGTGGAGATTAAGCTGAGAGCTCTACTTATCACATCTAATTAGAGAACCATGAGATGTCATGAATTTTGGTTTCAATTCCTAGTTAAATTTGCATTATATTTGCTTTAAATTGTTAGTTAAATATCCTAATTTCATGAAGGTGTTTAGCATACACACACAGTATCATAGATGTCTAGTAACATTCTCAACACCGGTCTCTTATTCGTGATTGAACTGCAACATATATAATTCTTTTGCAAGCATGCCAACCAGTTTAGTTGCAGCTTCATCAAAAGCAATCGCCCATATAGAACATGTGTGATCTTCAAGCTTGACTTGAAGAACATATATATAATTACAATCTAGAAAAGTAGCCACACACTTTGAACAAAACCAATTTCCTTCATTATTTTGTTGGACTCTTTTTTTACATTATTTTCCCCCAATGTCCATGGGACACGCTGGATAACAAATTATTTTTGTCCTAATGTAAACCAAAGTTGCTTTAGCAATGCATTTAAGGTTTTTTGGTAAATCTGAAGGGTCATGTACGATATTGGAGATTGTCTTTCATGTTAAAAGTAGAGGTGCATCTAGAAGGTTTGTTGTTGGTATGAGAAGATCATTTCTATTTTGTGCAAACCAAGATTGTAGTTTCTTTGTTTCTTCAATCTCAGGGTTGAAAAATAATTGAGAGGTGCTTAGTTTACTTACCACCTTACCATTATATTCCACAACTGGGCCATTTTTATTGCAAGCACAGTATCTTTTTGTAGATGGTACATCTCTTGTAACTGGGTGCCTTCCTTTTGAGCTACTTTTCTCCATAAAGTAACATTTATAGTGGAGGTAGACATATCTATCATTTTTAGACTCCTTAGGACTTCAGTTACAACGCTTTTCCTTTTTATTTTAGAGGAAGGATCGACACATTTGACAATTCCAACAAGATCAATAGAAGAATTAGTATGTTGATTCAGGATATCTCTAATGGGTGTGAAAGAGAATTGAACTATTGGAATTAAAAGGTCATCATCACAAAGTGTGAGCCTTGAATCATTCATTAAAGTGATTTCTATCTCACTATTAAGCTTATTATAAAACTTGTTTTCAGATTTCATGCTACCTCGAGACAATGTATATACATTCACAGCTTGAATATGTTGAAAATGAAGGTCTGCAATTGCATTGAAGCAAGTGACGTGAACTTCAATTCTCTCACTGTCAACCATATCAAAACTAAACATATGTCCATCTCCATTCCTATTTTTGAAGTGGTGGATTTCTTTCTTCATAGTTACACGACCTTGTATCAGTCATTGTGTTTGAAATAGATTCAAACTTTTGATAGGAGTAATAGTAGTGGGGGAAGGCTTTTTGCGCAGAGATGCATGCAAGCCAAACATCATTTTTTAAGGATTTGACTACGTAGGTATAGCAAGATCTCCCACATTGGTGCATGTGTCGGATGAAGTCCCTACATTTTCTACAAGTTTATCTGGTTCTTTGAAGAAGAAGGTGGAGTCACCAGTGATGTCGTGGTCTCTGCATAAAACCTCTAACTTGGAGACTACAATCCACCTATAGAATTCAATAGAAATATAAAATTAGTATTGTGTTCTAAGTAAACTAGTAAATGGACTACAACTCACCTATAGAATTCAATAGGATTGTAAATTAGTATTTAGTTATAAGTGGACAAGAAAATGGAATAGGTGTATTGTACTAAAGACATAGTACGTGTAGGCTCACCTTGAGTTACAAATGGTTGGAATAGTAAAACATGTAAGTTGGACAATAGAACCCTTTCTGATTCTCTATCGATATAAGGTCATTAAACTTACTTGGCAAGGTATCTTTTTGCAAATGGAGACCATCTGAGAGCTCTAACTTGTATCTAACAAACAACCCATTTCCTTGGCCAAATGGTGCAATGAAAAAAATTTGAAGTAGTGGATGTACATCTAAGTTGTCATTGTTGATAATCTTTATTACATTTTATGTTAAAGAGTGAGACATAGCTTTAAGGAGAGGTAAATGACCTATAAATTGTAATAAGTGTTAAGAGATATGTCGAATAGAAGTACAATCAAACTATCCAAAGTTTTGAGGATAGTGTAGTTAAATAAAATAAACAAATGACACACAATGCTAAACAAACATCAAAATTGCTTATGTGCCCACGTCAAATGTAAAGAAATGTAAACATGTGTTGGAATAGTAATCATAGAACATAATTTATTTTCCATACAAGATGTAGTCTAAAATGCTTGTAAACTATTAAATTATGTGGCAATCTATGATGCCCAATATGAGTTAAGAAAAGATAAGTTGCAATGATCAAACAAGTGGAAGGATTAGAAAGCACACCTTCACCCAAAAAGTAGAGAGGATTCCTTTGTAGAACTTGCGAGTCTGAACCAGGTGTATTTCTAGAAATGGTAAAAAAAAATTAAAAAAGTTAGAGAAAAGCATAATAAAATAAATTTTTGATTAATATTGGGTCCATTGTTGTGTCATGCAACGTCAACATTTGTTAGCAATGACTAAATTTTTAATTAAGAAAATCATCTTTCGAGTACTTTAGAGTGAGAATTCAATATTAAAGTTACACATAACTTTATTAATGCATAGTTTAGAGGCGATTTAAATGTCTAGTAGGATTCATCATAACCTCAATTTAATGCGAGAGATGAAAGATCTAACGATTGCAAGTATAGAAAATAAAAGAGGTTATAGAAGTCTTTAAATTTGTGGAAGCATATGGATGAAGGTTTTTGAAAAAAAAAATATGGTTAGATTACTTAAAGTAGCTCAGCTTTAGTAACAACCTAAATTAAAATTTATATTGCACGTAAGAAAGGGAAAAACTGAGATATCAAATGTAAAATTGTGTTAAATAAAGATGTTGGAAACATAGTTTGGTTTTAAAAAGTTTCCAAAACACGTGTTTAAAAATGTAATGGAATAAATATTGAGGATGCAACTTAAAAAGTGTGTATCATAGAATTGAATGAAATGGCATTTCATAGTTAACACAAAGAAAGGATCGAATTGAGCATATAGATTCAAAAGCAATAGATATCATGCAATTTTCTTATAAGTACAATCAAATTTATAGAAAGTTCACATATATCATCCATAGGTGGAACATACGAGGAAAAGGTGGAAGTTTCTTCTGATTACAAGAGCCCAAAAATTTCAAATTTTCTCTATCTATAAGAGTTGATGTGCAAATGTGAACATAGGTAAAGTAGCGTGGAAGGTACATAAATGTACAACAGACTGTGTGCGGTTTAGGTAAGCCTGAAATGTATGTCGAATAGAAGGAGCATTGCCTTCTCCATAGTATTCGTCGAAATACATTTTTCTAAAGAAAGTGTAGAAGCCAGAAAATTTAACATAGTTTGCATGCAGTTCTTGTAGTGTTTCTTCCACAACCATAATTTAGTTGTTCAACACTAAATTGGTTGTTCAACACTGAATTGACAAGAAAGCGAAAGACTGCTCGCTAAATTCTGAATTTTTGTTTCAGGAAACTCATTCCAATTGTCAGACACATTGGAGCCAGTGGAGGGGACTGGAACATTGATTTCTGAGGAGCTACTCGAAATATGGTTGTTGAAGATTTGCCATGACCTAGAAAAGAAAGTAAATAGTTAATTTTTTGGAAGGAGAGTGCAAACCGCAACAACGTACTTGCACAGAGCAACCTAGTAAATAAAACTCGGTACTTTAACATTGCACACACATACTTTTAAGAGTACGAAAACCATTGAACCCTTCACTTGTTTTGACAAAATCATTGTTTGTTGTAATTTCAAATAAATTCATGAAACTCCAATAACACCCATGAAAACTCATTAAACCCTTAACTGTTTGAACCAAACGGGTTTCTAAACATAACATAAACTCGTATGATTATGTATTTGGCACTCCAAACATAATAACACAACCTACTAAAAACTAACATCATATTTAAAATATACGAATCCTTCCATTAATTACACATCTTTCAGCTTAAAATACATTTCACATTAACATGACTTTCTTGTATACAATAAAGTTGACAAATTAGATGAGTATTTTGCAAACCATTTATGGCATACTTAGTTGCAGCGTCTTCAACATTTGAAAAAATGATTTAATAAAATTTGAGCTAACGGTATGAAATAAGTCAATAAAGAAAAACATTTAATCAAAACTTATCATGAATCTAGCAGAAACCAAAGGTCTGCCACCCATCATAAAAATTGAACAAAAAACCAAAATGGGTAGAACATATCGCATTAAGACAAAAGAATTCCAAAACATACTAAACAGTTTGTAATTTTCTTTTTACAAAAAACAGAAGGGTCGTACGAGTTCTTACTTTCTTTATGAACAACAAAATAATAGTACAATGCTAGTTTAAGAAACTTTTATTATAGTAGAAAATGTCAATCTAATAAATATTGAGTTAAACTATTATTGTTTCTATGAATTTTAGATTAAACTATTATTATTCCATGGCCCTTGGAGCTTGAAGTGACAAAATGAGTTACGATTAAAACGTGGGCAAAGAAATAGTAGACAAAGCGCACAGAAAACTCTTCATTTGTGGATCCTGCCCTACGGTTGTCTGGTTGCTGCCATTGTAGCTCAACTATTAACATTGTGTGAAAAAACATTTTATTTTGGCAGAGTCTACATAATCTTCACTATTAACAGAGAAAATCAATTATCATGTGCCAAATGAAGTAAAAATTAGCCCACAGAACACATAACCTAGTCCTCAAAAAGAATTTCTCACATTAATCAGTTGCGTAGTACAATTGCGGCCTTAGATCCTTTAGCTCCTGCATATTAAATTACAAAACATAAACATAACTGAGAAGACAGCTGAAAAACCCAGTTCAGAAAATCGCCATGTGTAGGGACACGTCACGTATGAAGGCTTTGAATTTTTTTAAATTGCAATTTTATTTTATAGGTTGTCATTATTTTAAGCTTTATGTTAGACAAACTTGGGAGAATAAAATAATTTTCCAATGACTGACTGCCAGCTCAGACGGTATGGATGCGTCATAAGATGAGACATGTCACCTGTGCACGCTCAAAAATGTTGCATAAAACCTAAATTTTGATTTGTAAAAGTTGCCAAAAAACTAAATTTCGATTCATAAAATCTACCTAAAACCTAAATTTCGATTCATAAAAAGTATCATATATAAGAAACGCAGAGTCTCCTTCCATAACTGAACATTGCAAATTTGCAAGCCTCTCCTTCCACATATTCATATTGACAAAGTGAACCTAGCATCTCTACGTTAATTGAGGGTGTCCAAACTTGCAGACTTACCTCTAAATATGAACGAGCCCAGGAAAAAAAAATGAAAACCCAAATCTGCACTTATGTGAGAGAAGTCGTAAATGCGATCAGATGTCGTTGGATGCAAATGTTCGAGTAATTTCTTGGGTGTTTGGTTGATTTAAATTTTTTCAAGAGGGTTTAATTCCCTAATGCAGATCAAAAGTAAATGCGAGCAGGTGGAGATCACAGCCTGTTGCATACAGTTGTTGCTTGTTTATTGTTTCTCTTCTCCCATTCAATTAATGCATTGCAAGTTACAAATTAATGAACGAATCAAATTGTTTGATGTACTCATACTATGGCTACACAGAGAAGCAAGCCTCTGAGCCCAACTGCAAGGGAGGCGAGTGCCATTATGATTCAACTCAGAATGACCAGTTATAATGGTCATCACAAATGTTGCGAGTTTCCACACGCTATGATTCTGGGCTGCAGAGCCATGAACAACCCTGTGCAACAACCACCATAGCATACCCCCAATCAAGAAAGATTACATGAACTAAAGATTTGCATACAAATATTAGTGTCGGAGAATGCAAAATGAAAATGAAAATTTAATTTGGGCAGGTGAAACAGCGATGATGAAACAAGCAGAGGTATGTCGAAACAATGATGACAAGAATCCTACAAACGAAATGGAACAAGGAGAGCAAACTGCAGACGGAAATCATTACGATCAGTTGCAAACGACGACTACATGCAACGTTCAGTTCAACCCAAACCATGTCCGGGAAACAATTTGTGAAAGCAGTTTTCCAACATGAGACAAAACCGGCATGACAAGAATCCGGTTGCAAGCAACCTCATGGGAGAAGCTTATCAGCTAATTAGCAAATATATATAATATTTGTATTATAATTATTTATTTAATCTTAATATTTTATTATATTGTCAATAGTATATTATTATTACATATTGCTAACTATCATTAATAAATATTATATTATTATATTATCCATTAATAATTGTTATATTTTATATATTAATAATAGATTATATTATTATTATTTTATTTGTTTACTAATTTATTTTAACTATTAGTAGATTATATTATTATATTTTCATTTGTTTATTAATTCATTTTAATTATTAATTACGGAATCATAATCTATGTGATAGTAGTTTTGTTGTATGATGCTAGAAGGAATTTGATAGTAGTTTTGTTATATGATGCTAGATGAATCATAAATGTGAATCTTCCATTTCCCGTGCATTCATATTTTCATTGATATTTTGCCACGGTTGACACCATATCACTTTATATGACCCCCTTATTACTTTTTCCAATTACTTTATATCGATCGAAAAAGTGTATGTATCACACTGTCCCCTAAATCTAATCTCTACATTTTGTTAGAGAAACGGACCACACCCAAACTTTAAACTATGATAAGGAACCTATCAAAAATCTCCAATCATGGTGTATGTTGGCAATTCAGTGGCAAGAGCAACGCAAACGTAAACTTGGGAGGTTCTAATAGTCCCAGCTGCTCCATGAAAAAAATAATATGGTATCAGAGTTAGGACTAGGAACCATAAGCATCAAAGTATGACTCAACAGAGGCATCGGAGAAATGCGCCACACCAAAACCATAATGAGCATGCCAAAAACTTCAGTCACAAAAGGGCAAAGGTTCAATGGCGCTCTCTAATAGAGCAGCACTACATGCACATCAAAAGCCCTAAGTTTTAATCCTAGCCAATCCATGAAAAATAACACGTGCTCCACAAAATACAAAACTTTTTCAACATCATGCCTCTCAAGCAGGCCTGGAATTTGACGGTCATTCCTGCTTGTCATATGAATTTTTAATGATGGCTTGATCATTTTTAATGACGGCTTGATCATTTTATTGTCTTTCATTTTACATTTTAAGAAAAATATTAATTGTCAAATTTTTTAATTTATGAATAATTTAATAAATTATTTTAAATTTAAATATTTTATCAATATAATTTGTAATACATATATAAAATATTATAAAAAAAATTCATTCTTAATAAAGCAGTGCAAATAATCTAATTACTATTTTAAAACACATATTATTAAATATAATTGAAACTAACTAATATTATCGAAGGTCAAGAACTCATCTTGATTTTGTGTTCTTCCATATCTTATATACTTCATTTCAATTTACACTATTTGTTTAAGATAGATTTAAGGATAATCTCATTAATGCATCTAGTGTATCCAAACTTAGCTTTGACTTTCTGACGTCTTTGATGATATTTTTCTTTGAAAATCCTCTTTCACAATCAAGAGTACTTGCATGAATAGTAAGCACAGTCTGCCATAACTTCATCATATGAGGATAGCTTCTACGCCAATATTTTGTGTTATGAAAGACTCTCCATGCATCTTTCATTTTGAAACCCTCACAACTCAAATGTAATGAATCAACAAAAGATTTTATCTCCCTTTTGCAACCATTAACTTCAAATGTGGATTATGAAGATGACCCAAAATTGATTTACATCTTCATTTAAATCATCTCAAGAAGACCCAAAAACTTCCTTAAATATTTCTTTCAAATTATTATTACGAGATTGTACATTTTGATTTAACAATGAACTACAAGAAAATTTTGAATCTTTGTCTTCAGACCACCTGTACATTTCTCCAATAGTTGCTTGTTTCCTTCTCTTTGAAGACATTTTTAAGGTACCTACAAAAACCAATATAGTATTAGTAACTATGTGTAAAAAATTATTCTATACAATCATTGGAAAACTACATAACATAATTTAGAATATAATTGTATAATGAAGTAGTTACCTTCTGTGGTTCAATATGATGAAGAAGAAAAAGATTGAAGCTACAATAAAATTGAGATGCAATTATCTTTTGATAAGAAATGAAAATTTTGGTGATATTAATTTTTTATATAGATACAAAGAATGTAAAATTAGAAAATAAGCATAAATTAGTAACAGATGTAAAAATCTCAAAATTACAAAAACAAGTTTCTAAATTCACATATTTCATTTGAAAACAATTCTAAATACAATAATAAAATTAATAATTATAAATTAGTCATATATTCAAAAAATCATGCATGTTTCTAAATCAATAATAATATACACTAAAATTTAAATTTTAGAAGTTTTTATTTGTGATGTAAAATAAAAAAATATCAAATTAACTAGTCAAGTTTCTAAGTTCATATATTTTATTTTTTTAAAATGTTAAATTAATATAAATATAAGCAAGTTTCTAAAATCATATGTTTAATATAAAAAAAATTCTTTAAAATAATAATAATATATAATAAGTTATGTAAAATTTTTAATTGTGATAAAAATAATATAAAATATATATGTTACATAATAATAATATTTATTCGTAATTTTTTTTCTAAAACATATATTTTATCTTATAAAAATTCTAAATTAACATTAATATATAAAAAAAAAATTGGAAATTTAAAAAGATTCTAAATTAATTTTAACATACTTCAATAAAATAAAATCATATATATTACAAAATGTCTTATATTTATCATACATATATGTCATACATAATATATATAATATATTGTCTATAACAGTTTTTGACGGTTTATTAATAAATCTAAGTGTCAAACTTACGGTTTTGTATAAAATAGCATGTCAATGTGTACGGTCCAATAAATTTTTAGCCTGTCATATACGGTTAAAAAGTGGAAAAACGGTCAATACGGCCATCAAATTCCAGGCCTGCTCTCAAGCTTTACCTCCATTCTTTTAGCACAAGTTGAGTGGCCGAATGGTGAATATGTGTACCTCATAATGGAGGTCACATATCCAAAGTCAAACAGGGGCAAAGATATTACAATATACATCGTATACATCGTTGATCAATACACAAAGTAAATGGAAAAAACAACCAATGCACGATGCCAAAAGAAAGATCTCAAATGCCAAATTGATGTCTTAAACATGACAAAAAATTGACTGGTTAGTGTGAAGACACCATAAACTGACGGTATGTAAAACATGCCCCAGCTCAATAGATGCAAGTACCTAATAATCAATTACAGCAGATAAAGTTTCCTTGGAAGATTTTTTGTCCCAAGTTGATGACTATGCGGGTGGCTAATAAGCACCACCTATGCTGCCTAATATCAATGTATTAAAACCAGGTATAATAATGTAAAATGAGTAGAAGGTCGTTATGGGTGCAGGAAAAAAATGATGACAGTAAATTGTATCTTATTATTGACAATTACATAGCTCTTTTTGCAAATGACATTCGTATAGTTGGTACCAGACATACACCAAGAGAACAGATGATATGTTTGATTAAAAGTCAAAAGGAAGAGAATTTCAAGGAATTTATGACCCTGTAGAAACTTACAATGTCAAACCAAAATAGTTTCAACTTGATAAGACAACGCTATAACAAGCCACAAAATGCTATTGAAATAAGCAACCACATCGCTTCTGAAATAAGTAATAGTATTAAACAATTTATGCTCATCTTGGTGCAAAATACAACCAAGAAACATCTTTTTCTGAGTACACCTGAAGAGGTGTTTTTAATCTCAAAACAAACAAAATAACATTTACATGATTTTCACTTATTTATAACCGCATTAAGTGTTGTACATCTTCCACACGCATTTGGCGTTGCTCCTTTTCAGACTTATTGAATGCAGAACTTGCTAGCTTCCGCTTCCTCTCTTGCATTTCTAGTATGCTTTCCTCAACACTGTCCTTCACAACTAGCCTGCATACTCTGACAGATCTTGTCTGCCCAATTCTATGTACTCGATCCATTGCTTGATCTTCAGCAGCAGGATTCCACCATGGGTCAAACATGTACACGTCAGAAGCAGCAGTTAGATTTATACCTACTCCCGCAGCTTTTAGACTTGCTAAGAGAATGGTTGGGCTCGTCAGATTTGTTGATGCAAATGCTGTAATAGTTGCAGCTCGCTTCTTTGAAGGCATAGACCCATCTAAACGAACAAACTTGAAGCCTTCTCTCTCCAAAGGCTCCTGCAAGAGATCCAGCATTTTTCGGAACTGTGAGAAAATAACGGATTTTTTTGTTGGATCATTATTGCGGGACTCTTTCAAAAAGGATATTAGAGCTTTGACTTTTGAGCTATTTGCTGACTTATTTGATTTTACATCATCCTCTGCAGCCTTTGGTGAGCAGAAAAGATCAGTCTCTGTAAGTTCCTTTCGACACATTGGACACCGGGGCTTGTCATGCCTCAGAGTTTTCTCAATGCACCTCTTGCAGAATACATGTGAGCAAATAGTTATAATAGCCTCGGTCGGTGGTGATAGGCACACTGGACAATCGAAATCATCCCCATCTTGCAAAATCAATAGTAATTTTTTAAGCAAATCAGGATTGCTTGAAGCATCTGCAACATGCAAACCAAAACAATATCAAACTTTGTTCTATTAGCTAATAAGATATAAGCCCAACTATTATCCCACATTTACCAAAAGTGTAGTTGGAATTTCCACTAATTAGGTTATCTTTACTAACAAAGAGACGGGTAGGCATTTGCATCAAACTGAAAGCACAAATTATCTATTTTTAATCTTTAGTGCAACTCTTGACTTTGCAGGACTCACTGTTCTCTTTTCTCATCAACTATTCAATATATGATTTAAAAGATAGAAAATAAGAAAATTTGGAAAAATCTTTTAGTATTTCAACTCAGGTTAGTTGTAAAATATTTCTATAAATCAAAAGCTGCCTGTGTTTCTTGCCACTCAATATTGAATGCATAGTTTTAGCTGATTAAAAGAGGAAACGATTTTCAAATCTCAGCTCTAGTGTTGAATTCAAAAGCCAAAATTTAACATGTCCAGAACGAACAATGTATTTTCTATGAAAGAGGAAAAAAATTATGACAAATAAAAACACCAAGATAATGAGTGCACTATAAATTGTAAAAAGACGATAAAATTATCCCCTTTGATATGAGGGTTTCATATTCTGAAAGAAATATGCACGAATCAATAACTGCGTACATTGTAGCAAACTAAACAATTACTATGAAGAATATCATCAACAAAGTCACCCCAATGAAAGAAAATTAACCAAGATAACATGTTTCGACTATGAGCAAGGGATGATAAAATTAAGTGTCAAATGGAAGAATGCTTTCAGGAACTAGTATCTTCTAATGGCTCCTGCTTTCAGAAATGCCACCAAAACATTAACCATTCAGGATTGACTGGTAAAGGAAATGTGACAAGGCAACTAAAAGTTCCAACAGGCAAAGTTAAAATAAAATTAAGTGTCAAATGGAAGGATGTACGTGTTCAAGCTAAATGTAAAACAGGATCTAGTGTCTTGGCATAGTTTTTTAACAACCAAAGCTAATATCAGCAGTTGAAGTCATTTAGAAAAGGATTTGCCTACTGAAAGACAGCAGCATGAACTGTCCTCTATATTAAGGATAACATTATTTATAGAAAGGAGAGGCGGCCTGCTTAACTGCCAATCTCTAGCTATACCATCAAACAGCAAAACAGTTAGTTACTCTTCCAAGCAACAGAATATTTATATACCATTCAACATACAGTTACTACTTAAGCTGTTCAATAGGGAAGGCTTTAGAAAACACTTCCCTATTCTAAAGCACAGGATATGTGTTGTTCAAAATAAAGTCAAGCATCAGAAACATACAAATAAAATTTTGACAGATTTATCAATTATGTTGATATGGCGCGAGCCCTTCATGCATTTCCTAGCATTTATAACTTTATAATACAAATCAGTCCGTTGATTCATGAAAACTTCAAATATATTAATGTTTTGATTAATGCCTTCAAGTAGACATTGACGCCTAAAGCATGCTGAAACCAAGAAATAGACAACTTCTTAAGTTGGCTCCTCATAATGTTATTCTTAGAACAGCTAACAATTAGACCAAATAAGAAACTCGTGTACTGAATGCACAAATGCTAAGGGACAACCTTGTGATGTCCCCTTTCTGAAAAGAAATTTAATAAATAATACTAAAATATAAAAATTAATTAAATTACATTCAGAGATAGTCGACTTCATAAAGATAGTCTGTTATATATTCCAGCAGTTCGATTTATATGTGCAACACTCCATCCAGCACTTTGGTTGATTTCGCTAGAATAATATGACAGTTAAATAAAGCCAGTCATTAGGATGCGATTTGATTGTCAGGACAAGTCAGCACATCCAACATGATCGATATGACTAATGAATCAATATTTGCCCGTACTTGGCATCAAAATACAATAGGAGATTCTAAATCAATTATCGCAGGTATAAGGAATTAGCAGCTCATCACAGTCACATTATTGCCAGCAATGTATATATATCCTCCGCTACAGTGTAAAATATAAGTACTCAGGCACCATAGTAATAAGACTTTGAGGATGGGGACACGAGTGAAAGATCAAAGCCACCCAAGAACCACAGAAGACACATAGCCGGAAAAGATAAATGGTAGGAGATAATCTTCAGAACTGCCAGAACTGAGAATCCATGAAAGTACCATGCAGCCTTAATTAAGGAACCAAGACGATCTTCAACTATCGTAGAAGATACACATTACAGACGAACATAGGTAATGTGAATAACAATATCAATGTGTAATCATTAGAGATGAACATGGACCGTTATTACAGATGGTGGTCAAAGACAGCGTTGAGGAAATATTGGTGAGATCAACAATAGCAGCTTACAATAATGATTACCATCAACAACCCTTGACCATATTATCTAATCATCAATCGATGATTAGAGAGGCAAACTAATAACCATGGCCAGCGATTATAATAATGAGATAGCGATTATATATGACCAGCGATCAAACAGCATAAAGGTTACGTTTAGTTAATATTAACAAAACAATCTTGAAAAGACATGATCTTTTATAAGGAACAGATGCATCTCTCAACCCCCAACAAGGGGTATCGTGTAAAGCATATATATAGTCATTAAAACCAATCAAGTAAAGGAGGGGGGAAAAGAAAGGGATGATGGAACAGAGGTCCTTCAGAAAATAATAATGAGAGACAATTAAAAGAGTAACATCAGGGATTAGAAGAGAAGTTCCCTCAGCAAATAGTAATCAAAGGCAACTAAAGGAATGCAAAAGAAAATATATCAAGGGAAGTGTGTATGCTACACATGGTAGTACTCAAAATAAGGCAATGCTACTTTGCTTTAAAAAAGTTGTCTCCCTAACAAATTAAATTTGATATGAAGAATTGTGTTTGGAATTAGCGCCACTTGTGGAATTGTCACAATATTTTATGAGTCGTTCTTTTTGAAGAGGTACGAAAGATATATAAAATGAACTTAATGTGCAGGTAAAGGGGAGGAAGTTGACAAGGGAATATTAATTGAATTAAAGAAGATATAAAAAGGAGAATTACAAGAAGGTTGAGCAAAATTAAGAAGAAGCCTGGCAAATGATGTTATGTGATTGGAGTACACCAGTGGCAGAAAACATGATAAGTATTTCAGATGTGTATTGGATGAATTAGAAGCAGATCTTAAAGGGCAGAAATAAAGGCTTACTACAGCAGATATATGTTAAATATTTCAATGGATTTAGGAGATCCCTTTGATCTCATTTTTGTAAAGATATTCAAGGCAAACTTATGCTTTACTGTGAGAGATATGTTGAAGGCTTGATCATGTTTGCAAACCAGATTTTCAGTTGTACATAGAATAGAACAAAGAAGAATTTACAGCAGATGTATATCATATATGTGAGCAGATTTATAAGGTTAATTTAATCTCGTCTTAAGGGTAAAGTCTAAAGAAGATAACTGACTGTCAAGATTAGATCAGGGACATTCTTAGTGAGTGTCAAAACCAAATCAGGGACATTCTTAGTGAGTGTCAAGGCCAGATCCAAGACATTCTTGTTGGAGTACATTCTTGGCGAATGTCAAGATTCCTAAAGAGAATATAGAGAGAGATTTCAATATCTCTTAAAGACAGTATATACTGGTGGTTGTTATAACATATGCATATGTAAAGAGGGATACAAATTAGTGGGTATCCATAAGACTTGGGAAGACATGGAAACTCTTCCCAAGGCTTATAAAGATGGATATACCAAATGTGGGTTATCCTGGAGGCCTTAGGAGAGACAAGTCTTAATACAATGGTAGAATAGCTGAGGACCATTCTAGATTAGCCATGAGGCAACTAGAGCCCCTTGAGGTCCTCCCCAAAGAGTTAGGAACCTGATTACAAACTCTCCCTAAGGATTAAGTGAGAATCAGCACAAGACTTCGATATATTTTTCTTTCATTTATGTATATATATGTATATTTTGTATGGAATCTCCCAACACACGTGCAGGGTTATTCATCAAGGATCAAAGCAATACTCAACTTCGGAAGAGGGAACATTACAAACCTCGTCCTCTACAATAGATATTATAAGCAAAACATTCATAGGATTATAAACTGGTCAAGTAATCTATGAAAGGATCCTGATTAAATTGTTAAGGCAAGCAACATTACTAAAAGATTACAAGATGCTGATTTCCACCAGAATGTCGAAACATAAAAGATTTAATAGATACTGGTTTCCAGGTTCTTTCTTCAGCATTCAAAAGTAAACCAAAAGGAAATAGCTCAAACGGTTGCAAGCCTGGGCATATGCTTAGTTAACAACAAAAATTTCAGCACATAAAACGTTTAGAAACATTAAAAAATGCAGAAATATGTGTATTCTACCTTCCAATTTTAAAGATGATATAAGTAGTTCCACATCAGATGGACACAAAGCTGGATCGTCACAAAGTTGACGTAGTCGTAAAAGTATTTGAAGAACAGTTGAATAGTTATTTAGCACAGTGCCTGAATTAATAAAATGTTGAACAACTTTTTTGCCTTCTGCTTCTAAACGATCATAAAGCTGTCGTTCCTCATCACAAAGTTCTACCAAATGGATTTCTACAAATTTAGATGGAAGTTCAACCAGTCTCTGTCCATTGATCTTCATGTCTTTGGTTCTTCTGAGAGCAATGGTCTCCATCAGGGCCTGCATAAAAAAAATCAAGAAGACAGATTAGAATATACAGTAAAAAATACTGTAAACCTAAGACAATATCAGATATAAGCCAATCAATTGTGTTTTGTATGACTTGCATGTGACAACAAATTGTCTAGTATCAATTTAAGTAATCTCTTTAGGCAGACATTACAGAGGCCAAAGCATTGGCAAACCTGTAAAAATGGCCAATTTTATGTTGCAAAGGATAAAAAGCAATGCATCAAAGGACAAATCATCAGTAAACAAGTATCCAAATTTATTAAAGTTGTATCTCCAAATTGGCCATGATACGCTCAAGGATACTGCAATTTATTAACTTGATAAAACATCAAAGACTAGACGCTAGGTTACCAAAATGACCAGGATACAGATGCAGATGGACAATATTCTAGAAAGCTTAGGATACGCTGCGGCGCTGACAAGTCCAAAATATATATATTTAGAGAAGGTAATTTATATGTGTGTGTGTGTGTGTGTGTGTGTTTGTTTATTCAAAAAGCAAAGAGCATTTATTCAATATACATAGTGGCCATGGAGCAGCAAGAGACAATACACTGAACAAAATTGTGGAGAATACAAGTGTTGTTATTCATTGCTAAGAATCAATTAAAAGCAGGTGAATTGATTATTCCTTGAATTGCAACTATTTTTTGAAACAGCATGTTTTATAATTTATTATTAAGAACCAAAGTAGATTGAATGTGTGGACACAAGTATTCAAATGGAGTAAAGAAAACTCAATTTTTTAGAATACATAGGAAAGACAAGGTAGGATATGGCAATATATAACAACAATTTCAGATAACATGTGCAAAAAAAATTATCATCTGAGGAAACAAAATTATCATATAGCTATCGCAATGAATCCTAGTACAGACTCAAGAGACTGATGCTGTGGGCTATTGTATTGGCCCATAGTTTTAGCCAAAGTGCCATCAACCTCGCATTAATTCCTTGTCCCTCACGATAATCCTAGTCGACAAGCTCTGCTTAAAGATTCTACATGAAACCAGGGGATGAGGATGGTATGTGTCATTTTTTTGTATTGTAAAAACATACTATTCCATGTTGCGAGGAGCACATTTTGGAAATCATTGGTCAATGCATTAATGATAGCTAGTAAGGAGATCAAGGCACCAAGTCCATATGATTTGTGTGGACCCCTATTGCACATAGCTGTGAAAAACACAGAGGTAATGGTAGAAGATATTTTAAAAAAAAAAAATTGGTACGAAAAAGGCTACACCATTTTGTTTAATAGGTGGACAGAAAGCCAGAAACGGACATTAATCAACTTATTGCTGCCTTCAAGGGGACAGTTGCTGTTTTTGAAGTCAACTGTCTCACAAAGTTTGATGTGATTCTTGATGAGCTCTACAAATGTATACTGATGTACATCCTTTTGCATCCTGTTAGAGAACAGATTTGTCACTGCAAATGTTCTTTCAAAAACAACCATATCTGCCCTGCAAGCAGTGACAAACCTTTACAACAGTTGGACAGATTGTTGTAGAGCACCGATCTTCCTCTGCATTTGAGAGGGGCAGCTCCCTCGTATGATAATATGCCTTGTATTTTGGGGAAATTTAACCCAGAAATGCTTAAAGAAAGAAAAAATGATAATTAGAGAAATATTAACTTACTTTAAAACTTCAACATATTTAAGTCAAAATACCAAGAACATGATATGTTTGTCACTAATCTCATTCACACATGACATATATGAAAACAAAGGTTATTATTAATGAGACACACAAAACATCAACAATAACACGTGGGAAACAAGTTGAATGCACATCCAAAACTTCGCTCTCTATTGCTTTGCTTGAACAATACTGTCCAAGGTCCTGTGTACAATATTTCATGTGAAGAGTTGGAACCCTTTTTACATTTTCAAACATATATATAGGTTTACATGAAAATTAAAGAAATAACCACTTATTAACTACCTAACCACTTTCTGTAACTACTTACCATAACCACCTAGGTAACCACTTAGGTCACTTAGCAAAACTAAAGTGATCATTACTTAGGTAACCACTTAGGACGGCCACCTAAGTGATCACTTCTAGTAACTACCTTTTTGGAGACAAATTAGGAATTACCCAACTTTACAAAAAAAACACAAAACCTAGCTTCTATTAAGAAAGCATACAAATCATATTACGATAACATCAACCAAAATTATGACTTGTAATCATTCAACCCAAAAATTATACAAGTACTACAATCATTTCATTGTCATTATGCATTTCTTCATGGTGCCTTTTATGAAGAAGCTTGAACGACAGTATGATTCTGAAAAAGAGGAGACTTCTCCTTGAATGCTCAGAAAATTTTGATGGCAAGAGAGACTAACTTGTTCTTAGGGATGACAGTGTTAGTCATTCTCAATTTCCAAATGCTCTAACTCTTATGATACCATCCAATTCAAACTGCGTATCAGAAAGCCTTCAAAGAATGGAGATGTCTCTTAACCTTTCCATTGTGTCTTCACTAAAAACTCATCAACCAAACAACTCCTTGTCAATCATATACTTGAAGTTCTTCTATATCGCTTGGATTTCATCCATCAATGATATATTAGGGCTGGTTGAGGGGAGTTCATTCTGAATCCTCACATTTACCTGATCACAAATCATCACAAGCTTCTCCTGTTTTGTTGAAACTTGATTGATGACTATCAACTTCCATTTAACGCTTTGGAGATAGGATTCCGACTGATTTTCTCCCACATTCGGGAATATCTTCTGAGCTACAAGGACATTGGCATCCATTTTCCTCTTTCAGATCTTTAAGGATCTCTTTCCAAATTGCTTCCTCCTTTCTGACACTTCTCAGCTCTTTCTCAACTTCTTTCTTGATTCCCACCTCAATGTAAATTGCTTTGGCTTTTCTCAAGAAGTTAGATACGTTCGTCTTGGCTCTTCCATCCCACTTCTTAACTAACCTTCTGTATGATTGATATTTATAAATATTTTCTAGGAACACTCTTTCAATCTCTTCCTCAAGGTCTGTGACTGCAAATGGATGATCTACATCTAATGGTATGGTGGTCATATCCACAATGGACTTTAGATAAGAAGTGAGATTTTGCACTTGTTGCTTCTATTAGAATATTATAACGTTTCTTTAATGGTCATCTTAGTTAATCTTTAGTTTATTAGGTAGTTTCTATTTCCGTCTTTAATTCACAATTATTTCTTTTAGAAACATCATCTTTGTAAATTTATATAAGGAGCTTTCATCTCCTATGTTTAATACAACAACATCGATTTACAATAACATGGTATCAGAGTGGGTATATGGGATTTCATAAAATTTGGCAACTCTTCTAATTTGGAATTTTTTTCCAAAAATTTGTTTTTTGATTTTTTAAAATCAAAATCATTAGAGGTATTTTATGAAAATTTTGTGATTGGTCTTCGAAGATTTTTGCTGGAAATCACAAGCCTAGTCAAGGAATTTGATCGCGCGATTTCTTGGTTTTTTTCGAGGGTTGCATGTACTTGCATGTATTGTTTTACCATGTGAAGTCTCGAGTTTTGTCGCATGAAGGTTTCTCTAGTGAGTTTATAATTTTTTCCTCTAAAATATCTGTTGGGTTTAGAATTTTTTCCTCAAAATTTATCTGGTGGATTTATAGTTTTTTCCTCAAAAATTATCTGTTGAGCTTATAAAAAAAATCCTCAAATTATTTGTTGGGTTTATAATTTTTCCCTCAAAAATTATCTGGTGGGTTTATTAAAAAATTTCCTCAATAATTATTTGTTGAGTTTTACCTTTTTTTCCTCAAAAACGAAGCTTTGTATTCTCTAATCCGTGTCTTGGATTTTGTTGTCTGGGTTTTCCAAATTTTCTCCTAAAAAATCATGGTTTTTTGCAGTCTATTTTTGAGCATCATGCTCATCTGCAAAGCTTGGAGGGTTTGTCGATTTTTCCCTAGTGTTTGTCTTTGTCTCCAGGGAAGAGCAGCTTCATTATCCAACATCAGGTTGGATGTTTTGTGATGATGGTCAGATGTTTTGCTGATTCTGGGAGGGTTAGTGGCAAACTCATCTCAATGACAGAGTCAGTGGCAGACTCTCGTCTCTTTTTGCAAAGCTTTCTAAAGAAGGGGACACCCTACTCTATTCTTTTTTGGACGGATTTTGGCTTCTTGGTCATTAACATTTTGCAGATCTAGAGAGGGTCTCAGCAGCAGCAAAAAGTTTTGAAGAATTTGTGACCAAAAGACAGTAGTTAGACAACGACCATTAAGGGAGGGTATTAGAATATTAGAATGTTTCTTTCATGGTCATCTTAGTTAGTCTTTAGTTTATTAGGTAGTTTCTATTTCCGTCTTTAGTTCACAATTGTTTCTTTTAGAAACATCCTCTTTGTAAATCTATATGAGCTTTCATCTCTTTTGTTTAATACAACATCAATTTACCATAACAGCATCAATTGATCTTTTCAATGTTTCTCCTTCTCAGTTATTTACAAACTTTGTAGCAATCACTTGAAATAATGATATCACCATCGTGAGTGGAAGGACCCAAGTCAACCCTAGTTACATCAAAATCACCTTGGGTAGCTTCATTCACATCTTTTCCCAAAATAGGTTGTGTTATTTCAATGCACATATTCCCTAGCACTGAAATTGCTATCAATCTTGAAGCAACCTTTATCTTCTTTTGCTTCTCATGCCCATGAAATAAACTAGAAATTGTACTATGATGGAGAAGGATCTTGTGAAGACTTTAATATGTCGGCATGTTAACAATGTTGTGGTGCGGGTGGAGTAGAAACGATTTGTTCAACAACTTCTTTGGGGAGAAACATCTTTACCAAAGATGAAGGTGGCAAATCCAATGTTGGATTATGCACTTCATGCAAAGGAGAGTCAATAAGAATAAAAGTAGACATTTGCCTTGTTGGCTTCAAGGTTGTTCTAAATCTCCATTGGGTCCTTTGCCTTCACTCCCTCCTGAGCGGGACCTGAGACTTAGGCTACTTTTTCATCTTTGGATCATCACTACATTTCCCTTGGTTAATATGTTGAGAGCCATAATTTGCTATCAGTGGTTGGGATGGTATTGAAGAGGAAGTGACTTCTTGATAACCACTCCTTTTCAATTGAGTCTCTCTCTTTCTTGACAATTAGAGAACAAAAGTCATCCTTTCGTTGATCTCTTTTACTTCTTGTTGCCCAATTGATGGTTTGAAGGGACTAAACTTGGACCTTTTCGAGTATAAACAGGATCTATCAAGTCTAACTCATCATCAACTATCCCGACTATATTTCAATCAAGTTTGAACTCCTTAATTTGTCTTAGCCCCATCCAATCTCGTTTCTTGACATCATAATCCTCCAAAATCTTCCCAAGAATCTTCAATATTTGGGAAGTGAAAATAATCAAGACAAATTTAGAGGTTGTCTTTAACATATCCTTTGCTATCAAAAGGAAACCTCATCTTGTAGCTATACAAATTAATCTTTGACCAATTCCCTCTCAATTTTTTGTACATCTGAAGCAAACCTACAACTACAATGACTAAGCCCAAAGGGTAACTAAATGTCATTCCTCTTTTTGTCTTGGCATTTCTTATTAACTGTGCTTAGTTGTCTGCAAAGTTCAATCAAAATGAGCATGTCGTCAACATAAGTCAACAACATGTAAGCGTAACCATCAAACCCTCCTACTCATAGGTATGTGAATTTTGGGAATTGAATGAAGAAACCTATATCTCTTAATCATTATAGCTACTTCTATTGAGTTTAAGAGAGATGTGTTACTTTGAAGAAACCTCTTGTGTTGAGACACGGTCAAGCATTCATATTTGCAATGGCATACACAAGGTAGGAAGACATGTGAAAGCACTCATTTGTTTCAAAGTGAATCAATTGATCATGCAAACTATCACTAATGAGGCCACCCCAATCAATGAATGGTTTTCATGTTGATCATGATAATGATGGATTGTTTTCATGTAGAATCCCCACATCCCATCAACCGATGGAGCAACACTATCACATGAGAAACATCATTGATAAAAAAGGCAATGAAGCATCTTGGGAAGTTGACATTTTCCACCTTTAGGTGTCAATAACCAAGTCTTCACTAAATTATTGAGACACTTAGTCTTGTTCTCACTGAAATACCTCTAGGCTATCTATTTGTCGATGCAGGCAAATTGTTCCTTCAATGGTAACCTGATTATAATCCCAGTGGAAATCCCATCAAGCTTAGCCATCAACTGTCCTGACATCCCTGGTCTCAAGATTGTATCACTTCACACATTCCAATACTAGGTCGAGGCACTAAATGGCTTCTAGAAACCCAATAGCATGTGCTAACCCACTCCGAAAAGTCATGTAGGTCAAGGTTGATCGATCTTATATGTCATTGATTTCCAGAAATCTTGAAAAGTAACGACCAAGTTTTGTATCGAAGACTTCTAGAATAGTGATTTCAATCATTGGGAGCTCATAACCCTAGTAATTGTACTTCATGATGTCAATTGATGACTGGGATCAAAGTTTACTATTGACTATGATGTAGTTGACTAGGTTTGAAAAACTGCCTTCAAAAGAACAATCACCTATAGTCTTTTTCCTTTGAAAGTCTTATTGGAAACCTGAAAAGAATAATGTAGCTTCTATGATCTACTTTATCTCATTACCTCATCAATCATGTACTAGATTGCCTCCTCAATATCTTCAAACGACAAAACCATCTCCATTACCTTGAAATTTTCTAAAGCAATATTAATACATATGTTTTACGCATATCCTACCACTATGGTATGCCATGTGACCATATTGCTTTAAAACATCCTTTCAAACATTCTGCATGCCACCTCTATGCTTCCATTTTGCATAATATAAAAAAAATCTTAATTCCTTTATTCTTTTGTACTTTGATGTTTGTCTGCACTCTGTCCATAATCTCTCTTACTAGGATGGCAAAAGTTGCATGGAGATTCTTGTGTTCCTATTGCATGCAATGAGATGACAGCTTTCAAGAGGCCCTGTCAAACACTTCGCTACCTTTTTATATCCTAAAACTAATGCAAGTCATAAAAGTGTTAGGAATACTCAGCCCATATTCATATATGATCTACGGGCATCAAGAAAGCAATCTACACAACAATTACAAGTCCAAATGCAAAATAATAATGTTAAGGTTTTAGGATCATTGCAAATGTAATAGCACTATCTAATTGTATGTGTTTTCCAAATGCATCAATCTCTTGTATATATACAAGGCAAAGACAAGAAGAGACATGTCCCTTCATGGGACATGTCTATTCATTAATCTAATTTAATTAACTATATAGTTATTATAAGAATAAATATAGATTAACTATATATATATGCATATTAATATATAAAATAATATTAATTATTATATATATTAATATATATATATGTATATGTAATAAATCATTTCTCATAATAATCATATAGTCAATTTTATTTATCTGACCGATGCTACATACATCAACACTCCCTCTTAGCTAGGGAGGATAAATCAATCCAATGTCAACACTTATGACACCTAATAGCATCAACCCTAAGATGTAAGCAATAGAAGCATCATCCCCATGATGTAATCAATAGAAACATAGTCTCAAGATGTGGATTGCCTCCATCGAAGATTCTATCCACAGGCTCTCGTGTGGATTGCCTCCATAGGCGATTCTATCCACAAGCTCTCAGGTGTATTTCCTCCATTGGCGATTCTACCCACAAACTCACGAGTTTTAGTGTGGATTGCCTCTATCGGCAATTCTATCCACAAGTTCCCGGGTGGATTGCCTCAATCGGTGATTCTATCCACAAGCTCTCGTGTGGATTGCCTCCATCGACGATTCTATCCACAAACTCACAAGCTTTAGTGTGGATTTCCTCTATCGGTGATTCTATCCACAAGTTCCCAGGTGGATTGCCTCAATCGGCGATTCTATCCACAAACCCTTGTGTGGATTGCCTCCATCAGCAATCCTATCCACAAACTCACGAGCTTTAGTGTGAATTGCCTCTATCAGTGATTCTATCCACAAGTTCCCGAGTGGATTGCCTCAATCGGTGATTCTATCCACAAGCTCTCGTGTGGATTGCCTCCATCAGCGATTATATCCACTAACTCACGAGCTTTAGTGTGGATTGCCTATCGGCGATTCTATCCACAAGTTCTATCTATTATGATCAGTTTCAGCCATCACAAGATGTCCATCACAATAGAAGGTCAAGTTATTGTAAGATTGTCACCTTACAATAACTTTTACAAATACAAGTGATAATCATTTGGAAGTCGTCACTTCCTTATGATTTACACAAGGGGCAGGCCCATTAAAAACATTCATGATTCATTAGTATAATAATCAATTATATCAAGTTTACCTCAAATGTTTCACCTTCAATAGTGAACTCCCTCTCAATCAATATGATCAAGATTGTCACAAGTTGACTGAACCATCTACTCCCTCTAAAGCTCAAGTTTATCAACTTGTTTGCAAGCATCAAGTTCTTTCTCCCTTGAATGCAATTATTGTGTGCTTCTGTCCTGAAGGTTTGTCAAAGAGAGATTACAAATAGCTCACTAAACTATCTTGAGCGTAAATACCAATGATAGAAGCATACAATATTTTACTAACCAATAGTATAGCATGAATTACAAACTCAAAAATTATGTGCATTAATAAAACATGAAATACTTATCTTTTATAAATTTCAAGTATTTCATTCAGTAAGGTGAGCCCATATAGAAAATATCATGCAAATTCACAGAATGATGTCGTCATTCTTGAACATTACTAGAATTATTCACGACTTGTCTTGAATATCCAAAGGTTCTATACACTATGAAAACTTTTAATTTGATCGGATCTCCCTTCAAGTGGTTAGGCTTTTAATGAAGGAACCTCGCTCTTTTACAGATTTTTGCATATACTTGTACACAATCGGTCATAACTTTTGAACGTGACCCTTTCTCTCCAATCGCTCCGGTGAGATTCTTCTAAATTTGTTTATCACCAACATAGCCAAAATTCAGCAAAATCCAACGGTGCATTTGTGAGGATATGGTCCTCATATTGAGACTGTATTTTCTGAGACAATCACACATTCACCATCAACAAACTACTCTCTTACATTTGCAACTTGGCTCTGATACCATGTTAAGGTTTTAGGATCATTGCAAATGTAATAGCACTATCTAATTGTATGTGTTTTCCAAATGCATCAATCTCTTGTATATATACAAGGCAAAGACAAGAAGAGACATGTCCCTTCATGGGACATGTCTATTCCTTAATCTAATTTAATTAACTATATGGTTATTATAAGAATAAATATAGATTAACTATATATATATATATATATGCATATTAATATATAAAATAATATTAATTATTATATATATTAATATATATATATATATATATATATATATATATAATAAATCATTTCTCATAATAATCATATAGTCAATTTTATTTATTTGACCGATGCTACATACATCAACAAATAACAACGTTTGGGGTGTGTTAATCCCCAAATTTTTCAAATTATTGGTCTCATCTCAAGTATTTGAAGACCCGATATAATATAAAGCCTAGCTTGAAATCATGTTAAGTTTCTTCCAACATAGTTGGTCACTGCATCCCTTTAGGATACCTAGTCGGTCAAGTCTACAAGTTTTTATACCCAGGTTTTCACATAGCCAAAACTTCGCAAAGTTCCTGACTACACTAAGTCCTAGGTTGTCGGGGAGTCGAGCGGAATACCTTTTTAAATAGTTCGGAACATCAAAGAGGTCACTAACTTCCCATCTCCACAACAATTGATTATTCATCTCTTTTTGTGAGCCTTTGATTATCGGTAAGTCAACGTTATTATTGAACCTTTGTTTCACTATACAAGTTCGTGTTATGTATCAATTCCTCAACTATATCAAGTACCACATCTTTTGAAGTGCAATCTTTTCAAATCCTTGAAAGTACAACTCTTAAATTACAAGTGTGACGAAGAAAATTGCTAAGGTAATAACACCATTTTAGAGATGAATTATTATTATCTACAACCAAAATTAAATGAGCTTTAGAGCTCTGACTACAAAGAAAAGGTGGTGGCATTTTCGAATTCAATCTTTCCCATAACAATAGCTAAAAGAATTTTCTCTAAATGGTACTCATCATGAATGGCGAATTTTTGTACAAAGAGTTGGCACTTGTTGTTCAACCCAACTTGAATTGACCTCAAAGGGAACAAGAAGACTTCGTTTCTCAGCTACTCTCAATTGCATAGAAGGAGAAAACTAATTACACTGAGCATCAAAGGGTGACTTTCGTATTGGGAAAAGAAGAAAGACGAGCAGAGCTTCATAACCTCTTCATGGAAATGTGGCTTGATGCAACTAGGAACCCCACGCCCAAAGCAGGTTAACTTTTTCCTTGTTTGGAAACATGAGGAACTTGATCGTATTTAGTGTGATCGTGATAAAATTTTCGACTCTAGAACTGTCTTTCCATTTCAAGTTCTTTTCTTGTTTCGTACCAATTGTTTTCAAAGACGGTTGTCTTTCCTTTTCAAGTTCTTTTCTTGTTTCATACCGGTTGTTTTCAAAGACGGTTATATTAAGGAAAAGTTTTGAAATGTATATATGTAAGTGCTTTTTGGAAAAGAAGGATATATGGAGATAGAGAGACTAAGGCAAGAAAAAATAAGGGAAAACAGTTCTTAATAATTCTGGAATGCAGCCATTTTGTACAGGGACATGTTGAACTATGTCATTTTGTTTTGGCAATTAAGCATTTGAAAACATATATTTGAAAAATGTGTGTTTGTATTTTATTCAATTGCAAAATAGACTTCGGGCTATTATAGTTGTTCTTATGATGCCCTCTTGTTCAATTTGGTTATGCATGTGCTCATGCTGGAAACTTTGAGTTCTAGGTTATTTATTTGTTTGGAATTGGGTTATTAAAATCTCTCTTTTGTTTTCTGTGCAATATCAAGAAGGTGAACTTTGTGTCATTTTCATGTTTTCCCTTTGTTCATGAATCTATAATTCTCATATGCAGCATGTCTATGCTCGGATGTTAGCATGCCTTTCTTGCTTTCTGGTTAGAAGCATACCCCGGAAAAACCCAACTACATCATAAAAGGGATTTGTACCTCTAAAAGTTAGAGGAAGATCATCCAATCAATGGGGATCTCTCCAACTATTGGTTTATAGTTTGTCTCTAATCTCAGGCATAGGGAGTCATTTCTAAGAATTATTTTAGAAGAACAAATTGGCAAACTAACAGATTTTTGGCAACTCCATTGGGGAGATGGAAAGACCAGTGTTTTCTTGTTTCAGATATACAATAGTGCCTTCCCAAAAATGAAGGCTAGCGACTTTGTTTAATTAAAAGAATCAGAAAAAATGGTTCAATGCCAAGCCAAGCAAAGAAATCCATACAAACCCAGAAGATGGCCTACACCAACTTTTCAAGAAATAGTGGCTGAAGATGACAAGGTACTTCATTCATTTTAAAATGCCTTCAAAGAAAGTATATGTGGAGTTGAAAAAGAAAATGTTACATCCACGACAAATTTGAAATAATGTGGCATAAACAAAAGGAGGAAAATCATATGGATACTAAATATGATGTTTTAGGCTACTATAAACAAATGGGGAGTAGTCATTCTCATGTTGTTGGCATTCCAAATCAGTGCTCAGAAGTTTCTACTCATGATTGTTTATTTGAAAGTGAAACTATCATGTCTTCCTTGCAAACCATGGTTGATGATTTTTCAGCCTATGAATATGAAGACATTGAATTGATATTTTCAAATAGAACAATTTGGTTGAGTTGTTTGTTGAAGAAAATGATAAGTTTTCTTCAGTGAGTAATGATTCTGTGATTGACAATGCCGATAACAATGATGACATTTCTGATTTCTATCAAGTGAAAGCTAATTTGAGTCAGGGTATGCTTCAAGTGCAATCTTTTTCCTTCTTATTTCAAGTGGATGGTTCTTATTGGTCTGAAGTAGAGCATGAAGGTATCGCTGGTTATATCCAAGAGGCCATAGAGGTGTATGAAGAAAAATGTCTTTTCAGTTGTGAACTTATACACAATGGCTTTTTATACATGATGAATCTCCCTTGGACCTACATAACTATTCCAAGTTTGCAGGTACTGCATAACTGTACATCCCGTTTCCACAGTGGGTCCTATTTCTCACAATCTGCCAATGGCTTTGCATCATCAGTTTTGGGTATGCTCTGAGGTAGGGTCTTATGACCATGTACATATTTAGATGGTTTTGGTGTGTGTTTGTTTTGGTTTTCCTTCTGCTCGTCATCATGCGACTAATTGGCTTTTGTCCTCAATTCAGGGGAATGCCTATGAGCACAATCTGGAAGTGCTTGAGGTGCATATTGGTCAAACTGACTTCGAAATAGAATCTCGTCTATAAAGTTTGAGAAATTTTCAAACAAGTTTGAAAACAGGATAACACATCCCTATAGCATTACTTATCAATCTGAAAACTCAAGGCCAGACTTGCTTATGAATGAATCTGGAAACTGGACAACAAACTTTTCCATAAATATATTTGTTAAATGAACTCGGTCTTAAATTATGATTATTGGTAATGAAATTATCATTTTAAGCAGGAAAGGCAGAACAAAGTATTTATCTGATATTGGTTTCTTTAAGATGTTTTGCATAATTCTTTTTTAATTGTTTCCAAAGATTTTAAGCTGTTGCACATGACACATATTCAATTATGACAAATTGTTTTTGTTAGAGAAAAGACTTCACTGCCAGGACAACAACCAGCAATATAAGCTTCACAAGGAGAATAAACAATTTCACCAAAAGGATGAATGATATTGAGATGCAAAATAATGGACGTGTGGCTTATAAATGTTAAGTTTTGGAGATAGATTGCAAATGTAATGGCATTGTTATATTGTCTATGTTTTCCAAATGCATCGATCTCTTTGTACTTATATACAAGACAATGATAAGAAGAGACATGTCTTTTAAAGGGACATGTCTATTCATTAATCTTTATTAATTATTTAAATATATATGTATATTAATATATAAATAATATCAATTATATGTATGTATATATATATATATATATATATATATATATATATATATATATATATATATATATATATATATATATCACAATATGATAATAATCTACTTATATTAATTATATGGATATATATATAGTAATTATAATACATATTATTATTATTACATATATATCGATATATACTTGATAATTCAGTAACAATGATTTTATCTGAACGAAGCTACATTCCTTAACACTCCCTCTTAGTTAGAGAAGATAAAATCAGTATATGTTTTACATTAACTCAATAATATCAATAATTGTGATCTGATTCAACATCACATGATGTCTATCACAATATGAGAAATGGTGATCTGTTTCAACATCGTAGGATGTATATCACCTTCAGTAACCGTGATTTCAACCTCACATGTTGCCTATCACTTTTAATAACTGTGACCTGTTTCAACATCCTCATGATGACTATCACAGTATGAAATTAATCCACCACGCAAGAATTCTTTATCATGATCTGTTTCAGCCATCGCATGGTCTATCATGATCTGTTTCAAGAATTCCTCTATCATGATCTGTTTCAGCCATCGCATGGTCTATCATGATCTATTTCAAGAATACCTCTATCATGATCTGTTTCAGACATCACATGGTCTATCATGATTTATTTCAAGAATACCTCTATCATGATCTGTTTCAGCCATCACATGGTCTATCATGATAAGAGAAAGTTATTGTAAGATCGTCACCTTCCAATAACATCAAAAATACAAGTGATGATCATAGGAAGTCGTCACCTCCAGATGATATACACAGGGCCCATATAGCTTTAAATAATTCCATTAGTATAATAATCAATTAAATCAAATTTACCTCAGAAGTGTTTCACCTTCATTAGTGAACTCCCTCTCAATCAATATGATCAAGACTGTCACAAGTGAACCATCTGCTCCCTCTGAAGCTCGAGTTCGTCAACTTCTTGACCTCCTTTTGAAATGTCAGACTCCCTCTGAATGAAAATGTCTTTATGCTTTCCTCCTTATGTTTCAATTATTTCCTTTCACAAAGTGAGCCCATATAGGAAATATCATGCATGAATTTGGCTTTTATGGTTCTCCAAGAAGAAGTCACGTGGATGTTTCTTTTAATACGGCTGTAAACCAACATCCATCCTCTAATTTTATAAGAGATCTTCTAATAATTACAACAAGTCGCCCAACTTAAATATCTACTGAACAATAGTTTAGCAGAGAAGAATGTAGCTGCAACCATGTATTGCCAACTATATGTTAAGCTTTGTCGATATTATTCAATCAACAACCCTTTTGATCCGTCTTACATAGCCTGCCAAATAATAGTCCTCCCGTTATATCAACATGTATTGTTCTCGACTTCGTATGAAACAACAACCAATAAATAATTCATCCGCCACCTTTTTGATTGACGCCTTCTCAAGAAGTACATCTGCAACATTGAAAATTCACGGGTTTGCCACAGTTTGATACCATTCGACTATTACCATCTACCTCATGCCGCGACAAGTTCAAGAATGAGCCCTTTCCCTTCCGATGAAATTCTTGTGCAAATGGCCTGCCTCGGCTTCGACCAATTTAGATTAAAATATTAGTCTTTACCAAAAAACACTTATATTGCTGAAGTAAGATTTGCTGATGATCACTGATCAAAGAAGCAAATCTCATAATGCACTATCGAACTGAGCAAGATATATCCTGAGACAAACACAAGAAGTAGACTCAGGAAGATCACCGATCTCAGGAGGAGTAGATCGCTGATGTTTGCACTAGGCATGGATTTAGGTTGCAGATCGCAGAGTAATTGTTGAGTCTCAAATGATCGCTCATGTTCCCTGTGCTGCGAATATCTCTGGCTAGATTACACTTGTTGTGGGTTATATGTATTGTTAAGTTTTTCCTAATGTGCGGGCTGTTCTGAAGACCGTTTTTCAAGCGTAGATGATAGTATTCTACACACACCTGGCAGCCACGTTACCCTTTGATCTAGCCGTTGACCATACTTTGATGAAAACGTTTGTTCTTCCACTTTGTATATTATCTCCCCCGGATGTCCAAATCTTTTCCTTCAAGCGGTTAAGCTTTATAGAAGGAACTTGGCTCCGATACCATGTTAAGTTTTGGAGATAGATTGCAAATGTAATGGCATTGTTATATTGTCTATGTTTTCCAAATGCATCGATCTCTTTGTACTTATACAAGACAATGATAAGAAGAGACATGTCTTTTAAAGGGACATGTCTATTCATTAATCTTTATTAATTATTTAAATATATATGTATATTAATATATAAATAATATCAATTATATGTATGTATATATATATATCACAATATGATAATAATCTACTTATATTAATTATATGGATATATATATAGTAATTATAATACATATTATTATTATTACATATATATCGATATATACTTGATAATTCAATAACAATGATTTTATTTGAACGAAGCTACATTCCTTAACAATAAAGGCAAGGAGGGAGGGAGCCAGTAAAAAACCGACAATCAACTAACTAAAAACTAAATGCAATAATAATTAATAAATGGTTCCTAAATAAACTTAAGAATAAAATGGTAAAAACACATTTACTCCAACAGTTCTGTTGTGAGTTAGTATTTTAATTTTTACTTTGCAAAACTACACAAAATGGAACAGTGTGAGGTAAAAGCTCTCTTTAAATTAGGAGGTCAAGCTACCTCAGATCTAACTAAACCTGAAGCTATCCTGAACTGGCCGTAGACTTAAACTACAAACAAGGCTTACAGATATGCACAATTTACAATATTGACTGAGGGGGGTTTGCATAAATAAAAATGATTACACGCATATGTTTTTTGCTTTGGATACACCCACTAGACTGTTAACAGCTAAGCCTTGCAAATGAGATTTTCAAAGATTAAATGGATGTAATCTATCTACACACAATTTAACACAACTTTTTACTGACTAAATCGGAGACCAATAATCGGCTGCAAACAAGCTTTTAAGGAATAAAAAACAGATAACTGAGCTACATCTAAAGCCACAACTCATTTAGAGAAATTTCATCAATACAAAGCTTGACTCAGTATTCAATTTATTTGTTGCAATTACAAGCACATGTTCAACCTTGGCTTGAATAACAGTTTGTGCAACATAAGCATAGCATCAACTATCAAACAAAATATATTATGCCCAACGCACTTATTTATAAGATATAATGAATAATTTTTACGGATTTGAGAATAATAATAATCCCAAGAAGAAATAATTTCAAGCAACATTTTCCAAAGCTGCAAAAAAAAGCAAAAATAGAGAACTTGAAAGAAAATCTATTCTAAACAGCTAAAAAATATAAACTAACTACAACAACCAAGAAATAGGTTATCATCCATTGCCAGCAAATAGAATACTACAGATAACCACTACCAAAATCAACTATTGCTAACTGTGATGACCCCGTCACAGCACTGAATAAACAGAAAATACGATCCTCCATTATTAATAGACAGTAATACAGTCAGCATCAATTCAGTTAGTCAAGCAAATACAGAATAACTGGGCAATGACATTCTAGAAAGTGGCAATGGAAGGATACTTAGAAGCAGCGATAAAGGATTCTGACAGTAATAGATGTAGCTTTGACCGATCACACACCAAGTCAAGACGGTCTAATTGATATGCAGCAGGAGCAATTAATATTTTTCAAGTACAGCTAATACTATCGTGTAGCTGCCAATTATTGAGGAAAGATTCTGGGCAGCGATTATCATTAATTATTTATTAACAATCAATGATTAAGAAGTGACATGCAAAGTATTAGTTAAATAAATCTCTTACAATCAGGACATGACTCTTTATTCCCAAGAGGCATGACCGCTAGGAGATATGGATATAAAAGAGAATTCAAACGCCACTCAGTAGACATCAAAGGATTGATATCTGGATTCATCTAAAAGGAAAGGAATATATCTAGAGATACATTAATATACTACGAAGGGAAATGTTTCAAGGGTGATCGATCCTGATCACTGGCAAACAGTAAATACTGTAAGTAGTAGGAGAAATTATACCAGATAAAATACAGATATACAGTACCTCATGATTAATATTAATAATCTGAAACATACTCTGTGATATTAGTAAGATAGTAACAGTATAATGGTTATTCATAATAAATATATATATTTATGTATATGTAGATACAGATGGGTTACGATATATTTCTTTATACATATATAATCAGTTTTTACATGTTCTTTATAATTAGTATACTCTTAACCCAATTCCCTTAACTCCCTCACTAATACCATTAAGAGGATAGGTTGGTTTTGTCAAGGAGAAATGGAGTAAAACCTCACAATGTACAAGGAATCTCCCAAGATGGGGTAAGGACATATATCACAAATCCTTGAAGGAAAAGTCCCAAGATAATTATGCATATATGTTCCAGAAACCTTGAGGGAGCCTACTTGTAGATTGGCGTCCGAGTGCCCTAAGGACAACTAAATCCCCATCCTTATTAAAGTTATTGGTTAGGAGAGGAACAGGGAATTTGGGAATGAGTATGCTAACTATCATATGATTTATGGATCCTAAATTATCTCTTATGTTTAATTTAATTTCATAATGTGAGCAGATTCCCAGCAGGAGACATTACACTAAAAAGCAACCTACACATGAGCATCCTCCTTGATACTCTTTGTTCACTAAAGTTGGATGCACCTATAGTGAATTTGTCTCTTGTGATTATGATGCTTCCTAGCCAACCTTGTAAAGAGTTCAAGTGTCATTGCACACACAATCTCATTTGACAATTTGCAGGTCCTCCTGATAATGAAAAGAAGCAATTGCTCAAAAAGTCCCACCATTATTTCATTTCAGTAGCCAAGCTCCCTTTTCATTAACATTGTATTACTTTGTGTAGTAGGCCCTACATTTTATACGAGTGCTCCAAAGCCAATGCAAATAGGAAAGATAGTATATGTCTTGTTACTACAATTCACCACCTTTCTGACACTCGGTAATTATCTTGACCAATTAGACCAGATTCTTTCACTGGTGAAATGGTTCCTGTCTCAATTATGAGAAATTGTTATAATATTCATAAAATCTTCCACACCCACTACCTCTTGACAATACCATTATGAAGGGAAGAAATTCCCGCAAATTCCCGTAACTCAACTTCCTTGAACTAAACAAAACTTAATAATTAATTATTTAATATTAGTCTGTGATATTTTAACTAATATTAAATAATTAAAATTATTTATTAAATATCTCAATTGAGAATTTATTTTATTTAGGGGACATTACAGAAAATGCCCATGTGGCTATAGCGTGTTATTTTTCTGAATATTGTAATGTCATTTCATTGAAGATAATAGAAAGTAAATGTTTCTATTCTTGCCATTGTTTTGTCCTTGTAATCTTTTGTTTATTTTCCTATGTGTTGCAAGTGTTTGGTTCAATAAGGGGAGTACCCTTCATCATTGAACTATTAGCAACTAAGCTTTTCTAATAATTGATAGATTGAATCAAAGTTAAAATCTTCCACAATGTCCAATTCATCAATTAGAGTTGGCCTCCTATCTTACATGGCATATGGCAATAGGAATCCATGAATCTAATGCTCTAAGGTGTTGTACTTTGCAGCAAACTTCAACATAACCCAACAACCTACAAAATAGACTTCGATCACTAGCGAGAGAATTCATGGTACCAATTTCGCAAAAACATCACCATCTCCTCAATCGGCCCATGGAATTCAACTTCTTTCTTTTGGAGGGAAAGAAATCATTGTGGATGAGATTTCTCTATAAATAATAGCTTACATGTCCATTTGTAGTTTAGATGCAATTTTCTACATTTGAGCTATTGAGCCAAATATAAAAACCAATTCTCAAATTAAGTGATGTGCAACTGAGCTTTTTTGATACTTGACCTTGATATTGTATGTAATGGTTAAGTGGTCAGTGAACTCAATATAAGATTTTGTATGAAAGACTCTAAACCTTATCTTTGTTCATTTGTTAACTATTATGTGTATGCTTTTTGGATGAATGTTGTGTTCATGAGCTATTAAGGCTTGGCTCTAATTCGAAGGACATATTTTTCAGAATGAGGCTTTTCCTACAATATTTATTTTTTGACACGAGCCACTATCCTTCTAATCTCAGAGATTCACTTTCTAGTCACATCCCAAGATAGCTGATCTTTCCAAGTGTTGATAGTCATGCATGGAAGACCATGAGCAAAGATTGAATCAACAGGACATTTAGAAGAATTGAAACTTTGGCAAGATACAATGTTAAACCTTCAATTTGAACTTTGACCATCATGGATATGTCAACTCCAACAACCATCTTGGTAACTCAAACGAAAAACCATTGTCCATGATACTTTCTATACTAAAAAGTCAAAATTGAATCTTTGAATGAAGATATGATGACGTCTTAAGCATAACTACAATTCAATGTTTATCTATCCTAACTAATAATGCTTGCAATACATAACATGGAGTCGGACCATCCTCCTTGGTTTTCACTCTAATGACCATTCAAACCACATAATAAATGATTGAAATAAATGATTAACATCCTAAACCCTAAAAAGTTATTTTTAAAAGACTTCAGTTAGGTCTTATGGCTCATTCATTGTGCAAACAAATTGTTTTCTCTTGAGATGGAGCAAATAGGTGGTTGATCAAGAGGGAGTTGGAAATTGGAATTTGAAGCTTGATCAAGTGTGTGTGCTTCATTCCTACTCCTTTACAAGCTTCTCTTGGATGAAAAAGGTAAGTTTTTTTCATTTTATTTTGTTTTTGTTTAAATTTTTTAATTTACTTCATTTCTAAAAAATTGTCCATAAGATCTACTTATTTTATTTTTTTCATTCTCTTGTTTTTATTTTGCGTGCGTATATAATTTCTTGCCATCAGAACTACATTAGCATCTACCTCTTCCTCCATAAGCAAAAGTGAACAACAAAAAAATAGATCCAAATTTTGATTCTCCTTTATGGAAGTATGTTAATATTATAAAATCGTCTCGAGGTGGAAGATTTTGTTGGAAATGTCATGGTTGTGATGTAGAAAGGAGTAGTTCATATTATGAGGTGGTAGGCCATTTGTGTGAATTTCCTAGAAGAGGAGTCAAGAAATGCCCTAGAAAAATAAGGTTCCTATACCAAATGAAAAAGTGGTAAAATATATCATGGAGCATGAAGAAGCATAAGAGATAAGCATATGGACAAAATATGCCACTAAAAAAAATCAAAGGTAATGCAGCCCCCATCTCGAATGTTGTGGTAAAACACCACCCCTTTTTTTAGTATCGCAA
Organism: Chamaecyparis obtusa; assembly: GCA_027943335.1. Taxonomy (NCBI): domain Eukaryota; kingdom Viridiplantae; phylum Streptophyta; class Pinopsida; order Cupressales; family Cupressaceae; genus Chamaecyparis; species Chamaecyparis obtusa. The sequence continues at coordinate 970,194 of BSBK01000367.1, forward strand.
ATGAGCCGGAAACTAAAACTCAAGCACCCATTGCACGCAAAAGAAAGGCACTTTTGGAAACTTCATTTCAAAATGCGAGTTGGTACATTGTCGAACAAGATATACCAAGATGGATATATGCAAATGGGTTGCCTTTCAATGTTGTTGCCCCCCATATTGGAAGAAGATGTTGAAAGTGTCAATGAAGCTCCAAGAGTGTATAAGGGACCTGGTGATAAGAAGATACACAACACCTTGTTGGAAAGAGAGGTCAAGAGGATTGAGGATGTGTTGAAACCCATAAAAGATTCATGGATTGAGACAAGGGTATCCATTGTTTCAGATGGGTGGAAAGATTCAAGAAATCGTCCCTTGATCAATGACATAGCAATGTCCCAAAGGGGCAATGTTTTTGAAATCCGTCGATTGTGAGGAGCAAGTGAAACATGGGCATTTTATTGTTGATATTATCATCTTTGCATTGAGATAATGGGACATATAAATGTTGTTCAAGTCATAATGGACAACACAAAGAATTGTAGAGCTGCTAGTTTGCTGGTTGAAGAGAGATATCAACATATCTTTTGTACTCTTTGTGTGGTCCACTCAATCTTATGCTACAAAAGATTGGGAATGAAATTGGGTGAATCAAAGAGGTGTATGCAAAAGTTGAGGACATCCAGATGTTCATCACAAACCATATGTCCAAACGAATTTTCAAATTATTCTCAAATTTGGAGCTATTGAAGGTAAGTGAACTTGAAGTAGTAATTTTATTTTTATTTTTTTAAATTAGTATTTTACATTTTCTGATTTTCATAATTCGATTGTGTAATGTGTATTCTTTTTTCAAGTTTGTCTATTTAATTATGTTTTTTGCTTTAATTTCTATAATAGGTTGTCAAGACCCATTTTGCATCTAAAATAATCATCTTGAGGCAACTTGTGAAAGTGAAAGTGGCACTTTGCAATATGATGATCAACAATAATTGGCCTATATGAAGGCAATGCAACACTGCGAGAGCAACAAAAATTAAGCAAAGGATATTGAATAACTCATGTTGGGAACGTAAGTGTAATCACCCAAAAATGGTCATCTAGACTATTAGCCCCTCTCTGGCATCATTTGCTAAATTTATCAATTGCTTATTCTTGATCAAATCCTAATTCTATTATTTATTCGGTTATATTCTCTAGATTAACCATTTTATCCTAAGTCTTTATTTAATTAAAAGAAATTCCCTCCCCTTTTATTAAATAAAAAGCCCCCACTTACCCTTTATCCTAAGTTGCACAAATAAAGCATTATTGCTATTTTATTAAAAAGAAGAAAAGACTTTTTTGTCTCACATGGGGCACAAAAGTCAACACTTCTTTCTCACTGAAGGAGACTTGTGCACAAGGATTGCTCCCACTTTCAAACTCCACCCTTGATCAAATCTTTTGCCTCTTAATCTCCATGGTCCATTTATCTTTAAAAGGAGAGCTCTATTCTCATTCCAAAGATAGACTCTTGATGCTAATGTTGTGCTGCAGGTTTTCTGGGTGCCATTGGAGCTTTTGAAGAACTTGTTGCATTTTAGTCTTCATATTTGCATTATAGCTTAATTCTCATGGCATTCTTAGCTTAATTTCCTTTCATGCTTTAGCTTAGTTCACATAGTTTAACTAGTAATGGCTTGTAACACTCTCATTTCCATAGTTTAGTTGCATTCTTGCATTCTCATTCTAGCATAGCTTGCATTGCATTTTTTATTGTGATTCTTGAAGATAATGGCATTCTTGCCCTTGTCTCTTTGAATCTCCCATTGCATGGTTTACTAGCAAGGTTGCATGCTTAATAGCTCTAGCTAAGAGCCCTCTAAACACCCTTGCACTCCATGCCTAGGGAGCTCTAGGTCGCTTTTCAAGGCTTCCAATCCATGGATCCCCTTGAAATCAATGGCCTAGAGAAGTGCACATTTTGAGTGTACATTTTTGGCACCCACCGTGGGGCAGAAAATTCCATTTCTGGCCTCATTTTATTTTACTTCATTTTTTTTGACGATTTTCGTGTGTTGTCTATACTCCCGTGCATCACTGTTACTGAGTCTCGCACGAAGTTTCTCGCTGTATCGCGCGAAGTTGTGCTAGTATTAGCATTTTTGCACGCAACAAAGGCGTTTTCTCGCGTGGCCCTATGTACTTTCTCGCGCAGGTTGGTCCTTTCTCGTGCGACACTGTCCTTTCTCGCGCAGCCCTGTGTACTATCTCGCGCGAAATTTCGATAGCAGAGACCTAAATTTTCAGATTTGCTAGTTTTGCTTGCTGTTTTCGGATTTTCTACTTTTTGGTTTTGATTTGTTGTGTTAGGACAGAGATCTATTTGCAGATTATACCTGGTTTTGTTGTACTAACTTTTGTGGGCCTAATGAGTTGTGCTTGTAGGTGTGCCCTAATTGCTTGCATAGTTTGCTAAAAGAACACATGTCAAAGCTTCAAATGCACAAGGGCTACTAATCTTTCTTGCAGGGCTGCCCAAAGCATAAAAAACCAAACAACCAAGTGCTTGTTCTTTCTTTTCAATTTTAAGTGCGGCATTATACTAGTTCATTTTCTTAGGCACTTAATGTCTTGTCATTAGAGTCTTTTGGTGGTAGGAGAGTATGCTCTTCACCCTTGTGGTGAACCAAAAATCTTGACCCACCTCTAGATTTCGAAAGCAAGAGAGTCAATTGAACATTACTTGGCGTGTTTGGGAAAGGCTTTTGAGATAGGAGAGTATGCTCTTCACTCTTGTGGTGAACCAGAAACCTTGACTTTCAAAGGTTGATCCACTTCTTGTTTAGTCTAAAATCCTTTAGAGGGTCTGCTCTTGAGCAATCAAGAGGAACGACCCAAGTGGGGACAAGCTAATACCCGGCTATTCCGACCCACTATAAACTCAAGGCTATCAAGGACACAAAACCTTGGTAGACATAATACTTGTCTTCGCTTAGTATGAGTACTTGTGGGATTGTGACCATGAGAAAAATGCTAAGCAAGAATGCTTAAGGTACTCTTGTGGCCGCGAGGTCCGTTACTTGCCGCAAGGTAAGGAGTCCCTTCGGGGAGCAAGAGGGGTATTGCGAACGGAAGCCCTTATTACGAACCTTAGAAGAAGCTACCCAATTTTGCCGCTCAACATCTTGGTGCAAGGATCGATCCTAGTGGACTGCCCAGATCACCCCAAGATTTTACACTCGCCATTTGTGTTCCCTTGGTTGTGTCATTGGCACTTCCACGACAAAGCCAATATCTATTGTGGGCAACCACTTTGTGCGAGGCAATGGGACATCACGTGTGGACTAAGTTGTTGAGTACTAAGCCTTTGTCTTTCTAGGCTAGCAAGTGCTTGGATTGTCTTCGTTGTGATCTACCCATGTAAACGTTCTTAAACATCAAACATCACAATAGTGTTCATAGGATTTTTTTTTGTTTTGATATCCCAAGTGCATGTCTTGACAAGGTTGCTTTTGCCCTTGTTCAAGTGTTTTATGACACGTTTGATCCCTCACTGTTTGCAAACCTGTCTATTTTCTGATGTTACTGCATTCCAAACTGAGAAATTGAACTTATCAAACTGTAACTTTGATCAAATTACCTTCAAAATTGGGTTTTACACATTCACTGGTCAAACATCGTGTGATACTGAACAATCATCGCACCGCTTGCTTGAGTATTATCGTGCGATACTTCATTGCTGACCTTGTATCGCTCGAACGTTATACATTCTATCGCATCAACTACCTGGTTACTATCGCACTGCTGTGTGTGAAATATCGTCTGGCCAAATTGTATCGTCCTACTATCCTGAGAACTATCGCACATAATCATTTTGCTGTCTTACTGCTGTCTACAATCCGAAGCTGTCAAATTTGAATCTTAGTTTGTCGCAGAGTGTCCTCCCCTGTTCTTACTTGAATCTGGCCTGTTACTTGCATGTTTAGGTTTGTTCTAGACTGACAAAGATGAGTTAAAACTATTGGATTTGAGCCTATCAAATGCCACTTTCGATCACTTGTCACACTACGATTACCTCTCTAGCTATTTGCTAATCAAGCTTCTTGCTCATATCTCTACTTGAGTCAATTGACTGCTGTAAATTCTTGAGCACCTTTGACAAGCCATCTCTATTGTACTATCTCGACAAGTGATCTTTATTGGCTTTGCTCGCCTCAAAATCTAAGAAACTTTGCCTCATTCCATTAGTCAAACAACATTTCTTTTCATGCCGGTTACAACTCGGTTTCAATTTGACCAAGGGAGTCACCCTCCGTTCAACTATACACAGTTACCCTCTCCTACAAGACGCTCACGAGCGCCAGTTAGTGACGATAATTCTAGCCCTGACAAATCTGAGGATTCCAAGGTCACCCCGTGGTATAAAGGAGGCTTCCTTTTTTCTGCATTCAAGACCCCCAAAAGCACGGATAGTGTCTCACTTACCATGACTGAACAAGAGAAATATCATCGTTTGCAAGAACACTTTGAGCATAGAGACAACCAAGCACGCTTAGATAAAGAGCATAATAAAAGCATAATGGATGCTGCCAGGCGCATGGCTTCAAGAGGAATGTCTCACGATCAACCCGAGACTAGTGGTTATGAAAATAGACCTTTTTTTGGTACTAGTGGCAATCATGGTAACAATACGCCACCAAGGTCCCCTCCAAGACGAACTTTTGCCGCACCTTCTTCACCTCCTAGACCTCCTCCCTCTCATCATGAGGAAGAGGCCAATGATGACGTTTCTAGTGAAGAACCTATGAGGTTTGAACAAGATGAGGCTTCCTGACGTTTGATGCATAAACTTTTAGAGCGAAATGGAGATCAATACTTTCAATACACGACTTCTAGAGGATACAACCTCCCTCCTGGTTATGATGTCCGCCAAATCATTCAAGAAAGAATGTCAACCGAGTACGAAATCCTTAGAGATGAATTACAACGAACGAATCAACGTCTTGCTCAACTTGCAATAGAAAAGAAACCTCCAAAGGTCTCGTTTGTAGAATCTATTTGTGCTCTTCCCTTTGATAGGAGTCTATACATGGTCTCATTTCCTAAGGATATTGAGGTTCCCAAATACGATAAGTATGATGGAAATAGTGATCCCCATGACCATGTGCGTCATTTTTATGCTCTTAGCATGGACTTCCTTCACGAGGACACATTTCTACTACGGTTATTCCCTAGGAGTTTAAGGGGACAAGCTCTCGAATGGTTTGCAAAATTGACACCCCCTCTCAAGACCTTTGATGAGCTGGCTAGGCGTTTCACTCAACATTATTCGTACAACATTCAGCAGCCTATTACCATGATAGATCTAGGTGCTCTCAAGCAAAATCAAGGCGAACCATTCGCTACCTACTTGCAACGGTGGAGGTCGTTATATTCTAGATATCCTCGTCAACTACCTGAGAGGGAAAAGATCGACATCTTTGTCAACACTCTTGTACCTGAATTATATTACGATCTAAGGAAACAACTATTTTCCTCTTTCAACGACATGGTTGAAAGTGCGTACCATATTGAGGATGTCGCCATAAGGAAAGGGGATATTGTCATCAACAAAGATACTAGAGGTAATGGAAAGGACAAAAACAAACCCTGGAATAAAAACAAATATGTTGTCAACGATGGGGTTGTGGATGTTCCTAAAGCTAAAGAGTCCGCTTTCCACCTCTCCAACGCTATCTACGCCACTAAACAACAAGAGGCTGCCAACACTCAAAGTGCATCTAAACCTCAATATGTAGACAAACCCAAGAAGACATATCAACGACGAGTCTACACCAAGTTGGCTGAACCTTATGACGTGATTCTTAAGACCTTGGTTGCCAACAAGTATCTTACACTTCCTGACAATTCTCGTCCCTTCAATCCACCAGTTAAGCCTAATTGGTGGAAAGAGGATCATTTCTACAATTATCATAGAAATAAGGGACACAACGCGGATAATTGTTTCAAACTCAAAGATGCTATTCAAGATCTTATTGATGGAGGCGTAGTTCTCACAGACGGCTTGGTTAAGAATTCTGATCACAAGGCCTTCAAAACCCCTCTACCTGAGTATGAAAAGGAGGAGTCCTCTCAAGCGAACAAGAAAAATCATGATGCCAAGATCAATTATACATATACTAACAATGCGAATGTGATCAACATGTTAGAGCCCGTTGAGAGTGTTTTCATGATGAGATCTCAAGGAAATGGTGACAACAATCATGATACAACTAAGTTGGTCTTGCAAACGCTTGATGGTTTATCTTCCCAGAGTGAGACATTGAATGCTGTTACTAGGGGGCAAGCCAAAATCGTCCTTCAAATTGCTCACGATCCCAAACAAGCCTCGTCTTCTAAACAAGCGGCTCCTTCAGCCATATCTAGCTATGATCTTGTTCACCAGTTGCAATGAACACTGGCCCAAATATCCATTTTCGAGTTGCTCGAGCTATCCCCTTTGCACAAAGAGATCCTTGAAAAGGCTCTACGCACAGCGAATGTCCCTAATAACATTGATCCAAATAGGTTCCAGGCTGTGGTCAATCATATCTCATCTCCTCACCATCTCTCATTTTCCGCGGAGGATGACACGTCCCTTAGCCACCCACATAATCTTGCTTTACATATCAAGGTCCAAGTCTACCATACTCGAGTCCGTCGAGTCCTGATAGAGAATGGTGCAGGGTTGAATATTGTTTCCTTTCATGTTGTGCAACAATTGGGATTGTCCGAATTTGCTGTAGATCCTAGGCAAAAGATCACTATCAAAGCATACGATGAAGTGGAGAGGTCTTCAAAGGGTCTTATTGTGCTACCTATCAGAGTGGGTCCAGTTATGAAAGATATTGTGTTTCAAGTATTAGACATCCCACTCGCATACAACATTCTTCTGGGTCATCCTTGGATCCATGACATGCAAGTTGTTCCTTCTACCTACCATCAATGCATCAAATTCCCGTACAATGGAGCTAAAATCGTGATTCCTGGGGACAATGCTATTTCTATTAATACTCTCACTGTCGCTGAAACGTTTGTCCCGCACAATAAACCTTCTCATGATCCTAGTGTGTCCCTTATTGCTGCTGAGCAGAAATTAAAAATGATGAGTATTGGTATGGGCGAATACACATTGGATTCTATTGCTGCTATGCCTACCTCTCCTAAGTCATATGGTAGACCTTCAGACAAGATGAAGCCTTCCGCTTCCACCATGACGGTTTTCGGTACCTTTGTTCAGGCATCCATACCCTTAGAGGCAGAAAAAGAAGAATAAGCTGTTTAAGATTGGATGTATAGAGAGGAAGAAGACAGTACGATAGTTGCTACTCCCATCTACCCTAGACGCTATGGTAAAGGCTACACATTTTTGCAACAAATGGGTTATCAGGGTCAAGGACCTTTAAGTAATAATGGACACGCTCTAGTTGAACCTTTGAATCATACCGGTGGTCGACACTCTAAGGATACCACGGGTCTAAGATACGATGCCGAAGACGACCCCCCTGAATGTTCCAGAAATGCTCCCATGATTAGTGACTCAGATACAGATATGGATGAATCACCACTATACACTATGGCCCAAATGGGAGACAGTCTCCCTTCTACTTCACTCCTTTGGGGAGAAGAATGTATACCTAATGATGACACAGCTGAAGCTTCTACGTCTAGAAACTATGTGCCTGATGAATCTGACTTCAGAGGTAGACAACATAGAAATATTATGCGGTTAATAGAAAGAGATCTCACACGTAATGGCATGGGTGCCCCTACTTCTAGGCGTCCTAAACCTTCTTGGTGCAAACATCCCAGTAGAAGTTCAACGACAGATTCAAATGAGTACGAATGGGACACTCTGTCAGAAGGATCTTCCACAGTGGATATGGAAATTGATGTGATTCATACTTATAGTGCCCAACCCAACGTAGTTGATGAGTCTCGCGTAGGGTCTGACGAGTTCGATCCACGTATTGCTTTAGTGAACCACACTGGTTCTTCTATGCCGAATCTAGATCTTGATACTTTTGGAGCCTACTCTATAGGCTCGACTTCTCTCATCACCAAAGACGGTACCTATCGCATCAATACCCTTGAACCCGTCACTTCGCTTCCTCTCATACACTCAAATCTCATAGATTGGTCCACCCAGGATCAAAGACCTACATTGCCTTCCTTCCAAAATGACTATGAGATCGCTTGTTACCTCAATGCCGTTGAACCTGTCACCTCTTCCACCAACGAACCAGCAACAAATATGACAGAATCAGATATCAAGTACCTCAGTCATAAGATCAAAAGAAAAAAGAAATAGTCGGATGGCAAAAACCACATTGTGGCGGTGTCCGAACCCCAAAATAGTAAAAATAAAGACATATCTAAGGGTGAAAACCTCTCTGAGGCACTCGAGGATGAGGTACTTGGTAGTCTGCCTAGCTACTTCCAAGAAAGATCTTCAGTTCTGATAAAACCTACACAGCCAATCAACTTGGGAACAGAGGAGTCTCCTAAGATAATTCATGTAGCTCAGTCCCTCTCGGCAGAGGAGAAAGAACAATTTACCACATTTTTCCAGGAGAAAAAGATCAACTTTGCATGGACATATTCGGACATGCCTGGTTTGGATATTGAGCTTATTATGCACCATCTCTCTATTGCTCCAGAGGTAAAACCTGTCAAACAAAAACTCAGAAAGATGCCTCCTCATGTGGCATTATTGGTTAAGGCTGAACTTGAGAAGCTTCTAAAAGCTAACTTCATAAGAGCTATTGACTACGCTGAATGGATTTCCAATATTGTTCCTGTTTCCAAACACGATAAGTCCATTTGCGTATGCATTGACTTCAGAGATCTAAACAAAGCACGCCCTAAGGATGATTTTCCACTTTTGAACATCGATATGATAGTGGACATGACAGCGGGTTATGAAATGTATTCCCTTATGGATGGCTTCTCCGGATATAACCAAATCAAAATCGCCCCTAAAGACCAAGAGAAGACAGCTTTCACATGTGCATGGGGTACCTTTTGTTGGAATGTCATGCCATTTGGCCTCAAGAATGCCAGTGCAACCTATCAGAGAGCTATGACTACCATATTCCATTATATGATGCATAAACACATGGAAGACTATGTTGATGACACACTTGCTAAATCACAACTAAGAAGCACTCATTTATCCGATTTGAGTTTGATATTGGACCGCATGGAACGATTTCAACTCAGATTGAATCCTAAGAAATGTGCTTTTGGTGTCACTTATGGGAAACTGCTAGGCTATATCATATCAGCAAAAGGAATAGAGGTAGACCCGAAAAAGGTGCAAGCTATCATGGAGATGCCACCTCCTCGCAACATAAAACAATTAAGGGGTCTCCAAGGCCGTCTCCAATCTATTAGGCGGTTCATTTCTCAATTAGTTGACAGAGCTCAACCTTTCAACAAGAATTTGCATAAAGGGGCTACTTGCATATGGAATGAGGAGTGTCAAAAGAACTTGGACCAAATCAAGGATTACCTAGCAAAACCTCCTATTCTTATGCCACCTATTCAAGGGAAACCTTTGATACTCTACATATCTATTACAGCAAATTCTTTAGGAGCTCTCCTTGCACAGCAAGATGATATGGGCAAAGAACGAGCTATCTATTACATCAGTCGCACCTTGGTTACTTATGAGCTCAATTATACCAGCATCGAAAAGGCTTGTCTGGCAGTAGTGTTTGCGTCCCAAAAACTCAGACACTACATGCTCGCACATACTACGCAGTTGATCGCCAAAATTGATCCTTTAAAGTACCTCTTAACTAAAGCTGCACTTACCGGACGACTTGCTAAATGGATGTTGATTCTTTCAGAATTTGACATTCAATACGTCAAAAGGAAAGCCATTAAAGGACAAGCAATCGCGGATCAATTGGCTGAATTTCCCATGACTGATGATGCTCCTCTTTAGATAGACTTCCCAGATGCTTCGATCATGAATGTCACAGGGCATACATGGAAAATGTTCTTTGATGGTTCTCATACACAGAATGGGGTTGGCGCTGGAATCTTATTTGTTACACCTCATGGATACACGATTCCTAAATCCTATAAGCTTCTCTTTCCATGCACCAATAATATAGCTGAATATGAAGCCCTTCTCAATGGTGTTAAGCTTGCCCTAGAATGGAGGATTACAAAATTGCATATCTTTGGAGATTCACAGCTTGTCATAAATCAAGTAAACAATGATTACCAGACAAAGGATGACAAGTTGATTCCCTACAAGAAGATGATAGACTCACTTAGGAATTATTTCACATCTGTTACATTCCAACAAATTCCTAGAGCTGAGAACAAGGTTGCTGATGCCATGGCTACTTTGGCATCCATTCTACAATTGGAAGAACATGAGTCACGCTTTGAGTTCCTGGTGGAAGAGTTGCGTTATCCCGCCTATGATTCCCCTAATGACCGTGTCATTTACACTGTGGTCGGTCATGACTCATCCCAGTATGCTACTATATTTTCCTATCTCCAAGATCAGATTATTCCTGAAAATCTAATGCGCAATGAGAAGCACCAACTCATCCGCAATGCCTCACATTTTACCCTCATCTCTGGTGACTTGTATAGTAAGGGTCTAGATGGAACTCTCCTTAGGTGTCTAGAAATAGAGGAGTCAGAAAAGGCGCTAGCTAAAGTCCACGATGGCATATGTGGTTCACACTCTAATGGTCTTGCGTTAGCTCGAAAATTGCTTAGGGCTGGTTACTATTGGCCTACTATGCAAACTGGCGTTGTTCAATATGCCAAGTCCTGCAAGAAATGTCAACTACATGGGAATCTCATTCATGCTCCTGGACGCAAGCTTATTCCCTCTGTTACATATTGGTCATTTCAACAATGGGCCTTTGACTTGGTAGGCAAGATTTATCCTAGTTCTTCAAGTGGGCATAAATTCATTATTACAGCTACTGAATATTTTACCAAATGGGTTGAAGTTGTCCCACTGTCTACAACTACGGGCAAACATATTGCCTTGTTTATCTAGAATCACATCATTTGCCGCTATGATATTCCTTCTTCCATAGTCACGAAAAATGGCGGCCAGTTCAAGAATAAAGACCTGAAACAATTGTGCAAAAAATTCAAAATTAAACAACATTGGTCTTCTATTTACTACCCTCAAGAGAATGGCCAAGCTGAAGCCTCGAACAAAACATTGTTGAAAATCCTTCATAGGACAGTGCACAAATCAGGCAAGGATTGGCATCTGCAGATCAATCCTGCACTATGGGCTTATAGAACTTCTATTCGCACTCCTACAGGTGCCACACCTTTTTCCTTGGTCTATGGTTCTGACGTTGTCTTACCATTAGAGGTCGAAATACAATCACTGAGAGTCTCTCTACATGGTTTGATTACCAACGAAGACCATAGGCCAATGAGAGTTCATGAGCTTATTACTTTGGAGGAACGCCGCAAGGCCGCATTTGATCACATGCGCACTTATCAGAAGAGAATGTCTCCTGCCTATAATAAGAAGGTTCATCCCAGAGAGTTTCAAGTGGGTGAATTAGTCCTCGGAGAAAATCCTAAAAATCAGCAGAATAAAGAGCAAAAAGGCAAGTTCGAGCCGAATTGGTTAGGGCCTTACATCATCACGGCAGCATTTGGGTCTGGGGCCTATCAGTTATCTACACCTAAGGGAGAAGAGCTTATTGAACCTATTAATGTTCTACATCTGAAGAAGTTATATGCCTAAGGTTCTTGAGCTCTTTGTATATATCTTATTGATCCTGAAAAAATTCCAAAAAAATTCATATATGATGCTAAAAAATCCTAAAAAGCATATAAAGTCTTGAAAAAAGAGCATCCTAGTGAAAACTTAGCAATAGGCACTTTGATGTCTCACCACAAAAATTGAAAAATTGAAAAATACCAAAAAAAATAGAAAAAGTGCCTTGGTGAAAACATGGAAACACGCGCCTTGGTAGCAAAAATACAAAAAAAACTATAAAAAGTCTTAAAAAATCTGCCAAGTGGTGAAAACTTGGAAACGGGCGCTGCTTGGGACCCTTGCACCTATGTCTATCAATCTTGCGTGAGGCTCATTCGCTCCACTTCTCGCTTTGTCTCTCCTAGCCTGGAATTGACTCTTGTCTTAGTCTAGGGGGCATACGTTGTTATAGCTTATCTTGGGTCTCTTTGTGCGTTGAGGTTTCTTGGGCAGCTTGGTTCAAACAGTGTTTCTCAACACTTTCCAACTGTGTTTTTCAACACTTTCCTAGCGTCAAGTGTTTTTCAACACTTATCAGATATCCTACCCACAGTCTAAGAATGATACAATATTTCTCACCGACAAATGCGATACTCCAAGTTTGACTCTATGACCTACACACACGCACTTAAACACTTGACTCGCTGAGACTTGCTTGACTTTATTTCTTTGTGTGTTGTCTATGATGATTTCTTCTGATGAGTGTTCTCTCCCTAATAGTTTTTGATGATGCATAGCTAGAAGACTGGGGGCATGCAGACATGTTTTATTTATTTTCTGCCTGTGGGTATATCTTGTTGATCCTAACTATCATGAGCATTTATGCTTGTTACACTTGACACTATGGATCTACAATGTATTATCTTTGACTGTTTTCTGCAAGTGCATGCTTATGGTCATCTTGACTTTCTTGTGTCTCGATGCGAGCATAATTTTGCTATACTAAACTTAAGGAACCTCACTGCACTAGTCATCTTGACCTACATGTCTTTGATGCTTAGGTGGGATTCCCACATACCTATCTGATACAGATCATATTTATATACCCATAGTTATACTAGTGCGTATTGTATGATCTTGCGACGCTACCAATAACGCTTGATGATGATTATTAGAATCTAACAACTTTGTAACTTTGCAAGTAAACCACTTTTCATAGTAGCTTGCATTCTTAGGTTCATGTTAGTTTAGTTTTGCATCTTGCATATGGAGAGAGCTCTCCTTCATCTTTCACGAACTTGTCAGTCAATTGCGCTTGCCTTTTGTTTCTTCTCGATCATGTCTTTCGCTTCTTGTCTTTCATACCGCATCATTTTCTATTCCTGTCATCACAAGGGGTTAATCTTATCAAACATCTCAGAATTTCGCGAAAATTGCACCCCTAGCTAATTTCGATGTCCTGGATCCATTTTCGGGATCGAAATCGAAATCCGAGTTCATCTTGATGGTCAAAATCGCATTTCAAAATTTCTCCTTCTGCGCAGTTGGCTGAGCGTTTGAGGCCTGGTCCTTTGATCTTCGCTAGGGCATCTTCATTTCTTCATTTCCATCTCTCACCCTTCGAGTCTTTCATTCATTTCCTTCACTTCGTCTCTCTAAGGTTTTGACTTTATCTTTATCCTATATCTTTCTCAGTCAAACCTAGTCAATTGGGGCATATTTTCACTGCTTGATGGTTATTCTATTATCTTTCATCTTCGATTATGATTTCTGGTGATTTGATCATGTTGCTCTCACATTGCTTCTGCATTCCCTCTACCTCATTTCAATTTCAATCCCGAGGGGGCAGACATATTCTATCAGCTATTCTCCAAAGCATATGCTTGACCATTCCATTTGCTTTGATCGATCTATCTATCGATCTATTGTGCTTGACATGTTAGTTCTCGTCTCGAGTTCTAATACTATCCATCTCTCCTAAGTGTTCAGTATTGTCGCTACCAAGCTGACCATGCAGGATTTGCTATCTCTCTGCACTTCATTCTTTGGAGTCAGATCTCTACCTATTGCCTTCTTGGCCGATCTATTCTTTGACGTAATGTGTTCCCAGATCGATCACACATTAGTCAAAAAGGGGCAAATGTAATCACCCAAAAATGGTCATCTAGACTATTAGCCCCTCTTCGGCATTATTTGCTAAATTTATCAATTGCTTATTCTTGATCAAATCCTAATTCTATCATTTATTCAATTATATTCTATGGATTAACCATTTTATCCTAAGTCTTTATTTAATTAAAAGGAATTCCCTCCCCTTTTATTAAATAAAAAGCCCCCACTTACCTTTTATCCTAAGTTGCACAAATAAAGCATTATTGCTATTTTATTAAAAAGAAGAAAAGATTTTTTTGTCTCACATGGGGCACAAAAGTCAACACCTCTTTCTCATTGAAGAAGACTTGTGCACAAGGATTGCTCCCACTTTCAAACTCCACCCTTGATTAAATCTTTTGCCTCTTAATCTCCATGGTCCATTTATCTTTAAAAGGAGAGCTCTTTTCTCATTCTAAAGATCGACTCTTGATGCTAATGTTGTGTTGTAGGTTTTCTTGGTGCCATTAGAGCTTTTGAAGAACTTGTTTCATTTTAGTCTTCATATTTGCATTATAGCTTAATTCTCATGGCATTCTTAGCTTAATTTCCTTTCATGCTTTAGCTTAGTTCACATAGTTTAACTAGTAATGGCTTGTAACATTCTCATTTCCATAGTTTAGTTGCATTCTTGCATTCTCATTCTAGCATAGCTTGCATTGCATTTTTCATTGTGATTCTTGAAGATATTGGCATTCTTGCCCTTGTCTCTTTGAATCTCCCATTGCATGGTTTACTAGCAAGGTTGCATGCTTAATAGCTCTAGCTGAGAGCCCTCTAAAAACCCTTGCACTCTATGCCTAGGGAGCTCTTGGTCGCTTTTCAAAGCTTCCAATCCATGGATGCACTTGGAATCAATGGCTTAGAGAAGTGCACATTTTGAGTGTACAGTAAGGAGTATATCATTAGCTTCACCAAGCCCATTATAGGCATCCTCCGCTACACTAACATGGATAGGTGTTGCATTGGACAGGTGTATGATGGTATTGACTCAATGCTTGAGAAGATAAAGAAAATCAAAAATCAAAAAGAGCAAAACCCTGAGGAGATCTTCAAATAATGATAAGCAATTGTTGTAGAAAGATAGAACAAGATGACCAATCCTCTGCATCTTTTTGCCTATGCATTGACACCAAAATATTATAGCAAGCAATATCTTGATATGCCAGGAAGGCTTCCACCATATAGAAATTTAGAAGCGTCTGATGGGGTACAAGGCAGCATTCCTTAGACTCTTTCCTAATCATGATATGCAAGATTTAATTAAAGATGAGTTCATAGAGCTTGTGAATGCAAGAGGTCTATGTACTAATGTTCTTCATCATCTATTTCAGAAGGATGCTCATAGTTAGTGGCACCTCCATGGCCAACGCTTCCAATTGCTGCAGCCCCTTGCAATCAAAATTATATCACAAGTTTTATTTATAATTTTAACTTATTTCGTCTTCATAGGTTGCTAGTAATTTTATAACTTTAATCATTTAAATTTAAGTTTTTACTTAGTCTTCTCTTCATAGTTTGCTAGTTCATCTGCATCAAAAAAAAATTGGAGCACATATCCTTTCATCCACTTAGTAAAGTGCAATAGGTCACAATCAAAAGAGCAGAGAACTTTGTATATGTGCATTCCAACTTGTGTCTTCTTTCACACAAGCAGAATGAATACAAAGGAGGGGAGTCAAAGATGTGGGATACAAATGCAGGACATACTAACTCAAATGCTTCAACTTTTAAGCTTGTAGTTGCTGCATTGAGGACTTGGACAGCGAGTGTTATTGGTGCAGCTGATCCCATTGGCCTTGGCATTATTTGTGAATCAACTAATGCCATTTAAGAAGAAGAAGAAGAAGATAATCCATTAGATGATTAGAACTTAGTATAAAGTTCCAATTGTTGAAAGTTGAAACAATGATTCTCGAACTTAATTATTGATATTATCATTTTGCTTTTTTATGTTGAGCTTGAAGTATATGATTTTATGATGGTATGATCGTGATGCTACGATTACAAATTTATGGTGTTATTGTTGTTTATAAAATAGTATGTGACATTCTAATCTTAATTCATGCTTCTAGGCCACATATATATATGTGTGTGTGTGTGTGTATAATTAGCTGATTAGAGATGTTGAAAGCCTGCCATAGGGGATTAGCATGTCAAGCACTTCATAACACAAGTGACTTAGATGATGCCTTTGACACTATCTAAGGCATTACTATTTTCCTTTATTAGACTTGTGATGACCGCACACATCTTGCAAAAGTTGTTCCCTTAAGAATAAACACCATGACATGACAAAATTACAAACTGATTGCGAAAACAACAATGAAATGGATTGACACACAAATCATGATCCATTTGACTACAAATGAGAAATAGGGAAGTACAAAACAAATTTTCATAGGAGTGCAACATTGTGCAAGATATTGGCTTTGTCATGTAACTTAACATTTTGAAATCCAAACTAACACTATGCCATGTTGGCTATAACAGCAACATTCAAAAAATGAAGATACTCCATATTAAGAATCCAAGGAGGTTACACTAGTTGCACAAAATTCCAAGTGATTGTTAGGATGTTTTGATGCAGATCAAAGAGGGGGACCAAATGAACGGCGACCAAGGAAAACTTTAAGAAACCCCCTACCTAGAAAAGGTGCAAAATCCTAGTGAATCCTACATTATTTTGGGTGGAAAAAAATAATATTGTTGGCAATTTTTTTTAATTTGAAAGGAAAAAATATTAATTTAACTGGCAATTTTTTTTCAATTGTATGAAAATTCTATAAAATCCTGGCGAATCCTTCATTGTTGAAGAAAATCACGGCTAGAAGTACACATACCTAGCAACCATCATTTCACAATTATTGTTATATGGATCCTAACTAATTATCAGACTTGAAGGTTAAATTTTCCCCACTTCTATCGCTGCAATTTCCCTCCAAATTATTGAATGGGGGTTTTGGGGCAGCGCCTCCAAAAGCTCAAATGACTTTTAATATTTTAGTAAGGTGTCCTAAGTTAATTTTATATCATCTGACATATAGTAAACCTATTTTTTATAGCCATTGGATGATCCTAAATCAATGACATAAATCCTATTTCAAGCCAAACTTTTAAAGGACACCAAGTTCCAGAGAAAGTCTTCGAAATAAAGACATGTGTCCACCATCAAATTTATTTCGGGCCAAAGTTTGAAAGGATAAAAAGTTCCATGAAAAGTCTCCAGAATAGAGACACGTGTCAAATCTGTGTACTTAACCCGTACTCTAATTTAAATTTTGACCACATCTTGGCGAATATGACCATCGATTAAGACAAGCTTTGGAAATTGTAGGCGAATATATTCAATTTACTTTGTGGAAAAATTAGATTCTATTGGCAAAGTCAACGTTGAAATATAAATAATTCCATATCACTATTGGCAATTGACCTATGCATAGGACACAATTTTTATAAAGCACAGGCGACATGGCCGCCCTGAAAGTCCAATTTTTTTCGCTAAATTCTAGGTCCCCGATGAGTGAAATTCGCCAATTGGCAAATATTCGCCACTAAAGTTATCCCTGATGGCAACCTGCTCCTTGCGACCACACTCATAATACAAGTCCAAATGCATTAAGATGAACCACAGTAAGCAATTACTTTGCAATTCAGAATTAATTTATTAACCCTTTACTTCTAGGCATGCAGCCCAACAACAACACATTCAGCAATATCAGAAGCCATCTATTTATCTCAGCTAACAATTACAACAGCAGTAATTGTTGACTGTACTCCAAATCACACCATCCAAAATAGCAATATTTTAGTGTCCTGTCATTCACGCATCAGCAATTTGGTGTCGGTAATCAGCCCTGCGACAATTTAGGTTCTCCCTTATTTGTTTGCAGTTCTCTCTTAATGCAAAGAATTTGAATAATGAAAGGCCTGTGAGAGATGACTGACCGCCAACCAGGAATAGACATCCCAAAACTTCAATGCTGTAGCCACCGGCCAGGAAAAGGTGAAGTTGAATCTGACCAGAATTTGTAACTGCAGCGGCCCATTTTAATAATTATCCATTTTTAAATAGCTGCCAAAACTGCCAGCGGTCAAAGGATTCATAACTGCCAGCAGTGATCAGGCAAAATTAGAATGGTGTGTCCAAGATAAAATCTAGGGAGCCACCACTAGCCAGGAATAGTTCAGTCCCACAATCTGAGCTTGATTTTGACAAGCAAAAGTAACTGCTAGCCCAAGAATAAGCACGGACTATAGAAGTAATAAATAAATAATTCTTGTTGGAACAAGTGAATTGGGAGAAACTATAAAAGTCTAGGCTTGAATTCTAGACTAGATTACTAGCCTATGACTACGGCATTACACAGATATTAGTGGTAGCATTTACTTATAACATCTAAAACACTAATGCCACATTTACAAAGAGACAAACATATCTTAAAAAACATAATAACAACAGATTTTTCATTTATCTACCTTCCGTTTAGGTGGTTCTCCTACGGAAAAGACTGATGCAACAGCATCGAGGCTTACCAACAACTCTGTTGACAACTTTGGTTTTCATCCTAATTTTTGTGTAACTGTTATAAAAAAATAATTGCCTGGTGAGCTTTTTAACGTGACCAGTGACACTGGCATGACACATTCTTTGGCTCCGTGTGAAACGCTTAAGACCTGGAACTATGAACAAGTGAGACCACAAATGGGGACCCCGTCCCCTTATTACAAACTTGAGGCCCAAAACCGCGAGCACATTGGATAAACGAAGGCACAAGCCCGCAATCACAATGGCCTAGCGAGGGTTTGGACCTGGGTGGGGACAACAACAACACCACCACCACTTAATTGACACACTAAGTGGTGAACCCCAACTGTGAGCAACTTTACCTTGTTCTGTAAATTTTCTTTTTTCTCTGCCTATGAGATGGGCATTCACTTCTGTAATGACTGTTATGAAGTCACACTACTGTTGAGCTTGACATGGAGTTGCATTGCCCACATCATGGACACTTAGGTAGGTAATGGCCTAAGTAAGTTGGTTACAACGAGTAAGTTGGTTCAAGGGTGGCCCTTGCCGACTCAAGCTACATAAAGATCAATCAGGTCCTCATTGATCTAAAGGGTGGGATCTTTCCTAACTAGAGTGTCGACACCGAATTGAACATTGTCAAAAAAGCATTGTGGTCCAAGCTAGATTTGGCACCACAAATCATAGAGTTTTTCTTCTTGGGTCGCAGCACTAACGCACTCGTCAACGAGAACTCAGACGTTCATTGGAGCTCTGGATCCCAGATCTACATTCATTGTGTTGAAGTTAGTAGTTGCGATAGAGATATTCAAATCTTTGATAATATGTCGTAAGCCACTCTACAAATACCTATTATGATGATCTTCGTTCTGTCTTATTGTTCTTTCTTGCACCTGGTTTGTAAGTGCTTCATATGCAGTGATGATTCTATATTCTTCATATGCTTCCTTCTATGGCTCTGTTGGGCACGAGCTGTAGCATTTCACTGCTCTCCATTCTCTATATTTATCTGGATTGTATCTCACCTTGTGCCGTGTGTGCTGACATGGCATCGTGAGTGTGTCAATACTTATGTCAGCAATTTTTCAAATATGTTCGAGTCATTTATGGAAGCTCGTCAATTCTCCTGATGGGCGTCTGTTACTCTATGAAGGTGTCGGTTCATTCTCCTTGTTGCCCCATTTGTTTCATAACTCCTTGTGTGTTGTTTATGTGTTATTGAAGTTAAGACATAAGTGCAAACTCTTCGTTGTTCTATTATATCGAGAGAGGTTTGTTTTTTTTATTTTTGTATACGCTCTTCTCTCAATATAGGAGCCACGTTTATCATCTGTGTAGAGAATTCTATTTCTGTGTATCGTGTGTGCTAAGGTCATTGGACCAAGTGTGTATATTGAAGACTCGCTTATATTTTAGTATTGTCTTATTGATTCCAATCAGTGTATGATCGTTATTTTCCATGAAGCATTTTGGTTGCTATCAGCTGTGAAACATTTGTCAAAAACAAAAGGCAGGTATATTGACTGTCTGGTTGAAGACGTCAAGTATATAGAGTATTTTGTAAAGTTTTGAAGATCAAAATAAAGAAATCATCTTTTAGTGGGCTGGGTTGTTTCCCTCAAGAGGAGGGTTTTTCCCAAGATAAACTCTTGAGTATTATTTTGTGTTTTGCATTCTAATTGTTGCATTTCTATATTCTGGTTTGAATTTTTACACATTGGGTACTAAGATTTTTGAGTCGAGGCCACGTTAGAGTTGTCCAATTTGTTGTCCAATGGTTCCACCAAGATAGGATCTTTGCAAAGCCTAAATTCTATAAGAGGCCTTTGAAATTCATTTCTTCATTCATTCTTTGGGTGAGCCGGCAATAGGGAAACTTTTGTGTTAGTCAAGTTCTTTTGTGTTTTGTTTTGCTTGTTGCAATAAGAGCTCTTCAGTTAGTTTGAGTTGTGTAAAGGAAGTTGCATTGCCTTCTGGAGCAAAGGTAAGTCAATGGGTTCTATATTCTCCAACTTAGCTTTTGGTTCAAGGGATGCTCTCATTATTTGTTCTAAGATCGATCCCAAGCAGTATCGGCAGTGCCTAACTTGGCTCTACATGTATTGTTTTGTGTACTTGATTGCTATCATTTAATGGCAAAAGATTCATGTTTACACCCCAATTTGATGTTATCTTTGCTTTCTTCGTTTGCACTATTTCTTGCATTAAGTTCTTGAATCTTGAGAGTTTGCACTTGCTTAATTGATTAATTATGCATTGCTGCATTACTTTGTATTTGGGAAGGCATAGTTTGTGTCTAAGTTGCATTCGGTTTCTCGACGATGCCGCGAGGGGTCTTCCAACCCTTTGATAGTCGATATCAAAGCTTAGGCTCTAGAGGCATTTTCTACTGGTTGGATCTTGGACCCTCCATTTACACTTCAAGAAGTCGATGTCCATGGCATGACCGAAGGATCCCAATGGCGACCTGAGTGGCCATAATGGAGTACGCAATGGGTGTGGTTCTGCACCGCACTAGCCGTGTACCCGAGATTGGTTAAAAGACCTTGAACAGAGGATGTTGGCACTAGAAGCCTTCGAGCTAGATGAGCATGCAACAAATTTGGATTCGAGTTATGTAGACATTCAAGAAGAGCTCAGTAAGGTCTGCAAAGTCTAGTCTTGTGAGGCAACCAAGTTCCTTTGTGAAGATCAAGCTTTACACCATTCTTTATTAGCAGAAGGGGGTTCAAGGGATCCAAACACTCAACTCAAGATTGGCTTTTATGACGGTGAAAGAGGTGTCAAGTTCCTTAACAATTTCTTCTGGGATGTTCAGGAGATGTCAAATTCACCAGAGCTATTCAACGAGGCCTAGATAAAGAAGGTGGCAAGCACATGTGCCGATAAGAAAGGAGGAAAACCAGCTGCACCCATAAAGACTTGGGCAAAACTGAGAGTTGCACTCCAAGACCAGTTCCATCCAAGGAACTCAAATTTTGTTGCGCGCGCAAGGTTCAACGAGACAAAATCAAGGACTATGTTTGGGCCTTCCAAATCTTGGACCTAGAATGCACAAAGTTGAACGACTTCAAAAAGTTATGCAAGTTCATGAAGAACCTCCAATCGTGGGCCAAAACTAAACTTCACAGGCAACGAGTTCAAACTCTTGCAAAAGCCATTGCCACCACGGATAAACTCCTAGATTACAAGGGTGTTCCCTCCAAGGGTTTTTTTTGGGGGGGGGGAGGAGGGGGTGCTCTATCAATGGAGACAAAAGGAAGGCATTCCACACCCGAGGAATGAGAGACATAATGGTAAATAGCAGAAGAACTCAAATCAAGGTACGAAGCATAATGGGAATGCTAGCACCAAGAAGGTCACAAGACCCCCCCAACTCCGAAGGACAAGAAAGATAAGGAATGGAATTGTTTCATTTGTGGTAGGCTAGATCATTGGGCTAAGGAATGTCCAAAACGACCTGAGTCAATGCTGCTTTGTCCGAAGACAAGAAGATTCCAAAGATGAGTGTGTTGCAATTGCTCAATACTATGCAAGAAACTTCGAGTTCGAGTTCCAATCAGAGCCTTGGAGGCAACCATGATCTATGTTATGTGGAACATTCTTTGGAGGCAAAAAGGTCCTCGTCGTGGTAGACTCTCGAGTGACTCACAACTACCTAGTCATGGATTGTGCAAATAACATTGGACTCAAGATGGAAGTGGCTTACACAAGTTTTAAGGCAATCAATAGCCCTGCTCAAAAGGTCGCTAGGGATATAAAGGTGCAATAATGCACCTCAAAACTTGGCAAGGGCTGGTGAATTTAGTGGTGACTTAAATGAAAGAGTTTAACTTAATCTTGTGGCAAGAAGTTATTCAACAAGCCACAGCAATCATAGCACCGCACCTAAGGTGCATTATGAATGTGGATCCAATGCGACCTTGCATGGGTCTAACAGTGCAATCCAAGGACATTCAGTGAGTCCTAAGTGTAGTAAGCTTGAAGCAATCCGCAAGGAAGGACAGCGATGATCTTTTCTTGGATGCTTTCTTGGGAGGTTGGGATGAGGATGAAAAATTCGGGTGCTTAGTTCAAAAGGTCACAAATGCATATAAGGATGTTATGCGCAACAAGCTACCTCAAGAGTTGCTGCCAAGAAGGCATGTGGATCATAAAATCGAGCTGAAAGTTGGAGCTCGACCACCTACTAGAACTCCTTGTCGCCTCTCTAGACCCAAGATGGTTGAGTTGACGAGATAGTTGGTTGAGCTCTCCGAAGCAAGTTACCTGCATCCTTCACATTCCCCATATACTACTCCAATGTTATTTCAAAGGAAGGACGGATTTTTGCGTCTCTATGTCAATTACAAGGTGCTCAATAAGCTCACCATCAAGAACAAGTACCCTCTACCATTGATTACAGAGGGCTTGATCGAATATGTGAGGCTAGATGCTTCACAAAATTGGAATTGCGTCAAGTGTAGTATAAGATCCAAATCGCCTTGGGTGATGAGAACAAGACCACAACCACTACCAAGTATGGTTCCTATGATTTCTTGGTTATGCCTTTTAAGCTCACCAATGTTCTAGCTACTTTTAGTGCTTTGATGAATGATATCTTTCGACCACTATTAGATAAGTGCAATGTAGCTTATTTAGATGATATCTTGGTGTATAGAAAAACTTTTGTTGAGCACAAAGAGCACCTAACTGAGGTCTTTGAGATTCTTAAAGCAAATCAGCTCTATGTAAAAAGAGAGAAGTGCACATTTGCCTAGACAAAGGTTCAATTCTTGGATCATATTGTTGGTGATGGCACAATCTGTCTGGACCTAGAAAAGCTAGTCACTATTCCGGAGTTGGAGCCGCTCTGCAATGTGTACATAGTGTGCCAATTCCTTGGTTTGCCTAATTACTATCACAAATCCGTGTTTGGTTATTCTCACATTGCTAGTCCTCTAACTAAAAAGATAAAGAAAGATTGTGGATGGAAATTGGATCCCAAGCAACAAGATGCATTTGATCGTTTAAAGGAGAAGCTGACTGTAGAGCTAGTCTTGAATCTTCCAAAGAATGGCGAGTCATTTGAGCTCCAAATTGACATATCAGATTATGCAATCGAGGGCATGCTCATGTAGGGTGAGCACCCCATGGCTTTTGAGTCTAGAAAGCTTAATGCTTGGGAGAGGAATTATTCCACAATGAGAAAGGGATGACCGCTATAGTCCATTGCCTCAAGGTTTGGATGCATTATCTCTTAGGTGTCCCATTTGTGGTGAAGACTGATAACATCAGCTCATGCTAAAGGAGGAAAGGTGGGAAGTGTTTCTTGATGAGTTTGACTTTGATCTTATTTATAACCCAAGTCATCACAATGTGCTAATGGATGCTTTGAGTCGTAAGACTCAACTTGATGTTATTCAAGAGCAAGCTAAAACTAGGATCGGCTAGGTTGCATTCACCAAGCACATCATTGAGCGAGGTAAAGGTCTACAAAATGACTCGCAAGCTCATCAAAATGTCCTTCAAGTTCAAGCTAGGCGAACAAGAAGGTTTACTCTTAGTGACAAGTTGTTTTACTTTGTTGGTACCAAATTGTATATTCCTAAGTGGAAGGAGCTTCACAAGGAATTCGTGCATGAATGTCATAACTCTGTCGAGACTGGGCACCTAGGAAAGAAGAGAACCTTAGCTTTGTTGGAAAGGGGATTTTATTGGCCTAATATGCGCTAAGATATGGACCTTTATGTTCGCACTTGCCTTACCTACCAGCAAAACAAGTCCATCACCCGATTGCCAAGTACATTGCTACAACCATGCCACTACCAGTTCGACCTTGGACAAGCGTAAGCATCAATCTCATAGAACAAATTCTAGAGTTGAGCCAATACAGTAGTATCACAATCATGGTAGATCGAATTAGTAAATATGCCATATTTGTTCCATGTACATAGCCTTGCCCAGTCGAGTTAGCAACTCAGTACTTCAAGCATATTGTTAAGCATTGGGGTGTGCCATTAAGTATTATCTCAGATAGGGATCCAAAATTTACATCAAAATTTTGGTCCAAATAATTCAGGCTTGTGGGAACTAAGTTGTTGATGATTACTAGTTATCATCCGCAAACAGATGGCCAAACCAAGTGCATTAATATAGTCCTTGAAGATTATCACAAACATTTCATCAATGCAAACCAAAACAAATGGTCAAGCTTGTTAGATGTAGTGTAGTTTTGTTGCAACTTGCAAAAGAGTAGTGCAAGCCAATTCTCTCTGTTTGAGTAGGCAATTGGGCGACAACCTTTGACCCCTCATACCATGTTGCGAGATAAAGTGTTGATTCAGATGTCGCCAAACTCCTACATAGTTTGCATGAGCAAATGGACCTAGCTTGGTATCTTCTCACCAAAGCAACGAATCAAATGAAAAAGTTTGAAGACGACAAGCATCACCAAGCTGAATTCACCACCACCAATTCAAAGTTACTAAGGTTTGAGCACAACTATGGTTCAGAGATGAGATGGACCCTTTCAAGATGTACAAAAGGTTGGAGTAGTGGATTAAAAGCTAAATCTGCCCTTGCATCTCAAAGTTCACCCAATCTTCCATGTTTCTCAACTATGTGCACACTACGCCAATGAAGATGATCTAGTCCAAAATGTCCCAAAAAGGGATCCAGCAAGCGTAATGGACAATCAAAATCGGAGAGTTAGCCAAGTGTTAGCAATGAGGTCGCGAGGATTCAGAAGGAAAGCTTTCGCAAATACCTATTTGAATGGGAAGGAATGGATAGGGAAAGTCCTAACTAGGAGGGTGCTCAAACTTTGTGGTGCGACAAAGATAGGGTCATGGAGTTCCTTGAGGGGAGCTAGCCCAAGCAGAATTACGTCCAAAGGTTTCACTCACACACATCTCTAGTGGTCTGGAAGGTGTGCCGATGTTGAGGACATCGCTGAAATTGAGTGGCGGAGAATGTAATGACCGTTATGAAGACACACTACTATTGAGCTTGACATGGAGTCGCCTAACTGTCGAGCTTAACATGGAGTCACACTACCAACATCATGGACACTTAGGTGTATAAAGGCCTAAGTAAGTTGGTACAAGAGTGGTCCCTAGCTGATTCAAGTTGGACAAAGATCGATTAGGTCTCAATTGATCCAAAGGTTGGAATCTTTCCTAATTGGAGTGTCAACACCAAATTAAACATTGACGACAAAGCATCATGATCCAAGCTAGATTTGGTGCCGCAAATTGCAGAGCTTGTTTTCCTAGGTTGCAACACTAATGCACTCGTCAAGGAGAGCTCAGGCATCCATTATAGCTCTGGATTTCTATATCTTCGTTCATTGAGTGCCAAGATTTCCAAGCCAAGGCCGTGTTAGAGTGATCTAACCTGTTGTCCAATGGTTCAACCAAGTTCAAATCTTCACAAAGCACAAGTCATATAAAAGGCCTTTGAAATTCATTTGTTCATTTATTCTTTGGGTGGGTGAGCAAATGGCGAAGTTTTGTGTGTCAAGTTCTTGTGTTTTGTTTTTCTTGTTGCAATAAGAGCTCTATAATTAGCTCGAGCTGTGTAAAGGAAGTTGCATTGATTTTTGGGACCAATGTGGTCAATGGGTTCTACAACTTCACTTTTGATTCAAAGGGTGCTCACATTGATTGTTTTGACATCAAGCCCAAGAAGTATCCTGGCTCTATGTGTATTGTTCTATGTTCTTGATTGCTATCATTTAATAGCAAAACATTCATGTTTACGCCCCAGTTTAGTATTATATTGGCTTTCTTGGTTCGCAATATTTCTTGCATTGAGTTCTTGAATCTTGATTATTGAGTTAGCACTTGCTTAATTGATTAATTTTGCATTACTTTGAGTTAGATCTCCTTAAGTTGCATTCGATTTCTCAAGGGTGTCACAAGGGACCTTCGAACCCCTTGACAACTTCTATTCTAAAAATCCGTCAATTATTTTCAGAGCCCCATCAGCATCCTCATAAATCTCTATTCTTGGTTAGGACTCTATAACTTTTGGCAGCGGTTATCTCTCTCTCTACAGTGAGTAGAATGTGGGTAATACTAATTCTTTCTCTTGTGGAGTATGTCTTCAAAATTTCAAACATCTCAAACTGCTATGAGCCCGCATAGCTAGCAATCTCAATCATGTTGAGGCCTACAAATCATGTGAGAAATGGACCAATATTCATTTTACAGTTCTGGGTGCTGCACCTGCTAGAATCCATGCCTTTTATCCTTTGTATTGCATTTCATTCATGTTGGGCCCACCAATTATATTCCTTGGGCATTGGACGTGAGTATCAGTAGAAATGTTAATTTCAAATCGGAAAAGACCCACATGACATAGTGGATGCTCATCAATCTAATCAAGAAGGGCACCTACAGGAAGATTGTTGAACAATCAGGTTTTCTTTCCTTTTTATGCTTTGAGTTACTTAACAATAATGATAATGTGATTGCTGCAACTTGTTTATTATTTTAATTCTACTAAGTATTTGTGAGATTGATAAGTAGGAGGTAATTTCCCACAACAAGTCAAATTGAGATATTGTTGTCAAGATTCAACTATGTAGTTATTGAATCAAACTCATTGACCCATGTTTCATGAGTAGTGGTTTACAAGAACCCATCTTTCATGAGAATGAATGGAACACTTAGCACTCATTGCATCTTTAATCTAAAGCAACTTCCCTTATTAATCTTTTGTCATCTTATCTTTGTCCTATAGTCTATTTAGATCCCCAAACTAGATCCAGTCCATCATGAAGATTGTCTAATGGTTAGGTTTGCTTTCCTTTTTATGATTTCAGTTATTTAGTTGACAATGATGGTAATGTGATTGTTGCAACTTGTTTATCATTTCAATTCTAATCAGTAATTGTGAGACTGTTGTTATTATCATATCTGATATAATTCTGGAAGTAATACAGTTTAGCATTTTTTATCTAAAGCTTTTTCACCTATTAATCTTTAGTCATCTTATCATTGTCGTATAGTCTATCTAGACCCAAAAACTAGATCCAATCTTCATTTCATATAGAGAACTCCTTTTGAAGTAGAACTTGCAGTCTTGTATATACTTTGAAAACAACTGATCAAAACAAATCTCTGGGTCAAAACGATATTGAGTATGCTCAACATATTTTTTCCTCGAACTAAGTTAGCATTCCAGCATTATAATGGTAATAGAAACAAGGTTAAAATTCATGTTTTTGATAAAGATAAGCAGGGTTTTGAAAGAACCCAGAACCTTTACATTAAGAGAGATATACTATTAAGCACAGCAAGAAAAAGGAAAAGCCAAAAAAATGTGGCAGCAAAACTACAACGGACACAATAAACCACAGGCTAGAGAAACCCAACTGGACTATAAAACAGCCAACTGCTGAATAGAAAACCCAACCAGAATTAGGGTGGTTTAAAGAAATGGTCTAGAGATTTCTGGTTACTTTAGAGTCAGGGTTCTTTGTGTGACATATCATAATGTAACACTCATGTTATTACTTCTACCCACCTCAATTCATGTTAATTCATTTGTGCCTCACCTATCACAAGGGGTTTGAAAATGCATTCCCTTCAGTTTTTCTCCCCTCCCTCCTCTCTGTCATCACGCCATGAATACCCCCATCCATCTGGTTTGCACTCAATGACAAATGGCTTTCATGAAGCTGGTATCATTAAAGCATTTAAAGTGCATCTTCAAGACTCACTATTGTCTAATTCTGTTTGCAATCCAGTGGGTTCTCTCCAGGATCTCAAGGAACTCAAGAACACGATGAAAAGCATGGCCAGAGCATTAATAAAAAGGGAATTTCTAGGAGGTTTGAATGAGGTGCTAGAAGTGGTGCAGCATAGCACGATAATCCCTCCCCCTTCAAAATTCTATACACTCCTAACCAACGCAGACATGGTAGACTCGTTCCCATTCATTTCCTCTTCCCATCCAAACTTGGTGCTTCAATAGCACCAAAAGACTACCAAAGAGGTCAATTTCCTAAAGAAAGTGTTGTGTCTGGTGACCTCAGATGACATGGAATGGTTGATGGCATTCACTCATAATTGCTTAGAGTGATTGCTTAGAGAACTAAGCAACAATTTCCTCTGTCCACTCTTTGAAATATAACAGTAACAATTTGTCTCCTTTTGTTTTTATCTGCTAGCAATAGAATGTAGGATGGTAGAAAGTTACTGCCAGGATTTTGTGGTTAACCTGGCTGTTCTATGGGCTTAGTCATATTTGGTATAGCCTTTCTGTATGGACTTTGTATATTTTATCATTCGTATAAAAAGGGAGCAACCTCCGAGGTTGCAATTTTCAGAAGCAGATAAGATAAGATAAATCTATTAATGTCCAACAAAAGACCACAAAGGGTCCAAGGGACTGCTAAGTACATCAATAAGGGGCCTGCCTGCAGCATGGACACCAAACGGTGCCCAAAGAAGAAAGCAACAACTGAAATAAAAACAGAAAGAAGGATCCAATGGAAAAGAGTTCAATGGAAAAGTGAAGAAAATTGGACCCAATTAAGTGTTCCGAACCGCCGCGAAAAACTTCTGAACAGAAGGATAAGCAGTAGGACTAGTCTAAATCATGGGCTGACTCAGAGTAACCCTGGATGAGGATGGCTGCTGCCGAAAAGAGTCCGTCCTGGGTTTCACAGATCTAGAATAAGCGGTGGGCCCCAACCGACGCTTGGTACCGCACACTGAATCAATCCCTGTGAAGAAGGAAGTAATAAGCTGACAAGGTGGAGGCATTACCGGATGCTAGTGCTGGAAAGTGTGCTTCCGAAGCCTTAGGGCTTCTTGAAGGTGAAGGGCAAGGCATCTCTGGTCTGTATATCTGAAGAAGGTGGAGAGCGACCGTGCCTCCCTAAAGAGGCAGTAGAACAAATAAAACAATGAAATCATCTATCCATCAAAAAAATGAAAAACACAAATGAAAGCTTTTGAGCTGGTGGACTTATTTTCAGTGGTTGTGACAAACACATATGGGAACAATGTCAATTAAAAAAAAAATCATATAGAATCTCATTAATCAATTTCAAACATTATTTAGCTGCCATATTGTCCCGTAAAGTGGATAATCTACAGATGCATCTATTTAGTGTCAGATGGCAACATTTTGCAAGACTTTAAGCCATTCAATGCCTCTAGTTTAATAACTCATCAAATTCCTCCATTTTTCATCAACAATTAACAATCAGTGTCCATCACCCTTTAAACTGAAATGACTCAAATCCATTAATGATACATATCATAATAATCAGATTCAAAGAGCCTCATATTAATCAGATTCAAAGAGCCTCGTATTAATTATATTCAAAGAGCCTCACTGCTTGCTGATGCCACTTGATACTCTTCTTTTCAGCCGAAATTAGGGATCTGTCCAATCAAGTTTAAATCTGTATTGTATGCATTATATAATTAGACTTGTGTTGAATTAACAAATATGCAAGGCTTTAATTTATTAAATCTTCTAATCTAAATTGTACATGATGCCCATATCTCTTGACATTCTTTAAGGCTTGACTAGGAAACTTCTCACAGATTCCTCATATCACTTTACCACAAGCATGTTATAAGTCTAGGCAGGTATACTATGTTTTCCCGAGTTCCTAAAGGTACCGATAAGGTAATCCAGAACATTCACATAGTTTTCAGTTGAAACATCTCACAAGTAGCATATGATACAAGCAATTTATTGGTTAGGTTTATCATCATCTTATTACAAATAAATAGACATTTTGTCTTACTCAAGATTATACCCAATGGCTCCAGAAAAAGCATTAAATCACAATGCAAACAGAAAAGCAAAAAGACTAAACTGACTACTATCAATCAAAAATTTGTATCCATACATCAAAAAATATCTCACAATTTAAATGTTAGATGCAGATAAGTACTTGACAATTCATGTAAGCTGAGTTAAGTAACAATGTCTACCAGTTCCTTGAGCTAATTAAACCATAATAGCCTACGGTGCACGGTTCATGATACAATACCATATTGGAAGACCAAGATAACCTACAATCCTAAAACCAAAAAAGCATTCAAAGGTCATAATAAAACCAAAAAAGATGGCACACAGGTATTAAGGATAGGCAACAAACCCGCAGACGAGCACGGCCACTGGCATTGCCCTGGCTTAGAGGGCGTTGGACCAAGCTATTCCAGTAGGATTTAATTGAAAACGGTTGAAACTGCAAGAATGTCATTAAAGTAAACAAATCAAATGAGGTGTTCTGAATTGGAGTTCCCGTAACTGCCCACCTCCTTTGTGCCTTCAAAGCTATTGCAGCCTTCGCCTGTTTTGTACTCGCATTCTTGATGAAATGAGCTTCGTCCAAGATAACTCTCAACCAGTCCACCTCCTTCATGGGGGAACCCGGAAAATCCAATTCTGAACCAAGAGTACTATAAGTTGTCAAAACAATATCAAACTTGCAAAGCTCCTTGCCTTCCCTGTTGCGCTGATCACCGTGATATAAATAAACCTTCAGCTTTCCTGGTTTAGTGTGTTCCTCGAGCTGACTGACCCAGTTGGAAATCACCGAAGGGGGGCAGACAACAAGAGTGGTCTTGGGCCCATGGGGATCCGGTGGGTCAAATTCGCATTCCTCCAAATGCCTGCTAGAGAATGCTAACTCTCTGCTTGCATGAGTGTCTATCTTCTTTCTCGAGCCATCCCTTTTCCTCTTGCGTTCCCTTGGCTTAGAGCTTTCTGGGTAGGGTTTAGGGTTTTGTGAGGAGGACTTAGAAATTCGAGAATTGCGATTTCCAGATTGAGAGCTTCCAGCTTCGTGGTAATCAAATTTTGGGTTTTCAGGATGTGAGTTTTGAAGACTAGAGTTTTCAAGGCATGGGTTTCCAAAATTGGGGTTTTCAGAATGCGGGTTTACAGAAGTCGGGTTCTCAGGATTTGGGCTTCCGGAGCAGGGCTCAATGTCCACAATAGGTGGAAGCTCGGCACCAGGCCTATTTGTGGCAATTAATGAAAGCAAAGCTAAAGTTTTCCCAAGCCCCATATCATCAGCCAAAATTCCACCCCTGAGCGGGTCAGGTCTCTCAAAACTCTCAAAATTTGTTAAAATATTCTTGTAAACCTTTTTACCTTGATTAGTACACACCTCCCAGAATGGAGGCAGCTTCAGCGAATTCTCCCTCTGCACCATCCAGGCCAACGCCTCCTTCTGGTGTTGCAAAAGCTTCGCCACCACAACACTCCCCGGTTCCATTGCCTGCCTTTTTTTTGGCCCTCCATCCACAGCCGCTCCAAATATCTCATCCAAATCCCTCGCCTTCTTCTGGGGCTCCTCCTGAATCTTCTCCTTTGCAGCCACCGACTGTGTAGTCATGAATTCTTGATCAGCTGTAGTGATGACATTGAGCCCATTTTCTGTCAAGACTTCTAGGGCCACACCCATGAGCTCTCTCTGGCTGAAAACGTATATTTGGCAGGGCATCTTGTAAGCATTCTTCAAGCCCCTTCCATTGGGCACTATTGCTTCAATCAGAATTAGCCCTTGGTCCACAAGGGGGGCTAAGGCGCCTGCAACTGAGCGCTCAATGTGACCAACTTGCAACCCCCTCATGTTGAGCACTTTGATTGCATTTGGGTCGTAGGGATTCTCCGGCTGGCGGATCAAGCCCACCATTTCTCTACCGTTTACTGAGCCCGTGTAGTACTGCAGGCCTACTATGTTGGCTGTGACAAAGCCAACCATGTAGTTGTTATCCGAGGATTGCGAATTCAGTATGTTTTCTTCTTCTTCTTCACCTTCTTCGGAGTCAAAACGTGCCATCGTAAATGCCTCTTTGGGAGTGAAAATTTTTAATGTCGTCTACAGAGACCAGGAACTACCTTAGTAATAGGCACTCGATCGACGCATTTGTACACCGGATGACAGAAGAAAGAGGAGGATGAAAGCTTTTTTCATTACTCCTCCGCCATGGTGGGAGAGATGGTTTGAAATTTTGAAAATGAACCACGACGGCTGTCATTTTATACTTTTTTATTGTCACCGCCTTTTCGGCATTTTTTGGTTCCCCACTTTGTTTTTTTAGTGTCTCCTATTTTCTAGTGTCTTGAGGGGTTCTCGCTTCTTCTTAGAGGAGGATCTAACTACTAGACACTAAGAAGAGAGAAGGATGGAAATGGAAAAAATTAGAACAGCTAGAAATGAAGGCAAAAAAGCTTGGATGTTCAAAGGAAAAGTAATTATTGCTCATTTTAGCCATCGTCCTAATGTAGAGTAGTAAGTGGGTAGCAAAGGTGTGACTACAAACATTTCAACAGGCAATGATACGACAAGATCAACTCCCACTCATAACGATAACAACTCAACTCTAATTCTTACACATCAAAACAAATAGCAATCAAATCCAACCCAAGCTTCCTAAAGTTTAGTTTGTTGGAATTATAGAGGTTATTTATGGAGGTGTGGGTTGGGGTTAGGGCCTATAGCAGAAGGCAAAGACATTATTTGTCTCATAGAGACACATGAGCATGAAGGATATAACACTCCTTTGTTTGAAGGTTACTGGAAGGTGGCAGTATGGAATGAGGCAATAGAAAATGGTAAAGGTCATGGGGGCATCATGGTTCTAGTAAAAGAAAGGGACGGACATGTCATTCAGTTGGAAAAGGCAAATTCTAATAAATAATTCATATGGTTTAAAATCGTGGAGAACAATAGTCTTCTCAAGATCGTAGCTTGTTACTTTGCTCCACAGGTATCAAAAGCTTATAAAAAGTGTGGCTTAGATCACAATGACCCATATGTTGCCTTAAAGAAAGATGTTGTTTTCTCGCAGCATGGGGATGTCCTTCTTGTCGGCGATTTCAATGCTAGAATTGCAAATTATCAAGCTAGTATTTTCAGCTATAAAGAAAATGGTAACCCTATTTGGCTCACAGAAAAGAGAAAACATTAGTGGGAAAGAGTTTTTGAAGATGCTAAAGGCTACAATCATTTTGGGGAAGAATTGGTCACTCTATGTGGCGCTTTTGATTTAATAATCTGCAATGGTTTGGCTAGATGGTCTAAGTTGGGCAATTTCACTTGCAACACATATAACAGGGCAAGCGTGGTGGACTATGCTATATGCTCACAGAATTTGTACGAGAGAATTGAGGAAGTTGAAATTGGAGAACACATATGGGATCTCAAATCAAATCATAGACCATTGTACGTAAATTTGTGTTGGACAAAGGATAGGCAGCTTGGGGCAAAGAACCAATGCTCTCAACAACCCCCTTCCCAAGGTGGAATCTTGTTGACTCCAGAAAATAGTAACATCTTTAAGACTACTCTTGAGAGACTATGTAAGGGGATGCAAATGCACAGACATGTTAATAGCCATTCGTTATCAAGTCTAATCCACGAGGCTCTCTCGAAATGCAAGAGAACAAAAAATAGAAAATTTGAAACTAATTGTTTCCCAGTTAATGCATGGTTTGATAAGGAATGCAAGATGGCAAGAAGAAATCTAAGGGAGCCAAATAAAATAAACCTTAACATTAAGGCTTATAAACAGATCCTAAAGAAGAAGAAAATTGATTTTATGCTCACAAGGAGAGAGGAGCTGATTTTCTTAAGTAGAAATAACCCCAAACTTTTTTGGAAAGAATTCCAGCCAAGGAAGAAACAAACTAAAAATACTATTACAACCACTCAATGGTTCGAATATGCTAGGAAGCTCTATGAACAAGAAGGGGGAATGGACCAGCCACCCTTGGTCAACGATACTACTACTCTTTTCACTGTGCAGGAGATAGAGATGGGTATTAAGAAGTTAGGTATAGGTAAAGCAAAAGATCTAGTTGAGCTTCAAGCTGAGTATCTCAAATGGGGTATGAAAAACCTTGCACCACACATTACTGAAATCTTCAATAATATCAACCATGAGGGGTTTCCTAAAGATTGGACAATCAGCCTTGTAATATCACTATTTAAGAGTGGTGATGTCAACAATCCCTCCAACTACAGGACTATAATGATCAATCCTCTCTTTGCAAAACTTTTTGGCAGCATGATAGAAACTAGGGTCAGTAAATGGGCAGAAGAAAACAATAAGCGTGCTAAAGGGCAAGTTGGCTTTAGACCAAAGCACTCGACAGTTGATCATTGTGTCACTCTAAAGCACATTATTGAAAAAAGCTGGGAGAAAAAAGAGGAGGTTTTATGTCATTTTGTTGACTTTAAAAAGGCTTTCGACACTGTCCCTAGGTGCAAGCTTTAGCTCAGGATGGAAGAATTGGGGATTCCTGCGCATCTCAGAGTTGTTGTTCATAGGATGTATGAAGAGGTGAAAGTCAAAATCAAAACCTCTGCTGGCATTTCAGAACGTTTCAGGAGTGATATTGGGGTCAAACAAGGTTGTCCTTTATCTCCTACTTTGTTTGGCCTATACATAGATAAACTTGAAGAGTGGTTGAACATGCAAAAATGGTGAGGGTATACAGTTAGGTGAGTTTGTAATAAAGTTGCTCCTATATGCAGACGATCTCATTTTGATTGCCAAGTCTGCTCGTGAGTTGCAAGATCATTTATTGTCTCTTGAGTGCTTTTGCAGAAGGGTGGGGATGCAGGTCAATATCAACAAGACTAAAATTATGGTTTTCTCTAATAACAAAAAACAACATCAACATGAGTTTTATTTTGGGGGCAGCGTTCTTGAGGAAGTTCTGGAGTATAAATATCTTGGCATTGATTTCAACAAACATTTAAATTGGGCAGGTTGCAGGAATAAAAGGGCATTAGGGGGATGAAAAGCATTTTATGCACTTCAAAATAGGTGTCATGAAGCAAAGGTTTGGGATTGGAAAACTATTCAAACCTTGTTTGGTCTTCTTATGTTGTCGGTTGTTCTTTATGGGTGTGAATTATGGGCCAGTAGCACTACAATAGCACAATGGAAGCAAATTGAAGGAATCCAAAAGCATTTGATCACAAGCAAATTTAAAATCAAAAGTATCATCTCTTATGATATCATGCTAAGCGAAGTGGGGGCTATCCCTATTGAGGCACTTGTTATGGTGCGCCTAATAAGCTATCTAAAAAGAATTGAAAAAATGGAAGGAGATAGATGGCCTAATGTCATCTTTAATGACACATTGTGCAAACGTAAAAAGACGTGGATGCAACAAAACACCAAGTGGATGAGGAAATGGAATATCCATTTCAACTTGTGCCCCTCAAATAACAAAGAAATAAAAAATTTTGTTATGGAGAAATTTTACAAGAGAAATTGGAGAGATGGGATTGGAAGGAAGAAAGTATATTATGTCAATGAGTTCAACCCCGCATGTGATCAACTCCAAAAAGCGTATATTGGTGCTAGCATTTCTTGGAGAGCTAAAATTCTCATTGCCCAGTTACGTACCAACTCCCATCAACTCCGATGTGAGACTGGGCGTTGGAAGAGGCCAAAGGAGACTTGGGAAGAGAGAATTTGCATATTTTGCAACTCGGGGAAAGTAGAAACCAAACATCACTTTATTTTAGTATGTGAAGCCTACAAGGACATTAGGGATAAATTTGTGGATACTATATCGGATAGTTCTTGGCATAGCCTATTCAACGAGGAGCACATTGAGAAGTTAGGTGGGCTCATCATCAGCTTGCACAAGAAGCGGACCGAGTTACTCAAGTTAGCCTAGGTTGCCTTGCTATCCCATAGGCTATGTTTAGCCTCATTGACGTAAAAAATTTATCTATTTATTTTTCTATTTTTGTGAGCACTTTTCGAGAGCACCAAGGCCCTGTTTGGTTGGGAATACTGGTGGAATTGGGTGTGGAACTTCCACTTTTTTGCCAAATCCACCGTTTGGGACGCCAAAGTGAAATTCCAATTTCGTCAATCAAAATCTGATTACACCATCAAAATGGGCGACACTATCTTCCCAACCAATAGGTGGAATTCAATTTCATATTCTAGTTTTGTAAAATTTTGAACCCCATTTAATTTGGTCATCGGGTCCATGATTTTTCGGCATTATTTTTGGAGTTTCGAAACAGGGTTTGGGTTATTTTGGCATCCAAAGTTTTCAGAGGTTTCCTCATTTTCACACCTCACATTTCGGAGGGTTTTTAGCACCTCAATTTTCGGATGATTTCCTCATTTTAGTGTTTGTTCTCGTGTAGGGTTTCTACAAAATCAGGTTTCTCCTACAATAAGAGGGTTTCTACAGAATCAAGTAGTTTTTGCATGTCATTTCTTAGTTAACATTGCTTTGATAATTGATTATCATTGATGTTGATGAATGAGAATTTGTTAATTCTAATTTTGCAAACAAACGGGGCCTAAGTTAATGAATTTGAAATCCTCTAGGTATGCTTGGATAGTTGATATCATTGATTTTTTTGTTGAAGATCATATGTGTGGTAGAGTATCCCCTTGCTTATCTTGAGGGTTTCCACTTTATTTTGCTCATGATTCTTGATCTCTATAGCCACGACTCTCTTCATTTTGTATATCCATGTTTTGCATTACTCTTTGAAATTTTGTTAAGGGTTTTTGTGTACTAGTGTTGTATACTTGAAATAAAACTATGTTTATTAAAAAACACTTCATAGATATACCAGAAATTTCCTTGAGTTCTATACATGAAACCTTGCGGATATCAAATCCTTTTGTTCTCAAACAATGAATAGCATTGTATATTTATTCCTAATAGGAGTGCATGTGTGTAATATAAAATATTGATATTAACCATTTCTTTGGAACTAAAGAGAATCATGGGAACTCTTCAGAACAGTCAAAAGATAATCAGAATACTTTTTAAAAACAACAGGTAACCCTCTTATTTATAAATCCCAACTTGGCTTGATCTTTGACTAAAAACTGTGAATGCTTGAGGAACACTAACATTCATCCTAATTAGAGTTTTTATTTCATATGATGTTCATAGCATTTTATATATCACTGGGTGAGCTCTATAGACACTAGTAGAAGACCTTGATTTTCTTTGACAATATAGTGATTTTTTCTATATCCCTCTCGTAAGCAATCTAATCAGCATTAAAGTTAGATATATAAAATGATGTTACTATTATAAGAATAACCTTGGCATTAAATTCGTGATGTTTTCTGATCTTTTATCTTAATTGTCCTTTGGATATTGGTTGTCCTACTGTAAGAATACTTTCACATGTTATTTTCTTATTGATTATATAAGATGATATTGCATCTTCTCTGTGATAGAAAAATTCTTTCTACTTTCTGATCACCTTGATTGTGATGGTTGTTGTTCACTTATGAAACTTATACCATATTCATAATATCATGTTCCTATTATAGTTGGTTATTCCTATGATATATGTGTTCCTTCAAAGGTCATTGTAGCAATTTCATGCTTATTGACACATACTTATGATCATTATTATTAACATTGCTTTTGTAGCTTGATGATGCATGATTGTTCAATAATAGTGACTCTATGATCTTCTTGAAATAATACTTCAATCTTCAATGGCTCCTTGGTTTGTTCTTGTTAACATCTACTATGCTTCTAAATTGATGATGTAGCTCTACTTCTAGCATATGAAAATGATCTCCATTTCTTGTTATCTATCATTTTTCATGTTTGAATTATGATATATTGTTAAGCTCCTGGCTAATCACTTTCTTTTTTGCTGAAAAAAAAAACATGTATATCATTATTTTGTGCATATAGAAGTGGTCTTACACATGTGACCTTGATTCTTATTTTCATGTATCTATGTTGTTATAAATATCTTTGATCTTTTTTTTGAAGTTTTTCAGTATGTAGTATTATCTTTGATCACAATTTATGATGCATAACCATTAAACTAATACCTCTATTTTAGACTATACATCTTTGTTCTTACAAGATGCTCATTCTTTTTCTGTGACTATCATTCTTTTTATGTGGCTAGAAAATTCTCATTCATCAGCATCAATGATAATCAATGTTGACATTGCTTCAGTGTAACACTAATTTTCAGTGTTAACACTAGCAAGCAACACTGATTGTCATTATTAACACTAATTGTCAGTGTTAACAATGATTATATAAATGGAGAGATATCACATTAGGTGCTATTTCAAGATGTAGATATTAAAATGTACATATTAGTGATGCCTCGAGTTAAAGAAACTAAGATGCTGATTAACTTTCTCAAAATATATCTTTAATATCTTGCTTGTCTTTTTGAAACCTTGATTTCATGCCAAAACTTGTTTAAGTTATTTCCGATAGTCAATAATAAAGATGTGGACATATTGTCAACTCCGATGAAGGAAACCAGAGCCAGATTCTTATAACACTGATTATAATCAATGTTAACAGTGTTAACACTGAAGCACTATTAACATTGATTATCGGCGTTAACACTGATAATCAATGTTAACATTGCTACAGTGTAACACTGATTTTTAGTGTTAACACTAGCAAGCAATGTTAACACTATGTCTAACACTGATTATGTGTAAATGTTAATTTACAACTCATATTCTCTGCATTGTATACTTAAGATTGAACATCTATTCATTTTTACACCCATATGCTGCCACAAATAGAAATGATATGGATTTATTACCAAAAGCTTTAGCCCATTCTTTGTCCCTTTGACTAGTAATAAATCCATAGCATTTCTATTTGTGTCAACATATGGGTGTTCTTTTCCTTATTAACATTGATTAACAGTGTTAACACTTTACACTCATTATAATCAGTGTTAACAGTGCTAACACTGAAGCACTGTTAACACTGATTATCGGTGTTAACATTGATAATCAATGTTAACATTTATTACCAGTCAAAGGGACAAAGAATGGGCTAAAGGATAACAGTAATAGCCAGTCCAAAGTTACACGGTAATTCTATTTCCCTTCATAGTCCAAAGTTACACATAATCAATGTTAAACATGTGTTAACACGTAATCTAAAAAGTTCCATAAACGAATTCTAAAAAGTTACACATATTCAATAGCATTTAAGAATTTTATCTACTAGAAGGTAGAGCTGAAACTAAAACATAAATGATACCATTAGTTTAAGGTGTGTATCATGGACAAATGAGGACATATTTAATTACATATATATGATGGAGATTGGTAGGGATCATGTATGTAAGTACATTTTTGTGCTTTATGTCATGGATGGATGCATATCTTTGTGATTATGTACTACTATATGCTTTATCTTTGTGCTTATTTGGATATCTCCTTGCTCAAATCATTGTGTTTGTTCGCATTTCAGGCCACTAATGGATCCTATTGAGAATATTGACATTCTAGGATGCGTAGCTATGGAGACCACATATTCTCATCTTTTCATAGCTCTTCTTGCTTTTCTTGTCGTAGCCAAAGTAGTGGTAGCTCAAGAAGGCAGTGCACAAATGGGTAAACGAATAAGAAAAGGAAATTCTTTTTATAGAATGGTTATTCATTCCAACGATGTGGATTGTCATGAGAAGATTCGCATGAGTAGGGGATCCTTCTTTCATCTAGTTACTATCCTAAGGCTAAAAGGAATCTTGATAGATACAATACACTTGATGTTAGAAGAACAACTTGTGATGTTCCTCCACACCCTTGGCCATAATCTGAGGAACCGCAAGATTGCCCACAACTTTGGGCACTCAGGAGAGACAATCAGTTGATACTTCCACAAGGTGTTGAGGGCTATCTTAGCACTCCACAAGGATTGCTTTGTACCACCTAGTCCAAACATTCCTCCTGAAATTAGTGGGAACAAACATTTTGATCCATTCTTCGAGGTAATTCTTGTGTTGTTATAAATTTCTTGTATGGATTTTTATCCTTATCATATTATTGGTTGACCGTAGAATTGATGATTGTATCATATCGTATAGGATTGTGTTGGAGCTATCAATGGAACCCATATACTAGTCACTGTCAATGTCGACATGCAGGGTAAATATCGTGATAGAAAAGGCAACCTATCACAAAATGTTATGGGTGTGTTCCTTCGATTATAAGTTTCAGTACTGCCTTGCTGGTTGGGAAGGGTTTGCTACGGATAGTCGTGTTCTAGCTTTAGCTCTGTCAAGAGAAGATCCTCTTGTTGTTCCCCCCAGTAAGCCAAATCATAGTTTAATATACTCAAAGGTACAATCAATGTTTCACGTTTTAATAATATACTTTATTTATGTAGGAAAATATTTTCTAGTGGATGTTGGATATCCCAATGCACCTGGATTTCTTGCTCCTTATTGGTGTACACGCTACCACCTGAAGGAGTTTTCAAGAGAGAATCCAATAAACTCTCAACAAGAGTTGTTCAACCACCGACACTCCTCTCTTGGAAACTCAGTAGAGCATACATTTGGTATTCTGAAGCAGCGTTTTCCAATCCTAAGGCATGCTACATCTTATTCTATCATGACACAAGCCCATATTGTATTAGCATGTTGCATACTACACAACTACATTACGTTAGAGGATGACATTCCATCATAAATTGGTACCGAAGAGGAAGATGATCGTGATGGGATAGATTTTTTAATGCTGGAGACATATAGGTTGTCTCAGCATGATAGAGACCAATGGGCATAGTTCTGAGATGATATAGCAAGTAGAATGTGGGAAGAGTACAGATCCCAAGAATAGTTGTTTTTTTATGGGTCAAGACTACATGATGGTTTCCTTTTTCTTTTGTTTTTATCTGGAAGTATTGGACTTTTATGGGTCAATGTGTTTTATTTGACCAAAGTGATGTATGAAGATACTTTGATATACATTATGGTTTCATTTTTCTTTTGTTTTTATTTGGAAGTATTGGACTTTTATGGGTCAATGTGTTTTATTTGACCAAAGTCATGTATGAAGATACTTCGATATACATAATGGTTTCCTTTTTCTTTTGTTTGTATCTGGAAGTATTGGACTTTTATGGGTCAATGTGTTTTATTTGAGTAAACTGATGTATGAAGATACTTTGTTTTACATCATGGTTTCCTTTTTCTTTTGTTTGTATGTGGAAGTATTGGACATGTTGGTTTTTTATTTTCTATATTATATCAATGTATGTAGATACAATGATACAATTATGTGTCCATAAATATATTCCATGTCATATGTTTATACCATTAACAACAATATGTACATTGTGATCAGTTGATCTACAACATGGCATACACAGAACTAATGATGAGCATGGAAGAAATCGGTAACACAAGCCAAATACCTTCTTCCTCAAAGAAGATAATGTGGACAAAAGAGATGGAACACAAGTTTCTAGACTTGCTCCTTGAGCAAGTACAAATTGGAAGAAAAGGTGATAGAGGATTCAAAAAAGAAGTGTGGACCGCCATTGAGAGGAGGTTCAACGCGGATATGAACCTCAATCTAAAAAAGGACAATTTCAAAAATAAGTTGAAAACATGGAAGCTTGCATATAGAGTGGTGAAAGAGCTAAGAAATACAAGTGGTTTCGCTTGGAATGATGCAACTCAGTGCATGGATGCTGAGGATAACGTGTGGGATGACCTTCTGAAGGTAGCGTGATCTCTCTACTATTTTGATGGAAATAATATTGCCTTATTATAAAGTTAATAATGAAAGACAAAGAACCTAATCCATTTATTTATGCCAACATGCAGAGAAGAGAATTAAAAAATGCCAAAGTGTATAAGAGGCATCCCTTCCAATACTTCAATGAATTGGGTGCAATTGTGGGTAATGACATTGCTAAAGGTAATGTAGCTACGACGGCCCATGAGATTGAAGAAGGGAGCCCTATGGAAGAGCCATTCAATGTGCATGATGAAGAGGACATTGGTTTCAGTATACATCTTGATAGTGTTGTTGATTTGGACGAAAACCCTTATAATCCTTCCAATCAATCCATTGCAACTGCGAGTGCTAGAGGAACTCCTACATCATCAACATCAAGGGTGGGAAAGAGGAGGAAGGCAAGTATGGCTGCTTCCTTGGATGTCAGCTGTGAAACAATGAAGAAAATAAAAGATGGCATCAACAATGTTCACCTTCACAAAATTGATAAATTTGATGATGACAATGCTTTGACGGGCGTATATACCGCTCTCAAATTCATCCCTGAATTGAGTCAAGGTGTATTCCTAAGGGTATATGACACCTTCGTGGTTGAACGTGAAAGAGCCAAAGGGTTCTTGTTGATGACTGAGGATGAGAGAGTGGACTGGATTGGAGCCACATATGATGGATTATAGTTATTTTCTACATACTTTATCAAACTTTATCATGAGTTGAAAATTTATCATACTTTGTTCACATACACTGATATAACTATGTTTTGGTTGATGATTGTTTATGATTGTTTATGGTTGATGAGTGTTTATCAAACATAGTTTTTGTTACTGAATTGAGAGATCATTGTTTATTTAACTTTAATTAATAGATCACTGTTAAGTATGAACAGATAAATTTTGCAGATATGGTTAGATTAGTATGTGATTAATCATGTTTATGTTTATATCAGTTGCTAAGTCCATTTAAACATTCTGCATCTCTATGTTTATGTTTTGAAGTTGTTTTTCATAGTGATTTAAACGTTTGCTTGTAATGCAGTATAATGTTTTTCATAGTGATTTAACTTTCATTTGTTGTACAGTTACATAGATAGGTATCAAAGAATCAATTTAAGGAAAAAATCAATTTAATATATTATGAGATAATGAAATGTAAATTATTTTCCCAAAGATCTCGTCACTGCCCGTAAGGGTATAGTCAGAGTATTTGGTAAAAAAATCATTTTTTAAATGATTGGTATGAATCTAAATAGATTGGAATTATACTATGATGCATTTACTTTGAAGTCTTGCATAGTTTCCTTTGAGTTTGGAAGGTGTTTAAATCATTGTGACGTGATTGTCCCTGTACAGTCAGGGTATACACCAGTCAGGTTAAATTGATGCAATGTTGGTTTAATATTGTCTCATTTTCATGCATTGTGAGTATGTTGGAATGGTTGACATTAAATGGAATCCCTTGATGAATGTGCAAGGGTCCTAAAGAAGGTTTGATGTGTTGGGTACCATCAAGAGTGACTGTTCCTGAACAGTACACCGGTGAAAAACCATGAAGAAACAATGATTAGATGATATTAATTGGTTTCTATGATGAAAAGGAGCTTCCAAAGGTTTATTATATTATTTTATGTGCTTTCACAAGTGTTTGAATGTAGGGAAGGCAGTGGAGATGCGAATTAGTTCACTGATTGCTTGGATAAGCTGTTTTGGGGTCACTTGTAGAGGGGACAATCAAGGTCTAAAGGATTGGTACATTGGAGAACCCCATTTCTTGGCATGGATGATCATGATATGATCATAGTATGGTGTTAGATCCATTTGTGGGGTGTAAGATGGTGTGGAAGTGTGTGCTTGGGAAGACCCTAGGTTTTTAAGCCTTAAAAGGAGGGTTTTGTGAATGAAACTTTAAAACTTGTTATTGGTCCTTAAAAATGTGAATTTTTTTTATTTTGGGGGGTATCTAGACTCTGTATATGATAGAGAAGTCCTGGTTGAGTGTGGAGTTAGGGGTTTCTTTGGAAAAGGAGGCCTAATGGAGGGCTAGTCACAAAGCACCAGCCTTAGTATGGACAGTTGGTCCAAAGAAACAATATTTGATTTTCTAGTATGTTGTACAAACCTGAAAAAGGGTATCCAAATATGTGATTATCTTCCTGAGTCTTTTGGGAAAGTCTGGCAAGAACCTTGTGAAATCAGTCTAGAAGCCTACTAGGAAACTAGGCCTAGTGAGCACCTAGTTGTGAGGTATTGGTCTGATGGGTTATGAAGATGAATCCATTGATTGGACTCTATGAATCCACTATACCTCAAATGTACCTGCTATGATGACCACTATACATTTCATTATCTCCGAATTTATAATAGTTATTCCATACATGGCTACTGTTGGAATAACAGTAGCCATGTATGGAATAATGATCAATCTGAGGATAATCTTGATGAACATCATACTGCAT
This sequence comes from Chamaecyparis obtusa, assembly GCA_027943335.1. Taxonomy (NCBI): domain Eukaryota; kingdom Viridiplantae; phylum Streptophyta; class Pinopsida; order Cupressales; family Cupressaceae; genus Chamaecyparis; species Chamaecyparis obtusa. The sequence continues at coordinate 1,014,539 of BSBK01000367.1, forward strand.
TACAATATGATTGTAATGTAGTATGATGTTCATCAAGATTACAAATTGCAACAGTAGCCATGTATGGAATAATAATCAATCGGAGGTCAATCTTGATGAACATCATACTGTAATACAATTTGCTTATAATGCAGTGTGATGTTCATGAAGATTATAAATTTCAACAGTAGGCATGTATGGAATAATGACCAATCTGAGGACAATCTTGATTCACATCATACTGCATTACAATCTTGATGAAGATCATATTGCATTACAAGCAGACATTTAAATCAATTATTGTATGATTGTTGAGTCAAGTCCATGTGTACTTTTATCAATTATTCAATGATTGTTGAATCAAGTCCATATATGAGCCCACTACCATTCTCTTTCTTTGAAAAGTTTTCTATCTAGAAAGTGTTATATCCGTTTCTTGTACATTTGATATCTTTTTGACTGATTTATTAATGTCACAATTCAAGCACTACTAGATAGGATCTCGTCTTTACTTTGTGTCCACTAGCAAAAAAATGGTATATATCTGTATTATTGTGAAAAGTTTACTGCATTATGAAACTATCTCTTAACAATAATATGAAAATGTCCCTCAATCTATCTAGTAACTAACATTTGCATTCATAACTTTATATGTATCAATTATATAATAGCATATTTACATATTTAGTGATATATATCTTGTCTTGTTGCTTTTAACATATTTAGTGGAATACACCAAGGACTATCACATGATGAAAGCTTAATTTAATGCATTGTCAATGTGTACTCTCGAAACTGTCCATTTCTAGTTCTTCAGAAGAGATGGTGATATAAATGTGTTTTGGTATATGACTGTATTGTTCATGATTCTGTCCCATTTTATATGTATATACCCTAACCATCTTGTTATTACTGTTGCATTACAAAATTAAATGGAATAATTCTACTCTGTTCAATTCTCTATTTCATCTTGAATTTCTTTTGATATTTCATTCATTTTTTAAAACCACATGATAGTTACAAAAATAGAAATGGATAGTTCTAAGACCACACATATGATGATATTGTGATACTACACAAATGCTCACATTAAAAGTGTTTGAAATAGCTTCTGGATTTGATTTTGTAGATATTTTTGGCATCAACATTTCTGATCACACTCTGTGATCCTTCATCAGGATGAAAGAGAGCAAAAGAATTGAAAGAAAAGTCCATCATTTTGCTCTATTGCAATCATTTTTCTCTCTTTCATCCTGATGATGGATCATAGAGTGTGATCCAAAATGTTGATGCGAAAAATATCTACACAATTAAATCCATAAGCTATTTCAAACATTGATGCCAAAACTATCCACATATGATGATAAAAAAAAGAGCTATCTGATGATTGTTTACTGTTCATGTTTGTAAATAGTCAATATTTTTGATGGTGCTCCTTGGTGTATTCCATTTAAAAATAAACAAGTTTTAGTTTTTCTATCATGTTTAGTTTGTAGATGCAGGATTGACCATCTAATAATACAGACAGTAATGGGAAGAATGAGCGGGATATGAGATGGTTGCTCATCGAATGTGGGGCATAAGGGCGTAGAGCGTGGATTTCCTTACGTTTTCTTATTTAACGGTGTGTTTTCACACCACTAGTCAATTCATGGATATTGTTCTTCCCCGTCTTCTATCTGATGCTATAGATGTTTCATTATATTTTTTGTATAAATTCGTAATATCAACATAAATGAAACTTTTTCATTTTGTACTGATAGAATATAGTCGTGTTGCTATATGAATGAACAAAAATAGTATGAATGATCAAAAATTTGTTTGATACAATGGCGATGGCTATGATAAATGTCCCTATGTGTGACTGTGGTGATGGAGTGTGCTGCATGTTGAGGACATCACACATAGACACTAATCCAGAGTGTAAATTTTGGACTTGCATAAATAAGAAAAAGGTTGTTAATTGCACAATATTTAAATGTTTACAAAGAATAAACATTAGTCATTATAGCAATACTAACTTAGATTTATATTGTAGGATGGCGGTGGATGTGACTACTTTCGGTGGGCCGATGACACCCCATCACTATCTACATCATCTGCACCTTCTACACATATACCTGTTGTGGATGATGAGTGCAAGTCTTGCAAGGCGCTCGAGACAGCTATTGCAAAAGCGGAGGCTACCTATAAAGTCGATGTCATGTTTTTACAATGTTTTCTTTGTGCAATAATCACACTACTTTGTTGGGTCATTATGCAGAAATAGATATATATGTGGACTATATGACTTATTTATATTTTGATGTGATATCGAGCAATGCAACAATTATTTTCTTATTATAATATTATTTATGATAATGTATAAAATTATTAAAAAAAGTTAAGTTTACTATTCACAATATTGAAAAAAATAATAATTTTGTTTATGATTTACTATATAAAAATATAAATTAAAAAATGGACAAAATAAATAAAATATTAAATTAAAACATTATATAATAATTAAAATAAGTTAAAAAATTTCTTGTCAAATTCTAATTCCAATTCAAAATGTAGAAGCAAACACAGAAATGGATAATGTAATTCCAATTCCAATTTGAAATTGCAAACCAAACACAGAAATAGGAATTCTCAATTCTAATTCCAATTTTGAAAATGGCAACCAAACACAGAAAATGGATTGTCTTAGTCATCTTCCGGGTCAACCAAACAGTCCAAACTATCTTCCGAATACACAAAACCAGAATTTCAAAACCTTATTTTGAGATAATCAGGTTTTGAATCAAATTCCAATTCTGCAAACAAACGGGGCCTAAAGAAGGCAATATTGGAAAATTGAAAACTATAGACTGAATAACTATGACGCTAGTTTTTTTCTTTTTTCAACTGGGTTATTGAAATAACACTCAAATGAGTCAATTTTGGCACAAGACACCATATACTATGGGCCTAGCCCTGATAAAGCAAACAGTAACCTATGGTCTGTCATGGACCCAGTAGGAAGGGATCTCATTTGCCTGTGGAGAGGTCTACCCACTTTGTTTTTTATTGTCTCCTTCTACTTTTCTATTTTCCTTTGCACTTTTCCAGATCACTCAAGAAGGTAATATTGGAAAAGTGAAAATTGAAAACTGAAAACTATAGACTAAATAACCGCAACATAGTTTTATTTTTCTTTTTTAATTGGGGGTTATTGAAATAACACTGAAACTAATCAGTTTTTGCACAAGACACCATATGCTATGGGGTCGAGTTCTGATAAATTAGACAGTAACCTCACAATGGTCTGTCATGGACCCAATAGGAAGGGGTCTCATTTGCCAACCGGAAATAAAATGTTTTACACCAATATTGGAGATGGGGTGGGGTTCAACTAGACTCTTCAAAACCAGTTGGGAGGACTAATGGTTAATCGTTTGTATCAAGAGGGTTGGAACCAAGGAACAGGGGGAGACTCTATACCTCAACTTTTAACTACAGTGGAAAGTATTACAGGGATTTGGGAATCGACAATAGCAGATTTTCTTGAACAAGCAAGTAATACAGGTGAATGGTTAATTTTATTAAATGCAAAACAATACAAAGGTATCCTAAGACGTAGATAGATGTGAAAGGTCAAGCAAATGAATAAAAAACTTTTTGCTATGATTTTACCGAGGATCAATGAAATTTCTGACAAAACTTATCAGACTAAGGGGAAGCAAACAACACAGGATGTTAAGGATAAAGAAGGGCTACAAAAACACATTGAAATCAATAGGAATCTCGAATTGAAGATGAATCACGTAGAAATTGGTGCAATGAACAAAGGGGATAACAATGAAGCTAAACAAGACAATAATGTCTATTACAACCCAACTAGAACACCACTTTTATGGTCATCAGAGTTATATGTGGAAGAGCTTATGGACTTAAAAAGGGTGGAAACTCTAGAAGCAAGGAACTGGGAAGAGGAGAACAAAGTGTGCAAAGTAATGGAATACACAGGCAAAATAGAATGGGAAAATAAAGGTCTTAAAGAACAAATCTTGAACATGCAATAAAAAATGGACTTGGGACAACGAGAGCTTGAGGTTCTAAAATAGGAAATGGCACTTCTGAGGGTAATGGGGACTAAAGGGCAAGAAGCAAGCAATGAGGTGGACATCACACATTTGAAGGAAATTCAATCAGCCTTGGTAGACATAGAAGTTAAATAAACTCAATTAAAGGAGAGGATATAAGAGGTCAAATCATGGTCATAAGTGGTAAACGGGTCAACAAATAAACAAAAGGGCATCATTGAACAACAAATCAAAATTCAAATAAGAGAAGAACATGAAAAATGGGGCAAGGCTGCAAATATCATCATCAAAGGGCTGAAAGATTTTGAAGAAAGAGAAATGACTGTCATTCTAGTAAGAAACATCCTTAAAGATAGGTTGAAATGGACAAGCACTATTCTTCAAGCAAATAGGATAGGTAAAAAGGTGGATGGAGGGAGAGACAGGCACGTAAGAGTTATCTTGAGAGACCTAGAGGATAAAAATACTATCCTTAAGAATAGAGGGTTGCTTAGAGGAACACAAATTTATCTAGATGAAGATCTAACTTTCACTCAATAAGAGGAACAAAGAAAGGAGTGGGAAAAATTAAAGGCATCCAGAAATAAGGGAATGTGGGCTTGGCTGAAAAAATGGGATAGCTCAAATAAGCAAGCACTTCTCTAATAAGAAATAGGAAATTGGGGCCCCACATGATCACTTAAGTGTAGTAAGTTAAAACTACAGAGGTTATCCGTGGAGAAGAGATCTTGGATTGGGGCCCATAGAAGAGGGGAAGGATATTATCATACTTATTGAAACAAATGAGCATGAAGGGTGTATAGTCCCATATTTTGACGGGTACAAGAAATTTTCAGTTTGGAACAAAGGGAATGAAATAGGTAAAGGACACGACAGAGTTGCAATTTTTATCAGAGAGAAGTGGTATGGATTTGTTAAGTTCGAAAAAGAGGATCCAAACAAACAATACATATGGTTGTAGATAACAATAAATGAGACAATTTTCAGATTGGTTATCTGTTACTTTACTCTAAAAAACTCTAAATTCTACAAGAAGGGGAATTTAGACAATGAAGACCCATTTGCCTCATTAAAAAAATATATTTTTGATTTCAACAATTCGGGATAAATTATGCTTGTGGGGGACTTCAATGCTAGGACTACCAACAACCAATCATTGCAATTGTGTAATGTGAAAAAAGGAGAGTCTAACACTCTATGGTTGGAAGAAAGCAGTGACCACCCTTGGAAAAGAACCTCTCAAGACGGTGATGGGGGCATTTCGCACTTTGGGACAGAATTATTAGGGTTGTGTTGTCTCTTTGGCATGGTTATTTACAACAACATGAGTGGTTTGGCTACATCGAAAGGTATCACTTGCAAAACTTACAATGGTCAAAGTTGAGTGGATTACGTGATATGTTCTTAAAAACTTATGGCTAGAGTGATAGAGTTTGATATTGGAGAAGTGCCTACAGAGTTGAAGTTCAATCACATGCCTCTTTATATTAAGGTGGACGTGGGTCCAAATAGTCAACATAATAAACATGACCTCCACAAGGATAGGGCAACGATTAACAATGGAAGAATACTCTTAAATTAGGAAAATAAGGACTTATTTAGTGCAGCTCTTAAATAATAAATTGTGGAGATAGACAACAACAAAAAGTCTAAGGATGGGTCAACAATAATTTTGAGCATATACATAGCAGCTTGTTGATTCCTATTATACAAAAGGTGTTAAAGACATGCAAAATATCTATCATTAGAAAGAGGGCAACTAATACTTTTTCAACTAATCTGTGGTATGACGAAGAGTGCAAGGTTGCCAAAAGATATATGAGAGGGAAAGATACAAGCATATAAATCAAGAAGAAATATACAAAGTTGATCCAAGCTAAAAAAGAGGAATATGTTAATGCCAGACATATGGAGTTAATATCTTTGAGCAAACACAACCCCCAAAGACTTTTGGAAAGAATTGCAATAGAGAAAAAAACAAACTAAAAATAATATTAAGGATACTCTGGTTAGAATATGCAAAGTCACTTTATGAGCAGATTCATGAGAAGAACTCCCCTCCTATTGTTAAAACTTCATTAGAGCTCTTCATGGAAGATGATATCGAGAGAGGAATAAAGAAACTAGAAAATGGTAATGCAAGTGACATTAATGGGCTGCAAGCTAAATTTCTAAAGTGGGGAGTTGATCTCCTCACCCCTCACATAAAAGGAGTCTTTAACAAGGTCATTCAGGAGGGTTTTTCGGTTGGATGGACTACTAGTGTGGTTATCCCTCTATTTAAGAGTGGGGACATTAATAATCTGTCTAACTATCACACTATTATGGTCAACCCTCTTTTCAACAAAATTTTTGGGAGCATGATAGAATGTAGAATTAGTAGTTGAACGGAAGGGGAAGGAAAAAGGGCAAAAGGTGTTTCAGACCTAGGAATTCTACTATTTATCATTGCATCACTCTTAGGCATTTAATAGAGAAAATATGGGACAACTAGGGGGGATAAGCCTATTGTTGTTTTGTGGACTTCAAGAAAGCCTTTGATACACTACCGAGATACAAGCTATGGAACATAATGGAAGAATTAGGCATTCTGGATGTGTATAGAGCAGCAGTGCATAGACTTTATGAGAGGGTCGGAGCCAAAATCAAAACTAAAGATGGTATGTTTGAGTTCTTTGGTAGTGACAATGGTGTGAATCAAGGGTGTTTGTTATCCCCCACTTTGTTTGGTTTATATATTGATAAACTTGAAGCCTTGTTAGATAGAATTGATGCTGGGGGGTCCATTTGGAGAGGTATGTGGTGAAGATTCTTTTATATGCTGATGATCTTATCTTAATTTCAAAAATAGCACAAGGACTAAGAGAACAGTTGGCGGCTCTGGAATTCTTTTGTCAGGAAGTGGGGATGGAGGTGAACATTACCAAGACAAAAATCATGATTTTTCTTTGAAAAGAAAAGAGAACCATACTATTTTTCTTTTCGAAGGCATCCCATTAGAGATTGTGAAAGAATACAAATATTTGGGGATTGACTTTCATTATAGGCTCAACTAGGAAACTTGTAGAGAAAAAATGATATAGGGAGGTTCAAAAGCATTCTATCTACTTCAAAATAGGTGCAGAAAAGTCAAGTTATGGAACTAGAAAACTAAGAAAATTCTTTTCGATTTGTTGGTCACACCAGTTGTTCTTTACGACAATAAGGTTTGGGGGGGAAAAATTACAAAGTGTGGGTAGATAAAGTTAGAGAGGATTCAAAAGCACTTAATCACTAGCAATATCAAGGTCAAAGCCTCAATACCTTATGAAATTATATTAGTTGAAGCTAACATTTTCCCATTGGAGGCAACAACGATAACTTGGTTAATAGGTTATTAAAAAAAACTTGAAAACATGGATAACGAATGATGGCCCAAAATTGCAATGAAAGAGAGTTTGGTTTGTAGGAAGAAGACTTGGATGAAACACAACATAAAGTGGTTGAATAAGTGGAACATCAAGCTACAAGATTGTCTGAACACAAATGTGGAAATAAAGAAGTTTGTCATGGATAAATTTCAGATTGCCATGTGGTCTAATAATATGGGGCAGAAAAAGGTGCATTATATAGAAGTGTTCAACCCCTCCCGCAAGGATAGGGATAAGGCTTATCTAGGAGAATCTATTAAAGGTAAACCTAGAGTGTTGTTGGCTCAGTTGAGGACGGTCTCTCATCATCTAAGATGCAAGACTGGTAGATGGAAAAGGCCCAAAGAGGAGTGGGAAAAGAGGATTTGGGTTCTGCGAAAAGGGTGTGATTGAGACAGAATGGCACTTTCTATTCGAATGCACGACTTATGATGACATTCAAGTTTAGTACGAGGACATCTTGAAAGATGGCAACATGTACAATTTATTTGAGGAGGATAAGATCAAGCAAACGACTAGTTTGATTGTCAAGATTCATAGTAGGAGAGCAACTATCGAAAAGACTATGGAGTTAGTTTAGGGTTGTGCTCCTATGGTCCCTTAGACTGATGGTCTCATGGATGTCACTAAAATTCTCCAATCATTTATTCATTCAAATATCTCATCTATAACGAGTGTATTTGTGATGATACCTTTCAAGGGACTCTAGGGTCGCTCTATTTTATTTGTTGGTGTAAAGTTTGGAGGGGTTAATCGATTAATTGTTAACTATTCCTCTTTCATCTCTCAAGGTCGAGTCCACGTTCTTATATGAGATTCTCTTGGCGGTGGTTGGTATGTTTCTGATTGAGGCCTCCATAATTATTTGCTCGCTATGGTACTTTTTAAAAGCGGTAAATATGGATGTGCATCGCTGGCCTAGGATAGTGGTAGAAGAGGAGTTACAACAGAGAAAAAAGACATGGAAGAAACAAATAGCAAGTGTGTCATAACCCAGTCCAATTCTCCTAGTTTATAGGACCTTTTAGCTACTTTATTTGACTTATGTTGACTAGGTTGAAGGCTTGTCGACACAAGTCGTATTAAATAAATGTTTTAGATGTAGATATAATTATGTTTCTTCTAATGATTTTGTGAAATAAATTGATGAAATGAAAAATAATGTTATGTATGGGAATCAAAATGCATTATGAAATGTCATTTAATGATGATTATAGATTAAATTGGAAATGTTAATTATGTTATGCAAATGAGTCATGCATTTTATTTCAATTGTGGGTTTAATGGGACTAACCTACTGATGATCTTTTGAGTTTGAGCATGAATGATGGGAGATGAAGAAGAAAATGTGATTGAGGTAGAAGAATTTATATCCTCGGTAAGGATGTGATGGGAATAAATTGGTCGCAAGCACACACCACGTAGTTATTTGCTTTCATATTTATTGAGTTATTTCTTTATCTCATGAATTCAAATTTTGAGTAAATTGAGTGTGTTAAGTTAAATTGAATTTATCTTGGGAGTAAAAGAATTTGTTGATTTCATCTCATGTTAGAATTGATAATTTAAAATTAACCAAATAAAAAATTAATATATATAATATATTTAATCTTTTGTTAATGTGATGAAATGACGTTTAACCATTTAAGCAAACTATTAACCTGCGACAGAAGATAAATTTTTAAGCAGTTAACTTATCTTTAAGTTAAGTTAGCCTTGCATTTAAAAGGCAGCAACAGGAATGCAAAGTCATTCCTGTGCTTGGAGGATATCGTGATAGGGAGAAGGTATGGAAGTTTAGAAGAAGCATGAGAATAAATCAACACCAACTGTTAACTCCACTTTCCATGTTGGAAGAGCTGCCCACGTGATTGGGGACTAGGACTGGCTGTTGAGTGTATGTTGATCCCATGTGCACATATGGCTGGGAGGAAATGCAGGAGGTTTGACTGCCAAGTCTGAATGATAATGGGTGGCTCGAGCCCTATCAGAGGCTTAATCACCTTATTGTAAGAGAGATTAACTGTAAATTTGGTGGTTGAATGATGACATTTTGAAACACATTTAGGGGAGACTTTTCCTTTTGGAAAGGTACCGAAATATGTAGAGGGGGAATAATTTTTGAAGGGGGTATATACACATGCATCAAAAATATATTGGAGGGAGATTAAATTTTAGGAGAAGTAAAATTGGAAGGGGGCGCAGAAAAAAGAAAGCACACAACAAAAGAAAAAAAAAAGGAGAAAGAGACTTGCGCAATTGATCAGAAGGACACGTGTGCAATAGAGCTTAAAAGGAAAGGAAAGAAAATAAGTCAAAGAAGGGAAATACACACATGCTGAGAAAGGAAATACGCACACACAGAACAAAAGAATTGAAAGATGGAAGGGGTTGCATGATTGAGTGATAGGAGAAACCCACAAGCACGTGAAAGATAGCGTGCCTGGTATTTTTCTTTGGTTGTGATTTCTAGTATAGAAAAGTTGTGAAGAAATTTTGAACATTCTCAAATATAATGAAATAGTTTAAAAGAAGCTTGGAATGGATTAAGCTATTGAATTGTTTATTTTTCTTTTGTGCTATGGCTTCAAACATTTACTATCTCTTATTCAGTGTTGCATCATTGATTATCATCTTTTGTGAAACTAGTCTTGTTAGATAGAAAGTATGCTCCCAGGTCTTCTATGGATAAAAATCCATTTTCTCTAGCAATGTATATTTTGGCCTTATTCATGTAGAAAAATTCCTTTTTGTAGGAAGAATTAGAGTATGTGTTGATTTTCAGGACTAGTTAACGTTTGAAGTACCCAATCGGTTTTATCGTGTCAGTCTGTGGTTAAATTTTTGTTTGACAACCACCACTATTTGAATTTATGATTTAATTTTTTGGAAAACATGTTACTATTTTGTTCTTTCAAACAACGATAGGATACCTATGATTTTCATGTAGCAAACCATTTTATAGATCTGTTACATATAAAAAAATTAGAGATGAGAAGAAATTGGAATAAACTTTTGGAATTGAAATTAGTTATCATTGTTGAAACCTAGATAATGATTAAATGTCAGTATACATAAGAAATATGTTTGAATACCATCTTATCAAACTTATGGTTGATATTTGGAAAACATGTTTGTTGTTTTGTTCATTCAAACTGCGTCAGGATATACATGAACTTCATGTAGCATTAGCATGTTCACAAAAATATGAAATATAGATTTTCTTTTATTATCATGTATTTTGAGATTGTGAATATATTATTTCAGTAAGAAGTAAATGTTAGATTATTATAAAAACCATATTCTTTATCATAGAAAATTGACTATGTGAAATTACCATTAGAGAAAGGGTAAATTCTATGGAGTTTGTTTTTGGAAACATAAATATATGTTATTTTAGTCCTCCTTATAGTATTTTGAGAAGATATCATGGGAAAGGGTGTTAAATATGGATAAATAAAGAAGGGTAAATTTATTTTTCTTTTACCTATTAATAGAAATGTGGTTATTAAATGCTTAGGCCTAAGCTATAAAAACACATAATGGACTTTGTGTTGGTTATTTTCATTCTCTCTGCCATATTTGTGTTAGTTCTACTTGTATGTATGAGAAAATTAGTTAGTTCATAGCTTGCACTAGATTCCTTTCTGTTCCATCAGTGCTAAATTGATAGATTACTCGAGAAGGGTTGGTGTGCTCTTCATTTCAGGATAAGCCCCGAGGGAACTAACCACTCTGTGGTTGAGCGGAAAAAGAACCTAGATCACATTTCCATCTTGAAATTTGTAGATGGATAGATGTTTGATGGCATAGGAGACCGAAACATGTAGATGGATGATGGATAGTTTGATGACATGATTTGTATTGATATCTTGTATCATTTTGACCTTTTGGTCTTGTGTTGTATTGTATTTGTATTTGCATACCATGATGTTTTATATGCAACAATATGGTTGATATCTTTATGTATTTATTACCTCATGTTTTATTTTGGATTATTCATGTACTCTAGACAATATGTTCAATTTTTATTATTGTACTTGAGGCTATTCAACAATATTTTAGATTATTATAATTTCTTATTTGAAGAAAGGAATATATTATATGGAAAAGTCTTTATGTTTTAGTAAACCTTGTTTATGTGTTTGACTTTCCAAGTTTTCTATAGTTGAGCGTGTCTCTTGTGAGATGGAATTCGGTTCTTACAAAGTGGTTAAATAAATGGAACATAAACCTCCATGAGTACCCAAATACTAATATAGAGATAAAAAAGTGTGTTAGAGAAATTAAAAAATGTCATGTGGACAAAACATAAAGGTAGAAAAAAAGCTTACTATGTCAAATAATTTAATCCCAAATGGGATCATGGTGATAAAGAATATTTAAGTTTCGTAATTAAAGGCAAGGAAAAAATCCCGATGGCTCAGCTGAGAACCAACTCTCATCATTTATGGTGTGAAATGGGTAGGTGGAAGGTTCCCAAAGAGATGTGGGAAGAAAGAACTTGTATTTTTTGTAGCAAAGGGGTGGTTGAAATAGAGTGGCATTTTATCAGGGAATGTGTTGCTCATGAAGATATATGTAGTCATTACGAAGACAACTAATAGGTGAACAATGTGAATAAACTTTTTAAAGAAGAAAAATTACACAAAATGGCTACTTTCTTAATGAGGATCCACAACAAAAGGGTCTACTTGGAGAAACTCTAGCAGACATATTAATTGGTACTCTCTTGGTCTCTTAGACCACTGGTCTCCTGGACCTTGTTAAAATTTCTTCAATTCAATTCAATTTTCTCATCCTCCTTTTCTCATTCAAATGATAGATAATAGAGTGTGATCCAAAATCTTGATGCAAAAAAATAATACACAATCAAATTCAGAAAATAACATTACAACTAGTGACATGTTCATATTCTTCAATGCCTTTTGTTTTTTATTTTAAACAAAATGTTGAGTCAATTGGGAAAATTTGTAATAAGGTTGCTCCTTTATACAAATGATTTCATTTTAATTGTCAAATCTTCCCATGGTTTTCAAGAACATTTACAGACGCTTGAGCATTTTTTTAATATGGTGGGAATGCAGGTTAACATCAATAAAACTAAAGTCATGGTTTTCTCTACTAGAAAAAATAAAATTAGTATAAGTTTTATTTTGAAGTTAGTATTCTTGAGGAATTTACAGATTACAAATACCTTGGCATTGACTTTAACAAGAATTTAAGATGGGAAGGTTGCAGAAAGAAAATAAATTTAGGAGGTTGGAAGGTCTTTTATGCTCTTGAAAATAGATATAGAGAGGCAAAGGTTTGTGATTGGAAAACTACTCAAACCCATTTTGGTCTTTTAGTTTTCTCAGTTGCTCTTTATGGTTGTGAGGTGTGGGTCAACAATTCGTCCATCTCACAATGGAAGCAAATAGAGGGAGTTCAAAAATGTTTACTCACAAGCAAGTTCAAAATCCAGAGCACTATTCCATATGATATCATGTTAATTAAACTAAGAGTTGGCCCTATTGAAACAATGGTTATGGTGTGTCTCCTAAGTTACCTAAAAAGAATCGAATAAATGGAAGATAGTAGATGGCCTAAATTTATCTTTAATGATGTATTGTGCAAAAGGAAGAAGACGTGGACACAAAAAAACATCAAGTGGATGGGTAAATGGAATATTCATTTTAATGTATGTCCCATAAATAACAAAAAAATAAAGGTTTTTGTTATGGATAAGTTCTACATGAGGAACTAGGGTAATGGGATAGGAAGGAAGAAAAAATACTATATTGAAGTGATTTTAATCTCACGTATGACCAACTTCAAAAAGCTTATATAAGGGCCAATATTTCATGGAGAGCAAAAATTCTTATTGCTCGAGTTAGGACTAACTTGCATCAGCTTCATTGTGAGATCAAGCGTTAGAAAACTAAGGACCACTTTATTGTTGAGTGTGTTGCTTACAAGGATAGTAGGGACAAATTTATGAATATTTAAACAACTATCCCTTGACATAAATTATTTAGTGTGGAGCACACTAAGAAGTTGGGTGCACTCATCATCAACTTGAATAGAAAAAGAATTATTTTATTGAATTCGATAGGCTATCCCATAGGCTATGTTTAGCCTAGTGGACATTAAAATTATATTCTTCTTCTTTTTTAACTTTTTTCTTCCATTTTGCCTAAAATCTTGAACTGACAAAAATTGCAAAACTGCAAAACTTCATAATAGAAATTGTAAAACCTCAAAATAGAAATTGCAAAACCTTTGTTATTTTTATCATAAAAATACAAAACCTCATTTAAATTATGAGTAAACCTAAACAAGGGAGTCACATTAGAGGGGAATGATGAAAAAGACACACTAGAACTTGGTGAGTATCGATTAAATAAAACAAAAGTTGAACACAATGTTCTAATAGATTAGATAGGGAAGACATGACCACATATAGGTATAGTAGAAGTTGTAGTTAATAATAACTTAGGATCAGGTACTGAGGTAGATGGTAACTCAAAATTTGTAGAAGTGTTGCAAAGGGACAATTTACAACAAAAACCTGCTTGGAATGCTAACACTAGGAGGTTTTCTAATATTTCCACGAAGACTCCCACTGTTCATTCTAATAGGGGTTTGGAACTCTAACTCTAACAATCAAGTTAACAAAGCAAGTGGCACTCAGGTTTTAGGCATGTTAGGATACCCTCAATTTAATACACTAAACCTAGGAGAAATTTATGTGTATGTGAATGTAAAATAATAGAAAGGAATACTCGAGCAACACAGAAGGAGGAGAACCCCAAGATGGTATTTTAACTTCGCAGCAAATCACATACAGAATAATAACCAAATTTAGAGAGAGAATGTCAGATCAATGATTTATTTAGTAATTACAACATACATGCTAGGCTTTAAGGCCTTCCCAATAAGGGCCATATACAAAATGAATCAAATCTTAAATCTTAGTACTTCATAATATGTCAACCATTAATCTCTAAGATGACTACTTCCTAACTACAACCACTCAAATATATATACCTGATTAGTACAACAAGGGTTGGCCAAGAGTTACATATCTAAAGAAATGTTTATAAAAATAAGGGTTGGCCCTAAAACAAACTAAACAACCACCATGAAGAACATGATAAGGTGTGACCACATATCTAGTTCCACACAAGATCCAATAATCATGCACCAAGATTACACATGCAATAATCAATGAGTGATGATCACATAAGCAATAATCAATGAGTGATGATCACATAAGCAATAATAAAAAACAACTCAGGTATAAAGGAACACACTACCTGAAGCAACCAAAATAATCCTCACAAGAAGCTCCTTGATCCAAACATAATGTGATCATAGGAAATGATTCCTAAATAGGTCCTTAATAAGAAACAATGATTGCAACATAAGAAACACACAAATACACAACTAGTGAACATGATCACCATGAACAAGAAACCAAGAACATAACATGAGCCACAAAGAAGATAACTAAAAAAAAACTAAACCAAACGAGATGCGATCATAAAGTTGGGAACTACAGGGAGTTCAAAACATGATTCCAAGACCACAACTAAAATCGCCTCAAGATGAATAATCGATGAACCAAATTGTCAACTAGAGAACAAGAACATAAAATAATAAACTATTTTTGGTTGATTCAAGATTGAAAAGAACACAAGATGCTCCTACATCAGACACGTGGGGTTATCAAAATTGATTCTCCTAAATCAAGAATGTTGTGCAACCCAAGTTGAATCAAAACGATCCAACTCAGATTGAGAAATCCATGAAGAATCCTCAACTGGTCTGTCCTTCCACTTTGCCAAATATTCTATGTACTCTTTACCTCTGGTACTTCTGCCAATCCTTCTATCTAAAATATGCTCAATCTCTTTTGTCTCCTTATGATATTCATGTTGAACATTTGTCTCTTCATTTGACTCATAGTACTCATATAAATTTGAAATGTTAAAGATAGGAGATATATCCATATCAATCAATAACTCAAATTCATATGTATTACTATTGTCAAATCTCTTCAAAATCTTACAACATCTAAACTTCATCCTCAACTTATTGTATGTTCCACCAAGAAATTTTACTTTCTTTAAATGAACCATCACTTCATCACAAACTTCAAATGTTTTATTTCTTCTAAACCTATTTTTTGTATTCTTGTATTTTTTATTGTTCTTCTCCAAGTTATGTTTCACTTATTCATGTAAAGTCTTCATGAAATCTGCATATTCTTCACCTTCACAACTTCTTTTCTCTTCTAAACTAAGTGTTCTCAAATCTGATATACCTTTAGGATGCATGTCAGTAACAATTTGAAAAGGTGTTTTACTTGTGCTTCTACTTACTAAATTATTGTATGCAAACTCTGCTTGTGCCAATACTAAATCCCAATTTCCAGGTTTGTCTCCAACTAAATATCTCAACAAGTTTCCCAAGCTTCTATTTACAACCTATGTTTTTCAATCTGTCTATGGGTGAAAGGCATAACTAAATTTCAAGTTGGTACCCAACTTCTTCCAAAGTGTTCTCCAAAAGTAACCAACAAACTTGCTATCCTGATCGTAGATAATACTATTAGGTAACCCATGTAATCTCACCATTTCCTTAAAGAAAAGGTCGCATCATTAACTGCATCTGATGTCTTCTTATAGGGAATAAAATGTGACATTTTTGAAAATATATCCACCACAAAAAATATGGAATAATTACCTCTTTGTGTCTTAGGTAATCCAAGAACAAAATCCATGTTGATGTCTTCCCAAGGTCTATTAGGAATAGGTAATGGTGTATACAATCCAGTATTCTCACTTACTCCTTTTTCAACTTGACAAATTATACAACTACTTACAAATTTTTGAACATCCTTATGCAACTGCGGCCAAAAGTATTTCTCCTTAAGAAAACTTAATCTCTTGTTAATGCCAAAATGTCCTACCAATCCACCACTATATTTATCCTTTATCAAATTATTTCTCATTGAACCTCTAGGTATACATAATTAAACTCCTTTGAACAACATACCTTCCTGAATGAAATAGTCACCCCACTTGCTCTGTTGATCACTGATATGTATCTTACATGCTTCCAAAACCTTTGCAAAATTAGGGTTAGGTTCATGCATGTCCTTCAAATCATCAAAACCAAGTACCTCAACTCTCATCTCAATCAACAAATATCTTCTTCTACTCAATGCATCTGCAACTCAATTAGACAATCCACTTCTATGTTTCAACACAAATGTAAAGTTTTGTATGTACTCAACCCACTTCATATGTCTCTGATTTAATTTACTTTGACTTCCCAAATACTATAAATCTTTATGATCATTGTACAACACAAATTATTTAGGTATCAAATAATGTATCAATCGATCTACCTTCTTGACTTAATACAACTCCTATTGCACTACCACTTGCATCATAATCAACTTGAAATACCTTAGAGAAATTAGGCAATGCTAGAACATGTAACTATGCTACTTTTTGTTTCAATGTCTCAAAACTTTTGTTAGCTCCAATTGTCCACTTGGAATCATTTTTGTCTCCTCTCATTGTCTCAATCATCACATTACAAACATAACTGAAATTCCCTATGAACTTTCAGTAGAAACTAGCCAAAAGATTTTACCTCTCCAAAAGTCTCAGGTGTAGGCCATTCCAAAACCACTTCAACCTTCTCTAGATCCATCTTCAAACCATCAACTAAAATCACAAATCCCAAATATACTATCTCTCCTTTAATAAAAGAACACTTCTTCAAGTTAATCAATAACTTTTACTCTTTCAACCTCTGCACTACCTGTCTTAGATGTAACAAATGATCTTTCCTATTCTTGTTGAATAGAAAAATTTCATCCAAATATACAATCATAAATTTACTCAAGTATTTCTTCAAAACTTCATTCGTCAGCCTCATAAAAGTACTAGGTGCATTAGTTAAACCAAAAGGCATAACCAACCACTGATACAAACCTTCTTTTGTCTTAAAAGTTATCTTACATTCATCTCCTTCTCTGATTTTGATATGGTGATAATAAATCTTGGTGAAGTATTTTTATCAACTCAAACAATCCATGATATCATCTATCCTAGGCAATGGAAACTGGTATTTTAATGTGATCTTGTTTATAGCTCTAAAATCGATACACATTCTTCATTCACCACATTTCTTAGGTGCTAACACAACTGAAACTACACATGGACTCAAGCTTTGATCAAACCCTTCTAAAACAACTCTTGAAATTATTTATTCAATTCCCCATTCTCTGCAATTGTTAACCGATGGGGTACTTTGTTAGGCAAACTAGCTCCAGAGATTAGATCCATACAATGATTTATACTTTTTGTCGGTGGTAAAGCATCTAGTACATTATTATAAATAATCTCTTGATACTCTCTCAACAACTTCTTGATTTCAATAGGTATTTCATTTTGATGAAGGGTGCTCCCCTTAATACCACAAACACATAACAAAAACAGAGAAACAACAACAATATGCAAGAATAAAAAATTGACTTCTTATTATCTCCACAAATGTGGAATTACAAACTTTCAGAATTACAATATGCAAAGCCACATGGGCATTCCCTTACAATATTTTGTAGGACAAAGCCTCGAATCAATACCCAGATCTACTACCCATAACTGTCCTAGACAACACTACGAGGCTTCCTTATATAGGCATTTTCCACCGCCCGAGAAGGTTCTAGAAATTTAGCCCTTAGGGCCAACCAAACTTAGAATTATTTTATTTTTCAATTTATTACATCAAAGTCAGCTCAAAATAACTTTTGAAACCCAAATAGAAATTTTGAAGGAGAATTATTTTTTGCCATTTCAGGTGATTCGACTTTCGGAGACCATAAGTCATCACCAGTTGACCTGATGGACTATTATAACCCCATTTCGGAAAGGCCACGAAGCGCTCTACAGGCTTGATTAGCGGAAGTGCTTGTCACCTAAAATTTTGACCTCATCTGGGGCCTCTAAAGCCTTCAAAACTGAGTTCAAAGTTTCTGTACCCTGCTGCCAATACCGAAAATCTTCAATATCTTCAAAACTAGACCTAATCTGGCCATGAAACTTTACTGGCAGGCTGATATGACTGAGATGAACCTCCACATGTAAAATCAGAACATTCCAAGATTTATGACCAGCTTACTAAAAATAGCAAGTTCCCATAAATAGCAGCTCTGCACAAGATAGCCCTTATTGAATACAAAAATATAAATATTTTTGGGTGATGCAAGATTGCTCTTACACCCAGGATGCTCCTGCATCAGACACCTGGGGTAATTTAAGAAGTGACCCTGTCACGACTCAGGTGTGTAGAGGAAAACCAAGATGGTTAACCTCCTCCTTTGTTAGCCACGATGAATCTTCAACAGGTCATCCTTTCCATTTGACCAAATACTCTTCACATGTCCTATTCCTTATGTTTCTGCCAACATGACTATCCAGTATGTCTTCAATCTCCTTGATATCTGAACTGGTTGTTGGAATACTCCACTGTGTTGCTGTAACCTCATCTTCAAAACCTCCCTCATGATACTCTATCAAATCTAAAATGTTAAACACTGGTGAAATATTCAGCTCAGTAGGCAATTCTACCTCATATGCATTTCCTGAATCATGCTTCTTCAGTATCTTACATGGCCCAAACTTTTTCATTTTCAACTTGTTATATGTACCAATTAGAAATCGCTACCTCCGCAAATGAACCATGACTTCATCTCCAACCTGAAATTCCTTATGCCTCCTTTTCACATCTACTTTAGCCTTATACTGCACATTCATCTTGGTAATATGCTTCTTCACCTCCTCATGGATGTTCTTCAAATGTTCTACAAAATCCTCAGCTTCAGCACTACTTATTTCTCCTTTTATCTATCTTTCTCAACTCAGATGCATTTCTTGGACTACTCCCATATACAATCTGGAATGATGATTTACCAGTGCTCCTGTTGATAGAATTATTGTATGCAAATTCTGCTTGTGGTAAAATCAAATCCCATCCTGTTGGCTTATCTCCAACCAAACATCTCAAAAAATTTCTCAAACTCCTATTCACCACCTCTGTCTGTCCATCGGTTTGTGGATGATGTGATGAACTGAACTTCAAATCTATCTTCAACTTCTTCCATAATGTATGCCAAAAATATCCAATGAACTTAGTGTCCCTATCTGAAACTATACTCTTTGGCAAACCATGTAGTCTCACTAATTCTCTGAAAAACAATTATGCTATATGAACAACATCATTAGTCTTCTTGCAGGGAATGAAATGTGTCATCTTAAAAAATCTATCAACCACCACAAAAATTGAATCATGTCCCCGCTGTGTCCTTGGTAAACCAAGAACAAAGTCTATATTGATATCCTCCCAAGGCTTCTCTGGTACAAGTAATGGCTGATACAACCTTGTATTTTGCTTCACTCTTTTCACCATCTGACATACTCTACAACTTTGTACAAACTTCTTGACATCTTGCTGCAACTGTGGCCAATAATAATTTTCACTAACCAAAGCAAGGGTTTTATCACGACTAAAATGTCTAGCCAATCCTCCACTATGCTTCTCCTTGATGAGATTCTCCCTCATAGAACTTCATGGAATGCACAACTGACTCCCTCTGAATAGCATATCATCCTGGATGATAAAATCTAGCCATTTTGTCCTATCTAAAGTAACAGGTTCTTTACAAGCTTTCCAAGCTTCACCAAAATCAGGATTCTCTGGATACAAATTCTTGAGTTCCTTGAACCCAACCACTTCAATCTACATTTTTGTCAGCAATAGTTGCCTTCTGCTAAGAGCATCTACAACCCTGTTAGACTTTCCACTCTTGTGTTTCAAAACAAATGTGTAACTCTGCAAAAACTCAACCCATTTCAAATGCCTTTGATTCAACTTTCCTTAACTATTCAAATATTTCAAAGCTTGATGATCAGTATACAAAACAAACTCCTTAGGAAGCATATAGTGTCTCCACTTCTTTAATGCCTGAAATATAGCATAAAATTCCTGATCATAAACATAATACTTTCTCTTGGCATCATTTAACTTCTCACTGAAATAAGCAATAGGTTTACCTTCTTGGCTCATAATAGCTCCTATTGCAGTACCACTAGCATCACAGTCTACTTGAAACACCTTATTAAAATCTAAAAGTGCTAAAACAGGTTGTTATGTAACTTTTTGTTTCAACAATTGAAAACTTTTTTCTTCCCCATTAGTCCACTTAAACTCTTTTCTATCCCCTCTCATTGTTTCAGTCAAGGGACCACAAATACTACTAAAATTTCTGTAAAAACTAGCTAGACCATGAAAAGATCTTACCTCGGTAGCACTCCTTGGAGTAGGCCATTCAAGGATAGCCTGTACTTTCTCTAGGTCCATTTTCAGACCTTCTGTTGAAACTACAAATCCCAAATACACTAATTCCTTCTTCACAAAATTGCACTTCTTCAAATTAATCAATAATTTCTCATTTCTCAACTTCTCAAACACCATATGAATATGCATCATATGTTTCTCCAATGTCTTGCTAAAGATCAAAATATCATCTAGGTAAACAATGACAAACTTACCCAAAAATTCTTTCATAACCTCGTTCATGAGCCGCATGAAAGTGCTCGGCGCATTGGTTAGCCCAAAAGGCATGACTAACCACTCATACAGTCCTTCCTTTGTCTTGAAGGCAGTCTTCCATTCATCTCCTTCTCTGATCCAAATTTGGTGATATCCACTCTTTAGATCTATCTTTGAAAAATACACAGCTCCACTCAAACAATCCATAATATCATCCATTTGTGGCAATGAAAATCTATACTTGATTGTGATCTTGCTTATTGCTCTGGAATCTGTACACATCCTCCATTCTCCATTCTTCTTTGGTGCTAATACCACTGGTACAGCACAGGGACTCAGACTCCCTCGAATCAACCCCTTCTATAATAACTCATGTACTTGTCTGTTCAACTCTTCACTTTCTACTGGTGTCATTCTGTGTGCTGCCTTGTTTGGCCTACTGGCTCGTGGAATCAAATCCATCCAATGACTGATCTTCCTTACCGGTGGTAATCCATCAGGTACATTATCAGATACAATATCCTAAAACTCATTCAACAAATCTGCAACCTCTACAAGTACATCCTCTACTTCCTCTTTACCAACTTTTGGAATTAAAAAAAACACACATGCTCATGCCTCATACCATCTAAGAATTTTCTTCCATCAACAAAAGTTATGCTTGCATTACCACATACTTTTTCTTCGGTCTCTTTCAATGGCTTTAGCTTATGTCGCACTCCATCCTTTGTCAGGGAATAGGTATTCGCATGACCATCATGTACAACACATATGTCAAACTACCACGGTCTACCCAAAAACATATGACATGCATCCATAGATATGATATCACATAGTACCTCATCTTGGTACCCGCTGATCTTGAACTTTACTAGGCACTGTTCACTGACCATGACCTTCTAGTCATCCTACACCTAGGAAATCCGATATGGATGTGGGTGTTTCTATCTCTTGAGCTTCAACTTTGTCACCATCTCTTCTGACACCAAATTATCAGTGCTTCTACTATCAATAATCACATCACAGCATTTACCCTCACACCTGCATCTAGTGCGAAACAGGCTCCTCATTTGTTCAGGTTCATTCTCACCACTCAGTAAGACTCTTTTGTTAATCAACGTTTCTCCTCTTTTAGCATCTTTAGAATTTGATGATCTAGCATCTTCATCTACATGTGCAACTCTGGCCTGGCCTTCATTCGTCCTATTTGTCCTTCCTTGGTGTTGAGGACATTCAAATGCCCTATGACCTTCTTCTCCACAGTGAAAACATGTTCCACAGAAGCCTCCTCTTCATGAACCTTGTCCTCTTCCTCTTCCTCTCTGATCTCTATTGTTCTGATCTTGGAAATGATTGGAATTGTTTCCTCTTTGATTTTGACTACTACTGGCCTCATCCTTCTTTTTCAGATCTTCATTTCAGCCTCCATATGACCGTCCACCACGACCTCTTCCATTTTGTCTGCTCTCGAACTTCTTGTTTAGCTTTTCCTCTACTTTTAGGGCAAACTGGTATGCCTCTTCAATACTATTCATTCAAACCAGATTCAACTCCTCTTGAATGCTCGACCTTAACCCATTAAGGTAACGGGCAACTTTCTCCTTGTCAACTTCTGCATGGCCTGTTCTGATGAGGATTCAATAGAACTCCTCTGTATACTCCTGAATAGATCTTCATGCTTGCTTCAAACTTTGCATCTTCTTCAGTAGGTCAAGCTCATAATCAACAGGAATGAACTGCTGCTTCAATTTATCCACCATTCGATCCCATCTTGTGATTTTATCTTTCCCTCTTCTATTTTGCTTCAATTGAATCTCTTGCCACCAGATCTTTGCCTGACCTTTTAGTTTGGCCTTCGTGATTTTGACCCTATCAGGGTCCTCAATATCTTCATACTCAAAATATTCTTCACATTCATTGATCCAGTCGATCAACTCCTCTGGGTTAAGATTTCTTGAAAATGCAGGAACCTCAATCTTAGGTCTTTTTTCGATCTTGGAAATGGCTCAAAAAAATCTTTCTTCCTCTTGGTTCACAACTTTGACTTCTCTTTCTTGATCTTCTTCTTCAGCTTCATTCTCACTTTCGTCTCTGACATTAAGATTCATTCCTCTATGAATCTCCTCTTGTAATGCTCACACTTGTCTCTGGAGTGCTCTAACCTCAGGTGTTAGAACACCGACTCTTCCACCATGTTCCCTTCGTGGAGGCATTTTCATGATGCGTGCTGAAACCCTAACCACGGTCTTGGTGCAAACTGCCTCACAGTCAGTGATCTATTTACACACTTAGGAACTCCTGCTTTGATACCACTTAATGAAGGGTGCTCCCCTTAATACCACAAACACATAACATAAATAGAGAAACAACAACAATATGCAAGAACAAAAAATTGACTTCTTATTATCTCCATAAATGTGGAATTACAAACTTTCAGAATTACAATATGCAAAGCCACATGGGCATTCCCTTACAATATTATGTAGGACAAAGCCTCGAATCAATACCCAGATCTACTACCCATAACTGTCCTAGACAACACTACGGGCCTTCTTTATATAGGCATTTTCCACCGCCCGAGAAGGTTCTAGAAATTTAGCCCTTAGAGCCAACCAAACTTAGAATTATTTTATTTTTCATTTTATTACATCAAAGTCGGCTCAAAATAACTTTTGAAACCCGAACAGAAATTTTGAAGGAGAATTATTTTCCACCATTTCAGGTGACCTGACTTCTGGAGACCATAAGTCATCACCAGTTGACCCGATGAACTATTATAACCCCATTTTGAAAAGGCCACAGAGCACTCTACAGGCTTGATTAGCGCAAGCGCTTGTCACCCAAATTTTTGACCTCATTCAAGGCCTCTAAAGCCTTCAAAACTGAGTTCAAAGTTTCTGTACCCTACTGCCAATACCAAAAATCTTCAATATCTTCAAAACTAGACTTGATCTGGCCATGAAACTTTACTGGCAGGATGCTATGATTGAGATGAACCTCCACGTGTAAAATCAGAACATTCTGAGATTTATGACCAGCTTACTAAAAATAGCAAGTTCCCATAAATAGCAGCTCTGCACAAGATAACCCTTATTGAATACAAAAATAGAAATATTTTTGGGTGATGCAAGATTGCTCTTACACCCAAGATGCTCCTGCATCACATTCTCTTACTAAAACATCATTCATTTTGAAATCTCTTATGATTTTCCTTCCTTCAACCAAACAAACTCTAACAAAAATACAATTTTCACCCTTAGATGCTTCAATCAATGGTAAGAAAACTTGTTTCATCTCATTTTCTACAATAGTATATCTATTCAATCTTCCATCATGTAAAGCTTGTCTATCATATTTCCAAGGTCTACCAATGAAGATGTGACAACAATCCATAGGCATAATATCACAAAGATCTTCATCATGGTAATTCCCAATTTTAAGTTTCACAAGACATTACTAACTTACCAAAAGTTTGTGCTCATCCTTGATCCATGAGATATGATAGGGTTTAGGGTGTTTCATCCTTTGCAACTACAACTTGGTAACCAACTCTTCTGATGCCAAATTCTCTAAACTTCCATTGTCAATTATCACTTTGCAACACTTTCCTTCTACCTTACATCTGGTTTTGAATAAGTTGTTTCTCAAAGGCTCTTCATTATTGCCTTCATTCCACAATGATCTTCTAGTCATCATATTTTCTCTATCCTTAGGTTTGTTTTTTGAAGTAGGTGAATATTCCTTCATAAGTGCATTTCTACTGTTGCTACCAATCTTATTATTTTAATTGGTACCCTCAAATGCTCTATGTCCTTCTTTGCCACACTTGAAACAAGTGCCTTTGAACCAATTCTTTTCTTCTCTCCTATGATTATTACCTCTAGGGTAACTACCTCTTGAATAACTTCCTCTACCTCTAAAGGTACTTTCTCTTTTCCATTTTGATTTGCCTTTATCTTGATTTGTCTTTATCTTGATTTGTCTTATCTTGATTTGATCTTCTATTTTCTCTGAAGGATCTGCCTCTTCCTCTAAGGAATCTTCCACCTCTACCTCTCTACCTTTTTTCATATCTTTTGTTCAATTTCTCTTCTTCTTTCAATGCAAATTGATAAGCTTGTTCAATAGTGTTCAACTTGACAAAATTGATTTCATCTTGAATAAAAGTCCTCAAACCATTCAGTTATCTAGCAATTCTTTCAATTTCATCATCTACATGTCTAGATCTGATATCTAAATTATAAAATTCATCAGTGTATTCCTTCACAAAACTATCCTTTTGTTTAAAATTTTGCATTCTTCTCAACAAATTAACATAATAATCACTAGACATAAACTTACCTTTCAATTTGTTAATCATCTTTTCTCATACCTTGATCTTATCTTTACATATTCTTTGTTGATCAAACTACAAATGTTCCCACCACAAGGATGCATGTCTTTTCAACTCAGTGCTTGCAATTTTCACCTTCTTATATGTTGGAATGTTTTCATAATAAAAATACTTCTCCATCTCAGAGATCCAGTCCATCAATTCATTAGAATCCAATATGCCACTATACTCAAGAGGATTGAAGGGAAGTTTTTAATTAATGCTTATCAAAGCTCTCAAGAATATTTCTTTGCCTTGTTCCAGAATAGATGCTTCTCCTACTCCTTCTCCTTCTTGAAATTCTTCTACCTCATCTTTGTTATCATCCTCAATAGCTCTTCCTCTTCTTTGGGTTATCATAACAACTTCAAGTCTTGCAAAAATTTTCCTCAACATATCCATTACAATATGATTTTCATATATCCTAATATGAATCATCTTCACAACCCTCTACAATTGTAGGTCAGATCACACCCTGCCACCCCACAACCAAATCAACTAGGGCTTGCAAAAGAGGTATGCTCTGATACCACCTGATGTATCATAAAATGAGGAGAACCCCAAGATGGGATGTCCAACTTTGTAGCAAATCACATGCAGAATAATAACACATAATTTAGAGAGAGAGAATGTCAGATCAATGATTTATTCAATAATTACAACATACATGTCAAGCTGTAAGGCTTTCCTGGTTAGGTCCATATATAAAATGAATCAAATCTCAAAGCTTAGTACTTCATAATATGTCAACCATTAATCTCCTATATGACTATTTCCTAACTAAAACCACTTGGATACATATACCCAATCAGTACAAGAAGGGTCAGCCAAGAGTTACATCTCCAAAGAAATGTTTACAAAAATAAGGGTCGGCCCCCCAAAAAACTAAACAATCACCATGAACAACATGAGAAGGTGCAACCAAAGATAGATAGGTCCACACAAGATCCAACAATCATGCACAAAGATGACACACATCAATAATCAATGAGTGATGATCACATACATAATCATAAGGTCAGCTCAAGAAGAAAGGAACACACTACCTGAAGCAACCAAAATAATCATCATAAGAAGCTCCTTCATCCAAACATAATGTGATCATAGGAAATGATTCCTAGGTAGGTCCTCAATAAGAAATGATAATCACAACACAAGAAACACACAAATACATGATCGGTAAACATGATCACCGTGAACAGGAAATTAGGAACATAACACGAGCCACAAAGAAGATAACTCAAATAGAACTAAACCAAAAGAGATGAAATCATAAATATGGGAACTACAGAGAGTTAAAAACATGATTCCAAGACCGCAACCAAAATCTCCTCAAGATGAGTAATCAGTGAACCAAATTGTCAACCGAGGAACAAGATAAAAAAGAAACAAAGTATTTTTGGTTGATCTAAGATTACAAAGAACCCAATATGCTCATGCATCAAGATTTGAAAAGTAAAATGTACAAGGAGAGGAAAAATTGTAGTCATATTACCAAAAATGGTGCTTAAAACTTTGGATGTTGTTGGTACTGAACAAGAACAAATAGAGCAGAATTAAAGTAAAGAAATTGTAAGGTTGAATGCAATATCTCAAGCAACACTAGTTTCCAAAAGTATTGAAGATAAAACTCAAGTAGCAGACAAAGTAGAATCTAAGGATAATGGGATTTCAAACACATATAGACCTACAAAGACACCTTTTTTTTGGTCGATAATAATATATATTTTATTAATAGTAAAGAAAATACAAGTATAGATAAAGCAATATTCAGCTTCACAAACCTAACCCATTACAAAGAAAAAGATGCCAATTTATGACACTCCCGCTACCCATCAACCATAAACCATTTACATTTTATGATCATATGACAATATATACATACCATCTAAAACTAGCACCAACTAATTGGTTTTCCACTATGAGTAAACTCGGTTGTATTCCATCACCACGACATAGATCTTCGCGATATCACTCCTCTCGAGAAAATGATTTCCTTTCATGCTCTTGTCCAAAAAATAGGTAAGCTTCATATCCAAAACATCGTTCATCATAACTTTGGCTAATATGAATATATTATGGCTTACACACAAAAAAATTGGATATCAAAATGTTTGTTCTTTTGTTGACAAAACCTGATAAAAAAATAGTCAAAACCACCATTGTAAAAACTTAGACCTTAGGTTTTACGTCCACCTCCCTTTTCCTATTTTGGGAAGACCTCCTCCTTTTAGGAAATTTAGAAGGCACTTATGGCCTCTTCTTGTTCTCATTGAAATGCACGATGCCTAGCTTCAGCTTCTCCCAACCCTCCTTTTTGTCTTTCAAATAACATTCCTTATTAACCCTTTTTTGGCCACCTTAAGAAAGGGATAATGCCAACCTCTATCCCTTCTTCTTCATCTTTGAAACATTTTTTGTAGTCAAAATCCCTATTGGAAAGTTGGCTATACTGATGTATATGACTTATTATAGTGTTGTCATTATGACAACAAAGTCATATAGTAGTTTAGAGTCAGCACACTTGATGAGAAGATCAGAAATCGACTAAGTGTTGAAGACTGGATAGTGTATAGAGTACCTGAAGCTCAGAGCATTAGCACACATGTGTATGATTGATTTATGGTATGCACCCTAGAAGATAAGTTGGTTGGACTATATTCATGCTTAGTCTATGAATGCATGATTAGATATGAAAGTATACCAAAGTTACAGATAGTTGAAGTTACACAGCCAGTGTGTGCCAGAGAAGAATATAGTAAGCAGCCGACTATAAGCATTTTGATTTGCAGCTATATTCTAATGATGTAAAGGCTATGCGCCTATTGTAATTAGGTTTTCAACATGTATATATGTTTGTTTGTGAACTCGCTTGAGCCAATTCAATTGGAAGCATTGTATGTAATCGGTTAAAGGGCTGACCTAGTTGTTTGTTTTGTATGCACATATAAATATGAGATGCGTCCATTGTAATTAGTATGGAAGTTGATAGAGAGTTGTGATAAGAAGAGCATAAGTGTGTGAAGAGACTATAAGATGTATTAGAGCTTTGCAAGAGGTCAAAGCATCAACGCATCAAAGGAACTGATCAGACAAGAAGTGTCATAGTGACAATTCATCCAATATATATAGTGTGTATCTAAGATCATAAGGTTGTAGCCTGCACCACTTAAGTAGTGAGATCTAGGACAATGTGTCCTCTCCCCTAACAAGGACTATTGTAAAAGACTCCTAACAAGGTCTAACCCTTGACAAGGTCTACTGTACTTAATACATTGTAAAGAAACTCCTAACAGGGTTAAGGATCTTCTAACAAGGATCATAAAACACTAGTACAGAATATTAGTGGGTGTCAATTCCCGCTAGGGTTTTTACCTATTTGGGTTTCCCCATAACCAAATTAGTGTTATGTGTTGATTTCATGTTTCATGTTTATGTACATGTTCATTTCAATACTTAAGCATTTAAGTTCAGTTTAAAGATTAAGTGAAAAGATAAAATATAGTGAACACTAATTCACCCCCCCCCCCCTCCCTCCCTAATTCACCCCCCCTCCCTCTCAATGTTCCCATTCCTAACAATTGGTATCAAAGATTTGGTCCTCAACAAAGAAGTTTAACCACTTGAGGAGATCATGGACAAAGTAGAAATGAAACATCTAAAAATAAATCTTGAAGCTGCTCTTGAAGACCTGGACAAATCTGAAAGAGAAATTGAAGAACTAAAAGAAAATTCAGTGATGCTCAATTAGTTATCAAAAGGCTAAGAAAGGATTTGAAAGAATGCTCTAACAATGATCTAGGAACAATGGTCAGGAAGTTGAATGAAGAAAATGCATCCTTAAAAGAATAACTTGAAGAATTTTATGATAAGCTAATTAACAATCAGGAAGTCTATGAAGAACAGGTCAAAGAGAACCTTCAACTCAATGAAGAATTAAGGCAAGCAAACATGGAAATCTTGGAGCTAATAAACAACAAAGAAAGCTTGGAATCTAAATTAAGAGAAGCAAATAATCACATTGACAAATTACACACCTGTTCTGATTTGATAGAATCTCAGTTGTATGCAAGAAGAGCTAAAGGAGATACTAGCTACATTGGATACAATGAAGCACAAAATCAGATTGACAACATGCGAGAAAGAATGAATGCACAAAAAGACTCTACTGATACTAAGAAGACTGAAGATCAAACTTAAAATAATGGTGAACCACCTAAGAATGAGCGCAAGCTAGTAGACCACACTTGTTATGCATGTAACAAGCATGGACACATAGCGAGGAACTATATAGAGGTAAGACCTTTTAATGGTTATTTTTATTCATGCAATAAATTTGGTCATAGAGCTATGAATTACAAGACAAGTAAAAAGAACAGGACTCAACATGATCAGAGAAATTAGAATCAGACAAATGTAAGAAGTTCTCAAAATGTTACATGTCAGATATGTAACTATAATGGTCACTCAACTAGACAATGTAAAATGGTGACCCATGTCAATGCGTCGAGGAATATAAGGCCTCCAGTCATTTGTCACTATTTTAACAAGGCTGGACACATCTCAAAGTTTTATAGATCAAGGATGCAAGGTCAGGAAAGCCCTAAAAAGATTGAAGAACTAGTATTGGATCCTGAAGGAGAATTCAATTTTGTGAAAGCCTAAGAGGATGCAAGCTTGATTTGGTTAGAAGTAAAGAAGGATAAGGTTGATGAGTATTTATTGGATGCATCCATAGTAGACACACCCTCTACATATGGATGAATGCCCCTCAGGGTCATAGGGGGAGCTAATTTATCTCTAGACCCCTACGTGGTAGGCATACTCACTTTCAGAGTATGCACCTTTGGACTTAAGCTTTTGGAGACTAACAAAACCTATGTGCAAGAGCACACTAGCTAATTGTTTGTAGAATGAAAGTTGGAAATTTTCAAGTGACTGCGTGGTTTACGCAACAAGCATTAATGGCAGAATTTATACTTTAAAGTACATAGAAGTTACAAGATCTCTCATTGCATTCATATTAAGAGCGATTAGAGAGCAGAAGAGCCCTAGCAGTTGATTGAGAAGGATTGCAGTTTTATTCATCAAGTGACTTGCTGTGCATTTGATCAGTT
The DNA here is from genome assembly GCA_027943335.1 of Chamaecyparis obtusa. Lineage (NCBI taxonomy): Eukaryota > Viridiplantae > Streptophyta > Pinopsida > Cupressales > Cupressaceae > Chamaecyparis > Chamaecyparis obtusa. The sequence goes on from BSBK01000367.1 coordinate 1,045,098, forward strand.
GTGAAAACCCTAGTTCATCGCATCGATTCAGAATCTCTTGGAAACCTTTAGAAAGCATTATATAATTAAGTGATGACTACTCCTATAGTATTTGACATTGCAGAAAATAAAATATATGTGTTTAAGAGGCATCCATTTAAATCAACACTAGATGACCTAGAAGGGGCATTCTCACACACACCTATGGGCGTTATGCATGTCGAGGACATTAGGGCATACATTTACTGTAAGAAAGAAGCAGTAGGATTGGATAGACTAAGGGCGCACATGGAAACCATGATGAAACCAGACAAAACCTTCATGGACAAGTATGCACAATGGAATAATCACCCTATAGTGGAGTATGATACGACATATGAGTTTTATGAATTAGAATGGATCAAGATTATACTTAGCAAAATTCGTGATGACCTATTTTGGATAGGTGAAGTGCCGGTCAAAATTACGGGTGACCTAATTCATGAGTGAATAGGCCTATCAAAGATAGGCATCATTCTTCCAGCGGGCAAGGATGTAAGGAAGCTTGTTGAACAAACTTGTAAGTCAAGAAGTGATAGGCACGGAATGGACATATAGCCTATTGAGCAAGATGACATCAAATTGATGTCTATGATACTTGGATACAGGTTTCAACACACCAGCAGGGTAAACAGTGTGTCTGCGGCTACAATTCTTGTAGCCATAAGAATTGTAAATGAAAATGGAGAGTTCAACCTGTGTGAAATCTTGCGCGCACAGCTAATTGACAACATCAAGGCAATCAAGCATGATAAGACCAAGATATTTAGATTTGGGTTTTTGATCATTTATATGTACTTCCATATTGTTGGAAAGGTGTCAGACCTATACCTTGACAGGACAATTCCTACCATGCCATAGATATCCTTCAAGACATCTACTAAGAGCACTCTAAGAGACTACATGACACTAGAGTTGAAGACATTCAGAGCTAAGATGCAGATGAGGTACATAATACCAGAGAAGATAGTTGATAAGTACAAGGATACTATCTGTTTTATGGTTGAGACTGACACAACATGCATGGAGGTGATTGAACCAAGAATAAAGTGGATTCATCCACTTGGATATGAATTTGATGAACAAGTCTTAGAAGCATATGCACAAGTATTGCTTTCAGCCCCTAAAGATCCTAATGAGCCAAGATGGGGAACTTATGAGGAGAAAATAAGAGAAGTTGATGTAGTGTTAAATAACACAACAACAAAAAGGAAGGTTGCTAAGGTTACCTCAGAAATCTTGAGAATTCATGGAGTGTCTCAAGTAGACCTAGACAAAGCAAGGGAACAAAAGATTGCTTTGGAAATTGAGAGCGCAATAACAACAAAGACTAAATTAGAAGATCCTAAGCTGAAGAAGGTAAAGATAGAGAAGTCTGATGACCAAAAGGGTAAAACTGATGTTACTCCTTCTGCACCCATAGTAACTGTTGACCTTACTGGTCCTCCAGAGTATAAAGCAATACCAAAGAGGAAGAAAGAAATTAGCACCAATCATCCATCCTTGAGAATAACAAGGAACAGGAAGAATTCACAAGCACCTTCTAAAGTAAGTTTCAAACTTAGTCTCACTATGTTGAGTGCAAGGATTGTTGATGAAGGAAGAATTGATCAAGTAGCAAAGTTTTATGAGAAATACAACAAGATTGACAAATAAAAGATACATGGAATAATTGTTAAACACATTTTGAAGTTTAAGAAGACAGTCTTAGAACTTAAGACTATGATCCCTGATAATGTGTGGAATATCCTAGAGTTCCAAAAGAGACAAGCCATTGAAGAGGATTTAAGGATAAGGGAAAAGATTCTAGATGATACTCTTCCAATATGTTCCTTAGAAGAGAAATCTCTATTGTTAGATCTAGTAAAACCACATCTCAGAACCAAGTCAAGGACTTTGCACATTATGGACAAGAACTATGATCTTGTTGCTAAGGAAACATAGAAGGCATTCAAGAAAGTCTTCATGAATAGGCACATGTATCCAGCTACTATGCCCACATCTCAAGTACCCTCAAAGGAAGTCAAGATGGCAGAGCCCACTAATGTATCAATGATAGGTCCTCAGGACTCAACGCTTGCAGTTGAAACACAAACAGAGGTAGATAAGTCTGCGCCCATGATAGAGTCACTAAAGGATAGCACCGTTATCATTGATAATGTAGAGATAGCCATGGCAGCCACTGACATTGAGTTGGACAAGTTTGAAGAATCTTTTGTGAGCACACAAGAAGCTAAAATTTTATACACTAACACACCTCCCATTCATCAAGAAGAAGTATTGATTGAAGAAATAACAAATGAAGAAGGAAAATAAAAAGAAACTGAAAAATAAGAGAGAAAAGAAAATGAACCAATAACAATAAGAGTAAAAGAAGAATTTATAGATAGTCCTCCCATCACTCCACTTCCCTCAGTAGCATTGTTGTCAAGTTTGACACCTAACACAACTAGTTTGGATTCATGGGGAGAAGAAGACCTAATTAAGTTCAACATCTTAGCTATAGAGAATTCCAAGGAGAAACAAGTGATGAGGAATCCCCTCCTTGTAGAGTTGGTGAACATCCTGAACAACTTGTTACTAATAGACAAGAAAGTGTCCAAGGTACACTCCATTGATGATGTCAGCTCAGTGATTTCATAGTTCAAGAATAATTTCTCTAGCTTGGAAGAATCTACATCCTTAGTTGCAGAGGAGAAGTACTCAAAGAAGAGATTGAGTGAATTGGTTAGCAACTATACACTTGACCTGAGCTCATTAAAGGCTGGTCAAGCATCCTTGAAGGAGTTTGCAGCAAAGGGCAGAAAGATTATTGTTGACTATATGAACCAAGACAAGTTGACTGGTGATCAGTACAAAAAGATAAAAGAAGTAGAAGTAATGATAGATAGCATAAGGAAATTATTGCAAGATCCATCAATTGATGTGAACATGTGCAAAAATGTCTACCAAGGCCAGATTGATAAAATTGAGAAGGCAGAAAAGGAGATGTCCAAGATAAGGGCTAGGCAGACTCAGCTAAGGAATGCTCTTGCGCCCTCATTAGACATACTTAATAAGAATATCAAGGAGATTGATGCCACCATGGTGACATATGATCAAGGTCCTAGCATAGATTTGGAGAAGATGGAGAAGGTACAATATGCATTATGCGCCCATCTACAAATTGTAAATTCTTTGATCACATTTTGGAAGAAGGAGATCCAAAATTTGTAGATAGCATATCCAAATGTTCTCTCACAGTAAGTTTTTGTAGATTTAGTTTTGACACACCTTTATCATTAATGTCAAAGGGGGAGTATGTGTAGAATATGGGTTATAGATATGTATAAGGAGATATAAGACTAAAAGATATGTACAGGAAGATATAAGACAAAAGTTTTTTGTATTAAGGATAGTTAGCAAGTTGGCCATATTCCTTTGTTTCCATCAATGAAAAAGGGGGAGATTGTTGGCAAGTTGGCTATACTAATGTATATGAGTTAGTATAGTGTTTTCATTATGACAACAAAGTCATATAGTAGTTTAGAGTCAGCGCACTTGATGAGAAGATAAAAAATCGGCTAAGTGTTGAAGACTGGACAGTGTACAGAGTACCTGGAGCTTAGAGCATCAGCACACGTGTGTATAATCAAGTTATGGTATGTGCCATAAAAGATAAGTTGGTTAGACTATATTCATGCTTAGTCTATGAACACATGATAAAATATTCAAGTATACCAAATTTACAGATAGTTGAAGTTACACAGCTAGTGTGTGCCAGAGAAGAACATAGTAAGCAACCGACTATTAGCATTTTGATTTGTGGCTATATTCTAATGATGTAAAGGCTATGAGCCTATTGTAATTAGGTTTCTGACATGTATATATGTTTTCTTTTGAACATGCTTGAGCCAATTCAATTGGAAGCGTTGTATGTAATCAGTTAAAGGGCCGACCTAGTTGTTTGTTTTGTATGCGCATATAAATATGAGATGCGCCCATTGTAATTAGTATGGAAGTTGATAGAGAGTTTTTATAATCATAGAAGAAGTGTGAAAAGAGACTACAAGATGTATTAGAGCTTTGCAAGAGGTCAAAACATCAGCGCATCAAAGGAACTGATCAGACAAGCAGTGTCACAATGACAATTCATCCAGCAGATATAGTGTGTATTTGAGATTATAAGGTTGTAGCCTTCACCACTTGAGCAGTGAGCTCTAGGATAGTGCATCCTCTCCCCTAACAAGGACTACTATAAAAGACTCCTAATAGGGTCTGACTCTTGACAAGGTCTACTGTACTTAATACATTGTAAAGAAACTCCTAATAGGGTTAAGGATCTTCTAACAAGGATCATAAAACACTAGTACAAAATATTAGTTGGTGTCAATTCTCGCCAAGGTTTTTACCTATTTGGGTTTCCCTGTAACCACATTGGTGTTATGTGTTGATTTCATGTTTCATGTTTACGTGCATGTTAATTTCAATACTTAAGCATTTAAGTTTAGTTTAAAGATTAAGTGAAAAGATAAAATATAGTGAACACTGATTCACCCCCCCCTCTTAGTGCTCCCATTCCTAACAAGCCCATCCTAGGTGAGCCCATTCCAACAAAGAGTCTACATTTGTGATTATATTTGCATCAAAGAGGGCTTTCATCACCCATTCCATACTACGTTCATGCTCACCCAATTCCAAACCCCACACCATGATCATAGTTGCAATATCAACCTGCAATTTCTATCTATTAGTATCATTATGAAAAAGTGGTCCAAAAGTCTGTTGAAAAGCTTGAATAGCCTTCATCGAAGGACACTTTATTATCATCTTCACTCTCTGGTCCTCCACAGGCCCAAAAATTCCCTTCTATTACCATTGTATTTTGAAAGTAAAACATGGCTCCATTGCTTCGCTGCACTATCTGCCAACTTCAAAGCAAAAAACTCCTAAAACCTCTCGGAACTACTCTAAGTGATGTGTTTAATTTGCAAACCACCATTAAAAACACCTTTTATAAACTAAACTCTAACTCTGCCATTTATTACTTTCATCCTTTGAGGATGTTGGCACATTAAAAAATTTATGTCACACATTCGACCTGCCTGCCAAAATCTCGTCCATCATCGTTTTAATCATTTACTCACCTTTCTAAGCAAGAGTGATAAAGTTATCATGATTTATCACACATTTCAAATTTGACACACCAATTACCCTTACATCATCATGTTGACATCTCATATACTTACTAAATTCAAAGAATTAAACTCCTCTAACCATAATTCATTTGCTTCCTCTAAATTTAAAGCCCATTTAGAAAGCTTATCAACCTTTGTGTTCCTATCCCGCTTAATATGTGTAATTTTAAAATGAGTTTAATAGTTCCCTGATGGAATCAACATAATTCTCTAAATGCCAAGCATTTGTGGACAAATTTGAAATTGCTTGCACTACCAACAGGGAATCACCTTCCAAATGCAAATTTTGAACTCCTTTATATTTTGCCTCACAGCCAGTAATGCAACCTTACATTTTGCCATATTATTAGTGCCATCCTCACATCTTTTTGCTGCCATATTTTTTATTAATTGTGATATTTTAAAGTATTTCTACATATTGTGTATATCCTTAATTATTTGATCTAACTTACAACCACACAACCAAAAGATGGGTTGATGAACCAATAACTGCTTTGGGAAAGACATGGTCAAACCTACAATTGAGGAAACATTGAGTGTTATGATGTTTCTAAATCCATAATTTCCATGAATAACACAGGTTGAAATAGGTGATTGGTAATGATTATGCAACTAGAGAAAGAGTCTCACACTAATTTAGTGCATGCCCCATAATGCACATCCTTGTCTCATTTAGCATTCTATGTTTTTAGTTTTGTTTTGGTGCATTTTCTATTAAAGTAGAGTTAGTTGAATAAAATTATAGTTGTTAGAAAGTAAAGTCCACCAAGATAACTGAGAGGGGGGGGGGGGGTGATGAATTAGTTATCTGATAAAAATAAATTTTATTAACCTTATTAAATCTGAAACACGTAATCAACATAAAAAAAAACCACATAAAGATAATCATACACAATGACACCAGATATGTTAACTAGCGAACCTCTTGATCAGAGAGTAAACCCCGGTGGGGATGGTAACCACAAAAGATGTACTGATATGAAAATTCCTTATGAGAGGATGGACTTTGTAAGGAGTCTTGTGAAATATATTCAGTATATATTAGTCCCTATTAGGAGACTTTGAATCCATGTCAGAAGATTCTAACCCTGTTAGGAGTTAAGGAAGGTAGAAGGACCCACTGTCCAAACAACTTCAAGGGCAAAATCATTGAACACACTATCCAACTGATCTCTGTATCATCCAAACAAAATAATACCAATAATTATTGATCTCAACAACTTCTCTTCTCTCCTCTTACTGTGCCAAAACTACACCAAATGCTTCACCATATCTCACTACTAGATCTACTCACTTCACATCATACATCAATCAATGTTTCACCTTTGCATCATATACTTCTCATATCACACATATCCAATTTAAGGAAAATAATCCTTCCTTTATATCATGCACAATATTTCATAATTGAGTTGGCCAATTAGGCTTAACCAATTACAAAATATAAAACATTATATGTTACATAATATTTCCATAATCACATAAAACTATCAGCTCAAAAACTTAATAAATCTTCACACGTGAAACCTCTGACTATGCTAATGCATCCAAGTTACCTCTAAAATGTCTTCAACCTTTGTATAACTTTGCATGTCCATATTTTATCCCTGTTAGGAGATATAGTTTTATTATTACAAATGACTTCTCAAGAACACTGACATAATACAATTTCCACTAGATTACCCATAACTGGCACAAATAATTGAATTTTTGTATGTGCTCTTAACCATGATATCAGGACACCATAAGGAATATGTCCTCAAATCCACATAACTTTATCTGAAATTCTCCATGTGTGCTAATTCAAACTATGTTTTCTTCTCTGTTAATCTCCAATATAATCAATGTGTTGACATCAATGACAATCACAACCATGAATGAAACATGCAACTACTATAGAACCGCTAGAATACTCCCTCATATGATTCATGCTAACAATCTCCCCCATTGGCATTGATGGAAACATAGATGAAAAACATCTGAGTTCCATGAATACCAAAGTGCAACTCTGTTGTTCTACATTATCTTTTCAAATCCTCTTCATCAATCATCAAATGTATGCTTCTCCCCAATAGTTTACTTTTAAAATCCTCTTCATCAATCATCAAATCAATCATTAAATGTTTAATCATCAAATGTTTTTCATGTAGCCTTCTCCCCCATTGACATCAATGACAAAGTAAACATCACTATGTCAATCCAATACAAGCTCGAATGTCCAAAGACACTGTTGAAGATACTTTTTACCAAAGAGTCCTTCATGACTCAGCTAAAAAATACAGATACTCCCCCATAGAGGAAGCATCAACATACAGTCCAAAAATATAGTTCTCTATACCACTGGACTAATTCAACTTTCTGCGTCACTACTCAAAAGTAGGCTGGGGCATAACCCGAAACATACCTCTCAAATACTCAAATGTATCTTTAGGTAATGTCTTTGTAAATATATCTACAATCTACTCCTTTTTACTGATATACTCAAGTCTGACTTCTTTCTCTACAACTTTCTCTCTTACTACATGACACTTGATCTCTATATGTTTTATTTTAGAATGTAACATAGGATTCTTAGACATACTTATTGTACTTGTGTTATCATTGTGTATGATAAAAATCTCATTGAACTTGATTCTAATATCCTTCAACATTTTTTTCATCCATATTATATTATTACAATTATTTGTTACTGGTAGATATTCTGCTTTTGTTGTGCTCTATGAAATATAATTCTATTTCTTACTTAGCTAAGAAACCAATCTTCCTCCAAGAAAAAATGATCCACCACTTGTACTCTTTTTGTCATCCACACTACCTCCCCAACCGACATCTGTATATGCAAATAGTGTAAAATCATTTGATTTATCATACCACGACCCATAATCAATTGTACCTTTCAAATATCAAAATATTCTTTTTACTGCTACATAATGTGATTTTGTAGGATCGGCTTGAAATCTCACAACAATACCAATTGCATGTGATATATCTGGTCTTTTATGAGTTAAATATTGCAAACCTCCAATCATACATATGTACTTCCTTTGTTCAACTATAGAAATCTCATCTTTTCTAGATAGCTTATGACCAATTACCATAGGTGTACCAACATGCTTACAATCTTCCAAACCAAATCTTTGCAATAAGACTTTCAGATACTTAGTCTGAGATAAGAAAATACCATCATTGTTCTACATAATTTGTAATCCTAGGAAAAAATTCATTTCTCCAATCATGCTCATCTCAAATTCTGTCTCCACTTCCTCAACAAATTTATCACTCACTTTATCTTCACCTCCAAAGATTATATCATCAACAAAAATAACTACAATTAATAGATCATTCTCTATTTTTCAGATACAAATTACTATCTGTGGTGCCTTTAACAAATCCCAATTTTACCAAATATTTGTCCAGTCTTGCATACCAGATTCTAGGTACTTGTTTTAGTCCATATAAGGCTTTGTTTAGTTTACATACCATGTCTCCTTCTTGAGTCAAAGGAAAATCATTTGGCTTCTCAATGTAGACTTCTTCTTCTAATTCTCCATTCAAAAATGCCAACTTAACATCCATTTGATACACTTTGAATAACTTATAAGCTGCATAGGCCAAAAACATTCTTACTACTTCAATTCTTGCAAGAGGTGCAAATGTTTCTTCATAATCAATACCTTCTTGCTGTGAGTTAGTTGAAAATTTTTATATGTTTAATCACTATGTTTATTGATGTTCAAGTTGTTGTTGTTGTCATTAGTTTTTTGTCACTGATGTAGACATATGTTTATGTGAAGAGAATAGGTTGGTTACTATAGTGCATAGACACTGTATAGATGTTTCAGGACGTGTGAAGACATATGATAGTATAGGAAGATGTTGTGATCTTATATCCAAGATCACATCATGTAATGTTGAATATTAGATGAGTTACAGATGTTTTGGTGAAGACTGGTTACTAGACAGTGATAGTGGAAGTTAACAGAGTGAGTCTCTGTGTTTCTGGTATATCTTACAGAAGGTATGGATTCGGTGTATATGAGTTTAAGGGATGATAGACAAGGTACTGAAGAATGTTTGATGGTCAATGTAAGGAAAAAAATGTTGGATGATGTCACCCATGGCATTTGTTCTGGAAAAGACTCATTTAGGAGCCAACTTCAGAGATGTAGCATGCATTTTGGTTAGGGAATATAAATTAAGGATGTCGGTCCTTAATTGTTGTAATGTAATCATTGTATACTTATTTTAAATACCATGTGTATCTTAGCAAGAGTTTATGTAATTATTTGTATATTTGGAAAGCCTAATTGACCGACCTCATCATGTAAAATTGAATAGGGTATATATGTAAGATCTTTTCTTTGGAAAAGATATGGTGAGAATATATGTGATGTAAAGGAGATTGTGAAAGATGTGAGCTTGTGTCTGCTAGATGTAGAGCAGAGAATTACTGGTGTACTTCATTGGAACTGATCAAGCAAAGATAGTTGATGTTGGATAGTTCAAAAGATTGTGTATTTCTTCATATACACTTGTGTTGTGAATAGTGAGTTTTGAAGGTGGATTTAACCTTCTTTGGGAAGTGAGCCCACCCTTCTTTCTTGACTCCTAACAGGGTCTATCCTCTAATAAGGACTATGTACTGTAATGTTTCAATAAGCTCAAAACAAGGATAGATCTTCTAAAAAGGATACCATACACTCAGTACATCATTTGTGGGTGCTAATTCCCACTAGGGTTTTTACCTTTAACAGGGTTTCCCTGACACCAAAATATTGTGTTGTTGTGTTGGCATTTATTGTGTTCATTAGATTTGATATTGCTGCTATTCAAAGTTTAAAGTTTAATAATCTATCATACAACTGATTCACCCCCCTCTTAGTTGTATTCCAGATTGTTTTTCCTAATAATTGGTATCAGTGCTTTTGGTCCTTAGAGAGAAAGATTAAAAGCTTGAGGTGATCTTGGAGATGATGTTCTATAGGAAGGATACTCTAAAATTTGATCCTAAAAACTTTGACAGTTAGAAAAACAAGATGTGAACTCATTTGCTATGTTTGGGCATCGACTACTGGTTTATTAAAAAGAATAAGTTAGCTATGAAGACTGAGAATGACTTGCCATCAACTACTGATGATGAAAAGAAGATATTTTCATACAACATGGTTGCAAGGGAAGTACTGATCAATGCACTCTCTAAAGGAGAATTTACTGAAGTTAAAGACTTGGATTTGGCACATGAGATTTGTAAAAGATTAGAAGCACTATATGAAGGAGACAAGTATACCAAGAAAGTGAAGTTATAGAACTGGAAAAAATAAATGGAGAAGCTACAAATGAAGGATGACGAAAGCATTAGGGCTTATGTTCCAAGGGTTACAGAGGTTGTGGTTGGAATCATAAACTATGGAGGCACTTATGATGAAGAAGAAGTCATTGCAAAGATACTTGGATCATTGACACCTATTTACAAGACTAAGGCTATATCTATACAAGAAACTATACCTTTGACTCCAAACTTTAGCAGAGAGATTTTGATTGCAAAGCCAACTACCTTTGAAGATGCTAAAATGAGAGATTCTATACCTAAAGTTGGATCTGCACTCAAGAAGATAATGCTTGCACTTCCAAGCACCAATAGTGAGAACCTAAAAGAAGAACTTGGTGAATATATTGAGGAATGGGAATAGATACAAGCATAGGAAAGAAAGATGGAAGAACTCGTTGCACTGATTGCTAGAAGAGAAAAGAGAGGTAAGGGTAAATTTGAAGGAAAGTTACCTTTGAAATATTTTTCATGCAATAAGGTACATCATTTTGCATTTAGATGTCCTACAAGAGTTCCTAAGTACAAGCCTAAGTTTTTAAAATCTAAGTATTGAAAGGATAAGGCATGTTATTATGCTAGTAAAGATATTTCTGATGATGATGATTTAGATTATGAGGAGCTTGGATTTATTGCTATTAAAGATGAACCAATATATGAGGAAAAGGCTTTAGTATCACATGTTGATAAGAAATCTGAATGGATTATAGACAGTGGTTGTTCACATCGCATGACTGGAGACAAAAACAAGTTTGTTAATTTAGTGAAGTATGATGGTGGTGGTGTAAGATTTGGAGACAATCTTCCTAACCCTATCATAGGAGTAGGATCTATTACTTTGGATGAAAATAATAATATTGATAATGTGCTACTTGTTGATGGACTTAAGCATAACTTGTTGAGTGTTGGATAGTTGATGGATAAAGAGTTTTAGTTACAATTCAATGATTGTAAATGTTTTATCAAAAGTAAGGCAGGAAAGCTGATTGTAACCAGTACTAAATCTAGAGGTAATGTATTTGAATTAAATACATCTAGAGTCTCTTGTTTTGTTGCGAAGGTCAGGTTAACTTTGATAATATTGTGAAGGAAAGTTTGACTAATACAGTAAGAGATCTACCAAAAATTGTGAAACCATCTAATACTGTATGTAGAGAATGTGTTATTGGAAAATAAACTAGAAGTAGTTACAAAAGCAAAACATATACATCAAAAAGAAAGTTGGATCTAGTACATACAGACCTATGTGGACCTAGAAGGACAAGATCATACTATGGTGAAAGGTATTTTGTACTTTTTGTTGATGAATTTTTTTAGAATGATGTGGGTTAGTTACTTGAAAGAAAAATTAGAAGCATTTGATAAATTAAATATATTCAATACAAAAGTAGAGAATGAATCAGGTTTAAAGATAAAATGTTTGAGATCAGATAGAGGTGGAGAGTTTACTTCAGACTTATTCAATTCATACTACGAAGAGCATGGAATACAAAGACAGACATTTGCTCCTAGGACTCCACAACAGAATGGGATAACAAAGCGAAGAAACAAGACTATACTTGATGTTGCTAGGATAATGTTGCTTGAAGGAAATATATCTCATATGCATTGCATAGAGGCTATTGGGATAGTGGTGTACACATTGAACATAGGTCAAATTAGAGAAGGTACAAGTAAGACTCCTTATGAATTATGGTTTGATCATACTCCTACTGTAAAATATTTTAGAATATTTGGTAGTAAGTGCTATATCAAGAGAGATGATGAAATAGGGAAGTTTGATGCTAGAAGTGATGAAGGAATTTTCCTTGGTTATTCTACTAAGAGAAAGTCTTACAAATGTTTCAATATGAGATTAAGGAAGATGATTGAAAGTAACAATGTGAAGATAGATGAAAAGTTTCAGATACAAGAGAGAATGTATGTCTGTAATCAGAATATAGAGATTAAAGAGGTTGTTGTTGCAGAAGAAGAAGAACTTTTTGAAGTTGAATACGAAAATGAGACTTGTGATGATGACACAAATGAGGCTACTAAGATTCCTAAGACTTTGAGGTATGAAAAGAATAATCATCCTAAAAATAAAATTATTGGTAACTCTTATCAAGGAGTAATGACTAGATCAAATGATAGAGAAGAAATTTGTTTGATTTCTCAAGTTGAACCAAAGACTACAAATGAAGCTTGTAGAGATGAATCTTGGATAAATGTTATGAAGGAAGAGTTAGATCAGATAAAGAAAAATAACACTTGGGAATTGGTTCCTATACCTAAGAACAAAAATGTAATAGGAACTAAATGGGTTTTTAGAAACAAAATGAATGAAGAAGGATTTGTTGTAAGGAACAAAGCAAGATTGGTATGTAAAGGTTATTCACAACAAGAAGGCATAGATTTTGAAGAGACATTTGCTCTTGTTGCTAGAATAGAAGATGTGAGATTATTCTTAGCTGATGTTGCACATAAGAACTTCAAGGTATATCAAATGGATGTGAAATCAACATTCTTGAATAGGGATCTTGAAGAAGAAGCGTATATAGAACAACTTGATGGATTTCCTCTATCTGAAGATGGAGACATGGTATGCAAATTGAAGAAATCTCTGTATGGTCTGAAGCAAGCTCCAAGGGCTTGGTATGCAAGGTTAGACAAATACTTACTTCGGCTTGGATTCAAAAAAGGTAATACTAACAATAATTTGTATTTAAGAATGAGTGAAGATGGAGTTTTGATAGTAGAAGTCTTTGTTGATGATATTATCTTTGGAGGCAATGATGAACTATGTGAGAAATTTTCTAAAGAGATAGAAAATGAATTTGAGATTTCCATGATAGGAGAAATGAAATTCTTTATTAGAATACAAAGATATTTGAGTAAAAATGACATTTTTATTTCTCAGACTAAATATCTTAAAGAAATGTTGAAAAAGTTTGGAATGGAAGACTATAAACTAGTTGGTACATCCATGGTGACTTGTAATAAGCTGACAACTGATGATGAGTCAAAGTGTGTTTTTCAGACCAAATATAGATCAATGGTTGGAGGATTACAATATCTAACTCACACCGGTCTAGATATTGCTAATGCTTTTGGGATTGTGGCTAGATATCAGGTAGAACCTAAAGAGACACACCTAGCTGTTGTGAAAAGGATATTGAGATATCTGAAAGGAATAACAGACAATGCCTTATGGTATGATAGAAATGATAGCTTTAAACTTCATGCTTATACTAATGCTGATTGTGCAGGAAATATTGATGACATGAAGAATACTAGTGGTTGTGCATTTTTCCTTGGAAAAAAGTTGGCTTCATGGCTAAGTAAGAAGCAAGATTGTATAGCTCAATCTACTACTCAATCAGAGTATGTTGCTGCTGCTATTAATTGCACTCAAATTGTTTGGATGAAAAAAGTGTTGAAAGACATTGGAATAACTTTTGATGAGCCCATGGTTATCCATTGTGTTAACACAAGTACACTAAATATGTCAAAGAATATGGTGATGCATTCTAAAGCTAAACATATTTCTATCAAGTATCACTTCTTGAGAGACAAGGTGGCAGAGAAGATAATAAATTTGGAGTATATTAGCACAAAGGAACAGATTGTAGACATCTTTACAAAACCATTTCCAAAAGATACCTTTGAATATCTCAAAGGTATGGTTGGGGTTCAGGCCCCTCCTAGTTAGAATTAAATGATGCAGGGATGCATCAGTCCAGAGGTTTTTCAGAGCCTTATCATATTCTAGACTTGATGTAGGGAACTACTCCTTAGGGGGAGTGATTGTTGAAGATAGTTTTTGAAGGATAGATGATGACTTATGGTATCCTTTTCCATTTTTGTCAAAGGGGGAGTGTTGTTATGAGAAAATCCCTAGTGTATAGGGAGATTGTATGGAGGTGTACTATGAGAGTACTATTTAGTTACAGAACTTTGGATAGATAAAACTTTGGGTTAATGGATTTTCCCATATGTTGACATCAATGAAAAAGGGGGAGATTGTTGGATATAGCTCATACATTGGGGAGTTGGTTGATACATTTAATATGTTTAATCACTATGTTGAGTGATGTCAGAGCTACTACTATTATCATTAGTATTTTGTCACTGATGTCAACATATGTTTCTATGAAGAGAATAGGCTAGTTACTATAGTGTACGAACATCGTACAAATGGTTTAGGACGTGCGAAGACATATGAGAGTACAAGAAGATGTTGTGATCTTATATCCAAGATCACATCATGTAATGTTGAATATTGGATGAGTTACAGATGTTTTGGTGAAATTGGTTACTAGATAATGATAGTTGAAGTTGACAGAGTGAGTCTCTGTGTTTCTGGTATATCTTACAAAAGGTATGTAGTCGGTGTATGCAAGCTTAAGGGATGACAAAAAAGGTAATGAAGAATGTTCGATGGTCAGCACAAGGTATGGAATGCTAGATGATGTCAGTCGTGGCATGTGTTTTGGAGAAAACTTATTTGGGAGCTGAATTCAAAGATGTAGCGTGTATTTTGTTTAGAGAATGTGAATTAAGGATGTCGATCCTTAATCGTTTTAATGAAATCATTGTATACTTGTTTTAGATACCGTGTGTATCTTAGAAAGGGTTTATGTAATTGTTTATAGATTAGGAAAGCCTAATCATCCAACCTGATCATGTAAAATGTAATAGGGTATATATGTAAGATCTTTTCTTTGGAAAAGATATGGTGAGGATGTATGTGATGTAAAGAAAATTGTGAAAGCTGCGAGCTTTTGTCTGCTAGATGTAGAGAAGAGATTACTAGTGTACTTCATTGGAACTGATCAAGTAAAGATAGTTGCTATTAGACAGTTCAAAATATTGTCTATTTCTTCATATACACTTGTGTTGCGAATAGTGGGTTCTGAAGGTGGATTTCACCTTCTTTGGGTAGTGAGGCCACCCTTCTTTCTTGACTCCTAACAGGGTCTATCCTCTAACAAGGACTATGTACTGTAATGTTTCAATAAGCTCCTAACAGGGATAGATCTTCTACCAAGGATACCATACTCTTAGTACATCATTTGTTGGTGCTAATTCCCACTGGGGTGTTTACCTTCAACAGGGTTTCCCTGACACCAAAATATTGTGTTGTTGTGTTGGCATTTATTGTGTTCATTGGATTTGATATTGCTGCTATTCAAAGTTTAAAGTTTAATAATATATCATACAACTAATTCACCCCCCTCTTAGTTGTATTATGGACTATTATTCCTAACAATTGATATCAGAGCTTCTGGTCCTTAAAGAGAAAGATTAAAAGCTTGAGGTGATCTTGGAGATGGAGTTCTATAGGAAGGATAGTCTGAAATTTGATCTTGAAAACTTTGACAGTTGGAAAAACAAGATGCGAACTCATTTTCTATGTTTGGGCATTGACTACTAGTTTATTACAAAGAATAAGGTAGCTATGAAGACCGAGAATGACTTGCCATCAACTACTGATGATGAAAAGAAGGTATTCTCATACAACATGGTCACAAGGGAAGTATTGATCAATGCACTCTATGAAGGAGATTTTATTGAAGTTAAAGACTTGGATTTGGCATCCCAGATTTGGAAAAGATTAGAAGCACTATATGAAGGAGACAAGTATACCAAGCAAGTGAAGTTACAAAACTGGAAAACAAAAATGGAGAAGCTACAAATGAAGGATGATGAAAGCATTAGGGCTTATGTTCCAAGGGTTACAAAGGTTGTGGTTGGAATAAAAAATTGTGGAGGCACTTATGATGAAGAAGAAGTCATTGCGAAGATCCTTAGATCATTGAAACCTATTTACAAGACTAAAGCTATATCTATACAAGAAACTATACCTTTGACTCTGAACTTTAGCAGAGAGATGTCGATTGCAAAGCGAACT
Source organism: Chamaecyparis obtusa (assembly GCA_027943335.1). Classification (NCBI taxonomy): domain Eukaryota; kingdom Viridiplantae; phylum Streptophyta; class Pinopsida; order Cupressales; family Cupressaceae; genus Chamaecyparis; species Chamaecyparis obtusa. The sequence continues at coordinate 1,061,512 of BSBK01000367.1, forward strand.
ACCTTTGAAGCTACTGAAATGGGAGATTATGTACCTAAAGTTGGATATGCATTCAAAGCATCTACACTCAAGAAGATAATGTCTGCACTTCCGAGCACCAGTAGTGAGAACCTAAAAGAAGAACTTGGTGAATATGTTGAGGAATGGGAATAAATACAAGCAAAGGAAAGAAGGATGGATGAACTTGTTGCACTGATTTCTAGAAGAGAAAAGAGAGGTAAGGGTAAATTTGAAGGAAAGTTACCTTTGAAATGTTTTTCATGCAATAAGGTGGGTCATTTTGGGTCTATATGTCCTACAAGAGTTCCTAAGTACAAGACTAAATTTTTCAAGTCTAAGTATTCAAAGGATAATGCATGTTATTATGCTAGTGAAGGTATTTCTGATGATGATGATTTAGATTAAGAGGAGCTTGGATTTATTGCTATTAAAGATGAACCAGTATATGAGGTGTTGGCACTTCAATTTTCAACAATGAAAAATCTTGTATCTTCCTTAAAAAGTTGAAGCATTTGTGTATTGTCCTGGGGTTGAGAATTTTCATTGCAAAAAACCCAAAAAATCTTGTAGAATTACTAGGGTTTTATCTAGGAAGGCAAGCCCTAATTGAAAACCAGGCCTAAAAAACCCTAAATGCTTTTGTCTTCATTGAAACCCTAAGTTGATCCTTTAGGTTCTATTTTAACGTTACCTTTTACAAGTCACTTAAGTCCTAAAGGCGCATGTGTTTTAGAAATATCACGATGCGAGGTCATGTTAGTAACACTTTTTATCACCTAAGCTTGACCCTTTTTAATTTTTCCTAAGTCTAAGCTTGGTGATTTTTCTAAGTATTCCTAAGTCCGAAGCAATTTATTTCCTAATGTTTCAGCACTATAGTCCTCTTTGAATCTGGAATCTAGATCTAATGGTTGTCACATATTCACATGGAATCTTTTCAAGCTATGCAATCATGCGACAATCATCAATTCTACCTTATTCCTTAGTGCTTTTAGAAGGTGGGTCTGCTGCTAGGCATGTACACATGGGCATTTCTGATTGGATTTTATCTTTGCTGACATGGAGACCATCGACAAGGCAATCACTCATCAAGAAAATTTTGTGTGTTTGCTTGTTGGATATTGTGACATGGCATCTTTTCATTGGTTAAATAAAATGGGCCTGGTTTCAAGAGGATCTACAGGACTGACAATTTGGAGAAGATCTGACGGTGGTCGCATGTTCGCATGGAATCTTTTCAAGCCATGTGATCATGTGACAGTTGTTGATCTTACTTTATTCCTAGGCAAAGAGGAAAGGTGGGTCCACTGCCAGGTGTATACACATGGCCATTGCTAATTGGTCAAAGGTATTTGATGATGTGGAAAATGTCAGTAACACTGGCACTTAGTAAGAAAAATTTACATGTCTGCTTGCCGAATATTGCAATGTGAACTTTCTTGATTGGTTGAAACAAAGTGGGGCCATAAACTTAAGATATCAGTCATAGGGGGAAGATCTAACGGTTGTCGCTTGTTCACATAGAATCTTTTAAAGCTATGAGATCATGCAATAGCCATTGATTTGGTATCAAGGCCATGGTGCCTTACTTTATGTCTAGTCATAAAAGGGAAATAACAGTGACCATCCGATGAAGGATTTGACGATGAAGATGAGTCCAAGCTATCAAACGGGTCCTAAATGATGTGAATAAGGGATTGCCATCAAGGCATATTGATCGAATGATTTTCGCATGTTCGCATACACTTTTTTCAAGCCTTGCGATCATGCGACAACTGTTAGATTATCTTTTAAAGAAGATCAACGGTCCAAATTCAAATTTAAGCATAGTTGATGTAAAATTCAATTTTCCTATTACACGATGACAGTTTGATTTCTCAGAGAAGTAATGGCTTGATTGTGTGAAGTAAAATGTTGAAAGGACCAATTTTGATTGCAAATATCTCAAAGATTTGCATTTTCTTAGATACCACAAGAAGCAAGAAGTTTTCAGAGTTTGAAACGAAAAGCTTGCAAAAATTTGGGTGAAAAGATTTGCAGAGATTGGTTGTCAGTTCTTGAGAAATTTGAGGAACAAGTTGGTGATTATCTGCATGTTCTTTTCCTATTAAAAGCATTGTAATTCTGCCATGTTTCTTTTGCATAAATTGTATAAAATTTGCAAACCCTAAAATGCCACCCAAAAAGGAATTATCTAGTGAAATTGATTACAATAAGAGGGGTTTACATGAGGATTTATTTTAATTGTTACCCAGTTTGACAACTAATATGGTGAAGGTTAAGCAATTGACACCAAAAGAACCCAGGGTAAAGGTAGTAGATGGACTGTATGACATGGGAGATAACTGTTACCCAAATTTCCTCTTCCATACAATTTTGGCCAACAAGCTGGGCTCTATCCAGAAATCTTCATTTTTTAAGCCCTGTTGAGAACCTTGAGAATTTTTATGGTTGTGCCTCTTCCCCTGGTCTCTACAAATTGTTATATCTTTGGTTTGATAGCCATTAAATTTGAAAAAATGACTGTTGGAGGTAAAAAACCCTAAAAACCCTACGACCGGTTCTATTTTGCCATTACCTTTTTCGGTCACTTAAGTCGCTATATTCTCATGTGTGCTTTTTTGTGATTGGCTGGTCATGAAATCTCTAAAGCTCAACTGAATATTCTTTTCTATTTCTTGATCCTGAGACTCCCTTTATTTCTTTATCTCCCGATCAGATAGAATATTCCCTTTTCATTCAGTGACCTAGCATTTTCTTCAGTTACGTGGTCGCGCAACCTTGATGGTTTGTGCCTTATCCTTCATCAATCTGATGAGCGATTATGTTTCTTATGGCAGTTAGGTCACTCGACAGGTTAGAGTTCATTTGAGATCAATGATTGTCATGATACCACAAGGAAAAGGTGCTTGAGGGTTAATCTTCTCAGCATTACGACAACTATCTGATCTTCCAAATGAAAAAAGTTGGTTGTGCAGTGGGTCCGTTGTTAGTTATTACCGAGGTGTCTACTTCTGATTGATCATGGGCTTGTGATGTGGAAAGTTGTCAGTGGGGCCAGGGTTTTCATCATTTGAACAAGTTAAAGTTTGATCAGGATCAACGATTGTCATATTGCCGCCAAGGAAAAATGCTCAAGAGATATTCATCACGGCATTGCGACAACCATCTGATGAAAAGTTAAGTAAAGTCATGGGTCTGAGGTGTCGGTCATGCCGAGGTGTTCATTTTTCATTAGTTTCTGACTGATGATGTGGCTGATGAATTTTCAGGGGGCCTTGTAACTATTGTGGAGAATGATCTGGGCTGTTCGATTTGTCGATAAAGAATGATATCGATGGCCATGTTTTAAACTGAAAACCTGCTAGCTGTTGTTTCGAATTTAAATATTTCTATAGGGTTTCTTGCTAGTTTGTTGTTGTTGGTCGAATGCGATGTTGTGGGTAGCTTGAAGTTGATGTTTTCAGAATGGTTGCAAGTAGAAAAATGATGAAGAAGATTTGGGTGGCCTTCGTGTGTTGATTTTTGTTTCCTGAGGTACCATGTCGGTGGTTTTGCACCAAAGATGCATTGAAGGGTTAGCGCCACCTGTGACCATTTATACTTTTAAATTCAAAATAGCTGTGAAGATCAGATTTGAACATTCATGATGAACCCAACTTACAAAGACAAAGTCATGGCGGTGGCATAAGGTTTTCAACTTGCAGTGAGGTAGATGGATCAAGGTGGCTCATCTGCAAACAATTATGGCGATGGGAAAGACATGCAAACATATATCTGATCAGCCAAGATATTTTAAAGATGCATTTATGATCAGATATGATAGATTTAGGGTTTCCATTATTGTATGAAGATCTATGTAACCATAATCAATTTATTTTTTACTCCTGCCTGTGTGCTGGGGAGATGTATATATTAGTTTTTAGAGCTCTTAGAGCTTAGAGTTTACGGTTGTAAAAAAGAGAGTTTTCTTTCTTAGGAGCTATCCATGGAATTTGTTCTACCCTCTAGCTTTTACAGTTTGTAATCTTTCATTGATTTATCAAATTCAATAGAGGCTTTCCGAGGCATCTTCTCTGCCCTCAAGTCTTTTCCTTGTCTGCATTTCTCTTAATGAGTATAATATACTGGCTTTGTTAGAGAAATCTTGGAGTTCCAGGGCCCTTCTTTCTTTCAGCTTATTTGTGTGCTATTGTGTATGATTTGATTTGAATGATCTTGTGGGTATAACTCAACCCCCTGTCACTCTGTCTCATTCCTATGCCCCTTTTTTCTTAAAAGAACATTTGCTTGCAAGTCACAGTCTGAGTCTTTTGTTCATACCCCTCTGTGAAACACTTATGCAAGCCTATTTAGGAAGATTGTGTTCTATTAGATCTGAGAGCCTTCATGCTAATTTGGTTAATATATCGTGTTCATGTCATTTTGGTGTATCACCTAGTAGGTAGTTTGCTTTCAGTTATTTCCCTTCAACATTCCTTCTATCCCTTTCCCCTCAAGAATTTACTTTCCTATCAAGAAGCAAATTAAGGTGATTATCCAAGAGGAACCAGCCTAGAACCTAGAGGTTTCATCTTAGTTAGCAAAGGTCCCACAACCTGGAGATGATCCCAAAGTTATACTAGGTTATCAAGACCAAGAGAGCTTGAACCAAGGGTGCAAACTTAGTGTATAACATTTCTGGCATGCTCGGTGGGACTAGAAAGAAGTTCATCTTTAAAGATTATGCTATCTCTGATATACTGATTGCATAATATAGACCTTAGAGAGGTTAATATTCAAGTATATTTGGTGACTCCATTGGTGTTAAGAACAAGCAGACCCAATTTCTGATAGAGCTTATGGGAAAAATAGATCCCTATTATGGCAAGACAATTTGCATTTGCACCCTTTAATTAGGGTAGTCCATTAAAATTTTCCCAACACCATGATGTGCCCTTGGCAGCACTAAAAAGTATACCTCCTTTCACATGTGAAGGCCAAACAACAACTTTTGAACACATAAGAGATGTGGCTACCATCTGTAGTATACATAATATAACTCAGGAAGATGTAGCCACTAAATTGTTAACATCCTCTTTCAAAGGTAAGGCTCTTGAATGGTTTAGAAATATAGCAATTGGCTCCATTAATTCATGGGATAGACTTGGGGAGCTCCTTAACAAATACTTTGAGGATGATTTAGACTCTTTGTCTCTAGTAGAGCAACTCCAAATTATAAAGAGAGATCCTCAAGAACAGATGACAGATTTTAATGGCAGATTCCTCAAGACATGGAATAGGATTCCAATTAATATAAGGCCTTCAGTAGATTGTGCTTTCCTTTGTTTTTTGAGAAGCCTAACTACTAATATATCTATCATGATTTAGTCCTTGGGAGGTACTTCATTACCCTAGGCTTTTGATATAGTTGTTAAGGCAAAAAATTACCTAATTCAGGCTGGTATAATAACCCTAAGGCCATCCATACCTATTCTTCCCAACATCCAGCCAAGTATGCCTCTGTAGATTCTTCCATGTACCCCTATACCAACTATAGTGGCACCACAAGCCAGTTCTAGCTACGATGAATCCAAAGGAGACCCTTCTCAAGAGCTACTCAAATTGGAAAATAGTCAACAAGAGATGAGAAATGATCAACAAGCAACAACCCAAGAAATGATAAGCCTACTGCAGACTCTAACCAAGGAGTTGATCACTAAAAAAGGGTAGAATCAGGAAGTTGCACAACCTTATCAAAATCAAGGTCAAAGTCCTAATCAACAGTACCAAACTCAGGCACAATCCTATCAGCAAAGTAAACCACAGTATCAAGAAAAGCATCAAAGTAAAAGAAAAAAATTGGTAAAGAGGCCTTTCCATCCCTATAATCTAGTCAAGAAGACATTCCCAACATAGAGTGTCCAAGTAGCTGGAAATTACTTAAACCCATTTTTGGGGAAGGAAGCTCCAGATTTTCCACTTGTTCTCATGAACTATGAGCTTCCTATTGAAAAGAATTCAGGAGTGTTAAAACAAGAGACAGTGGCCTCTCAAGCATATCTCCCTGAGATTGGGATGCAACAAGCCATTGGAGAGGATCATTAAAGAGGACTAGTTACAAAGGAGCAATAGTTGAAGGACAAGGTCTTAAAATTTCCAAATTTTAAAAAAGGTATGCCTTCTATGTCTGCATCTAAATCTTCTGATTTTAGTGTCCCAAGTTTTAAGGCAAAAGCTTTTTTCCAAGAGCCTATACTTGAGGAATTTCAGTCCACCACTCTGCAAGGGCGGTTCTTCCAAGAATTTTGTTTATCCCAAGAGACCCCTCTGGTCTCTCAAGATGATGAACTACCATGACAACTTCAATGGACTCCACCTCTTGGCTATCAGATGCCAAGCCTTTTCAAAGATACTAGTCAAGTATCAGAGCAAGGACCTGTGGTAAATAAGCTTTTATGTGATGAGGAGGAGAGGAAATCTGAGGTATCAGTGCTAAGTGATGACTATGATAGATTAAAAAAAAAATGGAGATTGATGCTTGACCTGGGGTCTTGGTTGAATTATTTGATGAGCTAACCCTCTTTGTTGATGATGAAGAAGAGACCATAGGTTAGTTGGAACAATAGATGCATCATCAGTAGATGATTGATACAAGGGATGCCATGTCCTTAATGAAGGAGCTACCTTGTTTTGTCGAAGAGGACAATACTTCTAATATGTCACTTATCTTAGTAGTTGAAGGACAAAGAAAGGAATGTTTTCCTAAGAAGAAGCATGCTGCTAAGAATGTTGACTAGAAAAATGATGTAGAAGAGGAAGCTCATCTGAATGAATTGGCAGTTAAAAATCCTGACAACAACAAAAAGAGCCCCAAGTTCACTCCTTCTAGGGGTTTCCCTTTAAGGTACTTAGCAAGAATGGAGTCCAGCCATGAAAGACCAGTCATGTTTGTGTCCAAACATGAATGTTCAAATGAAGATGAAGCTGAAGGTGAACTTGCAGTTCAACAAGGACAAGCTCAACTCACTTATCTACCCTTGGACAATGGAAAGAAGAATCTGTTGGTGGAGGTGAATCAATTTGTTTATGTCTTCTAGGAGGTGGTGCATCAGTTCTTCACACAACTATGTGTACTTCATTCCTTATTAGCTATCCTCATGCATGTAAAGTATTGTATCCTAAGGAGGAAGGGTAGCTATTTTAACTATCTAGTGAATGGTTTTGTTTAACCATTTGTTGCACTGGTTAGTTTAGGGTAGGGTAGTTTTTCCTTCTTTTTTCTAGTTTTTCTAGATTGGTTTTCCTACTTTTCAAGAAGTGCTCATGCACATTTTGTCCCTCCTGGTTTTGAGTCTATCTCTCTATCAAGAAGGTCCTTGTGTTCTTGAGATGACTCCTATGCCCAATTAATTGTTTTAAGGCCACTGATCTCATGTCTAGCAGGCTGACATCTAGTAGAAATCACCAAAATGTTACCCAAATTTCCTGTTCCATACAATTTTGGCCAACAGGCTGGGCTCTGTCCAGAAATCTTCATTTTTTAAGCCCTGTTGAGAACCTTGAGAATTTTTATGGTTCTGCGCCTCTTCCCTTGGTCTCTAAAAATTGTTATATCTCTGTTTTGATAGCCATTAAATTTGAAAAAATGACCGTTGGAGGTAAAAAAACCCTAAAAACCCTACGACCGGTTCTATTTTGCCATTACCTTTTTTGGTCACTTAAGTCGTTATATTCTCATGTGCACTTTTTTGTGATTGGCTAGTCACGAAATCTCTAAATCTCAACCAAATATTCTTTTCTGTTTCCCGATCCCACGACTCCCTTTATTTCTTTGTCTCCTGATCGGATAGAATATTCCCTTTTCATTCAGTGACCCAACATTTTCTTTAGTCACGTGTTCATGCAACCTCAGTGGTTTGTGCCTTAGCCTTCAATGATTCAGTGAGTAGTTATGTTTCTTATGGTGATTAGGTCGCTCGGTAGGTTAGAGTTCATTTGAGATCAATGATTATCATGATATCACAAGGAAAAGGTGCTCGAGGGTTAATCTTCAAGGCATTACAACAACCATCTGATCTTCCAAATGAAGGAAGTTGGTTGTGTAGTGGGTGCACTATCAGTTATTGTCGAGGTGTCTACTTTTGATTGGTTGTGGGCTTGTGATGTGGAAAGTTGTTAGTGGGGCCAAGGTTTTCATCATTCAGACAAGTTAAAGTTTGATCAAGATTGACGATTGTTGTATTGTCGCCAAGGAAAAATGCTCAAGAGATATTCATCACGACATTGCGACAACCGTCCGATGAAAAGTTAAGTAAAGCCATGGGTCCGAGGTGTCGGTCATGCTGAGGTGTTCATTTTTCATTGGTTTTCGACTGATGATGTGGCTGATGACTTTTCAGGGGGCCTTGTAACTATTGTGGAGAATGATGTGGGCCGTTCAATTTGCCGATAAAGAATGATATCGATAGCCATGTTTTAAACTGAAAACCTGCTAGCCGTTGTTTTGAATTTAAATATATTTCTACAGGGTTTGTTGCTGTTGGTCGAATGCGATGTTGCGGGTAGCTCAGAGTTGATGTTTTCAGAATGGTTGTAGGTAGAAAAATGATGAAGAAGATCTGGGTAGCCGTCACGTGTTGATTTTTGTTTCCTGAGGTACCATGTCGGTGGTTTTGCGCCGAATAAGCATTGAAGGGTTAGCACCATGTATGACCATTTATACTGTTAAATTCAAAATATCTGTGAAGATCAAATTTGAACATTCATGATGAACCCAACTTACAGAGACAAAGTCATAAGGTAGATGGATCAAGGCGGCTCATCTGCAGACAGTTATGGTGATGGGAAAGACATGCAAACATATATTTGATCAGCCAAGATATTTTAAAGATGCAGTTATGATCAGATATGATAGATTTAGGGTTTCCATTATTATATGAAGATCTATGTAACCCTAATCAAATTTTTTTTATTCCTGCCTGTGTGCTAGGGAGATGTATATATTAGTTTTTAGAGCTCTTAGAGCTTAGAGTTTACGGTTGTAAAAAAGAGAGTTTTCTTTCTTAGGAGCTATCTGTGGCATTTGTTCTACCCTCTGGCTTTTATAGTTTGTAATCTTTCATTGATTTATCAAATTCAATAGAGGCTTTCTGAGGCATCTTCTCTACCCTCAAGTCTTTTCCTTGTCTGCATTTCTCTTAATGAGTATAATATGCTGGCTTTGTTAGAGAAATCTTGGAGTTCCAGGGCCCTTCTTTCTTTTAGCTTATTTGTGTGCTATTGTGCATGATTTGATTTGAATGATCTTGTGGGTATAACTCAACCCCCTGTCACTCTATCTCATTCCTATGCCCCTTTTTGTTGAAAAGAACATTTGCTTGTAGGTCACAGTCTGAGTCTTTTGTTCAGACCCCTCTGTGAAACACTTATGCAAGCCTATTTAGGAAGATTGTGTTCTCTTAGATCTAAGAGTCTTCATGCTAATTTGGTCAATATATTATGTTCATGTCATTTTGGTGTATCACCTAGTAGGTAGTTTGCTTTCAGTTATTTCTGTTCAACATTCTTTCTATCCCTTTCCCCTCAAGAATTTACTTTCCTGTCAAGAAGTAAATTAAGGTGATTATCCAAGAGGAACTAGCCTAGAACCTGGAGGTTTCATCTCAGTTAGCAAAGGTCCCACAACCTGGAGATGATCCCAAAGTTATACTAGGTTATCAAGACCAAGAGAGCTTGAACCAAGGGTGCAAACTTAGTGTATAACAATTACATAAGGGATGCTAAGATTGGCACACTCAATGCGAGTGGTGTTTCAGACATTACCTGTTTAGCATTATTCAAGGTAGGGTTTAGTTAGGGGAATGCCCCTTCTCCTAATAGCAACATATGGCAATTTGACTTAGGTAAGCTTGTGGTACTTGGTGTTTTCCTAGATGCAGACTTAATGATTCAAGTTGTAAAGAATTATGACCAATCACTAATGAAATTAGGGATGCTAAAGGAAAATTGTTGATGAAGATCTCTACTGAAGAAATTAGAAGGGTTTTTAAGATAAGTGAGCCCTCCAATAACCTAGATAAAATTGATTTTGTATAGTTGAACCAAGTATATAATGCACAAAGGGATTATCTCAGAGGTGGTCCTATAAAGGAATTTTGTGACAAAATTGGCAAAATGATTACTATAGGACCAAGCACACAAGAACCCTTCAAAACAAATTATTTTAACTTAAGAGCAAGAGGTGCATGTTGGTCATTGTGTCAGGTCTTTGGAGAAGACGTGGAGGACAAAATGCCTGTACATTTTATGTACATGATGGTTCAAATTTTACATCCATATCTGTCAGTTACTTCTTATTATGCCCCTTACATCACTAATTTGATTCATAATGGATTAATAGGAATCCCAAAAAACAAGGTTGACAAACCATTCTGTTGGTATTCCTTTATGATGTATATGTCCCTATTTAAGGGTGCTAGCTACTTTGAGAAGGAAATGGATTTGTTAAAGCAAAAGGATGGTGAAGACATGCCAATCCAATTGTGGAGCCTTACCATGACATGGGACAGAAAGGAACATAGTCTCATCAATTTTAACAGATGCTTTGTAGCCAGGTTAAGGAAATTATTTATCCTTGAGAACCCAAGAATCCCAACTGCCTTAAAAGAACTTGTCAGACCAAAGCAGTTTGCCCAGGATCTTAAAATTGTGCATAACTAGGGGGATTTTATTTTTTACCCTATTTCTATTGTTATCAGATTGTATGGTTTCAATGGAGCTCCTTTCATTCTACCATATCAAGTCCCTCTCAAGATTGGTATTGCAAAATTTATCAGACAATTGGGAGATATTGAAGAGAACACTCTATTAGGAAAGGGTAGAGGAACTTTGTTCCCAAACATTAAAATTACACATCAATTTGTAATCACAAAAGGGGGGTGGCTACATATGAATCAATTTTTGGCACCATACCACATGGCTTCTTCAGTTGTTAGGACAACAAACCCAGAAGGGTTTTACAATGAGATGTTTAAAATAAAGGTCAGGCACTCTTTGATAAATCATGTTTTTAATTTCCCTAAAGATATTATCAAAAATATCCCTGATATACAAGAGCAAGAAACTAGAAAAGAAAAGTGGCTGGTGTATAAGAAAACCTTGGAGTTTGTCCAACAGTTTGATTAGGGATATGATCCTTTAAAAAGCATAAATCCCATGGGTAAAAAGATAGATACTCTCATGGAAAATTTTAAGGAGATATATCAAACCATAAATGAAAAGAAGGAGAAAGTCATGAATGAGAACCCAAAGAGGGCTAAATCACTATTGAGCAAGCTTGCATTTGCAAAGGTTTTACCCTAGGGAAGATACATGGTGGAGAAGAGAACTGGTTACAATGTGATAGTACCAGGGCCAGATAAGTAGGAACAAACATAGAAGAATGAGGATATCCCTTCTACATCACAACAAGTAGAGAAATAAAAAGAGGTTGTGGAGATTCTAGATTCACCTCAAAATCAACCTGTTGAGGATGTCCCTGATTCCCCACCTCCCACCAAGAAACAAAAGATAGAGGAGAGGCCTCAACATGTTGAGGAAGTTTACTCTCCTTCCCAATTAGCTCTGAATATCATGGATAATCAAGAGGTCATAGGGCAGGTCCAACAGATGGGAGCCCTAGGTCAGATTTTTATGACCTATGAGGAAATAAATGAGGGAGTGCCGGAGCCACCAAAAGAACCTGAGCTAGGTCTGATAGTGGGAGAAATGGAAGGCACTGAATTGGACCCCATAATCAAGCAGGCCTGTGATGAATTTCAAGTTGATGATGACTTTGTAAAGGCCAGAGCTTTTATGCAATTTTTATGGAAATTGAACATCAGCTAGTTTGAAGAAACTTGTGAAAAAGGCTTGAGGAGAGTCTAGATAAGGATCTCAAAATCATACAGGATGAGGTGAGGAAAGAAATGACATATAGGTTTGAGAAAATCACCCCAGAACTAGGGAGGGACTTGGTAAGAAATTTAGGGGTGCTTATCCTTCCTGAATAGGATATAGATGATGCAGTGGTCCTTGATGTAGTTAGAAAAAAACCCACTCCCATTCATAAAACCAAGGAAGAAGCAAAACAGGCCATCAAAGGGGTCACTTTCAGTAATGACCATCAGGCCTTAGTCATGTGGTCCCTAAAAAAGAATGGAATAATAAAGGAACACAAGTTACTAGGGGTGACCTCACTGGTAGCCTGATAGTTAAAAGGGTCACTGACACTTCTATAGTTGAGGCATCAAGCATGGTGGTAGCAATGACTCAATTGACACAGAGGGTGGAAAAAAAGGAGGCTAAGGAAAAGGAGGAACTCACATTAAGATTGGAGACATTATTGAAGGCTTATGGGGAGCTAAGGCATAACATATATGAAAAGGATACTTTAATTGAAGACTTGAAGAAGAGGTTAGGTGAGTAGGGCCCATTTCAAGTATTAGGGAAATTGCAAATTTCTTCTTCCCCTCCTGGACCTACTTCTTCAAGCCCTATCATTGAATACCCCCTCTCCCCTCTTCCCCCTTCTGTAGGTGATGATGACATAGAGCAAAGGGAGAAACAAAGATATGAGAAGAAAATAAAGGACACAATCCTACATTTTGTTGCTAAAGTAAAACCAAGAGAGGTTTACATAATTGCTAAGAAACTATCTAACATTTTGATCTCTTTTAAGAAAGAGATAGCTACTGTAAGCCCAATTTTGGATAAATGGGTTCCTAGAGAGAATAAGTTGAAGTCTTTCTTTGATTTGATTAAAGATCAAAATACTGTGGATATTCAATTAACAAATACTTACAAATTTGTTAAAACCCTTTTTGATTTTGAAGTAAATAGGGATGATGTAAAAAGAAAGGTAGAGATCTTAAGGGTAAGATATTTTTAGGATAGTTTTCAATTGTTCCCAGGTCTTATCAAAGCAGATGGAACTATAAAAGACAGGGATCAATGGTTAGAATAGATTGATGGGGAGGTTTCAAATAAAATGGACACTATTTTGGGTACGAAAGATAATACCCCCTTTGTACAACTAATTGAATTACTACAGGATGCCAGATTACACTTTGCTAAAGCGTTGAGTGAGGTTTACCAAGTGGTTGTTGATTGGAACAAATTGCAACCAAAGAGGGATGAAGTTTTGAGTTTCCAATGGCCAAGTGAAGAAGCCTATGCATCTTGGGAGACAACATATCCTGTCGAAGATGCCAGAGAAGAAGAAACATCCACTGAGGAGGCAACAAGTGGTGGTGCCCCAACTCCTTGAAAGCAAGTAAATATTGTAAAGGCCTCAAACAATTGAAGAAGGCACGACTGCAACACATGGAAGAATTTGAACTAACCTTGGGACTTGTTGCAAATTTTTGGCGCTCATCTCTGCAAGTATTTTGTAAAAGTGTAACAAGAAGGTGTTATATTTGCCTTTTTTGTCTTATATGGAAAACACCTTTTATCTTTTGTAAGAAAGATCCAAAGCTTGTATGCAATCCTTGTATCTATAAAAGGATTACCAGGGTCATTTTGTAGGGACCGAAACTTGAGCATATTTTCTGACAAGTTTTGAGTCTAGGATACTGTAGACTATATTAGGCATATTTTTGTAAGAAAGCAATATTGTTTATTCAAGTTAAATCTAGATAGTTTGCATTTTAAAGCATTTTGTATACATGACATTGATATAGCATTTGAATGAAATCCAAAGTTCACATCTCTCTTGTGTGTATCTCTCTTTGAGTTATGAATTGTTGAAATTCATTGCATAGATTTTCTCTGTGTGTATGTTTATGTTCTTCAACTCCAATTTAGGATTAGATTAAATAAGCTTTGGACATGGCATAAATTCTTTAAGTTTTACATAAGGATATGAGTAAGCAGTATGAATCCAGGATTCCTTTGATAAAATCCACCACATGGTGATATCATTTTCAGAGAGCAGGGCTATCAAATTTTAATATATTTGTCTATGTATACCAATCTTGAAGTGAAGGTGTTGCCCAATGGATAAGGCACTGGCCAGCAGTGGAGTTGTTTTTACAGGAATCAGTGTTTAAAAAGTTCTATGTGTATTCCTAATATTTTGATATAAATTTGTCGAGATTCTTCAAGTATAGTGACTTACAAGTAGTATTCCACCCAATGGTAATAGAGAATCAATAAATGAATGGTCATCATTTAGTATTTTCTTATCATTTATCTGTTGTTATTGAATCCAGTCCATTATTGTTGAAATAAGGCTAGTTGATTACTGGATTAGGAGTACCTTCCTTGGTTTTGCAGAGCCAGAAGTGCAAAGGGCAGTCTTGTCCCTACAGTTGGTCCAATCATCATAGAATTCCATATTTGGATTTAACCCATCCTAAAACCCTATAAATGTATCGGTTGATTTTGAAAGCATAAAGTCCAATTTAGGAACCAACAAAATGGCAACTCTGGTGGGGAATAAAGATGAAATAATTATGATAAATCCGAATTTAAGATCTATGGTGTTGTAAAATTGATATCAAATAATGCATGTGCAAGTTGAGATAGGCTCTTGACCTTCTTATTTGTCAGAACTAGTTGTAATACCCCAAAAATGGGCTATAGGTTCATTAACCTCTTACATCAACAATTTGATTGAAATCGATACAAAAGTCCTAACCTAAGGCACATTCTGCACATTATCGAATTTAATTGATTATCCTAAATTCTACATCGAGGAATATTCTTAGAAATATTCCTAATTTATCATAATTATTCTTAATTTAATAATTATTTGGTGATAAATCTTATTTATCCTAAAGTTTGATTAATTGAATATTCTAAATATTTAATTAATCAGATTTAATACTGCCACTTAATTATTTAATTACATTTAATTATATTTATTCCTAAATTATATTATTTAATTTTGACAATAAATAAAAAATCTTATGACTAATTGATTAAATTCCTATTTAATTAATTAAAGTTAGTTGTCAATATTTAATAATATAGTTTTTGAGTAAAAGTTTGATTTAATAATTGATTAACCCATAAATCAATTATGTTAATTTTAAAATTAGTTAAGTTGAGAATAAATCACTTTATTTATTAAATTAATTTATAATTAAATCATGCACAATCAGAAAAGCAGTCAACTTTAAAACAACTTTAAATCAACTTTCAATTTCAATTTGTTAACTTTCTAAACTCAACATCTGATGATGAATTGAAAAAGTGAACTAAAACTCTATTTTGAGATAAAAACTGCTTTTGCATGATTTTATGAGTTTATTTATTCTTAATTTCTTGTTAACTCAAAAATCAACCTGAGTTTATCAAGAGTGATTTATGACTTTTCTCAATGCATCCTCAAGCCTTGGATTTCTATAAAAACAAGACTCAACTCTTCACAAACACCTCTCTAAATCCCTCAAGCTTTCAATCTCACATCTCTCGAATTTGCATACTTACTCTGGCGAATTGACATATGAAGAATCAAGCTCTTGCACACAAGGCAATTGTGAGATTTTTGTTATTGTTTTTGAGGGTTCATAGCATTCATTCATAGCATATCATTATTAGATTAATTTGCATATCGTTTCAATTTCATTCTAGATTAATTTCATACAGTTTTTCATCCTATTGCATCAAAAATCCAAAAAAATAGATTAATTTGCATTCATATTTCATTGCTTTCATCATTTTAAATCCTCTGTTTAGGTGTTGCATTGTCATTGATCTCGATTTCAATTTGAGAACATCATACTCACACCTACTAGAAGACAGTAAATCGCTTGGTTAGCATAGTTCCAATTACTTGTAGATTTTGATTTTGCTAACCTCTAATGTTTTACTGAAGTGTTGTGTCTACAGCTAGGTACAAAATTCACACACACATTTCTAGCACCCACCGTGGGGCCCTGAAATGGGTTTCCATTCTATTCTATCAAATTTCTATCATTTTTCTCTAACCCACGACCACAAGGTTAATTTTTGTGAGTTTTGTGATAATTTTTTGGGCTATTTTTCCAAAAATCTTACTGATGTTTTTATTGTTACATACACATATGACATGATACAAATCCAAAATTTATATTTCTAGAAAGGTATTTAAGTTATCTGTCATTTTCCATTTGTTTGGATTAATTTAGTTTTAATTTGCAAAAGTTATGATAATTTTAGTGAAGACTAGTTAGAACATGATTTTATGAAATCCAACTGATATTTTTATTGGTACATGCACATATGACATGATACATATCTGAAATTTATATTTATGGAAAGGTATTTGAGTTAGCTTTCATTTTTCATTGGTTTGGATTAATTTTGTTTTTATTTGCAAAAGTTATGATCATTTTAGTGAAGACTGGTCTAAACTTGATTTTATGAAATTTGACTGATGTTTTTATTGGTACATGCACATATGACATGATATAGATCCAAAATTTATATTTATGGAAAGGTATTTGAGTTATCTTTCATTTGACATTGGTTTGGATTAATTTAATTTTGATTTGCAAAAGTTATGATTGATTTGGTACAGACTGGTCAGAATCTAATTTTTTATGACAACAGGTTTTTCGATTATCAAATGACATATTATCTTTGACTAACCTGATTTTCTACCAAGTGGGGTTGACAAGATGTGTTTCTTTTTTGATGGATTTTTATAACAATGGGTTTCATGCACAAGAATAGGTAAGTTTTTCATAACAGTGGTTTGCAGGTGCAGGTGCAGGTACATCCTGTGGGTACAAAAGATAGAAGACAAATGCTCAAAAATTGCTAAAATAGGTAAAATCTACTATGCACATTGCAAGGAATTCAGGTATTCTACTATGATCTAATAACATTTTAATTTGGACATAAAACAAACATCTCACGTGTCAAGCTTGTGTGCCTTTCCAGCTTTCATAAATTAGACTTCAGTTTTGGGCTATAAAACGAACATAGATTTGCTTTTTGCATATCTGTTACACATAGTAAATAGGCCCTATGAACACTATTTGTGGATAATCTTGAGAGAGTGGGCTTCATTCACTGGTTCATGCATGCAAAGCTCTTCTTGATGAAAGATCCCCTTGTAGGTAGGGAGGTTACTGAGATTATTTCACGGTTCTACAAGATTTTGTTCTTAGCTTTTTGATCGATATGTTCTCTCTCCAGAGAGGGTGATAGACATGAGTTGTGGAAATCACAAACCTTGGTGAGATAATTTTATTCTTTGTGTGTCAGATTTATCTATCTGCTTTGCTTGTGGTAAAAGTGAAAAGGCTAGAGGATTATGCTCTACTTCCTTTTTGGATAGTATCAAAAACTCAAATCCTTGAATTTGGACCAAGTCCCCATGTGGTATATTTTGTGAGTCACCTTTAGAGAGGGTTAACTGTAGTGGACATTCCCTTAATTAGGTCAACCATGTGGATGGAACCTCAAGCGGTAATAACCATTTTCATTGTGGTAGCAACAACCGCTATATAAATGTCCTTGTGGAGGAAATCTTCACAGGTGTGATCTCTTGTTGGGCTGTCAAATCTCCCTAGCAGCTCCTGATTGATTAAATTCTTGGACTGTGTCAAAACCCTAGTGTGCTTGGATTGGAGTTTTCCCTCTTGAGATCTCAAAAGGTTCAGAGTCAGACCATTACTAAAAACCCTAGCAAGGCCAATTTTTTCATTTTCTAGGTCTATGTGCTTGATTGCAAAACTTTTTGAGAACATACACAAGTAGCATTCCTAGGGATTAGAACAATAAATTCATTGATTGTTTATGTGCAAGGTTGCTTTGTCCCTTGCTCATTATTTTCAGACATGCTTGAAATCCCTTGCTTGTTGTTCTATGTGTTTGATATGTAATTGGTTATTTGAAAATGAATAAATCCAACCATCAAAATCAATCAACAATTTGCAAAATTTGCAAAATCTAAAGAAAAACAATGCTTTTCTGGTGTTAGACTGAATATTCTATTAGAGAACAGCCAGCGCTGTGTCTTGAAATCTGTTCCTACCTCAAAAACTGTACCAAAACTGTCAAAATTTTTCCTTTTCTTGCACGGACCTGTCTTGCTATTTTGTCAAAATAGTGAGCTGATTCCTCTCATTTCTAGTCCAGAACCATGAATTTTAACTATCTTGTTATGGAACCTCTCTTGAAAATAGATGATCTTGAACTCATTGCTCAATTCAAAGAGTTTTATTCCTCCAATAGTCCTTCTAGATATTGCACAGATGATAAATTTATGGCAAGAATAAATAAAAATTGATTGAATCAGATGCCTTTGCTAGGATCATACGCATGATCCTATCACAAGCTCCTTATTCCAAACATCTTTCATCTTCTAAGTCTTTTCATTCTTCCTCATCTTCCTCATCTTCTTCCTCCACTGGGTCTTCACCTTCCTCTTCTCCATGATCTCGTGCCTCTTCTACTTCTCCCAAGAGTCTTACTTCTCTTCTCAAGACATGCCATAATGAGAAACATGACAATCCTTATGATACATCTTCCACTAAGAGTGACATACCCATCTTTGATGACTATGATGATGGACAATGTAGTGATACCTATGACACCTCTATTCCTAAGAGTCCTAGTCGTGTGCTCGTGCTTACTGGAAATGGGTCATCACATTGGATAGATCATGATGGTGATCCATATGATTCTGATTTTGAAAGAGACTTTGATGATTTTTGTGAACAATACCTAGATGATACATCTACTACTATTGAGGAAGAGAAAGCTTACCATGCTGATTGTAAACGTAAATACTATAAGAATCTCTCCTCTAAGAACTCTCGTACTGAAAATAAAGATTACACTCTCAAGAAAGATCATGTTAATGCTAACCCTTTATTTTGTGATGATTCCATTCCATCCTCTACTTCTTCCAATACCCATATCTCCTAAAGTTGCTAAGTCTTTCAAATATTTCACAAATCCTTCATCCGACAAAAATCCTAATACTTTTCATGTGGTTCCCTATAGTTATCCTCAAGGGCTACCTCTTAAAGATACTCAAGCTAACCTTCACTTGGCTGCAAATACTTTTAATAATGCTAAACCTAAAGAGCCTAAGCTTTTATACGCTATAATGCCTACTTCATCTAGTCCTTCACCATCTCTTCCAAAGTCTTCCATACAATTCCAACATGCTTCCTTGTCCTTAGAAGTGGCTCCATGTCAAGAGGACTCTAAAAATAATAAAGAAAAGAACATAAAGAAAGATCAAGATCAAGAAACCTTCATGTCATCCAATCCTTTTCATGATGTCTCTTATCCATTTCATGGTTCTTTTGATCCCACGCGCCCTTTTTCATTCATTCCACCCTGTCTTAAGTCTTCTCCTAAGCAAGATCAAATTACTACTTACACCATTGATCTTATTGACAATCAAATAACCTTACCCCACTTCCAATTTCCAAAGATGATACTTCCATTAAGGTTGGTAAAAATGGTGTTGTTACTTCCAATGTTAAGCCTATTGAAAATCAAGAGAAAAATTATGTGCTTATGCTATCCAAAGATCCTTGTCAAGATCAAAGTCTTCCATCTTCTTATTCTACCACTCCATGTTCATTTCCACTTTCTACTCTTCCTAAGTCTTTGCAAGCTTTGAACAATCCTATCAAAGAAGGTGCTCATATTCAAGATGTCCACAATTCTATTGAAAATCCTAATGCTCACTCTAAAGATGCTGATGTCCTTGGTTGTCATATAAATATTGATGAACTTGTTGATTATCCTTTTGTGTCTTCCACTTCCATCCTTAGACCTCTTCCACCACTACTAAGGGCTTCACATCTGCCTTCCATCTTGGGTCCTTATGTCCCTTCACTTTCCCCTCCTAACTCTCCTAATTCATCATCCATCTTGGGTCCTTACATCCCTCCATCTCCTATCTTTCCTCAAGATCAACATAGATGCATACCCTTGAATCCTTTTCATCCACCCACCCATCTAAACCAGTCATATCTTCCTTCTTCTTCCACAATTCCCAAGTCTTTTGGAAGTAACTTGAATGTTCAATACAAGAAAAAGAAGCAATACAAGAATCCATCAAAAAAAGAAGATCACCATGTCTCCTCTAATCAACATGGATGCATAAAGTCAAAAGAGATATCTAAGAAAAAAATTACAAGACAAGTATGGGTTCCAAAATCCATCATTGAAGATATTCTCTCTAAATCATAAAAAAGAAATGAAAAGCCTACAACTATATGGATTCCAAAATCTCTCTTGAAAAAGTCTGATGTTGAGCAAAAAGTGAAGTTGACATTCAAGCTTCCAAAGACTTCCACTTCATCTTCTTCCAAAAACATTCTTCCATTTCATGTGCCTAAACCATAACCTCTGCTATCCATTCACCATATTCCTTCATGTATTCTTTCATTCACATTTCCTCCATCCTCTTGCCACCCTTAAGGGTGTGTGTTGATGTTGATCTTGCCTTTCTTTCCATCTACCCTTTCACAATCCTTCCACTCATTATCCTTTTACCTTCTATCCTTTTTCCTCACTTGCCTATTCCTCCTATCGTCCAACCTCACTTGCTTTACATAAAACCTTATCCTCCATTTTTATCTTCCATCTTCCTTTCCTTATCAACATCTTTGAGCATATCATTTTGAATCCTTGGCATATCATGGTTTATCCTTTCAAGAAGCATTATTTAAAAATCTTGCCTTCTTCCAAAAAATAAAAAATAAAAATAAAAAGAAATGAAAAAAAATATTGAAAATGTGCCTTGGTGAAAACTTGGAAATAGGCGCCTTGGTAGCAAAAGTAAAGAGAAATAAATTCTTTCAATGGTGAAAACCACTCCCTTGCAGTGCCTTGGATAAGTACTGTGATGAAAACCTGGCAATCAGACATCATGCGTAGTTCTTCTACATATTTCATCCATTCCATCTTCTCTCTTTGATCTTGACAATGTTGATCTATACATAAACATTTGGCTATCTTGTGAGCTATCTTATGATGATCTTGCTTTCATTCCCTTCCTATTTAGCCTTCATATTTATTTTCCTCCATTCATTCTAGCCTTTCGCTATCCTTTTCCCCTTTGGTCTTGATCTAATAAAAAAAGAGTAGAACACGATGCTTTGAAACCTCTTGACATGTCTAATCCTTTAGACTACATCCTTTCCTTCTTTGGCATTTCAGTTTTGTGACTTATCCTATGTTGGACTTTCATTGCTTGTCCAAATATGCTTTACATGACAATTTTTCCCTAGCTTGGGTACCCTTGAGGAGTTTTCCCTTGAGGATTTCTTCCCTTCATTCTCCTTCATTCTTTTATCTTCCATCTCTTCCACTAGCTTGCTAATCCCTCTTGTTCTACACCTTGCTAGACATTGGGACTACACAATGTGATCTTTCTTGGGAGTTCGATGCCCATTCTATCTGGGGGCATCTTTTGTACATACTGATTAGTACGACCTATTGAGGTTGAAATCCCATCACTAAGAATCATAATGCATGGTCTAGTAATTGATGATGACTACAAAGTGTCTAGGTTGCAAGAACTTGAACTACTAGATGAGTGCAAATAAACAACATATGATCATCTTAGAGTATATCAGAAAAGAATGTCTAGAGTCTACACCAAGAAAGTCAGATACAAAAAATTTCAGGTTGGCGATCTAGTCTTGAGAGAGAATCCTAAAAATCAATCACATCAAGAATGCAAGGGAAAATTTGAACCTAATTGGCTGGGTCCCTTTGTTATCACTGCTACTTTTGGCTCTGGAGCCTATCAACTCTTAATGACTAAAGGAGAACAGCTTTGAGAACCAATCAACGTTCTCCATCTGAAGAA
Organism: Chamaecyparis obtusa; assembly: GCA_027943335.1. Classification (NCBI taxonomy): domain Eukaryota; kingdom Viridiplantae; phylum Streptophyta; class Pinopsida; order Cupressales; family Cupressaceae; genus Chamaecyparis; species Chamaecyparis obtusa. Next base: position 1,083,311 of record BSBK01000367.1, read on the forward strand.
ATTCTATGCCTAAGACATTCAATGTATGGTAAAATGTCCTAAAAAAATCTTAAAATTTTGAAAAAGTCTTGAAAAAATGAACATCTTGGTGAAAACCTAGCAATGGGCACCTTGATGATTCACAAAAAAATAAAAAAATAGCAAAAAAAGCAAAAAAATTGAAAAAATGAAAAATACAAAAAAATGAGAAAAAGAAAAAGTGCCTTGGTGAAAACTTGGAAATAGGCACCCTGGTAGCAAAAATAGAATCTCTACCAAGATGGTGAAAACTGGGCAAATGAGTGCCACTTGTTTCAAAATACTCCATCTATCAGCACAATCTTGGTCTTTCCCAGCTTTCAGTATGCTTTAGTCTATATATATCCTTGTTTCAATAAAGTCGATCTGTACACCAATAAGCTCAAGCGTTTGTATCATATCAATGCTTAACACTTGAGGGGCAACCAATGTCATATCCTATGGTCTCCAGTACATCTTAGATGAGTCATATCCAGTCAGAGTCCTTTGAAGCTTCATCCAAGTCAGTCAGTCAGTCTCCTCTCTAGAAAGGATTTTGCATCTACAAGAACGCAATCAAACACAAATTGAAAACAATCTATGCTTTTTACATGCTTTTATCTCCTTGTATGCTTACTAATTAGCATTGAAATTTTTGCATATTATGTCCTTTAAGCTCTTCGATGATGTCCTTTATAGGATTTAGAGAGTGATGATTGGGGGCATAATCCTTTCTTTGTCTTCTGCTTGTATGTGAAAATCTAACAACTTTGGAAATTTTAGATTGAAATGGTGTCCGTCTGTAAGAGCCTCTATCTTGAATTGGATGGCCATGCGTACCTCGACCATTGATACCCAGAAAATTCAAAGAAGTTTGATCTAACTATTATCTTTTTGAGTGAGTTCTTTCTCCTATTGTGAAATGTGATCTTGCCTAAGGATGTGAATGATAAAGGGTCACTACGGGTAATTCACATTGGATTTAGAATGATCTCTTGACTGTTTGATGTGTTTGTTTCGCAAGGCGTATTCTGGTCATCATGACGTCTATGTTATGATGCTTATAGAAATTGCTATATCAAAATGGACATGACATTCAGGTCATCCTGGCATTTGTGCCTTAGTGCTTGTATCTAATCCGATATTCTGAAAACAAAATCAATATTCATATGTCCATGGTTGTCTAGCCAGTGGGTGTTTTATTGATTCTTGCGCATATAAATCAATATTCATATGTCTATAGTTTCATAACTAGTGGGTGTTGTATTGATTTATCCGGTTACCTAAAAGTTCAATAATGACAAAAAATCGACACATGATCAGTGACTAGGTCCTAGATCCTAGGTTTGCATTTCATTTTGCACTTTGCATGATCTCACAAATTGCTTGAACACTTAAACAATTCTTCAAAACCAAACATGCTAAACATGACACAAGGACTGAGCATTGTATGAAGGTTCCTCCAACAAAACAACAATTATAATCCTTTTTCAGGATCAAAATTAAAATTTGAGATCATTCATATTATTAACTACTTGCATAATCGACCTTTAATCATCACAGAAATCTAGAATTCAACTTAACTAATTATCTTACATCAAACTATCAAAATTTCAACTTGGTCAACTCATGGTTTAACCTAGTCAAACTTGGTCTCCAGGACCTCTAAATGATGCAAAACATGTTCTCAAACGTGTATAACCACTTCTCAAATCAATTAACATGCTTCTAAACTATAACGCTGACTTTTCTTGTTAGATTTCAATTTTATTCCTGAAGGGGGCATGGTATTGCACATCATTCAAATATGTAAATGTAAATCTATAATCAATCTTTCCTCAGTAATCAAGACAACAACCATGTCTAGTTGCTGACTCATCGAAAGTCCTTGTCGCTTGGGGAAAATCTATCATCGCTTGGGGCATATCAGATTCATCAAGATCCATATCAATCTGGTATCCTAATCTATCTTGTAAATTGTATCAGCTTTTCGTAACCATCAGTTCATTAGTGTTATTTCCTTGGTTCTTCATAACTGATGGGTTTAGGATGTGATACCAATATGATTCTCTTTGGACAATCGGGTCTAGAATCGGTCACTCACTTCTTCGCAATCATAAGGTTCAAAATCAAGCATTTTGGCACTTTTTCATAATCACCGGTTCATTGATGTTATAGTTAACATTATCTTTGGTCATTCAGGACCTAACATCTTCAAATCTTTCAATCAGTTTCTATCTCAGAATCGGTTCATCTTTCAAATTAGTTTCAAACATCTTTATCATACATAGACTATCTTTGAACCACTACGCTTCACACACTAATTCAAAGAGGGGCAAAATGTAATACCCCAAAAATGGGCTATAGGTTCATTAACCTCTTACATCAACAATTCGATTGAAATCGATACAAAAGTCCTAAGCTAAGGCACATCTACACATTATCGAATTTAATTGATTATCCTAAATTTTGCATTGGGGAATATTCCTAATTTATAATTATTATTCTTATTTTAATAATTATTTGGTGATAAATCTTATTTATCCTAAAGTTTGATTAATTGAATATTCTAAATATTTAATTAATCAGATTTAATACTACCACTTAATTATTTAATTACATTTAATTATATTTATTCCTAAATTATATTATTTAATTTTGACAATAAATAAAAAATCTTATGACTAATTGATTAAATTCCTATTTAATTAATTAAAGTCAGTTGTTATATTTAATAATATAGTTTTTGAATAAAAGTTTGATTTAATAATTGATTAACCCATAAATCAATTGCATTAATTTTAAAATTAGTTAAGTTGAGAATAAATCACTTTATTTATTAAATTAATTTATAATTAAATCACGCACAATCAGAAAAGCAGTCAACTTTAAAATAACTTTAAATCAACTTTCAATTTCAATTTGTTAACTTTCTAAACTCAACATCTGATGATGAGTTGAAAAAGTGAACTAAAACTCTATTTTGAGATAAAAACTGCTTTTGCATGATTTTATGAGTTTATTTATTCTTAATTTCTTGTTAACTCAAAAATCAACCTGAATTTATCAAGAGTGATTTATGGCTTTTCTCAATGCATCCTCAAGCCCTGGATTTCTATAAAAACAAGGCTCAACTCTTCACAAATACCTCTCTAAATCCCTCAAGCTTTCAATCTCACATCTCTCGAATTTGCATACTTACTCTGGCGAATTGACATCTGAAGAATCAAGCTCTTGCACACAAGGCAATTGTGAGATTTTTGTTATTATTTTTGAGGGTTCATAGCATTCATTCATAGCATATCATTGTTAGATTAATTTGCATATCATTTCAATTTCATTCTAGATTAATTTCATATAGTTTTTCATCCTATTGCATAATTTTTTTTTAAAAATAGATTAATTTGTATTCATATTTCATTTCTTTCATCATTTTAAATCCTTCATTTAGGTGTTGCATTGTCACTAATCTCGATTTTAATTTGAGAACATCATACTTGCACCTACTAGAAGACAATAAATCACCTGGTTAGCATAGTTTCAATTACTTGCAGATTTTGATTTTGCTAACCTCTAATGTTTTACTGAAGTGTTGTGTCTATAGCTAGGTACAAAATTCACACACACACTAGTAAGTACCATTGAAAAATAGAGATTTATTTGCAAGCTTTAGATTTTTGCATATCTTGAAAAATCTAAGCAGGCTTTGCATTTATTTGTTATAAACTCTTTCATTGATTTCTTTCCAAGTATTGAATACTTTGAATTACTAAGTTTGTGAAAATATTTCCCAACTTGTGTTGGTGGTGACTCTGAGATCTCTGCAGCAGTGCTAAGTAAAATAAAATAAAAATAAAAGATTACTTCACATACTTTCAAGCATGAGTCATAGAAATACTAGGGCTTGGAGGAAAGATCATCCAGAAGATAGGTTAGAGGGTGAACTTCCAAGTACTTCTAGGGCCTGTCAACCTAGAAGAAATCAAAATAATAGAGATATGTCTCAGGCATGGAGACAAAAGAAAAATGAAGATGAAATTGGCCTACTCAACCATAACCAAGAAGAAAATGCCTCTGAATATGAGGAGGTAGTAGATCTAGGTCTAGGAGCCTATGAGGATTTTTATTCTCATCATTATAAGGAAAATGATGAGGTATACCATGGGAGGAAAATGTTCCCAGATACAGAACCTCAAGGGAAAATAGAAAGTAAAGAAGTAAGAGTAGGTTTTAGAAGGAAGGAATGATCCCCCAACCTGTGGGCCTTCTCCTTCTGAAAGCCCTCAAAATCCAAAAGGTCAGCAACAAGGTTATCGATTTGAAAATTTAGGATCTGACACCACTCTCCTAGATTTCGAGGACATTTTTGAAGAGGTTTACAATCTAGAGAAAAGGATTCAAGAACATATTGATATTAGAAAGGAGAGGGAAATGGAAAAAGAAACTGAGATCAGGCAAGCTCAAATTAGGGCTGATCAGCTGAGAAGGCAACTGTTAACCTTGGAAGCTATAAATGTTGTTAGAGCCCCCAAAAAGGTTGATGAACAACCTATTATCCAGCCCACTATCAAGGTTAGGAGACCTCAGGATAAAGGAAAGCAGGTCTCAGTAGGGATCCAAATAAATGAACCTGTTAGTTAAAAAACCCCTTTAGATCAATTGTCCAAATTGGATAGTGATGCAGAGAGAACTAAAAGGGAAAACAAGATTATAGCCAAGGAGTTAGAGAAAGCAGAAATCGAGGCCACCACTTTAGAAATGAAAAAGAAAGTTGATTTTCTTAGATAAACTTCTAGCCCTTCAAATATAACTAGCCCTGTGATAACATCTAATGGTAACATTGGGGTTTCTGCTACTCAAGCTGCCACTATCACACTAGGAACTTCGCAAATGTTGCTAATGCAACAAGTAACAAGGCTTTTGCTTCTCAAATTAAAGGGTCACTACAAAGGGGACCAGTTTATGTTGAAAGGTATAGACAAATTCTCTTTAACAACATTGTTGGTTATCCTAATTTGATTCCTGCAAAGATTAGAGAAAAGTTACCTAAATTCACTAGTAACAATGTTGTTACTTGTGAAGAGCATCTAAATAAATTTATTGACATGATTGATGATTATGAAATAGAATATGAAGATGTAATCATGAAATTATTTGTTTAGTCTTTGACTGAAGATGCAAGGGATTGGTTTAGAGGGCTTCCTTATGACTGTATTGGTTCTTGGGATGATTTTATCAATTGTTTTAAAGATTAGTATGATGATAAAACTAATGAGGGTTTCATGTTGAATGAATTCAACAATATAAAGAAAAATCAAAATCAGGAAGTCCTAGAATTCAATGTTAGATTTCAAAAGGCAATGCACAAACTCTTCCAAGTTATGAGATTAGATGAGAAGGTGTGCTTGGAAACATATTTGAATGCTTTTGATGCCAAAATGGGATACTTACTCAAAGAAAAATACCATAGGACTATTAGGGAAGATCAAATATTTGCTATAAATATTGAGAGCAATAGGAGAGTTTTTGGCAAACTAGGGAGAAGAGAAGACCCTAAACCCCCTGGGTTTGGAAAGAAAGAAGCAGACAAACCTGCCAATGCAAAGCCTAGGGAGGATGATAACCTCAAACAAATCCTAAATGCCTTAAAGGATTTGAAGCCCAATGAGAATAAAAATAAGTTTTAGGGAAATGATAGGCCTCCTCCAAATAATTTCAATAGGCAACCTAGGTTGCAAAACTACCCTTACCATACACAATGGAAGGATGGGAAGCCTACTGTGCCAGAAAGGAAGGACTTAAAGCCAAATGATAAGACCCCTAATCCTTTACAAAAATATTCGGTCAACATGACTAATGAGGTTCCATGGTGCACAACATGCCAATCCCCACATGACCTTGATTATTGTCTAATTTCTCAAAGTGTACCTGAAAATGAAGAACAGGGTGAGGATGAAGATGAATCATATGACGACAGAGGTTGTGGAATGAATTTTTCCAAATTTTTTGAAGAAGTTGACTCTGAGGAGGAAAATGAAAACCAGGATGTGGATAATTCTCAGAGCAGAGGAGAAGCTTACCATCAGCAGGTCTTTTCTGATGAGGAAGAGGAGGAAGTCAATGACATAAATAGAAACTCCAAGAGGGTTGAAGAACCTGTTACATTAAGAAGACCTTCTGATGAAGAGATAGCCCAAATAACTATTGATATGGTGACATAGGCTAGAAGTAATTATGTCCTTAGAAATAGAACTATTGGAAATACAGATGGTAAACCGACAAGTGTATTTATTAAGAGAAATAAAGAAGACATAAAATAGTTTGCTGTAAAAAATAAGGCTATTGAAGATGCTAAGAATTTTAAGTTAAAGGGTATTGAAAAGCCAAGTGAGCCAGTCAATGTGCTCAAAATCAAGGCCAAAGCTCCAATTCCCCAACATGAAAATAGATCAAAGGGGGAAAACAAATTGGGTGCAACAACACAGTCCAAGAATAATGCTATCCCACAAAGTAGGTTGGACTTGTCTGTTCTAAATTATGCACCTATTGCCATGAACCAGTTATTATCCTAGATCATAGTTAAAGTTTCTTTGATGGAAATGATGAGGATAAGAGAACACAAAGAGAAGGCCCTCACATGGATAAGTGGTGTTCAAGTCACAAATGTCCAAGAACCAATAAGTACTAAGATGAAGGGTCAAATTCCAATTAAAAAGAAAGTCACAGAAGAAATTATTTCAAAAATACCTCACATCTACTTGGATACTAATGTTGTGAATACTTCTATGGGAACTGTTGACCCTTTCTTCTTGACATTAGTCATAAATGATAAGATGTTAAAAAATTGCATGATTGACTCTAGAGCTTCAAATACTGTCTGTATGCACCCTAAAATGGTCGCCTAGACTTTGGGCCCCATTTATTCAATTTGTCAAATATCAATTTTCTGAATCAATGTTTTGCAATATTCAAATCAATTTCCTTGATCAAATCATAACTATTTCAATCATTTCAATAATCTCCTAAGGTTTAATCATGTCATCAATAATTTTATTTAATTAAAAGAAATAAATCCCTTTTAAATAAATAAAATAATGTTATTTAATTGAAATTAATATTCCTTAAATGAAATGATGTTATTTAATTAAAATCCATTTTTAATTAAATGATTTTATCTTATTTAATTAATATTCATCTTTAAATTATATAATCTTATTTTATTTTATTAAAAGAGATATTATTCTTTTTAAATAAATAAAATATCTTCTCAAAAGATCTTTTGTGATGGAAAAGGAAATAAATCAAATAAAAATAAAACAAAAATCCTTTTCTTGATTCTTTCAATAAATTTTATTTAATTAAAAGAAATATTCTCTCTTAAATAAATAAAATAACCTTATTTAATTGAAAGAGATATCTTTTAAATGAAATAAAATCTTTTTTAATTAAATGATTTTATCTTATTTAGAATAATATCTCTCTTTTAATTAAATAATTTTATCTTATTTAATTAATAGAGAATCATTCTTTTAAATAAATAAAAAATCCTCTTAAAGCTCTTTTGTGATGAAAAAGGGAAATAAAAATAAATAAAATAAAGAAAATCCCTTTTCTCTCCACACTTTCTAAAAACTGAGCTTTATTTCCTCTTTTTGGATTTATCCCACATTGCTCTTGGATTTGCATTCAATTCCTCAAATTCTCATATAAGGAGCCCTCTCCTTCTCAATTAGGATCCTAGAATTTTCATGTTATTGTTATGCTGCAGGTTTGGAGAGCAATTTTGGAAGAAGCTTTTGAGCACATTTGGAGCTTGGATATTTGAGACTTCTTTCTTCTTGTCTTCTTCTCTCATGCCTCATGGCAATCCATAGTTTAGATTAATATTGCATTCACATAATAGTTTAAATTTATGTTTCCTTTCATTGTTCTAGCTTAATCCACATAGCATAATTAGCAAGAACTTGTAATACTTTCATCTCAATAGAGTAGTTTATTTCTTGCATGTCAATCATCTAGATTAGTTTCATTTACATGCAATAACTTGAAGATCAATGGAGATTAGCACTCTTGCTTCTCATCCTTGAATCTCTCGTTTCTTGGTGTACTTGCATGGGTTTAACAAGGTTAATCTAAGGGCCTCATAATACAACCCCTGCACTCCACGAATAGAGAGCTGTGAATCGATATTTGAGAACTCATTATTGAGTCTTCTTGAATGCAAGGATTCACAGAAGTGTGACCATTTTCTATCACACATTTTTGGCGCCCACCGTGGGGCAGAAAAGATCAATTTCTGGCCTCATTCTTGATTGTTTTTCAATTTTAGCATTGGTTCCAGGTCTTGTACGGTCATTTACAGCTTTGAAACCCTATAATATAATAATGGATGGATAGTGTGATGAATCTTCTTTCTCATATTTTTTGTTTGGTTCATTTTTATAAAAAAATGAATAAATTATGATCATTTTGGTGAAAGTGGGTATTTGCAGATTTGAGATTCTCTGAATATAGTCAGATTGAAACATCTGGTACGGACAAATTATAAAGAATCAGGAACTCTAAAAATATTTTTTAGAAAGATAAATGAATTAGCTTTCATTTCCTTTTGGTTTGAGTCATTTTTATTTAGATTTGTGAAAGTTATGGGCATTTTAGTGAAAACTGGTTTTTAACAATCTGTATTGGAGTTGCAGGTAATGATTTATTCTTAGAAAATGATTTATGAATGGGAAAAATAAATGGCTTACATATTTGGAAACTAGATTCATTAATAGTTTCTATGAAACTGGTTTGGTTTCATTTGGATTCTTTTTGAGAAAGATATGTGATTCCCTAGGCAGGGTTTGGTGTTTTAAATCTGATTTATGACAGAAAAATTGCAGTCTGAAAAGATTATTGGTTGAGGAACCAAATGGAATCATAAGACCTTTTAATTTTTGGAAATGGTAGTTCTTGATGTTGGCTAAAAACTTCATTCTTTCCAGAAATTTTAATATTGTGATTTTATGGGTCAAATAAATCAATCTTTAAAGACTGTCTTGAAGACAGCAATGTTAAATCAAACTCCTAACAATTGATTTTCATATCTAACCATCTTAGGGTTTTTTTTCGGATGTGTGCTAAATTCTGGATTGTATATCTTTGGACCTAAGGTGAGTTACTACAATCTCTATAACACTTGGTTTGGGATTAAAAATGAACCTCTCATGTGTTTGGCTTGAGTGTTACACGCTTTCATAGAACACATTTTCTTTTATGCTCTTAATGGAAAATAAACAAACATAGATTTGCTTTCATAGAAGTTTGTGTTTAAGTGCATGCGTGTCTTTTAAACATTAAGTAATTCTTGGTTTCAAATATCAAAATAGTCTTATTGATTAGCAGTCTTAGATTACTTGTGATTGATCTAGATTGCTATTTTGGGTTATTGGACTCGCTAATCCGCCGGCCCCTCATTTCCACCCTGTGGTTGCAATCTCAGCGCCACATTAAAGGGGAGGGGTCTATAGGAAATAAGCGTTAATTGTTCCACTAGGCAACCCTTCTGTGCTTTCTGGAACTCACTTGTTTTCTAGGTTGTGGACTCGTTTGTAGCTTGTGTGAGGTGTTAAGTGTTCCACCTTGTGGACTCACCTCATCTTTGCTCTAAGCGTTAAGTGTTCCACCTTTAGTGCTTTTCAATACTTTTTGATAGAGAATTACTTACTTTTTCATTTTTAGAAGGTCTGCTTGGGGATTTCATCACCTCAAGGGACGACCTTAACTCCCGTGTTCCGGCGGAGTATAAATATCGGGAGGTGAATCCAAAGACACCTCTCTTGGGAATGAGTTAGATTTCGCTCTTGGCTAAGCCTCAAAGAAATTTATACCTTTGAGAAGTGAAGGAGGAGATTTGGGTTACCATCTCCCCCCGGCTATGTGATTTTTGATTCTTCTCATCTATGGATTTGGGCCTCACGTACCTTGTGTATATCGAGGATGCCCTTTAGAAAAGCCATGTATATCCTTCTAGACAGCTTGCTAGGATGTTGTTGTGTTCTATGTGCCTGCTAAAACATTTTCAAGAACATACACAAGTAGAATCTATAAGGAGTAGCATACTAAGTCACTTGATTGTTCGTGTGCAAGGTTGCTTTGCCCCTTGTTCATTGTTTGAAGATAATTGCTTTCTTGAACTCCTTGATTGCTGTCTTATGTGCCTGATCAATGATAAAAATCTATTGATGTACTTGATCTTTTAAAATGAACACAAAACCTAAGTTCCTGAGTTGAAGCACCAACCTTTTTTATAGCTTGCTCGATCTTCTACCCTGTTGTCACCTTGGGAATAATTGTCAAGTTAGAGGACTATTCTTGTTGAGAAAGAACATCTCTAGAATTGTTAGCTACATTCTTGGAGAATTTTAGTGCTCTTTTGTCCAAACCATTGCCATCAAATTAAATTTCAATTATATTTTGGCCTAGTCCAACCTCCTGATTCAAAAGTGCAAGGGTAGTCACCCTTTGATTTGAGGCACCTCTTTGACAGTGTTGGTAATGCCTTTCACAATTTCTATCTTACCATCTCTCTTTGGACATTAGAGAACTTTGATTATCCTAATTTGGTGTTGACATTTTGTGAGGCCATTTTATCACCAAGCGTCTTCAATTCTCAGTCTTCCTTGGTCAGTCTAGGTCAGATCTTAGGTGCTGTCATGTTGCTCAACATCCACATGAATGTTAATGGTATCAATTACACAAGATGACTCTTGGTCTTCTTCTTTCTTCCATTCTTCCCATGTTTTTCTTCTAAAGTCTTCTCTTCACATGGGATATTCTTCTCGTCTTCTTGATTCTTTTCCTCTCACTATCTAGTCTATTTTCTTCTATTTCATCTCTTCTGTCGCTTCCATGCTTGATTCTTCTTCTTCTAGAGCCATGAATTACAAATATCTTGATATGGAACCTCTTTTGAACATGGATGATCTTGAACTCATTTCTCAATTCGAAGAGTTTTGTTCCTCTAATAGTTGTTCTAAATATGGCAAAGGTGATAAACTTAAGATAAAAAGAAAAGAAAAAAAGAATAAGAGTTCTGATGGCGAAAACCACTATGTGGCGGTGTCAGAACCAAAAAAAGTAACAAATAAAGACGTATCCAAAGGTGAAAACCTCTCTGAGGCACCTACGGATGAGGTACTTGATAGTCTCCCAAGCTATTTTCAGGATAGATCATCAGTATTGGTTGAACCTACAGAAGCTATTAATTTGGGTACAGAAGCGGCTCCAAAAATTGTACACTTGGCTAAATCTTTATCCCCTCAAGAAAAGAAAGCCTACACTGAGTTCCTCCAAAAGAAGAAAATTAATTTTGCATGGATATATTCAGACATGCCAGGGTTGGACACTAATCTCATTATGCATCATTTGTCCATAGCTCCAGGTGTGAAACCTATCAAACAAAAGCTGCGAAAAATGCACCCTCATATCGCTCTTTTAGTGAAAGCTGAATTAGAAAAGCTCCTTGGTGCAGGATTCATTAGAGCCATCGACTATGCTGACTGGATTTCCAACATTGTACCTATTTCCAAACATGATAAATCCATTCGAATCTGCACAAATTTTAGAGATCTTAACAGAGCATGCCCAAAGGATGATTTTCCACTTCCTAATATAGACATGATAGTGGACATGACGGCAGGCTATGAGATCTATTCCTTGATGGATGGTTTTTCTGGGTATAATCAAATCAAGATTGCTCCTGAGGATCAAGAAAAGACTGCATTCACATGCGCATGGGGTACTTATTGTTGGAATGTCATGCCCTTTGGATTGAAAAATGCAGGAGCTACTTACCAAAGAGCTATGACAACCATCTTCCATGACATGATGCATAAGAATATGGAAGATTATGTGGATGACACCCTCGCTAAGTCTAAGAAAAGAGGAACACATTTGGCTGATTTAGAAGTAATTCTAGATCGCATGGAACAATTTCAACTAAGATTAAACCCAAAAAAGTGTGCATTCGGTGTTACTTCTGGAAAATTACTGGGATTCATCATTTCAGCCAAAGGGATAGAAGTGGACCCCGAAAAGGTCCAAGCCATTATAGACATGCCACCTCCCAAAAATATCAGTCAAATGAGGAGTCTTCAAGGACGCCTTCAATCCATAAGGAGGTTTATTTCACAATTGGCAGATAGAGCACAACCCTTTAACAAAAACTTGCATAAAGGTGTTCAATGTGTCTGGAATGAGGATTGCCAGAAAAGCATGGATCAAATTAAGGAATACTTGGCAAGTCCTCCCATTTTAATGCCTCCCATTCTAGGAAAACCTCTTATTTTGTATGTATCAGCTACTGAGTCTTCACTGGGGGCATTGTTGGCTTAATTAGATGGACAAGGGAAAGAAAGGGCCATATATTATATTAGCCGCACTCTTGTTGCTTATGAGGTCAATTATACTAGTATTGAAAAAGCTTGCCTTGCAGTAGTATTTGCTTCTCAAAAATTGCGACACTATATGCTTGCGCACACCATACACCTCATAGCAAAAATTGATCCTCTCAAATACTTGCTCGGTAAAGCTGCTCTCACAGGTAGACTTGCTAAATGGATGATGATTCTTTCTGAATTTGACATAGAGTATATTGAGCGCAAGGCAATCAAAGGCCAGGCTATTGCAGATCAACTGGCTAATTTCCCAATTCAAGATAATATGCCTATTCAAGTCAATTTCCCAGATGAACATATTATGTACCTGACTGAGAGATCCTGGAAATTGTTCTTTGATGGTTCCTACATGCAAAATGGTTCTGGAGCTGGTGTGTTGTTTATCTCTCCACATGGGTACACTATTCCCAAATCTTACAAGTTACTCTTCCCATGCACAAACAACATAGCCGAGTATGAGGCTTTAACAAATGGACTAAAAATGGCTATAGAGTGGAATATCACAGAACTACATATCTATGGGGATTCTCAGTTGATCATTAATCAAGTCAATGAGCAATATCAAACAAAAGATGACAAGTTGATACCTTACAAAAAAATGGTTGATTCATTAAGACGGTATTTTACTTTTGTCACTTTTCAGCAAATCCCTAGGGCTGAGAACAAAGCAGCTGACGCTATGGCCACCCTTGCTTCACTTCTTCAGTTGGAGGAACATGAGTCCAGATATGAATTCCTGGTGGAAGAGCTACGTCATCCCATATTTGACTCACCCGAAAACCATGTCATTTGCACCCTTGTCAATCATGAATCCTCCCGCTATGGTGCTATTTACTCATATCTCCGTGATGGCATCATCCCTGACACATTTAACCGATCTGAAAGAAGAAACCTTGTCCGTAATGCCTCTCGCCATTCCCTTATCTCTGGTGATTTGTATAGGAGGGGTCTAGATGGGACACTTCTTAGGTGCTTAGAAAAGGAGGAATCTGATCAAGCGCTAGTTGACATCCATGAGGGCATATGTGGGGGACATTCTAATGGTCTTTCCATGGCTCGAAGGTTGCTTAGGGCGGGGTACTATTGGCCTACGATGCAGATAGATGCAGTAGCTTTTGCCAAGTCTTGTGAAAAATGCCAAAAACATGGACACCTGATACATGCTCCAGGTAGGGAGCTAATTCCTTCTATATCTCACTGGCCATTCCAGCGATGGGCCTTTGACCTTGTTGGGCAGATTCATCCCAACTCATCAGGTGGCCATAAGTTCATTATCACTGCTACTGACTACTTCACAAAATGGGTAGAGGCTGTTCCACTTTCTGTTGCCTCAGGCAAGACAATATCTTTATTCATTTTAAACCATATCATCTGTCGATATAGAGTACCATCTGAGATCATCACTGATAATGGAGGTCAGTTCAAAAATAAGGACCTCACCCAACTCTGCCAAAGATTTAAGATAAAGCAACATTGGTCCTCCATTTACTTCCCATAAGGAAATGGTCAGGCAGAGGCTTCAAATAAAACCATTCTCAAGATTTTACACAGAGTAGTTCATAAGAATGGTAGAGACTGGCACCTACAGATAAACCCGGCCTTGTGGGCCTATAGAACGAGTATTCGTACTCCAACTGGGGCTACTCCTTTTGCCCTCACATACGGCGCTGAAGCAGTGTTACCTTTAGAGGTTGAGATTCCGTCACTTAGAGTCTCTCTCAAAGGTCTAGTTACAGATGAAGACTATCGCGCCATGAGATTACAAGAATTGGAACTTCTGGATGAAAAGCGTAAAGCATCATTTGATCATATGAGGGTCTACCAAAAGCGGATGTCCAAGGCATTCAACAAAAAGGTTCGCCCTAGAGAATTCAAAGTAGGCGATCTTGTCCTACGAGAGAATCCTAAGAACCAACAAAATAGAGAACAAAAGGGAAAATTTGAACCTAATTGGCTTGGACCCTACATTATCACAGCAGTTTTTGGTACAGGTGCCTATCTACTATCTACTGAAAAGGGGGAGCAGCTCCCTGAGCCTATCAATGTTTTGCACCTGAAGAAGTTCTATCCTTGATGCCTGTTCTATCTGGGGACATCTTTTGTACATACTTATTGATCCTGAAAAAATTCCAAAAAAAAAAATTCATATATGATGCTGAAAAAATTCTAAAAATAAAAAAATGTCCTGAAAAAATTATCATCTTAGTGAAAACCTAGCAATAGGTGCTTTGATGTATCTCAAAAAAAAATTATATATTCCAAAAATACCAAAAAAATAAAAAATTCAAAAAAAAAAATAAAAAAATAGAAAAAGTGCCTTGGTGAAAACCTGGAAACAGGCACCTTGGTAGCAAAAATACAAAAAAAAAAAATTTAAAAAAATAAAAAAATAAAAAATAAAAAATTATAAAAAGTCCTGAAAAATTTCTTCCAAGTGGTGAAAACCTGGAAACGGGCACTACTTGAGGCCTTTGCACCCCTATTTCTTAACATGCGTCCTTGACACTTAGCCTTTCTCCATCATGCCTCGTCCTTGTTGCCTTGATTTGGAATTGGTCTTTGTCTTTGTCTAGGGGGCATCACTGTGTTATCTGTGGTCTCTTGGATATGCTTGTCTTTAGGACACCTCGCAAAGGGTGTTTTTCAACACCACCCCAACTGTGTTTTTCAACACAACTCCTGACATCGAGTGTTTTTCAACGCTTATCAGTTTGGTCTTATCCAGTTTGGTCATGTGATCTTACCAGCTAGCAAGCATTCGATCCTTATCCTCGGAACTCAGTATCAGTTTACACACTTAAATTTTTAAATGCAACACTTAATGCTTGAGATATGTCATGAAATTTTCTTTGGGTGCTGACTGTTATTGATTTTCGTTGAGTGCCTTTGTCTAATAAGTCTCTCCATGATGCATAGCTAGAGGACTTGGGGCATGGGGCACATTTTTATTTGCTTTCTGCTTGTGGGTGTGTTCTTGACTATCTTGAGTGTCTCTTGTTGTCTCCTTGACACACTTCGGAGATTTAAGACATCATCCTTGACTGTTTTTGCACAACCGTTCTCATGGTCATCCCGGCATTTATGCCTTCATGCGAGCATGGTTTTGCTACATTAAATTGGGTAAGCTAACATTGCAGTCATCTTGACCTTTATGTCTTTGATGCTCATGTTAGAATCTTTCCACATTCCTGATATAAATCACATTCATATCTTCATAGTTGCGTTTGTGACTAGTGTTGATTGTGTGATCGTCCGATGTCCGGTAATAATGGCCCTATGATGAAAATAAGTTCTTTTACATTCTCTAATGAATGATGAACACAACCAAACCTATGTTACCCTATTGCAAGTACACCTTTGCATTTTCATATAGCTTGCATTATTTAGGCTTCATGTTAAATTTGCAATTTTAGGCTACATTATGAGTTTGAGAGGGTTTCCTTCATCTTTCTTGTGGACTTTCAGTCAACTATGATCACATTCTTCATTTCCTTATCTTCTTTCGTGATCTGAATCGAAATTCCCAATCTTAAACAGTTGATTGATTTTGATGCATCCTCTTTCTCAAGGCAATTTCTCTTTCTTTTCTCCATTTCTTTCCATTTCGTCCAAACTTCTATCTTCCATTCGCCTTCACCCCACTTCTTGTCTTCTAATCCAACCTACGGGCATAATTTTCTTGCTGATCTACCTTGGTTCTATGATTCTTATATTTTACATTTTACATCAAGAACCTTATCTTTAGTTCGATTTGATCCAATTTATCAATTTACTGTTTCTCCTCTATCTCATTTCGATTTTGATCACGAGGAGGCAATACCTACCAAACTTCAATGCTTGATTCAGCTTTATCAAATTTATCGATTGCTTCTCTTGGGGCAACCTTGCTTGAGATTCTTATCTCTTATTTGAGACTTGACAATTACCTATTCACAAGTGTTGGCCTTGTCTTTTTCAATCTGTTTATCTATGTCCTGATGTGTTCCCATCCGTCGAACACACATCTGGGTTGTTTTGTGATCCCAAATCGATCTCACACTTCAATTCCATTCTTTGACTGCATGTGATCCCGAGTCGACCTCACATTAGTCAAAGAGGGGCAAATGTATGCACCCTAAAATGGTCGCCTAGACTTTGGGCCCCATTTATTCAATTTGTCAAATATCAATTTTCTGAATCAATGTTTTGCAATATTCAAATCAATTTCCTTGATCAAATCATAACTATTTCAATCATTTCAATAATCTCCTAAGGTTTAATCATGTCATCAATAATTTTATTTAATTAAAAGAAATAAATCCCTTTTAAATAAATAAAATAATGTTATTTAATTGAAATTAATATTCCTTAAATGAAATGATGTTATTTAATTAAAATCCATTTTTAATTAAATGATTTTATCTTATTTAATTAATATTCATCTTTAAATTATATAATCTTATTTTATTTTATTAAAAGAGATATTATTCTTTTTAAATAAATAAAATATCTTCTCAAAAGATCTTTTGTGATGGAAAAGGAAATAAATCAAATAAAAATAAAACAAAAATCCTTTTCTTGATTCTTTCAATAAATTTTATTTAATTAAAAGAAATATTCTCTCTTAAATAAATAAAATAACCTTATTTAATTGAAAGAGATATCTTTTAAATGAAATAAAATCTTTTTTAATTAAATGATTTTATCTTATTTAGAATAATATCTCTCTTTTAATTAAATAATTTTATCTTATTTAATTAATAGAGAATCATTCTTTTAAATAAATAAAAAATCCTCTTAAAGCTCTTTTGTGATGAAAAAGGGAAATAAAAATAAATAAAATAAAGAAAATCCCTTTTCTCTCCACACTTTCTAAAAACTGAGCTTTATTTCCTCTTTTTGGATTTATCCCACATTGCTCTTGGATTTGCATTCAATTCCTCAAATTCTCATATAAGGAGCCCTCTCCTTCTCAATTAGGATCCTAGAATTTTCATGTTATTGTTATGCTGCAGGTTTGGAGAGCAATTTTGGAAGAAGCTTTTGAGCACATTTGGAGCTTGGATATTTGAGACTTCTTTCTTCTTGTCTTCTTCTCTCATGCCTCATGGCAATCCATAGTTTAGATTAATATTGCATTCACATAATAGTTTAAATTTATGTTTCCTTTCATTGTTCTAGCTTAATCCACATAGCATAATTAGCAAGAACTTGTAATACTTTCATCTCAATAGAGTAGTTTATTTCTTGCATGTCAATCATCTAGATTAGTTTCATTTACATGCAATAACTTGAAGATCAATGGAGATTAGCACTCTTGCTTCTCATCCTTGAATCTCTCGTTTCTTGGTGTACTTGCATGGGTTTAACAAGGTTAATCTAAGGGCCTCATAATACAACCCCTGCACTCCACGAATAGAGAGCTGTGAATCGATATTTGAGAACTCATTATTGAGTCTTCTTGAATGCAAGGATTCACAGAAGTGTGACCATTTTCTATCACACATGCTTGTTGAAATCATGAGGTCAATGGGATTGCAAGTTGATACTCCCCATGGGAGATACCAGGCTATGAATTCCAGGGAAGTACCAACAACTAGAACAAGCAAAGCCCTACCCTATAGGCTTGCTGCTTGTCTAGAGAAACAACTAACTATGAGTGTTTTAGTTGTGGACATACCTTCGCAATATGGAATGTTGTTATCAAGAAAATGGAGTGCAACAATGGGTGGTAGCATCCAATGTGACTTATCGTATGCCACATTTAACATCACTGGTGAGAGTATTAAAGTATTCAGGGAAGTTAGAACCCCTCATATGATTGAGGAAGAAACTAATGATAATAACATGAATTGTTTCTTAGATATTGATATAAACTCCTTTCAAGTACAAAGCAGTGAAAATGAGAATGAAGATGAACCTCCTCTCTTAGCTAAAGAAGAAGGTAATGTTACAAGTAAAAATGACCTCTGGATGATGTATTTTGATGGTGCAAGCTCTAAAGAGGGATCTGGCGCAGGTGTGCTATTAATTTCCCCTACTAAAAAAACTTTTAAGTTCTCCTTCACCCTGCTATTTAATTGTACAAATAATACTATAGAATATGAGGCTCTACTGATAGGATTAAGGTTAGCCTCAAAACATAAGATCAATAATCTTAGAGTTATTGGAGATTCAAAATTGGTTGTATCTTAGGTAAGATCCAAATATGCATCAAGAAATAAGAGATTAAAACAATATAGGAATATTGTTTGGGATGAGATAGAACATTTTGATGCTTTCTGTATTGATTGGATGGATAGACGTCATAATAGAATGGCAGAATTGCTAGCTAACATTGCTTTAAGGCCAAAGGATATTACTTTTGTAGGAATATCTAAGATTGAGGTTCAAACTAGGCCATCCATACCAGACAATTTTGAGAACTGGCAGGTTTTTTATGATGACTTAGATATCTTAAGATTCTTGCATTATAATGCAAATTTTGGTGATAGGGAAATAAATTTTGCTGAATGTATTAAAACATCAGACAATGGGGATACTTTCCTTGGCAAAGAATTCTTGCAGCTTAAGTCCAATAGGGTCCCAAAGGGTTTGGTAGTGCTAGAAAGAGCATTTGATAATCATGATAGTACTTTTCAGACAAAACCTTTGAGTAAACCTAAAGGTGTGGAAGAGATAAACTTGGGAATAGGGGAAGCCCCCAAAAATGTGTATATGGGGGGAAGCCCGAATCCTAAATCATGACATGGGATAGAAAGGAACATAGTCTCATCAATTTTTACAGATGCTTTGTAGCTAGGTTAAGGAAATTATTTATTCTTGAGAACCCAAGAATCCCAACTGCCTTAAAAGAACTTGTTAGGCCAAAGCAGTTTCCCTAGGATCTTAAAATTATGCATAACTAGGGGGATTTTATTTTATACCCTATTTCTACTGTTATCAGATTGTATGGTTTCAAGGCAGCTCCTTTCATTCTACCATATCAAGTCCCTCTCAAGATTGGTATTGTAGAATTTATCAAACAACTAGGAGACATTGAAGAGAACACTCTATCAAGAAAGGGTAGAGAAACTTTGTTCCCAAACATTACAATTGCACATTAATTTTTAATCACAAAAGGGGGGTGGCTTCATATGAATCAATTTTTGGCACCATACCACATGGATTCTTCAATTGTTAGGACAACAGACCCAGAAGGGTTTTACAATGAGATGTTCAAAATAAAGGTCAGGTGCTCTTTGATTAATCATGTTTTTAATTTCCCTGAAGATATTATCAGAAATATCCTTGATATACAAGAGCAAGAAATTAGAAAAGAAAAGTGGTTGGTGTAATCACCCAAAAATGGTCATCTAGACTATTAGCCCCTTTTGCTAAATCATCAATTGCTTATTCTTGATCAAATCCTAATTTTATCATTTATTCAATTTTATTCTATGGGCTAACCATTTTATCTTAAGTCTTTATTTAATTAAAAGGAATTTCCTCCTCTTTTATTAAATAAAAAAGTCCCCACTTTTCCTCTTATCATAAGTTGCACAAATAAAGCATTATTCCTATTTTATAAAAGGGGAAAAAGGCCTTTTTGTCTCATATGGGGCACAAAAGTCAACTCTTATTTTATCATTGGAGGAATCTTGTGCACATGGATTGTTCCTTCTTCAAGCTCCACCCTTGATTAAATCTTTTGCCTCTTAATCTCCATGGTCCATTCTTTCTCATTTCTTATAAAAGGAGAGCTCTCTTCTCATTTTAGCATCCATCTTTTGAATACTAACCTTATGCTATAGGATTTCTTGGAGACTTTAGAGCTTTTTGAAGACATTCTTGCATCCATCTTTCATTTCTTGCATCATAGCTTCATGTTTATGCTTTCCTAGATTAGCTTCATTTCTATGCTCTAGATTAGCTCACATAGATTAATTAGCTTGGATTGTAACACTTGCATCTTTCTTTTCATAGCTTAGCTTGCATTCTCATTTCTATCATACTTGCATTCCATTCTCATCTTGATTCTTGAGGATATTGGCATTCTTGCCCTTGTCTCCATTGAATATCCCATTGCATGGTTTATTAGCAAGGTCATAGGCTTAATAACTCTAGCTGAGAGCACTCTTAATATCCTTGCACTCCATGCCTAGGGAGCTCTAGGTCATTTTTCAAGGTTTCCCATTCATGGATTCCCTTGGAAGTAAAGACTTAAAGAAGTGCACATTTTAGTGTGTACATTTTTGGTACCCACCGTGGGGCAGAACAGCTTCATTTTGTCCTTCTTTCTATGCATTTTCACACTTTATTTTTGTCATTTTTAGCTAGTTGTTTTTGGCTCTCTATTTTTTTACAGATTATCATGTGACAATCTGCTAGTATCATGTGATACTTCATTCTATATCTGTGCGATATTTTTCTAGTAAAAATATCGCGTGGCCTTGCAAGTTCTGTCTCTTAGTCATACATTTTTCTATCGCCCGAGCACAATGAGAAGTGTCACCCAGAAAGGAAATATCACACCAGTACACTAAAAAGTATCATATGATTCTTTTGGTGATTGAACTGTCACCCAGGTCTGGTAGTGACTGGTTTTGATCATTTCTTTGCAAATTTTGGCTTGATCATTTTGGTTTTTTGATTTGCTGTAGCTAGACAGTGGTTTATTTGTAGATTTTACTTACTTTTATTATGCTAACCCTTTGTGGGGCTAACAAGTTGTGCTTTTAGGCACCTCCATTGCTTGAAAAATTTTCTAAAAAAAAGATCACATGTCAAAGCTCCAAAGGCAAAAGGGCTACTAATTGTGTTTTGTAGGGCTGCCCAACGCCTAAAAATAAACAAGTGCTTGTTTTTTACTTTCCTTTTAAGTGCGCCATATACTAGTTGTTTCATTTCTTAGGCACTTAAGATCTTGTTGTAGGAATCTTTTGGTGGTAGGAGAGTATGCTCTTCACCCTTGTGGTGGAACAAAAATCTTGACCCATCTTTGGATTTTGAAAGCAAGAGGGTAATTGAACTCTTTGTTTGGTGTGTTTGGGAGAGATTTTTGAGCTAGGAGATTATGCTCTTCACCCTTGAGGTGAACCAAAAATCTTGACACTCAAAAGGTAATCCACTCTTTGTTTAGCATTAGGATCCTTTAGCGGGCCTGCTCTTGAGCAATCAAGAGGAATGACCCAAGTGGGGACAAGCTTATTGTCGGCTATTCTGACCCACTATAAACTCAAGACTATCAAGGACACAAAACCTTGGTAGACGTAGTACTTGTGTTTGAATGTGAGTACTTATGGGATTGTGAACATGAGGAAAATGTTGAGCAAGAATGCTTAAGGTACTCTTGTGGCCGCGAGGTCCATTACTTGCCGCAAGGTAAGGAGTCCCTTCGGGGAGCAAGGGGGGTATTACAAATGAAAGCCCTTACTAAGAACCATAGATAGAGGCCACCCTATTTTGCTGCTTAGCATCTTGGTGCAAGGATTGATCCTAGTGGACTAACCCGGATCACCCCAAGATTACTCACCATCTGTGTTCCTTTGGTTGTGTCATTGACACCTCCATGACAAAGCCAACATCTATTGTGGGCAACCACTTTGTGTGAGGCGATGGGACATCAAGTGTGGGCCAAGTTGCTAAGTATCGAGCCTTTTTCCTTCTAGGCTAGTAAGTGTTTGAAGTGTTCTCATTGTGATCTACTCATGCAAACATTCTTGAACATACAAACATCGCGGTAGTGCTCATAGAATTTTTCATTTTGATATCACAATTGCTTGTCTTGGAAAGGTTACTTTTGCTCTTGCACAAGTGTTTGATGACATGTTTGATCACCTATTGGTTGCAAACCTACCTAAATATTGCTATCATTGTGTTTGAAATCAACAAATCACCCATTAGATTGCTAAATTGACAAAATCACCTTCAAAAATAGAGACTTTTTACACTCACTGGTCAAGAGTCGTATGACACTTAAAACTAATCGCACACCGTTTCAAGATTTATCGTGTGATATTTTGTTGCTGATTTTTCATCACCCTGCTTGCCTGGATTCTATCGCACACGCTTCCTGGAAAGTATCGCCCAACCTGTGTCAAAAATATCACCTGGTCAAATTCTATCACCCCAGTACTTTGAAAACTATCGATCAAAATCCCTTTGTTGTCTCACTGCTGCCAAAATTGAAATTTAGTTTGTTGAGTGTCTTTTCCTATTCTTAGTCGAACCTAGTCTGTTATCTACATGTTTAAGTCTATTCTAGACTGATAAAATGAGTTAAAACT
This sequence comes from Chamaecyparis obtusa, assembly GCA_027943335.1. Taxonomy (NCBI): domain Eukaryota; kingdom Viridiplantae; phylum Streptophyta; class Pinopsida; order Cupressales; family Cupressaceae; genus Chamaecyparis; species Chamaecyparis obtusa. The sequence continues at coordinate 1,105,995 of BSBK01000367.1, forward strand.
ATTGGATTTGAGCTTCTCAAATGCTACTTTTGATCACTTGTCACATTACGGTTACCTCTCTAGCTACTTGCTAATCGAGCTTCTTGCTCATATCTTAGCTTGAGTCAATTGATTGCTGTAAGTTCTTGAGCACTTTTGACTAGCCATCTTTATTGTTCTATCTTGACAAGTGATCTTCTTTGGCTTTTCTTATCTCAATATCTGAAAAACTTTGTCTCATTCTATTAGTTAACCAACATTCCTTTTTCATGCCAGTTTCAATTCGGTCTCAATTCGAGCAAGGGAGTCACCCTCCATTCAACTATACGTAGTTACCCTCACCTACAAGATGCTCATGAGTGCCAGTTAGCAATGACAGTTCTATTCCTAACCAATCCAAGGATTCTAAAGTCACCCGTGGTACAAAGGAGGCTTCCTTTTTTCCGCATTCAAGACCTTCAAAAGCATAGATAGTGTCTCACTCACTCTGACTGAACAAGAAAAGTTCCACCATTTGCAAGAACATTTTGAGCATAAGGACAACCAAGTGCATTTAAACAAAATGGATGCTACTGGGCACATGGCTATGAAGGGGATGTCTCAAGAACAACCTGAGATTAGTGGTTATGAATATAGACCCCCTCCTTTTGGTACTATTGGCAACTATGGCAACAACACGCCACCAAGATCTCCTCCAAGATGGACTTTTTCTGCTCCTTCTTCACCTCCTAGATGCCTCCCTCTTAGCATGAGGAAGAAGCCAATGATGAGGTTTCTAGTGAAGAGCTTATGAGATTTGAACAAGATGAAGCCTCCCAACGTATAATGCTTAAACTTTTAGAATGAAATGGAGATCAATACTTCAAATACATGACTTCTAGGGGATACAAGCTCCCTCCTGGCTATGATGTATGCCAGATCATTCAAGAAAGAGTACCAACTAAATTGGAAATCCTTAGAGATGAATTGCAATGAAAAAATCAATGTCTTGCTCAACTTGCAATAGAAAAAGAACCTCCAAAGATTTCTTTCGTAGAATCTATTTGTGCTCTTCCTTTTGATAGGAGTCTATACATGGTCCCATTTCCTAGGGATATTGAGGTTCCCAAATACAACAATTATGATGGAAACAGTGACCTCCATGACCATGTGCATCACTTTTATAGTCTTAGCATGGATTTCCTTCATGAAGACACATTTCTTCTGTGATTGTTCCCTAGAAGTTTAAGAGGACAAGCTCTAGAATGGTTTGCAAAGTTGACACCACCTCTTAAAACTTTTGATGAGTTGGCTAGGCACTTCACCTAGCATTATTCATACAACATCCAATAGCCTATCACCATGATAGATCTCAGTGCTCTAAAGCAAAATCAAGGTGAGCCATTTGCCACTTACTTACAATGTTGGAGATCATTGTATTCTCGATATCCTCGACAGCTACCCGAAAGGGAAAAGATTGACATTTTCGTCAACACTCTTGTGCCAGAATTGTATTATGATCTAAGGAAACAACTATTCTCCTCTTTCAAAGACATGGTTGAAAGTGCATATCAAATTGAGGATGTGGCCATAAGAAAGGGGATATTGTTATTAATAAAGATACTAGGGGAAATGGCAAGGACAAAAGCAAACCTTGGAATTAAAAAAAGTATGTTGTTAATGATGGTGTTGTGGATGTCCTAAAAGCCAAAGAGCCTACTTTCAACCTCTCTAATGCTATATACGCATCGAAACAACAAGAGGCTTCCAATGCTCATAGTGCTCCTAAGCCTTAGTATGCAAACAAGCCAAAGAAGTAATACCATCGACGGGTCTACACCAAGTTGGATAAACCATACAATGTGATTCTTAAGACTTTAGTTGCCAACAAGTATCTTACGCTTCTTGACAATTCTCATCCCTATGACCCACCGGTTAAGCCTGATTGGTGGAGAGAAGATCATTTTTGCCATTATCACAAAAATAAGGGACACAAGATAGACAATTATTTTAAGCTTAAAGATGCCATTCAAGATCTTATTGATGGAGGCACAGTTCTCATCGATGGCTTAGTTAAAAATTTTGATCACAAAGCTTTCAAGACTCCTCAACCTGAGTATGAGAAAGTAGAATCCTCTCAAGCCAATAAGAAGAATCATGATGTGAAGATCAACTATACATATACTCCCGACTCACCTGTGATCAACATGGTAGAGCCTATTGAGAGTATTCTTATTATGAGATCTCAAGATGATATTGATGCCAATCATGGTATGCCAAAGTTGGTCTTGCAAACACTAGATGATTCATCTTCCCGAAGTGAGACACTAAATGCTATTACTAGGGGGCAAGCCAAAATTGTCCTTAAAATTGCGCATGATCCCAAGAAAGCATCTTCTTCCAAACAAGTGGTTCCTTCAGTTTTGTCTAGCTATGACCTTGTGCACATATTACAATAGACACCCACTCAGATATCCATTTTTGAGTTGCTTGAGCTATCCCCTTTGCACAAAGAGATCCTTGAGAAAGCTCTTCGTACAGAAAATATTCCCAATGATATTGATCCAGATCAATTCCAGGCTATGGTCAACCACATCGCATCTCCCCACTACCTATCCTTTTCTACAGAAGATGACACATCTCTTAGTCACCCTCATAATCTAGCTTTACACATTGAAGTCCTAGTCTACCATACCCGAGTCTGTCGAGTCCTAATAGATAGTGGTGCTGGGTTAAATATTGTTTCTTTCCATGTGGTGCAATAGTTGGGATTGTCTAAATTGGTCGTAGATCCTAGGTGAAAGATTACCATAGAAGCATATGATGAAGTGGAAAGATCTTCCAAAGGTTTTATTGTGCTGCCTATCTGAGTGGGTCCTATCACAAAAGATGTTGTTTTCCAAGTGTTAGACATCCCACTCACATATAACATTCTTATGGGTCAACCTTGGATCCATGAAATGCAAGCTGTCCCTTCCACCTATCATTAGTGTGTCAAGTTTCCACACAATAGAGCTGAGATTGTGATTCTTGGGGACAATGCTATCGCTATCAATACTCTAACTGCTACTGAGATGTTTGTTCCTCACAACAAACCTTCTCATGATCATAATGCATCCCTTATTACTGCTAAGTAAAAATTAAAGATGATGAGTATTGGTATGGGGGAATATACATTAGACTCTATTGCTGCTATGCCTACTTCTCCTAAGTCCTATGTTAGACCTTTAGACAAGACAAAGCCTCCCGCTTCTACCATGATAGTTTTTGGTACATTTTCTCAATCATCCCTACCCTTAGAGGCCCAAAAAGAAGAACAAGTTGTTAGGGAGTGGATTTATAGAGAAGAGGAAGATAGTATGATAGTTGCTACTCCCATTTCTCCTAAACGCTATGGTAAAGGCTATAAATTTCTGCAACAAATGGGCTATCAAGGTCACGAACCTTTAAATAACAATGGGCATGCTCTAGTTGAACCTTTGAGTCATACTGATGGATGACCTTCTAAAGATACCATAGGTCTAGGATATGGTGTTGACAATGACATCCCTGAATGTTCTAGAAATACTCCCGTGCTTAGTGACTCAGATACAAACGTCAAGGAATCACCACTATGCACTATGGCCCAAATGGAAGACTATCTTCCTTCTACTTCACTTCTTTGGGGAGGAGAATGCATGCCTACTAATGATATAGCTGAAGCATCCACATCTAGAAATTTTGTGCCTAATGAGTCATTGAGCTTTGATAGACAGTGTAGAAATATTGCACGGTTGATGGAAAGAGGAGATCTCACATATAGTGACATGAGTACCTCTACTTCTAGGCATCCTAAGCCTTCTTGGTGCAAACATCCCAGCAGAAGTTCCATGACCGATTCAAATGAGTATGAATGGGACACTCTCTCAGATGGATCTTCCATAGTAGATATGGACATTGATGTGATTCATACCTATAGTGACCAACCCAACATAGTTGATGAGTCTCATGTAGGGTTTGACGAGTTCAATCCACATATTTCTTTACTGGACCACGCTGGTCCTTCCATGACAAATTTAGATCTTGATACTTTTGGAGCCTACCCTATAAGCTCGACTTCTCTTGCCACCAGAGATGATACCCCCCGCATCAATAACCTTGAACCTATCATTTCACTTTCCCTCATACACTCAGATCTCATAGATTGGTCCACCCAAGATCAAAGACCTATATTACCTTCCTTTCAAAATGATTATGAGATTACCTACTACCTCAATGCCATTGAACCTGTTACTTCTTCCACCAGTGAACCAACAAAAAACATGACTGAATAAGATATCAAGTACCTCAGTCATAAAATTAAAAGAAAAAAGCAATGGTTGGATGGTGAAAACCACATTGTGGTGGTGTCCGAACCTCAAAATAGTAAAAATAAAGATGTATCTAAGGGTGAAAACCTCACTGAGGCACCCGAGGATGAGGTACTTAGTAGTCTACTAAGCTATTTTCAAGAAAGGTCTTCAGTTATAATAGAGCCCACACAACCCATAAACTTAGGGACAAAAGAATCTCCTAAAATCATACATGTGGCTCAGTCCCTCTCATTAGAAGAAAAAGAATAATTTGCTACATTCTTTCAAGAGAAAAAGATCAATTTTGCATGGACATACTCAGACATGTCGGGTTTAGATACTGAGCTTATTATGCATCATCTCTCTATTGCTCTAGAGGTTAAACCTGTCAAACAAAAACTAAGAAAGATGCATCCCCATGTGGCATTACTGGTTAAGGCTGAACTTGAGAAGCTCCTAAAAGCCAATTTCATCAGAGCTATTGACTACGTTGAGTGGATTTCTAACATTGTCCCTATTTCTAAACATGACAAGTCCATTCGTGTATGCATTGATTTCCAAGACCTGAATAGAGCATGCCCTAAGGATGATTTTCCACTTCCAAACATCGACATGATAGTGGACATGATGATGGGCTATGAAATGTATTCCCTTATGGATGGCTTCTCAAGATATAACCAGATCAAGATCGCCCCTAAGGACCAAGAGAAGATAACCTTCACATGTGCATGGGGTACCTTTTGCTGGAATGTCATGCCGTTCGGGCTTAAAAATGCTGGTGCAACCTATCAAAGAGCCATGACTACCATCTTCCATGATATGATGCACAAAAATATGGAGGACCATGTTGATGACACACTTGCTAAATCACAACAAAGAAGCACTCATTTGTCTAATTTGAGTTTGATATTAGACCACATGGAACGATTCCAACTCAGATTAAATCCTAAAAAATGTGCTTTTGGTGTCACTTCTGGGAAACTGCTAGGGTAGATCATATCAGTAAAAAGAATAGAAGTAGACCCATAAAAGGTGCAAACTATCATGGAGATGCCACCTCCTCATAACATCAAACAATTAAGGAGTCTTCAAGGCCACCTCCAATCTATCAGGCAGTTCATTTCTTAGCTAGCTGACAGAGCTCAACCATTCAATTAGAATTTGCATAAAGGAGCTACTTGTATATGGAATGAGGAGTGTCAAAAGAACCTAGACCAGCTCAAGGATTACCTAGCATGACCTCCTATTCTTATGCCACCTATCCAAGGGAAACCCTTGATATTATACATTTCTGCTACAACAAATTCCTTAGGGGCTCTCCTTGCACAACATGATGATAAGGGAAAAGAATGAGCTATCTATTATATCAGTCGCACTCTGGTTGCTTATGAACTCAATTACACCAGTATTGAAAAGGCTTGTTTAGTTGTGGTGTTTTCATCTCAAAAACTCAGACATTACATGCTTCCACATACTACACAGCTGGTTGCCAAAATTGATCCTTTAAAATATCTCCTAAGTAAAGCTGCGCTTATCGGACGACTTGCCAAGTGGATGCTAATTCTTTCAAAATTTGACATTTAATATGTTGAGAGGAAAGCTATTAAAGGGAAAGAAATTGCAGATCAATTGGCTGAGTTTCCCATGATTGATAATGCTCCTCTCTAGATAGATTTCCCATATGCCTCAATCATGAATATCACAGGGCGTACATGGAAAATGTTTTTTGATGGTTCTCATACATAGAGTGGCGCTAGTGCTAGAATCCTATTTGTTACCCCTCATGGATACACCATTCCTAAATCCTATAAACTTATCTTTCCATGCACCAATAACATAGCTGAATATGAAGCTTTACTGAATGGTGTTAAGCTTGCCCTTGAATGGAGGATTTTTGAGTTGCATATTTTTGGAGATTCTCAGCTTGTCATAAACCAAGTAAATGATGATTACCAAACAAAGGATGACAAGATGATTCCCTACAAGAGGATGATAGACTCACTCAGGAATTATTTCATCTCTATTTCATTTCAAAAAATTCCTAGAGCTGAGAACACGGCTGCTGACACCATGGCTACTTTTGCATCTATTCTACAACTGGAAGAGCATGAATCACACTTTGAGTTCCTGGTGGAAGAATTGCGCTATCCTACCTATAATTCCCTTGATGATCATGTCATTTACACTGTGGTCAGTCACAACTCCTCCTGCTATGCCACCATCTTTTCCTATCTCTGCGATCAAGTTATCCTTGAAAATCTAACACGCAATGAGAAGCACCAGCTCATCTATAATGCCTCACACTTTACCCTCATCTCTGGTGACTTGTATAGGAAGAGTCTAGACAAAAATCTCCTTAGGTGTCTAGAAATAGAGGAGTCAGAAAAGGCACTAGTCGAAGTTCATGATGGCATATGTGGGTCACACTCTAATGGTCTTGCGCTTGCTCAAAAATTGATTAGGGATAGCTACTATTGGCCTACTATGCAAGCTGATGCCATTCGATATGCCAAGTCCTACAAAAAATGTCAACTACATGGGAATCTCATTCATGCTCCTAGACGTGAGCTCATTCCCTCTATTACTTACTGGCCATTTTAGTAATGGGCCTTTGACTTGGTAGGCAAGATTTGTCCTAGTTCTTCGAGTGGGCATAAGTTCATCATTACAGCTACTGAATATTTCACCAAATGGGTTGAAGCTATCCCACTATCTGTAGCTACCAACAAACATGTTGCCCTGTTTATTTTGAATCACATCATTTGCAGCTATGGTATTCCTTCCTCCATAGTCACGGATAATGGTGGCCAATTTAAGAACAAAGACCTAAAGCACTTGTGCAAAAATTTCAAAATCAAACAACATTGGTCTTTTGTTTACTACCCTCAAGGGAATGGCCAAGCTGAGGCCTCAAACAAGACATTACTAAAAATCCTCCATAAAATAGTACACAAATTAGGCAAGGATTGGCATCTGTATATCAATCCTATGCTATGGGCTTACAAAACTTCTATCTGCACTCCTATAGGTGCAACACCTTTTTCCTTGGTCTATGGTTCTGAGGCTGTCTTACCATTAGAGGTTGAAATAGCTTCACCAAGAGTCTCTCTCCATGATTTGATTACCGATGAAGACCAAAGGGCCATGAGAGTGCATGAGCTTACCATGTTGGAAGAATGCCACAAGGTCACTTTTGATCACATGCGCACTTATTAGAAGAGAATGTCTACTACTTACAATAAGAAAGTTCATCCTAGAGAGTTCCAAGTGGGTGAACTAGTTCTTAGAGAAAATCCCAAAAACTAGCAAAATCAAGAGCAGAAAGGCAAGTTTGAGCCAAATTGGTTAGGGCCTTACATTATCATGGTAGCATTTGGGTTCAGGGCCTATCAACTATCTACACCTGAGAGAGAAGAGCTTGTCGAGCCTATCAATGTTCTACATCTGAAAAAGTTCTATGCCTAAGGTTCTTGAGCTCTTTGTACATATTCTTTATGATCCTGAAAAAATCTCAAAAAAAATCATATATGATGCTGAAAAAATCCTAAAAAGCATAAAAAAGTACTGAAAAAATGAGCATCCTAGTGAAAACCTAGCAATAGGCGCTTTGATGTCTCACCCAAAAAATAAAAAATTTAAAAAATTCAAAAAAAAAGAAAAAGTGCCTTGGTGAAAACCTGGAAATAGGCGCCTTGGTAGCAAAAATATAAAAAAATTGAAAAAATAAAAAAATCTCCAAGTGGTGAAAACCTGGAAACAGGCGCTACTTGAGGCCTTTGCACCCTTGTTTCTTAGCATGCATCCTCGACACTTAGCCTCTCTCCATCATGCCTTGACCTTGTTGCCTTGGTTTGGAATTGGTCTTTGTCTTTGTCTAGGGGGCATAACTGTGTTAGCTTTGGTCTCTAGGATGCGTTGGTCTTTAGGACATCTTGCAAACGGTGTTTTTCAACACCACCCCAAACAGTTTTTTTTCAACACCACCCCAACTGTGTTTTTCAACACTACCCTAGCGTCAAATGTTTCTCAACACTTATCAGATATCTTACCTATAGTCTAGCATGATATGATATCTCTCACTGGCAGATGTGATCCTCAAAGTTTGACTCTATGAGCTACACACATGCACTTAAACACTCGACTCGCTAAGACTTGGTTGACTTTACTTCTTTGTGTGCTGTTATGATGATATGTTTGATGAGTGTTCTCTCCCTAATAGTTTTCGATGATGCTAAGCTAGAAGACTAGGGGCATGAGGACATGTTTTATTGCTTTTTCTGCTTGTGGGTATATTTTGTTTGTCCTAACTGTCATTAGCATTTATGCTTGTTCCACTTCACATTGGGGTCTACAAGGTATTATCCTTGACTATTTTTTACAAGTGCATGCTTTTAGTCATCTTAACTTTCCTTGTGTCTCGATGCGAGTATAATCTTGCTATATTAAACTTAGGTAATCTCATTGCACTAGCCATCTTGACTTATATGTCTTTGGTGCCTAGATGTGATTCCCACATATCTATCTGATATAGATCATATTCAAATTCACATAGTCATCCTAGTGTGTATTGTATGATCTTGTGATGCTACCAATAATGCTCGATGATGATTATTAGAGTCTAACAGCTTTGTAACCTTGCAAGTAAACCACTTTTCATAGTAGCTTGCATTCTTAAGTTCATGATAGTTAGTTTTGCATCTTGCATATGGAGAGAGCTCTCCTTTCACCTTTCACAGACTTATTAGTCAAACTGCACTCACCTTTCACTTCTTCTTGATCATGTCTTTCACTTCTTGTCTTTCATATCACATCATTTTCTATTAATTTTGGGATCGAAATTGAAATCTGAGTTCACCTTGATCGTCAAATTGCATTTCTCCTTCTTCTGCGTAGTTGGCTAATCTTTTGAGGCATCCTTCGATCTTCACTGGGGCATCCTTTCCTTCTTCATCTCCATCTCTTTGAGGTCTTAACTGGGGCATATCTTCACTGCTTGATGGTTATTCTCTTATCTTTCATCTTCGATTATGATTTCTAGTGATTTGATCATGTTGCTCTTGCTTCTACCTTCCCTCTACCTAATTTCACTTTCGATCCCAAGGGGGTAGACACATCATATCCTATTGGCTATTCTCTAGAGCATATGCTTGACCATTCCTTTTGCTCTGATAAATCTATCTTTGTGCTTGACATGTTAGTTCTCATCTCGAGTCCTGATACTATCCGTCTCTTTCCTAAGTGTTCAGTACTGTCGCTACCAGGTTGACTATGCAGGATTTTCTATCTCTCTGTACTTCATCCTTTGGAGTCAGATCTCTATCTATTTGCCTTCTTGGCTGATCTATTCTTTGATGTAATGTGTTCTCAGATCGATCACACATTAGTCAAAGAGGGGCAAATGTAATCACCTAAAAATGGTCATCTAGACTATTAGTCCCTTTTGCTAAATCATCAATTGCTTATTCTTGATCAAATCCTAATTTTATCATTTATTCAATTTTATTCTATGGGCTAACCATTTTATCCTAAGTCTTTATTTAATTAAAAGGAATTTCCTCCTCTTTTATTAAATAAAAAAGTCCCCACTTTTCCTCTTATCCTAAGTTGCACAAATAAAGCATTATTCCTATTTTATAAAAGGGGAAAAAGGCCTTTTTGTCTCATATGGGGCACAAAAGTCAACTCTTATTTTCTCATTGGAGGAATCTTGTGCACATGGATTGTTCCTTCTTCAAGCTCCACCCTTGATTAAATCTTTTGCCTCTTAATCTCCATGGTCCATTCTTTCTCATTTCTTATAAAAGGAGAGCTCTCTTCTCATTTTAGCATCCATCTTTTGAATACTAACCTTATGCTGCAAGATTGCTTGGAGACTTTGGAGATTTTTTAAGAAATTCTTGCATCCATCTTTCATTTCTTGCATCATAGCTTCATGTTTATGCTTTCCTAGATTAGCTTCATTTCTATGCTCTAGATTAGCTCACATAGATTAATTAGCTTGGATTGTAACACTTGCATCTTTCTTTTCATAGCTTAACTTGCATTCTCATTTCTAGCATAGTTGCATTCCATTCTCATCTTGATTCTTGAGGATATTGGCATTCTTGCCCTTGTCTCCATTGAATCTCCCATTGCATGGTTTACTAGCAAGGTCATAGGCTTAATAACTCTAGCTAAGAGCACTCTTAATATCCTTGCACTCCATGCCTAGGGAGCTCTAGGTCATTTTTCAAGGTTTCCCATTCATGGATTCCCTTGGAAGTAAAGACTTAGAGAAGTGCACATTTTAGTGTGTACAGCTAGTGTATAAGAAAACCTTGGAGTTTGTCCAACAGTTTGATCAGGGATATGATCCTTTAAAAAGCATAAATCCCATGGGTAAAAAGATAGATACTCTCATGGAAAATTTTAAGGAGATCTATCAAACCATAAATGAAAAGAAGGAGAAAGCCATGAATGAGAACCCAAAGAGGGCTAAATCACTATTGAGCAAGCTTGCATTTGCAAAGGTTTTACCCCCGCGCAGATACATGTTTGAGAAGAGAATTGGTTACAATGTGATAGTACTAGGGCTAGATAAGCAAGAACAAACATAGAAGAAGGAGGATATCCCTTCTACATCATAGCAAGTAGAGAAACAAAAAGAGGTTGTGGAGATTCCAGATTCACCTCAAAATCAACCTGTTGAGGATGTCCCTGATTCCCCACCTCCCACCAAGAAACAAAAGCTAGAGGAGAGGCCTCAACATGTTGAGGAAGTTTACTCTGCTTCCCAATTACCTCTGAATATCATGGATAATCAAGAGGTCACAAAGAAGGTCCAATATATGGGAGCTCCAGGTCAAATTTTTATGACCTATGAGGAAATAAATGAGGGAGTGCCAGAGCCACCAAAAGAACCTAAGCTAGGTATGACAGTGGGAGAAATGGAAGGCACTGAATTGGACCCCATAATCAAGCAGGCCTGTGATGAATTTTTGGCTGATGATGCCTTTGTAAAGGCCAGAGCTTTTATGCAATTTTTATGGAAATTGAACATCAACCAATTTGAAGAAACTTGTGAAAAAAGTCTTGAGGAGAGTCCAGATAAGGATCTCAAAATCATACAGGATGAGGTGAGGAAAGAAATGACAGATAGGTTTGAGAAAATCACCCCAAAACAAGGGAGGGACTTGGTAAGAAATTTATGGGTGCTTATCCTTCATGAATGGGATATAGTTGATGCAGTGGTCCTTGATGCAGTCAGAAAACAGACCACTCCCATTCATAAAACCAAGGAAGAAGCAAAATAGGCCATCAAAGGGGTCACTTTCAGTAATGACCATCAGGCCTTAGTCATGTGGTCCTTGAAAAATAATGGAAATAACAAAGGAAAGCAAGTTACTAGGGGTGACCTCACTGGTAGCTTGATAGTTAAAAGGGTCACTGACACTTCTATAGTTGAGGCATCAGGCATGGTGGTAGCAACGACTCAATTGACACAGAGGGTGGTAGAAAAGGAGGCTAAGGAAAAGGAGGAACTCACACTGAGATTGGAGATAGTGTTGAAATCTTATGGGTAGCTAAGGTAGAGCATATATGAAAAGGATACTTTAATTGAAGACTTGAAGAAGATGTTAGGTGAGCAGGGCCAATTTAAAGTATCAGGGCAATTGCAAATTTCTTCTTCCCCTCCTGGACCTACTTCTTCAAGCCCTATCATTGAATACCCCCTCTTCCCTCTTCCCCCTTATGTAGGTGATGATGACATAGAGAAAAGGGAGAAACAAAGATATGAGAATAAAATAAAGGACACAGTCCTACATTTTGTTGCTAAAGTAAAACCAAGAGAGGTTTACAGAATTGTGAAGCAACTATCTGACATTTTTATCTCTTTTAAGAAAGAGATAGCTATTGTAAGCCCAATTTTGGATAAATGGGCTCCTAGAGAGAATAATTTGAAGTCTTTCTTTGATTTGATTAAAGATCAAAATACTGTGGATATTCAATTAACAAATACTTACAAATTTGTTAAAACCCTTTTTGATTTTGAAGTGAATAGGGATGGTGTAAAAAGAAAGGCAAAGATCTTAAGGGTAAGATATTTTCAATACAGTTTTCAATTGTTCCTAGGTCTTATCAAAGTAGATGGAACTATAAAAGATAGGGATCAATGGTTAGAATAGATTGATGGAGAGGATTCAAATAAAATGGACACCATTTTGGGTAAGGAAGATAATATTCCCTTTGTACAACTGATTGAATTACTGCAAGATGCCAGATTACACTTTGCTAAAGTGTTGAGTGAGGTTTACCAAGTGGCTACTGATTGGAACAAATTGCAAATAAAGAGGGATGAAATTTTGACTTTCCAATGGCCAAGTGAAGAAGCCTATGCATCTTGGGAGACATCATATCCTGTGGAAGATGCCAGAGAAGAAGAAACATCCACTGAGGAGGCAACAAGTGGTGGTGCCCCAACTCCTTGAAAGAAAGTAAATATTGTAAAGACATCAGACAATTGAAGAAGGCACAGATGCAACACTTGGTAGAAGTTGAACTGACCTTGGGACTTGTTGCAAATTTTTGGCGCTCATCTCTGCAAGTATTTTGTAAAAGTGTAACAAGTAGGTGTTATATTTGCCTTTTTTGTCTTATATGGAAAACACCTTTTGTCTTTTGTAAGAAAGATCTAAAGCTTGTATGCAATCCTTGTATCTATAAAAGGATTACCAAGATCATTTTGTATGGACCGAAACTTGAGCATATTTTCTGACAAGTTTTGAGTCTAGGATACTGTAGACTATATTAGGCACATTTTTGTAAGAAAGCAATATTGTCGGTTCAAGTTAAATCCAGAGATTAATGATATCAGATTTCCACAATCCATTTTAACAATTCATGTGCAAATCCAGAAATGCACACGAATTGTTAAATCCAGAGAGTTTGCATTTTAAAGCATTTTGTATACATGACATTGATATAGCATTTGAATGAAATCCAAAGTTCACATCTCTCCTATGTGTATCTCTCTTTGAGTTATTAATTGTTGAAATTAATTGCATAGATTTTCTCTATGTGTATGTTTATGTTCTTCAGCTTTGATTTAGGATAAGATTAAATAAGCTTTGGACATGGCATAAATTCTTTAAGTTTTACATAAGGATATGAGTAAGCAGTATGAATCTAGGATTCCTTTGATAAAATCCACAACAGGGTGATAACATTTTCAGAGGGTAGGGCTATCAAATTTCAATATATTTGTCTATGTATAACAATCTTGCAATGAAGGTGTTACCCAATGGATAAGGCACTGGCCAACAATGGAGTTGTTTTTATAGGAATCAGTGTTTAAAAGGTTCTATGTGAATTCCTAATATTTTGATATAAATTTGTCAAGATTCTTCAAGTATAGTGACTTACAAGTAGTATTCCACCCAATGGTAATGGAGAATCAATAAATGAATGGTCATCATTTAGTATTTTCTTATCATTTATCTATTGTTATTGAATCCATTCTATTATTATTGAAATAAGGCTAGTTGATTACTGGATTAGGAGTACCCTCCTTGGTTTTGTAGAGCTAGAAATGCAGAGGGCAGTCTTGTCCCTACAATTGGTCCAATCATCATAGAACTCCATATTTGGATTTAACCCACCCTAAAACCCTATAGATGTATTGATTGCTTTTGAAAGCATAAAGTCCAGTTTAGGAACCAACATGAGGAGAAGGCTTTAGTATCACATGTTGATAAGAAATCTGAATGGATTATAGACAATGGTTGTTCACATCACATGACTAGAGACAAAAAAAAGTTTGTTAATTTAGTGAAGTATGATGGTGGTATTGTAAGATTCAGAGATAATCTTCCTAAACCTATCATAGGAGTATGATCTATTACTTTGGATGCAAAATATAATACTAATAATGTACTACTTGTTGATGGACTTTAGCATAACTTGTTGAGTGTTGGAGAGTTGATGGATAAAGAGTTTCAATTACAATTCAATGATTGTAAATGTTTTATCAGAAGTAAGGCAGGAAAGCTGATTGCAACCGATACTAAATCTAGAGGTAATGTATTTGAATTAAATACATCTGGAGCCTCTTGTTTTATTGCGAAGGTAGATGACAGTTGGTTATGGCACATAAGGTTTTGTCAGGTTAAATTTGATAATATTGTGAACGCAAGTTTGACTAATGCAGTAAGAGATCTACCAAAAATTGTGAAACTGTCTAATATTGTATGCAAAGAATGTGTTATTGGAAAATAGACTAGAAGCAATTACAAATGCAAAGCATATACATCAAAAGGAAAGTTGGATCTGGTACATACATAACTATGTGGACCTACAAGGACAAGATCATGCTACGGTGAAAGGTATTTTATACTTTTTGTTGATGACTTTTCTAGAATGATGTGGGTTAGTTACTTGAAAGAAAAATCAAAAGCATTTGATAAATTCAAGATATTAAAGGAAAAATTAGAGAATGAATCAGGTTTAAAGATAAAATGTTTTACATCAGACAAAGTGTAGAGTTTACTTCAAACTTATTCAATTCACATTGTGAATAGCATGAAATACAAAGACAAAGATCTGCTCCTAGGACTCCATAATAGAATGGGATAGTAGAGTGAGGAAACATGACTATACTTGATGCTGCTAGGACAATGTTGCTTGAAGGAAATGTATCTCATATGCATTAGAGAGGGGCTATTTGGACAACAGTTTACACATTAAACATAGTTCAAATAAGAGAAGGTAAAAGTAAGAATCCTGATAAATTATGGTTTGATCATACTCCTACTGTAAAATATTTTAGAATATTTGGTAGTAAGTGCTATATCAAGAGAGATGATGAAATAGGGAAGTTTGATGCTAGAAGTGATGGAGGAATTTTCCTTGGTTATTCTACTAAGAGAAAGTCTTAAAAATGTTTCAATATGAGATTAAGGAAGATGATTGAAAATAACAATGTGAAGATAGATGAAAGGTTTCACATACAAGAGAGAATGTATGACTGTAATCAGGATATAGAGATCAAAGAGGTTGCTGCTGTAGAAGAAGAAGAACTTGTTAAGGCTGAATGGGAAAATGAGACTTGTGATGATGACACAAATGAGGTTACTAAGATTCCTAAGACTCTGAGGTATGTAAAGAACAATGATCCTAAAAATCAAATTATTGGTAACTCTAATCAAGGAGTAATGACTAGATCAAAGGCTAGAGAAGAAATTTGTTTGATTTCTCAAGTTGAACCAAAGACTACAGATGAAGCTTGTAGAGATGAATCTTAGATAAATGTTATGAAGGAAGAGTTAGATCAGATAAAGAAGAATAAAACTTGGAAATTGGTTCCTAGATCTAAGAACAAAAATGTAATAGGAACTAAATGGGTTTTCAGAAACAAAATGAATGAAGAAGGATTTGTTGTAAGGAACAAAGCAAGATTGGTATGTAAAGGCTATTCACAACAAGAAGGCATAGATTTTGAAGAGACATTTGCTCTTGTTTCTACAATAGAAGATGTGATATTATTCTTGGCTTATGTTTCACATAACAACTTCAAGGTATATCAGATGGATGTGAAATCTGCATTCTTGAATGGAGATCTTGAAGAAGAAGTATATATAGAACAACCTAATGGATTTCCTCTATCCGAAGATGGAGACATGGTATGCAAATTGAAGAAAGATCTGTATGGACTGAAGAAAGTTGCAAGGGCTTGGTATGCAAGGTTAGACAAATACTTACTTTGGCTTGGATTCAGAAAAGGTAATCTTGACAGTAATTTGTATTTAAGAACTAGTGAAGATGGAGTTTTGATAGTAGAAGTCTTTGTTGATGATATTATCTTTGGAGGCAATGATGAACTATGTGAGAATTTTTCTAAAGAGATGGAAAATGAATTTGAGATGTCCATGATAGGAGAAATGAAATTCTTTCTTGGACTACAAATAAATCAGAGTAAAAATGACATTTTTATATCTCAGACTCAATATCTTAAAGAAATATTGAAAAAGTTTGGAATGGAAGACTGTAAACCAGTTGGTACATCCATGGTGACTTGTAATAAGTTGACAATTGATGATGAGTCAAAGTGTGTTTTTCAGACCAAATACAGATCAATGGTTGGAGGATTACAATATCTGACTCACACCAAACCAGATATTGTTAATGTTGGTGGGATTTTGGCTAGATATAAGGCAGAACCTAAAGAGACACACCTAACTATCATGAAAAGGATATTGAGATATCTGAAAGGAACAATAGACTATGGTTTATGGTATTATAAAAATGATAGCTTTGAACTTCATGCTTATATTGATGTTGATTAGGTAGGAAATATTGATGACATGAAGAGTACTAGTGGTGGTGCATTTTTCCTTGGGAAAAAAGGTTGGTTTCATGGCTAACTAAGGAGAAAGATTGTATAGCTCAATCTACTCCTCAATCAGAGTATGTTTTTGCTACTATTAATTACACTCAAATTATTTGGATGAAACAAATGTTGAAAGACATTGGAATAACTTTTGATGAGCCCATGGTTATCCATTGTGATAACACCAATACACTAAATATGTCAAAGAATATGGTGATGCATTCTAAAGATAAACATATTTCTATCAAGTATCACTTCTTAAGAGACAAGGTGGTAGAGAAGGAAATAAAGTTGGAGTATATTAGCACAAAGGAACAGATTGTAGACATCTTTACAAAATGATTGCCAAAAGACACCTTTGAATATCTCAGAGGTATACTTGGGGTTCAGGCCCCTCCTAGTTAGAATTAAATGATGTAGGGATGCATCAGTCCAAAGGTTTTCAGAGCCTTATCATATTCTGGACTTGATGTAGGGATCTATTCCTCAAGGGGAGTGATCGTTGAAGACAACGTTAAAGATAGTTGATGAATTATGACACTCTTTACCATTGTTGTCAAAGGGGGAGTGTTGCTATGAGAAAATCCCTACTGTATGGGGAGATAGTATGGAGGTGTACTATGAGAGTACTATTTGGTTATAGAACTTTGGATTGATAAAACTTTGGGTTAATGGATTTTCCCATATGTTGACATCAATGTCAAAGGGGGAGATTATTGGATATTGCTAATACATTGGGGAGTTGGTTGATACATTTAATGTGTTTAATCACTATGTTGAGTGATGCTGGAGTTGTTATTTTTATCATTAGTGTTTTGTCACTAATGTCAACATATGTTTATGTGAAGAGAACAGGCTAGTTACTACATTATACGAACACTGTACGAATGTTTCAAGATGTGTGAAGACATACGAGAGTACAAAAAGATGTTGTGATCTTATATCCAAGATCGCATCATGTAATGTTGAATATTGGATGAGTTGTAGATATTTGGGTGAAGATTGGTTACTAGATAGTGATAGTGGAAGTTGACAGAGTGAGTCTTTGTGTTTCTGGTATATCTTACAGAAGCTATGGATTCAGTGTATGTGAGTTTAAGTGATAACAAACAAGGTACTGAAGAATGTTCAATGGTCAATACAAGCTACATAATGTTGGATGATGTCAGTCATGGTGTGTGTTCTGGAGAAGACTTATTTGGGAGCCGACTTCATAGATGCAATATGCATTTTGTTTGGGGAATGTGAATTAATGATGTCGGTCCTTAATTATTGTAATGAAATAATTATATACTTGTTTTAGATACTGTGTATATCTTAGCAAGGGTTTATGTAATTATTTGTATATTAGGAAAGCCTAATCGGCTGACCTGATCATGTAAAATGTAATAGGGTATATATGTAAGATCTTTTCTTTGGAAAAGATATGGTGAGAATGTATGTGATTGTGAAAGCTACGAGATTGTGTGTGCTGGATGTAGAGTAGAGAATTACTGGTGTACTTCATTGGAACTGATAAAGCAAAGATATTTGTTGTCAGACAATTCAAAAGATTGTGTATTTCTTCATATACACTTATGTTACGAACAGTGAGTTCTGAAGGTGGATTTAACCTTCTTTGAGTAGTGACCCTGGGCAATGAGATCAACCTTCTTTCTTGACTCCTAACAGGGCATGTCCTCTAACAAGGATTGTGTACTGTAATATTTCAATAAGCTCCTAATAGGGCTAGATCTTCTAACAAGGATACTATACTCTCAGAACATCATTTATGGGTGCTAATTCCCACTGAGTTTTTTACCTTTAACAAGGTTTCCCCGACACCAAAATATTATATTTTTGTGTTGGAATTCATTGTGTTCATTGGATTTGATATTGTTGTTATTCAAAGTTTAAAGTTTAATAATCTATCATACAAATGATTCATTCCCCCCTCTCAGGTATATTGTGGATTGTTATTCCTAACACATACCATGTCTCCTTCTTGAGTCAGAGGAAAACCATATGGATTCTCAATGTAGACTTCTTCTTCTAATTCTCCATTCAAAAATGTTGACTTTACATCCATCTGATATACTTTGAATTTCTTATAAGCTGCATAGGCCAAAAACATTCTTACTGCTTCAATTCTTGCAACAGGTGCAAATGTTTCTTCATAATTAATACCTTCTTGTTGTGAGTATCCTTTACATACCAATCTTGCTTTGTCTCTTACAACTTCACCTTGTCCATTCATCTTGTTTCTAAAAACCCATTTAGTTCCTATAACATTTTTGTCTTCAGGTATAAGGATCAATTCCCAAGTATTATTCTTTTCAATCTGATCTAATTCTTCCTTCGTTGCTTGATTCTAATTGTTATCTTTACAAGCTTCATCAATAGTCTTGGGCTCAATTTGAGTAATCAAACATAATTCTTCTTGTACCTTATTTCTTGTCATAACTCATTTTTCTTTGCTCCCAATAATCTGATCAATAGGATGATTCCTTATCAAATTATTATTAGGTGTTACTATCTCAATTCTTGCTTCAACTCTAGAATCTGATCTCAATTCTTCTCTTGATTCCTCAACATGAATCTCATTCTGTAAATCATTGTCAGTTTCATAAAAACAATTCCACATTTTCTTGGTCAATTTTAGGATAGACTTCTTCATCTAAATCATAATCAAGTATTCTATCCTAAATTCTGAATGTTTCATCCACTTTAACATTTTCTCTCTCAAAAATAGTCTTATTTTTCTTATTAAAGCATCTATAAGCTTTATTTTTCAATGAATAGCCAAGAAACATACCTTCTTTACTTCTCAGATCAAACTTACCAATGTCATCATCTCTCTTAATATAACACTTCCAAAAATTTTGAAATATTTTACTGATGGTGCATGTCCAAACCATAATTCATAAGGAGTCTTGTTTGTATCTTCTCTAATATGTACTCTATTTATTGTATAAACTATTGTATTCATTGCTTCTCTCCAAAATGTCTTGTTGGAAACAATTGTCTGAAGGAAATTGCTACTCAATTATGTATTGTCTTTGATGTCACACAATGTCATAGTCCGCAGCAACCAGTTACTACCGAGCTCAGTCGGTCTGCCAGACAGGAATATTAGTGCTTACCGAGTCCACTCGGTTATCAAAGAAAATCAGTGTCTACCGAGTTCACTCGGTTACCAAAGGAAATTTTAGTGTTTACCGAGTTCAGTCGGTCATCGAAGAAAAGTTAGTGTTTATCGAGTTCAGTCGGTCATCGAAGAAAAGTTAGTGTTTACCGAGTTCAGTCGGTCATCGAAGAAAAGTTAGTGTTTACCGAGTTCAGTCGGTTATCGAAGGTAAAAGATTGTCGGTGTTTACCGAGTTCCCTCGGTCTCCGAAAGATTATAGAAAGTTATGGTCACCGAGCACTGTCGGCCCTTGAAGGATTTTTGCAAATAGAGTTTGCTTAATTCAGCCGACTGTTATACTAAATAATGTTGATTCGACAAATCTAAAATCATATAAATAAAAGGTCAAATGTGAGAAATAAATAAGAAATACAGCAGAAGATTTACAGAAGAAAAGTGTATGCGAATTTGTGAAGGATGTTTAGATATCCTTGAGGTGCAGCAGAGATTTATTCGATCAGAAAGGATCAGACTTATGCAGAACAGAGATCTGTAATCAGCAAGACAGTTGCATTATTATACAGGTCATTTTGCATTGTTACCTTCTTATCATTGTAATAGTGAATTCTAAATCTCTTAACCGAGTTGGTTTAACAACCATATTGTAAATCCTCTAACAAGGTGACAATTCCATTGAATTGTTTTCAAGACCTCTTACTAGGCCACTCCTAGCAGGGTGTTTTAAATCCTCTAACAAGGTCACACCTAACAGTGTGTTTTGTAACCTTTTACCGAGTTGGCTTCTAACCGGGCATCACTTCAGAAAAGTGAAAATCAGTATCTAGATACATTGGTGGTTTTTCCCATATTGGGTTTCCACGTTAAATCTTGTGTCTCTTGTGTTCTTAATTGCTTTCTCAATCATATGCATGTGCTGATGAATATCTAAAAGATAATTTTGCTAATACTTTCTGCATCTTCAAAGTTACTGCAATCTATTTACCGAGTGCTAAAACAGATAACATTGTTAAGATATCTTAAGGGATCTGAAAAGAATTAATTGTGAAGTGATTTATGGTTGACTGATTCACCCCCCCTCTCAGTCACTTCATCTATATTCCATCAATTGGTATCAGAGCTTTTGGTGCTTACAGGAAGGGTTTCAAGGACCTAAGCTAAAGATCAGGATGTCTTACAAGAGGGAAATTCCAAAGCTCAACAGAGATAACTTTTCAGCATGGCAAGGTCTCATGCGACTTCATCTGGCTTCCATTGGTGATTCAAGATGCAAATACATTGATGAAGAATACACAATTCCTAATGGCGCATTAACTGTTGAAGACATTGCAGATAAAAAGACTCACAACACCATGATGATAGACATTGCATCTGCTCTCAGCTATGAAGAATTTGATGATATTAAAGACTGCACTACTGCATATGAAATGTGGATGGCACTGAAGAAAATATATGGTGGTGATGTAAATGTGAAAAGAGCCAAAGCAGAAAGCCTAAGAGGACAGTTTGACAAGATGAATATGAAGGAAGATGAAAACATTGCAAAATATGTTGAAAGAATCAAAGCAAGTGTAAGTGCAATTAGAGCTTCTGGAGGAACAATCTTAGATGAAACTGTTATAAGTAAGGTACTCAGAACATTACTCCCTATCTATGCAATAAGAGTATCAGCTATTCAAGAAAGAAGATGTGAAACAAACCACAATATAACTTTGGATGCTTTAGTTGGAAGATTGACAGCTTTTGAATTAGACAACTATGACAACTATGTTCCTAGTTCCAAAAATATTGAATCAGCATTTGAGGCCAAGGTTTCACTAAAGAAGAACAAGAAAATTAAAGAAGTTCAGTCAGAAAGTGAAGAAGTATCAGAAGAAAGTTCTGATAGTGATCTTGAAATTGTAGAAGCATTACTTGCAAAGAAGTACTCTAGAGGGAAAGGTAAGTATAAAGGTAAAACTCCTTTAATCTATTTTTCATGTGAAGAAATTGGACATATTGCAGCTAGGTGCCCAAACAAGCAAGTCAAAGAAGAGAAGAGAAGTCACAAGTACTATGGCAAAAAGAATTTCAAATCATACAAGGATAAAGGTAAGAAATCATGTTTTATGGCTAAAGATTCTGATGATAGTGAAGAAAAAATTGTCTTTATTGCTATAAAAGATGAATCTGATGATGATGAAGATAAGATGGCACTTATTTCTCATATAAGAAAAGATGATATATGGATAATAGACAGCGGATGTTCACACCACATGACTGGTGACAAGACAAAATTTGAATATCTAGAAGACTGTGATAGTGGTAATGTAAGATTTGGAAACAATGAACCTTGTTGTATAAAAGGAAAAGGAAGAATCTCATTAACCAAAGAACTCATATGTGATAATGCTTATTGGGTTGAAGGACTAAAACATAATCTTCTAAGTGTAGCATAGCTAATCAACACTGGTTTCAAGGTTGAATTCATGAATGGTCAAGCAAGACTGCTGGATGGAAAAGGAAAACTCATTGGATCAGGCAAACAAACAAAAGGTAACTTATTTTATCTTGATCTCAGTGAATATTCATGCTTTATTGCTCAAATAGAAGAAAGTTGGCTATGGCACAAAAGGTTATGTCATGTGAATTTTGATAACATGATAAAAATAAGCAAATTCAAGAAGGTTAGAGGCATTCCTACTTTGAAGAAACCTGACACTGGTCTATGCAAGAATTGTCAGATTGGCAAAATGAGTAAAACTAGTTTCAAGAGTAAGAACTATCAGTCTAAAGAAATTTTGGAAATTGTGCATACTGATTTATGTGGACCTATTGGAATACAAAGCTATACTGGAGATAAATTCTTTATTCTTTTCGTTGATGATTATTCTAGAATGATGATTGTTATGTATTTAAGAGAAAAATCAGAAGCATTTGAAAAGTTCAAATGGTACTTAGCAAGAGTAGAAAAGGAAACAGGGAAAAGATTGAAATGCTTAAGATCAGACAGAGGTGGTGAATTCATCTCCCATGATTTTAACAACTTTTGCATTGAAAGAGGAATCAAAAGATAGGTATCAGCTCCTAGAACTCCTGAGCAGAATGGAATAGCAGAAAGAAGAAACAGATCTATTATGGATTGTGCAAGGACTCTAATGATAGAAAAGAACATCGCTATAAAGTACTGGAAGGAAGCTATCAGCACTGCAGTTCATACCTTGAACCGAGTACAACTGAAGAAAGACACATTCAAAACTCCTTATGAATTATGGTATGGCTATAAACCCAATATAAGTTACATGAAAATATTTGGTAGCAAGTGTTATATCTTAAAAGAATCCAGAAGAAATAAATTTGATGTGAAAAGTGATGAAGGAATATTCCTAGGATATTCTAGCAAAAGCAAGGCATACAAATGTCTGAACTTATCTACTCACAAAGTCATAGAAAGTATACATGTAAAATTTGATGAGTTTGCAGAAAAGATTGAGGAAGAAAGAAAAAAGGAACCTGAGAACTACAGAAGATTCATTTACATTGAACTTGAAACATTGGCAGACACAACTATCAGTAAGGAAGCTATATCTACCGAGCCGAGCACAGTTACCGAGTCACAGGAAGAAGTTCAAACCGAGTCACAGGAAGAAATTCAGACCGAGTCTCAGCCTAAAGTTACCGAGCAAATATCTACCGAGCCTGAGCAACCTGAAGAAGAGATCCTAGAAGACAATAGCATGAATCATTCAAAAGGCAAGGAACCTATACTAGCCAAATATGTCAGAAGACATCATACACCAGATCAAATCATTGGAAACAAATCAGATGGTACTATGACAAGAAGCAAGCTAAAAGGTACATGTCTGCTTACTGATTTTGAACCTAGAAATATCAAAGATGCATTGGAAAATGAAAGTTGGATTGAAGCAATGAATGGAGAATTAGAACAAATACAAAAGAACAAAACTTGGACTCTTGTACCTAGACCTAAAGATAAGAATGTAATTGGAACAAAATGGGTATTCAGGAATAAGCTGAATGAAGATGGTCAAGTATCTAGAAACAAAGCTAGACTGGTATGTAAAGGTTATTCTCAAGAAGAAGGTATAGATTATGGAGAAACTTTCACTCCTGTTGCAAGATTAGAAGGTGTAAGAACTCTACTTGCTTATGCAGCACACAAAGGATTTAAGGTATATCAGATGGATATAAAATCTGCATTTCTCAATGGAATTCTTGATGAAGAAATCTACATTGAACAACCTGAAGGTTTTGTTGATCCAGATAAAAGGGACATGGTCTGCAGGTTAGACAAAGCATTGTATGGTTTAAAACAAGCTCCTAGAGCGTGGTATGAAAGACTCCATAACTATTTGATTCAGATTAATTTCAAAAGAGCTAATGATAACAGCAATCTGTATATTAAAGAAGGACCTGATGACAAAATTGTATTGGCAGAAATATTTGTGGATGATACTATATTTACAGGGAATGAGGATCAGTGTAAAGAATTTTCAGAGCAAATGAACAGAGAATTTGAAATGTCTATGTTTGGTTTAATAAAATTCTTTGTTGGTCTTCAAATTCAGCAAAGCAAGAATGGTATATACATTACTCAATCTAAATACATTAAGGAAATACTTAAGAAGTTTGGTATGGAAGATTCAAAACTAGTTGGTACACCCATGTGTATTGGACTGAAACTTACCAAGAATGATGATTCAAAAGAAGTTGATCAGACCCTATACCGATCTATGATTGGAAAATTGCAGTATGTAGTACATACAAGACCTGATATTGCCTTAGCAGTCGGTATAGTAGCTAGATTCTCAGCAAAACCTAAGGAAAATCACCTGATGGCAATCAAAAGAATCTTAAGATACTTAAGAGGAACTAAAGAATATGGTTTGTGGTATAAATTTGGAGGAAATCTAGACTTGAAAGTGTTTACTGATGCTGATTGGGCAGGAAACATTGATGACAGAAAAAGCACAAGTGGTGGAGCATTTTTTCTTGGAAAAAGACTGGTATCCTGGACTAGTAAAAAGCAGAATTGCATATCTCAATCCACAGCTGAAGCAGAATATGTTGCTGCTGCAGTAAACTGTTCAAATATTGTTTGGTTTAAACAGCTATTAGAAGGTATGAAGGTCAAAATCAAAGAACCAGTTGTTATATTTTGTGACAATACCAGTGCAATAAACATTTCTAAGAATCCAGTGATGCATTCCAAAACCAAGCACATTGCTATTAAATATCACTTTGTCAGAGAATTGGTGCAGGACAAGGAAATCCGATTAGAATATATTCATACAAAAGAACAGATTGCAGACATTTTTACCAAACCATTACCTAAGGATGCATTTGTGTATCTAAGAGGTAAGTTAGGGGTCATTCCCCTATCCGAGGCTCACTAAATACAGTTTTAGTGATGCATCAACCAGAACATGATTGAAAATCAACTTGTTGATGTAGCATATTCAAGGAATCATTGCATATGAATCAGTACTTGAGGTACATTAATTTTCACCGGTAATATGTGAATTGTCTTTGGCATGTGTTGTCAAAGAGGGAGTGTTTGCTATGTCTTTGCTATTATTTCAAGAAATTTTCAATAATCAGAAGGAAGAATTTTTAGGATATAGGAAGTTTGCTGACAGAGGGAGATTTGAATCTGAACCGAGCTAACTCTTTCAAATTTCTTATGATATGACATATTGTGTTGCCATCAATGCCAAAGAGGGAGATTGTTGGAAACAATTGTCTGAAGGAAATTGCTACTCAATTATGTATTGTCTTTGATGTCACACAATGTCATAGTCTGCAGCAACCAGTTACTACCGAGCTCAGTTGGTCTGCCAGACAGGAATATTAGTGCTTACCGAGTCCACTCAGTTATCAAAGAAAATCAGTGTCTACCGAGTTCACTCGGTTACCAAAGGAAATTTTAGTGTTTACCGAGTTCAGTCGGTCATCGAAGAAAAGTTAGTGTTTACCGAGTTTAGTCGGTCATCGAAGAAAAGTTAGTGTTTACCGAGTTCAGTCGGTCATCGAAGAAAAGTTAGTGTTTACCGAGTTCAGTCGGTTATCGAAGGTAAAAGATTGTCGGTGTTTACCGAGTTCCCTCGGTCTCTGAAAGATTATAGAAAGTTATGGTCACCGAGCACTGTCGGCCCTTGAAGGATTTTTGCAAATAGAGTTTGCTTAATTCAGCCGACTGTTATACTAAATAATGTCGATTTGACAAATCTAAAATCATATAAATAAAAGGTCAAATGTGAGAAATAAATAAGAAATACAGCAGAAGATTTACAGAAGAAAAGTGTATGCGAATTTGTGAAGGATGTTTAGATATCCTTGAGGTGCAGCAGAGATTTATTCGATCAGAAAGGATCAGACTTATGCAGAACAGAGATCTGTAATCAGCAAGATAGTTGCATTATTATACAGGTCATTTTGCATTGTTACCTTCTTATCATTGTAACAGTGAATTCTAAATCTCTTAACCGAGTTGGTTTAACAACCATATTGTAAATCCTCTAACAAGGTGACAATTCCATTGAATTGTTTTCAAGACCTCTTACCAGGCCACTCCTAGCAGGGTGTTTTAAATCCTCTAACAAGGTCACACCTAACAGTGTGTTTTGTAACCTTTTACCGGGTTGGCTTCTAACCGGGCATCACTTCAAAAAAGTGAAAATCAGTATCTAGATACATTGGTGGTTTTTCCCATATTGGGTTTCCACGTTAAATCTTGTATCTCTTGTGTTCTTAATTGCTTTCTCAATCATATACATGTGCTGATGAATATCTAAAAGATAATTTTGCTAATACTTTCTGCATCTTCAAAGTTACTGCAATCTATTTACCGAGTGCTAAAACAGATAACATTGTTAAGATATCTTAAGGGATCTGCAAAGAATTAATTGTGAAGTGATTTATGGTTGACTGATTCACCCCCCCTCTCAGTCACTTCATCCATATTCCATCATGTCTTTGCTACATCATTCTCAAACAACATAGCTCTTTCTACCTCAGTTGCTGATCTATTTTTTCTTTTAGCAATACCATTTTTCTCAGGTGTTTTAGGAGCTAAAAATTGTCTCTTAATGTCATTCACTTCACAAAATTTTATTGAATTATTTTGAAGTAAACTCTCCACCTCTATTAGATCTTAAACATTTAATCTTCATTCTTGATTCATTCTCATCTTTGTTCTTAAGAAATCTAAAATTATCAAATGCTTATGATTTTTCTTTAACAAATGATACCCACATCATTCTAGTAAAATCATCAATAAGAATCATAAAATACCTTTCCCCATAGAATCCTCTTGTTCTTATGGGACCACTCAAATTTGTATGAACAATCTCCAATTTTGTTGTTGTGGTAAATTTCTTACTGGGAAAATAACTTATTTTCTACTTTTTCATATCACATTCCTTGCATACCATGTTAGTAGGTTTCACAATTTTAGGCAAATCTCTTACTGCAAGTGTGGTACTTGCTTTCACAATGTTATCAAAGTTTATGTGACAAAACCTTTTGTGCCATAACTAACTGTCATCAATTTTAGCAATCAAACATGTCATCTCAATACGATTCAACTGAACTACATTACCTTTGGTTCTTTTTCATGTTCCAATCATCTTACCATTCTTATCCTTGATCACACAAGTCTTCTCAGTAAACCAAACTTGATATCCCTTGTCAACTAACTGTCCAACACTTTAAAGATTATGTTTCAATCCATCCACAAATTAAACATCATCAGTGTTAGTCTTTCCATCAAGAGTAATAGATCTTATTCCTTTTATTTGGCAAGGTGCATTATTTACAGCTCTAACAATTCCTCTATCATAATTACTAAACTTTATAAACTTATTCATATCACCAGTCATATGATGTGAACAACCACTATCTATGATCTAATCAGTTTTCTTTTCAACTTGAGATACTAAATCTTTTTCTTCTTTAACTTCATTTTTAGAGTTTTCTTCTTTTATTGCAACAAATCCTATGTTATCACTTTCGTTATCACTTTCACTTAAGAATTTCTCAATGCTAGCTTCAAATTCTTCATCATTAGCATAATAATATTCTTTAGGTCTTCTAGGTTTACAGTTCTTATATTTCTTCACTCTCTTAGGACACTTAGATGCAAAATGACGATATTCTTGACATGTCCAACATTTAAAGATTTTCTTACCTTCTGGTTCTCTTTTTACAAGCAAGGAAATTCCTTCTTCAATCTTTCTATAATCTTTATTCTTAGATTTTCTACTACTGGCATAATCTCCACATACACTTGCAATTCTTGATAAAGTGGGATAAACACTAAGTGTACTAAATGTAGTTTCAATTCTAGGAAAATCTCCAGATTGTCTCAAACCTATCTCTACTGCTTCTAATCTTCCAAGAAGAGTCTCTTTGGTGAATTTATTACTACAAGGTATCACTTGTTCAATCATCTGTGTTGTCTGCTTAAACATTGGGGTTAGATTTTTCAAGATCTTCAATATGATTTCATCTTCAGTCTTATTTCCTTCACAAGCTTTGATACCTGCAACAATCTTTGATATTATACCAATATAACTTCTAATAGATTCATCTTCCATCATCTTTGCTTCTTGAAATAAACATATCCAATTTTGTAATTTGATTCTCTTAGCATGTTTATCACCTTCAAAATTAGATTCCAAAGCTAACCAAATTTCATGACTTGTCTTTAGAGTTTTTACCTGACTATATTCATTCTCAGGAAGAGCTGACAAAAGTGCTTCTCTAGCAAGTATGTTACACATAAATAGATATCTTTCTTTCTCAGTGCAGTCTTCAATTTTGTCTTCTTCAATGATATTCTTTCCATTCTTTGTAATCAACCAATATCTTGGTCCTAAACATAACATATATGTCTTCATCTTTTCTTTCTAGCGGTCATAGTTAACTCCATCAAACTTAGGACTTTCTTTTCTAAAATGACTCACCATATATCTCCTTAAGCTATTAAAATTTTTCTTCAAGGACCTATTGCTCTGATACCAATTGTTAGAAAGTAAAGTCCACCAAGATAACTAGGAGGGGGGGGGGGGGGGGGGGGGTGAATCAGTTATCTGATAAAAACAACTTTTATTAACCTTATTAAATTTAAAACATGTAATCAACATAAACAACAACCACATAAAGATAATCATACACAATGACAACAAATATGTAAAATAGGGAACCTCTTGATTTGAGAGTAAACCCCAGTGGGGATGGTACCCACAAAATATGTACTAATATGAAAATTCCTTGTGAGAGGATGGAATCTATAAGGAGTCTTATAAAATACATTCAGTACATATTAGTCTCTATTAGGAGACTTTGAATCCCTGTGAGAAAATTCTAACCCTGTTAGGAGTTAAGGAAGGAAGAAGGACCCACTACCCAAATAGCTTCAAGGGAAAGATCATTGAACACACTTTCCAATTGATCTATGTATAATCCAAATAGAATAATACCAATAATTACTGATCTTAGCAACTTCTCTTCTCTCCTTTGACTATGCCAAAACAACACCAAATACTTCACCAGATCTCGCTACCAGATATGCTCACTTCGCATCATACATCAATCAATGTTTCACCTTCACATCATATAATTCTCATATCAAACATATCTAATTTAAGGAAAATAATCCTTCATTTATACCATGCACAATATTTCATAATTGAGTTGGCCAATTAGGCTTAACCAATTACAAAATATAAAACATTATACGTTACATAATATTTCCATAATCACATAAAACTGTTAGCTCACAAACTTAATAAATTTTACATGTGCAACCTATGACTATGCTAAATCATTCAGGTTACCTTTAAAATGTCTTCAACCTCTGTATAACTTCTCATGTCTAGATTCTATCCTTGTTAGGAGATATAATCCGATTACTACAAACTGCTTCTCAGGAACACTGACAGAATACAGTTTCCACTAGATTACTCATAATTGACACAAATAATTGAATTTTTGTACACACTCTCAACCATGATATTAGGACACCATAAGGAACATGTCCTAAAATCCACATAACTTTATATGAAATTCTCCATGTGTGCTAATTCAAACTTTGCATGCTTCTCTGCTAATCTCCAATATAATCAGTGCATTGACATCAATGACAAACACAGTCATGAATGCAACATGCAATTGCTACAAAAATGCTAGAATACTCCCCCATAGGACATATTCAACATTCATGCTAACAATAGTATCAATTTTTTTGCAATTAGTATTACAGTTAAATTATTATTGTACTTTTGATATGGTTAATAAAAAGTGGATGGTGATTTTTGTTTAAAAAGAGTATTGTGTTAATACGAGGTTATAGATCCTCAAGAAAGGGTCATTTAAGGTGATGTAATTTTCTAGTAGTGTAGAATCAATTAGTTGCATTTAATTAATACATTTCCATTTATGCTTGTTAATTAGAGTGGTCCATCTTCCATTCAACTTCTTTAATATAATTCATGGTTAATGTAAGTTGAAAGTTAATCTCTTCTATGGTTACTGCAGGTTTAGTTAGTTAAGACTCATGTGGTCATCCTTTTGCTAATTAGTTAATTTTATTAGTTATGTTAAACATTGATTCTTTCACATGCAACCAAAGTGTTTACCCATAGTTAAAGATACCTATGTTGGGATTAGTACACTTTAATGTACTTGTTCTCAATTGAATTCTTTATTTTGGTAGGTTCTAGAGTGACTATGTTGCATATATAGTATGTGTGTCATCTAATAAAATACATCCCTAGTCGATAATTAAATGAGTTTCTATTAGGACGAAAGGTTTCTTAATTGAATATTAGTTACTTCATTGTGTTAGTGTATTGATTTTTCCACACATAGTAATCATCCTTAATGAAAAATATTCAAGGGTTGTAACCACTACCTAGGGTTAAACAGATAAACCAAATGTGATCCCCTTTTCTACAAATGAAGCTATCTTCTAACACTTTTTCATTTGTTCATTTTATCATTTCTTTAGTACTCCCTCAAGGGAATCTCCAATAACATCCTTCTATTTGGATGTTTCCCAATGCTTTTAGCCACCCTTATCATTCTTTCTCTTGTAACTCATGGTGGTTTTGGACCTCTTTCTTTTGGATTTGACCTTATGGATGTCCTCAGGTAGGTATAAGTCCAGGTATTTATGGATCCAATCTTAATACTTATGTCTTTTCAGACTAACCAGTTGATAGGAGAAAAGGCCTATTGCTCCACCTTGTTCTTAATACGAATGGGTTTCAAGACCTCATCTTCATTTGAGAAAGTCTTTAGGATATCCCTTCAAATTTTGAATGATCGCATTTGATATGCCATTAAACAACAATACTTTTTTATTCTTCTATCAAACTCATTTTGTAGACTAGTCAATAAATATTTTATTGTGGGCTTGTGATCTAGGTAGGTATTGGGGAGGAGCTTCATGATTCTCTCCTTAGGTACATAAGCCTCCTTTATATAATCAAATCCCTTGATATTTAATATTTGTAGCTCAAACATCATATCCTTAGCCACTAGTAGATTTGAACACTTCAGTGTCCTACAAAGAAGGGGAAATCAACTCTTGGCTTATGTTTCAATGTCATGAGAGCTTGGGGCTCTACAATTTTTCTGTAGAATTCCAAGAGGATAATTTTCTCACTAAAATGTCAAGGTAGATGTCTTGTTTGGGAATAACCAAGTTCCTCATGTTTCTACTAGCTCTGCAACTTCCTTTGATAACTGGTACCCCACATCACTACGAATCTTGTTCATTACTATATACATAAAGGTGTTATTGATGTTTTTTAAATCAATAGTTGCATCCTAGATCTTTAATTCATAATAATACTCCCATAGGGTGGCCTCTTTCAGATTTTCACGCATCTTGCCTTATACATCCAACTTCGCATGTTGTAGCTTGAGTCATGCTATGATCCAAATGACATATGATATCATGTGATATTTATTTGTATTACACACTTCACAATTATGTCCATGAAGCTTATCAAAGATAAGATATACCTAGTTAAAGTGATATTTTCCTCATATTATGGTGGTGATGTAGAAGTACATTCAGGGATTGTAGAACAAAGAATCATCTTTCCCGAATACTTTTCTTAACATGATGATTATATCTTGCATTGTAGGATATAGTTATCCATGATTGATGTGATCTATGACTTTATTTCTAGTGTTCCTCTTATATGCTAATTTTTTTTTGTTTAAGTGCCCTTTGTTATGGGATTCATCCTTGCGATATTCTCAAAGAGCTTCTTTTTCACTCACCACTAATACTGTCTAAAAGTATGGTATTCAAAAGATTTTTTGGATAACATCTGTATTGAATTTCACAATGACATTTCCCTTGTCATTTTTTCATTTTCTTGTGGCCTAGTTGTAATGGGTAGAAATGGTGAGGATCAATTTAGATCACTTGAGGAAAAATTGCCACCAAGACCAACCCATAGTTGTTGACCTTTGGGATTGATTCTGGTGGAATTGAGATCAATATGTATGATATTAGTGTTTATAATGTTTTCTACCACACATTATATCTTAGATGGCCTAAGCTGGTATTTATATTGATACTTCATAGCAATCAACAACTTTTCCAACTATATTTTTGCTTTGGATTCCATCCTTGCTATAACCACTGGTACAAGAGTTTCCATATATTTGAAAGAGACTTGTGGAAGGGACATGAGAAAGGATTAGTTCAAATAATATGAGTATAAGTCTTCTTTTGTATCATTTATTGAATAATTTGTGATTACCTTGGGGTTATAGGTTTAGGCATGACTATGGCTTACCTATGGGGTGAGAAGGTATCTTGAGGTCCCATATTAAATATGATTCACTGTTATAACTCGACTCTAAAAATAAGGATTTAGACTATCTTGTTTGGGATTACCAAAAAGTGAATATTAAGTTGGTAATAATTCATTATGATTAATGGACCCATACATTTGGAGGTTCCTTTTGTTGAACTAATTACCTTATTTTGGGAAGTGGGGACTGGATATCCAAGTTTGGGTTTTCTAGAATAGGTAGGAAACTTAGGAAAGGTAAAAGTAGAAACCTTGGACCCAAAGTTCTAAAGTACCTTTTAATGTTGATCTTTAGCAACCTTGTTGTGTTAGGGTTGTAGGTATATGAGAACGGGGCCTATTGCAAAGCCGTCGGGGCCAAACATTCAGGATGGCCAGTTTGGGTTTTCCTATTTATATGTATAAAAAATTAAGATGAATATGAATGGGATTTAAAATCAAAAGTTCTAGAATCCCTTTTTGTTCATCTTTGGCTAGAAACTACAAGATTTATGATTTTGAGAAACTTTGCCTGACATTCCTTTCTCTTTGGGAATTGATTAGAGTGATTCCTTAGGGTTGTAGGGATCTTGAGGCAATGTGGTAATTTTTGCACGTTTAAATTTTGGTACTTAGGGAGTGAGACATTCTGCAGGTGGTCTAGGTTGCTTCTAGGCATAAATTTCAAGGAAAATGAAAATATTTATGACTTGTGATAGATTGGAAGGCATTAGCATTAAATGAATTTTTGGGATTGGTGTGAAGCTTACATCCATGTTGATACCACAACATTGGATGCGCAGCTAGGAAATTCAAGAGAACTCTAATTTTTGCATTATAAGTATAATTTCATGGTACATTGCAATTTATGGCACATGAGAACATGTGAGATAGACCATCAAAGTGGTTTGAGGTTCAGATGAAAGGATTTCATGATGAAATCCTTATTTCTAACCAAAGGGTTGAATGGCCTAATCTAGAAAAAATAAGAAGGGACCAAAAAAATTACAATAACAAAAGGAAAACAAACCTGACAAAGAGAGCACAAAAGGGGTCTACTAACTCTAGGGTTAGTGTGATCATATTGTGTGATCAAAAGTGTGACACACTTCTATGAACCATTACACTTGAGAGAAATCCATGGAAGAGGATATCCCAAGAAGCGGCTCATAGCTTCCTAGTTGAAGCAAGTTTAATCCTTCTCATGATGCTCATCACATTGGCATGAAGGATTAGTGACTTGACTACTCCAAAATATAAGATTCATAGCTAAAAAATGGAGCTAAGAATGCAAGAATGCAAGCTAGAAATGAGAGATTAAGCTAAGAATGTATGCAAGCAATTAGTAATCTAAGAATGAGATTCAAGAACAATGCAAGAAAGAAACTAGATTAATAATGTAATATTAAGCTAGAAATGAAACTAAACTAAGAATTCAAATGACAAGATTATTCTAAGAATGCAAAAGAGCTAGAATGAAAGAGCTTAAGATGATCTAGATAACAATAAAGATTCACAACATGCAAGATTAGGACAAAATCATTAGGACCAATGAGCGAGGGAAAAACTTCATTTTAAAGGAATTGCCTCAAGAATGAAGGGTGAAGATTAAGAGGCAAAAGAATGAGTGGATGAGATGAAGAGGAAAAAGGAGATGCAAGGAGATGTAAGGTTAGGTAGAAATGAGTGGTAAGGATTAAGAGGCAAAAGGGAAATGTTAGGTAGAATAAGATAAAATAGCATTTTTGAAAGCACAAATCCCTTTTAATTACTAATTAATCAAGATTAAGTGGACGCACACATGTGAATGTGTTCTTTTAATAAAAGTGTCGGAACTTTATATTAAAAGTAATGTTATAGAAATTAAATAAATACACAAACTCTAGAAATTATACCATAATTAAGCTTGATATAAGATTTTTTATTTAGTTATGCAAAGAGGATTTTAAGGGTTACTCTACATAATGATGCTTAGCAAAGAGATGATTTGATAAAAAAGGGGGCTCAACTTATACTAGACCAATTTTAGGTAATTAAACATATGATAACTCATCTATATCAAAATTATATCAAAATGAATTGACATCATCCCTTAAAGGTAGCAGAACTACAAGCACAATGGATGATCACATAAGAAATACGAAGAATACTCTTTTAGGTTTGACATTACAGAGACCAAAACAAATGCTAGCTAGTGCTTTGTGTCATGCCCAATTAGACAACATAAAGGCACATTTACGGACAATAGCACATTTACAACATAACATGTTGTAATCACCTAAAATGGTCTAGCTAACTAAGAGCCCTTAATTTCAATTAATTAAATCAAACAATATGCTAGACATATTTATGTAAGTAATTAAATCAATTGCCTTGCATAATTAAATCAATCATCAAATAATTAATTAAATCAATTGATTAGAGCATAAAGGTTATTTTAAACCAATTCAAATCAATTAATTAAAAGGTGTTTAAATAGTTTTAATTAAAAAAAAAAACCATTCAATTTCATGTGCGCAAATTTTTAATTTGAATTTCTAATTAGATTTTTAATTCAAATTTCTAAATTTCTAAATTGATTTTTTTAATTAAAAGAAAGATTTAAAAGAATAAGAAATTTGTAATTTAGGTTTTTAATTCAAATTTTTAAATTGACTTTTTAATTAAAAGAAAGATTTAAAAGAATAAAAAACTTCTAATTTGAATTTTTAATACAAATTTCTAAATTTCTAAATTGATTTTTTAATTAAAAGAAAGATTTAAAAGAATAAGAAATTTGTAATTTGGATTTTTAATTCAATTTTCTAAATTAATTTCTTTCTAATTAAAAAGGACTTGAAAGAATGGAAATTGCTAATTTCTCTCTCAGTCTCATCCAACCACAGGAAGTTTCTAAAAATGAGAGAGAATCCCAGCCACTCAACAGGATGAATCTCAACCCCACGTCCATTCTAAGATTTTTATATAAACCATCCCTTTAGCTCATTCAAATGATCCTAATTTTATTTGCTAAATACATTGTCATTTTTTATGCTAGAATATATGCCCATTTAATATTAGATTTCAATTCTTAAAATCAACTTGCATGCTTAGATAATAGCTTTTAATTGAATTAGATTAATCATTTAATCATGCTAGTTTTATTATTAGATTCATTGCTTTCTTAGATTAATAAGTCTTTCATAACTAGAATTGGATTTGTTGAATGTATTTTTGCATCTCAATCCACCATGAATCTTGTATTGTGGAGTTATCTAGTCATTGATCTCACAATGCTAACTGAGAGCATATTTACATAGATCATACTCACTTCATATAGGAAGAAATAGATCCTTTCTAGGTAGTTTCTTTGATTATTTATAATAAAGATCTATTGAAGTGTTGTTAGTTAGATTGCCCACATTTAACACACACATTTTTGGCACCCATCATGGGGCTTAGGCCTCAAGCTTTAATTTTTTTGTTGTTGAATATCCGCATGTCCATGATTTTGTTTTACAATTTTTTTTGTCTTTTGTAGGTGAAATAAAGATTTTGAAGAATGAAATAGCACGTATGACCATCCTTTCAACACTTCTACGTAGAGTTTTGATGTGTGCAAACAACTGTTAGAAATAGGGAATACTGAGAGGGGGGGGGGCTGAATCAGTATTCTACAAACTTTATCTTTTGCCCAATTATGGATATAACAAATTATCTTTATACATGCATAACATAAGAAGCTAAACAACATGCATAACAATAAAGAACTCATACCACATTATTTGTTCTCGAGGAAACCCTGGCCAAGGGAAAACCCCGGTGGGAATGGTACCCACAAAGATCCACTAATCAAAAGTATCCTGTTAAGGATGTTGACCCTGTTAGGAGTCTATTACAAACATATAGTGTATTGGTCCTAATTAAGGGACTATAGGCCTTGTTAGAAGCCTCAACCATGTTAGGAGTTGGTAGTACAAAATGTGATTACCAGTTGAGCCCACTACCCAAACAAGTAATGTATAATATACACTAATTACAAAATAGGTCAAGGTACATAACCTTATTCTACTTGCATTGATATCTCTTCGCTGATCTTTCACTATCGCTAATACATATGCTTCATATACTTCACATCATACTTCTACAAATACTTGCTGCTTATTACAATTACAACTTCTTTACACTTTACAATTACAATTACATATATACCAATAGCTTTAACCAAGAGTAAACATCTAAGATGTCATCCCTTTATATTGTTAAGACATTATTTTGATAAACAAAATAATCCCTTAACTCTTTACCAATTTTGCCTTCATATACTATCCTGTCGACTTCACACTGTCTTTGGTAAAACTATCATAACTTCTTCCGTACTTGTTGTACTAACTTGCACTCTGAGATGGATCATCATTAATCACCATAGAGTCTATGTTCAAGTGCACAAGCACTGAACTCACTCCAGTCAATGTCGCAAACAAAAACTATGTCCGGGTATACTGGTAAAAATATTGTCTCACACTTAGACAAATATGCAATGCACTCTATCATACTTGCTCTCTGACTTGTGTGATCTTCATGTGGATCATATGTTTCCATAATGACAACATCTATGCAATCAACTCAACCAAATTGCCAACAATCCCCCCCTTTGTCATTGGTGGCAACATATGAGAAAATTGGCTAAGTGTGCAACTCCAAAATCTCAAAATTTGACAAAATTGTGGCCATAGTATAACATATATATACTATCCTTATAACTCCTCAAAAAATCTTATCTATAATACAATACTCCCCTAAGAGTATCAACTCTTATCATATATTATCAACTTTCTGCTAAATATCTCTCCCCCTTTGACAACAATGACAAAGTAACGGTAAGGAGGGCTACAAAATTGTATCAAAAAAGGTTATACCTCAATGTATTTATTGCAAAGCCGGTAGGCTTGCAACACAATCTGCAAAATCTATCTTCAAGTTTTCTATCTCCTTTTCCCATGACTTCTTAATGGAATCAACCACATTGATTAGTGCACGCAGTCCATAAGATGCTATTTGACAAGCTTGGAGGTTTTCAAAGTTGAATTTCTAAAAAGATGTCTTAGCTGTAAGAAAATCTTCTAACTGCTCTTCAATAACACTTATCTTCATAGTAATATGCTCTCTCAAAAGAGTATATCTCCTCAACTTCCTGTCTTTCTCATCTTGTAAAATTCTAATTTCATCAAAAAATTTCCTAACTTTCTTCTCAACATTACTGACCTTCACATTAGGGTTAGATAGAAGGTGTGTTTCATTCAGAATCTCAGCTTCCTTCAATTTTATCTTCTGATCTTCCTCAACTGTCAAAGTTTCTAATTTTGTACACTGTATGTACAAAGCTTTTCCTGTGTCCAAATGTTTCCTCAAAT
Source organism: Chamaecyparis obtusa (assembly GCA_027943335.1). Lineage (NCBI taxonomy): Eukaryota > Viridiplantae > Streptophyta > Pinopsida > Cupressales > Cupressaceae > Chamaecyparis > Chamaecyparis obtusa. The sequence goes on from BSBK01000367.1 coordinate 1,143,983, forward strand.
CTTTGATACAGATATCAAGAGTACTGATATCATTGCTTATGTACTAACTGATGTTTAACAACATTTTAGCTTCATAGTATGCCTGTGCTTTTACTTTTGCAATATCAGCTAGGTTAGTGAACTCATCATCAAAGTGCTCATCACTTTCTTTGCCTTGTCCATAGGGTCTACTTCTACAATCTGTGTGGTCACAATACTTTGTAGCTTTTTAGTTAGGTCCTTCAAACATCCTTCTAGACTTTTAACTTTCTTATTCTTCCCAATGATTTTGTTCAAAGATGTGATCAATTCTATCTAATCATCATCATCCACTTCTTTTCCCAAATCCTCAAACAAAGATCCAGTTTGCTTCTTCTTTCTAGTCTTAGGAGTAAGACTGATTTCTTCTTTAGAGGGTACAAATGCTTGTACTTCTAATACTTTGGGTTCTTCAATAGTAAATTGGGTCTGCTCTGCTTCTACAGTTCTATCTGGTTCATCAAGAGCTGAATTGTCAACAATGTTCTCTAGATTCTTGAATACATTATCATCAGTATCCAAGTTGATCCTTGTACCTTCAACATTCATAGATTCTTCTTCAATGTTTATAGCCGGTGGAGAGGGAATATCCTCTTGTTCTACTTCTACTACTTGCTCTGCTGCAACTGATGTCTCTCCAACAATTTCTGCCATAACTTTAACTATTGCTTGTTCAGTCTCTGCATTCACTTGTTCATATTGTCCTACCATAATCTGAATGGTTCTCATTTTTGTCCTTAAATGGGTGCTAAGGGGCTTCAAAATTTGTTTAAGATGTTCATCATCTCTTACATCACATAGTTTCTTCACAAGATTCTCTTTGATAGATTTGTCTTCTTCTTGTGCTCTCATCTTCCTGTTAGCAAGTTTTTGCAATAATTCATCAGGTATCTTTCCCTTAATAGAGTCAAAACTCTTATTAGCCAGAATCAAATGTTTGACCACTGCATTTTCAAGATTCAATTTATCAGAATAGTCATAAAGGTCCAATTATTTATTCATTTTAGTGAAGTCTCCATCTTTTATAATTTCTTCATTCACTCTCTCAACTCTAGGTTTCCATGCTTTCTTCTTCACAGAAGTGTCATCATCTTTAATTTATGCAATTTTCCTAGGTACTGGTGGCACCAAAGTTTTCTACCTCTTACCAGGTCCAGTAGAAATTTCTTTCACTCTCTTGCTCATTATGGAGGAGGTAGATCTAGTAGGCTTGCTTGCTACTTGTTCCTTCTTAGGTTCCTCTACTTTCACCTTGACTAGTGTTGCACTAGATGATAAGGGAGGTACAAATAAAATCTCTTTCTATCCAATATCTCTGATTGCTACTATTGTCTACTTTGCCACTAAGAATTCTCTCTCTGTCAATCATGTATCCTTCAATATTTTCTTAATAGTGCTCTCAACTCTTTTCTTAGATTGTTTCTACTCAAGTATAGCCTTTGCAGAGTTGAAATTTTCTTCAAAAGTTCCAATTTTGTTACTGTGGGTGTCAACCTTGCATTTAAGTAGCCTGTTCACATATTCTTCTGTCTCTATTTCAAATATTTCATAGCCAAGCGGGTCTATGAACTCAATTCTAGGTTCAACTGCTTCAATGTATGTAAAGTCAGTGTCAACCATAAAACATATTTCATTCTTGTATTTCTCCACAAGAGATTGTGGAATCCTTGATCTGCGAGACACAATATTCTGAAATGTCTTAATAACTAATACTGCACTCTCATTAACACTATCAATAACATGCTTTCTGTATACTACATTAATCCTTTCCATTGTATTCTATCCATCATTCCAATCATTTCCTATGGTGTAAGGAAATTTCCTCAAAAGATGAAAAAACATGTAAGTGATCAAAGATGAAAATCTAAATTGTGCATACTTTGTCTTCTTAATCTTCTCCAAGTTCTCAAACAATTGAATTCTTAGAATTTCACACATATCGACTAGGGCTTTGTCAACACACATCAAATAAGCTATGTGTACCATTCTAGCTACCATGTCATCCTCTCTTGAATTTACACAAAACTTTGTTGTTAGGATCTTGCATAGGTATCTAACATCAAGTTGTTTGACCTTACTAATTATAATTCCTCTACCATTATAGGATGAATTAGTGTTATCAATGACTATCTTTCTCATGTTCTTCTCATTTAAAGGAATAGCTCCAGATTTAGACAGTCTAGTGACTTCATGAATCAAATCAGTTGTAATGTCTATTACTCTATCTTCTAGCCAAAACTTCCCATTATGAATTCTACTAAGGATTATCTTAGTGCATTCTTCATTATCAAACTCATACTGCAATGCATACTTAACAATCTCATTGTCTTTCAAATGATCATATCCTTGTTTCAATGACATGTCCTGGTTGTAAATCTTCTCATACTCACTTGTAAAATCACTATCACTGATGGTTTCTAAATTGCATCCTAGATAACTTCTTACATTCTCTAAATGCAAAATTCCATTTGGTACGGATGATAAAGCTAACTTAGGGTCTTCTTCCAGAGGTTCTACTGGTTCCCTCTTCATTCTAGGTCTATTTTTATCTCTGATATTTTGAATTAAAGATACATCCATGATTACTTCAAATTCCTTTTACCGATTCATAGATCTGTCAAGTAAAATACCTCAAATTCATGATTTTAGGGCTTGTGTAGATTCGGCACTCAAATCCTTCACCAAATCATTGCAAAAAGCTTCCAATCACTGCTCTTTGATCTCCTTAACACTTGTGTTTTCTTTGATGATCAAATAACACCAATCATAATCTTTTATTACTTCAATCTCACTTAGTTCTGACATCGCATTCAATTCTTTTGCCGCTTCTTTCCAAAAAGTTGTTTCTACTATCCTACAAAACTTAAAACTTCTTGCGATCTTGCCAAACATAATATTTTTCTTTGTGCTCTTAACCATAGCATTATAATATCATAAACTAGCTTCCATTAACTGTGCAAGACTTAATTCATCATAAATCTACTTCTACACTAATCTAAGTTCCTAATCTACTATAATTTTCATAAATTAAGTGCTTTGAGATAGGTCAGGTAAGGATTCATTCTTACCACTTGATACTTCACCTTTCTGATTGCCTTCAATGTTGAATATGTCTCCTTGATATGTGCTCTTAACAAAATTCACTTCATCTGTATTGCTACAACAACCTTTTGTCTGTTACCTGCATCTCCATTTCTTCTTTCATGATTTCTAGGGTTAGGGTTAGGATGAAAAACTCCATTGTTCATTCTGCAAAACCTTGCTATATGTCCAATCTTGTTTCATATTTGACAAACAATTCCATTGCTTCCATATCTTGGTCTAGGTGGATTAATATGTGATCTGCAATTTCTAGCAATGTGTCCAACCTTGTTGCATCTATAACATATTACTTCATTTCTTCTGTTCATATCTTAAGTAGGTTTCTTATCTGCATTGTTAGTATTCCTAAACATTCTACTATTACTATTATTCTCAACAAATTTAGGTTTTCTACATTCAATAGCTCTATGTCCAAATCCATGACAGTTATAACAATAACCATTAAGAGGTTTAAATTGCTTACCTGTGCAATCTTTCTTCATATGACCAATAGTATTACAAGAAAAACATCTACCTTTGAATTCTCTTTGCATACCTTTGGATGATTCATCTTGCTTTGGTGATTCTTCTTCTTTAGGTGTATCTTTAGATTTGTTGATCTCATCAGACTTCTTCTCATTTAAGCTTTTAGATACTTTCAGATCTGGTTCTTTGCTTTTATTATCTACTTTAAGAGTGTTGAATCCAAGACTAGTCTTATCATAGAATGGTTTCTAAAAAGATGCTTGTGTATCAATCTTCTCACTAGTTGAATATAGCCTTTCAAGTTGTTGCTTGGATTGAGTCAATTCGCCTTTCACAATCTTATTGTATTTCTCAAGTTCAGCATACTGCAAATTGACTTTCTCAAGTTCAGATGTTACATTTCCAAGTTTAGATTTCAGTCCTTCATTTTCAGTTTTTAGACTTTCATTCTCAAATTTCAGATTTGCTTCATTCTTACCATTTCCATCTTTCAAACTAAGCTTCAAATTTTCTATCTTCAATTCATGCTTAAGGATCTCATTTTCTTTTTCTAAATTGTCATCACAATCTTCAATAAGAACTTCAGATTTCTTTTCAAATCTCAGATCTTCTAATTTGTTTTTCAATTTCTTAATGAGGTTCTTTGCATCATCATATTTTCCTTTCAGAGTGTCTCTTTCATCAGTAAGCATATCAATCTGTTCAAGAGCTTCTTCAAGATTCTTCTATAGTTTATCCATATCCATAGAGATCTTACTCAAGCTGTTAGGCTTTCCTTGAATGATTCTTTTCTGAGTAACTAGGCTCTGATACCAATTGTTATAAATAGGGAATACTAAGAGGGGGGGGTGAATCAGTATTCTAAAAACTTTATCTTTTGCCCAATTATGGATATAACAGATTATCTTTATACATGCATAACATAAGAAGCTAAACAGCATGCATAACAATAAAGAACTCATACCACATTATTTGTTCTCGAGGAAACCCTGGCCAAGGGAAAACCCCAGTGGGGATGGTACCCACAAAGATCCACTAATCAAAAGTATCATGTTAAGGATGTTGACCCTATTAGGAGTCTATTACAAACATATAGTGTATCAGTCCTAATTAAGGGACTATAGGCCTTGTTAGAAGCCTCAACCCTGTTAGGAGTTGGTAGTACAAAATGTGATTACCAGTTGAGCCCACTGCCCAAACAAGTAATTTAAAATATACACTAATTACAAAATAGGTCAAGGTACATAACCTTATTCTTCTTGCATTGATATCTCTTCTCTGATCTTTCACTATCGCTAATACATATGCTTCATATACTTCACATCATACTTCTACAAATACTTGCTGCTTATTACAATTACAACTTCTTTACACTTTACAATTACAATTACATATATACCAATAGCTTTAACCAAGAGTAAACATCTAATATGTCATCCGTTTATATTGTTAAGACATTATTTTGATAAACAAAATAATCCCTTAGCTCTTTACCAATTCTGCCTTCATATACTGTCTTGTTGGCTTCACACTATCTTCAGTAAAACTATCATAACTTCTTTCGTACATGCCGTACTGACTCACGCTCTGAGATGGGTCATCATTAGTCACCATAGATTATATGTTCAAGTGCACAAGCACTGAACTCACTCCAGTCAACATCGCAAACAAAAACTGTGTCTGGGTATACTGGTAAAAATACTATCTCACACTTAGACAAATATGCAATGCGCTCTGTCATACTTGTTCTCTGACTTGTGTGATCTTCATGTGGATCATATGTTTCCATAATGACAACATCTATGCAATCAACTCAGCCAAATTGCCAACAATAACCTTTTATCTTCTGTCTTAAATTCTCTTAGTAATAGAACACAAAAAAGTTAGAAAATCTATTTGTAGGATATAGGATTGGTTCTTTCAATCTTGAGCTATTTGCATGCTTTAACATTATGTTTTTTTAGGATAGAGTCATTTTTGGGAAAAAATATTGTGCATTCACCTAACTATTATTTATTGGACGCTTGACAAAGATTAAAACAATGAAAACTAGTAATGCTTGTAGTGTGGATGCCTTGGATATCAACTCAACATTAACTCAAAAGTCAGATTAAGTTTGATTTTAAGTTTTGGTAAATGAGCCTTGTTTGGTGTGTTTGGGAAAGGTGAAAGGGTAGAGAAGTATTCTCTTCTTCCATTGGAAGAATCAGAACCCCAGACCCTTGAATCCAATCCAATTCTATTGCTATAACCTTTAGAGGGTCTATCGGTTGAGGGAAAAATCTCTCAGGAATGACCCAAGTGGGAACAAGTAGACACCATCTCTTCCACCCACATAAATTCCTCTTTGAGATAAAAGTCTCAAAGGACTTAACCAAATCTATTCTAATTACTTTAATATGCACAAGGCTTGAAAGCCTAAATATTCTTTACAAGACTATGTTATCTTGGTACTCGTAGGGCATTTTTATGTCTCAATCTTGTTTACAGTACTATGACAAAATATGCTTTAGATATTCATAAGGATGAGTGTCATAAATCTTTCTTGCGAGACTACATTGTCTAGAGTACTTGTAGGGCTATAGGCTTCAATCTTACTTGTGAGACTACAAGGAATAGTTATGAACAAATGCCTTAACTATAAGCTTTAGTGTAGAGAACTCCCATATCACCCCCGAAAGGTTGGAAATCTAAGTGCAAGGAAAATAGTAATTACCCCAAGACACTCACTATATCGAGCCCTCATTGGCACTACTACTCAGTTAATATGGCCTTCAATATCAATTACATGTTACTGTCCTGTCATATTTTGAGGAGTCTTTGAGTGTGTTCCTAAGTCTGTGAGTGAAGATTTTTAATCTCTACCAAATTACTTTGGGATAAAGTGTGTTTGATTCTACACTCAAGTGTTTGATGTGTTGATCTACCTGGTTAGAGGATTTTAACAACACAATACATGTGTGTACTCGGTTAAGAGATTGACATAAGAACAGTTAAGTCCACTATGTTAAGAGATTTCAATTATGCTACAATGGTTAAATGGTATTAGTAAATGTATCTGTAAAGAGAAAATCTATCTTGCCTAATTAAAATCTATAATATACCAAATAGATATCACCTTTAAGCGATGTATGTGTCCTTCTGTTATGCTTGGTAGCCTTGTGTGTGTTCTGAAAAACTGAATGCTTCTTTCATAAACCTTTTGTCAAAAACCTTTAATCTGATCTCCAAATGTCCTTAGTGCAGCTACTCCTTCATGATACATGTTCATAATGACATCTTTACAAATTTTATATCAAACTAACTTGACCTAATTAGGGTTTACAATATCTTAGAAAACCTAAGATCAAGGGTGTAATAAAATAACCTAGATCTAACATCACACAGGGATCATCAATAAATTAATGATTACATCCATATTTAATTATGTCTTGATCTTGGTTTACTAGTTTTTGATCGGTGTGAACCATTTGCATAGATGTTTGTGCAATTTTAGATTACTATGTCATTTCTTGTTATACTCTGTGATCACTGCATTCTTCATTCGGTAAATTACTAGTGCTCGGTTCATTTGAATGCTCAGTGATCAGTGTGCTCGGTACTCAGTAATTGTCTATCATTGGATGAGTATACTTGGTCAAACCCTTATTCAGTTAACTTAGAGATCTTCTTTGTGTCTCACGCAGTGTGTAGGCTTTATATGGTTGATCGACTATCCTGTTTGTCTCCTTAACGACTGAAAAATTGATTGATACTAATGATAATCCTTTAATGCTCAAATAGGAGTAACATTCTCCCCCTTTGGAATTAGTATCAAAAGCTTATGTATATGTACCGATTGCCAAAATAAATATATACACACTCCAAAAAATATACTAACTCACTAATTTACAAACTCCCCCTTTGTGCATGTTCTTGGTGTGAAGTACATGCTGGCATATATATAATCTATATGCATAGACTTTCCCCCTTTTTGAAAATAATTCCAAAACAAAATAATGTACTTACAACTTATCAAAAATATGTTGATGGGTTTTCTTGAGTGAATCCAAGAGGTTTTCCCATTCCTCTTTCATGTTCTCAAGAGCAATGTGCTCTAAACTAACTTGTGCATGCATGTCAAAAATGTTTTTGAGTACAAATTTTTTTGGGGTGGCAACTAAAGCTTTTGCCTTATTCACATGACACTCCATGATCTTAAGATGTGGAAGCAACTCAACTTGAAGCTTAGTGATTTGATCACTTATTGTATCTTCTTGCTTCCTCAAATCAATTCTCAATCACTGAAGTTCTTGAACCTTTGAAATATGCTTATGAAAAGAATTTGGCACGATTAGAGAATTATTTGCACTGACCTTTATCTCTTCATCAAGTTTCTTGAGCTTTTCACCAACCTCGGTAATGAATTGGTCCATAGTGCATAACTTGTACAAAGTTTGAATTATTTGTTGAATGATGGTTTCAAGCTCGGTAATAATGTCTGAGAGCTTGACCTTATTAATTTCCACTTCTTGGCTTATTTTCTCTGCTAACTTTAACTATATTTTTGCTTTTGCCTGTTCTTCTAGTCTTTTCTTAGCATCTACATCAAGGGCATTTATGTGACTAATTAGAGTTGCAAGTTGATCAATGATGGGAGTTTCCTAATCAACATTGATGTCGGGAACTACTTGCAATAGAATATCTCTAAAATCCTCTAAAATTTGTTTACTTTTATTCTCCTTTTTCATTTTCTCTTGTGCAGCCTTCCTTGTGCACAATTCCCCATATCTTCTCAATGCTTCAGGGTCTAATATTCTAGGGTCACATTCAGGTATTTTAATAACCTCATCAAGTGTGACAGTACCCTTACCATGTTTCTTTTTGTTCTTCTTCTTCTCTAGTTTTTGTGATTTGGTATAAGGAACTAGAGCTTTAGTCTCTAGATTTTAATTTTCTGTCTTGGTAGACACACTTTCTTCCTTTTCTTTCCTGGTGACCGGTGTCTCGGTGGCTTGTCCTTGGACATTTGTTGTGGTATCTTTTTTAGTTTATTCTATTGGTTTATTCTCTTCTGATGCTTTTTTTTTTGCCTCTATATGCTCAGGCTCATTGGAATATTTCTTCTCAGTTGTACCCTGTCCCTCGGGTGTATCCTTTGGTTTCTCAGTGATGCAGGGGCATTCTAGGGTACTCGATGAATCTGCATGGTGGTGTGTTGTTTTGGTTCTATGTTACTCAGTTGTAGCTTTAACTGATGGTCTTAGTTATTGAAGAAAGCTTGGTCGCTAAAGGAACTCGGTGAAACCTGTTGTGCTTGGTGATGCCTGTGTTGCTCGATGTTGCTTGGCTTGGTCGGTTGTTTCATTGGTGGTCACTTGTTTCTCTTATGCTCAGTAGTTCTAGTTTACTGACTGGAGTCTTTGGTGATTTGGTTGGCCGACTTGGTACATTTATTATTGGTAGCTTTTGTTGTATTCTCCTATGTAGATCTAGAGGCCGACATGGAGAATTAAATGTTTGTAAGGCTATTTATGAGCCTATTGTTGTTGCATTTAATATTTGTTTGTAATACGAGCTGACTTGGCTTAGGAGTTAATTATTTCATCCAGCCGACTTGTGGCTAAAGATTAGTATTTAAGGAGTGTTTGGGTAGTTGTTTAGGCATCAGATTTGGGAGTGATTAGATCTGGATCCTGTGAGATCTTGAAGATCAGATTGTTATCTGATAGTTTGTAATAGCAGAGCTAGTGGTTTGCATGCTTAGAGACAAGGAGATCTCTTGGAGGCTTGCGAGCTTAAGTTCAAATCTACCTTAGTGTTTTCCATCAGTTGCTAATTTTTTTTAGAGCTGGACTTGCTGAGAGGTTGCATAAATACTTTGATTGTATTTGGCCCTAACCTGGAAGGCCTTATAGTCGGGCATGTTAATGAAAAATCAGTTGAAAACATTATCTTGTTGTGTTATTCTACATTATGGTGTTTGGCTGCTTGTTTGGATTGTCCTTAATTGGATCCTCCTTACTTGTCCTATGTCACTTGGGGGCTGAGCCTTCGGGTTCCTTCTGTGTGACAATGTCAACTGCTTGTACCAAAATAGGTAAATCACCTGATATTTCACCTATTGTTGCCTCACTAGGCACATTCTCCTTAGTGGCATCTGCAGCAATGTTAATATCTTCATCATTATTGGTATCATTAGGATCTCTATTGGTGATGTCCTCAATCAATACATCATCTATTCATGGTGTTACTAACTGCTTGGGAGAATCCTGCCTATATTCTTCTCTGTATTCAATCGGGTAGAAATCAATAGAAATGGTGTCATTTTCTACCTCGGTATCAGATAAGTCAATTGGCTCCTTGGTGGCTAAGTTTGCATCATCCAAGTGAAATCCTTTACCTTTCTTTGTGTTCTTCTTCTCAGGAATTATAGCCAATGCCATTTGATCTGCTTTTGCTCAGGCTTTTTAAATTGTTGTCCATAGAAGCTTTCTATTTTCATCAACCTCTTCAAGGTTGCCTGCCAATATGCTAAGGGCTCTACCCTTCACTAGAAACTTTTTAGAGTATTGTTTCATCAACTCTTCTATCTCAAGAACCGATAGAGTAGGCATAGCCAAAATTAATGAGTGATCCCTCATTTTCTTTTCAGTGTGCAAGGCATAAGTCCACCTTGTTGACACTTTCTCATATAACTCTTTAGGTACATATCTAGCAAATTCTATTGGTACCCTTTTAAACTTTATCATCATTCAAATAATTTCTTCTTCAAGCTTTTCTTGATCCTCGGTAGTCATATATACATACCAACTTAGCTTAGGGTGAGTTATGCTCCATGTTTCCTTTATACTATCTACTAACTCATCTACAGTTTGACTCTTATTTACAACAACTTAAAATTTACCTTGATCCTCTTCTTCATCAACATCATCCTTAGCTCTAATTAATCTTCTCCTCTTTTTAGGTTGCTCGAAGGTGACTTGGGCACCTCTCTTTTTCTCCTGATAAGTTTTGGTGGGAGTTGGCCTTGAAATATTTACTATTCCTTTCTTCAGGGGAAGATAAGTAGCTGTTGAGGACCTTTTCCTTTCTCTTTTTAGTGCTTCTTCTTATTTTCCCTTTCTTGTGGCCTTGACCGGTGTATTTTGAATATCCTTGTCAGAATCGGTCTCCTCCTCATCATGTTCACTATTCCCAATTAATAATTATTCCTCGATTGCCTCTTCAACTGTATTACCTTCTAATGTCTCTTCTTCTTCTACTTCATCACCAAACTATTTTACCAAGGTGTCCATCATCTTCTTGGATTTCATATTTACCTTTATGTTGACTAGATCCATTTTGATTCTTAATTTGGCCTTTTCATAGGTACCAAACCTAGTTGCCTTTGGCTCTTTGGGCTTGACTAATAATACATGTATTGACTTAGAAGCTCAGTCAATATCTATTTCATAGCCCATAGGGGGTAACCAAGCAGTCCTTGGTTCAACTGCCTTGATCAATGTGGAGTCAGTGTCCACTAGGAAGCAAATGTCATTCTTATGTTTTTCTACCAACTGACCTGGTATCTTGCTCCTTTGATTCATTCTTTCTTTAAATTTCTCAAAATAAACATCCATGACACTCACAAAATTCTGATCCAAACTTTGAATAAAATCATTGATTTGCATTATGATAGGTCGGTTGACATCCCAGTCGACATTATCGACTAAGGGAAAGAATTTTTTCACATAGAAAAATATAGAAATCACCAGGGAACCAAACTTACAAGTATTTGACTTAGTTGTCCTTATGGTTCTCATATTTTCTTCAAATTGTTTTAGTAGTAGCTCGGCTAGGTCATATTGGAAACCTTTCTTCACAATCTTTTAAGTAATGTCCACAGATCCACATGGTACACTGTTCGGCCTACTTGATTGAATTATTTTATAATCGAATACATATACTCTGAACCTTATCTCAGGATCAACAATAGTGTTGACTCTCATACCTTTGTCATCCCATTCTACTCTGGTTAACTTCTTAGTTTTGGTCCTCATTCTATTCCTGATGGCTTTCACTTTATCAGTAACAGGGTAACTAGTGACTGCATGTATAATGTCTTTAGTAATTTTTACCAGTTTATCTAGACATAAATTTCCTTCATGCACTCGGCTCAATATAACCTGTAGACACTCAAAAATAGGCAAGTGCTTTTAAATCATAAAATTGCAAAATCATAATCAAAATGCACTAATTCTCATAAAAAAGGATCAAATCAAATCAAAATGGACACTTATTAAATCAAATTGGATAAAATCAATCAAATCAAAGGAAAAATCAAATAATGACATTAAAGAATTAAATCAAAGCTTAAAGGGGTGAAAAACACTATATAATTGATTTTAATCAATTAGTTGTATATTTTTTAAATAAAAAATCAAAGTGAACCTATTCCCTTACATGGCTAATTTAATTAATTGATGGAATTTAATTAATCCTAATATCTTTCAACAACAATTTGAGGAACCAATGAAAATTGAGAACACAAAGCACATGGATCACTCAAAAGAATTGAATCTCAATCACACATTTCAACTTTGAATCTAAACCACTCAATTTTGTCTTTTTGTCCAAAGCTTTGAGACAAACATTTAAATTGTCCCCCCATTTAAAAACATTGCAAAGTTTTTGACTCAACCAAAGCTAAACCATGGTTACTTCACTCTACCCCCTACCCTTGGGAATTTACTATAAATAAGAGTCATTTTGAGAGCAATAATATAGAAGAGAATTCAAGAGCAAAGCATCCTTATTATAGGCATTTTATGAGAAATTGAGAGCAATTGAGAGCATTTAGCATTAGCATTTCAATTTATCTTTTCATAATGGAGAATTGTGAGCTAGATTAAGCATAGTACTATCATATTTTCTCATTTTAGAAGTGTCACTAGTGGAGATTAAGCTAAGAGCTCTACTTACCACATCTAATTAGAGAACCATGAGATGTCATGGATTTTAATTTCAATTCTTAGTTTAAATTTGCATTGTATTTGCTTAGAATTTTTAGTTAATGATCCTAATTTCATGAAGGTGTTAAACATACACACACATAACCCTAATCCATTATGTCTTGAATTGTCTCAAGAAATATAGGGCATTCATTAAACCCTTCACCTCCAAGTGTTTATGCTCATCCTTGAGCTTTTCATCCATGCTCAGCTCCTAGAAGGTGGATTGAAGCTCAAAATCCCCTATTTCACCAATTTTGTAGTGGATGTATGCATGAATATCTTGGACCAATAAAACCCTAGGCAACATACTTGAAAATGCACCAATTTGGTCAATTTGTGATGCAATCTCAGGGTGTAACTTATAATTTGGATCATCACAGGTTGCAAACTTAATTAGGTTGACCTTCTTATCACTCCCAGACTTAGATTTCATGACCTTGTATGAGGATGCCATCATTTATGATATTTAGGGCTTCACAAATATACTATTAAAATAACTCGGTGGATGCAGAACTTACTTTTGATCAAGATGAACTTGCTCAGGAATCCTTTAAATCTCTATTGATAGCTTTAGGAATTCTTCACTCAAATATGCTCAAATCGCTCTGGTTCTTTGTAATCACTATGTGGAAAAAATGACTAAGTCCATCGTATATTTTACCCAAAAATTCATTTCCTACTCAAACTTTTGTATTTAATGCTTCACCTACCATAACTCAGTAGATGTAGTTGTGCTCATTTTACACTTTAAAAGACCTTAGCTCAGTTAGCACTTAGATATTACTCAGTTGATACCACGTCTCGGTTAACCTTGCCAATATTTACCGACTAGAAAACACTTACTCGGTCATGCTTTTACTGATTGTACGCAATTTAAGTTCTAAACATGTAATGCCATAGTGCATCTTATTTCATGTTGACTTGGGGTGCATTCAATAGATATAAGAAACTATTTATAAAATATAACCGATTTAAAATTTAGTTCCATACATACCTTTTTTATTTAGGTGGAGGTGGTGATATCACCTAATCCAATGGATGAGGTGTCACCGACTGTAGTGCTTGATCCAACATTGTCATTTGATTCTTTTATCAACATTTGAATCTATAGCCTCATGATTTTTTCAATTGTATTTCCATTTCCATTTGTATGTGTCTCTGGTGCCCGGTCTCTGCAATCCTTGCTTAGATGACCATCCTTGTGACAGTGAAAATATTCCATACCAGTATTTGTCCAATTACGTGATCTTCCTCTCCAGTTATTTCTCATGAAATTTGTTTCTATATGTCCATACCTGCCACATGCTATACAATTAACCCAAGTATTGTAATCCTGAGTATATGTATTACATTGCCTTATCGGTTGATATGTTTTGTTTTGTTCTTTTGGTGTCCAAACTTGCTTCATCTTTGTCTTGCATTCTTGTGATATGTGTCCATGCATGTTGCAAGTGTGATAATGTTTATCCATGTAAGGTTTCTTAGGTGTCCTATTCAACTTTGATCTGCACTCATGTGCCTAATGTCCTTACTTATTATAGTTATAACAATAACCATTAAACTTAGGGGTGGATTTAGGAATACCTTTTGCTTTACTCTTGCAAAAATTTGATGTGTGGCCAAGTTTTCCACAATGATAACATGATAGATTCTTTGGTCTTGGATTATTATAGGCTTTCTTACGTTCAACTTGTCTTGATGATTCTCCCTTCTTGGTATAGCCTAAACTAGTTGTGCTATCAAGTCTTTTTTGACTAATAAAAAAATTCATCCATTCTTTTAGTACTGTATTTAGCTTTCTTGATCATATTGTTATGTTGTTGTTGCATTTTTACCTCATTCTTCAATCTTTCATTTTCCTCTCTTAATTCAATGATGTCTTCTAGTTTCCTTGTAAGCTCACTATTTACTCACTTGACTTCCTGACTTATGACAACCATCTAATTGGAGATTTCAAAGTGATGCTCAGTGAGTCTCAATATCTTAGATTCCTTCTCTTGTAGCTTATCAGTCATTTGTCTCCTATCTTAAATAGCCAAGTTTCTTCCTTATTTTGCTTGCCTTGCATTGTTCATGACATCAATCATCCTAACCAATTGTGTCTCTTAACTGATTTGTAGAGATTTCACTTGTTGAGTAAGATGTAGATTCTTTTTAGATAGATCTGATATGGTTCCTTCAGATGCATCAGATATGCTACCAGATCCAGATCCAGATACCTCAAATGGGTCATCTATCTCTTCTTCATGATAATCAGTCGCACTATATTGAATTTCCATATCCTTTCTCTTGATCAGTAACTTCTTCAGTTCTTCTTTGGCTTCTTTGAATTTCTCAATAAAGATTTTCATTTGTAACCTTTGATTCTCAATAGGCTTATCCAATTTATATCTTTCCATTCTTAGATCTTTTCCTCTTCAATGATTAAACTACCTTAACAAGAGATCTATCTTTGATACTAATTGTTGGTATTATGGAAAGATAAGTACTGAGAGGGGAGGGGTGAATCAATACCTTCAAAACATTTGAAGACTAAAACTTTGTAGTAGTAGATATCATTTAACTGACTGAATCCATTGTCAAAAACATACATTCAAATAACTGAAAATGTAATTTGCATGTAATCTAAACAATAAACCATTCATGAAAATTCATACTCATAACACAAATATTTTGGTATCACATAAAACCTTGTAAGAAGGTAAAAAATGTGGTGGGGATGACACCCAAAAATCTTCACTACTGCAATAACAAAGTATGTCGGTTAAGACTACAAATTGTGATCACTTATGATGATCTTACCCTATTAGGAGTAACGATTAGATCGACTAGATCTACCTAGTTAGAGGATTTTAACAACACAATACATGTGTGTACTCGGTTTAGAGATTGAAATAAGAATGGTTAAGTCCACTTTGTTAAGAGATTTCAATTATGCTACAATGGTTAAATGGTAACAATAAATGTATTTGTAAATAGAAACTCTATCTTGCCTGATCCAGATCTATAATATACCAAATAGATATCACCTTTTAGTGATGTATGTTTCCTTCTATTCTGCTTAGTGGCCTTGTGTGTTTTCTGAAAAACTGAATGCTTCTTTTATAAACCTTCTGTCAAAAACCTTTTGCCTGATCTCCTGATGTCCTCAGTGCGGCTACTTCTTCATGATACATGTTCATAATGACATATTTACAAATTTTATATCAAACTAACTTGACCTAATTAGGGTTTACAATATCTTAAAAAACCTTTGATCAACTGTGGAACAAAATAAGCTAGATCTAACATTACATAGGGATCATCAATAAATTAATGATTACATCCATATTTAATTATGTCTTGATCTTGGTAAACCATTTTCTGATCGATGTGAACCATTTGCATAGATGTTTGTGTCATTTCAAATTACTATGCCATTTCCTGTTATACTCAATTCTTCGTTTGATAAATTATTGGTGCTTGGTTCATGTGAATGCTCGGTGATAAGTATGCTCGGTACTCGGTAATTGTCTATCACTTGGTGAGTATACTCAGTCGAACCCTTGTTTGGTTAACTTATATATATGCCTTTTGTCTTGATTGGTTTGTAGGCTTTATATGATTGACCAACTGTCTTATTTTTCTCCTTTACTGACTGAAAAATTGGTTGATACTAATGACAATCCTTTACTACTCAAATAGGAGTAACATAGAGAAGCAATAAAGGTTGTGAATTTTCTTTGGTATGATATCTATTATCATTTGATTTATTGATTAACTCTTTCTATGTAACTCAAAGATATCTAAATGACTAGAGGAATATGGACTGGGGGCATAATCATTTTTCTTTGACTTTTGCTTATCAATGTGCTTCTGATGATATTAAACTATCCAATAAATTGGGTGTCCATGGTAAGAGCCTCCAGCTTGATTGTATGTTGCACATACCTCGACTCATTTTATATGAACACTAAGGTGAGGTCAGAACT
Source organism: Chamaecyparis obtusa (assembly GCA_027943335.1). Classification (NCBI taxonomy): domain Eukaryota; kingdom Viridiplantae; phylum Streptophyta; class Pinopsida; order Cupressales; family Cupressaceae; genus Chamaecyparis; species Chamaecyparis obtusa. The sequence continues at coordinate 1,160,514 of BSBK01000367.1, forward strand.
ATCACCTTATCTTTTATTTTGTTTGTTTACGCAAGATCACGCTCATGGTTATCTCGGATCTAAATGCATCAATGGTGGTGTAACCTTGCAATATCAACTGGAAATGATGCTCATGTCATCTCGCCTTTTATGCCCCGATGCTTGTGTTCATTTTCCATATTTTATTTGATACAGGCTATATTCATATTCTCATGGTCACAGTAGCACCATTGAGAATTGTATCAGATACAATGTCCCACAATGCTCGATGATGATAAATTGGCTAAAGAGATTAGTGACTAAAGTCCTAGTTTTGCATTCTTATTAGGATTACATGTAGTTTGCATAGTAAATTTTTATGAGATGAGCTAATCCTAATCTTGAAATCTTGGAGTTTATAATTATTCATCGCCTCAGTGGTCAACTACAGACATCATCCTTGACTTGATCAAATCATCAGATTATCCTCAATCTATTTTTGGGATCGAAATCAAAATCTAAAATCAAATTTCAAGTCAAAAACTTTAGTCAAAACATGGTCAAAATAACCTCAAATTTGCTCACAAGACATTCTCAATCATCTATAATCCTATATAAATTAAATTTAATAAATCTTACATCAACTTTGCTTCAAATTCAATATTTTTCATCAATCAAATTAACTCAAATCAATGGTATTCCTTGCTATATTTTGATTTCAATCCTGAGGGGGTAGGAATACTACATCATTAATCAAGTTAACTCTGTTCAAAACCACAAATTCAAGAAAGACCTCATCACTAGGGGTATCTCAACTTTATCATGACCCACATAAAGTAGAGACTCTTTGATCTTTATGCATGAGTGATTTCATCACACCACATTAAGTTACTCGAGGCAGGTATCTGAATCAAGAAAAACCCTAAGGGGAATATTAGTTTCATCGCACTTCATGAAGATGGTTTTTTCATTCAAATCAATCTATTGGTTTAAGAGTCTTTCTAACACTAATCAATTTCATCTCTTCAGATCAAATTGGTTAGTTTTCATCATCACATCAAACATGTGTTTAGTTTCATCACATCACATCAAGCTAAATATTTTGCTCTTCCTATCTATCTTCGTTCAATCAAGCTTGGAGTCGGTATGATTGGTTCTTGTTTAATCAAGTTGAGAATCGATATTTTGGTCTTCCTATTGATCTTAGTTCAATCAAGCTCAGAGTCGGTATGATCAGTTCTTGTTCAATCAAGTTCAAAATCGATATCTTTTGGATCTTCAGTTAGTCTCTGTCCAATCAATTTCATAATTGATAGCTAGGAATCTCTATCAATTTTCATTCAGTTAAGTTCAGAATTAATTTCTTACAATTAGGAATGGTTTCAACAAACTCGCATCAAGCTATTCTCTTGATCAACATCAAAAGTTCTTTGAATCATTGCACTGCTTGCACACCAATTCAAAGAGGGGCAAATGTAATCACCTATAAATGGTCTAGCTAACCAAGTGCCCCTAATTTCAATTAATTAAATCAAACAATATGCTAGACATAATTATGTAAGTAATTAAATCAATTGGCTTGCATAATTAAATCAATCATCAAATAATCAATTAATCAATTAAATCAATTGATTAGAGCATAAAGATTATTTTAAATAAATTCAAATCAATTAATTAAAAGGTGTCTACATACTTTTAATTAAAAAAATAACCCATTCAATTTCATGGGCACAAATTTCTAATTTGGATTTTTAATTCACATTTCTAAATTTCTAAGTTGATTTTTTTAATTAAAAGAAAGATTTAAAAGAATAAGAAATTTCTAATTTGAATTTTTAATTCAAATTTCTAAATTTCTAAATTATTTTTTTAATTAAAAGAATGATTTAAAAGAATAAGAAATTTCTAATTTGAAATTTTAATTCAAATTTCTAATTTGGATTTTTAATTCAAATTTTTAAATTAATTTCTTTCTAATTAAAAATAAGGACTTGAAAGAATGGAAATTGCTAATTTCTCCCTTAGTCTCATCCAACCACATGAAGTTTCTAAAAATGAAAGAGAATCCCAGCCACTCAACAAGATGAATCTCAACCACATGTTCATTTTGGGATTTCTATATAAACCAAGCTTTTAGCTCATTCAAAGGATCCTAATTTTCTTTGTTGAATGCACTATGTCATTTTTATGCTATAATATATGCTCATTTAATATTAGATTTCAATTCTTAAATGTAACTTGCATGCTTAGATAATAGCTTTTAATTTCTAGATTAATCATTTAATCATGCTAGTTTCATTATTAGATTCATTGCTTTCTTAGATTAATGAGTCTTTCATAACTAGATTCAAATTTGTTGAATGTAGTTTTGCATCTCAATCCACCATGAATCTTTCATTATGGAGTTGTCTAGTCATTGATCTCACAATGCTAATTGAGAGCATATTTACATTGATCATACTCGCTTTATATAGGAAGCAATAGATCATTTCTAGTTAGTTTCTTTGGTTATTTGGAGTAAAGATCTATTGAAGTGTTGTTAGTTAGATTGACCACATTTAACACACACACACACACACACACACACACACACATGTATACAACATATAGAAGAAATGAGATACAAATAAAAGAAAGTCACAACAAGTTAATTCCTTTATCACCTTGCACCAACAAAACAATAAGGGTCATTTAAAGAAATCTAAAGAAAACCCATAACAAGAAACCTTTCATAGGGAAAGCACAACATGACAAACAAACACAAAAGAGAATCCACTGAACAAGAGGACGTATTCAATCATATTGAATGCCCGCCATCTGAGTGTGCATTATTTAGGTAACATGAGAAACATACAATAGGAGCAATTTTGGGCACACAGATGGAGCCATCACAAGTTCCAAACAAGGGTAATGCTCTAATGATGATTCACTTTATTGAGCTAGGGATAATGTTTTGTAAATATAGCAAGTATATAATGATTAACATAAATAAGCTCACATGTATCATTAGAATCATTAGGATTAGCATCATTTGCATTAGAAAAATTGAAATCCTCATCATTAAAAGTATCTTCTTCATCCAAATTAAAGAGAATATGATATCTAATATGAATAGAATCATCATGTTTGTTCAGTTTCTTCTTATTAAGACTGATAGAATAATTAAGACTGATAGAATAACTTAGAGGGGGGTGAATCAGTTAGATCAGTTATCCTACAGTCCCAAATAAAAGATGTAACACTTAAAATAATTCCAATTAATTTTGCAACTTGGTAATATATACTAATAAACTGTATGTGCCTTTTACCGATTACCAGTTAATTAACTCATTGTGATTACCGACCAAATCAAATATGCAGTATGTAAAGTATGACAATAAAACAATCATCACAAAAATACATAACACAATGATTTAATGTGGAAACCCTGCTAAGGGAAAACCACCTAGGGTCGGTAACCCAAAATAATTTTCACTCTTCTGAAGTGAGCTTGGTGAAGAGTCAACCCTGTTAAAGGTTACAAACATTGTTAGGTGTGACCTTGTTAGAAGATTTAAGACTAACAGTTAACTTTCAACCAACATTCACTATGGGGTCAATAAGATAACAATGTACATTCCTTGAATGACATAGGGGCATAACATAAGACAATTAAGTCCACTCGGTTAGGAGATTTTTTGTATCAATGGTTAAACTAAAACAATAGTTGATCTGATTACAATACAACTTATCTTGTAGATGTTCAGATCTATTCTAAGTCCATATGATCCTCTAATCAATATTTCAATTCGCTTCCTCAATTTACTTTCACTCGGTAATAGCTCTCTGACGCTCGGTTGTGTTCTGTAGTTCGGTTCTCCTTCAACCAGTCTGATCAGGCATGCATGAAACTATATTCACGTGAAATATCTGCAGTCTTCTTTCTTCCAGTATTTTTCAACAATGAAACTTATGTCTCTTATATAGATAGATAAATCATTTTCATATCAACCATCAGATTTTTCTACTTATTCTTTTTCATTGATTTTGCCTCTTAAACCTTCCTCGATAGTTGTGTCAATAACACATTTCAATTCCATCCTTTAGATCTTCTTCGAATTTTGTCAGTTGTGGATCTTCATAAAAAACTTTATCCTTAATCTCAAAATCATAACAATTTCTAGCTCATCATTTTTTGTCAGCTAAACTAAGCATTTAATACTTTCATCCATACTCGGTTAACAAAGAAATGTGTCGACGAACACAAGCTTGGTTAATATTGTCGCTCGATATACACTACACTAGCTCGGTGTATACTAAAGTGCTTAATTTACCGACCACATCGCCTTGTACAATTTTGCTTCCATCTACATAATAGATTAATGTAACATAATCAAGTCATCAATATGAGATCATAGACTCATAAATAAGTTACCCAAAGTATTCCTTATCCTCATCTGTCATATCCATCTCTTTCCATGTAGATATCTTAGTTCTTCATCTTTTCTTCCTTTCTTATAGATGTTTAGATGTTTGCAACTAACATGATAAGTACTATCAAAACTAGTTGACATCAGTGACAATATAATGACTAATTTAATTATCTTACATAACATTTTAGTACCTCAGTGATATTGTGATATTTCTATCAGGATTCAACTGTGTAGTTTTTTGAGTCAAACTCATTAACCCATGATTCATGAGTAGTGGTTCACACGAACCCATCTCTCATGAGAATGAATGGAACCCTTAGCACTCATTGGATCTAGGTGATGCTCACAGAGGTGAAGCACCGGGACTTCCCAGGAGGTCACCCATCCTAGTACTACTCTAGCTTGAGCGCGCTTAACTCCGTAGTTAAGCGCGCTCGAGCTGGAGAAGTACTGGGATGGGTGACCTCCCGGGAAGTCCTGGTGCTTCACCTCTATGAGCATCACCTAGATCCAATGAGTGCTAAGGGTTCCATTCATTCTCATGAGAGATGGGTTCGTGTGAACCACTACTCATGAATCATGGGTTAATGAGTTTGACTCAAAAAACTACACAGTTGAATCCTGATAGCAATATCACAATTTGACTTGCTGTGGAAAATATCTCCTACTTATCACCTCGGTGATATCTAATCACTGATCTTCAAGTCATTTAGGTATTCAATCAGTTGCAGTTCATCAATCTCTTCCTTTGGTATTGATGGCAACACAAGCAATATGAAATATGCCATACACATACCAAACATGTATTCTACAACTATGTATGTAAATGTTGTAGCTTAGTAAGCTCCTCTTAGCTTGATTTAATATGTTTAATCACTACGTTACATAACATTACCAATACAAAATCTCCTTTGTGGATTTGATCTTTTCAACTCTCAGATTTCTTCTGTTCTCATAAACAAATATTCAAAGCTCTCCCTGACTTTCTCAGATTATCTCTCCCTTAGATAGATATTCTATTGATTTCTCTATTTATTTCTCATATTTTTTATCTCTCCCTTTGACAATAATGCCAAAAAAATAAATAAACCATACAGCTCTGCAATAGCCAAGTAACTCTCTTTTGTTCAGTGCAGATAATGTATCTCGGTATACTGATATGCAAATCTATGTTCTAACTCATCAAATCTTTCACAACCTTAGACATAATCCAAAGTGTGAGCTATGTTGCATCAACATGAATAATCTTCTGATAAGAATAGGCTAATGCAACCTCCAGATCACATTAGTGATCGGTAGACAAGGGACGGACCCCAAGTCTAGTCCTCAAGTATTCAAAAGTGTCCTTCGGTAGAGGCTTGGTAAAAATATTAGCAAGTTGCTCCTTTGATGTGACATATTCTAGTTTGACTTTCTTCTCTTGTACTTGTTCTCTTAAGTAGTGATACTTAATTGATATATGCTTTGTCTTTGAATGAATTACAAGATTCTTAGAAATATTTATTGCACTAGTGTTGTCACAATGTATAATCATCGGCTTAGTGATTACCTCATTCATCCCTTCTAACACTTGTTTGATATAAGCAATGTTTGAACAGTTTGTAGTAGCATAAAAATGCTCTACTTTAGCAGTAGACTGAGAAATACAAGGTTGTTTCTTACTTGTCCAAGTTACAAGTCTTTCACCAAAGAAAAATGCTCCTCTGGTTGTGCTCTTTCTGTCATCTATATTTCCAGCCCAATCTGCGTCGGTGTAAACTCTTAGTTCAAATTTGCCTTCCTTGGGATACCATAAACCATAGTCCTCTATTTTCTTTGGGTATCTCAAGATTCTTTTCACTACAACCATATGTGAATCCTTTGGATTGGCAGAGAATCTAGCCACAATCCCCACTACATGTGCAATATCAGGCCTACTATGTACTACATACAATAGTTTACCAATCATAGATCAATATAATTTTTTATTGACCTCTATAGATTAATCATCATTTGTTAATTTGTGGCCTGTGACCATCAGTGTGCCAACCGATCTAGCATCTTCCATGCCAAATGTTCTCAATACTTCCTTAATGTACTTTGATTGCGTGATGAAAATTCCATCATTTTGATGAATAACCTGCAAGCCTAGAAAGAACTTAATCTCTCCAAACATAGACATTTGAAATTCCTTTCTCATCTCATCAGCAAATGATTTGCAAATATGATCTTGTCCTCCAAAGATTATATCATCCACAAATATTTCAGCAATCAAAATAGTATCATCAGATCCTCCTTTCATGTACAAATTGTTGTTTTCACTAGTTCTTACAAAACCAATACTTAAAAGATAAGTATGTAACCTTTCATACCATGCTCTATGTGCTTGCTTTAATCCATATAAAGCTTTCTACAGTCTACATACCATGTCTTTCTGATTCAGATCAACAAACCCTTATGGTTGTTCTATGTTGACCTCCTCTTTTAGTCTTCTATTCAAAAAAGCTAACTTAACATCCATTTGATAGACTTTGAATTTCTTATGTGCAGCATATGCAAGTAACAAGCAGAATCCTTCTAGTCTAGCAACAGGTGCAAAATTTTCACCATAATCAATACCTTCTTCTTGTGCATATCCCTTGCAAATAAGTCTATCTTTGTTCCTTGTAACTTCTCCATTCTCATTCAGCTTATTTTTAAAAATCCATTTAGTACCGATAACATTTTTATCTTTCAGTCTAGGTACTAAAGTCCATGTCCTATTTTTCTTAATTTGTTCTATCTCTTCATTCATGGCATTGACCCATTCATCATTCTTAAGTGCATCATTAACAATCCTTGGTTCAAACTCACAAACTAAGCATGCATTCTGTAGTACCCCGCCCCTAGTCTGATTTTATAAATATTATGATTACTTTAGGATGATAGATTATATGTTAGGAAATCAATGATGCTTATGATTTTACAGACCCATACTTGCATGTGTATGGTTGATGTGTTTGTTTTACATTTCTGTTTGATGTGCCTAATGTGGTTGAGGGACAGAGTCGTAGTTACTTGCTTGCAAGATCCACACGAACGGTCAATCTCCGTCATTGTCTGTTATATATTTATATATGTATGTACATGCAAGTTTTTGTATGCAGGTTTACAGGTACCGGGCATCGACTTCCTGAATTGTCAAGATGAGCGTGCTCTATCGCAATATCTCAAATGGTAAGAGAGGGGAGATAATACATAGATCCAAAACCCTAACCTAATCCCATTTGTCCTAGGATTGGACAAGTATCAGTATGACTACCCTACTCGAATTCATCTAGGTGATAGGAATTCATGGATCCCTATCTGGTGTTGCTTGGTTTTACTTTGTTTGATTTTACTTTGTTTGGCTTCACTTGATTTACTGCTTATGTGGGTGATTTTCTGTGTTTCATTGATTAATGATTATAGTTGAAATTTAATGATTAATTGTGCTCCTATGTTTAATTGAGAAAATTAATCTAAAGTCAATTATTTGATTATTTAATTGAAATTAGATTTAATTATGCTTGAGTGTATTATTAAATAATTAAATATTTAATTGCATGTTCTAGGATGCTTTAAATATCTAATCTATTTAATATGGATTTTAATTATTAACATGTGCATAGTTGGAAATTGAGTTGTTCTAAAAAATAACAACTTGTTTTCAAAAGTCAAAGTTGAGTTGTGCAAAATAAAGATATTTTAATTTATTAATTAAGATTTTCTTTCAAAATTGGAATTGGAGTTTGATTAGGAGTTAACTACTGAGTCATCTCTAGGGCTTGCATGAAATGGGGAATTGAATCCCTAATAGGGGGAATGACATTCATTTGGGAGATTAGACAGGTTTTGGAGAAGAATTTTGGAGAGAGAGCTTGGATTGGAATCTTGAGATTTTTTACAATTTTGTTTTGTGAAATTCTTGCTTGTGCATTTGGATCTGGTGTCTATTTTTTTATATATATAGCTTCAGATCTGCAGGCTAGATTGGTTTTAGAAGAAACTCTACTTTCAAATCTTCAAAGGGTTTTTATTTCAATTTCTGGCATTGGGTCTGAGGTAGGATCAGATAATCTTCTTTTGTGTTTCTATTTTGTTGTTTGATATATTTCCATGTCTGAATAATTTCTTGATTATCTCCTTAGATCTGTATGTATTTTCTTGTTTTGGGTATTAGAGAAACCCTTAGATATGATATTTTAGGTTTTTATTAAATCTTAGCATAGTACTGTCATGTTGGCAAAATTTTATCAAAAGCTTGTTCATAGTTTTCCTATAAAATGAAAAATCAATTCTGTTATATAGTTAGACTATAGTGCTGGATAGAAAAATCAATTCATTATCAAAAAAACCCAATTTGGGTATAAAAACCCAACTCTGGTAAAAGTATTCTCTGGTTTTTTAAAAAAATCATAAAGAAAAAAAGACAGTCTATTAAATAGGCCCAGTAAAAATCAAACATGGGTATAAGGAATAAAAAGACAGATAGAAATATATTTATTATACTTACATGTTTTTCCATATTTTTAAAATTATATATATATTAAAAAAATGTATATAGAGGAGGTTTATATTTAATGAATAAAAATAAAAAAAAAACAAAGTTGTTTTGTTTTTAAAAAAATACATATAAAAAAAAAAGTGAAAAAGTGAAAAGGGAGGTGGGGGCCACCAAATCCCCACCCTTCCCAAAGCAGCTTGCGCGAGGTACTGCGCAGACCTGCATGCGCAGTGTACTACGCAGTACCTTAGTGTGCGCATGGGAGGTGGGGAGGAGAGCTATGGGCCCCTCCCAAACCCACTTTACTTTATTTTATTTTATTTTAATTTTATTTATTTATTTATTTATTAAATTAAACTAATTTGTAATTTATTTTTAATTTGTAAATTAGTTTTAATTTATAATTATTTAATTTATATTTTCTTTAGTTATAATTTAATAAATTTATAATTTAATTTAATTTGTAAATTAAATTAGTTTGTAATTTAATTTAATTTGTAAATTAGATTAGGTTGTAATTTAATTTAGATTGCTTTATTTATATATTTAATTAGTTAATTAATTTAAGTTTGTTTTATTAAGTTGTATTAATTTTTGTTTATTAACCTTATTAAGTTAATATTAGTTTATTAACTTTATTAAGTTAAAATTATTTTCTCAATTAGATAAATGTAACTGAATTTTTGGTGATATTTAATTCATAGTTAATCTTTTTACTGGATTAAATGGAAATTGTTTAGACTTAGAATACTTGTCAATTTTTAAATATGTATCTTAGTTTAGGTACACATGTCTTAACCTAATGAAATAGGTTCAATTTGGATCTTAAAGACAACATGTATTCCACAAATGTTTTGGTTTTATACTAAAATTGGGCTTTTTATTATGTCGAATCCATAGGACAATATTAGGGAATATTCTCTATTTATGTTATTATTGTAATGATTATGTTTAGTTTCTTCCATGGATTTCATTGTTTATATACTTGGAATCAATTATGCTCAAAATGGAATTTAAATGCTTATGGTTAGTTTTTAGTTCTTTATGGCGCGAGTGTTGTCTTCTTCATTCTTGAAGTGTCTTCTTTTTCATTATGTGATATCGGGTACTAGATGACCTAGGGGGAGAATTAGAGGCCGGGGTAAGTGTCGGTTGTATCATGTTTTCAGTTTTATGTTTGATGTGTGTGTGATATCTAATTATCATCCATGTTTCGACCATTTGGGCTCATGTTGTGTTATGTTCTGCTTCATATTCTATAGAGGAGAATATGGTATTGACTTTTTATGTCTGATCCACGGGATCATGTGTATATTCTTTTGTGAACACTTTGAGAGTGTTTTGTGATATCATGGCTATGTGAGAACCAGTGTGTTCCTGTTATTTTGTGGAACAATCCTGAGGGACATTGTTATCATTTTTGTGATCTATGTGAGATCTGTGAGCCTAGGGTAGTTTACCTAGATATGTAGTAGGGGTGGCTTGCAATAAGCGTCAGGGCCCACAAGTGGCTGTTAGGATCACTTATTGTAAGTATCTATAATCAAGTGATAACCTAATATAATTAAGGGGTATTTAAATGAACTTAATAAGATATGTTCCTCACCCTGGCTTAGTGCTAGTACAAACTAAGATGGGAATAGAGATGATGATGGCCGCCTTGAGAGGTGTGTTTAGTATAGTTAATGGCTTCGTCAGTACGAGAAGTCATTGATTTGTGTATGGTCACTTGAGTGTCAGGATCCAGAGTGATTACCAGGATGAGACTCAAGGGTTAGACGTACATGATGACACCTGCCTATGCATAGTCTAGTTATTCTACATGTGTCAGTTGCCTCTGGTTTAGTGATTCTTACCTTGCTATCTTTTGTACACCTTGAGTAGAGAGCTTTCAAGATCCTTTCCTTGGCTTGATCTATTTGATGTTTTTTATCTGAGTGGGATCTATTGTTATCTCCTCAACATGCTGGGAGTGGACCATTTAGGTTCACGAGGTTGGGTGGTAGTGATTCTTTTACCATTTGAGATTTTGACATTCATGTACCAATGTTGGATGATCCCTATGGCAGTTGTTCTTTCTTGATCTTCATTGATGGAGTTGTATTTTTCTTTCTCTTCTCTTCTTCTTCTTGTGATCATGTATATTTGTAATAGTTATTCAGAGATATCATGTTGTACTTCTTTTCGATAATTGTATTGCATACCCTGCGACATGTGCAGTGGATGTAGATTTATGGATACCTTATGGTACCAGTTGTATTTATGTTACCTTATATGTGATGTTGCTTTTATATTTCATTTGTTTATATGAGTTTGTAATTGTACCTAATCTAATTTATTAATTAATGTTAACATAATTCTACGTCATGGGACCCTTGAGAGTTGTGACCTGAGTCAAATGTTTGTATTAATGTGAGTAAATGGTAATTGCTTCCGCACTGATTTTTATCTTGTATGTTAACTTTTAAAAAAAATCATTCTGCAAACTTAGATGCATGTTTAGGTTAAGTTCTCTTGGGTTCCCTGGTGGAGCATTACACATTATGTCTTAACTTACTTCTTGTCAACATCCCAACTTGCTTATCTCCAATGGTTTGGTTCTCAGGATGATGTCTTTTGAAAAATCTTGCTAGCACTTGATCTCTTCTTTGTTCTTCATTCCGTTCAGGTTCATTTCTTTGCTCGACAACTTCTTCTGGATCCTTAGTTTCCCTTTGTTGTTCCTCGGTGTTATTTTCCTGATGCTCGATCGACTTAGCCTATGGCTTCGATAGGTACTCTAGATCCTCAACATAATCAAATCTACCATAGTCTTATAGCTCCTTAGTGCTTTCTTCATCATTTTTATTAGCAAATTCATCAACTCTGACATTAGCACTTTCAATCATCTTATTAGTAACTTTGTTCAGACACTTGTAAGGTTTACTTTTAGTAGAATATCCAAAAAATATTCCCTCATCCCCTTTAGAGTCAAATTTCTCATTCCTATCATATTTCAAAATAAAACATTTTCTACCAAAAATTTTGAAGTAGCTTACACTTGGTGTGTATCCAAACCATAACTCATAGGGTGTCTTGTTTGTGTCTTTCTTTAATTGTAATCATTTCAGGTCATATACAGCTGTGCTAACTGCTTCTTTTTGATACATATGTGTAATATTTTTCTCCATCATCAGTGTTCTTGCATAGTCCACTGTAGATATGTTTCTCCTTTCAGCAATCCCATTCTACTCTGGTGTTCTAGGAGCAGAAACCTATCTTTTGATGCCATGCTCATTACAATAATTAGTGAATTCATCATAAATAAACTCACCACCTCTATCAGACCTCAAGCATTTTAGTTCTTTACCAGTTTCTTTTTCTACTTTAGCTGTGTACCATTTAAACATCTTAAATGCCTCAGATTTCTCTTTTAAAAACATAACAGTCATCAATCTAGTATAATCGTCATCAAACAGAATAAAGTATCTATCTCCATATTAGCTCTAAGTTCTCATGGGACCACATAGGTCGGTGTGAACTAACTCCAAGATTCCTTTTGTTGAATGGTCTTTACTTTTGAAACTAGATTTTATCATCTTACCTTTTTGACATTGATGACACATAACATGATCTGGTTTAGTTAGGCTAGGCATTCCTCTAACTTTTCTCTTTCTATTGATCTTAATCATGTTATCAAATTTTACATGACATAACCTTTTATTCTATAACCATGCATTTTCATTTTTCACCAGTAAACAAGAAGTCTCAACATTGTCAAGATAAAATAAGTTACCTTTTGAATTTCCTCTTGTCTTGATAAGCTTTCCACTTTCATCATAGATCCTTACCTTCTTGCTCTCAAATGCCACTCGGTGACATGAGTTGTTAATTTGTGCTACACTTAGCAAATTTTAATTCAATCATTTTACCCAATAAGCATTATCACATCTGATTTTATCATTTATCAATAAAGATCATTTTCCTTTAACCAGGCAAGGTGTATCATTACCCATTTTTACTGATCCTCCATTATAATGCTCAAGATGATAAAAATTATCTTCATCACCAGTTGTGTGATGTGTATAGCCACTATCAATGATCCAAGTATCATTTTTACTAACTTTAGAAATGAGTGATGTTTCTACATACCTTTCCTCTTCCTCATAATCATCTTTCATCACAACAAATACTACCTCAACATCATCATCAGTGTCGGTGTCCTCATTTTCAACTAAATAACATGCCTTTTTGTCCTTATCTTTGTGATCTTGATTACTTCTATTGTAGTTTTGGTAACTTCTGTTATATTTTCTTCCATAGCTTCCATCACCAGATTGGTCTTGGTCTTTATCTTCCTCTTTCCTTTTCGGGTATCTAGCAGCAATATGGCCAACTTCTTTATAGTTAAAACAAGCTAAAGGTAATTTACCCTTATATCTACCTTTACCTTTAGGCAGTCTCTTGGCCATAAGAGCTTCAAGTTCATCAAGCTCATCATCAATATTACTATCACTGTCATTCTTTATATTATGTCTATTGCTAGATTTACCGATCCTAAGAGAAGACATAAAAGTAGACTCAACAGGTGGTACAACACTATTATCAAAATTGTTCAGTTCAAAAGTTGTTAACTTACCAATCAGACTATCAAGAGTAAGAGTGCTTCCAGGTGTAGACCTCATTTCATGTCTAGAAGATATTCTGTTTGCATATGCATGCAACAAGGTTCTTAGAGTTTTACTTACCACTGTATCTTCATCAATGACACCACCAGATCCTCAGATAGCATTGACTACCTCTTTCATTCGGTTTGAGTACTGTGTAATGTTTTCTCCTTCATTTTCATATCATCGAATCTGCCTCTTCAACTTTCAGCTCTAGTTCTCTTTACATTTGCATCACCACCATAGACTTGAGCTAGTTTATCCCATATTTCCTTTGTAGTAGTGAAAGTCTTGACATCCTCAAATTCAGCATCAGATAGAGCAGCAACAATCTCTATCATGTTAATGTTGTGTTCTTGTCAGTCTCTCAACTGATCAAGAGTTAAAGGTCCAATCAGTGGTACTATGTAGCCATTTTCCAGTAAGGTTATAAAAAAATTACCAATTCCATATATGTGAAGTTTCATCTAGCTTTTCCATATAGTAAAGTTGTCCTTATTCAGCTTCGACACTTCCCTCTTCTACATCTTATAATCTTTCTGTTGAAGTCCTTGAAACTTGTTCTAAGCAACTAATGAAACTTGTTCTAAGCAACTAACACTTTTATACCAATTGTTAGAATAACTGAGAGGGGGGTGAATTAGTTAGATCAGTTATCCTATGGTCCCAAATAAAAGATGTAACACTTGAAACAATTCCAATGAATTCTGTAGCTTGGTAACATATACTAATAAACTATCTATGCATTTTAGCGATTTCCAGTTAATTAACTCACTGTGATTACATACCAAATCAAATATGCAGTATGTAAAGTATGACAATAAAACAATCATCACAAAAACACATAACACAATGATTTAATGTGGAAACCCTACTAAGGGAAAAACCACCTAGGACCGGTAACCCAAAATAATTTTCACTCTTCTGAAGTGAGCTCGGTGAAGAGCCAACCCTATTAAAGGTTACAAACACACTGTTAGGTGTGACCTTGTTAGAGGATTTAAGACTAATAGTTAACTTTCAACTAGAATTCACTATGGGGTCAATAAGATAACAAGTTACATTCCTTGAATGACATAGGGGCATAACATAGGATGGTTAAGTCCACTCGGTTAGGATATTTTTTTGTATCAATGGTTAAACTAAAATAGTAGTTGATCTGATTACAATACAACTTATCTTGCAGATGTTTAGATCTATTCTAAGTCTATACAAATCCTCTAATCAATATTTCAATTCACTTCCTCAACTTACTTTCACTCGGTAATATCTCTCTGACGCTCGGTTCTATTTTGCAGTTTGGTTCTCCTTCAACCAGTTTGATCAGGCATGCATGAAACTATATTCACGTGAAATCTTTGTAGTCTTCTTTCTTCCAATATTTTTCAACAATGAAACATATGTCTCTTATATAGACAGATAAACCATTTTCATATCAACCATCAGATTTTTCTACTTATTCTTCTTTGTTGATTTTGCCTCTTAAACCTTCCTCGGCAGTTATGTTAATAACATGTTTCAATTCCATCCTTTAGATCTTCTTGAATTTTGTCAGTCGTGGATCTTCGTAACAAACTTTATCCTTAATCTTTAAATCATAACAATTTACAACTCATCATTTTATGCTGGATAAACTAAGCATTTAATACTTTCATCCATACTCGGTTAACAAATAAATGTGTCGGCAAACACAATCTCAGTTAATAATGTCGCTCGGTATACACTACACTGGCTTGGTGTATACTGAAGTGCTTCATTTATCAACCACATTGCCTTGTACAATTTTGCTTCCATCTACATAATAGATTAATGCAACATAATCAAGTCATCAATATGAGACCATAGACTCATCAATAAGTTACCCAAAGTATTCCTTATCCTCATATGTCGTATCCATCTCTTTCCATGTAGATATCTCAGTTCTTCATCTTTTCTTCCTTTCTTACAGATGTTTAAATGTTTTTAACTAACATGATAAGTACTGTCAAAACTAGTTGACATCAACGACAATATAATGAGTGATTTAATTATCTTATATAATATTTTAGTACCTCGGTGATCTCTAATCACTGATCTTTAAGTCATTCAGGTATTCAATCAGTTGTAGTTCATCAAAGACTAACTTCCTCCCTTGGGTTATGCATACGTTGGTCAAAGGGAATCAAAGAATCATATGGTGTCTTAGTGGAGGGAAGGCTTTGGGAAGCAAGGTCATGGGCCCTAGCATAATGTCTACAACCACAGTCACTCACACAACAATTATGTTTGGTTTTATTTGAAATTTGAGTTAGTTTAGGATCAATCAACATTGGGTCCTTTTCTTCTTTCAAAAGATGAATTGAAGGAACCATAAAAGTTGAGAAATAACATTTTCAATGTGCTAATAGGATATAGGAGGTGTAACTATAGCATAAATAGGACGTATGGAAAGTGTATAAAGGAGTTCAGGTCCAGGAAAAGGAGATGGAACTACCTTTGGATTGATAAGGTCACAAATCATTTTGGTTTTTAATTTTTCATATGATAAGAAGAAGTGATATTTGCAATGCTGAATTAGTTGAGGCATGGAAGGCCAAAAGAAGTCAAGGTCAAAGTTCTCACAAGTATCTAAAGGCTGATAGAGACTATGATTAATCATGATAATTTATCCATCATGGGAAAATTTCAAACACTTATGAATAAGAGAGACCGTAGCATTCATGTAAGTGAGAAAAGTAAGGACAAGTCTAACTTGAAACTAATTAGAAGTTGGGGTTAAAAGAAAGGTGACATATAATAATTTCTTACCAACTTCCATGGGGAAGGTAATAGAACCATGGGTGGGACAAGTGAAGCCAATGGAATTTTTTATTATCACATCTGATTTTTTATAGGAATCTTGTTGGATGTGTCTTGTATAAATATGTTCTTTAGTTATAACATTCACCATGAAAGTAGGGTCTATAAGGACTCCACAAGAGGGAAAACTGTTAATCTTTTCAACAACATAAAGAGGACCATCAGGTGCCTTAATAGTATCCTTAGGAATAAATGTAACACAAATATCAAGATTTGTTTTGGGTTTAGGCTCGAATTGATCAATAAGGTTGACAATCTTATGGACCTTAGTACCCTCCTTATCATACTTCAAAATAGTAGGAGGGTCAACAACATGGAAGGAAGAAAGAAAGGAATGGGTAGGCTCAATGGTATTGATGGATTAGGAAGGTAAGGAATTGATATAGATTTGAAAGTTTTGGTTGAGAGAGGCTACATTTTTTTTTCTTGATCATTAATACCCTCAACAAATATAACATTAGAATCAATATGGTCTTGAACAAAAGATTTCAAATGAGAATGCTTTTTAGTATCATGACCAATTTGATGATGGTATTAACAAAAAGCTTTGGGATCAAAGTTTTTTTTTGACTATTTGGAAGAATCAAATGGCTTAATGGGAGGAAGTGTTAAGACATTATCATTAATCAACTTTGACATCACATTATGCAATGATTTAAAAAAAATTGTAAAAAATTAAGAGGTCTAAAGATAGATGACAAAGGAGCCACACATTTGAATGGTGTTGCCACTGTTTGATGAACTATCGATCTTGATGAATCCCTTAGGTTTTTTAAACTTTTGGAATGACTGGGATGAAACATCATTCTTATCAACTAGAGCCATTACATTGGTGCTCTCAAATTGTTTCACTTGAAGTTGATAATTAAGAAGCACTGCACACAATTGAGTAAAATGAGAGAATTTAAAAAGAAAAATATTAGCTCTATTATCTTTTTATAAATTAGCAATTAAAATACATTGAACACCAATGTAAGACACAATATAAGAAATTTGAGCATGCAAATTCTTAAATCTATCAATGAAATTGGTCACTTTTTCTTTAACACCTTGTTTACAATGCATTAAGTTAGTCAAAGAAATCTTAGGACCAATATTGTTTTAAAATCATTGAATGGAAACGTTAGCAGGTTTTTGAAAGGAATCAATGA
Organism: Chamaecyparis obtusa; assembly: GCA_027943335.1. NCBI lineage: Eukaryota > Viridiplantae > Streptophyta > Pinopsida > Cupressales > Cupressaceae > Chamaecyparis > Chamaecyparis obtusa. The sequence continues at coordinate 1,178,023 of BSBK01000367.1, forward strand.
AACAAAGAGGTAAAGAACAATACCATTGCAAGACCTTATCTCTAAAAGCTCTAGTAAACAGTTTGTCCATGAGTTTAGAATCATGAGAAAAGTCACTACACAATGTTTGAAAGGTCTTCACATGAGTCAAGGGATTGCCTATACCAATGTAAGTCTCCAAGTGAGGTATTTCCATGTATTGAGCGATATCAACATGAATGATGTCCATGGACAAAGGACTATCAATGTCACAAGTGAGGATATTGAATTTGGATTGTGTCATGGAGGTGATTTGTTGTTGAAAAGATGAAATAGTTTGAGGAAGACTATTGATAATGATTTTGGTAAAGAGGTTGGTATGATACATGTGTGAAAGGTCTGGAACACTATGATAAATGGAAGTAACATTGGATTATGAAATGACACATTGTTGTAAGTAGGCATTAATGAAGGTTGGGAAAAACATTAAATGCATTAATGAGGATGAATATAATTAGGAATGCTTCCAAAACTAACACATATATGATTAACATTTGAAATGAATGAAGAGAGGTGGAGCATATGTAGAAAAACTAGTTAATGAAATAAGAATAGGAATACAAGTCTCCACACTAGTGGTAGGTCGAGTTAGAACAAGATCTTGAGAATAATTTTTAATATATTTAACATTGTTATCAATGAGGTGTGAAATACTACACAAGAAATTGACACCATTCTCAGCATTGTAGATTATCTTCCTCATAGTTTCTACTAAAGAGATGGCTTTTGTATCCTTGTCCTAACCATTGCTCAAATTTTTTAAAGTCTTTGGAAAGGTTTTGCACTTGGGTATGTGACACTCTTAAATTTTTTTCTTCATCATGAGAAGAGTGGGAAGAATTATTTTTAATAATAGTAAGAATGTCATTTGTAAGCATGTGTGTTTCATCAAGATTCCTAGGTAATAAAGAGGACTTAGGATCAAAGGAACCTATTGGTTCTTGAAAATGGACTTTATACTTTGAAAGCTACCACTATACCTACAAATATACTTTAAGTAGTGGTTAATTCCAAATATACAAAAATATGAGGCAATTAGACCAACTATAGAGACAATACTGCCATCTGCACTTTTGGTTCTACAAGACCAAGGTAGGTACACCTAATCCAGTTCAACATACAACATTTTACAATTTTCTTTAGATTTTAATAGTAGGAAGATGATAAGAAAATACTAAATGATAACCAATTATTCATTGATTCTCCATTATCATAAAGAGCAACATACAACTTGACAACCATAGTACTTAAAGGATTCTGAATGGTTTATTTTAAGATTGTAAAATATAGCCAAACCAACTAAATATAAATCACTATAGAAAATACTTGTTCCTGACTAGTGCCTTATCCATTGGGAAATATCTCTAATGCAAAAGAAGAATACAAAAACTAACTTATGTCAATGATTCATGACCTACAATACTACCACCTTATGACAATATTTATCCACTCAACCTAGACCCATACTACTTATAAGATCCTTGTGCAAACCAGATGAATTTATGTTCTGTCCAGAGCAGTTTAATTTAATCCTAGATCAAAACTAAGGAATAACAAGATACACACAGATAAACTCTATGTAATGAATTAGAAAATTTAAACCTTAAGAAATAAACACATAAGAGAGACTTGAATCTGAAATCTTTGTATCTATATATGTTGAATCACCTTCCATCTATACACTTTGCTTCAAAATATAAACCACTACAATAATAGCCAAAGATCTGCAACTTTCTATTTCTAAACTAATATGGTCTAATACAATATGCTATACTCCTGACTGAAAAATCATATCCAATATTGCTATCTTAGTTTTCTATCCCTTCTAAATGATCATGGGAATCCTTTTATAGAGAAAGGATTACGACAAGCTTCAGATCATTTAGGCAAAGACAAAAAAAAAGACATATCCCAAAAGACAAGACTAACAAAAACAACAACTGAGATGTTACAAGATTTCAAAAGACAATTTCTAACTAGACCTTAGGGCCTCTACAAAAACTTCAAAACTACTATGCTCTTGACAAGTGGTGCCTTCATCTTCACTACTTTCACGCACAAAAGTTGTTTGTAACATCGATTGCTTCAAAGTGCTAGAGAACTACCGTCTATTGTAACAGAAGTGGGGTGTTCTTGTTCACTCGATACATATGAGATATACCTAATTTTCCATGCTTTGAACACCTCATCATTATTAGGCCAAGGAAAGCTAACAATTTCAGCCTTATGTTTGTTTAAAACATCTCATTTTGTCCTTAGCTGCTCAACCTCCTTTCTCGCTCAATTTACACCACAAGATGCACCACACACTTTGAAATTCAGCCCCACTTAATCTTTTTGAGTCTTGTTTCTTTTGAAATTTCAAAAGGAGTACTAGACACGTGACAACAAGACATGATGCCTTGAAGGGTAACTTTCTTACAACTTTTGATTGTGGGAATAAACCTACCATCCGATCAAAAGTGATCAGATAAGACTTTATCTTCTTTGAAACTGAGCAATGTGATGTCATCCTAGATACGCATCGTTTAGGCACGATCCCTTGATTAATATCTTTCTTTTAGTTTTTTATCTTAGGATTATGCCTACCATTGGATAAAAAATAATGCAACCAAACTTTACCACCTCTTCAAATCAGGTGATGTGATGTCATCCTTGTCACGCATCATTCAGGTGTGATCCCTTGATTAGTATCTTTATTTCATTTTTTATTATGGGATTATGCCTACCGTTAGATAAAAAATGATCTGACCAAACTTTACCACCTCTTCAAACTGCACAATGTGATGTCATCCTGGACACGGGTCACTCAAGCGCGATCCCTTGATTAGTATCCAATGAGAAACTCTTGATCACAAAATTATGCCAACCGTCTAATCAAACTTGATATGACCATACCTTATCTTCTTTTCAAACCAGTCCCATGATCTTAGGGCAGACACTTGTCAATCAAACATGATCCCATGATGGTTAAAAAGGTATGCATCTTCAGTTAGTATCGTCATGCCTGTCATTGGATCAAATCTAATCTCACTAACATATATCTCTTACTTTAGCTCTGGCTAGGTCCCACCATCTACTACGTGTCATTTTGGCGTGATTCCACAAAGGGTAAAAACTTTGCATCTTTTGATCATGGGATTGCACCCAATGTTAGATTAAAATAGATCTGGCTTGCTTTAAAACATGACAGGGCTTTAGACTTAGAAAAAAATTTAATTCTTGGGCCTCACTAGGATTTATGACTTAAAATACTTGGCCCCTTTCATGATGACTTAAGACAAATGAATTAAAACCTTACTTAGTGACTTCAAAAAGATAATAAAGAAATAGATCGTATGTAGGGCTTTGGACTTATGAAAAATATTTTGAAACCCTTAGCAAGATAGTAAACATTATTTCCTTAACCTAAGGCAATAAATGATAATTTTCTTCAAATTTTTCACTATGAGAGGAAAATTGACCATTGGTGGCTCTTTCTGGGGATGTATGCATCTTGCAGGCTGTTAGTAAATGAATTTGTCTCTTATTCAATTTTTTTTCTTCACTCTATAACCCTTCAAGAAATACTAACTCTTTACTAATAGTCGGATTAAAACATAAAATATTTAATCCTCTGAATTGTGGTACAACTCCCAATATAATTTTCAATGAATTTTTAAGAAATAGAGCAATCCATTTCTGCAATCATCACACTTTTAACTAGAAAGTTGATAAGGCATATACAACAATTCTCATTAATATGACATAATCACTGGAATCATAAGCAACTTAATAATCTAAAGCTCATAGAGTTCAATTAAAATGCACTACACAAATCTAAAAGGCACGACTTTTACTAAGATTCAAAGAAAAGGAGAAAACATTCAATCAAGAGATTATGTCCAATGTAAGATATCCCAATAGAGATCCACTCACAGGCATAAACCAGCAGATTTATATCGGCAAGTATTTTCCATTCATTGATTCAGAAATCCAATTGAAAGTCTTTACACAACAAAAAACTATTCTAATTACTAAGACAAAAATAAACTATCATCCCTTCTAAAAGTTTTTCCCTAGCTATATATAGCCACCAGTTACATCACATCAAAAATAATAATGTTTTGAAAACTCCCCGAGTTTCAGCCAAGAACCATTTAAGATAATTGAAAATATACTAAAAAGAGCTTAAACTGTAAAACTAAACGACCCAGGATCAACGGAGCATGATCATTGGTCATGGCTGAGCTAGATGCTTTTGGTTAGCTTTGAGAATACCTGGATGCATGAGCCTTTTTCCACTCCTCGTGGGCATGTGACGCACTGATTATCATGGCATGGTGTGGTAGGCTGATGTGAATAATTCTCTATCTGAGAACCTTTTTATACTTACACTCTTGAATCAACCTCAACTTATGGGACTCTAGGTGGTCCATGCACACCACCAACATAGCCTCAATATTTTCTACAGATGTGAAATCTTCGGTCATGAGATCCTTCCTATCCATGATTGCTGATATCCCTACCTCAAACTCTTGGGCTATTTTTTCAGTCTTTTTGATGTTCTGGGTCTCTTCATCCATCAGAGTAATATTTAGACACTTCAGGTCTTTCTACATTGTATATGTCAATCCCTTTAACTCATTTAGCAAGCAAGTCGCTCCTTCACATCCTCCTCTAATGATATAGTTTCGCCACTCAATGCTCTTAACATAAACATAAAGAACATCTTCATCCAAACCGTGAACTAGTTTCTCAATGATAAATTTGGACACTCCATATTGTTCTATCTCTGCCATCTAATCAATTATATTTGTCAATTTCTTCTTCTCCTTATCCCATTCAACCAGTTGAACCAATATTTCTAAAATGGTTTTTGTAACAACCCTATGAGTTTCAATCATATGGGCAATGTAATCACTTCCTTGCGGAATCATCCCTGCAACCCACTTGTTGAAAACATCCACAATTAGTTTGTTCCATTGAATCTGATCCAAAGTTTTATGAACCTCTGGTGCACGAGGGTCAAATGTATGAGGAACCTAGGTCATGGGAAGTGGACTAGGTTCCTAAATTGCCTGGATGAACTCTACCAACCTCTGGATAGTGGCCTTCATCTCCTTCTCATCTTTTTCATCCTTGAAGGTTTTGTGCAATATCTTACGTGTGGAGGACTCTAGGTGTTTAGCATTTGCTGCTCTACTTGCCACTCCTAGATCTATTTTCTCAATGGTAAAATCCTTGATAGAAACTTCAGAGACATTCTTATCAACCTTTGGCACAACATGCTCTACCACCCATCATCCAATTTTTTCATCTATGTCTATCATAGACTCCATCTTAATCCTCTTGGGCTTAACAATTGCTCCCAGGAACTTACTCACCATATATTCCACTAACAAAGTAATTGGTAACATGTTCCACTTCTTGCTGATAGAATTTTCCAGCCACTTGAGAGTGGGCATTGGATTTTATAGGGAAGTATCCATCACAACTGTTGAGGGATTCTTAGAATCAAATTGACCGCTCTTTTGAACCAATGTATCTTCACCCAATATATCTTGACCAGTCTTCTCTAACATATGGCTATCCATAAGGTCTAGATCAATCACCTCCTTGTTGTCAAATAGCTTATCATTTTCCTTACTCTGCTTCTTGAGGCTCTTGCCGTTGGTGAAGAACAAGGAGAGGCCTGCTTTTCTGGAACAACTTTGGATATTTTCTTATTTTTAACTTTAGATGTACTTGCAAGAGAAACATTTTTATTATCATAATCAATAGGCTTGGAAATTGAATCACTATGTGCTAATCTCCTTGTGTTGTGTCTTCTTGGAGAAGGAGGTTTCTTGCTAATGACCCATCTCTTAGTTCTCTTGATCATGCTGAGAGTTTTGATTGTTATGTTATCCCTCTCTTCAATACTTCAGTCAATTTCAGGTAAAGACGTACCCATAACCTTGGCTTCAAACTGATCATTAGTTACTTCTTCATCATTACCCTCCTCCACTACTATGCTATCAATCTGAATATTCAGGGTAATAACCTGGCCTAGAGTAAATCTTGACCAACTCCTTCTCCTCACCTCAAAATTGTCAGCACAGTTTTCCCAATAGTCTTCTATTTGGGTAAGATGTTGGAATTCTGAAGGTAGATTGAAATGATGAGCCGCATACCCCTTACTGTCAAAATATTTCCTGAGTTCAAAAGTTTTCAGATTGAGTTTCCTCAATTCATGTTCCAGGTTCAGGGCGTCTGAGGATGTTTTACAAGTATAATATCCCAGTTCAATGGGAAAGATAGATTTAGCCCTACCCTTCCTTTCTTTAACTCCTTTGTGAACATAAGCCAACTGACGAGAAACCTCTTCTATAACCAAGCTATCAAAAACATATCTGGGTAACTTGAAAGGCTCCCCTTCAAAACCCCCCAACTCTTAAATATATGTATCTTCTGAATTGGATAAAGAAGCTCCCATAGGTGTTAACAAAAGTCTTCGCCTCCTTGGACATTCTCTACTTAGTATTTCCTTGAAGTTCATAAGTCAATCTCCCAAAGAATATTCTATTTAACTTTGGAAAGCTATTTACATGATACTCCTTTTGTAGATGGGGATAGTAATCATACACCTTCATGTTCAGGATGGGTTGTTCATGAAAAAGACCTTTCCATTCTCTAGTACATGCTAGGATATAAAACAGGTAGGAAGACATATGAAAACCATTGCCTCCTAGGAAATTTTCTAATTGGTGATGGAGTTCGGCAGTAATGGTTTCAGCCCAATCAATATGCTTTACCCCCCAAGAGTAACTTGAATATAAAAATACATCCATTCATGCCAATAGTAAGCATGTTGATTTCCCTTAATCTTGTTAAGCAATATCACCAATTCAGCTACCTTAGGTTTGAAATGATCAATATTAAGGGGTTTTGGGAGTTTAGATCCTCCCTTCTGGGCTATCAACAACCAATTTTTGGCTATCTTGTTCCTATAAATCTATCTTTTAGTGGCAAAAACTGATTGGGAAGAGGGAATGTTCCATCCTTCATATGGGTCTTTTTCAAGGATACCCATTGCCTGCAAAATGACATCTCTGCATATATAGACTAGAGGACTCTTGTCTATCTTTTTAATACATTTCTCTTCAAAAATGTATCTTTTTGCACACTAAAACACCAGTTCTTGATAGGGAGCCACTATAGGAAAAATAGTTGCGTCAATCAATCCACTTTGGATTGCTTTCTCCAACATGGATCTAGGAATGGGTTTCTTGATTCTACTTATAATCTCCTCTAAAGCTCCAGTTTTAATCAAGGTATCCTCATAGTTAGGTAAAGAAAAAATCAAAGGGGAAGTATTTCCAAAGTTCGGCATTGGGTTCTTCATATTGGCTCAAAAACTAGGAATGAAACAGGGAAACACAGTAGCTTTATAGGATTTGAATTTTGACAAAGAAAAGAGTTTCAATAAGAAACAAGGAGGCCAAACAAAGATAGACTAACCTAGTTTCTTATGCGACACACTAAATTTTGAGAGGAGGGAAAGGTACCTTCTTTTGCATTGGTTGCCTGAAATGTCTCCGCCACTATGAACAAAGATGACTAAGTTCCTCAATTTATCACCAAGTAGCTTACAAATCATGGGAGATTTGCAATAAATGGAAAAATGATGGCCCAAAAGGTTTAATTAATGATGATGGAAAATTTGCACAACTAAAACATTGAATACATGTACTTCCCATGAGTGAAGTGACACTTAGATGTCATTTCTATTAATTACAATATCCATGCCACGCGTGGATTTCATAATCACCTTCCAACTGTCTTTTCCATCAAGTCACTGCTCTCCACTTTACAAATCACAAACATATGTTGAACCTTGAACTTTGAACTAGGAGAGTTCACGGTTCAAGTTCAATAGGAAAGTAGGAGGACTACCCTTCGGTATGTTCCAAAATGAATGAAGAAAAAACAACTAGCGGCAAGAAATAAAGACAATAAAAAGTAAGACATCTTGCAATATGATAAAGTCCGCTGAACCTTGAACCTTGAACTAGGAGAGTTCATAGTTCATAGTTCACTGAAAGAATGCATGTTGCAAAGACAACATGCCGCTAAGCTTGCAATACAACAAAGAAGGCTAAACATACCAAGGGGTGTTATTGAACTTTGAATTTTTAACCAAGGATAATTCAAGGTTCAAGTTCAACCGACAAGGTGTATATGAAAGGGACTAAAAACTTTGAGTGAAATGCACCTTGAAAGATTATGGGGTGATTTTTGAGAAAATTAGGGCTTGAAATAATTAAGCAAAATCTATTGGTAACATAGGCATAGCAAGATCTTAGAATTTCTAGGAGAGAAGACCACAAACTTGACAACAGGACCACATAAAGCACCACAAAAAACAACCAAACCTAAAAACAAGACAAACAAGAAGGGAAACATACAGACACACTAAAGGAAATATATAGAAACTTTACAAACCTAGCTAATGCCTATGGAAAAGAAAGTACCTTCATGAGAAGTACATTTTCAGAAATTGTCCATGAACAGACAATTCCTGAATGTTACCAGAAATCTCTCTTATAAAATATGAATTTTCTCCCCACCTTTCATGAATTTTGTAGGGGCCTAACTAGATAGGATCAAATTTACCATGTTTTCCTTTGCCCTCCAACTTGGAATTCCATAAAAGAATGAAATCATCAACATCAAATTTTCTCTCAGTAGTTCTTTTGTCATACAAGTTCTTAACTTGTATCTGTAACTTGGCATTCCTTGATGCAGACTCTCTCCTTGTTTCATCTAATTCTAGGATATCATTCATCCTTGCTTGCATCTCATCTATCACATTTTTATCATACATCTGAACAAATTTGTGCATTCCAATCAAGTTGTTCTGGGGAAATCTAGCCTGAATCCCATACACAAGATCAAATGGAGCACGTCCATTTCACTTCTTCACAATCACCCTATCATCCCAAACTACCAAAGGTAGCTTAGCATCTCATGCTCTCTTATTTGTATCAAGGATTCTTTTAATAATCTTCAGTAGATTCTTGTTGCTTGATTCAACTTGCCCATTACCTTGTGGATGGTAAGGGGATGAAGTAGACCTTCTTATACCATAATTTTCACAAAAATTAATATACTCATCAGACCTGAAACACATTGCATTATTTGTCACAATTCTCTCTGGGCATGCAAATCTGATAATAATATTATTCAAAATAAAATCCATCACAACCCTACTAGTGGATTTCCTACTAGGGACAACCTCTACCCACTTGGTAAAATAGTTAGTGGCCACCAAAATCCAAGAATGACCACCACTAGACTTATTTGTAATTTCACCAATAAAATCAATGCCCCATAGTTGGAAAGGAGTTTGAACTTCAACAGGTTTCAAAGGTAAATTACCTAAAAAAATTAACTTACCAGAAAATCTCTGTCAAGCATCACATTTCTTCACAAGCTCAATAACATCCTTAAACAATGAAGGCCACCAAAAACCTTCTCTAATGACCTTGTGTGTTGTTTTTTTAGCCATATAATGGCCTCCACAAATCCCACTATGCATATCATTTAAAATTTTATTCGCTTGATCCTTGTCAACACACTTCAACAATATACCATCAACAATTCTCCACCATAGCTTATTTAGTATTATTGCATTCTTGATGGCTTGAAGTTTCAGGGTTCTTTTAGCATTTTCATTCAAACTAGGAGGGCATTTCATTTTTTGCAAATAATAAATTATGTCAACATACCAATCACAAAGATCCATATCACAAGTATATGATCTTTGTTCTTCCTCAACCTGATTTATTTTCTTGGCATCTAGATTTTCTTGGGTCATCAACTTTGCAAGCCCTTGACCTCTAACCAATGTGGTAATCTAAACATCAATATTGAACTCTTGGATTTTGTTAATCCATCTACATCTCCTGCTTGAGACCTCTTTCTATGTGAAAATATCTTTTACTGTAGCACTAGGCACATAAGAAACAACAGTTGCTTCTTTCAAGTAACATCTAAAACACTTCACTGATTTTACCAGTGCATAAGCTTGTTTCTCATTTATTTCATACTTTAACTCAGTAGTCTGAAGTGACTTGCTGAAGAATGCAATTGGCTGCTCAAATCCCTCTGATTTTTTTTGTAGTAATATTGCAGCCACTGTATGAAAGGATGTAAAAGAAAATATATGCATGGGATTATCATAATCCAAAGCCTTAAGCACAAGAGAATCCTTAATTACTTTTTTATACTTTGGAAAGTCACTGATGGCTCCCCATCCCAATTAACCTTAGTACATTTCTTTAACAACTTTGAAATAGGTCTGTTAATTTCTACAAAATTAGTGACAGACTTTCTTAATAAATTTATTTATCCAAAGAAAGACTGAATACCTTTCACATTTTTAGGTTGCTAGATTTTATCAAGGACAACCACTCTCTTAGGGTCTATTCTAACACCTTCCTTGGAAACTAAGTGACCCAACAATTTACCTTCAGTAACACCAAAGAAGCACTTTCTTGGGTTCAAAGATACACCATATTCCAAAGCCCTTGAAAATATCTTCTGCAAATGCAAGCAATGATCTTCTTCTTTCTTAGAATATGCTGTCAAAGCATCTTGATAAACCACCAAGAATTTATTAATGAATTCAGAAAATGCAACATCCATGGCCCTCTAAAAAATTGCTCATGCATTAGTAAGACCAAAAGGCATCCTTACATACACATAAGTTCCCCATAGTGTAGTAAATGCAGTCTTAAATTTCTCTGATTCTAGAACTGCAACTTGATTATATCTAGAAAAATCATCCATCATGGATATCAGTTCAGAACCAGTCACCCTTTGTAACATAGCCTCCATATTAGGCAAACAATAATTGTCTTTGAGGGAAGACAAGTTGAGATTCCTGAAATCAACACATAACCTGATGTCACCATTCTTCTTTCTACCATGAACCAGATTGGAAACCCATGATGAATACCTAATAGGCTTGATAATACCATCATCTCTGAGTTTCATCAATTCTTCCTACAATTTGGGAGCAAGAGTTGGATTAATAGGCCTTTTTCTTTTGCCTGAAAGGTTTTGCATCATCTTTAAGAGGGAAAAAATGCTGAAATAAATCCTCTCTATAAGCCTTCATATTAGCATATGACCAAGAAAAAATATGTATGTACCTTCTCAATAACTCAATCAGGTCTTTCCTTACATGAGGTGACATCCTCTTACCAACATAAACCTTTTTAGGGGCTTCATTAGTACCTAAATTTATTTCATCAAGACTTTTATCCTTTGTTTCTATTCTAGCTCTATCCTGGTTGTCGAAAATGTTTTCCAAAATAACCAGCACCTTTGGAACTTTATTTATCTTCAGTAGAATTATTTCACATCCAAGAATGGTGTCCTTTTCATCAATATTTTCAACAAAGGCACTACAATCCAATTCTTGTCCATGAAAGTTGTCTTCACAATTCATGAATTTAAGAATATCCATATCATCTTCAAAAACTTGCCAATTTTGAACATTATCATATACATATGACCTTGCTTGTACTTCAATCTTGGATATTTTAGCAAATGTTATATCATATGGCTTAATTGCAACATTTGCTAACAAATCTTCCATCTTATTGTTACTCCTATCCATACACACAATACTAAAAGCATCAAATTCTTCTATCAAATCCCAAATAACATTCTTGTATTATTTTGATCTCTTATTCTTAGATGCATAGGAAGACCTTACCTAGGATACATCCAGTTTAGAATCACTAACAACTTGTAGGCATTTAATTCCATGTCTTACTACTAACTTCAAACCAAGAAATAGAGCTTCATGCTCTACAATATTGTTTGTACAGGTAAAGTTCAATGTGAAGGAAAAATTCTATGTATTTCCTTCTGGTGATATTAGTAAGACACCTACCCCTGAACCTTCTTTTGAACTAGCACCATCAAAGTACATAGTCCATAAGTCCTCCCTATCAGAAAACTTCTTTATTTTAGCATTTATAGGGGTAAGTTTAGCTCCCTTCTCTATGACAACAACTTTAGTTCTAAAGGCATTTATATCAGTATCAATGAAACAAGTTATGTCATTATCTACATTCTACTCTATCATGTGTGGAACCCTAAGATCCCTTTCCACCTTTACAAACTGGTCATCAATGTGGAAAGTAGCAAAAGATAAATTACATTGTAAATTCCCACCCATAGTTTCACTCTATTTTCTAGATAGTAACATTCCATAATGGGGTGGGATATCAAAAACCAGCACACTCATAGTTAGGTCCTTTTTAGGGTATGCTAAAAGTTTGTAAGGAAAGGCTTTAATTGTTCCAAAGATAGGAAATTCTCTTGAATCTAGGGCACAACACATGCCCTATGTTGTATCTACCTTAAGTCCTAATGACTCCATCACTTTAAATGACATCACATTATTGGATGCTCCTGAATTAATCATACAATTCTTAACAATTTTACCATTCACTATGATACTGAGGAAGAATGGATCAATATTATCCAAATAGGTAGTAGCAGAGCTATCTAAATAAAATTGTGGGATTTGAGAGGTTATTCCTTCCGCCTCTTTCATTTTCTTTGTTTCTTCCACAGGTTTATAAGAAATCTTATCATTAGGAGTTTTAGAATTGTTTACACTCCCTATCCATGCTAAGGTCTTGTTCTTATGTTTTGCTATTCTTAACATCTCTAACAAGGGAACCTTAATAGTTATTTTTTATAGCAATGAAATTATATCAACTAAAGTATAAGGAGGTATAACAATAGGCATACATATTTCTTCTATGTTTCCTTTCAACTTGACAGATTTAGCTCCCACCTTGGGTTTGTCGGCCCCAACCACAGGAATGGTTGGTTTATCAGTCTTTACCTTCTTATCAACATTTTGTGTTACATTTGCCTTTTTTACCTTAGCTCTCTTAGGCTCCCATTTCTTTCCTTTTAGATCCTTAATCTTCACCAATAGATTATCCTTAGGCTTACCCTCAACAGAGGCATTGCTATTTGTCTTCTTGATGAACATGCTAGCAGGATTCCCAACATCTTCATTCGTTGTTCTACTTCTCAACTGATAATTAATCTTGACCTAAGAAATCATATTTTCTATGACCCTATCAATTTACTCTTTTGAAGGTCTTCTTAATTCCATATTCTCTAATCTAGATACCACATTGCATGCTGAATCAGACTCCTCTTGGTCTGATATATCACTATACTCCATGAAAGAAACAACCATGTTGCATCCAATACTATCACTATGATATTCTTGGTTAAATTAATCATAATTTTCATTCTGAGATGCAGAAACAGATTGGACTATTGCATAATATTTGGGTAAATGGGAGGATTGGCAAACCATACACCAAGATGTATCTTCAGCAATATTCACAGTATTTCTTTGTAAGGAATTTGGGGTAGATTTATCATTATTAGTTTTTTCAAGAGGGGACAGACTTCCCATCTTTTCATTGGGTATTATAAGGAAAATTTTACAGCCATGGTTGATTGTTAAAATTTCTCAAAGAAGGTTTATCATTATTTAAACCCCTGTTGTTCCTATTGTCTCCAGGATTCAAATCTTTTGAAGCATTTAAGATCTTCTTGAAATTTTCCTCCTCTTTGGGTTTCACATTGGAGGGCTTATCTAAATCTTTCTTATTAAACTTAGAAGGCTTCCAATCTTCCCTTCTATCCAATTTTCCTGATACTCTTCTATTAATCTCAATGTTAACAATTAGCCTATAAGTGTCCTTGATGATTCTAGGATTTTTATCCCTAAGAAGATATCCCATCTTGGCATAAAAAACATTCAAATTAGTTACAAGACATACCTTCTCATCCAACCTCATTACTTGGAAAAGCTTGTGCATGGCCTTTTGGAACCTTACGTTGAATTCAAGAACTTCCTCATTCTGATTTTTCTTGATTTTGTTGAATTCATTTAGCATGAATCCTTCATTTGTCTTGTCACCATACTGATCCTTGAAAAAATTTATGAATTCATCCCAAGATCCCATACAATCATGTGGTAGTCCTCTAAACCAATCCCTAACATCCTCAATTAGTGATTGAACAAAAAAATTCATAATCACATCCTCCTGTTCAATTTCAAAGTCATCTATCATGTCAATAAACTTCTTTAAATGCTCTTCACATGTAATGACATTATTTCTAGAAAATTTAGGAAGTTTCTCTCTAATTTAATGTAGAATTGCATTAGGATAACTAAGAATACCAAGAAAAGGGATTTTTCTATACATTTCTACATGAATTGGTCTCCTTTGGAATGATCCATCATTTTTGGAAGTAGATGCTTTGGCATTTGATGTAGTAGCAATGTTAGGACCATCTGGTGGTGGAACAATAGTTAGTTGTTTAGAAGGCCCCGAGGAGTGCCTAAGAAAATCCATCTTCTTCTTCATTTCCAGAGCAGTAGGCTCCAATTCTACCTTCTCAAGTTCCTTGGCTAAGATCTCTCTCTCTCACACACACACACACACACACATCCCTCTCAAGATCATTATCCAATCTGGACACCTAATTGATTGGAATCATGTCATTCATAGGTTCATTTATTAAAATTCTTGTTGCCACCTACTTTTCTTTATCCTTAAATTTTTAGTTTCAAAAACTTAACGGATGACAGGTTCTTCCTAATTTTTCTTAGGTTCTACAAAAAAAATTATTGCTTCCAGGCTTAGTAATTGCCTTCTTAACTGATCAAACCTAATTTGAGCTTGTCTTATATCTCAACCTCTTTTTATTTTTCCTTTTGTTGTTTGGTGGCAATTTTCTCTTGGACTCTTCTCTCCAATTCATAAATTTCTTCAAAGATATCTTCAGAATATGAGAGAGTAGTTTTAGATTCTAAAGCTTCAACATGAAATTTATCTTTCTTGTCTCTTGGGACATGAGGGCTTTCTGAGGGTGAAGATATTGGGGCAAGAGGGACACTCCTATCCTCTCCACCTCTACATTTACTTCTTGACCTCCTATTTTTTCCCTGAGATTCATTATGGACTACTTTCTTAGTATAGCATAATCCCTCCTCTCATTTGGAATGAGGAGAATAGTAATCATCATACACACCCAATCCTAATTCCACAACCTCTTTATATTCTGATGCATTTCCTTCTTAGCTAGGTTGGATTGGGTCTTCTTCCCTAATCTTCTTCTTCTGTCTCCAAGTCTGAGATATATTCTTATCATTCTTTTCCCTCCTTGACTGACCAAATCTAGAGGTACTTGGAAGCTCACCTTACAATTTATCTTCAAGATGATCATGTTGGATTTGATGAGTAAACAACCCATAGCTCCCATGAACACCTACACACAAACACATGTCACATAAATAGAGAGAAGCAAGAAGCTAGAGAGGTTTGAACACATGGATCCATGAAAGAGGAGACATTCTTGATGTGCAAAAACAAAAGTTGCAATTCAATAAAAATGAATGTTTCTCAATAAGATTACAAGAGGAGATCAATCCTTATAAAAGGAGATCAAAACTCTAAAAGGGTGAAGAAACCTAGGTTGCATGATAATAATTAATAAAGAAATTAATTATTATATACCTAAAGTTTAGCTTAAGCAGAAAGAGACAATAAGTGACTTAGTAATTAAATCAATATGATTTAATTAATAAGAAAACAACTTATTACTCTAACACACCCTTAAGATAAAATTTGGGAGAAGCTAAAAACCTAGAAAGAACAACTAAAAGAAAATGGGCCCCGACAACAAAAGGCCAGATCAGGTACCCAAGTAAAAAAGAGTCTCTATAAGGTAGAGAAATAGAGAAAACCACATGGGAAAAAATCTACTCCAAAAAGAGACAAAGACTAGTCTGAAGGACTAAAGAATCCTTGAAAAACTAGGGAATGTTCTAGAAAATAGGAACAAGGGTGAACATGTAGAACATCACTGAAGCAAGAAGCTGCAAACTCTGTCAAGAAGTAACTGTTGATCTGAAGATCCTTCGCTAAAATATGACCAAGTAGAGAAGACTATAATCTACATGAGTTCCCTCAAATGACACTACTCGAATCAGGAGGCATACAATGACAAACAACTGAAGTCAAAGATACTGAATATTGTAATCTGTACGAGTGCCCTCAAATGAAAATACTTGAATCAAGAGGCAAACAAAGGCAAACACCTAAACTCAAAAATATAGATGGCATAAAAACACCAAAAGAATGAAGAGTTGATCAATCAAAGCTAGAAGAGTGCTTCCAAAAATAGGAAAGAGAAGAGTGTCCATATGGTAAATGATCCGTCTCACCAAAATGCATAGGTACCCAGCCATTGCATCTGCCTAGTACATAGAATCAAATACTGAATGCCTAGCTCACACTATCGAACCAAGGAAGCAATATTACCAACAGTAGAAACCCCCCCATAATATTTACAAGGGAGTAATGATGGAAAACAAAGGCAAACATCAAACCCCCCTGAAACTTTATAATGGAGTGTGAATACATAGAACATGTGTAAGATCCCATACATGCCATAGAATGACACTTTATCTCAGTGCATGTGCATAAAAGAATGCAACAAAAAGTGAAGTATATACTACTCAAAGAAGAGCAAAGACTGCTAAAACAAAAGAACAACCTAAGATGAACCATTCCTCAAAAGGAAAAGATTCTCGGACCTGAAACATCCAAGATATCCACTAGATTGCAAATATGCAAGAAAATTAATAAAATATACCTGGAGAATAATCTGCAAAAATTACTCATATCACTAGAAAGGTCTCAAAATAAGCTTTCCAACGATATATTATTTGCCCAAAACGGAGTTGAGATGCGCAAGATAGAGCTTTCAAAGTGCAAAACTGAACATCTAGCTTTGACAGTAAAAAACACCATCAAAAAAGAAAAAAGAAAAATTCAAACCTTTAGATCTAGACAGATCTCAAAACTAACTTTTTGACAATATCTTTTTTTCCCGATTTCGACGTCATATGCTCAAGTTATGAGCAAAAAACCACAAGTATGTTGATGGGCCCAAAAATGTTGTCCAAAGGTGTTGACATGTGCTGACATCAGCACTTCACGACATTAAAATTGATGGTCGTATAGTCATAGTTGCAAAAAGGGTCCTAGGGTTAAAAAAAATTGGGCCCCTGGTCACCATATGACTAGGGGTTGAGGCTGCATCCGGTAGGGCTTAAATTTGACGGCCAAATGGACATTGTTACCCAAAAAAAAAATCAAAATCACATGCGCACCTCAGGATGTGTACCGAGTCATACAAATTTTGTCTTGATTTGCATACTAAGGCATTTTATTTTTGCCTCGATTTGTATTCCAAGGCAGTAACTTTTTTCCTTGATTTGTGTGCTAAGGTCGTATGACCTGACATGTAAAAATTGTTTGCCTCATAATGTAACGACATCCAAATCAAATGGGCCTTCTATGGATCTAGGGGTTTTTGGCCGCTACGAGCTCAACAGTGAGGTCTGTTTGAGCCAAAAAAATGCTCCAAAATACTATTGACCACCTCAGGATCTTTGTCAGGGTTGGTTGCAATTTTTTTTTGCCATAGATTTTAACTTTGTCCAAATTAGACAAATTTTATATGGATCTAGGGTTTATTGGATGCTCCAACTATGAGGTCCATTTGAAGCCAGGATGACCAAAGAGAGAGGTCCCCCCCTAGATTCAACAAAAAAACCTCTGAAAATATAGATCTAACAAACATGACCAAATCTCTCAGGAAGAGGATGGGGGAAAATAGATCAGAAGCTTTGATACCATGTTGGAGTTGATGAGTAAACAACCACAACTCCCAAGAACACCTGCACACAAACACCTGTCACAGAAAGAGAGAGAAGAAAGAAGCTAGAGAGGCCTAAACACATGGATCCATGAAAGAGGAGACATTCTTGATGTGTAAAAACAAAAGTTGCAATTCAATAAAAATTAATGTTTCTCAATAAGATTACAAGAGGAGATCAATCGTTATAAAAGGAGATCAAAACCCTAAAGGGTGAACAAACCTAGGTCGCATGATAATAATTAACAAAGCAATTAATTATTATATGCCTAAAGTTTAGCTAAAGTAGAAAGAGACAATAAGTGACTTAGTAATTAAATCAATATGATTTAATTAATAAGAAAAAAACTTATTACTCTAATAGATCCCTCCTCCAGGATTTGGTATTCCTATAAATCATACTTGAGAAAGTGTATATATAAAATAATGTTTATTTCTCAGCACTACTGTAGAGATTTCTTTGAGTCGCCACCCAAGACAGGTTGGGAAATATAACACTGGTTCTCAGTAATATGAATACTGTGATAAGGAATTTTCTAAGACAAAAGGATAACCACAAGGAAACTAAGAAAATCTCGGTAATCTTTCACTGATAAAACAAATCCATGGGATGGCAAAGTAAAACTATGTGCTTTCAATGGTCAACTTACTGGCTTATACAAATAAGTAGGCTAGGAGTCCAGCTCTACTTGGAACCTACATTATTTAACACAATTTATTGCTATTCCCCAGCAGATTCACCATTTTGTTGGTTCTTGAAAATGGACTTTATGCTTTGAAAGCTACCAATATACCTACAAATAGATTTTCAGGAGTGTTTAATTCTAAATATAGGGAATTTGAGGCAATTGGACCAACTATAGGGACAAGACTACCCTTTTCACTTTTGGTTCTGCAAGACCAAGGTGGGTACACCTAATCCAGTTCAACATACAACATTTTACAATTTCCTTTGGATTTTAATAGGAGAAATATGATAAGAAAATACTAAATGATAACCAATCATTCATTGATTCTTCATTATCATAAAGAAAAACATACAACCTGACAACCATAGTACTTAAAGGATTCTGAATGGTTTATTTTAAGATTGTAGAATATAGCTAAACCAACCAAACATATATCACTATAGAAAATACTTGTTCCTGACCAGTGCCTTATCCATTGGACAATATCTCTAATGCAAAAGTAGAATACATAAACCAACTTATGTCAATGATTCATGACCTATGTAATACTACCACCTTATGACAATATTTATCCACTCAACCCAGATCCATACTACTTATAAGGTCCTTATGCAAACCAGATGAATTTATGCTCTATCTAGAGCAATTTAATCTGATCCTAGATCAAAACTAAGGAATAACAACATGCACATAGATAAATTATATGCAATGAATCAAAAAATTCAAAACTCAAGAAATAAACACATAAGAGAGACTTGAATCTAGAATCTTTGTATCTATATATGATAAATCA
Organism: Chamaecyparis obtusa; assembly: GCA_027943335.1. NCBI lineage: Eukaryota > Viridiplantae > Streptophyta > Pinopsida > Cupressales > Cupressaceae > Chamaecyparis > Chamaecyparis obtusa. Next base: position 1,197,331 of record BSBK01000367.1, read on the forward strand.
TGTTTCTTGTATACACTTTGCTTCAAAATGTAAACCACTATAATAATAGCCAAAGATCTGCAACTTTCTATTTCTAAACTAATATAGTCTAATACAATCTGTTATACTCCTGACTGAAAACTCATATGCAATAATGCTATCTTAGTTTTCCAGTCCTTCTAAATGATCTTGGGAATCCTTTTATAGAGAAAGGATTTCAATAAGCTTCAAATAATTTAGGAAAAGAAAAAACATATGACATATCCCAAAAGGCAAGAATAACATAAATGACAATTGAGATGTTACAAGATTTCAAAAGACAATTTCTAATTGGACCTCAGGGCCTCTGCAACAACTTCAAAACTTCTCTGCTCTTGATAGGTGGTGCCTTCATGTTCACTACTTTCATGCACAAAATTTGTTTGCAAACCATCAACGGCTTCAAAGTGCTAGAGAATTGCCACCTATTGTAAAAACAGTGGGGTGTTCTTGTTCACTCGATACATCTAAGATATACCTAATTTTCCATGCTTTGAACACCTCGTCATTATTAGGTTAAGGAAAGCTAACAATTTCAACCTTTTGTTTGATCAAAATATCCCATTTTTTCCTTAGTTGCTCAACCTCCTTTCCCTCTCAATTTACACTAGAAGACGCACCAAACACTTTGAAATTCAGCCCCGCTTAATCTTTATGAGTCTTGTTGCTTTTAAAATTTCAAAAGGAGTGCTTTATGATATAATCTATGCTAGAATTCTGCATCAATTCTTGAAAACATGGCCACATAGTCTACAATTTCTTTATCATATTTTATAACTGCAACTTCAACGGATAAACAAAACATTTTGCATCATAAGACAAACTTTAAAATATAATTGTTGATCTAAACCCTCACAACACATTGTGCAGTTCACGAAAAACAATCAAAATAAATCTATGACTTTCCACATCACTTTAGTAACTATGAAAATGACCAATTAGAAAGCAACAACTCATCGTTATATGGTTCTTAGACCTCACCCTTTTTCCTCTTAATCAAACTTGACATGTGGTAGCAAGGTGCGATGCCTTGAAGGGTAACTTTCTTGCAGCTTTTGATCATGGAAATATGCCTACCATCTGATCAAAAGTGATTTGACCAAACTTTATCTTCTTCAAAACTGAGTGACATGATGTCATCTTGGACACACATCATTTAGGCACAATCCCTTGATTAGTATCTTTCTTGTAGTTTTTTATCTTGGGATTATGCCTATCGTTGGACCAAAAATGATCTATCCAGACTTTACCAACTCTTTAAACTGGGTGATGTGATGTCATTCTGGACACACATCATTCAAGCATAATCCCTTGATTAGTATCTTTCTTGTAGTTTTTTATCATGGTATTACACCTACCATTGGAACAAAAATGATTTGACAAGACTTTACCACCTCTTCAAACTACACTATGTGATGTCATCCTAGACATGCATCACTCAAGCGTGATCCCTTGATTAATATTCAATGAGAAACTCCTGATTACAAGATTATGCCAACTATCTGATCAAACTTGATCTGACCACACTTTATCTTCTTTTCAAACCAGTTCCATGATCTCAAGGTGAACACTTGTCAATCAAGCATTATCCCACAATGGTTAAAAAGGTATGCATCTTCGGTTAGAGATATCATGCCCTTCATTGGATCAAATTTGATCTAATTGACATATATTTATTTCTTTAGCTATGACCAAGTCCCACCATTTGATATGTCTCATTCAGGAGTGATCCCAAGAAGGATAAATACTTCACATCTCTTGATCACCTAATTGCACTCACCATTAAATTAAAACAAATCTACCTTTCTTTAAAACATGAGAAAGCTTTAGACTTAGGAAAAAAATTAATTCATAGGCTTCACTAGGATTTGTGACTTAAAAGACTTTGCCCCTTTCACTACCACTTAAGATAAATGACTTAAAACCTAACTAAGTGACTTAAAAAAGGTAATGAAGAAATAGATCGTATGTAGGGTTTTATAATCTAAGTGATTCTTTTCAGCTAGAAACAACTCATATTATGTCAATTTCAAATGAAGAGACCAAAAAGAGTCAAATGTAAGCTCTGATGAGTCTAATTATTGCCTTAATTTTGTTTTGAACTTCATGTTTTGTTGATACTATGACAAACATTTTCAAGACATTTATGACTTATACTTATGTGAACTTATCCTAAGTACAACTAAAGCCACAAAATCTATGGGTAGCTTGAATGATATGTTTTTCTGACTATTATAAATATAATGCAGTACTTCATATAATTATTTTGAGCTATGTTCTAACATTTAAGTAGGAGTTGAAAATGTTGACTTGCATATGTGTACCAAATGTTACTAACCTTTCAGGTAAACACGGAGTAGTGTGAAGAGTGGCACATTTGCATTAAAGAAGGTGTGTTTGAAGACCAACCATGGCAAGAGAATCCAGCATGATTTCGATGGATATGCCATGCTTTGAAGGAACTATTGTTCTAGAGAATATAGGGAATTTATCCTGCTATATCTCCTCAGAACTGTTATTATGTTGTCAACAGGTAATTGTATTATGTCGTGGTTGTTTTATCTCCTCCATTTTTGGCGAGGTTTAATGAGACTTTTCTGTTATGTTTTCAATAAGCATCAATCCTTGATATAAAAGGGATTTTGACTGATTTAGTAGGTAATGAGAGAAGATATAATTATGCATTCAATATAGTGGAAGTTGCTTTGTTTTGTTCTTCATGAGTTGTTCAACTGTTATGTAACCAGTTAAGAAGAATTTAATGGAAGAGTGATTTTGGATTATTTCTTGTGCTGAGTAGTTAGTAGAAACCAACCAAGGGGTCCCACTTGGGAGGTGGATTAGATTAAGTTAGAATAGATTTGCTTCCTGTACTTTTCTTGTTTTCAAATAGAGTTACTGTTTTACTCCTGCAGCATTGCCATTGTGGTTGTTCCTGCAAAATTTGTAGAGATGGGTATAGTGAATATTTTGGGTTGTTAAACATGCTTAGATTCATTTCATAAGTTTTCTGTAGTAATTCCATTCAATAGTCAAGTGTGTTTACTTTCCTGCAGCAATAGCATAGATTCCTTTTATGCATTTTATCTTCCTCCATCATAAGTGTTATGACTCTTAGAGGAACTTAGTGCACAAACTGTGTTATCCCATTTCAAGTCTACGTCCCTGGGTTGACAATCTAAATGCATTTCATGGTGGGGAAAGTAATCTTTAGTATGAGTATATCAATCCTAAGAGAGACAATGGCATGATTATTATTACCTATTGTGAGACTGTTCATTTTTTGCATCGTTGTCGGGGATGGTGTCAAACTAGGAATCTTAATGAGTCATTTATTTTTCAGATTAGTTTCCTATTTTTAGTCAATACCAAGAAGCTGTGAGCTTGCTTCACAAGTCATCAACTTACTTGCATGCATCGAAGAAGGTGAGATGTTCATGGAAGATTTCTTCCAAAAGAACCTGTTAAACTGAAAGAAGAGTTTGAAGAACTTGAGTTACCATTTCTTGATGCCAGTCCTGAGTTTGTTGCATCATCTTCAACAAAAGAAGAAGAAACACAAGAAACATTTTACCTTCATCCTTTTGTAGAAATATTAACCAGTTTCCATAAAAATCCCAATCAAGGACCATCTATTGCTCAAAATCTTCCAGTCAATAATAATTTCCAACCATAGTTTCAGTATCCAACACCTCCAATAATGGCAGCTCCTACATTTCCATTTCCAATTCCAAGTCTTATTAATAATCCTAACCTCAAGAACATACCTGCTTTAGCACTTCCAAAGTTTTATGGCCTTGTTACAGAGGATCCAGATACCTTTTTGTTCGAGTTTGAAATACTGTGTCAAAGTTTTGACTATAATACTGACAGTCATAAGCTTAAGTTGTGCCCAGCAACACTGAAGGAGTCAGCTCTCAGATGGTTCATAGGCTTAGGAGTGAATGTAGTAGCTAATTGGGATGGAATGAGAGATTTGTTTCTAAGAAAGTATAAGGAATACTACAAGGTAAGTGATTAAAAAGGAGATGACATCTTTTGTATCTCACAAAGGGAAGATGAGACGCTAGAGGACTACATATCACACTTCTTATTTAGTTTGCAAAAGAACCCTCAACATACATTGCAGGAGGATTCACAGAAGCTGATTTTTCTAAGAGGAGTGAATGAAAATTGTCTTGAAGCTCTAGACCTCATGGTTGGAGGTGATATATCTTAGTCCTCCTAGGATGACCTTCAGAAGATTTGTTTGAACTATTCTAGAGCAGCAGTCAAGAAAGGAAGGGGATTGCGCTCAACTCTGGCCAAAGGAAGCGGCTCTGGTATTTCAAAGATGGAGATTTCAAACCTGTTGTCATACTTCAAGAAAGACATCATCATTGATGTTGCTACACACCTAGACATGATGACCACCAAGAAGAAACATGCAGACGCAGAGGTGCAGCTAGCTGAATACTACCCTCATTGTCGTAAACAAAAGAAGGATTGTCAGTGCAAATTAGTTGCAAACCTGGAGAACCAACATCTTCCAATTGAATACTTGAAGATAGAAGGAGAGGATGAGAAAGTATTCTTTTTTTCTCAACGTCAACCATGGGCCACGAGACAAGGTATGCCTCAAGACCCATTACAAATTTCAAGTCCATATAATAGTCAGTGGCAAAACTGGAATGTCCAAAGTCCTCCAAAGTATAATCAACCCACTTGGAATAATGCTTGGCCAAATAATCAATAGAATCAATGGTATCCTCCACAACAACCCCAATGGCCATAATTTCCAAACCAATGGAAACAACCACAAGGGAATTGGCAGCCCACTAACTAGTGGAGAGGACCTTAACAATGGCCTAATCCAAACCCTAGATATCCACCTCTACCACCTCCAACAAATATGCCTACAATAATGCCACCACCTGCAAATACAAATCCTCAAAAGTGGATGTAATTACCTGCTCAACCTCAACTGAATCCCAACAATCAACAGCCACAACAACAAATGTATGCTACTGATGCTTAGAAGTACCCTACCTATGCACTTGATATAGCTGATATACACCTAAGATCAGGTACTACCTTGCTAGCACCTGAACCACCCCTTATCACTGAAGTGCTAGACCTTCTTGTAGCATCAGTACTGATTCCAGAGAATGATTTGCCAAATACTGTTGCACCAAAAAATGTTCCCACCTCAACTAATGTTCATACATCAGTCAAACCACATTTTCCCCAAAGGCTCAACATGGGGAAGCCCATACCAAAAGAAGATCAACCATTTGATATCCTTGACCAGTTAAATAACATGCATGTCCAAATTCCCCTATTTCAAGCAATAAAAGATGTTCCAGTTTATGGAAAAGCAATTGAAGAAGCTTGTCTTAAAAATCCTGGGAGGAATAAAAAGGATCCTACAATAGTTCATGTTATAGGACAATTGGTTGATATCATGATAGGAAAATTGGTAATTCCAAAATATTCAGATCTAGGGAGTCCAGTTGTGAATATCATCTTTAATGGTCAGTCTGTCAAAAATGCATTAATAGACTTAGGTGTTGTCATTAATGTAATGACTAAGAATACTGTATCATCTTAAAATGGAAGCACTTCCATGATAAGAGTGTTTAGCCCTCTGATTAAGTGGTTTGTGGTCATGTTGAATGCCTTGAATGGGTACTTGACTTGGATCTGGCTTTTTCCCATTTTCCACTTCTTCCCAACATTTTCTTGGCATCCTGAATTGAGAACCTGGGATTCTTGACCTCAAGGTCAAGGTCAACCTCGACCCTAACCTAGGTCAAGGTTGACCTCATCCTTGACCCTAGGGTCTAGGATCCTCAAGGTTAGCTTCCAGTTTTGGGATTTCATCAAAATCTTGTCTTTTCCCTCTTCAAGGCCATTATTTCTCAGATTAAGTGTCAAATTCTCAAATTAATATTTGAGGTGGACCTTTCTAGAGATTTGTATAAGATTCCTAAATTATTATTGGAGATTAGCCTTTCTCGATTTTTGTGCCTAATGCTCAAATTAACTTTGGGGTTGGCCTTAGGAGATGGGGAAGAAGAACTGAATTCTATGGTCCAACTAATGATGTTACATAAGCAATCTTTCCTGAAACTCCTAGAGGAAGATGAAGTTATTTGGAGCATTCTTAATAATGACTGTGTTGTAACCAAATATATATCTAAGAGTTTTTTGTTAGAGTTAAGTACATATGAAGATAACTTTGAGAACTGTATATTACCTTCAAAACCCAAAATTATCCATCAATTGCTACCTAGTGAAGTAAACACAATTCCAATCCCTGAAGTATCCATGCTTGACCTTACAACTACTGTGGAACTTTCTAAAGGTCATAATCTCCATGTGAATAATAAACTGCCTCCAAAACAAATGGAGAAACTAACTAAATTACTACAAACACATGAGAAATCCTTTGCATGGGAGTATGCGGACATGAAGGGATTAAGCCCTACACTATGTACTCATAGGATATATATCAATGAAGGAAGCCTACCCCATCGTCAACCTCAAAGAAGGATTAACCTAGCATTAAGGGAGATCGTTAAAACTGAACTTCAAAAGCTATTAGATATCGGCTTTATATATCCTATATTTGATAGTAAATGGGTATCACCTCTGGTCATAGTACCCAAAAAGGGAGGTAAATGGAGGATTTGTGTGGATTATAGGAAGTTAAACAAATCTACCAAGAAAGATCACTTTCCATTACCATTTATAGACCAAGTACTTGACACTTTGGCCAGGAAGAAGTATTTTTCCTTTCTTGATGGATATAGTGGATACAATCAGATAACTATTGCTCCAAAGGACCAGGAGAAGACTACATTCACATGTCCATAGGGGACATATTCATATTCAGTTCTACCTTTTGGGTTGTGTAATGCTCCAGCAATGTTTCAAAGAGTTGTGATTAGTATTTTTGCAGGCATTTCACATGATTGTATGGAGATATATATGGATGACTTTACAACATTTGGAGTGACATTTGAAGAGGCTTTGAAGAATCTTGAAAAGGTGCTAATCCGATGTAAGGATCATAATCTATCCCTTAATAGTGAGAAATGCTTTATGATGATGTAGGAAGGAGTGGTACTTGGGCATTTCATTTCAGTAGCAGGAATTCAAGTGGACCCAGCTAAAGTTGAGGTAATACTTACACTACCTACTCCTACCAAACAAAAAGATGTAAGATCTTTTCTAGGACATGTTGGATACTATAGATGCTTTATTCAAAATTTTAGTCAAATTACTAGCCCTATGTACACATCGGTTACAAAAGAAGCTGAATTTATCTAGACACAAGCATGTGATGAGTCCTTCCTGCAGCTAAAGAAACTCCTAAAAACTGCACCAATCCTAAAAGGACCAAATTGGTCTATTCCATTCCACATCCATACAGATGCATCAGATTATGCCATAGGTGTTGTGCTAGGCCAAAAGCCTACTAACCTTGAGAATGTAATTTACTATATTAGTAAAAGCCTCCATGGCCCTGAACTAAACTATACAGTTACTAAAAAGGAACTCCTAGTTGTAGTTTATGCATTGAACAAATTTTGACACTATGTAATAGGTTATCCCATTTTTGTTCACACTGATCACTCAGCCATAAAATACCTGATGAACAAACCTACTATAACAGGAAGACTGGCAAGATGGCTTTTACTCTTGCAAGATTTTGATATAACAACTGTTGATAAGCCAGGCAAAGCAAATGTAGTTGTTGACTACTTGTCTAGACTTCAAAATGTTGATGAAGACACAACTCATGTTGAAGATACATTTCCAGATGAACACATGTTCCATATAGCAGTCAAAAACCCATGGTATGTAGACATAGCCAATTACCTTGTAGCAAATAAGATGCCCCCACATTTTTCTCAGAAAGACAAGAAAAAACTTGCAGAGAAAAGATTTCAGTTTTCATGGATAGATAACAATCTATTTTACACTGGTCCAAATTAGATTATGAGAAGGTGTGTGAGAGAAGATGAATTATATGATATACTCCATTTTTGTCATGATGAGCCTTGTGGAGGTCACTTTAAAGCTAAATGAACATCCCTAAAAATCTTAACAACAAGATATTATTGGCCTACATTACACAAAGATGTAGCTAGTTATACAAAAAAATGTGATAAATGTCAGAGGATGGATCATCCAACAAAATCAAATGAGATGCCAGTTAATCCACAAGTAGTAATGACACCCTTTGATAAGTGGGGTATGGATTTCATCAGACCAATAGATCCTTCATCAAATGGAAAATCCTACTTCTTGGTTTGTACAAATTACCTGACAAAGTGGGTGGAAGTGAAAGCAATGCAGAATGCCAGAGACCATAAATTAGCTAAATTCTTGTATGAGGAAATTTTTACCAGGTATGGAGTTCCTAGAGAGCTTGTAATAGATCAAGGAGCACATTTCACATCAAATCTGATCACTGAGTTGATTAAGGAGTATAGCATAAGGCATTGAAAGTCTAGTCCATATCATCTGCAAGCAAATGCATAGGCAGAGGTGATAAACAAAGAAATAGAGGCCATATTAACAAAGATGGTACAATTGCATCATACAGATTGGAGCAGTTGATTAACAGAAGTAGTTTGGGCTTACCGCACCACATGGAAGACAACAACAGGGTTTACACCATTTGAATTGGTGTATGAAAAAGAAGCAATGTTACCCATAGAATTTGAACACAAAACATTGCACACAACTCTGGAGTTGAACATCAATCTTCCTGTAGCACAAGCAGAATGTCTCCTCCATCTCAACTCATTGGATGAAATGTGCAAGTCAGCATTGTAGAGAACAGAACTCATCCAGAACCAAAGGAAGAGATGGCATGATTCACATATCAAGAATAAGGAATTTCAAGTAGGAGATTGGGCTCTATTATATGATTCTAGATTCAAGGAGATTCTAGGAAAGCTGCAAAATAGATGGCTAGGACCCTATGAAATTCAATATATCTTTGATAATGGAGCAGTTCGGCTGACCATAATTGATCCAATAAAATTTAAGCTACTTGTCAATGGACACCGCATGCATCTATATCACAAGCCTCAAACCAAAGAACACTTTTTGCAACAGTTCAACATGCACAGTTTACTAGCCCCTCAGGAAACAGTTCCTATAGCAGAAGGTGAAAGCCTTCTTCCTGCAGCATCACCATGACATGCTTTCGCCAGCACTCATAAGAAAACTTCATTTAATGAGGTATATTTCTTCATTCACTATTCTGTTTTCTTCTCACCAACTCATCTCATTCCTATTTCTACCACCCACTCAAATTCCATGTCACCCACACTTCCTATTTTCAAAAGCTTTCAATAAATTGCCACGTCAGCAATCTCATGCAACCGCTAGAATTGACACTCTCAACAGCTCACATTCATGTACAATAACTAATCACTAGGTACAAATTTCTAACTCCTTGCTTACTTTTAGCACACATGTTTAATTAATTATATCTAGTATTGCATTAAATGTATAATATATGTATTAAGCTAGTTTCCCAACCTCGTGCTAAATTTATCAAGTGAGGACACTTGTTCAATTTTTGTAGGAGGCAGGGGAAGTATACTAACTTCCAAGTGTCATTCCTAAACTAGCCTAGTCATACCCCTATCACATCAGTGTTGTACTTAGGCTGCTTTCCATTGTTTTTTAATCCTACACACATTTGCCATACTTTCAAATTCTAATTTCCTGAACTTGACATGACTTACAAAGGACCATAATTAAATTATGAGATAACTCTCACTTAAGACTCTGATGGCCTCTATCATTAATGCCATTATTATATTTCATGTCAAGCAAAGCAAAGGTAATGCAAGCAAAAATATTGGCATTTTCAAGAATTGCAATTACATTTCAAAATGAAGGAATTTGCAGACACACTGAAAGCTTAACAGTGGGTTGGAGAGATAAAAATTAGAGATTGGGCATTGTTAAGATGGGTGAACAATTAAAGAGACATGAACCAGTTGTCCATGGTATTTTTCTAGTGGATGTTGAGGCAGTCTATAGGTTCAATGCATGCGGCTGGCTTGGCTATTTTCTTCAGCTGACAGAGTTTAATGAGGAGGTTGTTGTAGATTCATGGGTACATTTGAAGAAGGACAAGAAATGGTATGGGGATTTATAGTTGTTGCTATTGAAGAGAGAATTGTAGAAGTTACAGGGTTACCAGTTGTTGGAAAACATTACCCAAATGAGCATGACACTAGGTCATCTCAAGCCCAATTCTCCAAGTCGGGTGATCCTCCGCTTGAAATTACTAAGCAGGGTTGCAATAGATTGTCTCTTCCACAACCATTTCCAAAAATGGCTACGCACATTATAAGGTATTTAACTTGTGAAGGAAGATTTTCGAACCTGCATGCTCATCATTTTAAACTGCTTAGCTATATCAGACATAATATTCATGTCAATATTCCCAATTTTCTTTATAATATGATAAGTATTAGTGTCGAGGAAATGCAAAAGAGTAATGTAAATTCCATTAGTCACCATGCTCTAATAAAGATCTTGGTTGAAAAATCTCTTAAGGATGTTTCTCCCATGTCATGGGAAGAATTTGTCCAATTTAAAACATTGCAACCCCAAGTAAATCATGTGGCCCAACCTCTAGAAGATGCAGTAGAATCTTCCAGCCCTACTGAGGAATTAATTGTGGAAGAAAAAGAACCAGAATTACCCCCAGAAAACCAACCTCCTGAACCTACTCCAGAGAGTAATGTACCCACTTCTTCCTCAAGAAAAGGAAAGCTGAAAGTTAGAAAAGAAATCCCTAACTTAGAAGGAGAAATTTCAAACCCTGCAATTCAAATTAATAAAAGGAAATGGTTGAGTCCTACAATGTATGTTCCTACAACATTTACTCCTATAGAACATAAACTAAAAAGGTCTTGCCAACCTAAAACTGTAGTGGTTGAAGAGGTAACTGTGCGTAGAAGCCCTTGCATGAGAGGAAAAGTGTATCCACCTTCTCCTCAAAACCCAAATGTTCCAACACCTAAACCTATTGCAGAACCATCTGTTGAATATATTCCTGATGATTCCCCTCCGCAGGCAAAATCCCAACATATGGAGGAAACTCCTAATGAGCAAGAACCTAGCAGTTGCATTCCACAAAATGATCAAGAAGTGCCTGAGCCAAACCCTAAAGTAATGCAAGAGAGAATTTATGTGAATGTTCAATCTGCTCCTCCTCAGCATCCTATATATTCTAATGTATCCATTATACCTTGCCGATCAACGTGGTTCACTGACTTCTTTCAGCAGACTGCTAAGGAGAAGAAAAAGAAAGCTCAAATGCAAGAGTTCCCTTCATCAACAATTTAGTCTGTTCTCTTTCATCTATACAACCATTTTATCTTTCAAAAAACATGGTGGAAGCAGGAAAGAAATCAAATACAAAGGGAGATGTTTGATAAGGATGAGGAGATTGAATCTCTTAAAGAGCAGCTAAGGAAACAAAAAGAGCAAATGGACAAGGCCTTAAAACTAGCTGACCAGGTGATAGTTTGTAGACCACCACCTAGGGTATATGCTATTTGCTTAAAGGAGTAATTTCTTTTGTTCCAACTTATGATGACAATCAAGGATATTGATTGTGAATTCAAGTCAGCCCAAGAATTCTATGTTTTGTATCAGACTCTGCCATCATGGCAATAAAATCTATAATGTGAGCTTTATTTGCACAATTTTATTATCCCACATGAAATAGAGTGGAACCCTCTGCTCTATATAGGGGACATTCACTTAAGGGCCTTGATGTCATGGATGTATAATGAGACAAACTATGATAGATAGCTGAACACCTACAAGGATCTGGAGAAATCTGAGCCTCTGCCATTAAGGGTTGAGTCACATAAACCTGATGTTCTTTTGAGGGATTGGCTCAATTTGACTTATGGGAGACCAAAGCCTGAAATCAAGGAGAAAGTATTTGCATTAAGGGATAAATTTTATAGAGACTATCAAACATTGCCAAATTTTACAACCCAAAGAGCTCTTTCAGGGGTTAGAAGCAGGTGGAACAGATTACCAGAAGCTTTCAGAAAGCAGAGCCACATAGCCCAATTAACTATAAAGTAGTTGTCCACAGAGTGACTAAATACATGCAATTGGGGAGACAGCCTAGAAGGGAATTATGGATGCCCTTATCCTTCCAGCCACCTACACTCTTTTGGCCCTTATACAACATCAATGCTTCTAGGTTGGATCAGTTGGTTGAGGAGCATCAAGGAAATCACTTGGCGCCCACAAGGGGGTTTTACTACACTTTTCAAAGTGGAAAGAAGGGGAAGACAACCGTTGGTGATTTCAGGACTATAGAAAGGAAATACAATGCTTGAGGACAAGCATTCTGTTAGTAGGGGGTAGATGATGAGTCTAATTATTGCCTTAATTTTGTTATGAACTTCATGTTTTATTGATACTCTGACAAACATTTTCAAGACATTTATGACTTATACTTATGTGAACTTATCCTAAGTACAACTAAAGCCACAAAATCTATGGGTATCTTGAATGATATGTTTCGCTGACTATTATAAATATAATGCAGTACTTCATGTAATTATTTCAAGCTGTGTTCTAACATTTAAGTAGGAGTTGAAAATGTTGACTTGCGTATGTAATGTTACTAACCTTTCAGGTAAACATGAAGTAGTGTGAAGAGTGGTGCATTTGCATTAAAGAAGGAGCGTTTGAAGACCAACCATGGTGAGAGAATCCAGCATGGTTCCAATGGATATGCCACACTTTGAAGGAGTTGTTGTTCCAAAGAATATAGGGAGTTTATCATGCTATATTTCCTCAGAACTATTATTCTGTTGTCAGCACTAATTGTATTATGTCATGGTTGTTTTATCTCCTCCATTTTTAACTAGGATTTAAAAGACTTTTCTATTATGTTTTCAATAAGCATCAATCCTTGATATAAAAGAGATTTTGATTGATTTAGTAGGTAATGAGAGAAGATATAATTATGTATTCAATATAGTGGAAGTTGCTTTGTTTTGTTCTTCATGAGTTGTTCAACTATTATGTAACCAGTTAAGAAGAATTTAATGGAAGAGTGATTTTGGATTATTTCTTGTGTTGAGTAGTTAGCATAAACCAACTAAGGGGGCCAACTTGGGAGGTGGATTAGATTAAGTTAGAATAGATTTGCTTCATGTACTTTTCTTATTTTCAAATAGAGTTGATGTTTTACTCTTGCAGCATTGCCACTGTGGTTGTTCCTGCAACATTTGTAGAGATGGGTATAGTGAATGTATTGGGTTGTTAGACAGGCTTAGATTCATTTCATAAATTTTCTGCAGTAATTCCATTCAATAGTCAAGTGTGTTTACTTTCCTGCAGCAATAGCATAGATTCCTTTTATGCATTTTATCTTCCTGCAGCATAAGTGTTATGACTCTTAGAGGAACTTAGTGCACAAACTGTGCTGTCCCATTTCAAGTCTACATCTTTGGGTTGACAATCTAAATGCATTTCATGGTGGGGAAAGTAATCTTTAGTATGAGTATATCAATCCTAAGAGAGACAATGGCATCATTATTATTACCTATTATGAGACTGTTCAAGCTCCCTAGACCAGCTAATAGCAAATTTGGACTAGGCCCACTCAGATCAGAATCTAGGTGATGGACCTTAAATAACTAGGCAACATTTAGATAGAAGACAAAATCTATACGACATACCCCAGTGAAGAAGGATGACATTTTAAGGTCATGTGATACTTCATATACAAGTGAGATGATATACCAGAGTGCAATGGTGCTACACTTCGTTAGACTACATACGACACTTCAAAGTTTCATACAATATTTATCACTAAAGGCAAATGACTAATTAGAAAATTGTGAAGGAACATTTTTTCCTTAAAATCTTTATTTGATCAATTGTTTTGACTAATTTGGAAAAATGATGATGTATAGCAGCAAATTTAACAAGTCTAGTGTTTTCAAAGTAATTGTGGCACATAGAGTAGTCTTAAATAATCAAGCAAGGAACAAAGCAACTTTGCATGATACAAACATTTGTGAGGTCTCAAAGAAAAACTCCATGAATAGAACCCCAATGTGTATGCTTAAGTAATTTCCACTAGTCTTGCACAAATCGAAGACACGTCAAGAAAATTCTACCTAAGGTCAAAAGGGTAGTTCTACAACCTTTGCCCATAAATTGATGTTCTTATCCCCATAGTTAGGTGGTTGGATGGCCTTTCCTAGGACTATGCAAGTTATGGATCAATTAGAGAAGAATGATGATAGAATCTCATGTCTTTCCATATTGTCATATTTAAACTTTAGCATCCAAGGGAGCACATATGGTGTGTGTCTTGGGGTGATTCGGGTAATCCACTTGGATCAATCCTTGCACAAAGGAAGTCACACGTCCAAAATGGGCAGTCTCTAATCCTTGGTTCTTAATAAGGATCTCCATTCATGACTACCCCTTGTAGTTCCACAAGCAGAATTAAGGCTTATATCCCTACAAGCACCCAAGATGCATAGTCTCACAAGCAAGATTTAAACCTATCGACCCTACACAAAATGAATGTATTCTCCTTGCAAACTTGTAAACAAGACTACAGGCGCCCAATCAAGTATAGTCTTGCTTAGCAAGATTTAGGCAACTAGGCCCTACACATGAAGAAGCATAAGGAATAGAAAGTAGCCAAGTCTTCTCTCTCTTTGGATTGTAAGAAGATTTTGATTATAGTGGGGTGGATTAGTTGACTTTTCTTTTTCCCCACTTGTGTCATCCCAAAAAGATTGCTCTCTTAGTAGGTCCTCTAAAGGTAAATGAAGCAAAGTAAATGGATAACTAATAGAGGTCTAGATTTCTAAATTTCCATGAGGAAAAAAGAATACTCTCCTACTCCATAGTGTCTCCCAAACACATCAAACACTTGTTCAATTACCAAAGATTCCTTTCACAAGAAACTAATCAAGTAAGTCAATATTTATGATTCATCCTCTAAGAGGTGAAGAGCATACTATCCTACTACTCAACTAATCACAAGAAAATAAATCTTCTAATTAAGCTAGGTGCCTAGAAATCAAATGTAAGAAAGCACAAAGTTGATTTGTACCTCTGAGGCAACCTACAAAACTAATGATTATTAGTTTCAAGATGAGTCTTTGATAAGCATCCTACAAAACCACAAGATTAGGGCATAAAAGATTTACAAATGAGATCAATGGCCCTGTAAAATAGCTTGTTAGATGTTGTTAAGAGACCAGAAAGTCCAAAAAATGCAAGAAATCGGCTAAAAACTTAGACTATGATGAAAATCAGAATTGGGCTATATTTCATAGTGTGTCAGAAATTTGTATGATATACCATAAAGAAGCCATACAACATTTCAATGCAATACAATATACCTTATAAAGGTAGGAGGATATTTTATAAAGAAGCAGTATGATATTTCACAAAGAAGAGGGATGAAATTCCACAAAATAACAAATTTTGCATGGTAATATTAAGAAATGTCACCTAGATATTGTATGAAGTTTCGTAAGACTTTCTTGGCTTGCAAAATAGAGTTGACGAACCTGCGACACCAAAAAACCAAAAATACATGAAATTGAGCTAAAAATGCATTCTAGCCCCATGGTGGGTGCCAAAAAAGTGTAATAAAAAGGTGACACACTTCTATAAACCATTGTTATTGAGAGAATCCATGAAGAGGAGATCCCAAGAGACGGCTTATAGCTTGCTATTCTCAAATGAACCTCAATAAGAAACCCTTGGAAGGTGTACCATAGAATGGAAGATTCAAAATGAAGATGCAAGTATGGGAGATCTACATGGGATGCAAGATCTAAACTAGAATGCAAATGAAAGAACAAGAAAGCAAATATAATCTAACAAGATTATAATGCCTCCTAGTTAAGCTATATGATTTGAGGGAAATGCAATAAAGAAAATACCTAATCTATGATGCAAGTAAACTAGAATGCTCTTAAGAATGCAAGATTAAAATGCTAGATTGATTGACTCAAGATTAATACTAGTTCACTAACTCACTAACTCATCAACTAACTAGCCAAGAATGAGAGAGTCTCTTTTTATAGAATTTAGAAATGAATGGACGGTCAAGATTAAGAGGCAAAATCCAAGGGTGGAGAATAATCTCCATTTTGACTTCAGGGCACAAGATTCTCAAGAGGCAAAATCAAGTGGATGAGAATGGTTAGGTAGAAATGAGTGTTGGAGATTAAGAGGCAAAAGAGATTCCACTTTTATCTTTTTCTCATTTTTTTCAAATTAAGAAATTCCTTTTTTATGTGCACACATAAGATAAAGTGGGTTTTATTTAATAAAAAGGGGACATGTTATTTTAATCAAATAAATCTTAGGATAAAGTGGTCAAACTTTAAGATATCATCAAATAAAAGATTAAAGTGATGATTTGATCAAACGATAAGATTGATTAAGCATAAGATAAGGTCTAGTATCTTTAATGTTTAATGTTATAGTGGAGCTCAAGGTTTACTAGACCATTTTAGGGTGATTACATTTGCCCATCTTTAACTAACGTGTGAGTGATTTGGGAACACATTGAGTCAAAGAATAAATAATAAGATAGTCAGTAGAGATCTGACTCTGAACTTGATTGAACGAAGCATAGAGAGATAACTAATCCCAAACCTAATCAAACAAAGATTAGAAAAGGTAGAAAAGATAGATCTGACTCTAAACTTGATCAAACAAAGCACATAAAAAGTAGCTAATCTCGAACTTGATTGAATGAGAACTATAGTGAAGATAGATAATATTGCAGTTTAAGAGATAGATTGATAGATTATTCATGCCCCCTTGGGATCAAAATCAAAATAAGGTAGAGGAAATGCAGAAATGAGATAGATTTGATCAAATTGAGATAAGATAAGGTTCCAAATGATCGATTAAGCGCATAAGACCAAGTTTGATCACCAAGTGATAAACATTTTCCCCAATTTGAAAAAGATATAATAGTAGTGTTAGGTCAAGATCAAAAGAGGAAAAATGAGATGATGATGGAAGAGAGAGAAATGGTGATCGCCTCAAAAGATCAAAGAAATTAGCCTCAAAGGGTCAACTAGCTGCACATAGGAGAAGAGAATTTTTAAAAATGATTTTGATAGTCAAGATGAACCCAAATTTTGATTTCGATCCCAAAAATAGATCCAAGACGTCAAAATTAGGTGGGGGTGCAATTTTTGCAAAAATTCAAGATTATCAAAAACTAGGTCAAAATGCTATATAAGGGGTCCAAAGAGTCATTTTTAAATCATTTGTTCCTTTGTCTTTTAGTAATTCTAGAGCAATTTTAGAGCTTCTGATGGTAGATAGGTGAGTTCCAGTTGAGTAGCACAAATTTGAGCTAAGCCAGTTGCACAACTGGCCTTGGGAGTACCCACAAGTGGTAAGTCATCAAAAACTTTTGCATGTTTTAGATAGTTTTTTGAATAATTTCATATGAAAATGCTGATTGTTGCACGAATTCTCTAAGAAAGCTCGTATGACATTTCAAACAAAGTTGAAATGTCACACTTTCTTTGTATGAGGTGTCACACCAGTGGGTACCTTTGGTCATGCAAAATAGTGCAAAATCTCACACCGTCTAGAAATATCGCACCTGTATAATGAGAAATGTCATACGAAATTTATTCGAACTGGTGAATGTCATTTTGTTTTTTGTGTGTTTCTGACTACTTGGAAACTTGATTGAAAGTAATTAGATCTTATGTTGATGCTTTACTAATGCTTTAAGTTGCTTTTTGATATATCTCATGATGTATTCTAATACGTTTCTTCTTGTGTTTGTGATGCAACATCAATTTTTTGGCCTAGCCATTAGGGCTCCAGACCCATTGGGTCTACACCTTGTGCCCCATTTATCTGTTGATGAGAGGAGTATATTGGAGTCTATGAGACTCAGTGAGTTATTGCAGATGCCCCATATTTGGGCAAACCATGGGTTATTGACCTCTCTCATTGAGTGATTCCATTCATAGCATAATACCTTCCACCTACCTACTAGAGAGGCCACAATGACTTTGGAGGGTACAACCCCAAATAGAGAGGCAAGCACTATATTTATATATATTCAAGTTTCATCCAAAAGACTCATGTAGGAGACACACCATACTAGTGTTGAAGCCTCGATGATCTACATTATTTCACATAGTGACCATATATTGAGTGTGAGCAGTGAGCTGAGGCCAGGGAGGAGTTGGCATTTATTTTTTATAGAAGACATTCATTTTTTTATAACATACCATTATTAGGCTGACATACAAGTATTATCGAGTGATTCATGATTAGTAGGGTATGTCATCAGTTTGGCAGGACACAGGGTGTCAGTACAAAGACCACTTACTGCGCTAGGTATCATGATGAGGAGGACCTTCGATGGGGGCCCATGCTCCATTATGACATTTGTGTACAAGAGACACAACATCTACAATAGAGAGTGCTTGACCTACTCCTAAGGGTCATGAATGCATGTACTACTCCTGAGTATAGGAGATGGTATTGAGATCATCTCTTCCCCAAATTTTTAACATCAATAGACTTGGATTCGAAGGCAACATGGATGGAGGTGATGGAGGACGAGGGAGGAGAGGAGGAGGAGGAGGAGGCAGTACCAGTGGGTCCAAGAGTAGTGCTCCTTCTAGCAACTGACCTACCAGATCCAGGTCATGAGGGATGGCATATACTATGGACATCAATGATCCTGAGGAGCACCTAGTAAGGAGACCATGGGGGAGTAGGGTAGAGGAGAGACCTGCAACATAGCCTGAGCAGAGGGTGCTTGTCGATGATAGGCTGGCATAGAGGGTGACAAAATTAGAGACATAGTTACAACAGACACAGATCACCATTACTATGTAGGACCAATAATAGGTAGATGATAGGGGTAGGATACATGAGATATATATGAGGTGCAACACCATGGGGCCAGAGTGACCTATTATTATGCTTCTTATATTATTGCAATATATGCAGGGAATAGAGTTCCTCATTATTCACAGAGTGTCGACATATCAGAGAGTGTTATACATGCACCAGACATAGCCTAGGCTCCTCCTCCAACTCCACCTATGGAGGAGGGAGGAAGCCATTTATAGATCGTATTAGGGCTTTCTTAATTTGACTCAAGATTTTGATCTCATTTATTGTACTCAAACATGTATATATATATATATATATATATATATATATATATATATATATATATATATATATATATATATATATATATATGAGATACCAGATTTTGTCTATGTGTTATATACTTGTCTCATTTCCTTTATGTTGATGGATGTATCTTTACTTTCTGCACTTATATCATGTGATATTTGATTCTATACTCATATATATTTTTGTATTACTTGCAATATGATGCTCTTGTAGTTGTAGATTCCTTATGCTCTGATATATATGTTATGCACGTCATGATTTGAAATGTGATCCCTTGAGTAGATTAGATGTGATGATGTGGTTAACTCCTTGTGATGATAGGAAAGGGTGAGAGGATGAAAGATCAAGGAGAGGAAAAGATATGATCGAGATAGAAGAAAGGAGATATGCGATCAAGGGCAACTAACTAATTTGTCCAAATAATGATGAAGGAGACTCTCTCCAAGCTTGAATGTAACTAAGAATGTACCTATACAATGTAAACTACTATGAAAATGAAAGGTGTGATTTGCAAGGGTTAAATAGGTCCTTGTTTTTATCACTGAGCCTTATTAAGGGACATCACAAGATCATACAATCAACACTAGTGCAAAGGAAACTATGAAGATAGGAATATGATCTATATCAGATAGAATAAAAGAAAAACATGTAAGCATCGAGACATAAGTGTAGAGATGACCTGAGCAAGGTTTCCAAGTTAATGTTGCAAGATTATACCAATACCAAGTCATAAGCACCAAGATAACCATGAGTACGGTCTTGTGTGAGCAAACACATCTTAATAGTCAAGGATATAGTTCTGAGTCTCCTGAGTATCTAAGGGATTGAAGCAAGAGACACCTAGGATCCTCAAAGTGATACCTACAGGCAAAAATCAAAGAAAATATGCCTCATGCCCCTAGTCCTCTAGTTGTCAAATTGTGGAGAGACTAAGGAGGGAACACTCAATGAAATAATGAATCAAACAACACACAAAGAGAAATAAGTCATAACATATATGCAGTCATTTTAATTTAAGCACGGTGTGAAAAGAAAATATAGTCATTGATTGTCTAGGAATCATGCTTCTAAGTGAGAAATATCGCATAGTCCTAGATTGTATACCAAGTATCGACTCAAGATATCATATTTGATAAGTGTTAAGAAACACTCGATGTCAAAGGAAGGTAGTGTTAAGAAATACCGTTTAGGATGGGTCACTAAGAGACACCATCACACAACATGAAGAAGAGTTCAATTCATGCCCCTTAGCCCTAGACAAAGATCAATTCTAGACCAAGGAGATGGAAAATGGGAGTCGAAAGGGTTTTGAGTGCAAAGTGATAAGCTCACAGATATAGGCACATGGGTCTCAAGTAGCACTTGTTTCTAGGTTTTCACCACTTCAAAGTTTTATTTATTTTTTCTACTGAGGTGCTTGTTTTCATGGGAGAAGATGAAGGTTTTTTATTTTCTGAAGGTTTCCCATAAGAGGGAGGTGAAACTAGGAGTGTAGCAATAGAGTCACATTGATATTCTCCCATTCCAATGTTCATCATTTTCAATTTTCTCTCACAATTAGCAAGAGTGGTCTTATTTTCATCAGCAACCTTGTTGTTTAGTACCAATGACTCAGCAGTAAGTGTGTTAATAGACATGGAATTATCTCCCAGGATAGAGATCTCAGTCCCATTAAAAGGGAATTTTATGCATTGGTGGTAAGTAGAGGGGACTGCTTGCATGTCATGTATCCAAGGTCTCCCTAGCAATATGTTATAGGCAAGAAGAATATCAAGGACTTGGAACATCACCTCTTTTTCTATTGGACCAACCCGAATGGGTAGTATAATTAGTCATTTAGATTACCTCTCAACTTCACCATAAGCTTTGATTGTGATCTTCTTCCTAGAATCAATAGTCAATTCTGACAATCCCAACTATTTGATTACATTGAAAGAACATATATTCAACCCAGCGTCGGTATCTATCAACACACATTTAACTCGGGTTCAATAGATTTGAATTTTAATGTGTAAGGCAAGATTATGTGGATGGATTAAAGATTTATCATCTTCCACTGAAAAGGAAAGGTAATGTGAAGTGGTGATATGGTTGACCATAGTTTGGAATTGATCAATGTCAATGTTCTTAGGGACATTAGTTGATTGTAAAGCTTTCTTTAAGATTTCCCTATGCGTAGGTGATAGTTCTAGTAAGTAAAATATGGAGATTTGAGTGGGAGTTCTTTGAAGTTGATCCGCTAAACTATATCTAGTTTTGTTAGAAGTAGAGACTTGCTTAGAATAGATTGTCACTTTGGGATTCACTTGTTTTGAAGAATTTGGACCTATGAGCATAAATTTGGGTTGTCTTCTAGTAACGACATTGAGACTTTCCCTAGATGAAGAAGGGTTGGCACCCCTAAGCATTATCATGTGACTAGACTCGTTGGGAGGTCTGGGTTGTATGGAAGAATTAGCACTTCTTAATATGACCTTAGGTACCTCATCAAGATCTGAATCATAGTTGGGTCCATTATATCTCACCATGTTAATGCTTTTGTCTCTTGGTTTGAGCATGTTGATGACATTGTCATTGTTTGTATAGGTGTAGTTGATCTTGGCCCCTTCTTCTTTCTTAGATGTTTTGATTATTGGAAAAAATAGGTTTTGAAGGGACCCTAAACCCTTTACAACTTAAGGATCAAAAGATAAGAAGAAGAGATCACAACACCAAAAAAGAAGCATACATCATCGAACTACCCATATAAGGGACTACAAAGATAGCAATAAAAAGGACAGACAACCAAACCAAAAGACAAAAAAGATTACAAAAAACCAACAAGACACAAACTAAGCATCCACATATAGAACCCCAGCTTTCTCATCCAGCATCTTCTCCATCTTGGCCTGAATGTTGTCCATCCACCCAATAACACTTTTCAGCTCGTCCACGTTCTTCTTCATCAGAGGGGATTTTTTCTTATTTCTCCCATGGGTCTGAGAGCTAGGGCCACCACTATCCACCATAGGAGCATTCCTGATCTTAGTGTCACCCTCTGAAGCATTATCTAGCAGGTTAACCAGAGCCTTGAGGTTGGTACTGGAAGCCTTCATACTATCCATACTATGCTAGAGGATGTTAATAAGAGTATTATCAACTTTATCCATTCTTTCCTTAATATCAGTAGCAGGGGAATTAGATGATCCCTCTTTGAGGAGGGACTCAACTTTCTCATGGAGTATAGTATTGTTAACTTCAAGCTTCTTGCATTTTAAATTGAGCCTTTTAATTTCATGAAAGCACCATTTGCTGAATCTGAAGGAGTAAAGGGCCTCAGCTTTGGCACTCTCCAACACACCAGTGGTGACCTCTTCCCTATCATTAAAATCTTCAAAGATAAGCTTAATGGAGGACTCTCTAGCTTTCCCTTCACTAGAGTCACCACTACCCTCTTGAATATTGTCCTCAGAGTCTTGAGAGACAGGCAAATCATGCCTCATACTAGCAACAAAATCATCCAAGATGGGAACCTCCTCTTTATTAAAATCCCTATCATTCTTCTGCTTCTCTGTATACTGGATAGCAGTGTTGACCAGATCTTCAAGGCTATGAGAGTTATGCACCATAGTCCCTTCCAAATTGGCTTCTTCCATAGCTTTACCTTTCTCCTCAGCCTCACTTTCCTGAATATTTTTCTCAGGGTCCTCTGCTTCAACAATATCCTTCTCCTCAGTACACATAGGCTTAGTCTCAGCCCCTAGTATTTGTGAATCATCAGTACCCTACAGGTGAGCCTCATCATCCAACTGATCCTTCCCCTTAATCATCTCCTTGTTATCCTCCTCTGAGTCCTTACTATTAACCTCCTCCTTGTTATCTTCAGGGGTAGACATAGCATCAGAGTCATCAGTATCCTCCTCCTCCTTACCAATACTTTGCATCTCCTGAATCTCTCCAAACACATTCTCTTTAGAATCCTCCATCTCAAAACCCTCAGAATAGTCCTCAGCTTCAGTCTCTTCCAAGCAAATTTTCTTCGAGCTACTACCCATAATATCCTCCACCTTCTGCTTAATAGAACCAGGCTTAGGATTCATAGGGCTCCGCTTACTCTTTCCAAAAGGAGTGGAGCTAGGGTTAGGGATAGTTCTCTTGATATGCTCATAAATCAGAAGAATCAAACCTTCATGCTTAATATCCTTCTTAGGAGAACCCTTATGCTCATTTATAATTTTAACCAGAGAGGTATGGAGGTAATAGGGTATGTTAATAGTATCCTTGTACCTAAAATGGTTAAGGAACATAAAGTGGTGGGAGTGAGCACAAGTGAAGTGCCCATCGAGGGTAAAATACTCCATCACAGCTTGCAGGATGTAGTGCCATATTTCCTTGATTTTGACAGAATCAATGTAGCCATTTATCTTACCCTCTGCAAAATCAACCTTCTCCTTCACAAACTTTGAGAATTTTTTGGACGTCATATCTAAAATCTTGCGATTCCTGTAAAACTAATGTCCAACATTGGGGATTCCCATCACTTGAGAAATAAGCTCCATAGTGATCTCCACCGTTCTCCCTTCTATTTTGACCGTATCATTTTTCCAACTGTCAGCAAATTTTTGAGTGACTTCCTTGTCAAAACCATGTAATTTTTCCAGATGAGGGGTCACTCCACCTTTCATCAGCTTCCGCCAAACCATAGCCATATCAACTTCCTTGAGCTTATTACAATTATCAAGCTCCTCTCACTTCAAGTCACCACCCATGGTTGAGAAATACAACAGTACAGATTTCTTGTTAGAATTAGGCATGTGGTAAACAAAATTGCAGTCACTGTTAATAAAGAGATTAATGGAGGGCACAGCCCAGAAAGAGTATGAACTGTCGATAATAATGATACTTAAAATGTCATTCCATACTTTCCCATAACTTCTTTCAGACTCCATAGAGCTTAGGCGAGTCTTATTAATCATTTCAAATCTTTCCTACCTTATGATTGATTTTATCATAATGAATGCATGATTTAGTTTCCTCTTTGATATCTGCTTTGTTGTTCCAAGTGATGACCTCATCAGATTTAACACCAATATTTGCCAAACTATCTGCCACGGTGTTACTCTCATGGTACACATGAGTCATGTGAATTATGGTACACTTGGCTATGATTTCTTTCACTTTGGAAATAATATTTTCAATAGTCCATGACGGAGGATTATTACCTTTAAGGCAATTAATAATATGCATTGAGTCACCCTCCAACCAAATATTTTTAAATTTGAGTTTACTAGCATGTTGTAAACCATAGTAAGCACCCAAAGCTTCCACCATATGGTTGTTTTGAGTTCCCAGAGGAGTGGAGTTAGCAATAATGACATTCCCATTACAGTCCCTGATAACACTACCACACCCCGCCGAGCCAGGATTGCCCTTAGCCGCTCCATCAAAGTTAATCTTAATCCAGCCTTTAGGGGGCATAGTCCAAACACTATTTTCATAGTCATTCTTATTCATTTGAGATTCCCTTCTTTTCCCACTGTGCTGGGTGATTCTATTCAGAAGATTTTCCAGCATCCCACTATTTGCTTTCTCATACACCAAAATAGGAGTGTTGCATTTGTCCCAGAAAATGTGGTTATTTCTTTCTTTCCATATACTCCAAGCAATATGGGGAGCAACCAAATTCCATCTTTTTTATCCCTTTCATTAGCACACAGATAATACCATTGCCGGTAGAAGTCCTAGACAGAAAAGGGGAAAATCCAACATAAAGCCCATTCCTGCAAAAAGAAAGACCAAACCTACTAAGAAAAATCACAATGCAAAAAAAGGTGGTTAGTGTCTTCCTTAGCCTACTAGCACAGACAACATCTATTAGGCATGATGAATCCTCTCTTTTTAAGTTTGTCTGTAGTGAGAGATTTGTTTTGAACAAAAATCTAGTAGAAGATCTCAACTTTGGGAGTAAGATTATTATTCCAGATCTTCATCTAGAAAGGAGTTTCCTCAAGTGCCTCATATTGAAGAAATCTCGTAGAGGCCACAAAAAATTTTCCATTAGAAGAGGGGCCCCATATCAAAGATTCCTCTATATTAGCATAGTAGCATTGAGCCAGAAGGGCTTTATCAATAACTTGGAAGGCAGGATTGATCACAACCAACTTCACCCAGCAGTTATTTTTCCAATAATCTTTCACTTTAGGTCCAAAAGTAACAGAGCATCTGCTTATGTCCTCAAGATTATTAAATATACAATTCAAAGGTTTTTCAAACAACCAATGATCTTTCCAAAAATTAATACTGAATCTATTTCCCAATTTCCAACACTTACCTTTACTAGCTATGTTTTTGGCATCATTGATATTCCTCCAAAAAATAGAGCCCTCAACTTTATTCGAGCTGGAAAGAAATTGATCAATGGAAGGGGTATCATAAAGGTATTTATGTTTACAAAAAGTATTCCAGCCCTTAGGTTCTCCATAAATATGCCAGAGTTGCTTAGCTAGCACAACTTTATTCATAATCTTTATTGGTTTGAGACCCATTCCCCCCAAAGACTTCAGTTTGCACACCCTTTCCTAGGCAATCAAAGGGATGCAGTTTCTTTCCTCAACCCCAGACCAAAGGAAATGTTTAAGAATACTGTCAATTTTATCCACATATTTGGAGGGCATCTTAAACAAACTCATAACATACACAAATAGACTTTTAAGAGAAGATTTAATTAGGATAATCTTCCCAGCCTGAGATAAACCCGCACCCTTCCAACCAGCCAGCTTAGTAAAAAATCTCTCAACCATCTGATTCCAAAAAGAGTCACTAATATTAAGACCCAAAGGCAATCCCAGATAGAAAGAGGGGAAGGAACTTATACTGCATTCTAAGATGCCAACAATTTTACACTGTCTATCCTCCAAGGTGTTTATGAAAAATAGAGTACTTTTAGACCAATTAATGAGCTGACCAGTAGCTTTGGTGTAAAATTTTAGAGCAGATTTAAAGGCTTTGGCTTCCTTGATAGTAGATGATTCCATAGTGATGGTATCATCCACAAACTAAGCATGAGAACAAATTAAGGGATTGGAAGAGGGTCTAAGACCTTGAATGACACCCTTAGAAACCAATAACTAAAAGTACCTCCCCATTCTTCCAGCCAACAGGGTAAACAAAATAGGTGAGATAGGATCTCCCAGTCTGAGCCCTCTAGTATTTTCAAAGAACTTGAAAGGAGATCCATTAATAATAATAGCAAAAGAAGTAGTGGAAATCAGTTGATAGATAATTTGGATGACCCTTTCACTAAAACCAAACTGCTTAAGAATCAGACATAAGAAATTCCAGTCAACTCGGTCATAGGCTTTAGCCAAGTCAAGTTTGAGGATAAATCCCTGTTTGTTTCCTTTAGTGGCAGAATGGATATTCTCATGAACTAGCACCACCGAATCCATAATTTGTCTTCACGAAATAAAACCATTCTATTGAGGAGCAATCAGATGAGAAAGAATTTTCAAGAGCCTAGAGGTCAGAATTTTAGAGAAGATCTTATAGAAGGAATTGCATAGGCTTATAGGCCGAAATTGATCAAAAGAATGAGCTCCAACAATCTTAGGAACCAAGGCTAAGAAGGTTCCATTGATTTCTTTAAGAAGATGCATGCAACCAAAGAACTCCTTCATAGCATTAGAGACATCCATTTCCACAATAAGTCAGAATTTTTGAAAGAAGAACATAGGAAACCCATTCGGACCAAGAGCCTTATCTCCTTCAAAAGAAAAGACAACATCCTTGATCTCCTTATTGGAAGGGATAGCCTGAAGAGCCTTGTTTTGATCTAGATTAACAATGCTAGGAATGGCTTCCAGTAATTGGTCTTGACAATCCCTATCCAGATTACCTTCAACAAAGAGTAAAGAGGCAAATTAATTAACAACGTCTATCTTGATTTCATCTTCTTTATGGATCTCAGCCCTATCCATAGCAATTTTAGCTATTTGATTATTAGCCCTATATTTAAGAGTGGTCAGGTGGAAAAACTTAGTATTTCTATCCCCTTCCTTAAGCCAAACCACCCTTGATCTCTGACACCAGTAAGTTTCCTCTTTAGAAATCAGATTATGGTAGCTAATAAGGGCCTTTTATTCCTCATCTTTAAGAGAATCTGAGAGTCCATGAGTTTGAATAGTCTCCTAAATAGAACCAAGGTCAATTTTAGCCTTATTCTTCTGTTTGAATATGTCTCCAAATACTTCTTTATTCCAAATTTTAACTTTATCCTTAATGTTTCTAAGCTTTCTGGTTACTTTGAACATAGTAGTGCCCTCCACCTTAATATTCCACCACTCAGATAAATTTCTCTCCAGGTCAAGGTGGCTTAACCACATTTTCTCAAACTGAAAAGGAAAATGTTTAGGAGCATTAATCGGATTGACTTCCAGCAACTGAGGGTGATGATCAGACCCAATTTTGGGGAAGGAAGATAGAGTGCAACAAAATTTAGAGATCCAATCATGGGAAATGAGAGCTCTATCCAGCTTGCTTTGAATATTTTGAGGACCAGCACGCTGATTGGACCAAGTAAAATTCAAATCTTGGAGATCTAGGTCAATCAACCCTTTATCATTAATAAAATTGAACAGGTCCGCTCTGCTATCATCTTGAGACAAGATACCACCATACTTTTCAGTATCCACAAGAGGAGTATTGAAGTCCCCCATGAGCAGCCAACTTTCATTCTTGAAGTTATTCCTTTTCTCCAAAATTTTCTTCCAAAATTTTTCCCTATTCAATTTAGCATTAGGAGCATAAATATTGGTGATAACCTAGCTAAAATTATCTCTAATATTCATAAGTCTAACAAATATCATATTAGGGTCTTCAACAACAATAAATCCATTAATAGTTTTCTGATTCTAGAAAATTGTTGTACCCCCAGAAGCCCCAGCTGAGCTAGAATTGCTAACACCACCCTTCTGAAAAAATATGAGTTTATCAACTTTTTCCTTACTCATTTTAGTTTCATGAACAAGAAGGATATTAGGTTTATAATTACTAACCACATTTCTAAGAATGTCTTTTTTATGGGGTGCATTCAACCCCCTTATGTTCCAAGAGATAATCTTCATAATTTATTTGGAGAAAAGGCCTCCGGAATGGTCCTCTATTTTCCATCTGTAATGTCTTGCCAACTTTCTTGCTCTCTGCCGACTTTAGGTTGCTTTCTTCCTGGTCTAGTCTTAGCTTTCCCTACATCAGAATTTTTGCTTCTAGTCTTGATTCCTTCGACAGATATAGGAGATATAACTCCTTTAGATTTCTTTGTGGAGCTCTGCCCAACCTCCTTAATCTTATTTTGATCTTTAGCTTTAAGGCATTCAGGGGACTTAGTCCCATTATCACCATTTTCTTGTTGGTTAGAAGCCTTCTCTGCTAGAGAAATATGTAACACCACCTGGCTAAGATCATCAAAGATATCAATATTCTTCTTATCATTTTGAAAGAACTTAGGGTTCTCCCCACTGCATTATATCTTAGGCTGGGTCAACGGGATAGGTACCCCTCCCTAGGCCACCTCCTCCACCACTATATTAGTATTCAGCAAATTATCCTCCTCCGGTTGGGGTAAAGGGGTATCTTCCCCCTGATTCACCTCTTCCAGCACAAAATTTGCATTCAACAATGGAAAAAATTTGTTTTCCTCAAAAAAAAATTCCGAGTTAGCATCAGCATATGAGATGTGACTATTACCTTCAGTCTTAGCATTAGCCAAAGTCCCAAATTCTGTAACATCCAAGTTACTTCCTATGTCAACTTTTTCAGTACTATGCTCATCAGCCCCCAAACTTAGATCAGGAGTCTTTGAAGGCTTCAAAGATGGCTCTGAGGAACCCTTAGAGATATTTTTTGGTTTCCAAACAACATTAGAAGAATATTTCTTCTTGGCAACAAGGTCTTCCTCTTTTTTCTTATGAACTTTTAATGGACATTTTTTATACCAATGGCCAAATTTTTTACAATTAAAAGAAGAAAAAGGAATAGATTCATACTCAATCGACTATTTCCAAACACCCATCTTAGAAACTAAGTCTATAGAAATAGGAAGATTAGTAGACTTACATATTTTAAGACAAATTCTAGCAAAAACCAGTCTAGATCTTGACACTGTAGCCTGGTCTAGAGAGAGAAGTTCCCCAAACACATTCACTAATCCTTTGAAAACACATTCATTCCAGTACTCTAAAGGGAGCCCCGGGAGTCTCACCTAGACAAGAGCCCATTCCATAAAGGATTTGCTCAAGTCCATAGTAGGCTCCCATTTTCTCAAAGCCAAGGATGACTTATCCATAACCCAAGGTCCTCCACATAGAGCTTTAGTCATGTCATCCTCATTGGTAAATGAGAATGAGAAGAAACCTTTAGGCATCACTACTATATCCACTTGCCCTTTGAGAAACCATCTCCTCTGAATGAATTGTCGAATATAGTCTATGTTCGGCCTTACCCCATCATATTTTCCAACCAGCATGAGGTCCATCTGGGACACAAAGTGATCAATTACCATGTCGGGGATAAAAATGGCAAAATCTCCCTTAACAAGATCAGAAATATTATTAGCTTTAGGAAGGGAAGATTTTCCAGAGGGCTTCTTTCCAAATAACACCACCCAAGGTTTTTCAGGAACTGTTGCCTCACCTTTATTTCTGTCTCCAGCAATATCTAGCCCTGATGCTTTACCTTTTTTATCACCTCCAACAAGAGTCTTAGCTCCCCCCCCCAGGTTTGGGGAAGCACTATCTCCTCGTGGGTCCCAAAGACTCGAAGACCCAATATCATCTGTAGGTTTCAATGACCCACCATCATTCTCCTTGTTTCTTAACGCTGTCGAGATTCCAACAGACTATCCTGCATCTCTAGTAGTAGCTCCAGCAGAGGAACCCGGTTTCCCGTCCGAGCCACCATTCAAATTTTGACTTGTTCCAGCACCACCTTCCAATCCCACTCTAGCCATTCGCAATTGGAGAAGTATTTAGTACAATGAGATTTTTCTTTCTTAGATGTTGATGCCTCCCCTTTAACATATTTAGGGAGTGGTTCCTTAAAAGCTTTGTGATCAAAATTCTTGATAAGACCATCCACTCCAACTTTCTCATTCTCAATAAGGTCCTTAATGACATGGTTTAGCCTCATGCAATTATTATTCTTATGTCCTTTATTCTTTTTATATTCACAATAATGATTATCATTCCACCATTTAGGTTTTACCTCAGGTTCATAAGGCTTAGCAAATTTTGGTAATGCAATAATTTTTTTGGAAAGCAATGTCTTGAGTATCACATCATATGAGTCTCCCAAAGGTATAAAATCAGACTTAGGCTTAGGTTCCCATGGAGGTCTAGTCTTGTTAGAATCATTGGTTTTTGTATTTTGTTGTTGTCGAGTTGTTAAGATAGCACTAGACAAGTTTAAGATGGGCTCCTTAGACTTAGGTTCATCAACAACACCATCGTTAACCATATGCTTATTTTTGTTCAAAGTCTTGTTCTTATCTTTGTTGTGCCCATTATTAGAATTGTATTTCTCTTTTCTCAAAGTGATATCACCTTTCTTAACCAAGACATCTTCTATGCAAAAGGCACTTTCAATCATGTCATTAAAAGTGAAGAAAACTTGCTTTCTAAGATCATAGTGCAATTCAGGAATAAGATTATTGACAAAGATGTCAATATTTACATTTTCAGGGAGTTGTCGTGGATATCTTGAGTGAAAATTTCTCCATCTTTGCAAGAATGTGACAAAGGTTTCACCTTGCTTTTGCGCTATATTGCATAAGTTGAGCATAGTTACTGGATGTTGAATATTGTAAGAATATTATTGTATGAATCTTTGTACAAGATCATCAAAAGACTTAAGCGGAGGAGTAATCTTTGTAAACCATTCCATGGCTTGGCCACTTAGACTCCTAGGGAAGAGTCACATAAGATATGTATTATCATGCATGAAAACCATACTTAGAGCATAAAAATGTCTAACATGATCATGTGGATCTCCATTACCATCATATCTGTCAAATTTAGGAATCTCAATATCCCTTGGGAAAGGCATCATATATAAATTCTTGTCGAAAGGTAATGCGCATATAGATTCCATGAAAAATGATGATTTAGGTTTCTCTGCTTCTTTTCTTAAGTTTGATATTTCATCTCTCAAACTTTGTATTTCTTTCCTAGTAACTTCTCTTTTCAGGATCAACCCTTCAATATAAAAATCATGTGGAAGTTTTAATACTTTATAGGCTAGATGTAAAAAGTATTGGTCACCATTTTTCTCTAATGTATTTAATATAATCTTTTGGTAAAGATCATCTTTTTGAAAATTCAGTAGTTCTTCAGTAATTTCCTAATCCATAATCCCTATTCGAGAATGTGAAGATCTTGGAGGTGAATCATATCCATTATGTCGAGATATAGGAGGAGAATTGTTTCCATTATTTTAATTATAGAAATTTTTGTTAAATTATTGAGCCAATTGGGTTGCTTGTTCTTCCATGCAGCCTTTTTTTTCTAATTCCATTCTCCTTAATCTTTCATTTTTCTCAAAAATTTCATTGAATCACTTGTTATGTTCTTCTCTAGACATGGTGAAAGATAGACTATTTTTATATTTTGATAAGGCAATAGGTGTCTCACAAAGTGCTATCAAAGGTGCTTCCAAAAGGATCAAACCAAATTTGGGTATTCTCCTCTTCCTTGTCAAAGATAACTTGAGGGTCTTTATCGTGGTGATGCTGATGCCTAGTGGGAAAGGGTAATTCGTCAAAGTTGACTGGTGGTTGCTTTCCTTGATCAATTTGGTATTTAGTTGTTACTTGCATGAATAAGATTGTAAAGAGCCAATCAAGATAACACAAGATGACTTGATGTCTATCCTAGAAAAGTAAAGTGTTCATTTGTCCAAAAGAAAAAGAGAGAAAAAGAGATAGGTCAAGATGACTTGTCACAAAGTGCCCAAGTTGTGGGTAAGATCCCTGGGTACGACACTCACGACTTGAGTCAAAAGATAAAGTCAAGATAATATAAGATAACCAAGAGAAATTAGACAAGTGAACAACTCTACTAGTCAAGAACATAACCAAGGAATCTAAGTGATTCTTTTCAGCTAGAAACAACTCATATAATGTGAACTTTAGATTAAGAGACCAAAAAGAGTCAAATGTAAGCTCCCTAGACTAGCTAATAGAAAATTTGGACTGGGCCCACTCGGATTAGAATCTGGGTGATAGACCTCAAATAACTAGGAGACATTTAAATTGAAGACAAAATTTGTACGACATACCCTAATGAAGAAGGACAATATTTTAAGGTCATGTGATACTTTGTATATAGGTAAGACAATATACCCCAGTGCAGTGGGGCAACACTTCATTAGATTGCAGATGACACTTTAAAATGTCATACAATATTTCTCACTAAAGGCAGATGATATTTAATCAAAATATAGTGAAGGAACAATTTTTCCTTGAAATCTTTATTTTGATCAGTTGTTTTGACTAATTTGACAAAATGACGATGTATAACAGCGAATTCAACAACAAGTTTGGTGTTTTAAAAGTAATTATGGCACATAGAGTAGTCTTAAACCAATCAAGAAAGGGACAAAGCAACCTTGCATGATACAAACATTTGTGAGGTCTCAAAGGAAAACTCCATGAATAGAACCACAATGTGTATGTTTAAATAATTTCCACTGGTTGTGCACAAATCGAAGTCACATCAAGCAAATTCTACCTAAGGTCAAAAGGGTAGTGCTCCAACCTTTTCCCAAAACTTGATGTTCTTATCCCCAT
Source organism: Chamaecyparis obtusa (assembly GCA_027943335.1). NCBI lineage: Eukaryota > Viridiplantae > Streptophyta > Pinopsida > Cupressales > Cupressaceae > Chamaecyparis > Chamaecyparis obtusa. The sequence continues at coordinate 1,230,404 of BSBK01000367.1, forward strand.
GGTTAGGTGGTTGAATGGCCTTTCCTAGGACTATGCAAGTTATGGATCAATTGGAGAAGAAAGATGCTCGAAGCACATGTCTTTCCATATTGCCATATTCAATCTTTAGCATCCAATGGAACACATATGGTGAGTGTCTTGGGGTGATCGAGGTGATCCACTTGGATCAATTATTGCATAAAGGAAGTCACACAACAAAAATGGGCAATCGCTAATCCTAGGTTCTTAATAAGGGTCTTCGTTCATGACTACTCCTTGTAGTTCTGCAAGAAAAATTAAGGCCTATAGCCCTACAAGCACCCAAGATGCATAGTCTCACAAGCATGATTTAGACCTCTAGTTGACCCTACACAAAATGAATGTATTCCCCTTGTAACATCGTAAACAATATTAAAAGCGCCTAATCAAGTGTAGTGTTTCTTGGCAAGATTTATGCAACTAGGCCCTACACATGAAGAAGCATAAGGAATAGAAAATAGCTAGGTCTCCTCTCTCTTTGGATTGAAAGAAGCTTTTGATTATAGTGGGGTGGAGTAGCTAGCTTTTCTTGTTCCCCACTTGGGTCATCCCCAAAAGATTTCTCTCTTGGCATGTTCTCTAAAGGGAAATGCAATAAAGTAAATGGATAACTAATAGAGGTCTAGATTTCTGACTTTCCATGAGAAAAAGAGCACACTCTCCTACTCCATAGTGTCTCCCAAACAAATCAACACTTGTTCTTTCAACAAAGATTCCTTTCACAAGAAACTAATCAAGTAGGTTAATATTTATGATTCATCCTCTAGGAGGTGAAGAGCATACTCTCCTACTACTCAACTAATCACAAGAAAATAAATCTTCTAATTAAGCTAGGTGCCTAGAAATCAAATGTAAGAAAGTACAAAGTTGATTTGTATCTCTAAGGCAACCTACAAAACCAATGATTAGTAGTTTCAAGATGAGTCTTTGAAAAGTGTCCTACAAAACCACAAGATTAGGGCACAAAAGATATACAAATGAGATCAATAGCGCTATAAAATAGGTTGTTAGATGCTGTTAAGAGACTAGAAAGTCCAAAAAATGCAAGAAATCGGCTAAAAACTCAGACTGTGACAGAAATCAGAACTAGGCTATATTTCATAGTATATTATAAATCTGTACAATATACCATAAAGAAGCCATATAATATTTCAATGTAGAACAATATACCTTATAAAGACAAGATGATATTTCATAGAAGCAATATGACATTTCACAAAGAAGTAGGAGTAATTCTAGAAAACAATAAATTTTGCATGGTAGTATTAAGAAATGTCACTTGGATATTGTACAAAGTGTTGTAGGCCTTTCCTATCCTGCAAAACATAGTTGACAAACTTGCGACACCCAAAATATGAAAATGTAAGAAATTGAGCTAAAAATGCATGTCTAGCCCCATGGTGGGCACCAAAAATGTGTGATCAAAAGGTGATGCACTTCTATAAACCATTATTATTGAGAGAATCCATGAAGATGAGATCGCAAGAGGTGGCTTATAGCTTCCTATCTATGACGTGCAAGAATGTAAGCATTGTAGATAGTGGCTCTCAAATGAACCTCAATAAGAAACCCTTGCAAGGTGCACCATAGAATAGAAGATTCAAAATTAAGATGCAAGTATGGGAGATCTACATGGAATGCAAGATATAAACTAGAATGAAAATGCAAGAACAAGAAAGAAAATCTAATCTAATAAGATTACAATGCCTCCTAGTTAAGCTATGTGATTTGAGATAAATGTAATAAAGAAAATACTTAGTCTATGATGTAAATAAACTAGAATGCTCTTAAGAATGCAATATTAAAATAATAGATTGATTGACTCAAAATTAGGACTAGTTCACTAATTCACTAACTCATTGACTAACTAGCCAAGAATGAGGAGAGAGTCTCCTTTTATAGAATTTAGAAATGAATGGACGGTCAAGATTAAGAGGCAAAATCCAAGGGTGAAGAATAATCTCCATTTTGACTTTAGGGCACAAGATTTTGAAGAGGCAAAATCAAGTGGATGAGAATGGTTAGGTAGAAATGAGCGGTGGAGATTAAGAGGCAAAAGAGATTCCACTTTTGTCTTTTTCTCTTTTCTTTTTTTTCTCAAATCAAGAAATTTTTTTTTATGTGTGCACATAATATAGAGTGGGTTTTATTTAATTAAAAGGGGACATGTTCTTTTAATCAAATAAAGCTTAGGATAACATGGTCAAACTTTAAGATATCATCAAATAAAAGATCAAAGTGATGATTTGATCGAGAGATAAGATTGATTAAGTATAAGATAAGGTCTACTAGCTTTAATGTTTAATGTTAGAGTTTACTAGACCATTTTTGGGTGATTACAGATCTAACACCAATATTAGAATGGAAATGTTATCAGTCGAGCTCACCAAACTATACAATAAAGGTGAACCTACATACAAAGGAGATTAGACACCAAAATTATAATGGAAATGTTATACATTGGGCTCGCCAATATGTACAAGAAAGGTGAACCTACGTACAAAGAATATATAAACACCAAAATTAGGTTGGAAATGTTATAAGTCGGGCTTAATAGAATGTACAATAAGAAATAGATGGTGGAGGGTGAAATGTAAGATAGAGGGATTTTCCACCTTGTTATAATTCCACAATTGAAAGGAAGATGACCCAATAGGATCAATTAGGTAGTAAATACTAAATGCATCAATGATCCTTGTTTGATAATGAATTGGAAATTGTTGGATTTGAGGGGATATGATTGACTAATGCAAGATAGAAGGCTAAGTAAACATAAATGACAACTTTCGATAAAAAGAGACAAACATAATACAAACAAGAACCTGTAATGACCTGAAACAACAATGTTGACCTATGGTTTGAATCTGAAGCTGATTTATAGGGTATAGAATCCTTGGGAATTTTGTACCTAGGAATAGATTACCTAGATCATTGTATACCCAATAGTTTTTTTAAAGAACTTTCACAGACAATTAGTTGGATCTTTGACTTTCTAGATTTGTAATAGTGGGTTCACTACTTATTCCTATGTATAGAAAAATAGGAAATTGTTGGGTTGAAAGGATTTTGCCTTGGTCAAACCCTTGTTTAGGAATCAACCTTTAAATGTAAATAAAATTACATGAAAGGAAAGTATGTAAATGTAAAGGTAAATATTAGACCTGCCATGTATACCTTAATAAATGGATATTGAGATCACACATATTTATGAAGGTGCTTGTATGTTGCTTAAATTATAGTTGTTGAACCTTGGAATGTAGGAAGGAATCAAAGATACCTTTCACAAATGCATGGATATATGAATGCCTCTCCAAGATCTTCAATATTGTATGCATGATAAACTCTTGCCTTGAAGAATGGATGAAATACATGTAGATGGACAAAGGATAGTGTTGCTTGATTGAGAACCCCTCTACTTATCCAACATGGGAGAGAAGCTTGCTACAATGGAGAAGATTGTGTCCAAATATGCCTTGTATGGTTGAAGAAATGTTTGAAATTGATCTTGAATGCTTGCCTTATGAGCTTGATTGCTTGCATATGTAATGCTTATCCAAACAAGGAAAGATAGGACACTTATATACCCCTCACAACATTTCAAGGCTAAAAAATCAAAGGAGGCCAACACTAATCAAAAAATCATGCTAAAACACCACAATGGAGACCTATTTGAATTTGGACCCAAATCTTAAGGTATAGAATAGCTTGGGTATTCCATACCTGAGTATAAATCACCCAAAGCATTCTATATTGAGAAAATTGGCCAAAATTTGAATGGGGAGTTGGGAAGGAAGAAAAGATGTTGAAATAGGGAGAGATTGGTTGTTGGATCAAGCATAATGGACATGAAATCTCAAAATGACCAAAATGAGGCTTAATAGAGCATCTAATTATAGATGCTAACTTTTTAGGATGGTACATATATAAATCACAACTAGAGAATTAGAAAAATACATTGTATAGTATTTTAAAATTAGAAAGTATTTTTCAATTAAATGATTAACTACAAAAAATAAACTCTCTAAAATTGATTTAAAAACCTAACTAATTTTCACTTTATTTATTAGGAGTGTAAAAAAGATTAACTTTTAATTTAATGTTCAATGGACGGATATGAACTAGCATACTTATCTATAATAAATATGTAATCCCCCTCTAACCTTGGCCAGTATTTTGAAGAGCTAGGAAATGCAATCTGAACTCTGGGTCTAATTAGCTAACGAATGTGTAGTTTGTTTAAGTTTCTTTGTTCTAATTGTTATGTTATGTGATCTAGTTTGATAATGGTATATATACACTTTTAGAGTTCCTTGATTAAGAGGATGATATATTATAAGATTGAGCTTGATAATATGTTTTTTGATTAAGATTTTTAATATTACATAGTACAAATTATTTATTGTAATTTTTTATGATCGCCTATCTACATGATGATTTATCTTCTCGTAATACCTATCCCGATGATACTATTCATTATGTTTTGACTATCATGAATATCAGCTAGATATATGTTCAGATAGTACCTTTCTGTTGTTTAAAGGATAATATTTTTGTCATTAATGTACATGTTTACTTTCTTGTCATTAAAGATTAATTTCTTTGATTACTATATTTATTTGATTATGATTATGATTTGAGCTAACCTTGCTAAACCATCATGTTTTGGTGTATACTCTTCTTTCACGTGCTTGAAGGATGAGGGGAGGTAGTCGTAGTCACTCCTACAGGAGATCCACACGATGTCGCAATCCTCCTTCCTTGTATGCTACCTTTAGTACATATATATAGGTTGTTGTATATGTTGTTATTCAGTGATGCAGGGATGTACATGTACCAGGCATTGACTCCACCTAGCTACACAAGTCTGAGCGTGCCTTAAAATCCTCGAAAAGTTGTTGATTTGGAGATGGTCCAAAAATTCACATAGGAAAATTCTAATGGCCTTAGACTTGTGCTTTGATAGTTATTTTGATCCCAGTGGGTGGACTGATTATCATTTTTACTTGTTTGGTCTTTCAATTTGATTTTATGGTTTGGTTTATATTGTTTATTTTTATTTTGTGAGTTTTCTTGTTGAGGATGTAATTATTTATGTTATATATATATATATATATATATATATATATATATATATATATATATATATATATATATATATATATATATATATATATATATATATATATATATATATATATATATATATATATATATATATATATATATATATATATATATATATATATATATGTATTTCTCTATCTCCTGCTTGTATTGATATATACATAAGTATTTATGTATGGGTGCACAAATATATGCATACATATATATATAGATATATTTTTAAATAAATGTGTTGTATCCATTGTGTGAATCTAATAAATAAATATAATAAATGAAGTTAAGGTATATTTTGAAAGAAGTGTGCAAATAAAGGTAAATCAAACATAATAAAAGACTAGCAGTCGCATGCTTTTGTGCATGCAACAGTGAGCCGATAGGAGATTTTTTTTTCACCTATAAAACTCTATGTCACATGAAGAACAAATTATGATGAGGAAAGGGCCAATAATTTCAATTTGATTGTTGGGAAACCTAACAATCAATATACATTCATTTCATTTTTCATTTTGTTTCTATGTACCTGATTACAACATGACATTTTGTGTATTGCTACCACTATAGAATCCTTGGATTTTAGTTTTGTAAACTATGACAGCAGTGAATAGAGTGAGGCTTGAAAAATTGAAGCTATAAGATATACCTCAATCATTGGAACAATCAATATTATACTTAATAATTTTAATCACAAAAATAATTCAAAAACAACCAAAACATTATAGATGTTTCATCTCCTAAAAATTTATAAATTATAATATTTTTATTAAAGTTAAAATTATTATTTATGGGAAAGGATTTAGAAGTTAATCTTGTGATAGTTCTTGTTGAATTAATACTATTAATTTTTTCATAATATTGTATAAATGATTTTAAAGTTGTTATTTTTAATGATGACTATCTATAATTAAATAATTAAATAAAAATGAACATATTATTTTTTTTTTCTTTATAACTTAGAATATTAGTGAAAATATCTTTCCATACAAACACATAGAAAACCTTATTCTTTTAAATTTTTCTTTTATCCAAAAATAAAAATCAAAAATCATAACATTATTCCAACAAATAAATTCTAATGGCGAAATTGCCTTATGGCCGGCATGTAAACATTATACTCTAAAGGTGTCTTATTAACTAAACAAATACATCTAGAGAGGAAATAGATAGAATCAAGTTTTATTTGGCGAGGAGATGCATGGATAGGGTCATCCACCATGGATTTGGGTTAATATGAGCCAAGGTGTGACTCCATCCTGAAACCTCTTTATAAGAATCCTGAGACCTCTCTTACATAACAACTCATCACCTACATAATTCTTTAAAGGCATCACTAATTCAAATGAATTCCCAAAATCCAAACAAAACAGCAAGTGTAGCAGAAAAATCAATGAATAATTACTCAACCTGAAGGGGCTACACATTTTCCCACTCAAAAAGGGCAAAGTGTTATCAATGTTGCCTGTAGATGTTCTTGTAGTAATTATTATTATTATTAATACATAGCCTGAAAATAAAGAAAACAATCTAAAATGTTTTGTAAATATTTTCCATTTAGCACCGTTGGTAGGAGTTCTCTAATAATTATTATTAATACGTAAGCTATTTTAAGTATTCTGAAACTTAAAGCTCTCTTTACCACTGATCAATCAAGCATCCAAAAGCTTTCTCTACCACTCATCGATCATGTATCCTATAAAATGCAGAATGAACAAACCCCAATTTTATATTTTTGAAAAATTCTCGAGTTTTTAATCCCTACAACTAATTAAAGAAAAGCAATCTAAAATCTGTCCAATTATCGCTTAAAGAGAACAAAGGAAAAACATTGTAGGATTTTCTGCAAATATTTTCAATTTATCGCCATTACTGTTATGTAGTAGTTATTATATGGATGCTTGCCATTTTAAGTTTCTTGAAATAAAGTTGTCCATGCCACTCGCCAATTAAGCATCCAACAAGAATTGCAGACTATGTAAATCCAAAATTTATTTTTTTTAAATTTCTTGAGTTTTTTAAAACTTGAGAAGAATTATAGCCTACCTAAACCCTAATTTTATATTTTTAAAAAGTTCTTAGAATTGTTTGAACCATTCAACTAATTAAGACTAAATTTATTAGTTAAAGAAAACTAAAAGAAAATTTCTAAGATGGTTTGCAATTATGTTCAATTTATCACCATTATTCTGTAGTGGTTCTTACATATACATCATCCATTACAAATTATAAATTTTCTGAAGCTAAACTTTTCCCTGTCACTCATCAATCAAGCATCCAATATAAAATACACACTGTCAGTCATCAATCATAAAATCCATCTAAATTTATCTGTTAGAGAGAATAAAAATAAAATAATCATCTTATTCTGTAAATATTTATTTATCACAAATACTATTATATATCAGTTATTATAAATATGCGAGCCATAAGTTTTTGGAAGCTAAAACTTCCTCTATTGCACACAGTCAAACATCGGGTTATAAAAACCTTAATTTTATTTAATAAAATTTTATTTAATAATTTTTTTTGATCTTTTAAAATCCTGCAAGTAAATAAAGCTAAATGAGTCTATTAAAGAACAATAAATAAAACAATCTGAAACCTCCTCCAAATGTTTTTCATTTATCGCCATTACAATTCTGTAATACTTATTATAAATACTCCAACCATTTTAATTTCTTGAAGCCAAATCTTTTTGCACGCATAAGACTCCCCATTTAGAGACAGTAGAAACACGGCTTCTGCTCGTTGATGCCCCCAACGATCTGTCCATGGTGAAAATTGATATTATTTGGCTGCAGGATTCGAACTCTGGCTATTCACCACTTTCGGTAATACTCATACCATCGTACAAAGCATTATTCAATTTGCAGCACCAGTGGAGCTCATAGGTGGCGAAAATCATGGCCATGGTATGCATCGCTTCTAGTGTTCATGCAAAGCTTACCAATAAAAAAAAATTTAGCTACCATGGCCCAAATTCTTCAACCCATTTTTCTAACAGACAATCTATCATAAATCTCTTTTTGCCATATCTTTCCCAAAAAGCTTATGCAATCAAATGAGATAGAAAGTTATCAAAACATTATAGATATTTCTATAATTTAATATGTTAACTATAGTCAAAAAGAAATATCTTATAACAATATTTAAATATAAAATATCTATTAATCATATCAAGTCATTGATTATAATAAAAATTTTATAACTATTTGTTTTTTTCTTCAAATCCAAACTACCTCTCAAAAATCAAAAACCTTATAAAAGGGAACAAAACAAGGTAATTTCCTTTGAGAACTATTTTTGCTAATTTACAATGAAAAAATAGGAAAATAAACTTAGTGTTTTCAATAGCCAGAAAAGAAACATTCCCGGAGAGGGCTATTTTTGCTAATTTGCAACCAAAAAATAGGAAAAAAGACTTGTGTTTTCCATAGCCAGAAAATAAATATTCCAGAGAGAGGGCTGACAATTATCCAGCAGAAAAAATGTATTTCTGGGAGCAAAGCTCCCACATAAAGCCTATCGGCTTAATTAGAATATAATAAATACAAATAAAACCTAATATCTGATCCCTATATTTGCTCCTTCTCTCCGATAATTCTCTCTGAGTCATGTTGGGGAGGGGATTGGAACTCGAGACCTCTTGCTTACGAGGGGCCCCAAGTTACCAATGAGATAAGTGTTTTCCTTGAGAACCTTACCCCATTACTTTGTATTTAAATAAATATTAATTATATTTTTAGAATTAAAAATTAATAAAAATATATATATATTATTTATGATTTGATTATGCTTGACATACTAGTATTAATATCCGGTTGGTAGTAAATTCACGAGAGAGAAGTTAGGTAAGTTAGTTTTTCCTAAGGTGAGTTATATTTAAGTTAATTAAAATATTATTTATTAACTTTAGGGAGATATCGTTTATGGGAGAAACCTCCATAACCTCTGCAACTGATTAGAGGTCTATTTATAGGGGATCCTTTTTATTATTTGGGGAGGACATGAATGAGGAAGAAGGTAGTAGGTTGGGAAGTGACAGAATTTGAATGGAAGATTAGAATTTTTTGTATAATTTTGGTTAGAAAAGGGCTCTCTAAGTGCTAGAGCATAATTGGATGATCTAGGAGGCTTGTAAGAGGAAATTAAAGTTTGAATTAATCACAATTTAAAGGAATTTCTCGGTGGGATCTCAAGTAGGGTTTGGAACCCACATAACTTCTTGTATGTAGAAATATATATGTATATACTGTAATCTTTAATCTGCCTATGTGTGTATATTTTAAATACAATGGAATTAAGAGATGTGATATAATTAGGGTGATAATGCAAAATGATAATTGGAAACAGACAAAGTATTTTGGTTTGCACACTATGTATTTATTTTCTTAAAAAGGAATTATGTATTATGAAAAGCATTTTTTGGATTATGAATTGATTTCATTTATTTTTTATGAGGTTTTGTAACCTTTATGTTTTCAAGAGGACAAAGAGAAAATAACTTGTCTCTGTGAATGTTTATTGTGTTGATCTTCCACGAAATTTACTGGTTTTTTTTTCTATACCTGTATTCAGATGTATATAACTTTTGAACCAAAGTTTATTTTTTAAATCGCTATGGTGAGGATGTGAGGAATTAGGTTTAATAAAACATATCCAAAACTTATGAAAATCCAACAATGCAAAACAAAGTTATGCCCCCTGCACCAAAACTATATTTTTATGACAGTCATATGTATGTGTCTAGAAACAATCATGCATATATCACTAAGATAATCACAAAAATCACACATTAAAAGTATCCCTTATGTTTCCAACTTTTTTGGGTTTATTTGGCTTATGTTATGTTGATATTATAAATGGTACTTTTGGATTCCTTTTTATGTGTTTAAATCAACCTGTAGATGTGGAATCTCGGGAGGGTATCTAAACTTGTATTTTAGTTTTTTGTTTATTTGAATTTATTTATGTTGAGCTCTCTATTATGGAAATATATGGAGTATCATCTCCAAAATGATTTGTTGAGATATTATTTCTTTCTTTTCTATCATTTTTACATGTTTAGGGTCAAGGTTTGTCCTGATGAGGTGGATCACAGGAAAACACCAGAGAACCCAAGGGAGGAATGTTTTGTTGAAGAGTCCCAAAAAACCCTAGATGGATTTTGTATGAGTAGGGTTTCCAAGTACCATAGGTGAGTGGCTCACTATAAGATCTTGGGGCCGTGGAGGTCGCTAGGATAGCCTTTGGATGAGTTACGTGTAAAGAAAATTTAACATTAATTAAAATGGTTGGGAATGGAAGGGTTTAATAAAATTTATTAATAAGATAAAATACTGATTAATAGTCCGCATAGGTCCTGTTGGAGTACCGAGGTCATTGTAGCTACTGGGGTAGGTCGTATCAAGGCGCCAAGGTACATGACTGCTAGGAAGGATCCCAACATAAAGTAATATGCAATGACACTCACATAGTTTGGACTCTAGATAATTCTTCTCTTATGCTTTGATAATTGTGTTGTGATATTGGTGCTTTGATATTTGTACTTTAAAATTCATGTTTTGATATTTAAAATTTTTTCGTGCTTTGATTTATTTGTTGTATTGGGAAGGGATATCCCACATACTTAGACAACCCTAGATTTCCTGTGTGGACTTTGGTTATATCTCCTAGTATAGGAGAGTGGACCTTTGTGGATCCACATGGTTGGGTGGCATTATATCGAGGTATTGTTCATGATCTCATGGATGACATGCATTCAATCCCTGCCTAAAGATGTTGAAGATAATTTCATTATATCTTTCATTCAAAATGTTGTATTACAAAAGTGATGATTCTATGCAGCTTCCAAAATAATGATATCTTATGTACTGATTTTGTGAGCTCCTGAAGGAGACTCGATACTCTATGTAATTTATAAAGATACAAAAAAGGGTATCTATAGGAGGAAGGAAAGGGTTCAAAATGTTATCTTTAAAGATGCAGTTTTCCAAGGAAATGTCTTGCAAGTCCTATTTGATGTTCGATCTGAATAATGTATGTTATAAATTCCTTATATGATGTAGTTTATATGCTTGAGTACTATAGCAAGTTCATAACGTAATCTTAAGTAAGTGTGGAATTCAATTAAGGCAATAATGGTTCCTTATTACAAATGTTAATCTATAAAGAAATAAGTTAAATATTCACATGTGTAATTTTAGGAAAAATGGATAATCAAATACTTGGTCATAAGATGTGATTTAAAAGTTTAAACCTGTTAAGAATGGGAACACTGAGAGTGGGGGGGGGGGGGGGGGTGAATCAGTGTTCTATAATTAATATTTTTTTGATTCTTGAAACTTAGCCCAATTACTTAAATACTAAAATGAATAGTAAAGCAAATGAAACATTCAACCATAACACATAACACAAGATATGTTTACGGGGAAACCTTGGCCAGAGGAAAACCTCGGTGGGAATTAGCACCCACAAATAATTGTATTAGTCTTATGAACTTGTTAGAGTTCCTTTGCCCTGTTAGGAGTAGTCATTACAATACTGAATAAAATGACTCTGTTAGGAGTCTTGATAGAACAAACCCTGTTAGGGGTGGATGGCTCATTTCCAGAGTTCACTACTCAATGAAGAAGGCTACAAGATCCTAGTTATTAGATACACGCTATATCTACAAAGGTGAATTGTTGCTTTAACATTGTTGTTTGATTAGTTCCTTTTGTGTGTTGTTGCTCTAACTTCTTTTAGAGCTTTTATCTCATACTGACTGAACTCGCATACATATGCTCTTCTATATATCTTCCATACTCTATAACTCTTCATATATCCAAATACAAAAGTGCATATCATATTTATACATGATGAATGGGTGCAACCAAAACTAACTACTGTGTCGACCTAAAACCTAACACATACAACACTTCCAAATTAATTGGCTCAAGTGTGTTTACATACAATGATAATAACATGTTTACATCACTATTACAATAGGCACATAGCCTTTACAAAACAAAATGATATACGCTAATAAAAAACTATATGTCGGTTGCATGCTCTGTTCTACTATGTCGCTTGATTGCTAGTGTCACTTAGACTTGCTATAACTTCTCGATATTATCAAATCTGACCATGCATTCTTAGACTTAGCACAATAACATACTCAAAAGCTTATATATAAGGGCACATACCAAAAATTGATCATACACATGTGCGTCGATGCTTTGATCATCAGGTGCTTCACTGTCTACTATGTCTTCTATACTTAGTCATATTATGATCTTCCAAGTTAGTGCATTGACATCCAAAATTCATATGACTTTGTTGCCATAATGACAACACAAAACTTAGTCATGTATTTTAGTAAAGTCAACTTGCCAACAATCTCCCCCTTTGTCATTAATGGCAACAAAGGAATATGGCGAAGTTGCTAAACTTAACTTACACAAAAAACTTGTTATCAAACTGTACATCATATCTTCTTCTTCTTTATACAATATTGTATCCTTTAGTATATACTACTCCCCCTTTGACATTAATGACAAAGGTGCTCAAAAAAGGAAATCTTTAAGTACTTACAAAGAAAATACATCAGGGTATGCAATCTGAAGGTTTTTGATTTCTTGCTGCCAAAATACCTTGAGTGCATCAACTGTCTGAAGATGGGCACATAATGCATATGTGAGCTTCTCCATTTTTCTAAATTAGTGCAAAGACCATGATCATAAGTCACAATTGTAGCATCTATATGCTTGATGTTCTGATTCAGTACATCTAGTGAGGGCGCTAGTGCATTTCTTAGCTGTGCTTGTCTAGCCCTTATCTTTGCAATCTCTTTTTCTGCCTTTTCTATTTTGTCTATCTATCCTTGATAAACATTATTATACATGTTTATGTCTTGGGAGGGATCTTCAATTGATTTTATTACTGCTTCCATCAGATATTCTGCTTCCTGAATCTTCTTAGAGTGGTTTGAGGTGAGTTTATCCATGTTCATGCAATCATCTATTATCTTCCTTCCTTTTGCTATTAACTCTTTTAGCATTTCTTGACCAATCTTTAGAGAATTAAGGTCAAGTGAGAAATTGCTTATCAATTCATTCAACCTTTTCTTGATGTATTTCTCTTCTACAATTTTTGATGTTGATTCTTCTAGACTTGAAAATTTTGCTTTAAAGCTTGATAAGATGCTGCTAACATCATCCACTAAATGAACATTGATCAATTTCTTATCCTTAGACAGTAAATTGTTCAGTATGCTAACTGATTCCATAAATAGAGGATTTCTCATTACTTGTTTTTCTTTGGCTTTCTCTATAGCCAATACACTTATCTTTATCAAATCTTCTTCTCCCCATGAGTCTAAACTTGTTGTATCAAGAGTCAAACTTGACAACAATGATATTGAGGACTTAGGAGTAAGGAGTGTGCTTTGACTTATATCCATAATCTCACTCTTTACCTTTAGTGGGATCTCAACAGAGGGCTCTTCTTTAGGTTCATCTTCCTTCTCTTCTTCCTGTCCTATTAAGTCTTCAACTTGGACTTCTTCTTGTTGCATAGGTGATTCTTCACCACATAGAATCTTAGCTTCTTCAATACTAAAAAAGGCTTCTTCAAACTTATCTAGATCTTTATTTGTTGCTGCCATGGATATTTCAACGTTATCAATCATAATAGTTTTATCTTTTGTCTCCATTGCTTCAGTAGGTACTGAAACTTTAGGCATAGAATCCCATGGACCTTTCATAGGTGCATTAGGGATCTCAGATTCTTTTTCTTTCTCGGAGGGAACTTGGGTTGCAAGTGTAGTAGGAGGGTACATGTGTCTTTCCAAAAACACTTTTTCAAATGCCTTCTCTGTCTCCTTCACAATCAATTCATAATGTTTGTTCATTATCTGTAGAGTTCTGATTTTTGTTCTTAGACATGGCTTTACCAAATCTAACAACAACATTTTCTCTTCCAGTGAGCAAACAAGGAGGTTATCATCTAATGTCTTTTCTCTTATTCTCATATCCTCCTCTATAGCTTGTCTTTTCAAAGAGTCGAGTATATTCCATACTTGATTAGGAATGATTGTCTTAAGTTCCAAAACTGACTTTTATAACTTGATCATATGCTTGATAATCATATAATGAATTTATGAGTTGTCAATCTCATGATACTTGTCATAGAATTTTGCAATTTGATCTATCCTTCCTTCATCAACAACTCTAGTTCTCAAAACTTCCAAATTCGGTCTGAATCCTACCTCGAGAGGTGCTTGAGTGTTCTTTCCTTTGCTTTTGGTTGTCCTTGAGGATGGGTGGGTTGTGTCGGTCTACTTCTTCCTTCTAGACACCTTGCTTGGCTCAGGAGGTGGAGTGGACTCCAGATCAACTGTAGTTGTGGGCACTGAGGTGCTGACATCAATCTTTTTCTTCTTCTCCTTTAGATCATCAGATTTTTCTATTTTGAATTCAAATGAAGGTATGCTCTCAAGTTGCATAGCAATCTTGGATTCCCTTGCTTTGTCTAATTCTGCTTGGGTGACACCATGAATTTTCAGAATATCTAAGGTAATTCTAGATGCTTTTCTCTTTGTCGCAACACTGTATAAGATAGAATCAACTTGTCTTGTCTTCTCTTCATAAGTTCCCCATCTAGGTTTATTAGGATCCTTAGGTGTTGATAAGAGGACTTGTGTATAGCCTTCCAAAATGTGCTCATCAACTTCATAGCCAAGTGGATGAATCCGCTTTGTCCCAGGCTCAACTGCTTCCATGCATGTAGTATCTATTTCCACCATGGAGCAAATGTTGTCCTTGTATTTCTCCACTATCTTCTCAGGATTCCTGTACCTTCTCTGCATCCTAATTCTGAATATTTTGTTTTCTAGTTCCATGTAATCCTTTAAAGTGCTCTCTGATGTTGCCTTGAATGAAATTTGAGGCAATGTAGGTATGCTATTGTCAAGATAGAGATAAAAAACTTTACCAACTATATGAAAGTACATGTATATAATCAATGAACCAAATCTAAATATTTTGCTCTTATCATGTTTTATGGCTCTTATGTTGTCTAACAACTGTGCGCACAGGATCTCACAGAGGTTAAACTCTCCATTTTATTTTACTATCCTTATAACTGCCATAATTGTAGTTGCAGATACATAGTTCACTCTATTTGCATGCTGGAACTTGTATCCAAGGATCATGGCCATGAGTTTAATGTCTTTTTATTCTTTGGGCTCAATATTCATGTCGCGCTTATCACTCCTGGACTTACATACCTGCTCAACCTATTTTCTAACATCTTTACCTATTGGAAGAATGGCGCTGATCTTAGAAAGTCTGGTCATCTCATGAATGAGATCATTAGTTATGTGAATAGGGACTTCACAAATCCAAAATAAATCATCATGAATCTTGCTTAGTAATATCTTGATCCATTCTAACTCATATAATTCATACGCAATCACATACTCTATGATAGGGTTATCTATGAGGTGCGTGAATTCATCCTTGAATGAAAAGTCTAGATTAACCATTGATTCCATGTGTGACATTATCTTGTCTAATCATACAAACTCCTTCTTACAATAGATGTAAGTGCTAATATCTTCAACATGCATAACTCCCATCGGAGTTCTGGAAAATGCTCCTTCTAAATCATCTAATACTGACTTAAATGGATGTTTTTTGAATATATATCTCTTCCTTTCTATGACATCAAAGACTATTGGAGTTTCCATTACTTACTTGCTTCAACGCTTTAAATAGGGTTTTAAAAGATTTCTGAAACAACGTGTCTGAGCTAGGGTTTTGCCAATAATTAAACTCCTTTTTGCTAATGAAACGACTCCAATATTTCAATACTTGCTACTATAATCTCCTGTGCTCTCCAAGGACTTGATCTCAAATGTAAAAGTGAAGATAATAGGTCATCAGTGACTAAAAAATCAACCTTTTTTGTAATTAATGCTTGCCACATTAACACGGGTTGCAATAGTGAATTCTAGTCTTATTTCTTGTTGTCAATAAGGTTGTGTGATCTTGTATGCTGCATCAACTATAAACCAAATAACTAAAACCAAAGGTGCATACTCAAAGGGTGAGTATACCAGCTGCGCAGGGGTCTAGAGATTTTATAGCTCCCCCTATAACCATGAGGGTCATTTATCCAGAAGTAGAAGGTGCATCCATTACGGATGCATCCACTACTTTATCACTGACATTATCTTTCGTTACTTCCATCGATATCTTGCTCGCATCTTCTGTAGATTTCACAAACTTGACTTCTCCAAATTCATCCAATATCGATCCTTGAGACTTATTAGGTCTTTCTTGTCTTTGCGCTTGTGATTTGCAAAACTTTGAGATGTGTCCAAACTTGTTACAAGAGTGACAAATAACTGGAGGCCTTATATTCCTTGGCGCATTGATGTGAGTTACCATACTTCATTGTCTAACTGTGTGACCATTGTAATTGCATATCTGACATGTGATGTTTTGAGAAATTATGGAATTTTACTGTGGTTGATTTCTCTAATTGTGTTGCATCTGACTTATTTGATTTGATCTACAATTTATAGCTCTATGACCAAATTTATTGTATGAATAACAATAGACATTAAAAAGTCTTACCTCTTTACAATCTCTTGCGATATGTCCATGCTTGTTATAGGCATAACAAGTTCTATTTATTGGCTTGCATTCATCTTTAGATGGTTCTACTTTAGCTTCAGTATGATTTTCAGTCTTCTTAGCTTCTGTAGATTCTTCTGGTGCTTTCAATCTTTCTTGCATTGCATTGATTTGAATTTGTGCTTCATTGAATCCAATACCACTAGAATCTCCTTTTATCCTTTGTGCATATATTTGAGAATCTAATAGATCAGTACTTGTGTGCAATTTGTCAATATGATTCTTTGCTTCTGTTAACTCAGATTCCATATTTTTCTTGATGTTTTCTAACTCCAAGATTTTCATGTTTGCTTGCATGATTTCTTCATCCAATTGTTTATTTTCTTTAATCTCTTCTTCATAGGCAATCTTTCTATCAGTCAAGTACTCATTCAAATCTTCAATCTGATCCTTTAGAGATGTGTTTTCTTCATTCAACTTTTTGACCATTTTTCCCAAATTATTTTTTGAACAATCATTCAAATCCTTTCTTAGTTTCTTGATGAATACTTGTGAACCACTGACCTTCATTTTTAGTTCTTCAATTTCATTTTCAGATCTGTCAAGATCTTCAAGAGCTACTTGAAGAATTTTCTTTAGATGTTTCACTTCTGTTGTATCCATGATTTCCTCAAGTGGTTAAACTTATCTTAGAGGACCAAAGCTCTGATACCAATTGTTAAGAATGGGAACACTGGGGGGGGGTGAATTAGTGTTCTATAATTAATGTTTTTTCTGATTCTTGAAACTTAGTCCAATTACTTAAATATTGAAATGAATAGTAAAGCAAATGAAACATTCAACCATAACACATAACACAAGATATGTTTACGAGGAAACCTTGGCCGGAGGAAAACCCTGGTGGGAATTATCACCCACGAATAGTTGTATTAGTCTTATGAACTTGTTAGAGTTCCTTTGCCTTGTTAGGAGCAGTCATTACAATACTAAATACAATGACTCTATTAGGAGTCTTGATAGAACAAACCCTGTTAGGGGTGGATGGCTCATTGCTAGAGCTCACTACTCAATGAAGAAAGCTACAACCTCCTAGTTATCAGATACACACTATATCTGCAAGGGTGAACTGTTGCTTTGACATTGCTATCTGATCAACTCCTTTTGTGCACTGTTGCTCTAACTTCTTTTAGAGTTTTATCTCATACTGACTGAACTCACACACTTCTGCTCTTCTATATATCTTCCATACTCTATAACTCTTCATATCTACAAATACAAAAGCACATGTCATATATATACATGTTGAATGGGCGCAACCAAAACTAACTACTGTGTCGGCCTAAAACCTAACACATACACTGCTTCCAAATTAATTGGATCAAACCTGTTTACATATAATGATAATAACATGTTTACATAACTATTACAATATGTGCATAGCCTTTACAAAACAAAATGATATACGCTAATTAAAAAACTATCTGTCGGCTGCATGCTCTGTTCTACTCTGTTGCTTGACTACCAGTGTCACTTAGACTTGCTGTAACTTCTTGATACTATCAAATGTGACCATGCATTCTTAGAATTAGCATAATAACATACTCAAAAGCTTATATCCAAGGGCACATACCAAAACTCGATCATACACACGTGTGCCGATGCTCTGATCATTAGGTGCTTCATTGTTTGCTATGTCTTCTATACTTAGCCGTATTATGATCTTCCAAGTTAGTGCACTAACATCAAAACTTCATATGACTTTGTTGCCATAATGACAACACAAAACTTAGTCATATATTCTAGTAAAGTCAACTTGCCAACAAAACCTTTTTGTAAACTATTCACCTATATGTGATGCTTAGATAAATACCCATGTTGAAGACGATAGCAAATAATAGTCATAATAAGATAAGATGAATGGATCAAAATAAACCATGTAACTTGTATACTTATGGCATAAGTAACTTATGTAACTCTAAATTGGTAGTTTCATGTATTTATCCAATCAAGTAGAAGAGCATTAGATAAATTGTGAAAATAACGCTGGTAACAACGTTAGGGAGCTTGGAGGCATGTTCGATTTTAACCTAATTTTAAAATGTGGTATACCTATTTAAGTAAGTAAAATTCAAATAAAAAAAAGAAAAAGAAAATTAGTCGGGATATTAGCCTTAGCTTTCTGGGTTCCCTGGCGGGGCATTACAAAATATATATAAATCACAACCCATGGATCATTACAAGATTCTCATCTAAACTTCTCACTAATCTACTGAAATAATACATCTTTAATAATGTAGCCAACCCTTTACCATGATTACATTTTTATCACTATTAATATTTTAATATGATATTTTTTTATTTTATTTTATGTTTTTTTTTTCCATTTGGTTTTCAGTGGTTTAGTTTTTACTTTGAGCCCCATGCATTCTCCTCCCTCCTCCCCTCTTTTTAACCCGCCTTGGTTTGTGATTCATCTTTTTCTCTCCTTTAGTTCTCTTCTCACATCCTCATAATAGATCATAGAGTGTGATCTGAAACATTGATGCAAAAAGAACCCCACACAATTGAATCTAGAAATAATACATAAATTTAGCATGGATTGTGGAAATTGATGTCTCTAAACAACTCTCTCTTTTATGTCAATGCTTCACTTCAACACTTCAATATTAGTCATATTATAAATTTTGAAATGTGTCCCTTGCCATCAATAGTTCTTCTTAGATAACAATGTACTAAAAGACGGCTTGGTGAATTACACTTGCATAAACATATTGGCAATCACATCATTTGTGGCCTTTATAAAATAGATGTCATCTCAATAATGTACTTACTTGGATCTACACATGGTGTTGATTCTTGAACACTAATAGGACATGGACCAGCTTCTACATAGGAAACAAAAATACCAAAATTATGGGTACTCCTATTATCTCCATTGTAGGCTATCTTTTTATTATCAAATCCTACATGAAAGAAAAAACATAATTAGTAACAAAACCTAGTAAACACACGCACTGATAGGTATGTAAATATGTTATAACATATTGACTTGGCTTCAAGATGACCTTTTTGTATGCACTATTATATTTTTCATACACAATTGATGTGTTTCTATGTCATTGAGCTTGTTTTTTCACTCTTGTAACGCATTCAAGTTGATCTCGATCTTCAATGTAGCCTAAAGACATTGTCATTTGTAAACAACCTATGAGAGGTATTTCTTTTGCTACCATATATGTTGTTCCTTTTTGAATTGATGTCTATGTTTTTTTTGTCAAACAATTATTGAAAGACTAGATGATTTAAAGGATAAAAACATTGTTATATTCAAAATAGAAATTTTTCAAATCTTAAGTATTTATAGATTAATAAAAACATTGTTCTATCAACACTAAATGATTACCAACAATCTCAACTCCCCCCCCCCCCCTCTCTCTCTCTCGCTCTCTCTATTCTTACCACTCTATCCCTTTATCTTCCCATAGATCTCTATATCTTCTTCTCTCTATCTCTACTTCTCTATACTTGTCTCTCTATATTTTTGTCTCTCCATCTTTCTCTCCCTCTCATGTTTCTCTCTATATCTCTCTTTATATCTCCCTCCATCACTTTATATCATCATCTACATCTCTCTATATCTCTCCCTCATGTATATCTATTCCTCCCTACCTCTCTCTCTTTATCTACTTGTATCTTTATCATTTATCTCTATACATTTCCTTGTCTCATAAATGACCTCATGCACAACACTGATATATACAAAACATAGATCAAGATTTTCCAAACTTTTACATCTCTTGTACCCATTGCACACCAAGATCCAATTGCTAGTTTAATATAATAATTATATAAATGTTACTTGAATGAATGATTTTTTATAATATTAAAAGTGGAAGGTTTGAAAAGAAAAGCCCACGTGCTCCATAAAAGTTGGTCCCTTAGACCGCCCGTTCTCGTGGACGCAGTCGAAACAAATTCACTCACACCGACCCGGGTGCCTGACACTTCATAAACATACAACAAAAGCAGAGAGAAGTTGTCCCTAAAAATCCGATATCTTCAATCCAAGAAAAATATTCTGAAAGAGATAATGACGGATGTAGCAGAGAAAGAAAGAGAAGAGATGCTAGATCGTATGTTGACAAGATTAGCGCTCACAGACGACAACAAACTTGAAACAGTTTTGTCAAAGCTACTCCCCTATGCAATTAATTCTATATCTTCTCCTGTTCCATCCACCAGACAAAAGGTATACAAATTTATGTAATTGCTTATATATTTTCATTGCATCATTTTTTAATATTTGACATTTGTTGTATAGAGTTTATAAGCGGAGATTTCAGTTCACACTTTGACTGGTAACACCTAGATTTTTGGTGGAACCCTAGAATTACAGATTTATTATAATTGTTAAAAAATGGTAAGAAAAGTTATCATATACACACTATATGAAACCCTAGGACTCTAAATAGCTAATTTTATTGGAATAAGACAATATAAAGACCTATAATTACTCCACATAACTAATTTTATCTTGAACAAGACAATACGAAACCCTTACTGCACAGAGCTAATTATTACCGGAGAGAGACGTTGTATTTAGTATTAGTCTCGTGAAAATGTAGAGTACATAGGTGTTTTTGCAACAAACATATGTCTTGAAAACACATTCCCTATAATGAAGGAGTTTTGAAATAGCTCTGATGTGATTCTTAGTAATATATTGATAATCTTCTGTAGGAGCAATGCTTAATGGTTATGAAATCTGAAATAAATTGGCAACAGATAATCAGTGTGACAAAACATTCACTTATAACACCAATAATACCCTGGGTAACCCTCTCGATTAAAACATGCAGCTAAAATCCAGCACCATTCACTTTATTATCAACAAATAAGTGATTACAACATAGTAAGAATTCAGTATGTGCCAAAATAGTGTCTTCTATCAATTTTGTTAGCATTTTCTAATTATCAAAGTTATATGTAAAACCGCTACTCAATCACCCTATAAATTCGCAAGAGTGAAACAAAAAACCGACAATTATTCCCCAAAACTGTTAACCACAAATTCCATTGTGGTGCCCATGTGTGACTCTTCACACACCCTAAGAGTTTCTCCACATTCCAAGGCTTCCATATATGTGGCTCTTTGTCCTATCCAACACAGGTACCCAAGTGCAACTTTCACCTTCTGAGGACTTGTCTTTTAGCTTGCCCCTATGTGGCCCCTGAAATATTTGCAATTCCCGTGTTACATACAACATCACATAAGATAAACTAAGTTTCATATCCCATTAAATATTCATTACAACCCCTTTTTTTTTGATAGGTAACAGGCCGTAGCCAAATATTTTTATTAATATTTAACCTATGTACAACCCGACTCACTAGGGGCACTGGTAGGAAAGAGTCGGGTGGAGAAAACCTCCAGTCTAGCCCCAAAATAAAAATTAAAGTTTCATTCTTTACATTCGTTCCGTTTATGTGCAACGGGAAGATGCTGAGGGATTAAGCCTTCTCATTTACATACATACGCTTTTCGTATGACAAGAAGTCTACAAAACATTGAACTTTCTGTGGCTTTACACTCCCTTCTGCATAAGGGGCACATTTTAGCTTTACACCTCTTTGTTTGTTACATGACAGCTTATAATACAAAGTTAGGAGTATGTTTGGCTTCCCAGCAGAAACCATGGACAGATGCATAAAGAACTAGCCATTCTTTGCTTGTCTTTTCACTGTTCTGCACTGTTTTACCTTCCTTACTTGTGATCTGATAGGCATCCTTTCTGTGAGGCATTCTTCACCTGTAAAAAACATCAGGACAATCTCCAAACATCTTGTTACCTCTGTTAGTCCCTAACATCAAATGCTATATGCTATGACCAATTAGCTATATATTAGTAGTATCACTCAAAACTTTAACTAACCAAACTATTTCATCACCATGCTATAAAGATTAGAGCAGAATATCTGAAAATATCAAACTTTGTGGTAGAAGCTGTAAGCACAACATTTTGAAAACAACGGACTTTCTGAAAACATCTGAGATATAGCATACAACAGTATTACCTATACAATCTTGATTCAATGCATAAAGACCCTTATAATCTGCTTTGAGTTGACCCTGCTTAACCAAATTTTGATAATTAATGCAACCTCATACTAATCCATATTATAACCCAATCTTCCTAGGATATATACTTTTCCACTTTCTACCATATGAACTTTTCATATTTAATTCACACCTTTAAGAAGCTTTTTAACCTTATTATCCTGATCCTAAAACTCATTATACCAACAAACAATTGGAGATAAACAGTAACTCTGTCAATTAACCACTTACCAACAGACAGTTTTCATCATACTCCTCTAACCTTATTAGATAGCTTCTTTAACCAATTGAGATGACTGAAGGTATAAACTTAGCAAAGAGATCATCAGCCTTATAATCACCCCTTGCCAGTGGGAAATTCAAAAGTAAAGCTGTAATAGACTGAAGCTGAATCTGAAAACCATCAATAAGACTGTAAAATTATTGTGTGGTTACTCTGATATTTAATCAGAGCAACCATACCATCAAACTGATTTAGATTTCAATTGCAAAAGACACCATGACAACTATCATCCAGAACAAATAAGATAGCATATCAGCAAATCTGTCCATTATTTCTTTCATGTTAACAATAACTTCATTAACCAGTCCAGCTATACCTGCCCCATCTGCAATTAATTCATCCACTAGCTTCCATGTAATGCAGATATAAGGAAGATGAGTGCCCAAATTTAGACAAAATTAGAAGTTCCAGAATCTAATCTGTGTAAATTCCTGCTAACCAATCAATAATACATCAAACTAATAATTTGACGAAGTAACTGCATTCTCCGAGGCACTACTGGTGCTATGTTGAGGACGGAATCTGCCTCCAGCCCATACCTATATAACTCCTATACCAATAATACTTGCCTTGTGTAGGAGTTACATACCTATGGAATGGAATGACAAGTTTACAGGCCTTAACCTAGCATCCTTAATAAGAACACGAGGGAAATATACCCCATATGAAGCGGTTAACCAGAGAGATCATTTACACAACTCACAACTGTTGATATTTTCAGATTTATGCAAGGAAAATACAATCTATAGATAGCTTTTAAAACTGAAACAATGTAGAGACAAAATTGACAAAGAAAGGTGGAAAGATGGTACCAATTTTGTACACCAATTTATCTTGGTAAGTCTGCCCTTGTTTTAGATCTGCAACTCCAATATTGATGTGATGTAAAAAATGCTCCCACACAGGTCCAAAAAAATCGCAGCCCTCTAAAGTGTTAAATTCGAACCCCAAGGCATGCGAATTCTGTCCAAGAATTTGCCCTCAAGTAATGTGTAAAATAGTAGATGGGTGTCAAGCCCTAGATAGGGTAATTCACACCCTTGATATGTGTAATATTCTGATCCAAATCACACACCAGATTTTGCATCAATTCGGACTCCAAGTAAATATATAAATTTGCAGATGATTGTCTGAAATAATTCGCTCCAATTCGCTGCTAAACTTCACCCCAATTTGCTGATAAATTTCGCTCTATAATGCAAGGATAATTTGCCTTCTTTGGATTCTTGAGAGGAAGAACAAACGTTATGTTTTTGGTGTGTTCTTCTCCAAGAATCGAACTTGAATATATATGTGCCTTGGTAATTAACTATCCCTCCAAGAGATGGCCAACTTGGGCCCTTTTAGTTAATTATTTTATTTGTTAATTTTATAATAATAATGCCTTAGTTATTATTATAAAATCGCACATGTACATATATATATATATATATATATATATATCGTAAGGGTGATAATAAATAGCAAATTATTATTATCTTCAAATGCCCGAGTTGATCTTAGCCGTAAGGGCTATAATGTTAACACTTCCTCTTAGACTTGAGGGTAAGATCAACCTATAGATCCCATCTGTAGTAGGACACACCCTTTTAATCTGACTATCATCCTTGATAGTGGTAACAAAAACATAACCATCTCGGATACCTTATCCTGAGATGTCATAGATTCCACATCTATGAAGGTAGATCCCTATCTACCAAATAAGATGAAAACATAAGTCCATATGTATATCATCATTTAGTTCCATGATGTTATCCTTCCTGTTTGTGGATTGATCAGATTCACAAGAATATCAAGTCCATGATATTCATGATAACATCAAGCCACCAAATTCTCAAATAAACAGGAATATCAAATCCATGATATTCAATGTAACATCAAGTCCATGATGTTAATTATTCACGAGTCACCTTGACTCAATAGATATCAAATCCATGATATCAAGAACATTGGCCTAACAAATATCAAGTCCATGATATTCACCAAATGCTCGGAGTAATGGTCTCCCGACATCAAATCCATGATGTCACCAATACTTGAATGTGGATCCTTGATCCACGAGTCTCCAAGAGTCAAAGGATATCAAATCCATTATATCCAGCGAATATCAAGTCCATAGTCAACAAACATATAAATGTGAACTGCCACAATGGACATATAAATCTAAGCATAAAAGAATGAATTCATATAACCTTTGCCACAAAGAGATATGAATTCATAAAACATAAAAGAAATGTTAGTACAACAAACTTATATTTTCACCATGCCAAGTTTATTCCTGAAATGTTCAATTTTGTTCCTTGCTAGCTGCAGTTTGTTCATCAGTACATACATATTCTAATTGAATGGCCTTTCTTTCCACCATATCCTTGACATAGTGATAAGGAATCTCAATATGTTTGGACCTATTATGGAACACGAGGTTAACAACAAGTTTAATGCAACTCTGATTATCACAATAAATAACAGTAGGTTCCATGGTTTGTCCAAACAGTCCCACAATGAGTTTCCTTAACCAGATGGCTTCTCGAGCCCCGAGAGAACTTGCAATATACTCTGCTTCTGTTGAACTCTGAGCAACATAATTCTATTTCTTGGTGAACCAAGAAATCATAGCTGATCCCAAGCTAAAACAACATCCAGATGTACTCTTCCGGTCTGTAATGCATCCTGCCCAATCGGAGTCTGTAAAACCATGAAGTTGTAGTTTTACATTTTTGTATAGTAGACCATACTCAATGGTCCCACGAAGATATCTTAGAATATGCTCAGCTGCACTCATTTGCAATTGTTTAAGTTCTACCATAAATTGACTTAGAGCACTACAGCATAATAGATATCAGGTCTAGTGTTAACTAGATACATAAGAGATCCAATGATCTGTTTGTATAAACTAGCATTTGCAGTCTCAGAACTAGCCATAGCTTCTCTCAACTTGAGAAGATTGGTTACTATAGGAGTGAACATTAGTTTACAACCCATCATACCGAATCTCTTTAAAATATCAACAGTATATTTCCCTTGATTCACAATAATTCCATGAGATTGTTGGTCACACTTCTAAACCAAGAAAATAATGAAGAAGGCCTAGATCCTTCATTTCAAATTCCTTTGCAAGATCTTGCTTGTAGTCTGCTATAAGGTACTCTTCTCTTGTGATTAGGAGATCATCTACGTATAGTACCAATATCAGTAAATCTCTATTTGATATCTTGAAATAGAGATTAGGATTTGCATTGTTCTTTGGAAATCCCAGATTTTGAAGATAACAATCAATCCTTTCATACCAAGCTTGAGGAGCTTGTTTGAGCCCATACAAGGCTTTCTTAAGCTTACACACATATGATTGTTGATCTTTTGTGACAAATCCTTCAGGTTGCTCTATATACACTTCCTCTTCATTTTCTCCATTTAGAAATGCAGTTTTAACATCCATTTGATGGATCTTCCAACCTTTGGAAGCTGCAATGGCAATAATTGCCCTAACTGAGGAATATCGAGCAACAGGGGCAAAAGTCTCCTCATAGTCTATACCTTCCTTTTGAGTGAACCCCCTGGCTACAAATTTGGCTTTATGTTTCTCAATACTACCATCCGCAACATGTTTGATTTTGAATATCCATTTTGATGATACCACAAATTTGTTCTTAGGTCTAGGAACAATATCCCACACAACATTTTGCATTATAGATATGTATTCTTCTGTCATTGCATCTTTCCATGCCTGTATTTTAAGTGCTTCACAAATAGAGGAAGGCTTGGAATCTATAATCTCACTCATGAATGCAGCATAGTTAGTACACCTTTTAGGTCTTTTAATTTCTCTGAAAGTTCCAGCAGGAGCTGCATAGTTGTTTACATCTTCCAACGTTTTAGTGGCCCATAATGGTCTTTTCTTGTAGATGGAAGTGCTAGGTTCACTTATAGGTATTGGATCATATTCAATAACATCATGATGCTCCCTCTGATTCTCAAGAGGGTTGGATTGAAATCGGTCATCACATGCTATATCCTTAGAGGTCGAGAATGCAAGGTCTTCTTCGAATATAACATCTTTACTCAACTCAATATGCCTTTGCCCCAGAACATAGATCCTAGAGGCCTTGGCAGATTCACTATATCCCACAAATATTCCCTTCTTTCCTGAGGGTTCCAATTTGGTTCTCTTTTCTTTTGGGACGTGAAAATATACAGGACAACCAAATATCCTAAGATGACTCACATCAGGTTTGTTTCCACTGAATGCCTCTTCGGGAGTCTTATTTTTCAAAGCTGAATGACGACATCAATTTTGAATGTAAACCG
The DNA here is from genome assembly GCA_027943335.1 of Chamaecyparis obtusa. Lineage (NCBI taxonomy): Eukaryota > Viridiplantae > Streptophyta > Pinopsida > Cupressales > Cupressaceae > Chamaecyparis > Chamaecyparis obtusa. The sequence continues at coordinate 1,257,870 of BSBK01000367.1, forward strand.
CAGTGTTGGATGCCTCAACCCATAGTGAAGTATGAAGGTTTTGATCATGTAGCATAGCCCTTGCTGCTTCAACTATGGTCCTATTTTTCCTTTCAGCTATTCCATTTTGTTGAGGGTTGTAAGGATCAATAAACTCCCTCTTAATTTTTGATTCTACACAGAAGGTGCTAAGGGTTTCAAAAATGTATTCTCCACCATTATCTGTTCTAAGAATCTTTATCCTCTTGTTTGTAAGATTCTCTATTAAAACTTTGAACTCTTTGAATTTGTTGAGAACATCGACAGATTCTTTGTTCTTTAGGAAATATATCCAAGTCTTTCTAGAAAAAGTCATCTACAAAGATGATGTAATAAAGATATCCACCAATGGATGGTACGGACATGGATCCACAAAGGTTAGAATGAACTATCTCCAATATTTCCTTAGTCTTGCTTTCACTACTAGGAAAGGAGGATTTGATATTTTTTTCCTAATGCACATCCTTTGCATACACTTTCATGTCTAGGAGATAAGTGAGGGAACCCTACAAATTTATCCATAGAAGACAATGTTTGGAAATTTAGATGCCCTAACCTCCTATGCCATAAATCACATGAGTCAATTGATTCAACCATGAGAGCTTGAGATGAAATAGTATCAAGTCTATAAAGACATTCATGTCTTAGTCCTATGGTATAGGCTTGTTTCAAGGTTGAATTTTTGGTCCAAGCCAAAACTTTCCCATCCATGAATGCAATTTTATAACCCTTATCCTCAAGTGCTGATGTTGAAACTAGATTTCTCTTTATGCTCGGAACATATAGGACTTGAGAGAGTTGTAAGGATGTGCCGGACTTCATTTGAATGTTGCAATTCCCAAAGCCCATAATTGGATAAGAAGTATCATCTCCTATGGTAACTTCTTAACGTTTTTTGAAAATGAATCAAAGTTTTCCCGGAACCCAGTGATATGCCTTGAAGCCCCACTATCAATAACCCAAGAGTATTTATTAGAAGTTTGGGCAGACAAGGCTGAATATAGGGCTGGATTTTCCATGTTTCAAGTCTTAAAAGTTTGAGACTGTTTTCCTAAAATCTGAATAAGATCTTTCCTCTACCTAAGCTCTGATACCATGTTGATATTTTCAGATTTATGCAAGGAAAATACAATCTATAGATAGCTTTTAAAACTGAAACAATATAGAGACAAAATTGACAAAGAAAGGTGGAAAGATGGTACCAATTTTGTACACCAATTTATCTTGATAAGTCTGCCCTTGTTTTAGATCTGCAACTCCAATATTGATGTGATGTAGAAAATGCTCCCACACAGGTCCAAAAAAATCGCAGCCCTCTTAAGTGTTAAATTCGAACCCCAAGGCATGCAAATTCTGTCCAAGAATTTGCCCTCAAGTAATGTGTAAAATAGTAGATGGGGATCAAGCCCTAGATAGGGTAATTCACACCCTTGATATGTATAATATTCTGATCCAAATCGCACACCAGATTTTGCATCAATTCGGACTCCAAGTAAATATATAAATTCGTTGATGAATGCCTGAAATAATTCGCTCCAATTCGCTGCTAAATTTCACCCCAATTTGCTGATAAATTTCGCTCTATAATGCAAGGATAATTTGCCTTCTTTGGATTCTTGAGAGGAAGAACAAACGTTATGATTTTGGTGTGATCTTCTCCAAGAATTGAACTTGAATATATATGTGCCTTGGTAATTAACTATCCCTCCAAGAGATGGCCGACTTGGGGCCCTTTTAGTTAATTATTTTATTTGTTTATTTTATAATAATAATGCCTTAGTTATTATCATAAAATCACACATGTATATATATATTGCAAGGGTGATAATAAATAGCAAATTATTATTATCTTCAAATGCCCGAGTTGATCTTAGCCGTAAGGGCTATAATGTTAACAACAACAATACCTTGAAAAGCGGAAAAATGCTGAGAGGGGGAGGGGGTGAATCAGTATTTCTAAATTTTTAATCAGACAAACAAAATATGAGAGACCCACACAAAAAGGAGAATAGACATAGGATTTTTCTCACGTGGAAAATCCAAGACGAGTTAAAAAAACCACGGCGCTACTAATCAACTAGGCAACAACCCCTTCTTACAAAGAGCTACAACTCTTTCAGAACTACAATTTTGAACCGGCTTCAACCAGTTTACAACAAGGCTACAACCTTTTCAAGAGGATAAAGATATCTGATATACAACCAAAGAGATAGTTCCTAGTCCTTACAAAAGCATAAAGACTTCACAAATGTTTAACAGACTGCCATGAAACAAATTCAATTCTAGAACCGGCAATCAGATCTCCAGCAGTCCATATACAATAAAACTAATATCACTTCAACCTGTCATCTCAACTGAAAGAAATCTCAGCTGCACATGGGTATCTGACTGTGGCATCAAAAGGCTTGCATTTTTGAATATGAAAAAAAACTTTTACTTTCTTTTCTTTTCTCCCGCATTAAATTTAAGTCCTGCAGCAATCTAAAGTTGATATACAACTCACGGTAAACTTCAGAAACTGGTGTGCCTCCTGTGCACAGATTTTTTGGTGACTTCCTCTTTATCTCATCACCCATTTCATTCCCACCACCAGACTTATCACCAAATGTTCATACCTCTGCCAGTCTCAAAAAACGAAGACTCTCTTCTTCCAAAAATGTCACTGCTATCACTAACAGTGGTTACAAAAATTTTGATTCTGAGACTTCTCAACTAACGGAAAGATCTGGGCCGTATATCGATATATCAAAATGAATGCCTATCTTTTGGCAGTTTCAATGCCCGTAAAGAACCGACTCCAGCAAACATTCGAGTCCACAGAAAGCAAAAAAACCGGCCGCACAGCAGACCAGTCACTGCTGACATTTGTCACCACACACGGCGTTCTCAGTCATTCCGTGTAGTGCCCAGCTTCCTGCCGTTTTTTGTCATGCATTTTCAGTCATGCCGTAAACTCTACAGGTGTGCAACCACACCATCTTCAAAAAAAGAAAACATCTTTCATTATTATCGTTTAGAGTTTAGACGTTATTACCAGCTCCATAAAGGGACACCCGACCCGACTGTTACCCGGCATCCAGATATTTGCCTGCCACAAAAACGCGTAGGCACAGGCACCTGCTTAGCATTGGAAGATGACTGAGAGAATGCGACGGTTACATAATGATCATCCCGCTCTTTTCCACTCGCTGTCATTACAATGAGGAGATACACTGTCATAATATGCCAACACACCAAGAAACGCTTCCAGCCTTACGGTTGAACAAGACAAACAACGTGGTAAGACGTTACCACTGACGGCATATAAGAGTCTCCCTTAATCTAGAACACTTAGATGCCTGCAGCTGTAGAAACGACTGAGGCAGAAACATGGCAGAGACAAATAAAGGAAGCATTCATTCGGACAAATACATGGCACGGGGAATGCATGACAGTGCCAGCCAAGCTAGAAAAAAAACATAAGAATTGGATCAACAACAGAACGCTGTCATCAAAGACATAATCTTGACACTTGCTTCCCTTTAAGTAAATGATCAACTGGTGTCAGCATATGCAGCTTCTTAAAGCTATAAAACGAATTTATATTGCTTCTGAATGGATACGATGACGGATTCAATTTCTAGAGAGGAACAACTCAACAAAAAATATGCTTTTATCAATGACATAATCTTAACATACCTTACTTTATAAACTCCATAATATTAAGATGTATCAAAAGATCTATACAGTAATATTTTTTAATTCTGACAATGTAGCAAAATCGATCAAAGTGTATTATTTTAATATCAGTTTAAAGGCGTCCATCAACCAACTAAAAAAGCCAGAAAGTACAATATATATATATATATATATACACACACACACACACACACACACACACATACATATAAGCCAGAAAGTAGAATATATATATATATATATTCTACTTTCATATATATATATATATATATATATATATTCTACTTTCTATATATATATGAAAGTAGAATATATATATATATATATATATATATATATATATATATATATATATGTATATATGTATATATATGTATATATGTATATATATGTATATATATATATATATATATATATATATATATATATATTCTACTTTCTGGCTTATATATATATATATCTGGTTGATGGACGCCTTTAAGTTTAAACTGATATTAAAACACTACACTTCGATCGATTTTGCTACATTGTCAGAATTAAAGAATGTTACTGTATAGATCTTTTGATACAGCTTAATATTATGGAGTTTATAAAGTAAGGTATTGTTGTGAGTAGTGTAAATGATCTCTCTGGTTAACCGCTTCATATGGGGTATATTTCCCTTAGCTTCTTATTAAGGATGCTAGGTTATAGTATCTCTCTTCGTTGCCACTCTCTGAAGTGTCATCAATCGTGTCATCAATATCGGATGCAACTTCAATATAACACAATTTACCTTTCCCAAGGCATTTATGATTGGACTCTCATGGTTGTTTGCAAGTGAAACACAACTTCTTCTTACGTAGCTTATTCTTGCTCTCAAAATCCAGATTCTTATCATCTTCTTTACTTGGTTTGGATGGAACTTATGACTCCTCTTGAGATGCCTTCTTTTGCTTGGTATGGGTATCATCATGATTTTGCTTTCCCTTAGAGGTAGAAAACTCCATATGGCGTGCTCTCTTAATGGCAACAGTAAGAGTAGGAGGGTCGAAGGCTTTAACCCAACCACAAAGTGGCTCTGTCAACCCTTCCACTAAAAGTAACACCAATATGTGCTCTGAAATGTTTTCAATGACCATAACTAAAAGCTTTTGAAATTTTGATACTATGTATGCATCAAATTACTTGCTTCAAATTAGCCAACTCAGCGAAATGTAACTCAGGATCTTTCTTATCAAACCTGTCAATCAATTCTTGTGTGAAGTGGGCATATGAAGTGATGTGAGCATGACCCAAGGTGACCAATCCAGGGTACAACCACTCATTTGCTTTCCCATCCAAGTGAATAGTAGCATATTTGATTGCCTCCAACTCCGCCATTGCATTTAGCTGAAAGTATGTATCCAACTTCTACACCAATGAACATGCAGTGCATTGCCTAGGTCCATCAAAGTTAAGAATGGACAACATGCCTACTTCCGTTGCAAATCCATGCTATTGCCGCCATTGCATTTAGCTGAAAGTATGTATCCAACTTCTACACCAATGAACATGCAGTGCATTGCCTAGGTCCATCAAAGTTAAGAATGGACAACATGCCTACTTCCGTTGCAAATCCATGCTATTGCCTTGGCGTCTCATTCCTAGGCCCTTTCTTTTATTTGATGGTGCAAAAATCTGCTAAAGATATAGTTGCATGAAATGTGTCACCTAGTGATTCATATTTACTTGGATAGTCTTCAAAGCTCTCACCACCTTCCTACTGCTGCATTGGTCTTCTAGGCGGTACTGCCAAAAATGTGGGCATTAATGGCTTATTAGTTGTTCTGCTCGCTGCTGTAGAAGTTTGACTTCCTTGTCCTTGCTCATTTTGACCACTTTTGCTGTTCACTTGGGCTATTTGTTCGCTGCTGGCTTTGCCTTCCACAGCTATTGTTGTTCATAGATTCTACCAACCAAGGCATAGCTTCGACTATTTATTGCTGCCCTCTTGCTATTTGTTGGAGACAAATTGCAAGGGTTAAGGGTTTGATTCATAAATAAAGAGCTATGCATTCAAATCTTGATAGCCTTCCACAATCTGCTTTAATATTCTGGGCATCATTCAGGACATTAGAAAGCACAAGTTTATCAGACATAGTGCTGCTTTATTGAGAGTTTGAAAAGGTCAACTAGGGTTTGAAGTCTTTTCTGAGGACGGCTTGGCTTTGAGAATAATTTCTGAGGTTTTTTGTACCTAAATCTGCATACTCTAGTCTTCTTTATCTCAAAAATATAAGAGAAAAATCATTGTGTTCACTTTTGAAATATCTGGGCGGAACTAAAGGATTTTTCTGTACTTTTTCTAGGGGTAGTATTAGTCAGATTTTTTTTTAAGCAGAAGTCAGAAATTTGTTTCTTTTAGCAGAAAAATCAGATCGGTAATCTAATTCTTATATGCAAATAAAGTTTTATATTTTCTGTGCCCTAGTTTTGGAAATATTGTTGTTTTTTTCTTGCCCCTATTTGGGGATATTACAAGGAGCAACTTGACGAAGGAATCATAAACCGCAACTTCAGCACAATATAAACGATGGCTCCCAGACACATATGATGTCTTAATCCTTATGCCTGAGCACATAAGTAAATTCTATGCCTCTGCTTGATCCTTTCTCACTGTGGTTATCACCAAGGATGCAACACATAGGGGAAGGAAAGAAATCGCACTGTCCAACAATAATAATTTCTTATTGGCGCCCATGTACCATCTCATAGAGAATTTGCCATAAAGTGATTTTATTTATTAATACTTTACTCTTGAAAAATTAATGAATAAATAAATTAATATTTAATTTTGCATAACCACCACAATGGGACATTAGTATTACAAACTTGAAAACTGGATTTTTGTAGTACGAATGAAATAATATTATGTTAGTCTTAGTTATTCTCTGTCTGTATAACTATTCTGCAATTTTCTTTTCCTTTCACCACAAAATGCTCTTGTTGTGACATTTAGATCTTTTCCTCCAGATCGCCATGAAGGAATGCTTCTTCACATCCATTTGCTTGATTTCCTAGTCATGAGCTGTAGCAAGTAATAACAACAATCGAATGGATATCAGCTTTGCAACGAGAGATAAAATCTCACCATAATTTATTGCCTCAACTTCGGAATACCCCTTCACGACCAACTGTGCTATATGCTTTTCATTCTCATTGAGCATATGCCTTGCAACCAAAATCTTTGTGATGTCTCATTGAAGGCTTCTTTCTTGACCACACTTACATAGGTGTCTTATCAACAAATTCTGTTGTAGGAGATCTGTGTATCAGATAGCAAGTAGTGACTATTGCTCTGGCTCAAAACTTTTGTTTGAGGCAAACACACTAAGCATACTTGGCCCTCTTTGTCAACATCTTGGTCATCCTCTCTCCAACTCCATTTTTTTGAGGTGTGTATAAAGTTGTCTTATGCCTCTCGATTCCATGGTGCTTACATAACCTGTCAAAATTTGTCCAATAGAACACACCCTCATCCACATCACTCAATTTACTTATAGAAATTAGGTTCCATGCCAAACTCGGGATATGAAAAACACCATTGATCCCCTTCACTTTGCCACCAAGGAATCTAATCTTGACTCTTCCATGGCCAAAAAGCTTTAGATGAGAGTCATCTCCGAGATACACCTTCCCACAATCGTATTCTTCATAATTTGTGAACTGACTCCTAAGAGAGGTCATATGGAATGAAGCACATGAATCTTTTAGCCACACATCCTATGATGCATGCATTTCCAAAGCTGCAACAAAGGCTTCACAATCATTGTGAGAGGATTTATTTGAATCTAAATCAGAGTTTTCTCCTCCTTACATTCTTGACGGAAGTGTTCAGTTTTGCCACAGTTTCAACACTTCACCTTGGACTTTTTAGGAGACTTAGATCTTCAACAGGATTTGGATCTGCCTCTTTTGTCTTTCTTGTCCTTCTTCTTGCCTTTTGCTTTTGATCTTCCACAAACTGCAAGGGCCTCCTTAGCCATCTCAAAAGTCTTTCTCCACATCTCTTTAGATTGTAACAATGCCACCACATCATCCATTTTGAACTTGGTGGTTGTATTCCCTGATAGCCATAACAAGGTGGTCTCATGAGTCCGACAAAGAACACAATAGAAGCATGCAACAATCCTCATCAATCTTGTCACTTATAGAATCCAACTGAGCATCTATCATGTTGAATGCATTCGGATGATCAAGAATGGATACTTCATCTTCGAAAAATACATTTTCTTTCTTAAGAGTAGCTTATATACTAGGGATATAAACTGGCAAACATCTCCAAGCTTCTTCTGAAGCTCTTTTGCACTCATCTCTTCCTGAACATTTAGTAGGATAGAGTCTGTAAAAGAGAGCCTTATGAAGAGGCCGTTAGCTTTTTGATCAATTACATCCCAAACATCCTGGGCCATTGTGACCAGTTTTGCTTCGGATACTGTAGCCCATAAGTCTTGATCTACAAGCGTATCCTCCATTTTTTTTATCTTCCATAGTTCAAAAGTTAGTGCTATTAATCTTCTCCATCTCGATTTTTCCTGATGTGCTTGCCATCTTCTTCTGGCAACCAGATTTTGAAAATGTCTTGCAAAAGCTGCCACCTAAACCGAGAATTGCACAAAAACCAGGTTCCCAACAATGGAACCGAAACTGGGCAGGCTCTGATACCAACTGAAAGGAAGCAAAGGTGTGGAAAACGTTTCCTAACTCTAATCTAGTGAGTGAGTGAGTGCAAATCTTCTTTATAAATCTTTAACTATTATAGAATAACAAACACATTCAGATAGAGATAATAAACATGTAAAAAGAATATCGCAATGAACACATGATAAATGTGGGGGAAACACTTTCAGGAGAAAAATCCCACACTCCAAAAACACAATATTCCTATTTTTATGTAAATTCATCAGTCCTAATACAATATCAACACTATGCTTCTTCAAGAAGAGTACTCAATCAACAACACACAATTTGGATTAATTTGGTAGTGTAACACTTCCTGTGCAAAACATAACATGCATAATGCTTTCCAAGACAACCTTATATAAAGAAATAACAACAAAAGAGGAAGATTCTAGACCAAGCCAAAATAGATGGGCGTTCAAATTCATTTGGCTTATTTTCCAACCACCTGTAAAGATGTAAATGACACATGTAGATCATCTTGACTCCTCATTCACACCTCGATAGTTGGGGGCCCAATAACTGCTATATATAGGTGTGACAAATATTCTTACACATCTTACAACAGTCATCAAAACTATCATAACTGGCAAAACTTACAATTCTAAGAGAATTCGGTATAACTGACTATTAATAGTTGATTCACTTACAATGTGCCATCACCCAACTTGGGCACACACTTTGTCCATGCAAAGGTATCTTCTAACACCTTAATATTTGAATAAATAAATCCAATTACCAATGTTAGGACTTTCAAAGGTTGAGACACCTTTATCCCAATAGGAAAGAGGGGCAAAAATAGGATTTTTGAGCCTCTACAGATTAATTAATGTCCAATCAAGGTTGGCCTGTCATTATTGACATCAAGCAAGCTGGCCAGACCCAAATGAAGTATATATCTTGAAATTACTATCATGGTCCATTTTATTATTCACCCATATAATTTTGGTTACATATATTTCTATAGTCTGCAAAATATGTTTTAGACATTATTATTAATATGGGATATTTTACACATGATTTTAGAATGTAACAAGGGAGAATACATTGTTGTGAAGGCGATCATAATGGATACACAAATTTGGGGTTATAGAGACGGACATTTTCCTATCCTTAGCTCAATGTTTGTTTGGTGGAGTATCTAATTTTTTAATTTAAATTAATAATGTCAGATTGAGTATTGAGCTGGATTCAGGATTTCACAACTCATATAGACTTAAAGTCATTAATATGAGGATAATTGGTTACAAGGCCTTCAACTAGTTATTGTGTGGCCTTGGTTCCTTATCAGTTACTGCAGAATTTCATCTTAACATTCTTTAGTCTTATTACAGGTAAATATAAAGACAGATCAAGACAAATTTGGTAGATTTGGATATGTTTTTTGGTATTTGATTTAATGTTTGTGTAATTTTGTTGTCTTAAAGTTTTTCATCACTCAATGTTTAAATCTTTCCTCAACAAACAAATACACTTTGGATATATGATGCTCCTTATATTGAATTATAATAATCTTAACATGCATCGAAATCTTAATCTTGGGTATCTGTCATTTTTTTAGGTGATGGAGATGCTGACACACATAAACAAGCGGGTAAAAGACCAACCAACAATTTGCTTGCCTATATTGGATCTGTGGAACTTATATCAGAGTCTTGATGCGGCCCCAATTGTGAAGAATTTTTCAATTGTGTATATTGAGATGGCTTTTGACCGTTTGCCTATGGAGGTTGTCTTATAACTGTTCTTATGATACTTTTTATTTATGTTGGATATTATAAGGTATTCAGCAATTGGACTCTATCTTGAAAATAATAACATTCAAAGTATCCATGAAATGAATTATGCTGCAAAAATATTTTGGGACTTACTAGTTTTGTTATTGGTTGAAACAGGAGAAATTGAATTTTGCTCCTGAATTACTATATGGCCTTTCAAAGTTGCCTGTTCAGCATCAAGACATATTATTGCGAATTGTTGCGCAGGTTTCTCACTTTCAAAAATCTTGATCGTATAATCACCGAGAATAATAGATTCTGAAATTGTGAGGGTTGCTATAGATGCTTATATGATTTACTTTTGTGGTTTTTTTTTCTAATCAGAGTGGTGGTTGATATTCTTCTATAAATCAAATCAGAGACAATGTTCATTTATCTTCTCTTCTCTTCTACTTGTATTTCTCTTCTTTTTTTCATTGTGCTCTGTGTAATTTAACTTTGTAATTCTGTATTTAGCTTAGACATAGTTTGCTTGATTAGGATTAGTTTAATTTAATGGTATTACCATGGAGCTCAACCGCTTACATAAGAATTTGCTGATACTTTTTTCTTATATTTTTATTATCTCAAGGTCATTACATTTCATGCAACTGTAGAACTCCTTATCTTCATCTAGACAAATTTCTCTTTCTTGCATTTTTATTTCACTTGCAATTTTTTTAATAATATATGTTTTGGATCATTGCTAGTACAATTTAATATTTAAATTTTATTGAAGACATCAAATGACTAGAGTTGTATAACTGAAGAAGCCTAGCAGGATAAGAAGCTGTAAAGGTAGAGATGTATAGAGAAGTAAGACTTTAAGAGAAGGGAACACTTCTCTAACTCTCAATTCTCATCGCTAGAATCATTGTTTACATAAATGCCAACAAGTCAGACCCCTAGTATGCATCAAAAAATGCCATCAGCAGAATAGTTCTAAGTAGTTTTTGGGGAAATTGAGTGCTTGGTTGGAGAAAAGATTTCTCCTATTGTCTGTTTCCTGTGGATTAAGGAATATTAAAATATTGTAATATTTCTTTAATGGTCATCTTAGTTAGCTTAGGAAATTTCCTTTTCTGTCATCAATTCATGATTGTTTCATTCAGAAACATCGTCTTTGTAAATCTATTTAAGGAGCCTTCGTCTCCCCTGTTTAATACACATCGATTTACCATAACAGGGAATTGGAAGTCCATCTGCATTTGTGGACCTTGAGCAATGTGTTATGTGTGGTAGTGCTTATTTGATATGATTGCGAGGCCAAATTAGGTCCTATCACCATCTATTCTCGTTAGTGAGCGAAATTCCATCATCTTGTAAATTGGGTAGCTATTTATTGTCATCTCCATGAATGTTATGTACATTTTTAGATCACATAGTGCTCAAATTAATGAGACAGGGTAGCTAAAGGAAACGATCAACCTTGTGGTCTCTCCCGAGACACAATGTAATGTTTAAGGTTAATAATCAAACTAATATGTGTTGAAGGCATTAGTCCGTCCACTTGTTTGTCCCCCATAATAAGGATACAGATCAATAATGTTGAAGATTGGTGAGGTATCTACTCTTTTAAGAAGCTCTATCTCATAGGCATTCACAACAAATTTCTTTAAGATCTTACAAGGTGCAATTTTCCTCCATTTCAACTTTTTGGAAGTTTCTTTTAGGAACCTTTCCTTCCTAGAGTGAGCTAAAGCCAGCTCTCCAACTTCAAGTTCATGCTTCTGTTGCTTGAGATCAGCACGTTGCTTGTATGTCAATGTGTTCTTCAACAAATTCCTCTTTACTTGCTTGTGTCACTCATGTATAAATTTAGAAAAATCCTCTGCTTAAACACTTCTTACCAAATTGGCTGTACTTCTCAACTTATTTATTCCTCTAGGGCTGTACCCATACATGACTTGAGAAGGACTCTCACTGTACTTCTTTTAACAAAGTTGTATGTTTATATGCAACAACATGCAAGGAGATTAAACAATGTTAAACCTTCTATTTTAAATCAAAAACAATCTCAGGTTTAGTTAAAGAGAGTTAAAGAAAAACAAAGCGCATGATGGATCTTACCAATGCAAAACCCTAATTGTTGAAATTGATTTCTTGAGATGTAATGATTGTGGTTGATCAAAGATTCGTGCAAGATATCTGTCGCATTTACTTGTCAAGCTTTGAAGATCATATATTTTTTGATGACGGTGTTGCCATGTGCTGTAGAATTGACTAAAAAGAAAAAATCACATTCAGACATACGACCAATGGCACCATGATATTAAAGACCATAATGTTGTTGCTATGAAATGTCCCAAGGATGTAAGAGCCCTGCTGGCTCTGCTACTGATCTACTGGCAACAGACTGCTATTGTTCTCAGATGAATTTGTGTTTTTGGTGATTTTTTGAAATTTATGCTTTTTTTGTGTTTTTGATAACATAAAAACAATGCATGAAAAATAAACTATCTCTTGCAATATCCAATCAGAATTACTTCAATCTATTCAATAGATGACCAGGTTGCATACATTAGCAATTATTGAAATCAAGGAATGAATAAATAGTAATTAATGGAACCTGTTATGCAGACGCAGTCTTGGAGTTTTGCCAAATTGATTACAAACTCAATTCAATGCCAAGAAATTCTCAAATCGCCAATCACTGTGATGAAAGATAACCCCCAATATGTCATGCGATCACTCTTGGAGGTTTAGCATTAAGCCTAGAAGGTTCACACGGCTGCATACATGAGAGGGCGGCCTTTACATCACCACCAAACTCATCTGTATGCTGAATTTCTTATTTTCTGGCCACCGATTGCAATCTCTGCTATATTATTCTCTGAAAACTAATTTGATCTCTTCTAAAAAAGCTATGTATTTAAACCCAATCATGACTCCGGGGTGAAGCCATTGATATCTGCAAAAATTGATGGATCTCACACCATCTCTAATTGCTGAAACTTAAGAAGAATTGCATTCTTCCAAGCTTGATTCACTGAAACCCTTGCACTCCCATTACTTCTCATTCACAAGCCAAAATATGAAATGCATGAAGGATCGATTTTCACCCTTGAGCTTTTATAATTCTCCTCAATGCAAATTGATCAAGTAGCTTGTCAATCACATTTCACTTAACTTAATATTACGCTAAGTAATTGGTAAAATATTTTGATGTATTAACAAATAATCAAAGAGATCATTATAAATTTTTTTACAAATGTACAAAATAGAAAGTTTCTAATAAGGAACTGAAGAAGATCGTAGAAACGATCTTATCTACAAAGAATTAAATATATTACATAATTGACCATTAAATTAATTAATTAGATTAATATTCTTATACCCTCCCTTAATGGTCAATTTAACAACAACACCCTGAATTTAGCAAACTTATCAGGACCGAGAGGCTTGGTGAGAATGTCTGTAGTCTGATCCGCAGTTGGAACATATTATAACTGAATTGTCCCATCTTCAACCAACTGCCGAATGTAATGACAATGAATGTCCACATGTTTGGTTCTTTCATTGAAGACTGGGTTCCTGGCAAGCTTGAGAACACCCTCATTATCAACAAACAAGGGAGTCGGACCTACTTGAGACATCTGCATATCCGCATGCATCTGACGAAGCCAAACTGCTTCACAAGCTGCCTTAATTGCTCCTCGATATTCTGCTTTTGTCGAGGAGAGAGATACTGCCTGCTGCAAACTGAACACATATCCAGAGGTTGACTTCTTATCATCAACCGAACCTGCCCAATTTCAATATGTGAACCCACTGAGTCTAGGATCATGACTCCTAGAGTAAAGAAGTCCATAATCAGGGGTCTCCTTCACATAACACAACACACACTTCACTGCTACTCAATGATCAGCTTTGGGGGCTGTCATGAAGCGTGAAATGTAGCTCATTGCAAAACTGAGATTAGGTCTAGTGGTAGTGAGATAGATGAGACTCCCCACTAGTTGCTTGTAAGTTGCTTCATCGACAGGAGGAGAGTCAGACTTGGATGACAACTTCAGTCCCTTCTCCATAGGCGTGGAAGCAAGTTTACAATCCTGCATTCGAAACATGTCGAGCAAGTTCTTGGCATACTTAGACTGAGAAAGAAAAATACTACCATCAGTCTACCAAACCTCAACACATAATAGTGGAGAAGCCCCTAATTTGTCAGATCAAAATCCTTGCATAGGTCTTGTTTGATTGCTGCAATCATATGTGTTGAACTGCCAGTAATGATCAAGTCATCCACATAGACAACAAGAAAGAGAATATCATCACCAAAGCGTTTGATATACAAATTACTGTCAGAAGGGCAACACTGAAAACCATGAGCAACCAAGTAATGATCAATCTTGATGTACCACGCTCGAGGGGCCTGCTTAAGTCCATAGAGTGCTTTCTTGAGTCTACATACTTGGTGTTCTTTGCCGACAACCTTGAAATCAGGAGGCTGCGTCATGTAGACTTCTTCCTGCAACTCATTGTTGAGGAAGGCACTCTTAACATTCATTTGATGGACTTTCCATCCAAACTGAGTTGCAATGGTGAGAAGGGGACGAATTGTACACATCTTGGCAGTAGGAGCAAAAGTCTCCTCATAGTCAATGCCCTCTTGCTGTGTGAACCCTCAAGCAACTAATCTGGCCTTGTATTTATCGAAGGTACCATCTGCATGATACTTGACCTCATATACCCATTTGCAGCTAATGGGCGTCTTCCCTGGAGGAAGATCAGAGAGAACCCAGGTGGGATTCTTCAGAAGACTTTGGTATTCGATATCCATTCCTTGTTCCCACTTTGGAATCTCTGTTGCCTCTTTAAATGTCCGAGGCTCATAAATACTATGAAGGTTAGCCATGAGAGCAAAGTTAACTGTAGTTTGCTGCTTGCCCTTATTTCTACAAGATCTACCCTCAATGAGCTCATTTGGACGAAGATCACTGATGGTTTTAGACCACCATTTAGGCTGGAGAGTAGATGTGCCAACCTCAAGAGGAGGAATAACTAGAGCTAGAGGTGGAAGAGGATCTGCAATAGGTAGAAGATCAACATCATCGAGAGGAAATTCAGGTAGTGCATCATCAAATACAAAATCTGCATCATCCCTCCCATCAGGTGAGCCCAATGGAAGACAAACACCCAAATCAGAAGCCTTCAAAGGGTGATCCTCTGAATTCTACTTAGACAAGGAAAGCTGAAATGGTCCTCGTTCTTCATCAAAGACAACATCGGGACTGAAGATAAGACAATCAGTGTCTATATCAATCAGCTGATAAGCCTTATGGTTGTCACTATAACCTGTAAACATGAGCTTTGGACTCTTGGAATCAAACTTGGAGCGCTGGGCATCTGGAATCCATACATATGCTAAAGAGCCAAAAACTTTCAAATGGATGATCCTAGGTTTGCGACTAGTCTAGGCTTCCTTAGGAGTCTTCCCCTTAACAACATGTGTGGGAGACCTATTAAGGAGATAGACTGTAGTAAACACTGCTTCTACCCAATATTTCTTAGGAACATTTCTGTGTTCCATCATAGACCTGGCCATATTTGTAATGGTGCAGTTGCGACGTTTGACAACACTTTTTTGTTGAGGGGTGTATGGCGTGGTTAACTGAGGTTTTATGCCATGTGCATCACAGAAAATGGAGAAAACAAAAGAACAAAACTCCCCTCCATTATTAGACCTAAGAGATATAATAGAACACCCAAGCTCTTTTTCTACTAAGGCCTTAAATTTTTGAAATACAGTAAACACATCTGATTTCTATCTAAGAAAGTACACCCACATTTTCCTACTGAAATCATCAACAAAAAGTAAGAAATACTTGCACCCAGTAACAAAAGTAGTATTCATTAGGCCGCATACATCAGCATGGACCAACTATAGTACCTTTGAGGCTTGCTATGAGTCACCATCCTTTAACGTTGTCCTGTGCTGCTTCCCAACCTGATTTTTGTGTTCCATCATAGACTTGGCCATTTTTGTAATGGTGTGGTTGCGACGTTTGACAACATCGTTTTGTTGAGAAAGTAGAAGAACAAAACTCCCCCCCATTATCAAACCTAAGAGATATAATAGAACACCCACTCTTTTTCTACTAAGGCCTTAAATTTCTGAAATGTACTAAACACATCTGATTTGTGTCTAAGAAAGTACACCAACATTTTCCTACTGAAATCATCAACAAAAAGTAAGAAATACCTGCACCTAGTAACACAAGTAGTATTCATTGGACTGCATACATCAGTATGGACCAACTGTAGCACCTTTGAGGCTCGTCATGAGTCACCATTCTTGAACGGTGTCCCGTGCCGCTTCCCAACCTGACAAGCTCCAGAAACTCACTGATTCTGAGTTTGAATTTCAGGTAGACCAAGTACTAAATCATCCCGAACAAGATGAGCAAGATAATGAATGTTCAAGTGACCATATCGTTGATGCCAGAGACTGCTAATAGAAGCTGACTTTGCTGCAAACGCATGCTCAAGAGAATCACCTGTATCCACAAGTTTGTATAGACCATGATCCTCACTACCAACATCAATAGTAGTGCGTGTCGCATGATCAACAATCGAGCACTTGTGTGTACTGAATTCAACATCAAGCTGAGGAGAATGCCTCATGATGTGACTCACTGAGAGAAGGTTAAGTTCAATGCTAGGAATATGGTATACATTGAGGAATATGAGATTCCTCCCACCAGAATGGATCTGAACGTTGCCCTTGCCGACAACGGTATACTCTTCACCTCCTCCAAATTTAATTGAATCAGTAAAGGGAGAAAAATCTGTAAACCAATCACGCTTTTGAGTGAAATGCCGAGAAGCTCCAGAATCAATATACGAAAAAAGTTTTGACATGGTCCTTAGGTCTTTTAGCCATGAAGGCATAAAAGGCAGACTCTTTCTGCTCTGTGTGCTCAGCAACATTGGCTTTAGGTTGAGACCCTCCTTGCGTCCCCTCTTCGGAAGCCAATCAATTGCGACAATCCTTGAGCAAATGGCCATATTTGTGACAGTAGTTACACTGCACCTTCTTCTTCTTTGAAGCATTTTGAGACTGACGGGCCCTTCTGTTGAGATGACTGAGATTGCTAAGATTTGCCTTTATCCTTGTAAAAAGATTTGGCTGCAAAGGCTTGCTCTGAGGAGGATGAGGTGGCACTGCTACCAGACTGTTGTTTCCAACGATCCTACTACACAAGTTTGGTGCACAATTATGAAAATTTCAGGTCAACATTAGTAGAAGTAATGTTGAGAGTCTCTATAAAGTGCTCATAAGATTTTGGTAGACTTTTCAGGGCGATGACTACCATATCTTCTTTCTCCATTTTCTGACCAATAGCTTCGAACTGATCTCGGATGTCCTTAATCTTCGTGAGATGCCCCTGTAAGGACATGCGTTCATCCATTATAATGGAGAACTATTGGCTCTTCAAAAAGAATGCTTGACTCTTTTCGGATGTCTCATGCAACTCCTTTAGATGCTTCTAGATGTCTGACACTTACTTGCCAGAAGGAATCTGAGGCAACTGATCATCTGTAACAGAGAGCTTGAGAAGCATGACAACTTCTTGATTTCGATCATCAAACTTGTGGTTTGCTTGGATTGTGGTAGGATGAGTCTTGGTGCCCAAAACAAGCTCATCCAGAAGGCGATATTCGAAAGTTGTCAGCATGCGCTGCTTCCAGGTATTTTAATTTTGCCGTTGAATTGCTGACTAAGTTGGTCAATGACCCATCTTGCATGTTTCCCAATGCATGAAAAACAAAAATCAGAGAAGAAGCAATAGCACATAATCAGAAACATGAATCCCAATGTAGAATACATAGGCACAAACTTCAAAAAATAATGAAGTACAATTGACACAAATTTCGAGGAAATGTTTTGGCTGACCCAGAGACATTCGACAAAGACCCAGAAGAAACCTTGAAAAACTTAAACGGAATATGAAATGAGAATGGAACTTCGATTGGTACGGAATTTGAAGCACCCACAAAATTCTGACGATGAGCTAGTTGAGGTTTCAAAAAACCCACCAAGAATCTGGAATCAGATTTTCAATCTGGCAAAGAATTTGAGAGTTTCGAAAGAAACCCTAACTGGTTTTGGAAGAAAATAAAAAATGGCAGACAAGCTTTAGTTGCATAGTAAAAATAACCCAAAAATTGTTGAAAATAAGAACTAGGGCCGTCGAATGGTGTCTACAAGCCCTGTGCTGCTAGAAACTGATGCATAAAAAGCAAAAAACTCTGTCAAAGACAGAAGAATCCCGTCAGAAACAAGTCGTGCATGTAGTAATACGGACAAAAAATTGGTCGATCTGAGGAAAAAATGACCAAAAAAAAGGTTGCGTCTGGAGTTACAGAGGGTTAAAGAACCCGTCAAGCAGCAAAAACGAGGTAGGCGACTGTGAGGATAGCCCAAAAAAATGCTCAAGTTTGCAGAAAACGGCTTCGCCCAGTAAAAACAACCCACAAGATTTGTATTTGCAGAGAAGAATGGCTCTACCAAGAGACCCGAAACCCTATTCGGGTTCTAAACAACTCTGCTGAAAAACTCCAAACAACTCCAGAAAAATTTCGAAAAATTTAATCAAAGAATTTCAAAAGAGAAATTATAAATTTTTCGTATCAAGAGTGCTCTGATACCATATTACGCTAAGTAATTGGTAAAATATTTTGATGTATTATCAAATGATCAAAAAGTTCATTATAAAGAATTTTAGAAATGTACAAAATAGGAAGTTTCTAATAAGAAACTGAAGAAGATCGTAGAACCGATACTATCTACAAAGAATTAAATATATGACATAATTGATCATTAAAGTAATTAAATAATAATATTCTAATACTTAAAACATCTTTGCTTTTGACGTAGGTTGACTTTTATAATAATCAATTACCCCTTCTTAAGTCTAGGTGCCCAATTTCAAATAATATTAAATGCTCATTAAATGAAGACTTGGTGCCAACTTTAAAACATTATAATAGGCCATTATAAAGTATTATTATTTTTTGGATCAGTAAAAGGCCGAGGCCAAAGATAATATTATTAATATTTAAAGATAGATACACGAGTCTCCATTCAGTGCGGGCACTAGTAGGAAAGAATGGAGAAGAAAACCTCCAGTCTTGCTTGGGACATTTGTCCAGAATATAAATTGATAGGGAATTCCCTATTTACAATGCTGATGAGATAGAGGCATTCCCTTGTTTGCCAGATTCGAAAGATGGAGGCCTTTCCCTATTTACAAATTATTTTCTAGATTTTGTTTTCCTTTGGAGGAATTACAAAGATTGTTCTAGATTATGGATAATACAAGGCCCATGGCCATTTTCCTAATACAGCCCATGATCAAAACTATAATTCTTTCAACTTCTAAAAGAGTCAACCGGTATTCTTGTAGAGGATTGATGGTCTTCAGTACATTATAAAGTATTATTAATAAAGTGAAACTTTATTAATAATTTAATAATCATGAGTCTGGCCTATTAAATTCCTTCAAGAAGGCAACTCTGAATCCAGATATTCATTGCCAAAGCCAAATACTCAAGTGCCCTACCAAAAGTGGTAATTGAGTGAAATCAAGTTAGTATAAATAGCAAGTCCCTCAAAATGAGCCAAACAATAAATGTAAAGGCATGGACCTGACCTCAAATAAATAATGAAGAGAAGTGATGTCCCCACTGCTCATATAACAACTCAATCTAAGGATCCTCAAACCAAGACATTAGCCCATGAGGGTTGAAATGATGGGCTAACAACTCAACCATTGATACTGGCTAGAAAGAGGACATTACAAAGGACCGACATGGATGCCAAGCAAAACAAGAAGACACACAAGCGAACAACTATACAATAGGCCAAAGAACAAACAAGATTTTGCCCTTGGTTAGGTTAAAAACCAATGATTGATTAATGATAATGATAGCATTGTTGGTGTAAGAATGATATATCCTAAGAACAATGTAAGGATTGAGGATGATACTTCCTAATAATTATGTAACAATTTGTTCAGAACTAAACAAGGCTTTTAGAATATGAGGAACAAAGTCTATGGATGCTTCTAGGCTCCTTGGCAAGATTTGTTTGGATTGTTTTCGTTTTTCTATCGTGTTTAGATGTCCATTAGCTTTGAATTTTAGATTGGCCACCCAAATATGATTTGCTTGTGCTTAGAAGGACTCCTTACATATTGATAAGTTACATTTAGGTAGTCTCATGCTTTTGTTGCTAGATGAGATTGTTGTCTCAATCTTATAATCAATGATAATGGAAAAAACAAGTCTTATAGCAAGAATGGAGGGCACATTGGATAGAATGATTGAGGAATTGGGATTGGGGATGGGATGGATGTGGAATGGGGGAATTGAGGATGTGGTCTCTAAGGGCCATGGCATAGGAATGACATGCTTCCGATCTAGATATGCTGATCATGACGTTGCACTACGATACTTGTTGAAGAAGCTAGTATTAGTACGAGAGATAGGATATGTTATGACGTGTTGAAAGTGTGTGTCAAGATCACACTCTTGTCCTTGTCAAGATCAAAATCAAGAAGGGAGGATGGATGGGTATGTGGATATGATGGACAAGTGTGAGGTGATGGTATGGATGGCTGGCTAGGGATTCAGAAGGATGGATGTTCTAGGTGGATGAGACAACTTGCCCGAAGTGGAGAGAATACATGGGTAGTTGATTTACACACGACATCTGTAAATAGGTTTTTATCACTGTACTTTCCTAAGGAACCATAGAAATGGTTTCCACCATTGGCTGAAATTGTTTTCTTTAGT
This sequence comes from Chamaecyparis obtusa, assembly GCA_027943335.1. Classification (NCBI taxonomy): domain Eukaryota; kingdom Viridiplantae; phylum Streptophyta; class Pinopsida; order Cupressales; family Cupressaceae; genus Chamaecyparis; species Chamaecyparis obtusa. Next base: position 1,278,824 of record BSBK01000367.1, read on the forward strand.
GTTTTGATGTTTTACTTCTTAATATTTTTGTTTTTGTTTTTCTAAGTTTCTATTGCATTAGGGATATAAATGCTCTTGACATGCACAATTTTCATTGGGTCTTCTAGCTCACAATCATCGTTTTCCATGGTTTACTAATACGACCGTGTTATGAAAACTGCTGCATATAGACCAATATATTGCAATGCAGTCTATAGATGTTGTGAACTTTGTTGATTGGTAAGCTGGCTTCTCCCAAATTTAGTTGCCCTAAACATAGTGTCATGATAGCCCTAAGTTATAGGATGTTCCCAAGGAAACTGGAATGTTAGGTAGTTTGGATGAAGGATGTATGGTGGTTAGCGAAGGAGTGGATTAAAGGGGTGGATGGAAGGATGCGGTTGTGAAGGCATGGGTGTCTTTGGACCAAGGGGAATTAGGACCAACAATTACACACATTGTGTTGCATTTTGTGAATGGATTAGTTTGGGGTGGGATGGTGGATTTTGGATCTTTGCATCTTTGATGATAGGATTTTGAATTTTCAGTGTATGAGATTCAGGATTTTCAAAGATGCTTGGACTTTGAGGCTTCAAATTTTGGGATTCAGGGATCAAGATGGATTTGGAATTTTAGATTTGGGATTCAAGAATCCACATTGTGGAAGGCACATTTTACGTCCATTTGATGGGCTTTCTATCCAAATTGAGCTGAGATGGCCAGAACTAAATGGATGGTGCTCATCTTTGTTGTAGGAGCATGTCTCCTTGTTAATACCTTCTCTATGTGAGAACATTTTTGTGACAAAGACCACTTTGTACTTTTCATATGTACCATCAGCTTTGTACAACCATTTGCATCCAATGGATTTCTTCCTTGGCAAAATATTCGGAAGAATCCAAGTCTTATTTTATGTAAGACCCTTATTTTCAGTTTCCATAGCCTTTTACCATTTGGGTTGTTTTTGGCTCAACAAATTCCTAGGGCTCATAAATTCCTTGAAGATTGACCATAAGGTGAAGTTAATAGTGTTCTTCGTCTTATCTCTTGATAATCTACCTTCGATCATTTCATCATCCCGAACATCACCAATGATGCTTTCCCATGACTTCGGTCTCTTTTTAGGAGCATCTTCAACCAAATCATTATTTTCACCATGGCTTGGGCTTCCTGTTTCTATGCCATTTGGATGTTGATCTAGGTTATCACCAATAAATCCTTTTGGTACTATTAGTTGCCTAGGATACTCCTTATACTCAAAATCCTCCCCAACGAAACTTGAACACTTGACTCTATAGCCTTAATATGCTGATGTTCAGTAAGCTTGATCTTTGAAGAAAGATGGAAGGGCCTAGGGTCCTCATTGATAACATCTTTTCTTGAAGTCAAGCAATCAGTGTCAATATCATTCAACTTGTAGGCTTTATGATTTTCACTCTACCCAATAAGTATGAAATTCTTATTCTTAGCGTCTAACTTGGTTTTCTTTGCATCTAGAATCCTAATATATGCAATAGAACCAAAGAACTTAAGATGATTCATTGTGGGTTTCCTCCAAGAGCATGCTTCCTTTAAGGTCTTCTTCACTGCTCGTTTCAAAGACATGTTGAGAAGATAAACTGTAGTGTAAATTGTCTTAATGTAGAACTTCTTGGGAACACAATTATTCTCCAACATACATCAGACCATATTCCCATTTGTCTGTAGGTTTCTCACCTTTGATAATACCCATAATACATGGATTCACAAGCTGTCTATTTTTGCCTCAAACATTTGATTGGGGACTATAAGTAAATTTTCAGGTTGATGGAATTCCATAATTGAAGGTTAGGAAGGGTCCACAAGTTTAGATTTGTGAAACTAATGCAAAAATATAATGGTATTCTAAATTTGCAGGATCTGTTTATTATTTCTCTTTCTGAATGAATTGCACTTTCTGTGTTCCAATTACCAATTTTGGCCATTTATGAAAATTAATAAGATAATTATTATTTTTATTTGTTTTCACCTTTGAATGTTGGTGAACAAAGCATATTTTTAGATAGTTATGTAGTTCTTTTTGCTAGTTTTTTAAAAATTCGCCCAAATTAATTTATCAGAAGAAAACCTTTTTGAATAAAGGTTGAATCTCATGTTCTGATGACATGAGCAAACCTTGTTTTTGCTCTTATCTTTTCTTCTGGAGTTGCAATTTTTCGACCAAATGCTTTTGAGAAAGTTCTTGAAAAGTAAAATCTTGATAAAGATAAAACATGGGAAAACGTGATTCAGAATCTTCCAATTCTTAACGGATGTCTTGATGCCCTAAAAATGTTGAAGATGACATGTTCATGACTTTTTGAAAACGTCAAACCCAACAAACAAATACTCATTGAGATTGTTGCTCAAGAGTCCGAACAAATATTTTGTGGCAGAACTCTTATCGCAAGGAGCATTTTTGGCAGTAATTGACGAAGAAGAATATACATTATTTAATGTATATTCAAAACTTTTTGAAAAACTGCCCACTTTCTTAGTTCATGAAATTTTCTTGAGTCACATTGTGAGTATTCTTATGTCTGTGGAGACCTCTGTTCCCTGCCTGTTACACGTCTTTTTAATCCAATCTTTTTTTCTGTATTATTGTAACATAGGTGTCAAGTATGTTAGTTCAATTCCATTTTTTTGAAATTCATATTTAAATTTGTAATCAGTTTTATGTGAAGATCATTTAAAAAATCATTGTGATTTTGAATTTTTTTTTGGTTACCATGATTTTGGCAATAGAACATGGAGAATCACGCCAATCAAATTGATGAAGCAGTTGCTACAAAATATAAGAAAATTAATGGGTCCGAAGACTGTCAGTTGTTCTTAACATTTTGCCTCCAGACCATCCTATATCAACTGCCTCCATCAAATGGAGAAGGGTATGATCTTTAGAATATGTTCTTATATAGATTGTTAATTTGATGTTTAATAATGGCTACAAATGTCTTAATTATTTCTTCTTGTGCAGTCCACCAGGGCTTTCAATAGTGCAAAGCCGTCGCATTACTGGAAAACACGTACTCAATGGTGAGCAACTTTTACGGAGAAAGGTAAGATTGTGTACGTATAATATGCTCTGGTCTAGGTCTATCCAATGAGAAGTGATGGATTCATTTTATCTACTTTTCGTCCCACTTTTGAAATTTTAAGCTGAGGGCACTCTTTGTTTCTGCCCAGCTCGGAATTCTAAATGTGGTAAATGGAATGCTTCTTGCCGCTGAACTAGTTTATCCTTTGTATATAACAGCTAGTGCTGACAGGTGCGCTTCCTTGAGTTCAAATATTTTTTTTTGATGTATAACAGATAATTTATTAATCAAAAAGAGATTACATAGAGTTCCAGCATTACATAGAATCCATTCTAAGGATTTCAACCATTTCTAACACCAAGAGCCTGCTAAAACTAAATACAATAGCCCACATCATAATCGGGCAAAGCAGAGACCCAGCGAAACACCTAAGAGCTAGAGTCGACAACCGGGTGCAAGCATCACCAAGCAGCACCAGCAGAGGAAACACAAACCTCTGCATTTACCGTAAGACACCAAAATGTGGGATCCCGGAGCTAAAACTGGTGCGTAGCCATAAACTTACTATCTCAAATTCCCATCTAATTTTCAACATAGGCTTAGGAATGAGAAAACCGTCCAAAAAAATGAAGAGCATCCTCTATCATCAGAGAGAAACCAAAAACCCCATCAGCCTTTGAAGCCATAAACACCCAAATCCCGCTGTTGCCAAAAAACCAGGGTCACAAAACTATAATCTTCCACCTTGTTTATCATTTTGACGAGGATCTATTCCTCTGTGATATCCCCGTCAAAATAAGATTTATATAAATAAAATATAAATGAATAATTAATAATTAATAATTAATAATTAATAAAAAGAAAAAGAGAGAGAATAATATATAAATAATGATATAATATTATAATCATATTTTAATATATTACATTAAAATAATAATGTTCAAGTATGAAATTTAATCAAATAATAATTATATAAAATAATAAAATATAATTTTTAAAATATATAAACTGAAGTATATATAATATGCATTACATATATTAACATTAATAAATAATAACATAATAATAATATTAAATAAGATAATAAATTAAATGAAAAGACACACCTTTTCCCATGACAAGGTATATAGAGAAATATTAACACCGAAAATAGGATACAGGAAATTATATTGAACTAGTCTGCAAAAAAATCCTAATCTAGAAATAATTTAAGAAGGTCCTGACAAGGGACATTACAAATGGTATCAGAGCAACTTTCCTGCCATCCTGTGCTGAATAGTGTATGCGAACATTACAAATGGTGGTGGTATTTGTTTTGGTGTTAGAAATCAAATCTTATTGTCTGAAGCCAAGACGCCGAGTTTGAAGTGAAATATATTCGTAATTAATTTTCAGAAACATTGCGGGTGTTTATTGGAGCTGTATCAAAATATTGAAGGTTTGCGGCTACCATATGAAATGAAATATTAAGGCAAACTATGATGGTGCAGCCAATATATTTGTTGTCATCAAGAAATGTAATAGGCAGATAATTCGAATTGGTATTTAATCAATGTGTTTGTCGTGAATATTGATTTTGGGCCAAGCTCTATCTTGCTTGTCTATACCAAGGAGCTATTTGTGACAAGACAATGGACAAGAGGACAAATCTTTGAAGCTGTTCTAAAACCATGCTGAATTATTGGAGGCTGAGTGAGAAAGAGAGTGTCGCTGAGATTTGAGGAAACCTCTGCGCAAACTTGTGATTGTGCTGGCGATACTTATCCAAATGTCGATGAATCTCTGAATCAAGCCATAAGGACAATTGTTGTGTGAGATGTGATTTCTTTGTTGAATCGAGAACCAATACCTGTCCTTTTGCCGCTAATAACAGAGTATAATATCAAAGGCCTCCTTTCTTACATCTACGAAGGAAAAAAAAGAAAAAAAAAAGAAACAACAACAAATGTTGTTACAATTTCTGACAAAGCTTCTAGAACTGAATCTGGGTAAAAACGACAAAGGCAATAGAAGATATCGTTTGGATGCATTACACTGGGCGATATAATTTATTTCACATTGTCACCGCTGATGTCTGAAGCCTAATATCGCAGCAAGAAGGAAAGACACATACAGTAACAGCAGAATACATATTAAAGGTATTCAATAATATTAATTACTCACGGTTCTGCAGCAACAGGACCGTATATGTGTAGCAAAGCAGGTATGTAATATTGAGCATCTTATTCAGCACTGATTATCATTGATATGTTAAATATGTCTCTACACACAAACATTCAATTAATAGTTTATATATATATATATAATCAAATACAGAAATTATCGCCTTGCTAGACTAAGAGGAGGAATATAAGAATAACTCCAAGGTGGGGCTTGTCTAAATCCAACCAATAGCTTTCTGTACCAAGATAGGGTAGGGGTCAGCGTCCCAAAATTCTGAGGATTTAGTTCCGAGATGAGTTGTGGGCTTGGACCTGTAAACCTTGCAGGAGCCTATTGGAGTGGTCTCTAGGCACCTTGGACGCATTCCCAAATCCGTCTTTCTTATGTTAATCAAGGTAATAAGATGGAAACTAATTACAAGTAGGTATCTTGGTATAAATAGACATTTTTTTTTCTTTGGTATGATTAAATAGATGGAATAAAAAATTTGTCCATAAGCACAATTAATAGTTTGAGTTATGACCATTTGAGCCGTTAGTTAACAAGGATCATTACAAATGGTATTAATAACTAAATCTGAATTATATAAATATATGATACTCTGGCTAAGAAAGGAAGGTTGTGATGTTACCAAGGAAGGGCTTGTCTAAATCCAAGCAATGGCTATCTGTCCCAAAATAAGGTGGGGGTTAGCGTCCCAATAGCTTGGGCTTGGACCTGTAAACTTTGAGGGAGCCCATTGCAGTTGGTCTCTAGGCACCTTGGATAATGTTTACACTTCCCTTCATGAAGTTAAAATAGTAATAAGGTGGATGCTTAAACACCTGCCACCGAGGCCAAGGGGGCCAGTTCCACTCTTGGATTGGGCTTAGTATGGGATTGGCTTGGGGTAATTTATCATAACTCGCATTTCTTTGAAACTTATATATACACGTATGTACTAATGATCACTTGTGGTTGCAGGATTCTATTGAAGAGGTAAATTTGGTAAGTTATTTTTGACCCTGGTTCATTAATAAAGAATGCATGCATTATGTGTCTACACCATGTCTACTTCGTGTCTTCATGCACTCGTGTCTACCTTGTGTCTACTTCGTGTTTTCATGCACTTGTGTGTTTACTTCATGTATGCTTTGTGTTTTCATGCATTAAGATGTATAGTCCATGGATCCCTTATGTCTTCTTGCATCTAATTATATGCTTTGTAAGTTGGCTCTCTGAGAAATTATGTATAAATGATTTTTTTGCTTGAGGACAAGCAAAATTTGAGAGGGGTGGACTGTGATATCCCCGTCAAAATAAGATTTATATAAATAAAATATAAATGAATAATTAATAATTAATAATTAATAAAAAGAAAAAGAGAGAGAACAATATATAAATAATGATATAATATTATAATCATATTATAATATATTACATTATAATAATAATGTTCAAGTATGAAATTTAATCAAATAATAATTATATAAAATAATAAAATATAATTTTTAAAATATGTAAACTGAAGTATATATAATATGCATTACATATATTAACATTAATAAATAATAACATAATAATAATATTAAATAAGATAATAAATTAAATGAAAAGACACCTTTTCCCATGACAAGGTATATAGAGAAATATTAACACCGAAAATAGGATACAGGAAATTATATTGAACTAGTCTGCAAAAAAATCCTAATCTAGAAATAATTTAAGAAGGTCCTGACAAGGGACATTACATCCTCCTTCGCTGCCCTCTTTTCCTTTGAGGCACATTAACATAAATTTCCCTATCGTTGCCATTAATCGCATCCAAAGCCCTGCCCAGTTCAGTCTTCAAACACCCCCATTTACTTCCTATGTTTGCACTGTAGGCTTCCTTGTCCACTTTGCCCCACCACCGCAAGAAAGGGACCCTTCCATATAAATGCCCATCAGCGTCATCCTCAAAACATTCTATGTAATTGAAACCAATGCCTGGGTAAGCCCATTCTAGGATGGAATCAAGCCACACCAGCAATTCCTTATCGAAAAGGTCCTCAATTACCCTCTTCACAACCTCTTCCGTTTCTCCCAACTGCAGGGCCCAAGCAATCACCATAGACACCACATCAACATTCGACCGCCATTTCCGCTCTTTCCTGAAATTGTTCTCCCAAAACATCAATAACAACCATGGCCACTCCGCCGTCCTTTAAATTCAACATGCCCAACATTCGTTCTTTACTGACCGGGCCTTCAAATGCCTTCTGCCGTTTCTTGGTTCCCATCGAGAAAGTAGCCTCCATGAGCGCCACAACAGAAGCCACCTAAAAACTTGCAAAAAAAGCAATAGAGAGCAATAGAAAAGAGCGCAAACCAAACTCGAGAACGAAGCCCATTTAAGGCTAAATTCCCAACACCAAGCACCAAACGCTTCGCTCGTGCCACCTTTCATTCCAAAGATAAAGCTCCGCCAACCTCGCACAAGACATGAGGTTTAATCATTAAATGAGTGCAGCCATCCACACAATAAAAAATAAGAAGGTAGAAACCACAGGCAGAAGCTGACATCACCCCCGCACATCAAAAGGCAGCAAAGACACCACCTAATCATTCCACAATAAGGCATAGAGTCCTAACATTAATTACTACCACACTCCCAACCGTCAAAATTTTCAAAATAAATTTCATCTATTGACTTCAAGCTAATAATAGACCACTTGGATAACACATCAGCCTCACGATTCCCATCCCGCCTTAAATGGCTTAATTTAAAATCTTCAAAGGAGAGCAATTTTTCATTGATTTCCTGAACATAGTTTTTTAGGTGCCACACTTGCATCTCCTGGTTGCTTAAAGCATTAATAATAATCTGAGAATCACCTTCCAGATGCAGTTTCTTTATCTTCATCCTTAGCCCCAAACACATTGCAAGGAGCACTGCTCGCATTTCAGCTTCATTGTTAGTCCCTATATCCATTTTTTGAGCAGCAAAGGCAACAATATTATCTTTCCAATCTTTAGCAATCACACCTGCCCTAGAAGGCCTCGGGTTACCCTTAGAGGCCCCATCAAAATTGATCTTCAACCAACCTTCCTCCGGCGAAGTCCATTTGACTTCCAAAACCTCTTTAGAAGAATGACACTGCTTTAGAAGATCACCCTTATTTAGCCTTAAGCAAGGCCATTCCGCATGCAACTTCCTATCCTCTGCAGTGTAAACCAAAGAACATTGTTGAGAGAGAATAGCATCTTTCATCACTTCCTCAACTGAAATAAAAATCCTCACTTTCAATTTCTACACTGGTTCAGCTTTGTCTTGAAAGACCCTCCTATTTCTCTCCTTCCATAACTCCCAAATAATTATAGAAGGGCAAACAAACCAAAGAGGTGCCATCACAGATTTTAACTTCGGGATAGGCCAGCATTCAAAGGTTTTCCTAATGGAGTTGGGGATAGGACCTATCCAATTCAGTTTGGATCTGATAAAATTCCAACATTCATAAGCATAGGGACACTGAAGCAATAAATGATCAACATCTTTAGAAGCGCAATGGCATAGAACACACTTAGTGGGGCCTTGAATACCAAATCTCTTTTCTCACCAGTCAAAATTCTCCCATTTATTGCTAACCATGCAAAGGAACTAGCCTTCGGTAAACATGCCTTGTTTCAACATAAGTTTACCGGCCAACCATTAAAGTCTACCTGGAGCTCCAGGGCCTTATAGCCTAATTTCACCGAGTAAGAGCCAGAGGAAGCAACACACCAAACAATTCTATCCTCAACCGAAGATAAGAACACTTTCCTGGCTTGAAACAACTCCAACATTAAACCTTTCTGTTGATCATTGAGATCCAGGTTATCTGTATTTCTCCAATCCCAAAAAGGACCCACACAAGAATCCTTAAAAACCATATAATCTGCCACCTTATCACCCCAATGAGCAGTCATAATCCTGCTTAAATCTTTATGCTTCTCCTCACTTAACACAGGGGCATAACCATTCCACGAATCCTTCCAAAACAAAGCCTTCCTACCATTACCTATATTCCAAGAAATGTGATCTTTGATTACATTCCTACACTCCAGAATAAAATTCCACACAGCCGAGCCTTTTGAAGGATTTCTTATCTTCAAAATGCCCTCATCTTCTAAAGAGCCAAGATATTTTGCTCTAACAATTTTAACCCATAACTTAGATGGATCATCATAAATATTCCACACTAATTTAGTACCAAGGGCATGATTCATCTTCCTCCAAACCTTGAGTCTAGCACCACCATTAACCTTGGATTTACAGATTTTGTCCCAAGAAATAAGAGGCCATTTTTCATCCTCTTGATTCCCACACCAAAAAAACTTTCTCATCCTTTTTTCAATATTGTCCAGGACTTTTTGAGGGATCTTTAGGCAGCTCATCGAATAAGTAGGAATAGCAGAAATAACAGTCTGAAGGAGTAAAATTCGGCCAGCAGAAGACAACCATCTCCCTTTCCAACTTTCCATCATTTTAAAACATTGATCTGTCAGATCATTCCACAAATATGGCTTGCAAACACCTTCAAATAAAGGGACACCAAGAAACTTGCCAGGAAGAGAGCCTTGTTTCATACCCAAAATCTAGCATAATTGTCTTCTCATCAAAGCACTAGTATTAAAAAAGAAAATATCAGTTTTTTTCCAATTAACACACTGCCCAGAAGCCTTAGAAAAGGAGTCTAGAGTTGCTTTAATGACCCTTGCTCCCCTAACCGAGGCATCACCCATAAGAATGTTATCATCCACAAATTGTAAGTGGGTTGTAGGATCAATGCCCTCCGCAATAGTAATACCTTTCCAAGCACCAGTTATAAACTGAAAATATTATCTTGTAATAGTTTCGGATGTTTCTTAATGTAGATGATGTTTAATATCCATATCACTATAACTCTGATTTTTTCAGTTTATTTTGTTATACATGTTTTAGGCAGTGTATTGACAAGATTGATTGTCTTTGTTGTTGCAGTCAAGAAAATGTTTCCAGAAAGGGGGAGGACTTATTGAAAAGGAAAGTGGCTGATGCTAACCTAGAAGATCCTGCACTAATAAACAATCTCTTTTCTCTTTTTCAAGGTACTAACCAACTTCTGTGATGCTTAGTTCATAAGCTATTATCTAAGGCTAATTAAAATTTTCAAGTCAATACTTTTGGTATGGGTGCCTTAAGGCTAAGGAGAAGCATTTGGTGCATATAAACTAATGATAGAGAGGTAGTAGGATAGGTGGACGTTAATCTTCAAAGAATGTAAGTGGTGGATGGTCATAATTTCTTTTCCTACTTGTTTTGTTTGAAGGAGACACTTTAGTTGATGGTCACACATTTCTAAATTTATGTATGACTCTAGTGTAAAATTTGCTCTACTTAACCTATATAGTTCTGTGCATTTTATACATGTTCATTGGAGATGCTGTTTGCTGGTTTATGCTTCAAATAATGCTTTTGAGCAATCCATAAATTGCTGAAACCTTTTATTGTTGGTGATTTCCTTCTGTAATGCTATCGATACTAAGAAATTTTGCAACTTTTGTAGAAGAACAGCAATAGTAACTGGAAAATGATACCATGCTAGAGGAACGAATTTGGAGTGATGTGAATTTAGAGTAAGCTGAGTGTTGGATAACGAGCATCTGGATGGGTCACAAATAAAGTAGGCTTTCTTTAATAAAATGTAAAGAGCCCTGTTGGCTCTATGCTGAAGAATTTATATATTTTTTGTTTTTTTGAAAGTTTTGCATTTTTTTGGTTTTCAACATATATGAGTGCAACTAATTCTAAATTTTAAATGCACAATTTCAATTCTAAAATATTATTTGCAAATCAATTCAATTTTGCAAATAAATATATATATATAATATTGTTTGATAATATGTAATTTCAATATCAAATGTGGACCTTAGCATATATGCAAATCATTGCTACATGGAAATGACAAAATGCAGCCTTCCTAAAGCAAATCACAGCCTCTATTGGTGTTGACGCAGGCACTGCAAGTCAACATAACTTCCAATATAATGATCGCAGCCCACTTAGAGACTAACACTGCTCAATTTTGGAGATGGCAGCCTCCACAAATCCAATCGCACCTCCTTATTAACAAGTCATAGACCCTTAATATGAAAACACAGCCTTCATGAATGTAGCCACATTTAATAAGCACAATTCACCATTCTTGTTGCTGGTTCAAAGTGCAACACACAAGAAGAGAAAATACGTTCTCAACTTGGAGAAGAATTCAAAGCCCTTGAAAAAAACACAATCTTCACCAATAACCAAATGCATAAGATGATAGTGAGATAATTCGATACTTTTCAAGGCATTGTTTTTATAACTATTAAATGCAAAACTTCTTCAATACACTCCATGCCAAATCGAAGCTCTAAGAAAGAATTGAGATGTCTTGACCCAAGGTGTCACCACTGAGTACTGCCAAAAACAGAAACCAACTCCTTGACTTACTATAAATAGTAAGTCGATCAAACAAAGATCCTCAAGCCCAAGTGTTAGCTCACGTGGCTTGCGATGATGAGCTAACATACCCATACTCCTGAAACCTGCGAAATTGGGGACATCATAGTCCTCCCTCCCCAAGATTGCTTGAACTCAAGCAATCACAACAGAGGATGCTGAAGAATATCCTTTGACTCCCAAGTGGCATCCTCATTTGGTAACCCTTGCCACTTCACCTGAAACTCCCCGATGACTCGCTTGCATAAATGTCTCTCCCTGGTATCTTGTATAGCCTCAGGAATCAACTCTAACTTCCCCCTCATCATCCAATGGGGGTATAATAGAAGATGGGACAACATGTTTGCCCAACACCTTCTTGAGGCGAGATACATGAAACACATTATGCACTCTGCTATCCTCTGGCAAATCAAGCTCATAAGCTACCTCACTCACACACCTAACAATACGGAAGGGACCATAATAGCGTGCCTTGAGCTTCTCAGCACCACTCTTCTGGATAGATGATTGCCCGTATGACTGCAACATCAAATACACCATGTCACCAACGTGGAAAGAGCGAGCAACTCTCCTCTGATCAACATACTGCTTCTACGGATTCTGAGCCTTTTGAATGTTGTCTTTCAGAGTCCTCATGACATCCTAATTATCCTGTAATAAACCACTTGCACTAGGTACCCTACTGTCACTGAACAACAAATCCATGAAACTTGAAGGATCATACCCATACAGGGCCCTGAAAGGAGTCATCTGAATAGACATATGGTGAGTAGAATTATAACAATACTCACACAAGTATATCCACTTCACCCAGGCTCGTTGTTGTGCTGACATATAATTCCGTAGATAGCCCTCTACCCATTTATTAACGATCTCAGTTTGATCATTAGTCTGAGGGTGGTAACTAGTATTCGGAGTCAACTGAGTCCCACATAATATGAACAACTCCTGCCAGAAATGACTCATAAAATGGATATCATGGTCACTCGCAATTCTTTGGGGTAAACCATGCAACCTGAAGATCTCCCGGAAGAACAACTCAGCTACCTGTGTCGCTGAAAATGTAGTGGTGATAGGAAAGAAGTGCCCATATTTGGTGAGGCGATCCACAACTACATATATGCAATCTTTGCCTTGGGCTTTTGGCGAGCCCACAATGAAATCCATAGATAAACACTCCCACTTCCTCTCAGGAATGGGTAGTGGCTGCAATAAACTAGCTGGGTAAGTGTGCTCTTGTTTGTTCTGCTGAAAAATAGAGCACTCTCCAAATATTGCTGCACATCAGTCTTCAAGCCCTTCCATGTGAATCTCTCCTGAATTTGTTTGTGTTAAAAAACCCGGGATGTCCAGCTAATGGGGATCGTGAGAGGCCCATAGCACAATCTGCTTGACACTCAATCCTGGGACCAACAATACCCTACCCTTGTAAATGATCAACTCATTTACAAGTGTATACCTGCTGTCCTATATAGAGCCATCGATAATACCAGATGCCCACTGATCCCTGATATACTCAACAATGATCAAGTGTCTCCAATCCTCAAATATCTTAGTTATAGTACATAAATGGGGTCTCCGTGAAAGTGCATCAACAACTACGTTCTAAGTACCCTTGATATATGAAATATCAAAATCATAGGACTAAAGTTTGCTGACCCACTTCTACTGTCTCTCATTGAGATCCCATTGTCCAAGGAAATGTTTCAGGCTGTTATGGTTAGTTTTAATGCAAAACTTACTGCCAACTAGATACTGGCTGAACTTGGCCAAAGCATGCATGATGGCCAACATCTCCTTGTCATAAACTCTAAAAGCTCTCTTAGAACCCCTAAGCTTCCTGCTCTCAAAAATAATAGGATGGCGATTCTAGGTAAGAACAACACGAATGCTCTCACTTGAGGCATCACAATGCAACTCAAAAGGCCTCGAGAAATTTGGCAATGCAAGGACTAGGCATGATGTCATAATCTATTTGAATTTCTCAAAACACTCCTGTGCATGAGAGGTCCACTCCAAAGCACCCTTATGGGTCAAGTCAGTAAGAGGAGCTGCATGACGAGAGAACCTTTCTACAAATTTGCGGTAGAACGCACACAAATCAATAAACCCTGTAAGCTGTGTCAGGTTCTCTGGAATAGGCCAGTTAAGTATAGCACGGATCTTATCAGGATCCATGCAGACTCCCTCTGCACTGATAATATGACCAAGATATAATAACTTTGTGATACCCAAGGCACATTTGGACTCCTTGGCATACAGGGAAGCCCTATCCATTATGTCCAGAATTGCATCCAGGTGAATAAGATGATCATTCCACTTCTTGCTATATAACAATATATATTCCACTTCTTGCTATATAACAATATATCATCAAACAAGATTATAACAAACCTCCTCAACTGGTTGTGGAAGACTTTGTTCATTGTAGACTGAAGTGTGACAGGTGCGTTAGTCAAACCAAATGGCATGACTAAGAACTCAAAGTGTCCACAATGACATCGAAATGTTGTCTTCTCTATATCCCGCTCTCATAGTTTGATCTGATGATACCCTGATCTCAAATCAATTTTTGAGGAGAAAGATGCACCATGTAATTCGTTTGTCAACTCATCGATGCGTGGGATAGGATACCGGTTCTTAATTGTTTTCTTATTCAACATCTGGTAATCAATGCACATCCTGAGTGTACCATCCTTTTTCTTCACCAAAACTATTAATGAAGCAAAAGGTAACTTACTCGGCCTAATATGACCCATAGCGAGCAGCTCCTAAATAGTCTTCTCAATCTCATCTTTCAAGCACTTAGGGTGCCGGTAAGGAGTGATCATCATGGGCTTAGTGCCCTCCTCAAGCTCAATGATGTGCTCTATACCTCTATCAGGTGGCCTGCCTGCTAGTATATCACTAAACACTTTAGAGTGTTTAGTTTTAAGCTGCTGTACATCTGGATGATAAGCTGGTTTTTTTGTCCCCTCAAGAGTAGGTAACATCCTGTACTCAGCTGCCCACTCAACATCATCTTGCCTAATAAGATGCTGCATATGTCTGAATGAAAGCTTCCTCAGCTCTCTCTGATGGCCTTAAGATATGTTTTTTTCCATCAACCTCAAACTTCATCTCCATGTCCTTAAGGCTCATATAAAATGCCTCAATAGAATGTAACCAAGTCATGCCAAGAACCACATCAGTACCACCCATGTTCCCAACATAAAATTCAGCTTTAAACTCATAGTTATTCAGCTTCACGGGAAGCTCATAAATCATCGTGTTACACTTAAGAGTGTAACCATCAGCCACCTTAACTCTAATGCTTTCAAACTCTTCAGTCTGTATACCCCTCCTGGATACTAATTGTGAATCTATAAAATTGTGAGTAGCACCAGTATCCAATAATGCAATAACTTGCTGCCTCGCTAAGAGACCTCGTAGCCTGAATGATCCCTCTTTTTTGGTGCTAGAGAGATATACCAGCTTAAGGTTGGAATCGTCATCAACCTTTTCATCATTAACACCTTCTTCAGTAACTTCTTCCTGTTGAGCTGGCTGTCCATAAAAATCAGAACTATGTTCGTTCTCATAAAACCACTCCATAAGTCTATTTTTGCCCTTAGGCTTCATTGGACAATCATGTTTTTCATCATATAGACCCTTGCAATAAAAACATAATCTTCTCCTCCTTAGATCATGAAGTCTTTCTTGATCTAAAGGGGCTGTCATGGGTCTCTTAGACTGCGAATTTTCATCCTTCTTTGGAGCTGCTTTGCTGTCATAAGAGGAAGTAGATGGTTTAGAAGCAAATTTGCTTCGTGGAGTTGACATTTCCAAATTCCTTGCTTTTTTCATGGATTCCTGCAAGGTGGACGGATCAAGAGACTTAACCCAACCTCTAAGAGGCTCAATTAGTCCCTCTATAAAGAGCATCACACGCCTCCTCTTTGAAATGTCTTAAACCATCACTGATAAACGCTAGAGCTCACTGATAAAACCCTCAAGACTACCAGTCTACCTCAGCTCTGCTAACTCATGAAAATAGGCCTCTGGGTCCTTCCTGTCAAATCTCTCTACTAGTCTATCCACAAATTCCTAGTAGGATGCAATCTGCTCATGGTGTAGAGTAACCAAACCATGGTACCACCAATCATGGGCTATACCATCCAAATGCAACATAGCAAACTAGATAGCGTCCTCATACATAGGACGCAGTGTAAGGTATGTGTCTAGCTTGTTGACCCAAACTCTAGTTGTGACCTTTCTGCTCCCATCAAAATGTGTCAAAGTCATCTTGCTGATTGCCTGTTTCAAATCATTCTGTCTAGGCATCTGTCTCATATTAGGTCCAGGTCTACCTCTAGAATTCTCTCTTTTGAGTCAAAAACTTGTCAAAGTTCAAATTCTGTTTAACTACCTCTAGTAAGGCATCCCACTCTGCAAAATGAGTCATCACATCATCAACAAAGGGTGCTGGCTTTGTCTCAACACTAACCATATTTGACTCAGGCCTCAAAAAAGTAGGATGCAAAGGCCTATCTCAAGTGCCTGTGGGATCTGCTCTATAATCCTGTCTATCATTAGCTCTAGACCTGTGAGAACTAATTGACATACTCCTTGTACCCCTATCTTTGCCACGGTCTTGAGGTATTGAAATGCATTTTAGGGTGTCAGACAGCTGCTGCAGAACATTAGCAACATGCTGCTGACCATTTGCAAGTTTCCTGAATACATCTTTGGCCTCCCTGTCTATATCATTACTTATATTAGTAGCATCTCTGTCACGCATAGTGCCAAACTGTATTTTGTGTTCATCATCTCCTGGTGGTGGTGAAGCTCTGCCCTTGCGGGTATAAAGAACTCCTAGAATAAATCTTTCTGTCATGAATGAACCCAGTTCCCTGTAGGCTGGTAGGAAACCGCTCTGAAACCACTGTAAAGAGCCCTGTTGGCTCTATGCTAAAGAATTTATATTTTTTTTTGTTTTTTTGAAAGTTTTGCAATTTTTTGGTTTCCAACATATATGAATGCAATTAATTCTAAATTTTAAATGCACAATTTCAATTCTAAAATATTATTTGCAAATCAATCCAATTTTGCAAATATATATATATATATATATATATATATATATATATATATATATATATATATAATGTTGTTTGATAATATGTAATTTCAATGTCAAATGTGCACCTTAGCATATATGCAAATCGCTGCTACCTAGAAATTACAAAACGCAGCCTTCCTAAAGCAAATCACAGCCTCGATTGGTGTTGATGCATGGACTGTAAATCAACACAACATCCAATATAATGATCACAGCCCACTTAGAGACTAACGCTGCTCAATTTTTGAGATGGCAGCCTCCACAAATCCAATCACACCCCTTCATTAACAAGTCATAGACCCTTAATATGAAAACACAGCCTTCATGAATGTAGCCGTATTTAATAAGCACAATTCACCATTCTTGTTGCTGGTTCAAAGTGCAACATACAAGCAGAGAAAATATGTTCTCAACTTGGAGAAGAATTTGAAACCCTTGAAAAAACACAATCTTCACCAATAACCAAATGCATAAGATGATAATGAGATAATTCGATACTTTTCAAGGCATTGTTTTTATAACTATTAAATGCAAAATTTCTTCAATACACTCCACACCAAGAGTCTTCTTGTGCACACCTTTCACTAAAGAGGCTTCTTGGACACACCATTCAAATAGAACATCAAACTCATTAAGTTATTTGATTAAGTCAAACTTAATTATTAACCTCCATTATGCTCTTATTATCAAAACTCTAAGAAAGAATTGAGACGTCCCGACCCAGGGTGTCACCACTGAGCATTGCCAAAAATAGAAACTAACTCCCCGAATTACTATAAATAGTAAGTCGACCAAACAGAGACCCTCAAATCCAAGTGTTAGCTCATGAGGGTCGTGATGATGAGCTAACATACCCATACTCCTGAAACCTACTAAATTGGGGACGTCACATAACAACTCTTTATGTCATATGTTACTAAAGTGTTGGAAGTTAAGAATGCATTTGTGTACATCCCTTCTTATGGTGATGAGGCATATACAAGATGCAGATTATTAGTCGACAGGCTATATCTTGTGAGAATTATCTAGCGGAAAGAACACGTCTCAAATCTGAAAAGTTTTATGCTGCCCGTAAAGGTTAAAGGCTGTGGAAATATCAAAGCTTCCACATTAACAAAATCATGCGGAAACGTTCTCGGTAAAAGCTTTAATATTGGATTCGGCCAACTTGCCCTGCTGTGTGTAATGTAGGAGAAGTTGCGCAAGATATCCGATGGCCTGTGGATTTGACCGAAGAAAACGTTTGTCAGAAAGCCCCATGCATTCCAATGTTTCCCGATATATGTCGTTGTTAACTGTTACATTCTGTCATTTGCTTTTTTAATGAATTCCAAATTATCAATGTGCTTATTTTTGCCTTTAGGTACCCAAAATTGGCTATTGAGTGGCTCAACAAACTCTCCTACGTGCTCTCCAAGCTTTTTAGGATTGTACTCAAGGAATATGAAATCAAACCTTGTTATCTTTTTTTTTTCCCTTCAAAATTCCATGTGACTATGACTTGTCAATTATTATTTTCCATGATTTGATTTGAAAGCTCAATATATGTTGATGGCATCCAAATGGAATGGGTGAAGAGCACCAAACAAACGTCTTTTGTGTAGGCCATTCGCATAAAAAGCAATAGTTAACCATTGCTCTTGAAACATGGGTCAATGAGTTTGACTCAAAAACTACACAGTTGAATCCTGATAGGAATATCACAACAATAGGCAAGTTCCAATGCCTTTCGAGATGCTTTGTTTTCTTCAGGAAGATGAGTTTATAGCTAATATAGAAAGATTTAGATTTTGCTTCGGGAGAATCATAGAGATTGTCTTTCCATATCTTCAATTCAACACTCAAGAACAATGCCATAAGAATTAATGACTTAAATAATTGATTTTATATCTTTTATTATTATTATTATTATTTTATGGTATTTATTTTTGATTGGTATTATAATAGTTTTTATTGATAGTAATATTATAAGCTTTACAAAATGAAGGGCTAAACACTTGTAGCATTTGTGTATCATTTCCACCTCCCTCCCGCCAACTACCCAACCCTACTACATTCGGATCAAACAACTAACATGTATGAAAACCTGAGCCCTAGCCCTTACCCTATGTAGATTATACCCAAAATATACACCCCCATATCCTATGCCCATTCTATTAGAAAATAGGACAGTCACGAGTATTTTGATTGGTGTATACTATTAAAACATTTTACCAAAAAATAAAGACCAATAAACTAAGAAACCCCAATCCTTACATTTTCCTTTCTTTGCCCATTGGGCCATTTGCCCAGTAATCCTTTGGATTGAACACAACCTCTTTTCCTTTCTTCTTGGATCATCTCTCTTCACTAGTTCCTTTTTCTACTTCCTCTCCATCTCTTGTGCCCGCATGTAATTTCCTAGCAGCTCCCACCTGGCCGACGCTTCATCATGTCTCTCCATCTTATTGGAAGTAGCGCTCCACACCAGGTATGACTAGTATTCCTGCACATTTTTACCCACCACTCGCTAGCTACCTTTATTGGCTCTAAACCCCTAGATTGGTTTGCCACCACCACCATTGGAATAAGAGACCATTTCAGTCTCACACGTGCCTTCATCACCCAGATCACCTCTTCTTTAGTTCTGAGCTCCAACACCCACGCAAACACAATAGAGTCAATGTTTATATTTGCCCTATATCTATGTTCAGCATACATAAATTCCTTTCTAAGCAACAACTCGATAATCTGCCAGAATTGGGGATTGTTGATTGTAGAAATGCTCCACATTCTCTTCCTGGGTACCTCCCACAAGAAGCATTTTTATTGTCTAGCGGTGCGTAATGTGAAGTTTTCCTCCATCGCTTCTTTATTTCCCTGTTTAACTCAGACCTTCAAACAAACCGTTGTGCTAATAATGCCCACTAAATTCTTCTCTGCGTATATTACCCTTCCATCACCATCTTCATGTGCTTGCCCATTGTTTCATGTGGGCACTTCTCTCTCATGAATACCAAGGTACTCCATTTGGCTACCATGTCTGCCTCGGATTTAGAAACCATCATGTCAATTGGCACCGCTATTAAATGATCCCCAAATAATCATCTACCTTCATTAATTACACGAGCCTTTGTGTTTTCCCTCCAACGGTTAGCATAATCATTTAAATTGGAGGCAAATTTGAAAAGAGTTGGTTGATCAAGCCTTGTTCAATTTCACTAAGCCTTTTAGTCCATATAATCGACCAAACTAGGGATACCTTTCCACCTTATCAAATGGTGACAATGTTCACCACCATTGATTCTAAATCCAACTCCTCTCCATCAATATCTCAAAAATCCTCTACCAACTCGTCCCTTAACTGGTCATTCAAAGTTAAGCCAACTTTTGACATTGTGTCTGATATCTCATTCCCTTCACGTTAACATGAGTAATTGAAAAGTTTTCAAAGGTGCCAATTAAGCAATTAATCCTTTTAATATACTTATTCAAATACCATACTCCAATCTCCCTTTAATGATTGCACTGACAATGACCAACAAGTCCCCTTCTAGGTGAAGCCGGGCAACATTTAGTGTTTTGGACAACTTTACTATATTGAGAGCAGCCTGCACTTTTGCCTCATTGTTCTTCCCGTGACAAAGTCATTTATCTCCTATCACCAAGAGATTCCCTTTTTAGTCTCTTGCCACAAATCCTGCTCCTTAAGGGTCCAAATTACCCTTTGTGGTGCAATCACAGTAGGAGGGGCCTCAAAGAGATCTGTCCAGGCTGTGCAGCAAGAGTCACACAATGGAAACAACAAAGAACCAATTGAGAGAAAAGCAAGATCAGCTTTCACATTACCAAAAAATCACATACAATGTACCTGCAACATGCAGTCTTACATTCCAGGCATACAGGCCTGATTAGAGATAGAAATCTTTACAATTCCGTAGCCTCAAGATTTTGGAAACTAATCTTCTAAGAGCTCTCCCTCTACAAAGGGTCAATTACATCATTTATAAAGCCTTCAAAATCCATAAGTCGGCCTAGGAGGATTACATTTCCCAAAAACAGGAAAACGTATTACAAATATAGATCATGACCCAAATCATATGGATCTCCCTCAAATAGATGAAACATGAAGCGTGATCTAGGGTCCGAATCCGGTAACGTAGGATTTAAAGAATAACAAGTCTTAATTTTTAAAATTTTAAACTTAAATTTTTTTTATAGCAATATTTTCCAGTTCCTATGGAAGTGATCATCCATAATTATAGATCTTAATTCTCTTTACTTTAAGGGCATAACAGGAAAACAATTATCTTATAAAACCATTTCACAAATTAAATTGTTTTACCTTTCTTTTTTTATTAAATTAAATTTATTATTTATAAATTAGTTTTATGAACTCTATTCACTTTCGTTTAAGTGCGTTATCTTCGTACAAAATTCTGTTCACATTTCTGATTTATCTGTGGGTACTGTTAATTGTGATAGAGGATGAGATTAATTAAAAAGAAATGCCATTGTTTTTTTAAATGTAAAAAATTAAATCATCTCCAAATATTATAATATATTTTATTAGATTAAATTTGGTGTTTTACCTATTTATATAAATTATGCATTTTCTGCTAAAATTTTACATTTATATTAAGCATCTAATTATTTTGATTAAAGTCTCTAAATATTATCATTATTAGAGTTGTATAGTTATTAGATATGGCAAACTCACAAGAAAAGTTTATGACCATATTCTTGAATGTGTCACTGAAGGGTTGCCCATCAATAAAATTATTTAGGATTATATTGAAGCATTTGTTTAACATCCTGAAAAGAAAAACCCAAGAAGTGTTTGGAGGACGAAAGAAAGGATGATTAAATCTATACATTGTTGATGCTGATCATTTTCATAAGCTGCAAAACAAAATTGTATTGTAAAAACAATTTTGCACAACTTAGAGTTTTTAAATTAATTTGCATTCATTCATATTGAGTCTTTTACATTTTCAAATCAATTTGTTTATACCACAAATAATTATTACTAATAAAGGCAATTTTTACTTTCTGCATTTTTTACACTCCAATATATTCCGCAAAGTATATTTTACTATTGGCATAACCATTGCACCTCCTTTTGGTGCAAGTGCTAGTAATAAAAAATGTCTACATTATCTTCTACCTGGGTTGCCCAAGTTATTGTAGTTAACATGGTCTTTTTCTGCTTTTTGGAGATACTGGAATGGTTATGTAATCAGTGCCAGATTGCTAATGGTAATTATTTGATTTTATATGGATAAATTTCCAGCAGCTTGTTCTTATTTTGTTTCATGATCACTATCTGAAGAGGTTGTTCTTTTGGGTTTTGATCTATAGGTACAGTTAGCAATGAAGGTATCACTTCTGAGGAAAGGATAAATCCAGCTAGCGCAGGACTGAAAGCCCGCTTAATTTCAGTGTTCAACCATTCTATTAGAGCAGCAAACTCATTTCCTGCTACTCTTCGATGTATTTTTGATTGCATTTATGGTAATTGTTATTATTACATCCTTGCTGCTACTAATGCGCTACTTCTCTCATAAGTAGTCCTTGAATTTTTTGATTTGAATATATGATTATTCATCCATAATAGGTTGATGTATGTGAGATTGGAAAAGTCTTAAATAGCACTTGTTGGAATACACATTTTATATTTCCTGGAATTTAAAACACCGCGTTACTTGATATAAATGTGAATTCCTATTTTTTGCCTTCTATATTCTTCTACTTTAGCCGTAATATTTGCTATTGCAATTTGTTATTGTTATTCACCTGTAAGCAATCTGCATACTTCAGGCATCTGTTGATTGTAAATAGTCGTCAATGCAATTCACGTTAGAAAATTCATGGCTAGCCATGGTTCAAATTAATGTCATGTCAAATTGTAGATGCCAGAGAGAAATTGCAATGAAAACATCACGACAACTTAACACACCAAGAATATAGATTTTGCATGAAAGCCCTGATTGTTGCATCAAACTTTTCTTTGATGTAACCTCACAAGAATTCATACTCAATCTTTTCTTTATAGCTGATGTAACAATGAAAACACAATCCATAGGCAAGCTGGGAGTATCCCTAGCTTGGTATCCTCGAGTTTTCGTTCTTGAAGAGAAAATTTGCCACAAACCCTGAAATCAGAGCTCCAACCTCAATCTAAAATGATGAATAATAAAATCTGGATGTGTAAAATGAAACTCCCAACTCCTTTTTATTCTCTCGATCTAGTTCGAATGGCTTAGGGTTTCTTATTTTATTTTTAATGATTTTTAATAAAATATATGCCTTTCCCTTGGTTCAAACTATTAAGGCATAATTATTCATTATTAATTGGCCCCTTATTTAAAAACAACTTATATTCATCACTCCTAGGGAAATGGGCCCATGGCCTTAATATAAAGTGATTATAATACTCATTTATTAATTTATTTAATCCTAACTTAAGAAATATTTAAATATTTCCCAATTCATTCATAAAATACTCATTTGGACTCAGAACTAGAACTGACTGAAGCCACCTGATCATGTATGATGCCTGAGTCTTGTAGGCTAACTAATAGTTCCCGCTAAAAAATAGGGATTCTCCCTAAAAAGTAGGAGACTGTCTCCAATCAACTGAATTGCTAAAAAAGGATCCTGCTCTGCTCCAGGGTCCTCCGGGTGGTCAAGCAGTCGGCTAACAGATCTGCCTAAAAAATAGGACCCCTCCTTAAAATTTAGGAGATCGTCTCAAATCATCCAGGATGGTCCGTAGACACCTTGAACCAACTCCAAGTCATTCCCTAAAAATATGAATCCCTCCTAAAAAGTAGGAATTGCCATCTGAACGTTTGAAACGACTCACAGAGCCCGTTGCAAGGCTCCATGACCTCTTGGAGGGTTCCCCTATCCACTTTGTTGAGCTACGGGAACCCTGATAATAGGCTAACCTTTGCTCCTCTGCCTGTCACCTAGGAAGGGGACATTACATTTTAATAAACGTTGTCGATAAGAATATTACATAATGAATGACCTACGAATTGAACAAGGTAGAACAAGTCTTTCCAGCAGTCTTGCTTCAACCACTACCAATTCTTGAGAGAATTGGGAGATTTTATCCATCAACTTCATCACAGGTTTATCCAAGGTACAAGGTAGAGATTGCATTTATCCATGGACCAGAAAAAATTGTGAAGCAAATTGGTGAAGTATCATATAAGTTGGAGTTTTCACAAGCAACAAGATTCATAATATTTTTCATGTGTTTTGTTTGGAAAAAGCCCTTGGTCTTTACATTATGCCTTTGGAAAAAGCCCTTGGTCTTTACATTATGCCTTTAGGGGAGTTGCCACACTTAGACAATTAGGGTAAGTGGATTTTCATCCCAAAAGAGATGAGGGACACCTGTGTCAAAAACTTGAGGAACAAGAGCATCATAGAGTATCTAATTAGGTAAAAAACCTACCATTTGATGGTGCTGCATGCTAAGGGCCTGAGATTCTCAAGCACCCTAACTTGCATTACTTGAGCAGAAGAAATCTTGGGGAGGGAGGAATCGTTGTGTCCTTTTTCAAAATAGGAGAAAAGGCTGCTTTCTCAAGAAATTTGGAGTGTGGGAGTTGGAGTTGTTGCCTAACATTGGTTGGGAAGTTGTCGAAGATTGGTGATCAAGCATGCCACTTGACTCATGTTAGAAAGCTGTCAGGTGTCATGCACTAGAGATATTGCCTGACCCATGCCTACGACCTATTGGAGGTCAAGGATTGGCGTTTCTGTGCGGCGCATGCCAAGGAGCTATTATAAGGAAAGATAAGATAAGATAAATTATTAATGTCCAACAAGAGACCACCAAAAGGGTCTAAGGGATTGGAAGCATACAGAGCAAATAACCAACAGCAGGAGCACCAAACGGGTTCCGTGGAAAGAACAACAACAAGAAAGCAGAAAACAGAAGAGCCGGGAAGAGCGCCTAGAGGCTCTTTCCGGGCGAGAAGTAATCAAGCACCGAAGGATACGATCCGAGACGAGAAGGAGCTCCAGATCGTCTTTGAATAGCTCTGGAGGTGGAGTGTTGCTGCCGAGTGTGATCTGTACGATCTCTACGAGGTCTCACAAACCTGGTGTGTCCAGAAGAAGGGGGACTGAGAGGGCGCTTCGTGCCGCGGGCAGGGGACACCGAAGTAAAAAAGGATGTGATAAGTTGATCAAATCTCTGGTTGGACGGGAACAAAAGCTGGAGGGTGGAATCTCGAAGCTGTGTGGTCTCTTGAAGATAAAGAGCAAGGCACCGCTGATTAGTGTATCAGAAGGAGGCAAGGGAACTGCACTCTCTGAACAAGCAGTAAAATCTCCCTCTGATCATGTAGTAAATGGGACATTGGAAAATGAAATGTGTCTCGGACATTAGAGATTGGAGATCGATATTGAGGCCTGATGCATGGAAGCGAGAAGGAAGGAAAATATCTGAACCTCTATTGGGAAGTTTGTAAGGCATGTAAGGCCGATGTGTGATGTTATGTATAGAATTCAAATTTGGGCCTTGGTGGCGTTTTGGTTCTAGGCTAACTAGTTTGATCTTTTGGGTGGGAAGCATAAAAAACTGGGATAAGCGTTCGTGTTAAGTTATTGTATCTTCAGGGCAGTTTGTGTTCAAGTGATCTTTTTTGGACAAAAGCCCATAGGACATTGTGGTCAGTGGACAAAAACCCATTGATTACTGGAACCAAAGGATAAAAAACCTTTCATTCTTGAGGGTGTTCTCATTCAGGGAGTTTTTTCGAGATTCAAGTTATAGTACATTCAGCCTTTCTATGAGTGCATAACTTGTTGTAGATTTGTAAGTGTTGTTTGTTGTTGTTGTAATGACTGTCATAAATGTAGAGATCTGATTATAATTAATAATAATTGTTAATATTTATAGCCTGTCGGCTTAGATCAAACTTGGACTGCAGAATTAATAATTATTTATTATTAATTATCACCCTAGACTGCCGATTTTATAATGATAATAATATTGTTATAAAATAAAAGTATTTAATATATATTGTGATTTATAATTAAAAAGGGTCCATTATTTGGACAAGTCGGCCCTCCTTGAGGATGACAATTTTGATTATATTCACATATATATAGGAATCGATTTTGAGAGCAAGAGATCATCAAAAACATAATATGTTCTCTGCTCTGCAAAATCAGCTACCTGCGAAATTTATCTCTGCCCTCCTTGAGCGAATTTGACCTAGCTCTAATTGGCAATCAGCAGCAACTAAGGAGATTAATTCTGCAGACTGAAATTTGAACTAGGGCTGGAATCTGGACCTGCTGTAGCAGAATTCATTCAAGGCGAATCTACATCAAATTTGATCAAGCTAAAGGACAAATAGTGTACCTTCTTTCCAGCTTGCTCTATGATATATTGTTTCAATTTTAGGTCATCTTTAGATTGTTAATTTCCTTTGATTAATCTGAATATCTCAACATGATATCAGAGCTACGGTTGAGTAAAGATCTTTTCAGATTTAGGAATACAACTAAGGATCTAGGGTTTGGTTTGAAAAATTGTAATGAAGTTTTTGATATCATTGGTTGCCTTCTATGGTTCTCATTGGCTGGAAAGAAATAGAAACTCAAGGTTGTGTCAAATACAATTCTTGCATGTTTGAAATTTAACTCTTTAAATTTTAAATTACCTTTCCTTATTGGATCATGAGTGAATCTAAAACTTTGTAAATGAACCTAAGAAGCTGATAGGGATTACACAAATCTTGATCTAGAGGGTGTAGATCATCCCACCCTAGTGCATGGCGTGTATAAGGAAGTAAATCACTTACACCTAGTGTTGTGTTATTATCTCCCTTCTTATATGAGTATGGTTGGATAGTGTCATGCTGATTATCTGCTATTAGCATAATTGGATAAAGAACATTCTTCACATTTTGTTGCAGCATACCTTCATTGTGCTTAGTGTATGAAACATTAACTAGTTTATGTATGCCTTATGTGGGAACATACCTTGCATTAGTTTTGCATTGGCATATGTCTTATATGAAGACATTCATAGTTATGTGTAGGCAGCACACCTTTCATTGGTATATTGCAACTCCGCAAATTAACCTTGTCATGTATGAATGGTACAACAAATTGTCATAACTGAGATGTTTATAAAAAAATATGATTCTTCATATATAGCTGATTGAATTAACTATTTGATATATCTGCTTAGTTGATTAAACTTGTAGCAGCAAATCTGGCATTGTGAAATGCATACTCTGCCCAGGCATAGGTTATACTTTACACTGTTATAGAGGAACATGCACAGCTGATTGCTAGTATAACCTTGTATGTGTTGACTTTATGTTATTGTAATTGCATATTGGCATTTCTGTATGATAGGATCATACTTGATATTAGCTGAAGTCTCATGGTGCTTTACATTGGTTTTCTTTTGCATATATGTGAACATGCTTCCGATATTCATGATTGAATTATTCTTTGAGAGAACTACATTTAGATATATGCGTAGGATTCATGTTTTAAATGCAAATTGCCCTGGCTAGTTCTAGATGGAATCTAAGCTTAAGGGGGAGTTTTAGTATGGGCTCACTTACACCTGGTATAAACCTCTCCCTTCTACATGAGTAGGAACATTCCCCATTGGCATAGCTTATGATTGTATGTGTGAAACACTCATAGCTGATTGGAATGTCTGTTTAGCTTGGATAGTTATGTATGAGGAACATACCTTACTCTATGTCACGTATTATATGTAACGTTGTTATGAGATCATTCATAGCTAATTGTTAGTATAACTGGTCTTACATTGACATATAGATGCATACATTAGTGGATGAATATATGATGACTATCAGCTCATTAGCTTCATGTATGGGAATATAGGTATATGCTGTGTATATTACAGCTGGCATATTTTATGGTTGTTGTATACATGGGAGCATATTTTTATGGATGTATGTTGTGTTATGTACATGAGTAAATACATCTCTTGGTTTATGTTAGCATTGGAACATGTTGACATTGATTACTCTCTGTTATAGTTGACTTACTGTTTTCCTTATGCATAGGTGCATACATTATTGGATGATGAATGTTGGAACATTCTTACTTTGGCATAGGCATATCTTTTGAGAGAACTATATTACATCTTGCCGTGATCACATTGCACATGGTTATATGGTTACCTATGTGTGGTGAAGACTTATGTGATTACTCTTATGCATAGATGCTGGATAAATTATGCTGGTTATATGAGGCATACATCATTTGTATAGCTTGTGAAGCATACTTTAATATTATGTATGAATGTATCGTACTTTCTTTCATTTTCATGTATTGGTTAATCTTATACTTGTGTGGTTTCACATGTTTATTTATCTGGGTATACTTATGTTTTTGGCTAAGTTATTCTTATGAATTGAAGAATATCATTTGATGTTCTTTGAGTCCAGGAGACTCGTGGATCAGGGGTCCACATTCGCATGGATCAGGGATCCATTGCTAAGTAATTGGTGAGACATCATGGATTTGATGTCAAAAGTCCATTACTACAAGTAATTGGTGAGACATCATGGATTTGACGTCAAAAGTCCATTACTCCCAGTAATCGGCGAGACATCATGGATTTGATGTCAAAAGTCCATTACTCCCAACAATTGGTGAGACATCATGGATTTGATGTCAAAAGACCATTGCTCTGAGCACTTGGTGAATATCATGGACTTGATATTCGTGAGACCAATGCTCTGGATATCATGGAGTTGATATCCTTTGAGTCTTGGAGACTCATGGATCAGGGATCCACAATTGAGTATTTGGTAACATCATGGACTTGATGATACCATGAATATCATAGAGTTGATATTCTAAATTCTTGAGTCATGGGACTCATGGATCTGAGAAATCCACATCTGGATAGTAAAACATCATGTACTTGATGTTGGTATGATGTCATGAATTTGACATCTCTTGAGTCTTGGTGACTCGTGGATTTAGTTACCCACAAATTGGATGGTGTACATCATGGACTTGATGCTTCTATATATTGAAGAATTTGGCAATTCAATGTTATCATGAATATCATGGACTTGATATTCTTGTGGATCTAATCAATCCACTCATTCGGAGGATAACGGTTTTGAGCCAAATTTTTATATAGACTTGGACTTATGGTAGATAGGATCTACCTTCATAGACTTGGAATCTATGATATCTCTGGATAGGGTATCTGAGATGATTATGTTTTTTTTCTCACTATCAAGGGTTTTAGTTAAGGGTGTGTCCTGGTATAGATGGGATCTATGGTTTGATCTTACCCTCCAGTCTAAGGGGGAGTGTTAATATTTATAGCCTGTCGGCTTAGATCAAACTTGGACTGCAGAATTAATAATTATTTATTATTAATTATCACCCTAGACTGCCGATTTTATAATGATAATAGTATTGTTATAAAATAAAAGTATTTAATATATATTGTGATTTATAATTAAAAAGGGTCCATTATTTGGACAAGTCGACCCTCCTTGAGGATGACAATTTTGATTATATTCACATATATATAGGAATTGATTTTGAGAGCAAGAGATCATCAAAAACATAATATGTTCTCTGCTCTGCAAAATCAGCTACCTGCGAAATTTATCTCTGCCCTCCTTGAGCGAATTTGACCTAGCTCTAATTGGCAATCAGCAGCAACTAAGGAGATTAATTCTGCAGATTGAAATTTGAACTAGGCCTGGAATTTGGACCTGCTGTAGCAGATTAATTCTGCAGACTGAAATTCAAACTAGGACTGTAATCTGGACCTGCTGTAGCAGAATTCATTCAAGGCGAATCTACATCAAATTTGATCAAGCTAAAGGAGAAATTGGGTACCTTCTTTCTAGCTTGCTCTATGATATATTGTTTCAATTCTGGTCATCTCTAGATTGTTAATTTCCTTTGATTAATCTGAATATCTCAACAATAATTGCCGTTGGAGTTTGATTCATTATGTGCAACTTCATGTTTTGATTAGGTGGTTGATCTATGCCATTTGAGTATGTTTAACTTTTGTTGTTTGGATAGACTTGGGTTAAGATTGTTACTTTATGTTTCGAATCTGGCGAAGATTGTTATTTGTTGTAAATTTGTTATATTCCTTAAAATTTTTGCTAAGGGACATTACAAGGTACAAATGATATGGTGGCAAGCTAACCAGAACATGCTGGTGGTAGAGCCATCTTAATCAACACACCTTGGACAGATTGCATAAAATGACATTTAGGTGGCAAAGCATGACTTATCAATGCCTCTTCAATTGACTGTGCGCATGCAAAGGAAGCCACTAGAAAAGTGTCTAAGCTTGACTCAGACCAAATTGGTCGATATGTCAGTTTGTGCAATGTGAAAACAGGTTGAATGAAATGCTATGGTGATTTGCAATAAATGGTTCAATGTTACAATATGAAATGGATACAATGAAAGCCTCCAGCAATACTACCATCCGGGATTTACAAGATTAACTTGAATACAGATTAACAATTGATGAAGTAAACTGCTGTTATTAAAGCAATGTAAAATTCTGATTAAAATCACACTATTGCTGTATCCAAAATAAGGCCTATTAACATTGATAAACAATTTAATCATGGAGCCAACTAAAAAATACCTTATCAGGATGATGTAAGGGGCTGATGCAGGTCTGCTAACATTTTGGTACTGCTGTCACACTGTCAAATCAGGTCTGCTATAAACTGAAAGATGCTGCAAACAGTTCTATATGGTGATACAGAAACCTCAAAATGAAGGAAACACAACCCAAACTGAAACATAGCTGATGTAGGTTGCATGAATTCATCCCAAACCTAAATACATAGCTGTCATAAAACTCAGAAATCACCAAATTTCACTTTATTTTTGTCTAGCTTCTAGAAGAGACCTTCTTCAATCACTTCCCAAGCCCACAGACTTCTTAAATCTGCATCATAAATCCTTGCATGCGAATTTTTTTTTTCAAAACACTGAAAATATATCCATTGAAACACAATTGGAAAAGTAACTTAACCTTGCACCAGAAACTGGAAGGTTTTCACTTTCAGCACCAAGGAAATCTTTGTATGAGATTGCACCAATAGACGTTGAGGGTTTTCATCCTCTAAACCCAATATTTTCAGCACAGTGGTGGCTTCTGGATGAAATCACTCTTTTCACCTTAGAGGTTTTTCATCCCCAAAATTGGTATTCCAAGAGAGTTTTCTTCCTCAAGAACTATGAGAACTCATTTCTCACTCATAGCAAATAGCAAATGCAATACAGTCTAACCATTCTTTTCTCACAACTCCTTTAAATAGGTACTTTTAGGGCAACTAGATAGTTTCCCTTTAAAAAATTCACTTTTGACCTCAATTAGTAAGCACCTTTTAATTTAATTTGTTTTTTATTAATAATAAATAGTAAATACATAAGAATTAGTTCAGTGAAGAGGAGACATGCCATTTTGAGCCTCATAGGCATCCATTTTATAATTTTTATTCTCTCTCCTGTAGGGGTTGTTATATTGTTTCCCTCATAGAGAGTTGGACTTGGTGTGCCATTGTGTGCTTGGACACGGGATCTGTTTTAAGAGGCTCCTTTATCCATAAGCCTGATTGCATCATAGCTATTCTGGATTTAGCAGTAGCCATAGACTAATGAACTCAATTTTCAAAGGGTAATGTCAGTTTTAAAATCTCTCCAGTCTAGCACTTGCCACGATAGGCTTGGTAATGGCCCTCAACAGTAGGGTTCAATGGGACTTATGTTTTCTTAGTATATAATATCTATTCCTTTAGTGCTCGAGTAGAATAGCATTTCATATCTCACACATAAACATGAATATTCTTTTTGCAAATTTCACATGCATGTAGGTATGGGCAAGGCAGTCCATAACAATGTTGTTTAGCTAGTTATATTTGATTGTTGCATTACTTAATTTTGCTTTCTTGTGATTTTTCAAGGACTATTACCTAATCGTTTGCTGCAGATTCTTGATTTCAATAATGAAATTTATTTTCTAATACAGGAAATGGAACAAATTTAAGGCTGAAGCGTGCTGGAATGGAGTTCACTGTTTGGGTATTTAAACATGTGAGAAGTTCATCTTATTCAATAATTCATGTTGATGATTTCGTTTTCTTTCTTTTTTGGTATTATAGTAAATGATTTGGTACTGTTTCAGCTCATTCTTTCTTTATTGCAAAATTTACAATTGTAACACCCAAAATAAATAATCTGAAGTAAATATTAATTTATATGCGGATTAATTATTTGGTCTATAAAATATAATAACTATGGTAACTGATGCTTGTAAGCTTTAATTTGGATGTTCTACTATGTCCATGAATTCACTACAAAATTAGAAAACCAATGCGAGTTAAGTGGACCCTACAATATAATTCTCTAAGAGTTTCTAAAATGATATTTCCTAAATTCATGTGGTGTAATTGTTTCTTATCCATGGTCTCATCTGACTGAGACTACAAAGAAAGAAATAAGTAAACAAGAAAAAAACGTTAGTGAATACGACACAATAGTACTTTCAATTAATAGGAAATGTTAAGACCCTACACTACAATTCTCTTAAGAGTTTCTAAAATGATATTTGTTAGCCGGAAAGACTACTTTATGTTATGTCATGTATTAGTTATGTGGTCTCGACGGGAATTAGTTATTACCGAAGGGCAATTGGGTTGGGCGGTGATGTTTGGTCACACCCCTTCGGTAGATAAATATGTACCACCTACGGGTGAAGGGGGGATGGTGATGTGAATCTACTCATACGTTGGAATGATTAATGAACGCATCTATTATTCTCTGATATATTCTGTGTTTATTATATTTCCTGTACTATGTCTATGCAATATTAAGTTTACCCTAGTAGGCAAACATCTGGTGCCGTTGTCAAACGAATCTGGCAGGTGACTGAATGAGTGGATGAATGGGAATACCATTTTGTTGTGAGGTTTTCACACCATCGCCCCATCCATGGGGACCCCCTAATTTTTGACCCTTCAAACTTAGTCAGTTTGGCCTTGCCCAGTCTTCAAATTTTGATGGCCTGTTTGATCCAGTGGGTGCAATCCAATGTGTTTGAAAGTGCATTTGAATTGAATTGAAAATTGTTATGTGGGTTTGAATTGAGGATCTTAGCGATATGATGACTTTGAATGGAAGATTTTGATGTTGGTTCGAAATGAGGGATGAACTTGAAATTTGCTTGGTTATTTGAAAATGACTCGTGGCCCTTTCAAATTCTTGGCGTTTTGGCAATTGTAATGGTTGGATTTCAATTTTTTTTTTAGGTGAGGAGATTTGTTGAATTGCCAAATTCTTATAATTTTCGAAATAATCTTTGGGCTTGTATGTTTCAAATTTTCATTAGAATTTTGATTTTTTTTTTTTGGATTGCAAATTTTGATTGGCCAATTTATTTTTTTGAATTGCCATGGTGATGATTTTTATTAGTGATGGATTTAATGCTAAGTTCGAAATTCTTATTTGGGCAAATGATGTTTAAAATTTCTAGAATCTGAATGGCAATTCAAATTGATTGATTATTGGTGGCCAATTTCAAAATTTTATTTGATAATCAATCCTATTTTCGAAATCTTATGAAATCTGGACTAAATCCTTAATTTTCATATTTATGGACTTCCTTGCTATTTTCGAAAATTGCCATTGGTGAGATATTTGATCTTTTCAATTCAAAATCTTATTGTACATTGAATGTTGTATCTGGAAAAATCAAAATTCTAAATGTCTTGGATCTATTTTCGGCCCTGCCCTTATTGTTTTGGATTGACATTAAATGATTTCATTTTGCAAAAATAAAAAATTGCATTAAAATGGTTGGATCGGTCTTCATTAGGCTTTTTTTTGAAATCATTAATTGAATGTTTGTATTTCAAAATTTCAAGAATTTTTTTAGCCCCTGCCAAGTCGTCCCTCAAGTATGCATTGGGTATTAAAATTTTTTTGCATTGCCAAAATCGAAATCTAATAAGTATTAATGCAAGTCGTCCCCCATATTTGCACTTGCATTTAATATTTCTTTTTATTTTGGGTGTAGGGTCGGCCTTGTGGGAAGGGATTGGATTGCTTATAAAAGGAGGATCACGCCATTTCATTTCCACAATTCAAACACAACTTTCTCTGTGCTGCAAATAGCGAATTTTCAAGGCATTGACAGCGAGTTTCTCATTAGCATTTTGAAGCATTTTGAAGACAATTCATTTGGTGATTGGCGGCCAGCTTTGGAGGCACTGTTTTGAGTCAGTTGAGGTGAATTTGAAGGATAGTTTAAGACCTTGGTGAGCAGTTCAGACCTGGGCATGAACTTCCACGAGTTTGAAGACCATTTTGAGAGTTTGTGATGCATGTTCAGACCTGATGCGAACTACACCAGACCTGGTTATGAATTTTTGCAAGATTGAAGAACATTTCAAGGGTTAAGGAAGGCCCTTTTTAGGTCTGATTTGATCTATACCAGACCTGGGCATGTATTTCATCCATTTTCAAGGCATTTTGGAGGCTTCTTGAGGCATATTGTGAAGAAGAACGAAGTAGTATTTGATTGGGTATCGTTGAAGCATCATTTTCACTAATTTTAGCACCCATTTTCAAGAAGATTAAGGTCTTTTCTATATCATTTTCCTCAGATCCGAAAATTATAAGAGGAGGTTATCAGATTTGTATAAGAGGAAGTAAATTGGTAGAGTTTCATAGCAAGATTTTGAAAGTGAGTTAAAGGAAGAGGAGATTTTTTGCTTGTGGAGTTAGAAGATTTTTGGAGATCAAGCCCAGCTAATTGCATTGACAAAGGATTCCTAGCTTTGTACTTGGGTGAGTGGCCTATCTTTTCCTCTCTTTAATTGCTTTCATTTCATTGGTGCTAGTCTAGGTGTTGAAAACTAATTTCAAGAGTAGAGTTAGGTGTTTGGTTAGTAGGTTGATTACTCGATTGTCTTGATTGACTTTTTCCCTCAAGTTCTTGCTTGCATTTCATCATTGCATTTCATTTTAGGGAGAAGTTTGGAGTGATAAGTGTAGTCCATCTTAAGGCAACGACGGGGAGTGATAAGTGTAGTATTCCACCCCTAGGGAGAAGATTGGAGTGATAAGTGTAGTCCATCTTAAGGCAAAGGCGGGGAGTGATAAGTGTAGTTTGCATCATTGCATTTCATCATTATAGGAAGGAGAATTGGAGTGATAAGTGTAGTCCATCTTAAGGTAACGGCGGGGAGTGATAAGTGTAGTATTCCATCTTATAGGCGAAGTTTGGAGTGATAAGTGTAGTTTCATTTTCATTGTAGAAAAGGCGGGGAGTGATAAGTGTTTAGGATGAATGATGCCAATGCAAGTAAGCGATCCAAAGGAATTAATGCTGAAATAGGAGACAAGGAAGTCATGATACCCAATTCCAACTTCCGCTCAAAATTGAAATACGTTGGAGACACCAACATTGGTACCTTTGATATGATTCAATTAAGAGAGAGGTTGAGAGACAGCTAGTCCCCTGTGGCAAAGAAGATCAATCGATATGGATTTGTGCAAGGAAGTGTTCAGTCTACCCCAGTAGTAGACATGATACGATAGAATTGGTTACATCAAGTCATCAAGGCTCACAAAGTCAGATTGCAGCGCCTTCATCGTGCTTCTCAGTCAAATTCCGGGCTCTGCTAAAGGTACATAGTTTGATCCTTGGATGTTTTATTTTATTGAAGAGATTGAGAATGGTTAAGGAAGATTGATTGGATTAGGATCACTAGCATGAGACTTAAATAGTAAAAAATCGGGGGCAAATCTACATGGGGTCCTACTTCTTCAATTCGGGTGCAAGACTACTAGTGATGCTTTGCCAGTCGAACCAAATCTAATCTTGGGGAGATGCATTGCACCACTATGGTTGAGGCAAGTACTTTTGCCAAAAGGGCAAGGTTGTGGCAGTTCGAACAGTTGAAGGCAGTCAAGGGTTAACCAAGGAGGAAAGCATTGATGAAAGCAGTTGATGAACTCAGTGATGGGTGGATTGTGGAACAATCAAGGAGATATGGTGAGGGCAGGTGCCCCAAAACCCAAGGTTATTGAAACAAAGAGGTGCATGCAAATCGAATTCAAGTAGGAAGGTTGGAAAACCAGGAGAGTTAAAATGGCAAAGTATTGAAGTAAAGAGGAAAGTGATTGAAAGGTTGAGAGGGTCAAGTTTGATTTCAAGGCAGTGGCCAAGAGCAAGGCTCTTAAATTGCAAAGAGGTTCACATCTAGGCAAGCCACCAAGGTCAAGGCAGGATTACCCCAAGTGCATGGAGACCTCACCCTTTCGAGGTCAGGACATCAAGTACAAGAAAGTTCAAGTGGTGGTGAGAAAATTTCTAAGGACAAGCTCAAGCATCCAAGGCTTCATCTCATCTCAAGGATTAATGAACTTTATAAGACAAGGTTCATGAGGTGGCAATTTCATGTGCATGCAATCAAATCACGCCAAGTGTCCTATGTTCTCATTGGTTGATAGATTATTGTAATTTTCTCATTGGCCCACAAAGTTGGTGCCCTCATGTAATTGGTTGAAATGTGGTAACCCTAATTAGGGTTTGTAAGGTTTAATCTTGGCCCTTGATTTTGCCTCTTAATCTTGGCCACTCGTAATTTTGAGCCTCTATATAAGGCCATTTGTACTCATTTGTAAAGGGAGTTATGTTGAAGAATTGTTGCGAAAATACTATCAAAATTGTTCTCTATTCATTGTTGTGACTTGCATGGTGGATATACATGATCATTTTGGTGTATTGCATGTTTCTTCTCATCTCTCAAATTAAAGTAGAATTTCATTTCATGTTGGTAGAATAGAAGTAAATGGTTAGTTGCAATGGTGATATTGGTAAATGTTTGATAGGGATCTATATACTAGGCCACTAGCACCTTAGCGGCTTGTTGAGGAGCCTTGTGTGGTAATCTAGTCTTGTTTCCCTTTGAATCATTGCATCTATGGAGGTAGAGCCGCTGGCAAGCTTTCATTAGGTTGATCCCTGTCCATTTGCCAATCTTTCCATTCTATAGGAGTAGTAGTAAAGCAAGAAGTAGTTTAGTAGTTAGAAGTTTGAGAAGTAAAGTTGAAAGTGGTAAATTGGAGAAAGTCATTGAGTATGCATTGCAAAGCTAGATCATCATCATAGCGAGAGTTTAACATCCCTAAATGAACAATGTAAGCCCGCCGAAGTGATTACCAGCAAATCAAATCATTATAACTGAGTTAGTATCCACAGGTGTAAAGAACCTTGGAGTATTCTTATATACTTTTCAAGAGAGGGTTGAGTGTTTGGTACGCTGTATCAAGTATTTCAATTGCTATATGTTATGTAGTGGTACAAAACTCACATCAACACATTTGAGGAGAATATCAATGTGAGGACGAATGAGGATGGAATCACAAAACTTTTTGAAGAAGAGCATGCTTTGACAATCAATGATTGAATAGAATTTATGCCTAATCAATTGAATAAAAATAGAAATTTAAAGAAGGAACTCTAAGAGGAACAAGCCGCTAGAAAAGCCGTACTCGCACAACAAGCCGAGCGAAGGGAGAGATTCAGAAGACGTGCCGAAGGAATACCGAAAGGAGTAAGTGAAGGCGAGGGTTTGGAGGAATTTGACTGGGAGGCCGAAATAAGTGACGAGGACCGCCTAGAGGAAACAAGGAGCTTGTTCGGGTTCTTAACCTTAACCCCATAGACGGAAGCAAGAGAAACCCGAAGGAAGGAAGAAAAGGAAGCCGCACGGAGGGAGGCTCAGGATACCGCTGCCGTCGAGAGTATCAAACTGACAGAGGGGCACGGGGATCATAGTAGCCCACCAGGCTTGGACAATTCCAGTAGTTCAGGGACATCAAGTGGTACGGTACCAAACATTTTTGGGGTATCGACACCGACAGTACCATCTTAGCCTGTAACACAACCGGTGCTGCAAACACAGTCGACACCTGAAAAAGTAAACATGGTGACTAGCAAAGAGAAGTTGCCAAAGTTCCATGGCGATGGGAAGGAAGATCCAGTACGACATTGTCGTACGTGTGAGACAATCTGGTTGGTGAATGGAGTCACCGACCACGCAGAATGGGTAAAATAGTTTCTGGCCACACTTTGAGGGGTAGCCATCGTCTGGTACTCCGATGTGGACAAAACAAAGGTGATCACTTGGGCCGACCTCAAGACAAAATCTGAGGAGTTTTGACTCTTGAGGGATGACAATGAAATTGTTTTTGAGATATATGGTACCAAACAAGGCAAGGAGATTGTGTGGGCTTATAGTCGCCAACTGAAGGAGTTAGTCAGAAAAATAGATAGCCAGCCAACAAATGGCCTGAAGAAAACATGGTTTGTGGAGGGCTTAAAATCTAACCTACGGAGGAAAATGAAGATAGTGCGCCCCACCTCATACATAGATGCATATAAGCGGGCGATGGGCTTGGAAAGCGAACATAAGACCTCCAAGAATAAAAGAAGCAAGTCCTCTTCCGATGAAGATGACACTTCGGACGATGACAATGGCAGTGATGGCGAGTCGAAGAAAAAAGTCATGGCACTCCAAAAGGACATGGAGAGAATGGAGTTAAAGACCATGAAAGGGGGTACCAGCAAGGGGGAAGATGACATGTGGTGCATGGACTGCAAGGCAAGCAACCATACAAAGGGGTCGTGGGCACGGAAGAGGAACCTAAGATCATTCGTGTCGGCGACGATTGGAATCCTGGGTGGAAGACCGCAGCCTTCAAAATCTTTATTCTCCTTCTTATGTACGGGCAAGAGACCGTGGTCCCTGGAGAATTTATGGTTCCAAGCCTTTGGATGGCCATTGAAAATAGACTCGGCGACAGAGAAAGCTTGAG
Organism: Chamaecyparis obtusa; assembly: GCA_027943335.1. Taxonomy (NCBI): domain Eukaryota; kingdom Viridiplantae; phylum Streptophyta; class Pinopsida; order Cupressales; family Cupressaceae; genus Chamaecyparis; species Chamaecyparis obtusa. The sequence continues at coordinate 1,317,501 of BSBK01000367.1, forward strand.
GGAGCGGCTGCACACTCCCAATAAATTAGATGGAAGAAGAATGATAGCACAATGGGCAACAAAGGTCGCACAACAATAGAGAAAATGTTGGCACGATAAGCACCTACGAAAGATGCGTTCCTTCCCTGGCCAGCTGGTGCTGAAGTACAATGGAAAGAATGAGACTAAGCCAGAGAAATTTGAAGTAAAAAGAGTGGGACCATACAGAGCTCGGGAAGTCGGCTATGACGGGGCTATCAAGTTGTGGACTCTTGACGGACTGGAGATACATGAGGCCATCAACGGGTCCAAATTGAGACCTTACCCGGAGAGGATGGACCCGAGAGCAGCGACAGAGCACCCGAGAGGATGGAAAGGGACTCGAGAAGTCAGGTAGGCGACCTGAGAGCCGTCCAGACGGGCGACCGAAGAAGCATCCAGAAGGTGATAGGAAAAGAAAAAACAAAAACACCGTACGACTAATGTCCGAATGACCGCACGGTGGGAATTTTTTTTTTTTTTAAAAAGAAGATAGAACAGTCGGAAGCACCGAACGGTCACCGGACGGTGACTATCACTGAACGGTGAAGTCACCGAACGGTGACAATTCACCGTGACAAGAAAGAAGATTCACGGCCATCATTTCATTCCGCTAGAAAGTTATTTTATGCCGGGAATGGGAGACCGTACGGTGGGTGTTATTGTATGCAGCAAAGCATTGAGGTGACCATATCGTATGGTACATGGTGCAGATTTTTTCGTAACATGCTACAGAGGGAAGGTTCTAAAAAAAAATGACGACAAATAAAAATAGTTCATAGTGAATAACGTATGTCACCAAAGGGAAGGACATAAGAACGTAGTGATTGGCCATTTACATAGGCATTGTAAGCGGTTGGCAGAAAGAATATGGCATCGAAAAGAAATTACGAAAATGGTGTGCCCCATGGACTTCTGTGTGGGTTTAAAGGTGCTAATTTGGTACACTACAATTGTGAGTTGGGGCATCGGAATGGCATGAGGAAATTATCTAGTTCAGTTATCAGCCTTTGGGGAGTGTGACCAGTTGATGAGACTTGGAGCTGTTGCAGGCATGGAGTGTCTGCACGCTAGAGATGGAGAGAGCACTAGAGCAAGCCTTTCGAGAGGGGTACTACGCTTTGACGCGCTCAGAGTAGGTTTTGGTTGGACGTGAGGTTGCCTTGGTGGATGTACAGAGAGCTCGGGAGGAGCTAACCACCTGGTTGGAGCCAGTAGAGTGACACTTGGCTCAGCATACCCAGGAGTTGGAAGCGGAGAAGGCGGCACGGGTGGCTATTGAGGTCAGATTGGCTCGGGAGACAGTAGCATTTGAACAAGAGTTAGTGGAGGCTACAGCTGAAAAGTGTGTTTTGGAGACAAGTTTGATGCAGACATAGGAGGAATGTGATGTGAAGGCGGCACTCCAGCTTCTTTAGGGACGCTCCTCCGCCCTTCTTCTCAGTGATTTTCTTATCTTATGTAGGGTATTTCATCTCCCTTTTGTTGTGAGTCACCGGAGACAACTTTCTTTTTTTTGGGGGATGATGTTAGCCGGAAAGACTAATTTATGTTATTTCATGTATTAGTTATGTGGTCTCAACTGGAATTAGTTATTACAAAAGGGCAGTTTGGTTGGGCGGTGACGTTTGGTCACACCCCTTCGGTAGATAAATATGTACTGCCTACGGGTGAAGGGGGGATGGTGATGTGAATGTACTCATACATTGGAATGATTAATGAATGCATCTATTATTCTCTGATATATTCTGTGTTTATTATATTTCCTGTACTATGTCTATGCAATATTAAGTTTACCCCAGCGAGCAAACAATATTTCCTAAATTCACGTGGTGTAATTGTTTCTTATCTATGGTCTCATCTGACTGAGACTATAAAGAAAGAAATAAGTAAACAAAGAAAGATGTTAGTAAATACAACACAATAGTACTTTGAATTAATAGGAAATGTTAGGATGAAAAGAACCTTAGATTCTGAAAAGTAACCAAATACTTGAGAAAACATGATTAGAGGGAGTACTTTGTTCTTAGGGAGCAGAGTGGGACAATCCAAGGTGGAACCAAGGTATTTCCCTTAGATCTTGCTGAAGATCTGAGGTTGATTGTTAATATTTCAGACTTTGAAAGGAAATAACAATCTATAGATGATCTTTTAGAACTAAGATTTAGGCCCTTTCCATAATATAGATAATACCCGGTTTTGAAGTCTGCTGTAGAGTCTCCTTGATGATGCCTTCCAATCTGCTGCTATAATTCAACCTCTATGTTTGCTTCAACTTGTCCTCCAATTCTACTATTTTTTGTCCTCCAAATCTGCTATATTTCCTCCTCCAAATCTGCTTTGTATTGTCCTTTAAGTTCACTATATATTGCGATTTTTGGTCCGCTATTCTTCCTCTAGGAATGACTCTAACTTTGGTATGAATTGTTACTGCTATGGATCAGATTAGAATGGATCTACTTATTTGCTTATCTGTTGTTATGGTGCGAATTTAGGTAGACATGTTATGTTTTTGATGCTTGCCATATTCACATCATAATTCCACCTTTATATGCATTCAAGAGGTGTGACTCTTCCTTATTAATGCAGCTGACTTGCACAAGTAAGTCGGCCAGAGATATAATATCCAATGTGTAAGTCGTCCCTCCTTAACAAATATAATATTTAATATGCAAGACATCCCTCTAGGACAATATAAGGATGTTTCTTTAGAGTTTAATACAATAATTTATGAGATGTGTGTTGAGATAAATAATAAATAATAAGTATATTATTTATTATTCATCTCAGCATACATGTCATCTATTTGATCTTTCCGAAAAAGGCCACAAATATCAACATTGATCAACCTTTGGAGGTGAGAAAAGAATTGTATGAAAGGGGTTATAACGGTGTTCACCATTGACCAAGTAGGACAATGGGACTCAAACGTACATGGTGTTACAATAGCATGTGGTAGAGTAGTTAAACGCATTTGAATGGAACTAGAAAGAAATCCAGACTCAGAGTGCATGTTGATAAGCAAAGTACTATCAGTATGTAAAATGTATTTGAAAGAATTTTGGTGAAACTGAAACGCCACACACATTTTATCATTAACTACGGAAAACACTATGTTAATGTTGTGCAAATGGTTAAATGTAGTTAAGAGGACATGCCAATTTGGCACAGAGTTGAATATCAACAAGAAGATTGTAAATCATCTCTTAATGACATTCATATAAATAACATTGTTGTGAAGTAGAACATGTTATACAAAGCATGTGCATCTTTTGTATCATCTGTCCTAATAATTTCTCATGAAGCAGAAGGAAAAATTTGAGCTTTTTGTTGTCATGCTCAAGTTTATTTGAGAAAGACTATTATGATATTATCCACTATTGTTTGTGTCTTTAGTTTGTCTGTTGCCAAACAAATGAAAATGAAACAGTACATATTGTAGAAGCATTCTTCAAATTATAAGGGGAAGCTCCCAAAGATCTAAGTAAACCTAAACTAAAACTATAAATAGAATTAACAAGTAGCTAAACTAGAGACTGATGTTTGGTTGCAACATAGATATTTGAACCGAAAGAGAGAGAGCTTACTAGTAGATAAAGTAGAGAACAGTCAATTAGCATTAACAGGAAGAAATCAAATGAGTGAACACCACATGATTGTTGGCATCAGGATGTCATTGATGTTAAAATGTAATTGAAAATAACAAATATGAAAATGAAAATGCTTTTGTGTATCAGTACACACATTAGCACTTGTGTGAGATTAAATTCACAAAGATTTTTTTACAGCGATAAACTCCAGCACACAATAACACCAATATTGTCTACATAGAAGATGTTATATTTTTTGAGGAGGCTGCCTGCTTGTCAGCCCGATAAGTGCCAGGTATACGTAAGAAAGTTTGGACCGAATTCTTCATGGCAACACGATACCTATAGTAAAGACAAAATAACAATAGAGGCAAAACATTGTTTCTATTTCTGTCTTCTGCAAAGACTTCTAGTCTTACTCGGGGTTTCAAATATTTTTAAATGCTCAGAGGTAAGGTTATTGGGTTCTAAGTTTCCAGAGTTCATTTGCCATCTGCTGCGTATATAGAAACATGAAGGAAGTTTGCCAAATTTGGTTGTCTGTATAATCTTCAGAAGAGAATGTAAGATTGAAGTTCCAGGCTGGAATCATTCTAAAACCGAGGCAATATGCATATAAGTTATCAGACGGCTTGATGAAAAAAATAAAACAAAGGTCTAGCAAAATCGTTGGATCATATAATTATCGGTGTATAAATAATGTTTTATCTGCCGCCTTGTAAAGACTTGAGTCACGATATGTGCCACGGTGGAAGTTGGTTTATAAATCAGAATATATCTCTGGTGAAAACAATTTTCGTATTTCTTACATGGCAAAGTTACGGAGAGAATAACAAATAGTGGTTAAAAATTTGTTTGTAGTAAATTGGAACAGTAAGAATGTGTATAACGAATGGTGGTTTGAAATAATGGATGGATAACTTCTTCATATGCAGCAGGTACTTATATATATCCTCATTTCAAATAAGATAGTCAAAACTGTCTATGAAGAATTGGAGAGTAATGTACTTTTTCTTGTGTACTGCAGGCATCTGAAGATCAATTGAAGCTCATGGGACCTGTTATTTTAAGTGGTGTTTTAAAGTTTCTGGATGGGATAGCAACTGTTGAGTCAGGTATCCTTCGCTGCTTTAATGGGCATAAATACCTTCAATTATTCACAATATGAATGCTTACTTTATGGAAATCCTTCCTTTTCCTTATTTTAAGGTGTACAGTTTAATTTTTGTGACTGATTGAAGGATATGATATAACTCGTATGTACTGTGTGGTTTGTATCTAATTAAGGCAAGAGAATATTCATATGTATTTTACGGTTTTATATCTAAAGACGGGAACATTCATATGTAGTGTATGGTTTACTCTCTAAATAAGTTATATTTACAATTTTTAGATTCATTTCAGTGATAATTGGCACAGTGAAAACACTTTTAATGATATTGTTTTTCAAGTTCATTGTCGTTAATGCGCTGTTGATGTTTCCAGAGTTTTCCTTGCGGGAGATTAAAGCCTTTTCATATCAGGCTATTGGACAGCTTGCTCCACGAGCACCACAACTGTTCAGGTCTCAGATATACAGAAACTCTCAAGAAATATTGTAGATTTTCTATAATTGTTTTTGTATCATACTTATTTAAAATCCATGAGTATTTAACTGCGGGAATAAATACAGTAACTATCTTAGAGATTTGGTTCCTATTTTGAGCAGGGGAAATACAGAAATGGCAGCTCGTCTTTTTCAAGCTCTAAAGAAGGAGGATCCTTCTATTCGTTTTACAGTGCAAGAAGCACTTAATTCACTTGCTGCAGCATACAAGGTGTGACACAATATTTGCACTGTCCATTAAGTGTTTGAGAGTGCTTTTGGTTATAACTGTGTATGCTTTTTTACATCAATGTTTCAGATCATTCTCCATGATCCATCATGAGGACAAGGTAAAAAATATAATGGATTGCAGACTTTTCTGACTAAATAGATGGTGAGGCAAAGGGTAGGAGAGGAGGGAGCAGGAAGTGAAAAAAGTTCAGATAAGAGATATAAAAAGAGAAGGTTGAGGATTGATAAACAAATTAAAATGTGACGTACCAATAATATATTAAAATAAATAGAAAAGGTTTAAAACTACAAAAATGTTGGGGGGTGGGGTGAATGCAATGATAGTGGTTTTAGTGGTAAATATCATTGCATTAAGTTTTAACCCCAATTTTTCTTAATAATTATCTCTTCTATTAATTTTAATCTATTACTGGTAGGTGTTCTTTAACTTGTTTTTCAATGCTCATCCTACTTTATTTCTATCTCATATCTTATCTAGTTTCCTCCTCTCTCCTTTTCTACCCTTGACCTTACTATCTTTTCAGTGAACAACATGAGCAACCCTTTAAATTTTGTACTCATTCTGATGATGGATCACGAGTTTGATCTGAAATGTTCATGCAAAAGCCACCTAAAAAGTGATTCTCTTGTTACTGCTTATATTTGTTTTTCAAATAAACACTTTCAGAAAGGGTGGTATTGATGTTGAGTTGAGAATTATTATAACCCAATTCGCTTTTTCCAATCAGAAGTTTAGGGGGTTTTTCAGTGCCGTATAGTTTTTTGATTAATGCAAATACTGAAAACACAAGGGGAAGCAGGACATGGGCAAGGGAATACATGTTGATCAATATGTGCTATCTTTTGGGATTCCAGAGCTTTAAGAATAGAGAAGTTTTGTTTCATAGATTTTTGTAGAGTTTTTGATAGTCTTTGGATACTTATATATTTGGGGCATTTTAGACTGGAATATACCTGTTCTAATTTAATATGGATGAGTGACTGAACGCATTTGTACCCATGTAGTCAACACAAAAGATGTCCGCTATAGTAGAAGTATTGTCCTCTCTATCCTATACTATTTTGTACTCTATTTTGCTTATACATCAATAAGCTGGAAACTTCATCTTGAAATATCCTACTCTGACAAAGGTTGCTTCCTTTGTAGTACAGACACTTGCATTATGTTTGCTTTCAATTCTATTTCCTTGATGGCTTAGGCAGTTGCAGGCTTTCATTGTTGACTAGATGCTTTGACAATGTGTGTTATAATACTACTTGGATGTTAACACGGCAAGACAGGATGCTAAAACAGATATTTTGACTTTTAAGGGGTAAAATTTGACATGGATGGAGCTCTTTTTACTGGTCCCTCATTATGTATTAATATAGCTTATGCTTTGGAAGTGGGATTTAGCGAATTCATGTAATTATAATCATTAACAATACTGTGTAGAGATTTTGAATCTGGGATTATGTCGCATGAAATGTGCTTTTATTGAGGAGGGTCACACTTTCTTTGCTAAGAACATCTGGGGTGGTAGATCTTCTCTCTGTCATTCTTTTCCCTCGGCATATGGCAAGGAGATTGTCTGGCCAAATTAGCTATTAGTGTGTAGCTCAGTAATCTTCCATGAGGTAGCTGACTAGGGTTTAGGTTCTTTTTGCCCAAGCTACTCTACTTGACAATTTGAGTCTAGAAGTGGATAAATCTCTTTGCACTCATCAATTGATGCCCAAAATTTGACAAGAGGATTTTTAGGAGGTTAACTTCGAAGGAAAACCTATACAGCAATTTTGATTTAATATTGGTATTATATTGTCAATGTGGATGGAGATTTCCGTTAGGCCCATTACAACTATAAATCCTCAAATTTTCTAGGTTCTACATACAGTTGGATTATTGGGTTCATTTTTGCCAGAGTTTGTTTAGGCGAGGTACAATTCATTTCATTGGATAGATAATGATGGATGATCACTGTCCTAGAGACAAAAAAGTGTGCTTCGAGGTTTCAATTCTATTAAAAGATTTTTTTGAGATGCCATTATTTGTTCAGATGTGCTTTGAGATCTGGAATTGTCTGGTTGGGTGGAAGTTTGCTTGCTTGAATTGTATACCAAGTTTTCATTTAATTGGTGATTATTTTTTTGTTTATCTTTACTAATATGAATAATTGCACTTTTGTATGGAAAGGACTCTGGTGAGATGGTGTTGATAAAACTGGATGAACTTCTCCTGGAAAATTGTCAAGTGGTAAGTTGGTGCAAATTAACATGAGCAGGTATTTATAAGACCGAATCATATTATAATGGTTGAGCACATAAATTTATTGCTTCTTTTGTAATTATTTTTTATAAGGTGGAAAGTGAAGCAAGATTTTGTGCTGTTCGGTGGGCTACATTATTGCATGACTTTGACCATTGCCCAAGTCGGTTTATCTGTATGCTTGGAGCTGCCGATACTAAGATGGATATAAGGTTTATTATTCTCTTGCCTTTGTTTTGTAATTGTACATAAATGTACAATAGTAGTAGAGAGGAACTAGAGGAAAGGTCAATACCTAAACATTTAAGTGGTGTCTTTTGAATATAGCTTTTTGTGAAAGCTCGCATTCACTTTAATTTTACCTTAATGTTCTTGTTTTATTTCAAATCTTAAGATCTCAATGCAAAACGGAATTCTGGAGAATTATATGTTTACCAAGTTATTATTTATTAACACTCTCATTAATCTCCTATGGTACATAAATTTATATATATTTAAGTCTTGTTTCTTAATGTCTGTAGAATTGAAGATGGTAATAGATATGAAATAAAGATTCCATGGTGTATTTTGGCATGAAGTTTCCTTTTTGATATTTGTCCAGCATCAATTATAGTAGCATATCAGTTGTGCAACATTGGTACACCATTGTAAATGGAATTCTACTTGGGTGTAAAATGGGAAAACTTGGCAAAAAACTGGGATCACTGTGTGTGATCCATAACGTTGATGCAAAAATATTCAACACAATCTAATCCAGAAACTCTTGCATCTTAAAAAACTGGGAGTAAATAAAGAAATAAGTGCTTATGTTATTTCATGCTAAACATAGTGCGTTGGGATAGAAATAAATGCTATACATTATTAAAAATGATGATTATTAAAAAATGAATAGGAATTTAAAATAATCCATTTTTCTTTCACTTAAGACCTAAAGTAGTAGTCCTTTCTTTTATGAAACTGACCCATCTTAGGGGCAAACCTGTATTTTTTATCTGAATCTTGGGGTATAAACTAAAAGAAATACTCAATGTGATTTTGTAATGTCCCCTTTTGTTTGAGCTTATAAAATAGGGACAATTAATTTGCAAAGATCAATTGCAAGGGATTTCCTTCCTCAAGGTCTTAAATAACACTTAAAACAATATTAACTGAAGTAAGAATAATTGTCTATGATACCCCTTCTTAGATGATTGTTCTTATATAACTAGTATCAATACCGCTGCTATCTCTGATTTGACAAGCAGATATATGCAAGATGATCTTGATCAGTATATTTGCACTTAGTGCAATGTAAACAATGCTAAGATTATCTCTGCTGTCTCGGATATGACTGTTGACAACTATGCAAGGATGATCTTTAGTGCTTCACTGTAATTATTTTTGCTTATAGTAATGTAATGGTCTTTCTGATATATAGATATAAACTTGCAAAGGTTCTCAATGTGGTTATTACTGTATCTGATCTTGATCTATAAACTTATGCAATTACTTTCCAAATATCACTTCTAGCGATATGATGATCTTGTGTTTCTGATATAACTTTATGGATATGCAAATGTATATACTGGTATCACTTATAGTGATTTGATGCTGATTCTGATCGGACTACGTGGTTTCAATTTGGATATGTTGCAATAAAATTCCCAAACAGAATCAAACATCAAGCCTCAATAGCAGAAGTATGTAAGGATAAGGATGTAGAAGGACTTGTATTTTTCTCAGCACTATCAAGTGAGATATCAAATAGCAGAAATACCTGGGTCATTGATGTATGTATAGCAAACCTATGTCTACACCTATGGAGACAAACCTGGGTTTGGAATGATGGATAGCAAACCTATGTCTACACCTATGGAGACAAACCTGCACAAACTCAAAGGAGCAACTTCAGAATCAGAATTAGCAGATCCTTCTCTCTATTGTCAAATAACTGGGTCCTTGATGTATTTGGTTTACACCAAACCAAATATTTTCTATGCAACAAATGCACTCAGTCAGTTCATGTGTGAACCTAGAAAATTGCATCTAGTTACAGCAAAACACATCTTGAGATATCTCTGTGGAACCATTGGACTTGGATTAAAGTATGATAATGTTGACCTAAACCTCCACGGATATTCAAACTCAGATTGGGCTGGAAGTGTTATAGATCGAAAGATTACTTATGGATGCTGTTTTAGTTTAGGATCTGCCATGATATCTTGGTTCAACAGAAAGCAATCCTCAGTTGCACAAAGCCCCACTGAAGTTGAATACATTGCCGCATCTATGGGAGCTCGAGAAGTAGTATGGCTAAGAGAGCTATTAGTTGGATTGTTTGGACAAGCCCTGGATTCCACAATTATTCACTATGATAATCAAAGTTGCATAAAACTTTCTATGAATCTTGTATTTCATGATAGGTCCAAACAAATTGAGATCCCTTATCACTATGTTAGAGACATGGTGGAAAGAAATGTTGTTCAATTGAAATACATTAGTACAGATGAGAAAATTGCAAATATTCTAACAAAGCCTCTCTCAAAGACGAAAATGGATCACTTTAGAGGTAAGCTTGGAATGGTAAGAATGTAAAATTTTAATTGAGGTTGAGACTCAATAAATTGTACTAATGATTTATATATGAGATATATTATATATAATTTTTATTATGTGAGTTATTACATAATCTTGTAGAAACTTCTTGAAAGGTGACAATCTTTCAATGAAGTTTACTTATGGTTACTATTTTAAAGTGACGACTTTAACATAGTTTAACCTACTATCTTGATGGATATCATATGGTTGATATCATGATAATTCATATCTGTTAATATAATATTAACTGAGTAGTTTACATTTACAATGAGTTATATTATTGAGATATGTCATGGTGGATGTTCTAAGACGTAACATCCATGGATATGCCATGAAATGATATCTTCTCTGGTAGGCTTCATGAGACGTGTTGCCAGTGCATATATCGGAAAAGATACGAGTATGGAGAATATTATGGTTGATTTTCTTGAACCGTCCATATTCTTGATGATACCATGAGGTAACATTTGTTATGGTGGATGTCATTTTGATATCTATGTAGACCCCATAACCCTCAATATTGCATTGAGGTAATTACGATACAACAGTTCACTGTATTACATGGATAAAAGTCATCCTCTCTAGCTAAGAGGGAGTGTTAATAATTGTAGCTTCGATCAGATGATTCCAATCGATGAAATCAAATGTTTGAATGGCCTATCGGCATTAAACATTTGATATCTATCCTTTTATATATGAGATATATTATATATATACATATACATATTATATATATATTATTTTTATATACATTATAATGATGATAATACATTAAACAGATTTCATTTTTGCTATCGACCATAATGTCGATTATGTGAATCAACTTAATATCAATGAATACCGACAGTAATAAAAAAATGCAAGAAAACTATGGTGGTACAGTCGATGATGTTATCGATTGTGATAATCATAGTTGATATCGACCGTGGTTATCGTAGTTGATAACATTATTGATTACCGTATATTATTGTCAATATATATATAATATTATAAGAGCTGATCATTGTATCGACTGTATTGCATTATCATTATTATTTAGTTATGACTCGATCATTATCGATCGGATTCAATGATATATATTAGCAATAACAAATGAATGATGAAATTGTTAACAAGAGACATTTCCCATTATATTATATATATACTCATTGAAAGAGTAACCTGGAACACACAGAAATCTACAAGTGTTATTACAAGTTACAAATAAAGATTCATATCAAGTCTTCTCAAGTAAAAGAAACATATCATCATTGTATTTGAAGCTCATTGTTTTCTCTTAGATTTGCATTATCATTACATAGACAATCTCATTAGAAGAAAAAGGAGTTAGAATATAATTGTAACCTAAGTACGTTATAGTTCCATTACATACATTAAGGATTAAAATTTCCTCTATTTCTAATTTGATCACAATTTAACAAAGCAAGATCGAACATTCAACAAGTCAATACCTAATTGACAACAGCTCGTATGGAGTAGTTTGTGGAGCTTTAATGATCATTCCTGAAATGGAGTAAATCTAGGAAGAAGTGGTCAGGCTATATCTTCTCTGCAACCGAACAGTTAACTATTCCTTATTTGTTGCATACTCTTCCTTCTTCCTTGCAATGTAATAATGTGTGTTCGCCTATTTTTTGGGAGTGGACAAGTTAGTTGTTAGAGTTAGTAATTCTCTTTAAATAAGTTCTGATGCCTCTTCACAAGGGGAGAATATTTCCAGATGTAGTTTTTCAAGTTTCAACATGTAAAGAACAATTTCAGTTTCAGCTTATGTAACAACACTTTCTTGGATGAATAAAATGATATTTTGAGTTTATACGCATGTGTGTTAGTCCTAGAAATACTCATACAAGGGGGCCCATTTGGTGAGGATTTCCCTGTTTCAATTCAATAGTTAATTTTCCTTAAGCTCACAGTTCTAGCTTTTGTCTATTCTTACAACCACTGGAGACAATTTCCTGTGATTGTTCTGTAGCCAAGGCAGACAGAGTAATTTTTTGTCCGTTTGTTCTGAAAAATATTGTTGTTAGTTATTTGAGTTCAATTCCAGTAGTAGATTTTGTTGAGTATTTGAGTTATTTTATTTCATGCAATTTCCTTTAAATTGCAGGATAACATTGGTTTAGTTGGGACTTCGTGCACATACAGTGCTGGCCCATTTGAAGTACATGTTCCTAGGTTGACAAGAGAATGAGCCTTAACCATAAGAGAGATAGCTACTTAGCCTGGATGTCCAATCCATGAGTTGAAGTTTTACAACCTATTTATTGATCTAATTGGGAAGTGCAACATTTTTGGCGTTGTTGCCGGGCATGGTGTCAAACTAAGGACCTGTTGCAGCCATGAGTTTAGTTGTTTTTAATCGTATCATTAGCTTGCCTTAGATTTAGTCAATGTTAAGTTATATTCCAGTTCAAGTCAGTTTCAGTTTATTCCAATATGCATGCATAGAGACAGGAGAAGATATGCCTTGGGCAGATTCCTGCCTAGTGATCCTCATCTTGGTGACCAATTAGTAGAGATCTTTGCTCACCAAGAAGAAGAAGAGAACCTCGATGCTGATGCAATGACAAATTTAGCCCCTTCATCTTCCTCTTCCTTAGAAGAACCAGTTGATCCAAATCCCTTTGCTGATATATTTGCTAGTCTTATTAATCCCCCAGCTCTTGACCTAGTTGATCAATGCCAAAATATGGATTCACTTGCTTTGGTAGTCTATCAAGCAAGGATGACGATGAATAGACCTAATAAACCAACTTTTGAATTCCCCATCACTACTCATAATGATACAAATAACCTTAAGAATATCCTTGCATTAGTGCTTCCCAAGTTTTATGGCCTTTTAATAGAAGACTCAGACACCTTCCTCTTTGAATTTGATATTCTCTGTAGGAGCTATGACTATACAATTGATGCCCATAAGCTTAAGTTGTTTCCTACCACTTTGAAGGAATCGACATTGAGATGGTTTATGGGACTAGGGAGAGATGCTATGAGTACTTGGGATGAGATGAAGGAAATGTTCATGCAAAAGTACAGAGAATATTGCAAGGGAAGTGATATGAGGGGAGATGACATCTTTAGAATGTAACAAAAAGAAGATGAAAGTTTGGAGGACTATATTTCAAGGTTCTTGTTTAGTTTGAAGAAGTCCTCAAACCATCAATTTAATGAAGATTCTCAAAAGTTACTCTTCCTCAAGGGGATAATTGAAGGTTGTGTGGAAGCCTTGGACTTGATGGGAGGATGAGATTTTACCCAAGCTTCTTGGAGTGGCATCAGAAAAATATGTCAGAACTATTCTAGATTAGTTGTTAAGAAAGGAAGAGGCTATCAACTTACAATGGGAAAGTCAACAACCAATGGGGTTTCAAGGACATAAATCATACACTTGCTATCAGATTTCAGCAAGACATCATCAACAACATGGCTACTCAGCTGGACACACTTCAAGGCAAGAAGAACCATGATGAGGTAGAGGCAATGCTAGCAGAATATTGTCCTCATTGTAGAGAAAATAATACAAATTGTAGATGTAAGATGGTGGCCAACATTGAGAACAGACAAGTTCCACCTGATTTCAAGCTAGTAGAAGGAGAAGATCAAATTTTCTTCATTGCACAAAGAAGGCCATGGGCTCCAAGACAAGGTATGCCACAAGCCCCGTTGTCTTTTACTGGTCCTTATTCAAATGCATATGCTCCTAATAATCAATGACAACCCCTCGATGGTTCAAACTTTGGAGGTTATCCACCTCAATCTTGAAACTATCCTCAAAACCAATGGCCTAACTACCAAAACCCTTAGTGGAAGCAAAACCAAGGGAATTGGCAACAACCTCAATGGCAACCACCTCAAGGGAATTGGCAGCAGATATCCCAATGTCCGGGAGATTAGCAATGGCCAAACCAACCCACTGGTTACCTGCAACCTCCTCCACAACCTCAACAAGCTATAATGCCATCTCTTGCAGCCAATGGCCTACTCAATTACATGCAGAACCTATTCCTAATCCTAACAATAAGCCACAATAGTAGCCTATTTATTTTGCAGATCCACACCAATACCCTGCATCTGTTGTAAATATAAGCGGTATAAATCTTAGGTCTGGGACAACCTTGCCAACACTAGCTCTGCCAATTATAACTGAGATATCTATGGAGGAATTAGAACTAGGAAGTTTTCCTGATCCACTCGTCCAACCAAATCTGACGAAAGAAACAAAAGTTCCAAAACAATTTGATACAATGCCTCCATTTCCCCAAAGATTAGGAGTGATCAAACAAAAAGAAGAGTCAACCTTTTATATTATAGACCAATTAAAGCATATATATGTGTCAGGATGCCTTTGTTCCGAGCTATAAAAGATGTACCTATTTATGGTAAAGCCATTAAGGAAGCCTGTCTGAAGAAACTAGTGAGAAAGAAGAAAGATCCACAAATAGTGGATGTCCTCGGTCAGTTGGTAGACATTATGCTTGGAAAGGTGAAGTTAAAAATGCCTTAATAGATTTAGGGGCAGCCATTAATGTTATGACAAATGATATCATGCAGCGTTTTCAAATCACCAATATCAGACCTACACCTACTGTCCTGGAGCTAGTTAATAGTTCTACTGTTAAGCCTGATGAAATGGTAGAGGATCTTGTAGTCACCTTGGATTCTTGGGAGTACCCAAATGATTTTATGATACTGTCTCCTAAAGCCATATTGGGAGGATATCCTATCATTTTAGGAAGGCCTTGGCTTTCTACAACTGATGCATATATACAATTTAATGAAGATATTGAAAAGTTACTCTTCCTCAAGGGGATAATTGAAGGTTGTGTTGAAGCCTTGGACTTGATGGGAGGAGGAGATATTACCCAAGCTTCTTGGAGTGGCATCTTTAAAATATGTTTGAACTATTCTAGATTAGTTGTTAAGAAAGGAAGAGGCTATCAACTTACTATGGGAAAGTCAACAACCAATGGGTTTTCAAGGACATAAATTGTTGGCAGAAGGGGTATGACGCTATATTGGGTAGAGGGTGGTTGGTGACAGCTCGAGCCAATCACAACTAGAAGAAGAACACCCTCGCATTCAAGAAAGGGGGGAGGAAATTTGTGGTAGACCTCGCCACACAAATGGTTGGAGAGGAAATGGCGTCCGACTCAGACTCCGATGGTGGCGGGATGGACGGAGAGGAAGAAACTATGGAACCGAACGATGAAGGGGTACTCGAGATAGAAGGAGATACGGATTCACTAGATGGTCTCTTTCACTGGCAAATGCGTGACTACGAGGTATTTCAACCATCGTGCAATATACTGGAGATTGGGAATGAGTTCCCTACGGAAGAGAACACGAACGAGTTCCCTCCAAAGTACACAGAATATACAGAGGGGGAAGCCCAGATGAGAGTAAGTCCGGCCCATGTGTTCTCAGAGGGAGAACCTATCCAATACAAAGAGGCAAAACTGGAAACAATAAATCTCGGGGACGAGCAGAATCCCAAGACTATCCTGGTGGGAGATGACTGGGATCCCGTGTTAAAAACGACAGCCTTCAAAATATTCACAGAGTATAAGGACGTGTTTGCCTGGAATTATAAAGACCTGAAGGGCGTACCTCCGGAGCTCTGCGTGCACCGCATCCCTTTGGTTCCTGGAGCCCAACCTGTGCGGAAGAGGCCGTACAGGATGAACAAAAACTATGCTGCAAGGGTGGAGACCGAGATTGCGCGGATGCTGGACGCGGGGATAATTTTCCGAGTAGACACAAGTGAGTGGGTGTCACCAATCGTGATATCTCAGAAGAAAGAGGCTAACCAAATCCGCATCTGCATAGACTTTAGGTGTCTCAATGCGGTGACCATTAAGGATCCCTTCCCGATACCCTTCACAGACAGCATACTCGAGGAGGTGGCAGGCCATGAGATCTATTCCTTCATGGACGAGTTTTCAGGATATAACCAGATATACATTGCAGAGGAGAGAGTACGATTTGAGGTGGGTCTCCGTACACCAAGCGCGGAGAACCAAACCGGTGGAGAGGGTGATACCGCAGAGGGTGGCACGAGCACACCAGCAGACCCTCCGTTGGAACCGAGAACCCCGCACGGTACGGTGCCAGGAGAAGGGCAAGTACCACTAGCTCAGCCAACTGACCCAGGACAGACTAGCAAAGATGGTGTTGGAGGTTTAGAGCAGGAGCAGACACAGCCGCGAGAGCAGGTTACATTGGATGTTGTTGGTACTGAGGCCATTGTGCGAGTTGGGCCAGGGGTATTGGAGGAGCCGGCTCGAGCGTTGCTGACGGGGGATGAGGACTCTTCAGTGCTGTCATGGTTGGAGCAGTTCACATTACCCCCGATAGCAGTGGCAGCTCCCATTTCACTTTCCCTTGCCAGAGTAGTGTTAGAGAGGCCTTCAGAAGTTATTGACCTGGATGCAGTGATGTTGCCACCAAGAGAAGAGCCAGTAGCCCAAGAGAGAGAGATATCCGAGAGACCAGTTCCTATGAAGGGACAGAGACCGCAAGTTGAGGCTAGTGCGGAGCCACCAGCCCTGACAGGGTCATGGAGGGCGGTGCCAGCGAGGGAGTCCGCGCAGAAAGTGTTGGAGCAGTACTTGGCGGATGTAGCCGCAGTAGCTGCTGGAGCCCAGCGGGTCATAGCCTCAGCAGAGCTTCAGGCTCAGGAGGGGGTTGCTGAAGAGTTGGAGCGCCTCTTGACCTTTGTGCGGGTTGGCTGTCCACAGGCATTTGCAGAGTGCTTTGAGGCTAGGGGATGGCCTACTCAGGAGTCTCTTACGATGTTGGAGGATTGGGCTCTTAGTGCGACGGTGGGCGAGAGCCGGATTCACGGTCTTATCCGAGAGTTAGAACAGGCCTTTCAAGAGGAGTATTTCACTCTCAGGCGGTTAGAGCATGCTTCCTCAGTACATCAGGCTACGGGATTGGCAGCAGAGGCAGCTTCCTGTCTTATAGCCTTGGAGATTGCAGTGGTTCAGGAGAGGGAGTCTTGGGCGGCTAAGCGGAGTATTATGGGGTCAGAGTTGGAGACTTTACGGGCTGCATTGGAGACTGAGCGTGCTGAGCGGGCTCTTCTTGAGACTTGCCTTGGTTCTGCTTTGGAGACTGTGGATGCGAAGGAGAAGGCAGTGCTCGAGGCAGCTAGCATGGTTCGGAAGGCTATGGAGCTTAAGATGAGGGCAGAACAGGCTTTACAGCTTCGGACAACACAAGTGTACGAGTTGTGGGCTAAAGTCACTTCCGGCACAGCCACAGCCGTGCCATCATCATCAGGGACGCTTCCTACGCCCCCTCCTGAGTAGTTTGTAGTAGGCTCATTTTTGTCTATGTTATATTTTGTAAAAGTCGTCGGAGCCAACTTGTTTTTTGGGGGGGATGATGTTGTCGGTATATTTTGTATGTACGGGTGTTGTGTAATAAACTTATGTTAATCTCGGCAGTTAGTACCGAGAGTGTGAACCGTTACGATGTGACGTTTCGGTGGTGTCTCTTCGGAGGTTATATGTACACATTGCTCTGAGGGTGAATGACATGATTTGGTTTTCTGAATACTTTATGTTTACTGAATTGCAATACTTTCCTGTGTTCATGTTTATCAGTTAATGTGTGTTTATGCAACTATTCTTGTTGACCCGAGAGGGAAAACATAAATCACACACTTGCTATCAGATTTCAGCAAGACATCATCAACAACATGGCTACTCAGCTGGACACACTTCAAGGCAAGAAGAAGCATGATGAGGTAGAGGCGATGCTAGCAGAATATTGTCCTCATTGTAGAGAAAAGAAGACAAATTGTAGATGTAAGATGGTGGCCAACATTGAGAGCAGACAAGCTCCACCTGATTTCAAGCCAGTAGAAGGGGAAGATCAAATTTTCTTCATTGCACAAAGAAGGCCATGGGCTCCAAGACAAGGTATGCCACAAGCCCCGTTGTCTTTTATTGGTCCTTATTCAAAAGCATATGCTGGCTCAAAACATAATTTAAATTGTTTTCATGTCCTGTACTTTTCATCATATTTCCTACTGCTGCCATTTCAAATTTGAGTGTCTTTCTTCGAGGTGTCATAGCTTTGTATGTTTAATTACTTGATTGTGTTAAACAAAAAAAAGATACAAGGGTCTGTTCAAAAGTTCTTGGCTGCAGAAAGGTTGCAAGGAGGTTGTTAAGAGTGAATTTTGGGTTTCTTTTCCCAAAATTGTTGATTTGAGAAGGATTTCACACCATTTCTCTGTAAATTCTCAACTTAAGAGCTCAATATCACTATGGTGTTCCACCAGTTCGCCATGAGCGCGCAGTTCATAATGTTCTTCAAGACTCACTTTGTGAACCAAAATTTTGGAATTGCGGTTGGGTTGTCTATTTCCTAAGGTTGAATGGGTATAATGATGAGGTAGCCGCAGAATTTGCTCAAGACTTTTTCAAATGGAGAGGCAAGAGTGAAGGGACTGAGAGCAATTGCTTCAAAAGAACGAATTGCAGAAGTGACAAGGTTGCCTATAGCTGGAGAGCAATTCCTTGTGACTAAATATGCTCGAAGTGCAAGGGCTCAATTCACTCATCCCAATGATCTTGAGCTCGTTGTTGATAAACAAGGAACTAGAAGGGTTTCTTTACCTCCTAAATGGAGCCAGGTGGTCCTGTATAGTATGAAGTATCTGACGTTTGATGGGAGGCAGTCCTGGACTCATTCCATTTCAAACTTTTGAGCCATATGTAGTATGGGAGAACGATGAACGCACCAAATGTTCTGTACAATTTGCTTTCAATCAGTGCAACAGAAAATCTAGAAAGGTAGGCCACATTTCCTAACCCATCACTATTTGACTAAATTGTTAGTGGAAAAATCTTTAAGTGATGTTTCTCCAATGTCAAGGGGTGAATGTTTTAAAATTAGGAGGTTTTAAATTGACAATGTGGGGCCGAGGGGGTCAACCATTAAACCACATAATTAATACACTACAAGGGGTTGTAAAATGACTATGGGGGCCTCATCATTTTGAGGATCTCCTGCAGTAGAATCTCCTGTAGCCAAGCCAAATTTGCTTGAACCTTCAGCCGCTGATACTGCTGATAATCCCTCAACAAACCCTAGTGTTGACACATTTGCACAAACCCCAATTAGGTCTAGGGTTGCTGCTAAAAAGGAAAAAGGGAAAGATAAGGAAGTTCAGATTAAGGGAGAGGAAGGAGGGAAATAGGAAAGTGAACAAACTTCCCCTAATCCTAAGAAGCGGAAAATTGAGGGAAGAGATCTCCTGCAGTCGCTATGCATGCAAAAAAATCAACCAGAAAATTAAGTAAACCCAAGCCTCTTAGGGTTGTAGAGGAATACCTCAGCAAAGAAGCCACCAACTTAGAGGAAAACTTAGGAATGCAACACAACTTGGGAAGTCTAGTACCACTGTTCATATAGAATTATCAGAATGTTGTCATACCTTCTCTCAAGAAGAGGAGCCACCTTCTAGCACTCATCTGAAGGAAAGTTCACCACCCTCTATACATGTTGAATGAAAGGATAAATCTATAGATGAGGGTGAGTCAGAAGAGGGGGAAGGAGAGGAATTTCCCTAGGAGGAACAAAATTTATTTATGGAAGAGGATCAACTACAGGAAAGCCAATGTTTCCATGGGCCTGAGGAACTTCTTTTTGCTACAGAGCAGATATCAGAACAAGACTTAAGCACAAGTAAGGCAGATGAAAAGAAGATTGGGTGTCAAGGTATAGACCCCCTTCTTTTTCTTGGGCTTCTATAGCCTTGGGGCTGTATCATGATATGATGGACAGGGAAGCAGAATGGGAAAGAGAAAAGTTGCAATTGTAGAAGGAGATTGACAAGAAAGAAGAGGAGATTGTAAAAGTGAAAGCTAAAGTAGATGATGTGGTTGCAATAGTACCTCAACCTATGGAATATAGGACGCCACCTAGGGTCTATTCCATTCATTTGGAGAAACTTCATCTGTCTTATAGGCTGATGAGAATTGTTAGGGTTTTGAATCCTTCTCTTGAGACTCCTCAAGAGTTCTATCAAGCTTATCAGTCCTCTCCTGCAGCTATTAAAAATTTGCTTTGTGAATTTTATCTTCAGAATTATGTTCTCTCAGAGGATATTGATTGGAATCTCTTTCTCTATATTGGAGATATTCATCTTAGAGCTTTCATGTCATGGATTCAAAATGAGCGCAGTTGGGGAGAGCAATTCAGGGCACATAGAGAAGCTGAGAATAACATTCCACTGCCATTAAGAGCTGAGTCTAATAAACCTAGTATTCTTTATTATGATTGGAAAAAGCTTTTAGCCAAAGACACCAAAAAGAAGATTTTACCTTTAAGGCAAGAATATGAATAGATGGCTCCTATTGAAGGACAGTCAATGATAGGACACTTGGTGCAATGTTGGAATAGTCTGATGGATGAGCTTAGAAGGGAAAAACCACATTCGTTGCCAAACTATTATGCAACTGTCAGAAGGGAACACAAGTATATACATCTAGGAAGGACCAAGCAGGATGACTAGTTCCTCCTTATCTTCCAGCCACCAATGTTATTATGGCCACTACCAAGTTGCAGGGACAACGAAAATGCTTATAGTAAGGATGCAGAGAAAGCCACGTGGTAGAGGTTGGAGAAGGCTAAAGGATTCTATTGGAGCCTAGCTAATGGAGGATCAAGCTAGGTTACTCCTAGCGATTTTAGGATTATTGCTAGGGTTAGGAACTTTTCACTTGTTGCAAGACCAAGAAGAAGATAGGTTGGGGAGCAATGATGAGCCCAAGTAATGGCTTTATTTTTAATTTTTTGCTATGTTTTTACTATCCTTGTTGCATATCTGGTCATGGTTAAAAGGGTTTAAGACTTGGTTATTATGTATTCTCTGATGTTTAGCTGAACTTGGTATCATGGTTGTGAACTTATCTCTAAGTTATCTTCTTAATGACAAAAACTCCTAAATGGTTATAGCTATGCAATTTATCCATATAGTTATGATTTAATGAATGTTATCTTGCAATGAAATGGACATATCTATGTTGTTGTGCAATTAAGAAGCAAAATCAGTCAAGGCTGCGCTCAAGGAGATTCATGTCATGCATTCAGCTAAGGACCAAGTCAAATTGGCTAAGCAAGAACCAACATTGCAGAAGTCAATATCTGATTGACAATAGCTCGTATCAAGCAGTTTATGGAGCTTTAATGATCATTCTCGAAAAGGAGTAAATCTAGGAAGTAGTCAAGCTATATCTTCTCTGCAACCGAACAACTAACTGTTCCTTATTTGTTGCATAGTCTTCGTTCTTCCTCGCAATTTAATAATGTGTGTCCGCCCATCTATTGGGAGTGGACTAGTTAGTTGTTAGAGTTAGTTAATAGTTCTCTTCAAATAAGTTTTGATGCCTCTTCACAAGGGGAAAAGATTTCCAGATTTTGTAGTTTTTCAAGTTTCAACTGGTCAAGAACAATTTCAGTTTCAGCTTATGTAACAACACTTTCTTGGATGAATAAAATGACGTTTTGAGTTTATAAGCATCTGTAATGTCCCCAGGTGTAATATTTAAATAGGTTCCGAATATCTAACTTAACACATTACATCCTTATTTATCGTCCCACTATGCAAACGATTCATTTCTTTCCCCTATTTCTTCCTTGAAGAGGATTGATTATAATTATAATCTCCTACTCCATATTCATTCCATCTTATCGTGTTACCCTTAAGAGATTTTACTATATATACTACCTCTCGTACATATTAATGCCTCACCAGACCATTATGTTTGAGGCCTCTCCTTATTAGAGATGTTCAGTATGACTGCTCAATACCCTACACAATAAGACTAACACATGCATCACAAATCGCTGTAGGCTTTGTGATGATTCATGTTTTCTTTCTCCTTCCATGCATTCCACTGGTCTTCTGCATTGATGCTTCTTCTTAGTCCGTCTATGTTCGATGATATTCTGATTCCATCTATGTTGAACAATTGCTTCCCCCGGAATATCAATGTCAATTAAGTGGTACGAATATATTCTTCTCCGTGATCTCCCAGAGATAATCCTCCTTTACATCTATCTTCGATGATACAATCTTAGTAGTTATATTTATCATCTCTCCTATTCTGTGTGCCATGTATGTGTATTCAGACCAGAAGTTACTGATAATAATAATGGTGTTTATTTATAGTGATTGACGTGATTGAATTCATGCCACTGTTGAGTTTGGAAGTTGTAGTATAACATCTCGGTAGCATTCGAACCTCTATGTTGCTTATTTGATCATGATTCCCCAACCGGTGTTTGCAGTTCTCCTCAATGTTGGGAATGACCACTACTTCCGTAATCTCTGTGTATCTTGACATAGATATATGATTTGTGAAACGATCTTCATGAATAATATTACTGATATTCATCGTATATCATATCAACGTAGATCACTTGTCTTGCTGTCGGAGATCACTGTTATGATCAGTGCTTTTGTTTCCCCTTCTCTAATAAACCAGCAACTATTATGGTCATCAGTGGTTCATATATGAAGAATAACTCGTAATCCTTTCTCCCTTCCATATCCCCCCGTAAAAGCCTATCGAACAACCATTGTTTATATCAGCGTCGAGTTAATGAAAAGTCATGACCTATCTTTTAGAATTAGTCATTGTGATTTTATTTATTAGATATGTTTGTTATTGTATGTATTTAATATACATATGTATATACTAGCAATTTATTATATAAAATATAAATGTAATATGTATATTTAGATTATAATATATGATAATATTAAGTATATATAGAATGATATATATATAATATATTGATATATGAAAAGATTTATATTATAATCATTTATTTAATTTATATTATAATAGTATATCAAGATCATATTTGATATATTATTATTCGATTTTTATTTTAATTATTATTTAAAATTATACTGTATCTTCTATTTTATTTATAATAATGGTAATCTTTAATTATCATTATATTGATTTATATTATCTGTTTATTTATTTCATATTCAATCATCATTATTATTTATTATTTATATAATTATTATAATTTATATTTAAGTTTTATTTCCAAAAAGGGGACATGACAGCATCTTTGTTAAATACTTATCCAAGGGGGCCCACTTGGTGGGGATTTCCCTTTTTCAGTTCAGTAGTTAATTTTCCTTCAGTTCATAGTTACTGTTCTAGCATTTGTCTGTTCCTGCAATTTGTTTCCTTTGTTCTCTAGCAATGTACCTCTTACACCTGTCACTTGATTGCATGAAACAAGTCTGAAATAGAACCCAATGGCTGGCAAGATCCAAACTCTAATATCACTATAACATCCCCTTGTCAATCTGCCCTTATTTATGTTTTGATGGTTTGACATTTCGTCAAACACTTTGCATGCAGGTGACCGAGGTCTATTTTCTGAGCTTTAATGGTTTTGTTTTGTTTGGTTTTCTATGGATTTAAATGCCAAAACAGTTTATTAAAAAATACAAATAATAACTACAACTCAAAATAAACAAACATTAAACATTTGCCCTCAAATATGATTTAATTTGTACTATATTAGGTCTGATACAATTAATTTCAGACTACACCAATCATAAAACGGACATACCCATGAGTAGGTGTTGCAGGAGACTTTAGACAAGTCTTCAATCCTATACTCCATGGGGACGCGTTGTGAGAACCCTGTTGGTTCTACCCCTGAAAACTCAATTTTGGCCTTTTGGCATTTCGTCAAATGGTTGGCATGCAATCCTTAAATTCTGATTTCTGAATGTATGTGTGTTGTTTTGTTTGTATTTGAATAGATTTGCAATTTCTTAACATGAAACAATGCATGAAACTATAATGTTCCCTTTTTAGCTCACCATGGTTGGTTGTTTGGGTTGGCCTATCAATGGCCCTTGTAGGCTAAGTCAATTGGTTAGAGGGTTCCGGTTGGTAGTTCAGTAGGCCAATTCCCTTCTGGAGGTCAGAGGTGTTCAGGATTGCTCTTCGTTTGGGTTAGTTTGGTACACTTACTATTTATAATAAGTCATCTATCCAACATTTCTATATTTGGTAGGGCACTTGGACCGGTCTCAGTTACAGTGATGACCTTTGGCACCTTAGTTTTGATCAGGTATTTAGAGATTTACTAATTATAGTAAATCAAGGGTTGATAGAGGTGGAACCTTACTATTTTTAGTAAGGCACCCGGGTTAGCAGTGAATGCAGTGGGCTACCTCTTGGTGAAGTTAGAATTGATTTGCGATGATTAAAGATGGAGTTATAATATTATAATTATTATTAAAGCTATACTTTAATAATAATTAATTATTAAGTGCATATCATTAATTAAATTAAGAAGTGACCATAATAAAGTTATAATATAAAGTCACTTAAGTTACTTTAGCTTGTTCAAGAACCTACTTCATAAGGAGGAATTAAAAGTAAAGAATGTTTTATCCCACATCGCTAAAAGTACAAGCATTCACGAACTAAAAAGCCATATAAGCAAGGCCATCCTTTCATTGGAGACATGTTATGAAAATTGGATATTGAAACTATTTCTCCATTGTTGCTGGAAATCAGTGACTAGATATTCTAAGGATAGCTATCATTGGAATTTGTGAAGGCTAGACAGAAACCCATACCTTCCGAGATTGGTGGATTCAAATCAGAATTCACATTAGAGCCTAATGGTGAAGTTCTGAATTTGTATGCAAGCAATTCAAATTTTTTGTTCAAGGAGATCTCCATTCAAGCCAAGAAGAGATCGCAGGTTATAGACTTCAGGCGGCATTGTCAGTGACAAATCTGGAAGTGAAGCACATGTCTGAGAGTTAACACATCCAACTTTAAGGCTCGTTTGAGATCATTTTCAGCAGTATATGATAAGGCGATAGGTCTGGACATTGATCGAGCATGGACTGGGTCTGCATTCTCAAATCAATTGTCTGATATATTCTGGCACAACAGCAACTTGTCTTTCATTTCACGTTTCAGCTTCATAAGTGTAGAAATCTTCATTGGATGGTCTGCTATATGTTTTTTGTAATGTCTCATCTAGGAACAGCGATCTGCTACTAGTTTCCATTCAAATCTATTTTTTAAAATGCTGCTGTGGTGGTTTATAGCAGCCAACTGTTTGTTCATTTCCTATGCAATTTCCTTTGAGAAGTTTGCATTAGACTTGTAGCGAAAATCATTGTGAGCTGTTCAGAGGAGTTTTTGTCAAGAAACTTGGGCAAAATGCTGAAAGAACTCATTGAGGAAACTTGAACAGACCTTACATAACAATTGTTTGACAAAATTACTCGAGGACTTATTGCAAATTTTAGGACAATTATTGGATAACCTGCAGGGGTTATTACAGAAATTGTAATGAGCCCAACTGGCTCTCTATTGCAAATTGGATCTTTCCTCAATTTTAATTGCAATTTTTACTAAATTCCAAAAACTTATAACTAATTTTGCAAATTTCCAATTAGAATCATAGATAGAAAATGACTGAATTTCTCATCATAAACAACAGCAAATTATTTTTGCCATAATTGTTTACAATTCATTCACATACAAGCAACATTATTCAATCATTACATATAACAATTTAGAGATTGCAGCACCTTATTATTCCAACGTGACTGTTGAAGATTGTGATGCAGCCAATGAATGATAGACACCAGCAATTAAAACCCTCTCCTTGTAAATTGTAATCTCCAAATTAACCCAAGATGTACACACAGCAACAACCTTGCCCCAGCCCTCAACTTGCAACCACAGATCAGAAAATGTACGGCCCTTCCCTTGTCCGTACGGCAGCTTACTTTAAATCCGTACGACCCTCCTTGGATACTGTATGACAGCTTCTAAAAGATGCTAATAATTACTATCCAGCAGCAAATAAAATTTTGATCATTCACCATTCATTGCACATGAAATTTGGATGAGTCCTCTCCAAATCTGAAGACCAAACTCACAAATAGCTTCTCAATAACAGTAAACATAGTAGAGAAACAAACTCAATTTGCTCTACCTCAGTAGCAAATAGGTGCAATACACCTTTCAGAAAATTAGACCCTTATACCACAGCAAGGGTTTAGAAATCAGAAAACTCAGAAACTCCTCAAAGACAACAAAAGCAACTAAATATTCAAGTGTGCTTTCTCCAATGAAATGAGCTCATATTTATAATGCTTTGTTGATAAAAGTTTCCAAAAGAACTCATCTTCTGAAATTGTGAAAGTTTCCCAAATGATCTCCACTCAACACAACTCCCTTTTAACAATTTCCTTTAAAACATTATTATAATAAGATATCATTATAATAATGCGACTTGGGTTTAATAATTAATTAAATAATGGCCCCTTCCAATGATGACTTAACCCTCAACTTAAGTGAAATTATAAAGTAAGATTATAACTTTATAATAAACCATTTAATAATTTAATAATAATTTGGCCACTAAAAATGTAATAACTCCCAAAATACTCATAATTTAAATATGTCGTCTGACGTAGGAGTTATACCTATTATTTCTCCATGTGACCAAATGCACTTTCCAAAAATAGAAAGGGTCCATCTCAATCAACACCCAACTTACCACAAATAGTAAGTACACAAATCTAAGCCCAAATGAAGTCCAATCTGAGCCAAACGAAGACCAACCTGTAGCTTACTGAATTGTGGAGAAGACAAGACCCTCCCAAGCCAAGCCACTGCCTTAGAAGACCCTCTATCCACAATAATTAGCATACGAGGATCAAAATAATAGGCTAATCGTTGAAACACCAATGCTGGCAAAATTGGGGACATTACAGAAATAAACTATTTGCTGTCCAAATCTAAATAGAACTATCCCAATTTATTGAATAAGAAATCTCATTGCATACAACAACAATTATTGGGATTTAAGAAATGAAATTAATCAACAATTATAAGAACCTGGAGTGACTGAAATTTATAACTGTTATAATCCTCTTGTAGATATCACAGCGACATAGAAGTTGAAATATCTCTAACATGGATGCTGGTACTAATGCGCTGGCTCTTACCAATGCAAAATGTGCGTTTACCATGCATTCATGGGCCCTCCAAATGATATCACAGCCCCTGTAAAGTCTAATGCTGCCTTCAAATGATGAATGGCTGCTCTCAATTTCCAAACGCAGTCCCTCCCTTATGTTGGCATTAAGTGTTAATAACTGGTAAACCTAACACCGGTACTGATGTTGTCATTGATTAGCAAAAAGAGCATAGAGATTTGTCATCTCTATAAAGTCCACAGAACCAAACAGATCTATATAAAAGAACGATGGTTTGGCCGATGATGTCAATATACAAGATCGTTGTGACTACATATACCACCGATCACTATACGCATCCTTAGCCACCGGGCTATGTACACAATAAAGGAAAAGAGGATTCCAGCATCAACTGAGGACCGTACTGCAACCGGTAACCAACTGAGGATGGCGCAACCGGTAAGCCGAGCTAAAATTAGCAAACCGAGGATTATAGAAACCGGTAAGCCAAGAAAGAGACAACAACAGGTCAAAGACTCTTACCTGTTTACAGCATGTGGAACTCAACCGATATATTATAAGACTCCGGTATGAACCGAGGAAGTTATAGTCAACTGTCTGTTCCAACCTAACTCTTTTTGACCAGGATTTATTGCAGTGAATCCGGGTGACTTTGAGTTATCTTGGTGATCGGTTTGAGGCGTAGCTGAAGGTTTTAAAGCCAGAATCAGTGGCTTTTTGAGGCGCTATTGAAGGATTTAAAATCAGCATCAGCGGCTTTAAATCAAAGTGTTATCTCCTGTGAAGGAAAGTTGCCTGGAACGCAACTACTGTTTTCTTCATTAGGCAGATAAAGCAAGGGCATGCATCAAGTGTTTCCTTAGATAACTGACACTTCACTACATGATGAATCCGATAAGGATCTAAAGTTAGGTCATGCATGATGAGCACAATTAGGGTTTGAACCCTATATATTCACCCGCCCAAGGTAAATAATAGTTGCCTTCATTCTGTTGAGAAAAAGAGTGAACCTCTAAGCTGCTGAAGCCAGGGTGAAATTGAAAGAAGAAGTGAAAAGGAGAACTGTGCAGAGAAGCATAGAAGTAAAGGAGAAGACACCTGCACCGACCGGTGTTACTTCTCAGATTGAGCACGAATAGAGATCTTATTAAACTGTGTGTAGTCAATTGTAAAAGATCATTCACTCTATTGTTTTCTAGCAAACTACAATAGTTAAATCCCAAAATTTGGGTGGACTCTAATAGGTCCCTTGTATCAAATCCCTTAACCGGGTGACATCCTTCAAGGTGTTCAAAGTCCTCTAACCAGGCAGGTCCTAACAGACCTTATTGTAACAAATCCCTTAACCAGGTCGCATTTAGCAAATGCATTATTATTCTCTAACCGGGAAGGCTCCTAAACGAGCATACTCCAGAAGAGTACAAATTTTGTGAGGTCTCCTCACACCCTGGTTTTCACCCTAATCGGGTTTCCACGTGATAAATCTGGTGTCACTGTGTGAATGGTTGCTTACTGTTATTATATGCATAAATCTGTTTTCCTTTCAGTTGTAAGTTAACTTCATCAGATTTATTGAGTAAAGTTTTTAGAGGTGCTGATTCACCCCTCCCCTCTTAGCACCGGTTGGGACTGTCACTTTATGTGACACTGGCCTCCAATTATAAACCATTGTAAATAATTTAGAAGAGCCGACCCTCTTATTAGAGCTGCGACTGCCACTTTTCCAAATGCAGATCTTTATTTAGCGGTGATCTGCATTTATCAAAATTGTTCCTCAACATGCAAACTCTTTCTGAAACTAAATTGTTAAATCCTTCTCCCAATTTGATTTAAATTTAAAATTTAAAATTAATACGATATAAGTTTAACTTATTTTTTTGTGTTCAACTCAGGTGAGGGAGATGCTACTAATTTTTAGGGTCAGTGGCTTGCATTCGCTAATCTTCGTTGTCCAACCTTTGGTAGACCAGAGGAGAGGATAGATAGAGCTATGCTAGCTCAAAATGATCATATTGGATGGTGGACATGACATAGTAGGGATGCAGCTAAGCTGAGAATTCTTTCCATTTGTCTTCTTTCATAGGTTACCATTTCCTCTGTTGTAGAGAGGAATTTATCCACATATAGCTTCAACCAATCAGTCAAGAGGAACAATCTTAACTCTAAACGATCGAAGGAGTTAGTGACTCTTCATAGTGCATTGCAACTACAGGATCGACAAAGTACTGAGTATCGTCAGACTCTAGGCTTATGTTTGGATGTCAATCCCGAGGATGCTATGTAGGTGGAGGAAGATTACACATCTCCAGGATTGGTTGGGGTTCCATTGGATGAGGAAGATCCTCGGCGTGCCAGTGACTCAGAGACTGACTTCGAGGATGATTTAGATTCCTAGACGATCATGACAACCATATTTGACTTATATTATTTGTAGATACATTATTGATTTTGATTATTATGGATAATTGATGATGAAGTTGAACTTTTATGTTATTGTTTTCTATTTAGTATTATAGGTGGACTTCTCTTTATGTCATTTCATGCATGAAACTGGGAGCCTTTGGTCATTTTTGCTATATATACACCATATTTTTACAATGGAAGTATTTGAATTTTGTTAATTTTCTATGTATTGAGCTTCTAAAATGTCTATGGTGAATGGTTTATCAATGTTATGATATGCATATTTGAATTCTCTGTCTCTATATAAAAATTCCCCTATTTTTTTTAATACTTGTCCCCTGTCGTCCCCTAAAAATTGGCTCTGAACCGTACCCGTACTGGAAACATGTCCTCGTCATGGAAACTCCGTTTGAGAAATATGCCAAATTTGTGTGAGAAATATGCAACCAAACTCCACCTTGTAGGTCCAAAGTCATCATGATTGATGAACCTGCAAAATATCCTCAATAGTGAACCTTGGATGGGTCCACCTCAAATGTGGAGTTTGTTTTTCATCCTATCCACTAAATTCCATGGGGTTTTTGTCCTCAGATATGGCTGTACCTGTTATGAACAGCTGATAATGGAGAAATATCAAATTTGCTAAATCAACATAATGAGTGTTGGAAGGGATAGAGAAACTTTTATAATATCCATTTGCACAACTTTGCACCCCAAATTGCATCATGAGATTTTGAATAAATATTTTTCCTCTATAAGTGGGCGTCCCCCTTATGAGAATGGATATCTTGTTTCTTGACTTTTCCCTCATAAAGTCACTTCATAATCTTTTTATTTTATTTTAAAAATGACTATACATAATAATATTCTGTAAAGACTCGTTAAAAGTGATATTTCCAATTTTAATTCCTTCCTGGGCGATAATATCAACAAGTCCAGTAACTCATCCTCTCTTCAACAAAATTAACCTACAGGAATTATGGTAGAGGCTAATCAAATACTCGAGTGATCACGAAGGAGAATTGGACTTTACACAAAGTCAACACAATGCTTTGGTCCATTCATATTCTACCCGTAAATTTTTATTAATAGTAATCAATGAATCATTATTAAACTAATCAATGAATCATGTATCAAACTAAAAAAACCCCTAATTGAAGGGACTGAAAGGCTGATTAAGTGTTCCAAACAATAGATATAAATATGATAAAGAAAAATCTGTTATTGTAGAAAACAATATAGCTTGTGGATGTTTGTCAATAGAATGTGTGCTACTAATATCTACACTACCAGATTAGAGCTACTTAAACAATCTATCAGAAGTAACTTTGCACTTTGAACATGGACTAAAAAGATCTCTTTTGTATAGGTGGTTTCTGAAACCATTGTTCAGTATAGGGAGGACCCAAAAAATGGCATGCTTCACTCGTTATTAGACTTATTATATAATGCTAAGGATTACAATTATTGTTTATGCAATTGCCAATGACCAAATCACACAGTTACATCACGACCTAATGTCAGCAAGGTCTAATACAAGATGTTGGCTTACAAGCACAGCATTGCTGCAGTTTACATTAGCCCCCTTTTAAGAAAATTCAGAGTCCTTTCTGGCAACAAGATCAAGATGAGAAAGAATTCAGCAAGAAGTTGTGAGTGAGAAGAAAACTTCTCTAGAGATTGCGGAACTGGTGAATTGGATGACCCTGCATGGTCTGGCTTGAGCCGCTCGAATTTTGCACAAAGGGCATTAATTATCAGTCATTAGCCACCATATCCAAGAGAATTTTGTCCTTCTCCTTTGTGTGACGTTGCTTAGACATAGAGGTCTGTAGTAGCAGTTATTGGCACTTGGAGGTGTGCTCATTAATTGTTAAGGAATGCACCACCTCCTATATAGGAGAAGTGATGGGATGGATAGGAAGTGGGGTTAGCCACTACATACACATCTCTGTAATGTCCAACCTTGGCTATTCCCTATTAGATAAAGTCTTGGTGAATTCAAGAGATCTCATTCATAATTTGTTAGATATGAGATAGTTGACCTACAACATTAAAATGACTCACAACCTTATAAATGTAAAGCTTGGACCATGGGTCCCATGACATGTTTGAATTGAGACAAAATCCCATGTAAATTAATAGTAGGACATAGGAGAATTAGCTAAAATCCATCTCTAGCATGTGAACTAATAGAATGTATTGTCTTAGTAATGTGAACTAAGAGACTGTTGCTTTGAGATTCTAAACTAATATCTTAAGCTCCAAATTTATTGGGCATTCAAGAGATTTCAATTGGTCTTCATTGTGTTTCCCCATTATCTCCTATAGCCAAGGGAGTTGCTATAATTGATTGAACTTTAGGTGAAGAAATAATAATTTGTACATCCATGTGGTCCTATCTATATTCCTTATCCTCATTATCAAGCTTGTCTCCCCTTCCTTTGAATGTACTGATGCTTTTAACCACACCCTTGTGCTTTTTGGCTCCCTTATGCTCTTACTTGGTACTTGGTAATCGGGTCCCAAAGTGTGGGATGCCAAGATACCTCCATCAAACGTTGATGACAAACTCAATAGCCATGATGATGAAATCCTCCTTAATCATTCGTTGTGAATATGCTACATCTTTGAAGAATCCAGCTACATGTTGCGTCATATATAAACCCTTAAGTGATAAGGAAAGAAACTTGTGGATCCTTGAGGAGAGGAGTTATCCATAATCAGAAATCTCACCCTGCCGTAATCCCAACATATGGTTAGTCATCTACTCAACAATGTGTAAGGCCTGATAGTGGCTGCAACATTCAAGATGTCTCTCCACTCTTTTGACTCTAAATACTCTTTCTTGACGTCCTTGTGTCTGTGGCCTAGGTTTGTGTCAATTCCTTGAGAGCCAAGTTTGATTGACAAAGGTGTTTCACTATGTAATATTTTTGTGCTTGTATATTATGGATATCTGTGGAGTTCCCTATAAAAAGCCAATTAGCCTACTAGAACTCGGAAAATTGGCTAATGTTCACCATGGTGGCTAGACCTGAGAAGGGAACATTACAATTTCTTAAATATTTTATAAATTTGAATCTTTTCTTTTTCATTTAATGTAAAACATTTTTTTAATAATGTTACTAACTTATTTTCTTTTCATGTATGGGTGAACAAAAGAGAGTGGCAGATGAATTTTAGGAAAATAAAGTTCTATGTTGAAATTTAGCTAACTTGATATTTTTGAAAGTTCACAGGGAGATGGCTCTGGAGGGTTTATTTCCTCGGAAGCAAGTTGAGAGAGTGGTGAATCAGTCCAGTCAATCTGTAGAAGAGAAACTTCCTCCATTGAAAGAAATGATAGATTATATCTGTAAGTATGAGCCAAAGGTTCAGGTGCCTGTGGAAGTTGGAGAACGCAATCTTTTGTTCCCAACTGCAATGTATGTAGCTATGATAAGATTTCTGCAGAGATGTTATGAGGCTGAATGTGGTCAAGCTTTATTAGACGACAATAAAAGAGATATTCCACAGAATGATGCAACAGTCATGTCATTTTGCTTGTTGCTTGAGCATGCTATGGCATATGAAGGCTCTGTAGAATTGCATGCAACTGCATCAAAGGGATTGCTCAATATTGTTTCTCATAATCAACAGGTTGAATTCTTAAAACCATTCTCTAACTATAGTGGACACTGTTGTTTAACTGTTTTAATGTCTCAATTTATAAAACGTAAAACTAAATGAAGTTGCTAACACATTTGAGCTGTTATTTTTTTCTTGAGGTGAAGATACTTGCATCAAGATACGCTGAACGCCTTCCATGGCTGAAACAATATATAGGTCACATAGACATGGACACTCGTGAATCTATAGCTCGTTTAGTGGGGATTGCATGTTCAGCCTTATCTGCTTCTTCATCATCTGTTCTGATTCAGGAATTTTGTTCTAAGTTTAAAGTTTCTAACAAAGGAAGGTTTGTGAGCTTATAAGGAGTATTTTTTGCCGTGTCTCAAATTGTGATATTTATATCAGGATTCAATGGCATAGGTTTTTGAGGCAAACTCTTTAGACCCATATTTCATTAGTGGTGGACCATTCATTCTCATTGAAATACAGGTCAATGAGTTGGACCATATCTCATGGGATGTGAATGAATGGTCCACTACAACGAGCTGACTCAAAAACTATGCAATTCAATCCTGATGTGAATATCATAAGGTTTGTGAATGTTTCTTTTGCAGGATATCTCCTGTTTCTACTTGTTATTTAGAATTGAGTAGTATTGGTTTGCTTAAAGGTGGCCTTTAGTGTTTAGCAGTGGTTTGTTCTGTTTTGCAGATTTGAAGATAGTCATGGAGCTATCTGTGCTACTGGTTATGTGCTAGCACAGTGTATGACAGGAATTCCTCCTGTATGTGCATTCTTGTCTATGTATACAATATAGCCTTTTCATATGGCATTATGCCCACGTTTATAGTTTGCATCCTTTCTTTTCTTAAGAGTGCAACATTCTAAACTAACTGGTTAGGCTATGTTTCTGATTTTTTTATATATATTTAAATAATGATGCTTCCTGGAGTTTTTCCTCTATGATTGCCTAGGAAATTGATTTTGCTGAAGTAGGTTTGAATTTTCTTTCCAAATTAATTGTCAGAGACTAAATAAATTAATAATACTGTTTGCCTACAAGTTATTTGAAACTGTAATGCTGGATTATATTATTTTGATGAGACTAATTCTTATAGATGTGAACATGTATGATACCGATTCTAGGATAGGAGTTTGAGTTCACCAGGACTTCTATGATATATGTTTGCAATTTGCATCAGGAAAGTCAAAGTAAGAACCTTTCTAGTATATTGTAATGGTTTGTATTTGGGCATTTGGTTCTCAAGATGCTACTCTGTCTCTGATATGATCAAAAAACACTACCTCTGGAGTATTTTGCCATGGCACTAGTTTTTGGAGTTAGTGCTTGGACCAGCATCTGGATCATTAGATTGTTGCCCTCTAGGATAATATGTTTGTGGCTGATGCTGACCATAGTACTCATGTTGCCACTTGGATTTGTTGTCAAACTGAACATTGAAACAAATTGCTTGATTTGTGGTTGAAAAGGCTTTGGCAACAGTTTATCTGTTAATCTCTACTCGTGCATTAGGCCGTAACCAACTAGTTAGGTTAGGGAAGTTCTTTGAGTTTTTATCATAGCATGCATGTGATCAAATAAGTGAGCAATATGTACATACTACATAGTCGTGTGATGTCCCCTTATTTGCAGTAGAATCACAATATCAACAAATTATGGTTAGGATTACATCTTACCAAGTAGATATTCCTTTAAATATTGTGATCTTGGATTTGAATCTTGCAATCATAACATAACAACATATACAAATATATATTTATATATCTATTCAATGATTAGGGTTAGATTACAACATAATCATATGCTATCAATAGCATTATGCAAACAATATAAGGATTGGAGAAGAAACATGATAGGTTCGCCCAAAGCCATTTCTACACTAAGCCCAACAGTGGACTTATACCAGAGCCCTCCTCTTGCTTGGTTAGTGGTTTTCTTGTACCCATAGTTGGAAAACTCGCCAAAGGCAAAAACTCACCAAGGCCTGAAAAAAAAATCGGGAAAACCTAGCCCTATTTTCGGCAAAAACTCAGCAAAAAAATCGGGAACTTAAAAGAATGTTTAAATTTAATTAGAAATAATTTTTTTTTGCAACATTCAATGAGAAGATCCATCCAATGAGTCAATAAATGAGAACACAAAAGAAACAAGCTGAGTCTAGATATATTTAAACGCAAAGTGGGTACAAAATCACATTCTTGTGAGGAATGTTGATGGTTGGAAGCAAAATAGTAAATAGTTTTTGTTAAACTAAAAGTAAATACATCATTACAATTACATCTTCCTTTTCCCAGTTCAAGTAAAAACTAAGGGATAGGTAGAACTAGAGGATCGAGTCCTATAAGTCTGCACTAGGCGTGACTGTGCCTCCTCGCTCGGTATGGCTGAATCAGTCTGTGACTCGTCCTCCATCCTGGATGTAGCTCTGCCTCTAGCTTCTCTTGGCACTGGCAATGGCTTCTCATCTGACTCATCCTCCTAAATGTCATTTGTTAATGTTTTGCCCATAAATAAAGCTAAATGACAATAAACAAAAATAAAGAACACTAAGTCACAAAAAGACAACAATTTATCCTGGGAAAACCCTCCAACTTGAGGGGAAAAACCCAACTACACCAAAAAAAATCTCTCTTTTATTAAATAATAGAAGTCTGAGTACAATGCTTCTAACTGAATACCAAAAATTCATCACACAAAGCAAGGATATATATTTTGAATTGAGAGACTTCATATCATAATCAAAAGCCTCTTCATTTTCCAAGATGCTTGTCTCTTCATATTTCCAAACGCACGTCTCTTCACATGTCTCTTCATACCCTCAAACACACGTCTCTCATATTTCCAAACGCGAGTATATGAAATCAGAAAGAGCACCATGTAGGTAATCAGGATATCTCCTGCAACTACAAACATCAACACTCGCTCTTAGCAAAGGAGATATCATTTGCAGACTCCATCTCATCATGACAAACACAAAGGCTACACCCATGTGTGTCAACAACAAAACTTTATCACAGATTTTCTCAACATAATATTGTCATCTCAGCATGACATTCACCATGGCTACTCCTTGAGGGTGAAGGAACATAAAACTAAGTCATGGAGTCTCACACATGACTTCTACTATGGCTACTCCCAGAGGGTGGAACAAGGGCTTTCACCTGAAACTTCTCTCCCAGAGAAGAATGCATTAACAAGGGATTGCATCTCGAACTTCTCCCTCATGGAGAAGAACTCATTAACAAGATATTGCACTTCAAATTTCTCCCTCACAGAGAAGAACCCATTAACAAGGGATTGCACCTCAAACTTCTCCCTCACAGAGAAGAACTTATTAACAAGGGCTTTCACCTCAATTTTCTCCATCTCAGAGAAAAATGCATTAAAGCACCTAAGAGATCATTTGAATGCTGAGATTCCCTCTCAATAGAAGAACGAGAACGAACACACTTCCGTCACTTTCATCTTTACAGGGTTTGTGGTTATCCTTGGTAAGGCATAGAAAGAAACAAATATAGAAATCGAATCAAAATCTAGAATTAGTAAGGAGAAGAATAGATTATGTAGACCTTCCTTAGGTGCTTTACCGGGTTGGAATACTCACAACTTTGATTATCACAATAAATTAATTGACTCCAATGTTTGACCAAAAAAGGAGATTTTGTAGTCGCATTGGTACACAAGCTTGTTGATCCTGTGCAAAGAACATAGCACTCTTCATTTGTCACTCAAGCTCCCTCTGAATCTTATTTCCTTCTCTTAGAAACTTCTCTTAGAAGAAACTGATCATCAAACGATCTGCAATGTTTCCAGTTATCAACCCTATCACAACAAACTGTGTCTCCATTCTTCATCCTGCAAGACTTCCTCATGGAATGCATCAAATACTTTCTCCCCTTGAGTGCGATCTCTTAGTATGCTCCTCGATCCATCCTAGACACATTTTGGAGTGATTACTAATAGTTCATAGAGTCAAAAACCAATGTTAAAAGTATACATGATTCACTATTCCCAATGAATTCATGATCATTATTCAAAAAATATAAACATAAAATACTTATCTCTTTATTGTAGTCAAAGAATAACGCCCTCCAGGTGATAATTGAAACCCTTGAGCAACAGAGCCTTTGTTAGCAATTTAAGATTGTCATTAGTGTAAATTCACAAACACCATGCACTGGTAAAAGGTTACCGGTCACTCACGATACTTAGAAGACATCGGTAGTTAGAGAAATTGAGTGTATGCACCGGTAGATAAAGGAAAGGGAATACATCGACAGACCGATCTAAGTACACAGTACCGGTCTTAGAGTGCATATAAAGTTGAACCGGGTATAAGGTTACACCGGTCTAAATTGCATAAAGATCTGCACCGGATTTTGCAAAGTAGTTTGAGTCAAAACCAAATTATACGGGACATCCACCGCTCTGAAGTGGAGTTAGCTTTATTTCTACGGATGTTTCTCAAGGTAAACTCCAGATCAGAATGCAAAGCTTAACTGCTAGTTGCATGATTTATGGATGAGTTTACACCCTGGCAGTTCTATGAGTTATTATATATATAGGTCATAGGACGCAAGATAAGTTGTTGATTGTTGGTGCTTGCATAGAGCAGAGGAGAGATCTTCTGAGAGAAGCGCTATAGTCGCTGAGGTGAAAAAGGACAAAGATCAACAGCCAGACAAACCGGGGAAGGATCAACAGGTATGATCTAATCAGACAAGTAGTGTCATAATAAGATCATTGCTTCTATAAGGAGTGAAAGCAAATTGAAATCCTTTTATCAGGGTGGACCTAATCGGTTCATTGTAAAATCCCCTAACAGGGTAACATCTTTGTTGATGTTCAAAGTCCTATAATCAGGCAGCTCTTAACAGGGTTCAGATCTTCACAGATCTTTTGTAAAATCCCTTAATTGGGTAGCACCTTAACCAGTGCTTTGTAAGCTCCTAACAGGGCGCCTTCATTCTACAGTAGTGAAGTTGTGAGCTCTATCTCACTGTGGTTTTTTCCTTCTAACCAAGGGTTTCCACGTATAAATACTTGTGTTGATCTATGTGATTCTTTTATGCTTGTAAATGATTGCTTTATTCTGCTTATCAGTAAAGGATAATGAATTACAGTAAGTGTGAAGTATTTACTGATTCATCCCCCCCTCAGTAACCGGTTTAGTAATAACAGCCTTCAATTGAGTCACCTGAGCCTCTAGCTCCACAGTGTATGTCGGTTTATGCTCTTGTGAGCGTGCTGCAAACTCCCTGTTCTTGATTCCTCTACCACCAATTTAATCCTCTATCTATAGTGAAATTTAGAAACACCCAGAATGATCTTACACCACACTGAAAAGAAAACAACAATAAATAACGGTAATAAACTCTATAGAAGACACAATGAAAAATCAAAATGTCATGATGCTTGAAGCAGACACCATAACAGCTCTCTGACATCCATGATAATATTGCATGTTCACCCTTGAATGATCACGATCTTGCCTATATTTCCTACGACACAGATGATCCTAATTGCTCCCAAACAATGATGATCAATCACACAACAATATCACATAATCTAAGAATCCCCACCAATACAAAACATGGTCTCTCAATAAAGATCAACATTATAATCTTTTTAACTCCCGTATGCTTCAGCCATTTCTCCACTGATACACAACAGTATATGCGCTAAGACGAAATTACACAGAGAAATGCGCTTCAAGAAATTGACAGCCCAATAACATCAACAGCTCACATGGTGCTCGAAAAAGTGTTATAAATAGATCATTACAAGAAAATAATTCACTTGCATACGTAGACATGCAAATTGTCTAAGGAGACAATAATCACAAGAAACGAAGCCCATCTTTTTCCTCCAACGAACCGACGACAGATACATAACATGTCGATTCAATTCCAAATGATATGAAGGCCATGTGGATACAAGGAAGACCAATCCACCGGCCAGACATAATGAATGCTGACGAGAGATGAATACATGCTCAACCTTGAGCATTACCCAACAAACAATAATACAAATGCTCTTACAAAAGCCGTTTTGAATTTCTTTTGTTACGAATTTTTGCCGACATGCATAACCACACGATCACTATATCATAAATGCTATTGGTAAGACAAACAAAATACATAGAGAACTCTCGAGAGATGAAGACCGAGAGACTTGAGCGATACCACCAAACATAGAATGCCAAAGAAACCTCCTATGACATTTTCTTTTCAATCCTCATTACATGAGCAGTAACGGATATGAAGGATAGCCAATACACAAAAGAAAGAATTTGTCAAGGGTGGAGAAAAAAATAAACCAATCAAAGCCTTCTCCAATAGCTTTTGTGTATTGAGGAAGAATATGAAAGAAAAATGAATTCAACGATAGATATAAGCTAGCATTTGTAGATAACAGAAAATGAAGGCACAAACCACCAAAGAATACAAAAGAACTAATAACTTTAAATAGGCTCTACCAAAACATGTACGAATGATAGCTCTTGCTGCTACCAACATTCAACACATACAAATTGCCTATAAATACTCATTGCAAACTGCAATGGATAAACAAACTAATGAACAAGAGAAACTCCCTTATTTTCTGTTATCCAACGCGCTCTAATACCATGTTAATGTTTTTCTCAGCAATAAAGATAAACAACAATAAACAAAAATAAAGAACACTAAGACACAAAAAGACAACAATTTATCCTAGGAAAATCCTCCAACTTGAGGGCGAAAACCCAGCCACACCAAAAAATATGTTTCTTTTATTAAATAATAGAGGTGTGAGTACAATGCTTCTAACTGAATACGAAAAATTCATCACACAAAGCAATGATATATATCTTGAATTGAGAGACTCTTCATATCATAACCGAAAGTCTCTTCATTTTACAAATGCGTCTCTTCATATTTTCAAATGCATGTCTCTTCATACCCTCAAAGACATGTCTCTTCATATTTCCAAATGCGAGTATATGAAAGAGCACCATGTAGGTAATTAGGATATCTCTTGCAACTACAAACATCAACATCATGCAGTGTGAAACCAAATCCACCCCACTCCTCCATAGCCTGCCCCTCCGAATCATTGACATCATCCTCTTCAAAAACCGCCTCAAATCCGCTTCAAATCTGCTTCAAATTGATGGAGATCAATTTGCAAGTGTTTGGATTATGGAAGACTATTTTTCTCCCTCAGCAAAATACAAGTGAAGAAATGAGAAATGAAATTCATTTGGGTCATTTTTTGCCTTTAAGCGCTATTATAAAACTGCAGCCAAGTTTTTAAGAAAAACTCGTTGAGTTTTTGGCAAAAAGTCGGCGAGTACTCGGAGACTTTTCGCCAAAAACTCGGTGTTTGGTGTTGACATAAAGTTAGCTGTCATTGGCAAACATCAATCACACCGGTACATCACACCGGTACTCATGATAGTGTAATGATTGTGAACCGGGTAGAATGAGCAAGTGAGCAATGTACCTTAACCAGTCACGCTTATACCGGTCCAGGTTTTGTCCAACTAGTTTTGGCAAACACATAGGGTGCAAATGACTAACCGGAGGCAAATCACACACTGGTTAAGTGCATGATAATCCGAACCAGATTATGCAGTGTGTTTTTTAGTAAAACTGGAGTTAGCTTTTTTAGTGGAAATGGAGTTAGCTTTGTTTTTTCTGCGAACATTTCGAGGTAAACTAAAGATTAGTTTGCAAGCTTTTTGGTCAAAAGTTTTGCATGCGTGATTTTTGTGAGAGTTTACAGCGTGGCGGAACTGTTAGATGTATTTTTAATAAGATAATTTCTTATAAATATAGTTCATAAGACATGAGAATAGTGTTGTTGAAAATCAAGAGCATAGAGCGAAAGAGAGCAGGAGAGCAGAATCTTCTGAGAGGAAACACAGTCACAGAAGGTGAAAGGGA
This sequence comes from Chamaecyparis obtusa, assembly GCA_027943335.1. NCBI lineage: Eukaryota > Viridiplantae > Streptophyta > Pinopsida > Cupressales > Cupressaceae > Chamaecyparis > Chamaecyparis obtusa. Next base: position 1,358,774 of record BSBK01000367.1, read on the forward strand.
GAGAACAATTCAACAGCTAAGTAGAGGAAAGAGTGAACAGGTATGATCTGAATCAACAGATATAGTGTCATCATAAGATCATTGCTTTTGTTGTGAAGCATATTTAAATCCCTCAATCAGGGTGAACCCTAACAAGTTCTATTGTATAAATCCCTTTGATAAGTAGGAGATATTTTCCACAGCAAGTCAAATTGTGATATTGCTATTGGGATTCAACTCTGTAGTTTTTGAGTCAAACTCATTGACCCATGTTTCATGAGTAGTGGTTCACACGAACCCATCTCTCATGAGAATGAATGGAACACTTAGCACTCATTGGATTTAGGTGATGCTCACAAAGGTGAAGCACTGGGACTTCCCGGGAGGTCACCCATTCTAGTACTACTACAGCTTGAGCACGCTTAACTACGGAGTTTCCCCCATGGTTAAACCCATTCCGCTTGCAACCCCATTTGCAAAACCTTCACCAAGTGTTGTGCCTTATGAACCACTCATTAGAAAGCCCCTTAAGCTCATCAATTGATAAGTAGGAGATATTTTCCACAGCAAGTCAAATTGTGATATTGCTATCAGGATTCAACTGTGTAGTTTTTGATTCAAACTCATTGCCCCATGTTTCATGAGTAGTGGTTCACACGAACCCATCTCGCATGAGAGGGAATGGAACACTTAGCACTCATTGAATCTAGGTGATGCTCACATAGGTGAAGCACTAGGACTTCCCAGGAGGTCACCCATCCCATTACTACTCCAGCATGAGTGCACTTAACTACGGAGTTTCCTCTATGATTAAACCCACTCTGCTTGCAACCCCATTTGAAAAACCTTCACCAAGTGTTGTGCCTTATGGACCACTCGTTAGAAAGCCCCTTAAGCTCATCAATTGATGAGGAGATATTTTCCACAGCAAGTCAAATTGTGATATTTCTATCAGGATTCAACTGTGTAGTTTTTGAGTCAAACTCATTGACCCATGTTTCATGAGTAGTGGTTCACACGAACCCATCTCTCATGAGAATGAATGGAACACTTAGCACTCATTGGATCTAGGTGATGCTCACAGAGGTGAAGCACCGAGACTTCTCGGGAGGTCACCCATCCTAGTACTACTCCAGCTTGAGCGCGCTTAACTATGGAGTTTCCTCCAAGGTTAAACCCACTCTGCTTGCAACCCCATTTGCAAAACCTTCACCAAGTGTTGTGCCTTATGAACCACTCATTAGAAAGCTCCTTAAGCTCATCAATTGATAAGTAGGAGATATTTTCCACAGCAAGTCAAATTTTGATATTGCTATCAGGATTCAATTGTGTAGTTTTTGAGTCAAACTCATTGACCCATGTTTCATGAGTAGTGGTTCACATGAACCCATCTCTCATGAGAATGAATGGAACACTTAGCACTCATTGGATCTAGGTGATGCTCACAGAGGTGAAGCATCGAGACTGCCTGGGAGGTCACCCATCCTAGTACTACTCCAGCTTGAGTGCACTTAACTACGAAGTTTCCTCCATGGTTAAACCCACTTTGCTTGAAACCCCATTTGCAAAACCTTCACCAAGTGTTTATCAGGTAACATCTTTGTTGGTGTTTTAAGTCCTCTGATAAGGCAACTCCTCATAGGGTCAAGATCCTAACAGGTCTTCTATTAAATCCCTTAACTGGGTAGCACTCTAAGCAATGTTTTGTAAGCCTCTAATAGGGAAACTTTATTACTGCGGTAGTGAAGTTTCGTGGGTTCTATCCCACCGTGGTTTTTTCCTTCTAACCGAGAGTTTCCACGTATAAATTCTGTGTTGACCTGTGCATTTAATTTCTCTTTATGATTGTCATAATATTCTTTTGATTTCTGTATTAACAAGAATATTTAATTAAAAGATAAAGAAATAGAAATTGCGACTATTGATTCAGCCCCCCGCCCCCTCCCTAACTGGTTAGGGATAACAATTGGTATTAGAGCCCAGGTTCTCGAAATAATAAACTTAACCGCTTGAGAAAAGATCAGGGAGGGTTACAGGTATTAGAAGCGACTGGAGGAAGCAAATGAAATTATTGCCTCTCTGGAGAATAAACTGAGGTCTCTTGCCAAGAGAAAATAGCTAGCTCTACAACTGTGTGAAAGTCAGGAAACCATTGAGGAACTCTCTGGACAGAGTGGCTTTGACGAAGCTGAGGAAGCAGTCACTAATCTCATGGAGAAGAATTTGAACTTTACCGATCAAATCTCTAATTGGAAAAGAGAATAGGAAGGTCATGTCCTGAGGATGACTTAACTCGTAAAAGCTAAAAGAAAAGCCGAAGATGAGAAGAATAGTGCCATAGAAGCACAATTGACTATTGACAGAGCAAGAAATCGTGGTGAAGATGCATTAAGAGAGAATTACAAGCACTTGCATGATAAAGATGAAGCATGAAGAAAGATGGCTGCTGAAATGGAACAACTAAAGGAACAATAGAAAAATCTTTAGAGGAATGAGAAACGCAAAAGATATAATGAAAGTTCTGAGAAGCTTGATGAGCAAGTGAGAGCTCAAAGGAAGCATAAAGATCCCACAGGACTTGGGTACATTAGTCAAATCAACAATGAAACTGGTGAGTCCTCTGGAGTAAAGCAAGGCAAGAAGGAAAAGAAGAAACCAATTGAAGACAAAGGTAAAATGATCTTCAAACCCTCTTGCAAATATTGTGGCAAATTGGGTTATAAATCCAATGACTGCAATAATGCACCGGTGAAACCGTTTACTTCTAACAGTTACTGCAACAACTATTACAAGTATGGTCACAGGACTTTTGAATGCAGGTCTCGTTCCAACAGTTTGTCTAGTGGAAGCAAGGGAAGCTTTAAACGATATTGCTATGCATGCAATAAATTTTGACACAAGGCAAAAGAGTGCAGGTCTAAAACCATGGCATTCAAATCTCCACCTAGACTAGTATTCCATAATAGGAATGTAAATAGGAGCACATCTAACTATGCTACTTGTGGACCATAGGGGATAGGAACACTGTTTGTCACTCACCCATGGACAATGAAAGAAGGGTAAATCTGTGGAGAGGAACCGAAATGGCTTGTTACAACTGTAACAAGATTGGGCATCTGGTCAAGGATTGCAGAAACCGGTCTATGAGCAAAGGCAAAGGACCGACTAAACAGGTCAAGAAGCATGTGTTCCCATCCCAAGGGATAACATCATTGCAAAGATCAACAAGGAAGTCAAGAAGACTTGGTCCAAAAAGGGGACAAAGGGTTCGGTTGAGGAGAAATTAGAGGTAAGGTCATCATCTACCGATTGTGATATCTCGTTAGCAAATTAAGCCAAAGGGCTTAAGCGGAACAGGTAGCAAAGCTACTGTTCCCGAAGCAACTAGTGAGGTATGTTCTCACTCAGTCAATGATCGAAACCGAGGAGTCACTGGTCTAACATATTAACCGAACAGGTAAGAGTTGGTGACGTAGCAAGATGGATGTCGCAATCGAGGATTTGTAAAGAGGTATAGAGTCAGTGAACCAGTTGTCGAAAGAAAGGTTAGGTAAGGGTAATTAATACAGTAACCGTTAACAAATGTTACTATTTGCTAATTACTGTTACGACCTAAGTGTATAAAAGGGAAAGCCGATTACTCATTTCACTTTACATTGTGTTTTGTGATTATTGTTTTGAATAGCTTGACTAATCTTTTCTTGCTTAGATTTACGATCTTTGCTGTGTGAATTCCTTAAATCTTATCAAGATCTTTCTACATGTACCGGTCAAGCAATATGGCATCTTCATCTTCCGAAGTGAGCCTCATTGATGCCAATCAACTCGATAGACCTGTATACGATATTATGGCGGTTCAAAACCGAGTGAATGATATGGCTGGAGCTCTATCATCCATCCTCGATGGTATTTTGCTAACTGAGGATGTAATCGCTTTCATCCACAACAAACAGGAGGAATTGGGTGAAACGTTTATTCAAAGTGAATACCTCGCACTGTTTGAAGATGAAAAGCTTCAGGCGAAATATGCTAAGTTGGAAGCATCAGGTTTAATTAATGGAGTCAAATATCTAACCATGTTTTGACCCAACTGGATTACTGCTAGTACTCAGCAGGGTTCATGAACCAAGGATATGGCTAGCAAAAGGCGCGGTTACACCTATTACAAAAGTAGATTTGCACAGAGTAACTGGGTACAATGCCACTGGGGAAGCTCTAACCTTGAGGACAATAGCAAATGCCGAAGTCACACGGTTAACCAAGTCCAAATACGATAGTCGAATGATGACTGTGAATGATATTGCAGACGACGGTGTTAGGTTTGCTGCTGCCGTCGTCGACTACAAAGTGTATTAGTGAAGCAACCTTAATAGCATACCTAGAGGTGCGATTCATGCTGCGCAGAGAAGAATGCACGATAATGCCCAGTATGACATTTGTGCTATGCCGAGGAACTAAATATTTGAAAACTTGAAGAAGCTTGGTATTGTCAAAAAGAAGTTTCTGAAATACGGGATTGTGCTGGTACGTCTCTTTTTCTATTATCAAAATTTCTTTCCTGGAATAGGTAAGGTTACCTGGTTGGCAGATAAACCGGTAATGGTTCAGATAGGAGAGATAGTTAATAACTTGGGGAACCGGTTCAATAAGGTTATGACTGATTATTTTGAGGCTTATCAGTTAAGAATGCATAACAGGGAAAGAATTCCCTCAACCATTGTAGAGGAATACAAGGAAGAAATGTGCTTTGTCATGAGCATTGATCACTGCATCATCGAGGTTGTTGAGCCTAAGACCGAGTATGCACCGGAGCTTGGCTATGAGATCACAACAAAGACAACCAAAGCTTATGCAGATGCACTACAAGAAAGTAACTTAGATCTATCTGCCCATCGGTTTGGGATTTATGAGGAGATTCTAGCAAATTTGAAGAAGGCACTTTCTAAGGAACCTAAGAAGGTTTATGTGAAACGGTCTCCCACTACTTGGAAAAGGAAGCCAGTTGTAGAAGAACCAAGGTTCAAAGAAAGAAGGCACAACCAGCATCTACTGAACCTTCACAAGGCAAGGACTTGAAGGAAACAGATACATAAGAAAACACCACTTATCTCAGAAAGAGAAAGACCAGGAAATCGGTGAAGGAGGATGCACCAAAAGGAACCAATCATAGATGAATTGGTTGAAGGGGTAAAGGAATCAGGTAGAATGAGAGCAGTTGGAAGAAGATATGAGCTTGCTAATGAAGAAGACAGGAGAAAGCTAGAAGAGGCTGTAGTTTTTTGTCTTCACAAGTTCAAATTAACACCCACTGAACTTCATAAAACCATACCTGAAGATTTACTTGAGATAATTGAAGGTAGGTGGAAATCTTCTATGGATAAGGAAAGAGAGCTAATGATAAGGGCACTATTGAAAGTACATAATCATCTTAGCCTGCCATAGGCAACAAATCAAGCTGACTTGTACAAACAGAGTTTCAATATCAGGGAAAGAATTGGCCAAGCCCTGATTGGAGAAGTGGACAAAGTTCATGATGAAGGGGTCACCATATGGTCAACTGTTCTGAAGCAGCAACATGAAGCCGAAGCTGAATACCAAAAGACCACAATGCCACCAACAAAAGACACTGGAAAAGGAAAGTGTTGACTTGGTGGTCAGCACCTCCTTGGAGATTCATGACATGGCTTAACCGCCTCTTGTGGATTGGGTTAAATTTGACATTTGTATCGGGCATTGATAGTTCGAGCTTTTGGTGCAATGTCAAATGATTCCAACAATTGGTATCAGAGCCTTGGGTCACGGGTTCGAGTCTCCCTTTAGTGGGTGTTGAAGGCTCAGTCGGTGCTGAGGGGGAGATTGTTGACTTGGTGGTTAACACCTCCTTGGAGATTCGTGACATGGCTTAACCGCCTCTCGTGGATTGGGTTAAATCTGACATTTGTATCGGGCATTGAAAGTTCGAGCTTTTGGTGCAATGGCAAATGATTCCAACAGAAAGGGCATACTGGGAGTCGAGTCTTCGGTCCAAGCAAAGCTTGCAACAAAACCGGTCATTGTGGACATTATCGGAGACATAGGTGGTGATCTAACTCCACCAACCATCCTTGCTTCTCCAGAAAAAGGTCAAGCTCAAACCTTAACCGTAGATAACATAGTTGATGAAATTATGGATTTTGGTAAAGTGTCGAATGCTACAAAGTGGTTCAGTGCTTTGGGCACTGATGATAAGGAGAAAATTGAGATTGCTCTGTTAGATTACAACAGAAGTCCTAGAGACAATAGGCCCCACTTCCCTGCGGAATTGAATAAGAGGCTAATGACCAAATGGAGAACCGGTCTAGCTCAAAATAGTAAAATCTCAAGGGAAACTTTGGTAAAAGTAAAACCAGATCTTGACGATGAGACAATCAAAATTCTGTTGGAGGTTGAGTCACTCAACATGGATATAAGGGATAGGGTGGCCAAAATAATTAATGGTCATGATAAAGAAGTGTATGAAGACTCCTTAAAATTTTGGAAGAACTATAACTTCAACACTCTTAAAAAGCGACACGAGGAGATCACTGGAGAAAAAGTTTCTAAGTAAACACTTAAGCCTATAGGTCCTCAGGACATCTCACAAGATGAACCGGAAAAGGAGATGGTTCCACCTGAATAGTTCACAACTGGTGAACAAGTCTCAACAGGTGATCAATGAATAATTGGTGAAAAGGAAGTTATTGGTGAAGAGTTCATAGCCAGTGAATAGGTCAACCTAGGTGAAGAGGTAGAATCAGGTGTACAAGATACATCAATGAAACCAGTAGAACAAGAACTGGGGGACTCATCAGCTAAGATGACTGCAGACAAAGAAACAGATAAAGTTGAAATTGTTTTAAATGATCAATAGGTTGGTGAAGAACAACAAGAAACATAGCAACCACTAGAAGAAGTACATCCAGAAGAAGAGGTGCGTTCAAAGGAGGTACTACAACAAGAAATACCTCAACAAGAGGAGTTGCCTATTACAGAGGAAGAGGAGAAGCCTGCTGAAGAAGAAATTGCAAAGGAGGTAAGGTAGAAGGAACCTGTAGATGTTCCAAGTGCTTCATCATCAAAGAGAAAGCTATCCTTTGCGATAGATTCTGAATCTAAAAGAGGCAAAGTTAGCCCATCTCTAGCTAGTGACACTGTAGTTGACATAAGCAAAATGTCGACAAAGCAGTTAAAGCAGCTCACTAATAGGAAACATGATATGGTTCTCACTAGCGTAAAGAATATCTTGTACAGTTTTGTACTAGATGCTGATATAGATGAAGAACTTGTGATTGATCAATTAGAGGTACTAGCACAAGCGATTGGGGAAGATATCTCTGACCTAGAAAGAGTTGCTATTGATCATTTTGAGAAGAAAAAGATAAATATTCTTCATGGAAAGGTCGAAGAACTTAAAGCCACTATAGCTACCAGCACTGGTGAACTACAACAAGTACAAGAGGCGGGAAGGTTAATCACAAGAACTTCGGACTTTGAAGAGTTTGTGAAGGACATAACAGAGAAAACAAAAAGGACAACAAAAGAGTTAAAGGAGACTACACCAAAATTTGATGCTAAGACCTCTTCAGCAACAGAGCACAGTCGTGAGCTAACGAGTTTAGCTCTTACATTGAGGAAGGCATCAGAAGAAAGTACAAAAAGAATCCAAGATCTTATTGGATTTCAATTATTCATTGCGCCTACATTTGCTCTGATGCAGAAAACAACTAGTGATGCTGAAAGACTTCTTAGTGAGCCTGATTACAAGATAATAAAAGATATGGAAAATCTCATTGTCTCACTACAAGCTATAAAGAATACTTTAGATCATGTAACATGTAATGCCCCCTGTTAGGCCCTTACCTACATTTCTCCATTGAACTATTGTAGACTAATTTCATGTATTCTCCGTATCTCTTTTTTAATCAAAAGATGATACTTTTATATGACTATTCCAAACTGGTGTGTCATTCATAGGAAAAAGGGGTTATGACTTTTGGTTTATTAATTATTTATATTCCTAATTTATAAAATATTTATATTTTATTAATGATAGGTTATTTATTTAATTATTATTTATCTTCAATATTTTATATGGTATTAAACAACCAATTAATATATAACTTTTGATATATGAATAATATTGGTTCTGTAATGTCCCTTCTTATTCTACTTTCATAATTTTCTACAAAATTGACGTTAGCAAAAAATAATGCACAATATTTACATGACTCATACTCTACTCTAAGTCAGTAAAGGGGGGATTTGATTCTTAAGGCTGCCTCTAGGTCGGGCTTCACAGAATTCTTGATTCTCAGCTTGAAGGATATAGGATCCACTCTAAGCAACCAGGCTATCGCCACGTCATGCCATAGAGCACTGCCCATAAGAATCTCTTGGAAGCAATAAATGCTATCCAAGCCTATGCATATGCATATGACTGGCATCAGTATATATACTGCCTACGTGAGATTATAACAATCTTGACTTTGGCAATGAGACTATACCAATCTTGAATTGCCATTAATTATAAATAGGCAACGAGGCTATACCAACCTCGAATTGCCATCCATCTCAAATAGGCAACAGGGCTATACCAACCTCGAATTGCCGTCCATCTCAAATAGGTAACGAGGCTTTACCAACCTCGAATTGCCTTCCATCTCAAATAGGCAATGGGGCTATACCAACCTCGAATTGCCATTAATCACAAATGGGCAACGAAGCTATATCAACCTCGAATTGCCATTACGTTCACCTCTATGTAGCTTGGGATGAATATAAGATTCATAGATCCGCCTACTAGAGGGAGTAAGGATGAAATTAATTATCAACTGTAAACATATCTGCACATTCATTATCTATATCATAATTATCAAAGTAATATATTCATTAATATAAATCTTAAATGTTGCCAAATATATATATATATATATTTATACATCTTAATTGAAATCAATTCATTTATGTATATATAATTCAATTGAATTTAATTCTTGCCTTTTAATTAACATTATTTCTTTAATACATATATCTGTAATTTAATTACGATTAATTCTTATATATATAATCTATATCTGAATACCATATAACTTAAAAAAATGCTCATCTATAGATATATATAATATTCAATAAATAAATAATTAATTTTGTATTTAAATGACATACCACAATATTGAACTTTCGTTGAAAGTATTTTATCTGTCCTTTATATATTCTTTTTTCCTCCCTGAGTTCCTCATCCATTTCCTCCTTTATTTCCTCCTATCTTTTCTCCTTCATTTTCTCCTATCTTTTCTCCTTCATTTTCTCCTATATTATTTTCTCCCAAGCTTTCCATATTATTTCTTCGTGTTTTCTCCTTTTTTCCCATAATTGTTTTCTTATACCCTTTTTTTCCAAAAGTCATGTCTTTTGGATTATATAATGTTATTTTAATTATTTATACTTACTATGTCAATAATATATTATTGTTAAGGTTTTACGATCATTCCAAATGTAATAGTACTATCTCATTGTATGTGTTTTCCAAATGCAACAATCTCTTGCATTTATATTGAGAATAAGCCAAGAAGAGACATGTCCCTTCATGAGACATGTCTATTCATTAATATGTAATTAATATAATGACAATTATGATTATATATATACACATACATATATATAATATCTCGAGTATTATATTAATTTCTCTAATATTAACATTATATATATATATATATATATATATATATATATATATAAGTATATATATACATCTCATATACTAAATATATATACATATCTTCACTGGTATTGACTCATAGTGTTTATTCGACTGAAGCTACAAAACATCAACAATTATAAATAATAATAGATTATAATTTTAGTGTGATTACTTATTTATTATTTATTATATTTAATCATTTATTAATATTATTATATTATATTTATATATCATATTTTTATTATTATTATTTTAATAATATTTTATATTAATAATATATTAGTATGCTTATATATTATTTTATTAATTTAATAATGGATTATACTATATCATTTTATTTATTAAACTTTCTTTTATTAGTTTATAAAATAACAATTTTCATTTCAAAATGGGGACATTACATATCTTCACTGGTATTGACTCATAGTGTTTATTCGACTGAAGCTACAAAACATCAACAATTATAAATAATAATAGATTATAATTTTAGTGTGATTACTTATTTATTATTTATTATATTTAATCATTTATTAATATTATTATATTATATTTATATATCATATTTTTATTATTATTATTTTAATAATATTTTATATTAATAATATATTAGTATGCTTATATATTATTTTATTAATTTAATAATGGATTATACTATATCATTTTATTTATTAAACTTTCTTTTATTAGTTTATAAAATAACAATTTTCATTTCAAAATGGGGACATTACATAACACGTATTTGGAAACCATTCCTAGACTCATGCAAAGAAAATCTATAAAGATATCTTCAACAAGTTACAAATATGAAAAAAGTAAACACGCTTTGTTCCTTGGAGGCAAAAAGGGGAAGATCTAACCTGCAGAGAGAAGAGAAGCAATAGGGAAAATGTTACATGTAGAGGAGTAGATCTATAGGGGAAGTCAACAGTTGATGTGTTGATGTGTTTTGCCACCAATGCCAAAGGGGAATATTGTTGACATAAAGTTAGTTGTCAGTGGCAAACATCAATCCCACCATCACACCGGTACTCATGATAGTGTAATGATAGTGAACCGGGTAGAATGAGCAAGTGAGCAGTGTACCTTAACCAGTCACGCTTATGCCAGTCCAGGCTTTGTCCAAGCGGTCTTGGCAAACACACAGGGTACAAATGACTAACTTGATACAATCACACATCGGTTAAGTGCATGATAATCCGAAATGGATTATGCAGAGTGTTTTTCAGTAAAACTGGAGTTAGCTTTGATTTTTCTACGAACGTTGCGAGGTAAACTAAAGATCAGTTTGCAAGCTTTTTGGTCAAGAGTTTTGCATGTGTAACTTTTGGTAGAGTTTACAGCTTGGCGGAACTGTTAGATGTATTTTTAATCAGATAATTTCTTATAAATATAGGTCATAAGACATGAGAACAATGTTGTTGAAAATCAAGAGCATAGAGCGAAAGAGAGCAGGAGAGTAGAATCTTCTGAGAGGAAACACAGTCATAGAAGGTGAAAGGGAGAAAAAGATTCAACAACCAATCTGAGGAAAGAGTGAACATGTATGATCTGAATCGACAGATATAGTGTCATCATAAGATCATTGCTTTTGTTGTGAAGCATATTTAAATCCCTCAATCAGGGTGAACCCTAACAAGCTGTATTGTATAAATCCCTTTACCGGGTAACATCTTTGTTGGTGTTTTAAGTCCTCTGATAAGGTGACTCCTCACAGGGTCAAGATCCAAACAGATCTTTTATTAAATCCCTTAACGGGGTAGCACTCTAACCAGTGTTTTGTAAGCCTCTAACAGGACAACTTTACTACTGCAGTAGTGGAGTTTTGTGAGTTCTCTCCCACTGTGGTTTTTTCCTTCTAACCGAGGGTTTCCACATATAAATTCTGTGTTGACCTGTGCATTTAATTTATGTTTATGATTGTGATAATATTCTTTTAATTTCTGTATTAACAAGAATATTTAATTAAGAGAAAAAGAAATAGAAATTGCAATTGCTGATTCAGCCCCCCCTCTCAGTTAGCGGTTAGGGATAACATTTGGAGCAAGTAAAAGTTGTAAAAGCTGCCAGGCCAAAAAAATCGGCAAGTTTTTGCAACTAGCCGAGTACTCTGCGAGTAGTCCATCTATGCTTGTACCTGCTTTCCCTGTTGATGTCTCATCCTTTGAAAGACACGGACACATGCCACCTTGCAGAATCGGGTGGAGGCGTCCTTACATGATGTAAGTGCTTTCTTGGCCTCTTTACCCCTCCTCTTTAACTGCAGAGCCTTATTATGAGGTAGGTTGCAGACAATTGAGCACAATAGCATTTTCTATTATTCATATATGACAATTATATGACAATTGAGCCTTAGTATAAATATATGACAATTACTTGTAAGTAGGAGAGATGCTGATAATGGCAGATGTGATATAATATCAATCTGCTGATCTGCAGATAAGTTCGAAGTGCTCATCAATCTTATGAATTGCTCTTAGCCCTTTGGGTGCTTGTGCTGACTTGATTATGTATCTATTAATAATTGTGTTCGCAGATGAGATGGACTGCTAAGTATGTTTGATCACTTGGATGATTATATCTGCTGATGCAATGTACTGCTGTTAAGTGAATGGATATTCAATCTGAAACCACTTGCTTTTCTTTATCAGAATATCTCTTCTTTGATCAACTAGTTGTCTTGATGTGAATGCTTTGAGGGCTTGATTGCTCGTCCTTCCATGTGTAGAATATGTTGTTGTTTGATTGCTTGGTTGATACATCTTAACCATTTATGAAGGAAGGCGTCTTTTGGAAACAACTAGCTTTCCACAATTGGCCACAACCTTTATGAAGGGCTTGATCAAATGCCTTTTCTTTATCAGAATATCTCTTCTTTGATCAACTAGTTGTCTTGATGTGATTGCTGTGAGGGCTTGATTGCTTGTCCTTCCATCTGTAGAATATGTTCTTGTCTGATTGCTTGGTTGATACATCTTAACCATTTATGAAGGAAGGCGTCTTTTGGAAACAAGTGCCTTTCCACAATTGGACACAACCTCTTGCTGTCTTTTTTTTGTAGAATATGTTCTTGTCTGATTGCTTGGTTGATACATCTTAACCATTTATGAAGGTAGGTGTCTTTTGGAAACAAGTGCCTTTCCACAATTGGACACAACCTTTTGCTGCCTTATTTTAATATTAATCCTTATTTATTTCTGACTAATCATTAATACTAAGACATTAATGTTAATTATTGTTATATGCTCTAATATTAATTGCTGCTACAGATATTGATAAAGATTGCTGGTGTAGACAGTGATCATTCTGCTTATATCTGCTGTATATTTATTTGTGCCTAGATCTGCTGAAAATCCATTTATATCTCCTTCCTTCATTGATGTACCATAAATATCCTTCCCTTGGTAATGACAGGGTGTCTTTTTGCGTGGGATGTTTTTCTTTATAAAGGAGTTCTGTAGGGTTTATTAAATATATTTAATTTCATACTTCACTAAAGGTGCCAACCCATGGAATAAGTCAGTCAGAGCTCTAAATTTGAACTCTATTGCTGTCTTTGCCTTGTAATAAGATGGCCAAGATAAACTACCATTCCATTGTCTTAGTCGACTGCTAAGGTTTTTAAACTGTGAATCCTAATATAGCTGGTGTATGGGAGTCTTATGTTCCCTAGATTGCTTGTCCTCAAGCAATGACAGTTTCATTTTGTCCGTTGGATCTTTTGTTACTATGAGAATCCCAACTCGACCCTTTAGTGTTTGTAATGTTTTTAGCTTCTGTTGTGTCACTTTGATATTTGGGTTTGTCAATAGTTCTCAATGTCACAAGGCTTGTGATACAAGACAAGTTTTCTTCATCATGGATATATCTGTGAATCGTAGCAAGGGTGTTCTTTCCATATATTAAGAGGAGGATTAGAAGCATGTCACACATAGGTGTGATGTTCTAAGTTGGATTGTTCAATAATCATAAAGAAACATAGTGGCAGATCAATGTGAACAATCTGGTTCTGTATTTTCCTATGCTGCACGGGTACTTGTACCCATGCCCCTGGGACGTGTACCAGTAACCGGTACACATACCCAAGTACTGGGTACCCGTACCCAAGTACCGGGTACTCAGTGGAGAGCATCGTAACTAAGGACCTTGATTAAGATTTCTGATTTTTGTTTGCATATCAGCTTGCTGTTTATCGAGCTTAATTCAATATGTAATCAGTTTGAAATTTTCATACAATACTAATTAACAGTAAACTTTATCACTGTTCAAGTCAAGTTTATCATTTGCTGTCATTGTTATATGATTTATGATCTTCTTGTTCATGTTTAAAGTTTGCCTTCTCTGTTATGCATCTAAATATTTAACATATATTATTATTACAAACATATTGCAAATCTCAAACTGAAAATAATACACTAGATCTGCAAACTTTATCACCATTCTTGTTTTGAAAACTCATTGTCATGACCCATATTTTTAGATTTTCTATAAAATATTAAATTCTATTAAAAAAAATGACATACCCAAGTATCCCTCTCCCCTATTTTGAAAAATAGCCGTACCCGTAGCCGTACCTGTTCCAAATGTACCCAAGTACTCCTGTCCTCATGCAACCTTGGTATTTTCATAGGTTTCAATACTTGTTTCCATCTTGGGCATGACCTTAGTGATATTTCACTGTGTGTCGGCAATTTGGCTGAGTTGGTTACATAGATTTTGTCATTATGGCAGCATATGATCTACATGAAGATCGCATAGGTCAGAGAGCTAGTATGTCAGAGCGCAATGTGAAATTGTCTAAGTATGAGACAGTGTGTTTTTACCAGTGAACCTGATGACAGTTTTGGTTTGTGATGTTGATTGGAGTAAGTTTAGTGCTTGCGCACTTGAACATAGACTCTATGGTGACTATTGAAGACTCATCTCAGAGCGCAAGTCAGTACGACATGTACGGAAGAAGTTATGACAGTTTTTCTAAAGACAGTGTTAAGCCGACATGATAGAATATGAAGACAAAATTAATAAAGAGTTAAGGGATTATTTTGTTTATCAAAATAATGACTTAACAATATAAAGGGACGACATCCTAGATGTTAACCCTTGGGTAAAGTTATTTTGTAATATGGTAGCCAACTGGAAAGTTATTATTCTTAATAACTTGTATAAATGTAATTGTAAATTGTAAGAAGTATATCATGAAATGATATGATGCGAGATATATGATGTATATGCAATAGCGATAGTGAAAGAGCAGTGAAGAGATATTGATGCAAGCAGTATAAGGTTATGTACCTTGACCTACTTTTGTAATCAGTGAATATTGTACATTACTTGTTTGGGCAGTGGGCTCATCTGCTAATCACATTTTGTACTGCCAACTCCTAACAGGGTTGAGGCTTCTAACAAGGCCTATAGTCCCTTAATTAGGATTGAGACACTATATGCATGTAATAGACTCCTAACAGGGTCAACATCCTTAACAGGATACTTTTGATTAGTGGATCTTTGTGGGTACCATCCCCACCGGGGTTTTCCCTTGGCCAGGGTTTCCTCGAGAACAAATAATGTGTTATGAGTTCTTTAGTTTTATTGTTATGCATATTGTTTAGCTTCTTATGTTATGCATGTGTTAAGATAATTTGTTATATCCATAATTGGGCAAAAGATAAAGTTTGTAGAATACTGATTCACCCCCCCTTCTCAGTATTCCCTATTTCTAACAATTGGTATCAGAGCTTAGTTACTCAGAAAAGAATCATTCAAGGAAAGCCTAGCAGCTTGAGTGAGATCTCTTTGGATATGGATCAACTACAAAAGAATTTTGAAGAAGCTCTTGAACAGATTGATATGCTTACTAATGAAAGAGACACTTTGAAGAGAAAATATGATGATGCAAAGAACCTCATTGAGAAACTGAAAAACAAGTTGGAAGATTTGAAATCTAAAAAGCACTCCGAAATTCACATTGAAGATTGTGATGACAACTTAGAAAAAGAAAATGAGATCCTTAAGCATGAACTGAAGATAGCAAATTTGAAGCTAAGTCTGAAAGATGGAAATAGCAAGAATGAAGCAAATTTGAAATCTGAGAATGAAAGTCTAAAGACTGAAAATGAAGGACTAAAATCTAAACTTGGTAAAGTAACATTCGAACTTGAGAAAGTCAATTTGCAGTATGCTGAACTTGAGAAATACAATACAATTGTGAAAGGTGAACTGACTCAATCCAAACAACAACTTGAAAGGCTATATTCAACTAGCGAGAAGATTGATGAACAAATATCTTATCAGAAACCATTCTATGATAAAACTGGTCTTGGATTCAACACATCCAAAACAAATGAAGAAAGCAAGGAACCAAATCTGAAAATATCTGAAAGTATAGATGAGAAGAAGTTTGATGAGATTAACAAATCTGAAGATACACCTAAGGAAGAAGAACCACCTAAGCAAGAGGAATCACCCAAAGGTATGCAGAGAGAATTCAAAGGTAGATGTTTTGCTTGTAATACTATTGGTCATATGAAGAGAGATTGCACAGGTAAGCAATTCAAACCTCTTAATGGTTATTGTTATAATTGTCATGGTTTTGGACATAGAGCTATTGAATGCAGGAAACCTAAATTTATTGAGAATAATAATAGTAGTAGAATGTTTAGGAATACTAACAATGCAGATAAGAAACCTACTGAAGATATGAACAGAAGAAATGGAGTAGTCTGTTATAAATGCAACAAGGTTGGACACATTGCTAGAAATTGTGGATCACAGATCAATCAGCCTGGACCGAGATATGGAAACAATGGAATAGTTTGTTAGATATGCAACAAGATTGGACATATAGCAAGGTTTTGCAAAATGAACAATAGAGTTTTTCATACCAACCCTAACCCTAGAAATGATGCAAGAAGAAATGAAGATGGAAGTAACAGTCAGAAAGGATGCTGTAGTAATTCAGATAAAGTGAAGTTTGTTAAAAGCACAGATCAAGGAAACATATTCAGCACTGAAGGCAGTCAGGAAGGTGAAGTATTAAAGGGTAAGAATGAATCTTTACCTGACCCATCTCAAATTACTTAATTTATGAAAATTGCAGTAGAATAGGAACTTAGATTAGTGTAGAAGTAGATATATGATAAATTGAGTCTTGCGCAGTTAATGCAAGGTATTATAAGATGTTCTAATGCTATGGTTAAGAGCGCAAAGAAAAATATTATGTTTTGCGAGATCGCAAGAAGTTTAAAGTTTTGTAGGTTAACAGAATCAACTTTTTGGAAAGAAGCGGCAAAAGAATTGAATGTGATGTCAGCTCTAAGTGAGATTGAATTAATAAAAAGTCATGATTGGTATTATTTGATCATCAAAGCGAATTCAAGTGTTAAGGAGATCGAAGAGCAGTGATTGGAAGCGTTTTGTAAGGATTTGGTGAAGAATTTTGTGCTGAGTCTACGCAAGCCATAAATCGCAAAATCGAGGTATTTTACTTGGCAGATCTTTAAATCAGTTAAGGAATTAGAGGAAATCATGGATGTTTCTTTGATTAACAATGTCAGAGATAAAAATAGACCTAAGATGAAAAGGGAACCAATAGAACCCTTGGAAGATGATCCTAGGTTAGCTTTATCATCCATACCAGATGGAGTTTTACATCTAGAGAATGTTAGAAGTTATCTTGGATGCAAACTAGAGACTATCAGTGATAGTGATTTCACGAAGGAATATCAGAAGATCTACAATCAGGACATGTCATTGAGAGAAGGATTTGAACATTTGGAAGATAATGAGATCATTAAGTATGCATTACAGTATGAATTTGATAATGAAGAATGTACTAAGATAATCCTAAGTAGAATTCATAATGGGAAGTTTTGGTTAGCAGATAGAGTGATAGATATCACAGTTGATTTGATTCATGAAGTTACTGGACTATCTAAAACTGGAGCCATTCCTTTAAATGAGAAGAACATGAGGAAAATAGTCATAGACAACACAAATTCATCCTATAATGGTAGAGGAATTGTGATTAGTAAGATTCAACAAGATGATGTCAGATACTTGTGCAAGATCCTAACCACTAAGTTTTGTGCAAACTCAAGAGAGGATGACATGGTCGCTGGAATGATACATATAGCTTATCTGATATGTGTTGATAAAGTACAAGTTGATATGTGTGAGATTCTGAGAATTCGACTGTTTGAGCATTTGGAAAAGATTAAGAAGACTAAGTATACACAATTTAGATTCTCATCCTTAATCACTTATATGTTTTTTCATCTATTGAGAATATTTCCTTACACCATTGGAAATGACTGGAATGATGGCCAAAGTACAATGGAAAGGATTAACCAAGTGTATAGGAGGCATGTTATTGATAAAGTGAGTGAAAGTGCAGTGTTGGTAATTAAGACATTTTAGGATTTGGTGTCTAGCAGATCAAGGATCCCATTGTCTCTTGTGGAGAAGCATAAAAATGAGATATGTTTCATGGTTGATACTGACTTTACTTACATTGAAGCAGTAGAACCTAGAACAGAGTTCATAGACCCTCTTGGCTATGAGATATTTGAGGTTGAGACAAAAGAGTATGTGAGCAGGTTACTTAAGTGCAAGATTGATACTCACTGTAACAAGTTTGGAACCTTTGAGGAGAACTTCAACTCCGCAAAGACCTTACTTGAAGAGAAGCAATCAAAGAAAAGAGTTGAGAGTACTATGAAGAAAATTCTAAAAGATACAAGGATGACTGAACATGAATTCTTGGTAGCCAAGCAAACAGTAGCAGCAATTAAAGATATTGGACAAAAAGAAGTTTTGTCTCTTCCACCTCTATCATCAATTGCAACACAGCAAGGGGAAACATTAGTCAAGGTGAAAGTGGAAGAAACATAGAAGGATCAAGAAGCAAGGATATCCACTAGATCCACCTCCTCCACACCTAGCAAAAGAGTAAAAGAGAGTGCTACTAGACCGGGTAAGAGGCAGAAAACTTTGGTGCCACTAGTTCAAAGGAAAATTGCAGAAATCAAAGATGATGAAAGTACTCTTGTAAAGAAGAAAACTTGGAAACCTAGAGTTGAGAAGGTTAATGAACAGATCATTCAAGATGGAGACTTTACAAAGATGAACAAGTATTTTGATCTCTATGATTATGCAGAGAGATTAAATCTAGAAAATTCAGTGGTAAAGCATATGATTTTATTTAATAAGAAGTTTGATACAATTCAGGGTAAGATACTTGATGACTTGCACAATAAACTTGTAAATATGAAGAAGAGAGCATTAGAAGAGGACATAGCTATTAGAGAAAAGCTTGTAAGAAAGCTTGGTGTTGTGAGAGACGAAGTACACTTCAATCAGATTATGAAAGCTTTAAGCACCCATTTGAGAACCAAGAAGAGAACCATTAAGATTATGGGAGGCAGATATGAAGAAGTTAATACAGAAACAGAGCAAGCAATCATTAAGGTAATGTCAGAGAATGCTGGAGAATCATCAGTTGCAGCAGAATCCAAAGATGAAGCAGCAGAAGAAGCAGAACAAGAGGACATTCCCTCTCCACCAACCATACACATTGAGGACGAAGTCATGAATGTAGAAGGAACTAAGATCACCTTGGATAGTGATGATAACTTATTCGAGAATCTTGGAAACATTGTTGACAATTTGGCTTTTGAAGAGTAGGAGACTACCGAAGGAGAAGAGAAAATAGAGACCACAATTGTAGAATCTAAAGTGACAGAAAAACCAGTCCCTGTTCCCACTCAAGAAGATTTCAGTTTTACACCTGAGACTGGCAAGAAAACTCAGATTGGCTCTATGATTGAGAATTTGGGAAAGGAAGTAGATGATGATGATTAGATGGAATTGATCACATCTTTGAACAAGATCATTGGAAAGAATAAGAAAGTAAAGAGTCTTGAAGGATGCCTGAAGGAGCTTACTGAGAAATACAAGGTATTATTACTAAATAGATTGCAAAAGATGACCCTCTGGAAAGAGCAAAGGAAGTAGTGAACACTTTTGATAATGAGTTTACAAATCTATCTGATATAGCAAAAGTGAAAGCTCATGCACCTTATGAGGCCAAAACACTCTTGAACATCAGTCAGAATATCAAGAATGATATGAATAACCTTGATATCTGTATAAAGGACTTGAGGAAGAACTTGAAAAGAGGAAAATCTTTGTACATTCAGTGTACAAAATCAGAGAACTTGGCAGCAGAAGAAGATCAGAAGATGAAGATGAAGAAAGTAGAAATTCAGAATGAAACAAACCTTCTTTCAAGCTCCAATGTGAAGGTATTTGAGGTTGAGCAGAAACTTCGTAAGATATATGATGAGATCAGAATTTTGCAAGATGAAAAGGACAGGAAAATGAAGAGATTCACTCTTTTGAGAGAACACATTTCTATAAACTTGAGCACTATTGAAGGGCAATTGGAAGAATGTCTTTCAGCTAAGACATCTTTTCAAAAGTTTAGCTTTGAGAATCTCCAAGCATGTGAGATAGCATCTTACTACTTAGTGTGGCAGATTCAATTAAGAAATCATGGGAGAAATAGTTAGAGGCTATGAAGATCAATTTTGCAGATTGTGTTGCAAGCCTACCGACTTTGCAATATTGAATTAAGGTATAACTTTTTGTGAACATAGTTTTGTTACCCTCCTTACCTTTTTTTTGTCATTGTTGTCAAAGGGGGAGAGATATATAGCAGAAAATTGTTATGGATACTTACTCTTAGGGGGAGTACAGTATATAGAAAGGATTAATAAAGTCATAAGGACAGTATATATATGTTTTGTATTATGGCCACAATTTTGAGATTTTGAAGTTGTAAGACTTAGCCAATTTTCTCATATGTTGCGACCAATGACAAAGGGGGAGATTGTTGGCAATTTGGCTGAGTTGGTTACATAGATGTTGTCATTCTCAAGTATCCCTCTCCCCTATTTTGAAAACTAGCCGTACTCGTAGCCATACCTGTTCCAAAAGTACCCAAGTACCCCTGTCCTGATGCAACCTTGGTATTTTCTTAGGTTTCAATACTTGTTTCCATCTTGGGCATGACCTTAGTGATATTTCACTGTGTGTGTAGTAGTAAGTAGAAAGTACTAGAAAAGTTTCCCAAACAGGGAGTATCATAATACCTTAAATATTGTTTCCCTACCCTTGGCTCTGTTCATGATTTGGCTATTGGGTTTCTTGCTCCATGAATTGAATGATGATTATGTCCAAGTCAATGGGCAAGAGAACTTATGACAATTTTAGAGGATTGTGGAAGATGTTTGATTTGGATAGGTTGAGAAGATGCTATGAAGAGTTAATAATAGTGACTTAACTTGATGTCAATGCTTTCTATGTAAAGAATGTTTGACACTTAATAAATTTCATGTTGATATTTGGGACTTGACTGAATCAATGAATTACAATCTGAATTAGAGACAGAGACATCTTGCTATTGTTTGCCATGAATATACTGTGAATGGTTATTACTCTCAAGTCTCAACATGTTTCCTTTCACAATTTATGAAAATTTATAGGCATATTTTCTATACTTATCAAGTTCTTATGTTGGCACTTCATTCTATTAGAGTTTGTGTATTCTCTCTCTCCCTCTCCTTGGGCATATCCTTAAAGATATGCATGGTATGTTCATCCAACAATCCTTAGGTTGGTTTTGCTAGAGTCTTACCAATGTTTATTAGGAGATAGTGAGACTCATGTTTACATAATATGAATGCATAATAAAACATGCACCTCCATTTTAATTTAAATGCAAGAATATAGCTCTTGGAACACTTACAAGTATTCATGGAATCAACATGAAGTGTTTTTTGAAAACACAATAGACTTGAATCAAACACAAAGTATGGAGTAGTCCTCTGTATGAATTATACACATGAATACGTGAAGAACATGAAGTAGGCCCCCAGATACACACGACTACACACAAGGGATGAAGTATATACACAGATCATAAGCATGAATTTACTTAATTCACGAAGCATACACGTGAACACAAGTAGTGCATAAATGTCATGCCCCTGTTTTTCAGACTTTGGGATTAGCTTGTTTTGGCGACCCTCGCAGGCTAATCAGGTGATCAGAGGGGGTTAGATGGCGGAGCCAGTGTTGGGATTCCATTTTGGAGGTTCAGTTTACCAGGTCCGCTCTTTGTTCGGGTCAATTTGGTCAACTTACTATTTTTAGTAAGTGGTATTTTGGGTATGGCTAGGATTAATAGGGTGTCTGCACGGAGTATCAGATGTGCTAGGATCGGGTTTCAGGGAATCTCTAGTTTGAGAGACTTAATATTTTTAGTAAGTCTATTTTTAGCAGCTGGCTATTTTTGGCAGTGGGTTATTTCTGGTAGGTCAGTTGGCGTTTCAGGCTCTGGTGTCAGAAATGAGTTTGTCTCAGTCAGTGTGATTCAGTGGCTTTGGTTTTAAATGTTAACGTTAGTAAATTAAATTATTTTAATTTAATAACTTAGTTACTTTATAACTTTAATGTTATAAAGTGAAGTTATCATTTAAAAGCCTTTTTAATGAAAAAAGTGAAATTGTGCTTTTTCCGAAAAGGCTATATATTCATTTCGAAAAAGCACTTTCATTTATCCATTGTTGAATGATTATTTTTATTGAAGTTTGGGAGAGAGACAAACCTGGCTGGGGTTTGGAGTTCATCTTTTGGCAATTTGAGCCATTACAGGTTGATCGTGAATTTTGCGGCTGTTGTTCTGAAATTATAATTCGGTGCTGATGTATACTGGATTTATGAGAACTTAATTCTGCAAATAAATCGAATCGCTTTCATAGGGTTTGAATAATTCTCCTTGCTGAGGTGAAGAATTGTTTGGGAAAATTCTGATGTAATTCATTGCTGGCGTGTAATTTGGAAGTGAATGATTGAATCATTGAAAAGGGATAAATATCTTTGATTGTTTCCTTGGCTGTGTTTTCAACTGGGGAGGTGTTGCGTTTGGGTTCTAGGCATTCACAGTCCACACGTGATTGCCATTTGGAGCTGCTGCAGACCGCATGAGGCTTGGGAGGCTACGGCAGCCTATCAACAACTCACGTGACTGCCTTAGGAAGTCAAATTTTGTTGCTGCTTGGGTCTGCGTCAACCCCAGGACAGTCATGTGATCAATACAATGCTGCCACGTGACTGCTAAGAGGTGGCATATATTTATTCAGGGTGGTGTCACGGTTTGGGGAATATCATATTGTGAAATTGCTGAATACGCCAGGTGCCAATGTTTATGAATGTTCATTTTCAGAATTTAAATTATCAATTGTTGAAGCATTCAGATTTATGAGTTTAATTTATAAATGGATTATCTTAATTTTATGGTATTTAATTTGTGAAGAATTTTTAAGTTACATTTTCTTGGATCAAATCTTTTGGAAGTATTAAATATTTAAAGAATTTAATTATCTGGAGCCAAGAGCCAGCCAGGCTCTTCACAATAAAGCATGAGTCTACATATGAATGAAGCATACATGTAGTGCATAAAGCATGAAGTTTACATTAATTCACTTGATTCATGAAGCATACACGTGAATACCTGTAATAAAGTATTCACATGAATACACATTGTGCACAAAGCATGAAGTGTAGGCATGAATACACTTAAGTGATGAAGCATAAATGTGAATACAGACAGCGTACAAAGCATGGAGTATACACATAAATACACTTAACTCATGAAGCATACACATGAGTACATGTAGCACACAAAGCATGAAGTATACACATGAATACACTTTGAATCATACATGGAAATACTTGAATACACATAAGGCATGAATCATACGCATGAATACACAAGGCATGAATCATGGACATGAATATGAAACAAGAATACACTTATGGCATGAATCATACACGGGTACATATGAATATGCGTTTGTATTAATCATACATAAGGCACAAAGCCATAAAAATGCATGTAAGGCATGAAGTATATATGTTAGGCATGAAGCAATAAATACAGATTCAACACCTAAAGCATGAAGCAATACACTTAAATACACATCAGACATGCAGGTCATGAAGCAGTACATGAATACATGTTAGACATGTAAGACATGAAGCAATACATAAATATAGACATGTAGAGCACTAAGCAATGCATAGATATATGGTAGGCATTTAAGGCATCAAGTATATACATATGGAGTAAACGTGCCAAAGTCTATCAGTTGTGAAGAAAATCAAGGCATACATGTGAGAAGCATGTATATCCAATACACATGGAGTAAGAATGCTTATATTCGATATGAAGTAGTTTAGGGCACATAAATAGAAATGCATTGTTGACCTATTCGATATTTATTTTTGACCTACTTAAGAAAAAAGGATGAATAGTTAACCCTAATTAGATGGTGGTTAAAGTAGGTTTATCTTGTAGGCTGGCAGGATTATGCTCTGATACCATTTGTGATGTCTCCTTCCTAATTTGCCCAAGAATTTTGCCCTGGAATTACAATTGCAACAATAGGGTTAGGGTTACATTTTACTAAGTAGATATTCCTTTAAAAATTAATCTTGGATTTGAATCTTGTAATCATAACATAAACAACGTATACAAATATATATCTATATATCCATTCAATGATTAGGGTTAGATTAAATCATAATTACATACTATAAATAACATTATGCAAGCATACTACAAATTGGTGGAAGAAACATGATAGGTCCATCCGAAGCCATCTCTTCACTAAAGCCCAAGAGTGGATGTATACTAGAGCCCTCCTCTTTGCTTGGTTAGCGGTTTTCTTGTACGTTCTTTCCCTATCAACGTCTCATCTTCCCAAAGACTATCTTGTAGAATTGGGCAGAGACTGTAGGGAGGTTTCTTGGTCCTATGTAAGTGTCCTTTTTGCTTCCTTACATGATGTAAGTGCTCTCTTGGCCTCCTTACATAACCCTCTTTACGCTCTTTACAAATTATATTGTCTAAGCATTATCTATTATTCATAAACACATGTATAAATATAGCGCAATTACTTGTAAGTAGGAGAGATGCTGAAAGGGGCAGTTCTGATATAATATCAGTCTGCCGATCTGCAGATAAGTTCTTAGTATAAGTGGTGATCAATCTTATAAATCACTCGTCCTTTGGATGCATGTGGTGACTTGATTAATCGAGCACAAATTATATTCTATTGCAAGCACTCCTCTAAGCATTATCTATTATTCATAAACACGTATATATATATATATATATATATATATATATATATATATATACCCCACAATTACTTGTAAGTAGGAGAGATACTGGAAGTGGCAGCTCTGATGTAATATCAGTCCGCTGATCTGCATAAGCTCTTAGTATAAGTGCTGATCAATCTTATGAATCGGTCTTAGTTCTTTGGGTGCTTGTGCAGCTGTGCTGACTTGATTCTATATTTATTGATAATTGTGTTTGCAGATGATATGGATTGCTGAGTATGCTCGATCACTTGGATGATTATATCTTGTGATGCAATGGACTGCTGTTAAGTGAATGGATATTCAATCTGTAATCTCTTGCTTTCTTTATCAGAATATCTCTTCTTTGATCTGCTCGTTGTCTTGATGTGATTGCCTTGCTGACTTGATTGCTTGTCCTTCCATCTGTAGAACGCGTTCTTGTCTGATTGCTTGGTTGGTACATCTTAACCACTTATGAAGGCATCCTTTGGAAAAATATGCCTTTCCACAAACGGACACAACCTTTCACTGCCTGATTTTAATATTAATCTTTATTTGATTCTGACTAATCATTAATGCTAATTTCTGTTATATTCTTTAATATTTATTGCTGCTACAGGTGTTGATAAAGATTGGTTCTACAGACAGTGATCATTCTGCTTATATCTGCTGTATATTTATTTGTGACCTAGATCTGCTCAAACTCCCTTCAGATCCCCATTCTTCATTGACGTCCCTTAAATATCCCTTCCTTTGTAATGACGGGGTGTGTCTTTTTGTAAGGGATGTCTTTCTTCATAAAGGAGGCCGACAGGCTCTATTAAATGTAATTTATTTCCAACTTTACTGAAGGCGCCCACTCATGGAATAACTTGGCCTTGTAATGAGTTTTAAATTTGAACTCCATCACTGCCTTTGCCTTGTAATAAGTCAGCCAAGATAGTGTCATTGCCTTGTCTTAGTTGTTGTCGGTAATTATGTTGTTAGTGTTTGTTAGTGTCGGTCGTTGGGAGTGGTTTCGATGGTTCATACTCACACCCCTTCAACCTTTATATATGTGATGTACTTACTTTCCATGGATATCATCATTGTTAGTGTGATTATGGGTTGTTGGCTGCATATTTTAGATTTGGGTTGTCAGCAAAACAAATATGGGACAAGAGGGATAATTTTTAATAAATTATTAGTAATATTTTTTTTTCATGTCTTTTTTCGTCTCATCAAGGCCAAAGTTTAATCCTAGATGACTCAAATCTAATAACTTGACATGATCTTGTGAAAAAAAATGTCAACGATATGTTCCTTAGAGTTGTGAGAGATAGAGATGTGTCTTGGTGGTGGGGGAACCAAGGGCCCATATTCACAGATAGAGGAAAAGGTTAGGGGCACACCATTTTCAAATTTTATCACTTTTTTTTTGTAACATCAAATCCTTACTATTTTTAAATCTTTGGATGTATCTGGAATAAGGCTTAGGTACCTATTTATTAATTTTTGGTACCGCTTGGGGTGTGGGTGGGGTACAAACACCATTGAGGTCAGGGTTTGTGACATGTAGACTGAAAACACCTTTTGATCTTTCAAACAGTATTGACTATTTGCTTTACTATTGCGGGAGGTGCTTGGATGTCTTGACAATGTCTCCTCTATGAGGGGGACACTTCAAAATGTCCCTGGGTTGGTGGCAGAGGTAATGGGACGGTGTGGAGACATTTGACCTAATTCTTTGCATCTTGGAAATGCCCCCTTCCCAAAAACATGCGGATTTTAGGGAGGACGCGTGTCCATGCGACAAGGAGTCAAAGTCAAAAGATCACCAAAACCTTGTCGAAGACTAATTTGAGTTTTTTTTTCATAACTCACATGATATATTGTATTTTTTTTTCTTGCTCCCTTTCCTCACTACCAAATAGTTTATTTCATGATCATTTGTAATATAACAATAAGCTATTTATGGTTGTATTTATTGTGTTCCACAAACAGTATATTTTGTGATGTATGTTTAATGAGTGATTTTAGTGCAGAGCCCTTATTGTATTATGTAAGCATTGGTCTTAGTTCTTGAAAGTTATATAGCTTGTTATGTAGGTGGCTTGTGTAAGGAGATATTAGAAGGTTGATTGAATCTTGTTAATGTAGTCATGTGGGTAGCTAGTTTGAGAAGCTACTTGCTAGTTATAAATAAGGGCTTTATCTTCTCTATGTAGTTAATTAACTTTTGATATATATTAAAACAATGTGTAGATATCACATTGACTTCTATTTATATGAAAAATAAATTAACTATGTAGAGAAGATAAAGCCCTTATTAATAGCAAGCAAGTTCGGGTCTGCAAAACATCCTTTTACAAATTGTGGACAAAAATTAAATAATACCATGTAGTCCTTTAATGCTTAAATAGTAAACACACTACATTTTAAACCACGTACATTATACTAGATTGATATAGATTGCTCCAAAGGTTCGAAAACATGAGCCATATATCAAAGAAAAGTTTAACATCTTTCGGAAAATTATTTCCCGTCTTATTGTATCTTTTTGTGTAGTCGTGCCTCATGTATATGGTGCACCACAGTATTTGAATGTTCTGCTTGTTTCTTGACTTGAAGTTTCAGTGTTCAATTCTCTCTCTCTGTCTCTCTCTCTCTGTATATATGTATGTATGCATTGATGGATGCACACATGCATGCATGTATGTATGTAGCTACGAGCTTACAGAATTGGGTACTGTCCTCACTGGCAAGCTTTTAGCCTACTTAAAACAAGTTTAGTATGGACTTGCTGCTAAGGGGTTTGAACTAGGTACATCATATCAGGCTCCTGACGTTAGGTCTATAAGAATTTAATTTTCTGAAGCACTTAAAGCAAGAGTGTTTGTTGATGAAGTCTTAGAATTCTATTTTCATTTGACTAAGAAGTCACTGAATGGACACTATTTAGTGTTGGAAAAAATAATATTTTCAGTACTTGATTTTGGCCATTATTTTTGAGGTTTGTTTCTTATTTAACTGCTTGTCTTCTGTGTTATATATTTAATCTATTTTGAACCTAAGTGATGTTTGGAATTCTAAACTTGTGTTTTTTATTGGAAAAGATTCCAAGAGATGTGCTGCAAACTTCGTTAATGGCCTTGGTGGATACTATCAATTCCCAAAGTATATATTTGGCTGGAACAGCTGCTGAGGCACTTGGTCATGTAGGGTTGCGAGGCCGGTTGCCTCTTTATGAGCATGGTTACAATTTTCACCAATCTTCAAAAAGTGCAGATGTGGGGCCATCCACAGAAGGGATACCTGGGGAAAAAATTTCTGAACAAGGAGTGTCTGGACATGATTCAAATGCTATTGGGGAAGATACATCAATGTGTAGGACAATGTTAGAACCTGAAGATGCATCTCTGAGCTCTTTAATTGTACGTCTGAAGGAGTTGCTTGCTTCAGATGATACCAAGGTTGTTCAGAAGGTTTCTATTGCATTAGGTCATATGTGCATTGGAGATACATCTCCAAGGCTTATGGACATGGCACTTGATTTAATTTTCAGTCTGAGCAGGTCAAAGGTATGTCAGTAGATTTAGTGTTCACGCATTAATAGTAAATGTGTGATGGTGTAGACATTTTCATTTATTTATTTTGTTGTTGCTGATGGATTTGGACAAAGCTGCATTCGTTGTATTTTTCTTCATATTGGTGGTCATCAGGCACTTTGAAACCCAAAACATGAAACTTTGCAGGTTGAAGATTTGTTATTTTCTGCAGGGGAGGCTTTGGCATTTATATGGGGCGGTATCGCTATGACAGCTGATGATATCCTGAAGTCAAGCTACACTTCTCTTTCTACATCTTCAAATTACCTTATGGGCGAAATTGCTACCCATGGAGGAAATGAAAGTATGGTTGCTGAAAGTGAGGTGGCTGATGATGGTCATGTGAAGGCGAGAGAGAAAATAACAAAAAAATTATTTGGTGAGCTCCTTTATAGTACTCGAAAAGAAGAACGATGTGCAGGTTCTGTTTGGCTTTTGTCATTAACAATTTATTGTGGCAAACATCCAAAGATTCAAGAACTACTTCCTCAAACTCAGGTATGGTTAACTTCACGAGAACTTTGAAATTGGGATTCGTTATTCAATTAATTATGAATGGTAATTTGTATATCAATTTCTTCTGCAATCAAAATTATTGTGGTTATAAATATCATAATATTCTAAAAGTAGTGTGTAATCACTATGGTTACACATTCTAGCATACCTATATTTAAAAAAAATTATGTAAAATATGCCCAGGGAGATCATTTTAAGACAAATTTGTTAATGATATTTGGTTAAGGTTGTATTGTTGTAACTTGTAGGTGAACGTGTGAGTTTGATTTTGAAAATATTTACTAGTTGAAATTTTATTGTGATAAATTTCTTCATTTTAGTGATTGCAACTCAAAGGAAGTCCTACTTTGTGTTTGAATGCTTAGCTGTAGAAAATTCAAGTTTTGTATTTGTGGATGATTCCAGAGCTTTTTTTGATTCAGGGAATTGTCCTCCTCATTTTCCTCAAAGGAAATGATTTACTACCACATGGGTAAAAACATAAGCAACTGAATAGTCTGACCTATAGCAGTGTCAACACTGATTTTTCTATAACAGTAATTCTGTTGTGAGCACAAAAAGCACAAAACGTGTCTGGTAATTGAATGTGTTCATTACACTTTAAGAGTTGGAAGAAATCATCTGTGTACTGTACAGTAGATCAATTAAAATATAAATATATACTTTTTCTATGCTATCATTCACTTCGGTTCTCGTTTATGAGAAATGGTATCTTACTTTCTATTTTTGTTTTAAACAAAATATCAAGGACATACCTTGTGGCCTTGCTGATTATTATTGTCATCTGTATCTATTGTGATATGTTTGCTTAATGTTAACAACTTCTAATCTGTCAATTTAATCCCATGAAGCTCTAGTTTTATGAATCCTAGAATGTTTTGACTTTTTTAATACAGACTGGAGTTGTTGTCCATCATAATAAGAGAAGACAGGTGATAAATTGAAGGGAGGGAGATTTGAATCAAAGCGATTAATGGGCAGTAGAGCGTTTTGAAGAGGCAGGACGTATAGGGAATTAAAAAGTCCAGGCTGAAATGGACCAAATAAATCCCATCCTCTCAAGGTCTTAGGAATAGACAAATGTAATGTCCCCATTTTGAGCAAGCATTGGAGTTAGTGGATTTAGCCTATCATTGGGTCCTTGTAGGCTAATACTGGTGATTAGAGGACCTTGTTGTGGGTTTTGGCCCCATTTGAGGGGCTTACTATTTATAGTAAGTCAACATATGGTTCTACTTGTTGTCCAGTAAATTGGGTAGTTAGATGGTAAATACCATCTAACTACCCAATTTACCGGACAACACTACTGAGCTCAGATGATTTAGAGGAGTTATATGATGTTCTCAGATTTTATTTCCAGCTTCTAGTTTGGACTCCAAGATTCTTGGAGGGAGCGTCTATTTTTAGTAAGTCAACCTGTCAGGTTCATTCATCATCTTTCATCATTAGGATCTCTTGTGTTGTCAGATTTTGATTCTAATGCTTCCTCAGTTGTTTTCGCAAGATGGGTGAATCATGGTTATTATGTTGTTGGGGGTACGATTTTCATCTTCTTGCGGAGGGAAGTTTTTAGTCCTTCGACGAACCATTGTTTCTTTAGTTCCTTGGCTGGGGCAGATTCCATTTTTCCAATGAGTTCCTTTAGTCGTCACCTGTAAGCTCGAATCGACTTGTTCTTTGCTTGTTTTGTGTTGTAAATTTCAGCAAGGATCTCATTGTCATCTCTCAGCAACTGGAATTTTGTTTGGAAAGCCTTCACTGTGGCCCATGATGTCAAACCAGTTTTATCCACATCGGAATACCAATCAATGGCTCCTTCCCTCAATGTGGCAGGGACTTGTCTGACCCACTCGTCCTGGTCTATAACCTTGTTAGCGGTCCATATGGTTTTAGAAGTTCGACAATGGCGAACAAGATCCTCCTTTGCCTGGCCCATGAACTTGGACAGTTTCTGTTTATTCGAGGCCATGGCTACCGGTTGTTGTACTGGTTGAGCCCCTTGGGGTTGGAGAGGTGGGGTTTGTGTCTGCCCACCTGGGTTGAACTGTAATACAGTGGGTACCATGTTCCGACTACCAAATTGTCTTCCTATGTTCGGCGTACAAGGATCAAATAGTGTGTCTTGGCTATCCTGCGCTTGTGCCCCTTCGACACCTCCAGCAGCGCTGGTTCCTTTGTCACCCTTGCTTACTGTTTCCTCTACCCATGGCGAGATGGACAATTTTCGGAATTGTTCTCGTGTTCCATCAATCAAATTCAACCTTTGTCGTGTTTCGTCCAATAATTCTTCACTACTTACCCATCGTTGTTCTATTGTACGGTAATTGTCTCCTCTAGTTGTTACACCTCCCGTGACACCCCCATAGTTACCTTCGGTACCATTTCCATGGTCCCCTTTGGTTAACCCGTCAGCTGGTTGTCCCTCAGCGAGTTGTCTGAACCTTCGTCGACGTTCGACTTGTTGGGCAAGGATTAGGGCTTGCTGTGTAGCCTCCAAGACATTGGGCTGTTCCTTTTTATTCCTATCCTTATTTAAAAGATTGGGCAGCAATTCTATTCAATCATCATATTAAAACATTACACAAAACACTTTTTATTTATTCATGTTTCGGTACAACAGATCAACTGTGATCTTGTTATTATGGGTTTTACAGTGTTCCTTTTATTTCCTCCCCAGGCTTAAAGCTCACGGGTTCATTCTTCGCTGATTGCCATCGCGCTCTTCTTCCTCCCAGTGACTATTCTCAGCAAAGTTCCTCATGATTTGTTGTCGGCGTTGTTCACACTCTACATCCTCCCTTTGGTTGCTTTGGGCAATGGTTGTTTGTGCCAACAAACGGGGTAATTGATACAACCTATTCGCAGCGGGGCTGGCGTTCAATGCATCCCACACAATGTCTTCGACGACTTGTTCTCGTACGACTTCCCTTCGTACAAATGTTTCAATGGCTGAATGCAACTAAACGCGAAAGTTGATTGTCAGAGCATGCTCTCATTCAAAAAGTTCTGTGATTTCGTCCTCATTCGTTCTCACATTGATATTCTCCTCAAATGGTAGTCCCATTTATCCACTCATTCCGTCACTTGCCAGATTTGTTTGCGTAATTTTTTTCGATCGGGAAAGAAAGAAATGACAAAAGCGCAAAAAATTTCAGGCTAAAAAAGTTGCAGACCGTACAATCATCCATTGTTTTTGATATTGATTTGAAATTTGGTGAAATCGCTCAAACAAACCCTAGATAAAATTTTTTCCTGATCGTTCCAACTCGTGATTAGTTTCTGCTAGGGTTTTACTCTAAAATTTCACTCTTTGTTGAGATTTGATCTGTGAAAGATAACATTGAATCTTTTGGTATTGTGGTAAAGAGACAAGAATGCAAGCTGGGGAGGAAATGAGCATTGAGTAACTTGACCTCAATGTAAATACATACATAGAGCAGTTGTAACAGGTTAGAGAGCTCTTGGCAGCAGATCCAGGAAATTCTGAGTACACAAAAATGGAGAAAGAACTGCAATAGCTTATTGCACTCACGAAGGAACTCTTGGCAACTGCTAATCAATCCAAAATAGCAGGTGGAGAGTCTATTAATGCCACTTCTGTTTCACCTTCTGACCAACAATATCAAAACAAGATGGTCAACAATTAGGATTCAAATTCACCTATTGAATCTGGTGACACATTTCTAGTTGGTGCTAAAGTTCAAGCTGTTTGGAGTGCCGATGGAGAGTGGTATGATGCAACAGTTGAGAGTATTACTTCAATTGGATACTTTGTCATGTATGATGAGTGGGGCAATAAGGAGGAGGTTGACTTTGCAAATGTAAGGCCAAGACAGGAAGGGGCTGTGAATGCCTTGCGAGAGGGTGAAAAGAAGACTTACGAGGGCAAGTAAGGCATCAAACATTGCATTGCCCCAGATTGTACATATGAATGGTTTGATGAATGGAGTGGTGTATGACTGGGCAACTATGTTATCTGACAGGATGTATGAGTTCATGACCTTGTAGCACCGCACGTTCTATATGCGACATCACACCATTGGGTTATTCCTCGAGGCTACATTACGAATGCCCTTAGACAGGTTGGAACTGGTGCCTTAGGGAAAGCTTGCAGTAGGCGAGCCTCCAGTTTTCTACTAGCGGTACTTGGACACAGGAGGAACGACAAAGGGACAAAAGAGGCCACGACAGGTTGTGGAATCTGATCTTGATGATGTGGATAGCAGTTGGGAGACAAGCACATAACCCTTTGATAGTGACTCCGAGGCCGCGGATGGTGATTCGGTGAAGGAGGAGATGGTAGTTCGATTTGCCATGCCTCACCTACTGCCCTCGACATCTTTGATACAGACAGAAGTGGTTGTACCTTCGAAGGTACGAGTGGTGGACATTGGACTTTCAAAGTACCTGTTGTGGAGGTAGTTGCAGAGTGTGAGGTTGCCGTAGGCACGACCGTGGACATAGAACAACAGCACCAGAGTATTGCGCCGTGTCAGGTTCGGTTGGAGGTAGTGGGAGCTGATGCCAGAGTCACTGTCGACAACGCTCTACTTGAGGATCCCTCACCTCCGATAGGTGCCTCAAAGAAAACTATGAGTTCTTAGCTGGAGAAGAAGTTTGCTATGACAGTCTCAGAGGCAACAGGGGTGGTAATCCTATCTCCTCGACGGGAGGAGCCTCAGACGGCGAAGGACTTTTGGATGGCTAGCCACAGGGTAGGGATACCACTTGAGATGTAGGGCATGTGCCTATGGAGGAGGGCAATGCAGGAGAGCCAACTATGATTGTGCATGATGCTGATGCGATCCTGGAGGAGGATAAGGTGGTGCATTTGGCAGACACAGGGATGTAGTTAGAAGAAGAGGATGTTGAGGCCTCATTGGTTGACTTGGTAGCACAAGGCCGTCAGATGGTAGCCATAGAAGAGGCTCGGGCCCTGAAGGATGTGATTTCCGAGTTGTGACATCTTTTGACGTTTGTACAATAGGACTGCCTGACTGCTTTTGTCGAGTGTTTTGGACAGGGGTTGAGGCTTGCTGAGGAATGTTGAAGGCATGGTCTCTTCTTGCGCCAGTGACAGAAAGTGAGGTACAAGCCCTCATTCGCTAGATAGAGCAGGCCTTCCAAGAAGGTTATTATGTCTCGGCTGGACGAGAGACTGCATTGGTGGATTCTGAGAGAGCTTGGGAGGAGCTGGCCACCAGCTTGGCATTAGTAGAGCGAGACTTAGCTTAGAGGACACAGGCGATGGAAGCCGAGAAGGCATCACGAGTGGCCTTGGAGGATAAACTGGCGAGGGAGATAGAGACATTTGAGCAAAGGTTAGCAGCAACTATCCATGAGAGACAAACTTTGGAGGCTAGTTTGGTCCGAGCCCAGCAGGAGGCAGAGGAGCAACAGAAGGAACTTCAGGAGGCTGCAGTGATGGTGAAGTCCGCACTCGAACTTCAGTCAGTCACTAAACAAAAGTTGGCAGCAAGAACAACACAGGTGTATGAGTTGCGCTCTCGGTTGGGATCTTCTTTGGTTCAACCAACCTCTTCAGGAACGCTCCCTATGCCCCCTACTTCTTTTGCTTAGTCGTATATTTTGTATTTACTTTCATTCCCTTAGTGTTGTTATTGTTTCAGACATTTTGTATGTTGTCGTCCGGAGACGACTTTCTTTTTGGGGGGGATGATGTTGTCGAGAAAATGGGTAGTTAGACGGTTAGTCCGTTCGAGGGAGTTACACGAATGCAACGGTTTGCCTCGCATTCCCTTGGACATTACATGTATGTATTCTTCTCTTTGAGCAAGACATGACAATGGTTATGTAGAAATACACTTGTACTTGATGATTATCTTATGAATACAATGCTGTTATATTCTCTTTACATTTCCTATTGATTACTTTACTTTCTGTATGCAATTAGTCTCTGTTACCCCACGAGGGTAAACATATTATTTAATTAAATCAGCTAAGGTTGCCATTTTCATTGGGAATGTATTTTGGGCATCTTAGTGTTATAGCTCGTTGGAACCGGGTTGAGAAGTTTTAAATCCCGAGCTCATAAAATAGGGACCCTATGTATGAGAATATGGATAGTTTAATGAAAGTCTTTTTTTCATCATTAAAGAGGAAAGAAATATAATAGTCTACTATATTTCAAATGTGCACATAAAGAAAAGTCTTTTGTAAGTGAAAAGTGTGTGAGAGAAGATATCTTTATTATAAAAGCAATGCTTTGTGAGAAAGCTATTCATCCTATTATGCAAATTATCTTTGGTGAAAATCGAATTTGGAGAAGCGCTTAAGGTTTGGTTTTGGATTTGGAGAAATGGTATATTTCTTCAAGTTTTCTCATACAGTTTGAGTTGGATCTCATGCCAATGAATTGTGTAGCAATTTTGTTCTTGATACGGTGAATTTGGTGATCGTATTGCAATCCAGAGAAGCTACGGTTTAATACAAGGAAGCTGCGAATTTATCTAGGGATGCTGCAATTTAATTCCTTAAGGCTGCGATTCCTTTCCTAGAGGTAGGTTGGGTGGCTGTGATATTATTTTTGGTAACTGAGATATTGTCTTTGGTGGCTGCGATATTCTTTTAGAGGCTGCGATTTATTTCTTTGAAGCTGCGTAGCATTTCATAGGAGCTGTGATTAATTCCTAGCATCTGTGTTATTTCTTAAGGTGCCAATTCTCATTCAAATTTATGTAATGTTATTTGAATATTTGAAAGGCTTTGAATTGAATTAATTGGTGAATTTGGAGTTAGAAATTATTTGCTGCCTGAGATCATTTTATATATTTATAAAATTGCAAAACAATTCAAAAGGATAACATAATCTTCAGCATAGAGCTACCCAGGGTCTTTGCAACAAAGGCTACCAATTTGGAAGTTGCAGTTCTTGTTTGCTCATGTCTTTCTGTAGTTGCAACACATCTTCATTAAATGGGCTAGTGTTCAGCATTCAAAAAATCCAAATGCATAACTAGTGTAGAGAATGGTGCAGGAGCACACCTAGCTCAACTCCTTAGTCTTCTTGTTATGTTTTTTTGGTTTTGGCATGTACTGACTCTGTCAGGAGCGTTGTGTGGACCTTAGAAGGTCATTTTCTTTATTTCCCTAAGGTGGATATGACTAGGTCAATCCATGTCTAGATAGTTTGCTTAGTAGAGTTATTTTGTGTGTTCTTCGGGAAAAAGTGGCAAATTAAGTCCTAGAGTGAAAATTGGACTTGGATAGGTTGTGTTATGTTTTAAATGCCTTTGAATATGGGTTTATACTATGGCTAAAAAGTCTGAGATCAACACCCAAAGGTAGAGTGAGATAACTGATTTTTTTCATTTTTTGTCATAGTTACTAACTTGGCTAAAAAGTGTCAAAAAAATGGGAAATAATGGAAGGATGATGGCTGAAAGGCCAAATCATGTCTAGAAATTATTAATATGTCTTAGGCAACGTCCAAGAAGGATTCCAAACTCCTATTTTGAAGGAGAAGCCAAAAAACAAAAGAAAGCAAAAATTGGTCATGACAACTTTTCAGATTTTGCATGACAACTTGCAGAATTTTCATGACAGATCAAGTTGGGAAGAAGAATGATGTTTGTAACGTCTACAGACATGGAGGAAGCATACAAAGGAAGTGGAAAACCTTTTCAAAACCACGAGCTAAGCATTGTAACGAGTTTGGACAGAGGTGGAACAAAAAGAAATTTCTGAACATTCAAGAAAGAGTCATAGTTTTAAGTTTTCTTTGCATGCTTATGAAAACGGTGTTGAATCTGTGTTTTAGTGTTTGATCCATATTATTTATGATTAGATAGAGCTTTTCTTTTCAAGCCAGAAGTTTGGGAGAGGTCGTTTTTGCTATGTTATAAAAGCTTCTTCAAATCTGCTCACAGTTTTACAGTCATTGAGTTTTTGATTGCATGCATGGGATAATGGATTGAAATGAAAAATCTAACCATGGATCCTTGATTACCATGCATTTATAGAACTTTTTCATTCACACCAGTAATTTTGAGAAGGTCATCCTCTCATGCTTTGAAAAGCTTTTGTGTTGTGTCATTCTGCTGTCCCAAATTTGACAGTCCTGTAGCTTTTTGTTTACATGAACGGTAGAATGGATTGAAATACATGATCTAACTGTAGATTCCTATTAACCATGCATATGTGAACATTTTTCATTCATTAATCTAGTTAGTAGGAGGTCGTTTTGCTTGGGTTAGAAGATCATCTTTGTTTTGGGCAGTCTGCTGCCAGTGTTCTAGTTGTACATGAAGATGTTCTTGCCACTCCCATTTCCACCATAGAAATTTTGTGGGTTTTTGTTATATGGGGGTGGAGTTGTATTATATGATGCGTGCAAGAGGAGGGGCCCCAAGAACGAGTTTTGAATGCAATGCATTGATGCCCTAGGCGAGTTTAGAGTACTCGGCTAGGAAGCAATCAACAGTAAGAGGAAGAAAAAAGTGGGTTGAATGCATTGAAAGCTTCAATCCAAGTTTGGATTCAATAAGGGGGATGTGTGAAGGATCATAATCTATATATCAATCCTATTTGGTACACTGTTAAGGGGAATCTTGAATTAGAGAAGGAAAACCTCATTAAGAGGGCTAGTTCAAATAGGCCTAGTTGGTGCA
Source organism: Chamaecyparis obtusa (assembly GCA_027943335.1). NCBI lineage: Eukaryota > Viridiplantae > Streptophyta > Pinopsida > Cupressales > Cupressaceae > Chamaecyparis > Chamaecyparis obtusa. The sequence continues at coordinate 1,396,414 of BSBK01000367.1, forward strand.
TTTGAGACAGTTTTGGAAGATTGAGTCTCTAAACTCAATTTGTTTGTAATCAGAAGGTTGAATGGGATTGATGAACATCTAAATACATCCCCCATTCACCATGAAGCAATAAAAATCCATGTTATGTGTAAACAAAAGTTTATAAGCAAGATAGAACCATTGGATTGGCAAGCATTTGAATTGGTGTAACTAGGTGGGGTATTTGGAAGGATAGGATTGGGATCCTATGCAGGGTAGGGTATCTAATTGAACCCTAATAGGCCAAGAGAAAGCCTAAGCTTGTCCTTATAGCCAGTAAGGACACCAGAGCAACCCCATCCCTACTTACATCAGAGAATAGTGGGGTGTGAAAGGCAGAGTCAAATCTATGCCAAAAATGTTTCTTTCTTTTGGAATGTAGCTTGGCTGGAAAATGAAAAGAAGAAATCTTAAAGGTGGCCCATTCTTGATGGACAAGATAGGATTTTATGTGCGGGATTGGGAGCCTAACTTCAACTTTTCTCAACTATGTCCATATAAACATGCCCATATTGTTGAGGTTATATATAGTCTTCTTGTGGAATATCAGAATCTGAATATCCTCATGAAGATAGGCAATTTGTTGGGGTCCTTAATTAAAATGTATGAACTCGTCAAGGCTGGTAATGCAGTGATGCAAGGATGTATGGCAAAATATGTGTCACAATCAATTTCAAGGAGGCCCCCTCCATTAGTGATTGAAATAAAATTGAAGGCTAGAACATGTTTACAACAAATTGAAGTGGAGAGAGCGCCAATGAATACAAAAAATGCCATCTCTATGGACATGGTTGGGCAAATAGAACGAAATAGATGAGAACTAAGAGGGAAACCAAAAAAATTTGCGTAATGGTGAAAACTCCAAAATCTTTGTAGAAAAGCATGTCTCTAGATAATACTTCAACACAGAAGGAAAAACAATGGACAATAGAAGAGCAAAGTCCTTGTAGTAAGGGTAATAAGTAGAACCCACAATCAGAGTCGCAGTTCGGCCAAAGAGAAGTCTTACTTTGGGTTGGCATTGGAGCTTTTTAGAATGCTTGAGGAAAATAAAAACACCCCACTAGAGAATAGTGGAAATCATTAAACGAAAATAAATGAATGTGAATCAAAACACAATTTTGAGTAAAGATAGGACAAATTTCGTATGAAGAATGAATTAGATGTTTTGGAGGACATATTGAGGAGTTTCACATTATTAAATTTCGAGGAGCCAAAGTGTAGATGAAGGGAAATGAACAATGAAAAGTTGGTGATTGTTGGAATGGCATAGGGGCACAGGAAGTTGAGATACATGTTGGGAGTAACCCTTCTAGCGAGTCATGACAATCCCAAAATCGACACCACTAAACCAAATGTATTTCTAGTTTATGAGGCAAAATTGAGCAAGGCAAAACCTACCAGATCCATGTTAAAATGGAGTCAATGGAGAGGAATCTTGTGAATGTGAATGGAGCATGTAGATGGTTGCGATCATTGTGAAACCCCAACATGGTGGACGTGGAGAGTATCCAAGCAGATCAGTTCTAGTAGGTAGGAAAAATAAAACATTTGGCCTCCAATATTGGTTTTGTCATAGTAAATGTCTATAACCCAATGGGGCACATGCAAAAAAGAGGAGTTTGGGACCAAATTCTACTTTCTTGCAAACAATGAATATCACCACACTGGGGGAGACTTGATGCAACTTTGAATGTATCGGGAAAGCATGGGTATCTGGACAAGGTCACTCAAAGCCAATTGGACTTTGAAAGTTTTGTGAACAAAAACAACCTTTAGGATATCCAATATAGTTTTGAAGAATGGCTATTACACATAAACAAACATAATGGAAAGACTAGGGAGCTCATTTGCCCGTGCCTGTTTATTTTCTTTGTGGAAGTGTTTGATCTTCTTATTGGATCAAACCATAGGACAAAAACTTGCTTGTAGTGTCTCCATTTTGCATGTAGTCAGTTTTGTTTCCCATTATCCTATTTTTGGGTTTCTGCAGGGTATTTGGTAGTGGTTATGGGACTTGTGTTTCCTTAGAGAGCTTGGTTTCTTGGTTTCTGTGGGTTTCGATGGTGGTTCTATCTTTAGTAAGTGCTATTTTTGGCATTCGACATCTTTCTTCAGCTTCAATTCTGCTTCAATGCAAATGGGGTGATTGAAATTAATTATAATATGTACAGTTATGTATTGAAGTGATGTTTTTAATATTAAGTGTTAATTATGTCATAAAGTGAATGTCCCTAGGTTGGATGCCTATGTTGTCGTGACCAAAGTTGTTTTCAAAAGGTGTTACGGGGTGCTTTTCAAAGGGAAAGAAAATATTTGAATGACCCGATTTCCTTGCAAACTCTATAAATTGTGGTTTGGACTCTCATTTCTTGGTACAGAGTTTGCACACATAAGGAGATGATGTTGAAATGAGCATTGGAGTTCTTCAAGGTGTTGTTTAGGACGAAAAACCTTTTCAATCTTGCTGGTTTCAGTGGTAAGAGATCCACCATAGCTGGTCTAGTGTTTTCACACAGGAAGCACAAAGGTTTGAATGAAGTTTTCTGATTTGGGTTTGTATAGATATGCAGATTTTTAAGGTATTTTAAAAGAAAATTTCTGGGTTCAGTTTTATAGTGTATGGAAAGAATTGGAGTTTTTGGAGGCTTTGGAATGGTCCTTCAAGCCAATGCAAGCTTCCTAGACTGAGCGATACATTCCACCATTACTTTTTGGTTTGTAGTGCCAAATGGAGGAAAGTAATGGAGATGGGTATTTATGTTGAGTGATATTCAAAAGTGCCCCCTTTCCATGTACATTTATTGGGTTGTCAGCTTGCTTTGATTTTATGGAGCAAATCGCCCATCTTTGTAGGTCGCCATTGTTTGGGAATCACGTGGCCTTCTTGGTGCTCTTTTTGTGTTTGGATGGAGTTGTTGTAATTTCTTGAGGTTGATATGAGGCTATGAACTACTGCAGATCTTCTTCAGGTCTTGGTTGACAATTTTTAATTGTTTTGTGTGGATTACATTTGAAGCCATCCCTATTTTAGGCTCTAGAACAGAGCTGGTGATGTTGCTGTTGTGATTACAGAGCTGAACAAATTTATTGTAGACCTTTCTGGAGGTGACAGAGCAGTTGGAGATACAACTACTATGTTGGTGATTACATGGTCATTGTCTTGGAGTGTTTGGGAGGTTAGAGTTTGAACCCATTGGTTTAGATCTTAATGAGCAGCCTATGATGCCCATATGAGGTATTTCTCATGCTTTTTTATGTACGTCTATATCCATAATATGAAATGACTAAATACTTGAACTTCTCAAATAAATGGTTAATGTAATCATCATTTTAACGAGATTCAAATGACATCATTTACTATAGTAGTGACCTATCAAATAGATGCTTGTTATTGTTGAGTTGTTGGTAAACTAAAAATGAAAATAAAAATTCAGGGGTTACAATGGTATCAGAGCTCAGGTCTTTTTGCCAGCTTGTTGGGTCGAGTAATGTAACCACCTTATACTCATCATTACAATCTGAGAAGAAATAAGTCAAATCCTAACTTACAATTTCAACCAACATATGCTATAGTTCCATTCAGAGTTGATCAAGTAGTGCAAGGAGTTTTGGGTAGTAATAGTGATAGTTCTTTAGGGACTTCTAAATTTTTCTAGCCCCTTGGTGCCATGGCAGATAGAAACAAAGGAAGAGCTAGTTTAATCAGTCCTAAGTTCCTAACAAAAGGGCTGAAAGGAACTTTGATGCTATGTTGGATATGATGTCACAAATGTTAGCCGAATTCAACCAGAATATGCTATAAGTTATTCAGACTAATTCATAGTGTAATACCATACATAGGGGGGAGACAAGTTCTTTAAATCAGCAGGTTAATACTGAGCGACACACTACTCTAATAGGGTCAGGTTTTGTGCCAAGGCCCCTACAACCCTCTTTCCTATGTAGAGGTAAGGTGCAAGTTGTTCATGAAGCTCCACTCCCTTTGGTTAATGAGGCGAGACATGTCAATGCAGAGTATGATACTTTTCATGAGGAGATTAAAGCATCAGCTGTCATTTAATGAATATTTGGACTAAAAAAAGAAAAGGGGAGGATGTCGAGTTGAGTAGAGAGAACCAACAGTTTTGAGAGACTTACAATAGGCTTTGAGCAAAGTTACATTAGTTCACTTTGATGAAAGTGACAAATGTACAGCTAGAGCTTGGGTTCATAAATTGGATAACTACTTGGCTCTTAGGCCAATGGTTGAGGATGAGGTAATTAAGTTTGCCACTTTACACTTGATGGCATTGGGCATGAATGATGATAACGTGGCCTAATCATCTAGGATTATAGATCAAGAGTTCACCAATAGGTTTTGATAAGGAGGACCCTGAGTTGAATTTTAGAGAGTTGACATGGCTGAAGCACTACGGTTCACTTGACAGTTATATTAATGAGTTTCAAAGGCTTTCAATGATGGTTTCTGGTATAACAATGAAAATATTGATAGTTCTTTTTAGGAAGGACTAGTGGAGCTTATTAGGAGATGTGTCAAGGCTTTTTATCCACAACATTGTAGGAAGCCACGAAGAAAGCTAGAAGCATGGAGTCGGCTTCCCCTAATTTAAAATGTTAGTCAACGACATTCACAAGCAAAAAGGACAAAAAACATTTCCGAGTGTGAAAATCCTTTGATATACCTTCTTTACAAACCACATAACCCAAATAAAGCCTTCAATTGTATAAGATTGTGGGTGGAGGCCAATCAAGAATTGCTTTGATTTTTTCCAGACCCACAGTAACACTGTGATGTCCCCATCTCTGCACTAATGATAAATAGCAATAATTCACTTATGTGGTCAAAGGGGTGGTAGACCTTGAGCACCTACAGATAGTAAGGAGGAAATTAGAATTAAGTTGTACATAGCAAATAGATAGTTGGAGTAATAAAAGTATGGGGAAAATCGTGAAGTCTTATAAATAAGATGATTTTCCCTTAGTAGCATTAGAGATGAGGATGAGTCAGATCAATGATATCTCCATAAGCACCACTAAGCTCACAAGTTAACAAAGATGACCATGTTAAGGACAAGCAACTAACCAACACATAAATCATGATTCTACTATCCAATCAAGAATATTAAAACCATGATCTAGCATGTTGACAAGATGACATCCTATGCCCATCATTATCCTAGCAATGTGGGTGAAGCATGGTACTAAATGAAGATATAGACCATCATTCTACATCATGGCAACAACCATCATACCAAATGAGTAAGTCACATGCTCATAACATCATAAGAACAAGTTCCCTTCAACACCTCAATTATGCCAAGGAAGGAGAGCATCTTCATTAGATTAAGTAAATCAATCTCATATGGTGAAAATACAAGTGATCAATACATCAGTCAGCTATGGAGTTGATTTCAGTAGAGCCATATCAATCAATCATCTGTGCATACAAGAAAGAAGATGATTGCATGCAGCAATTAGTGATCACATTAAGATGATTATATCAAGACATACAAATGATATACCATTATGGGATAAACAGTTCCATCACATGCATCTGATGGAGAGAACATGGTGAGCAACCGATTACTTTGGAGTCGATCATCGATGCATATGGATCATACTTGAAGGCACAAGTAATTGATAAGACATGCTATCAATGAACAATCATAAAGATTACAAAAGATCGATCATCAAATACTTAATGATCATGAATATCGATATGATGTTAGTAAGGATCGGATTGTTGTGGTCAGATTGATCATCCTTGAGGCCAGATATATCATTGATGATGACTAGAGACTGATGTTTAATGATTTAAAGATATCAAGTATGAAATAAAGCATATGGAGTAAGGCCTATATGATGGAAGATAAACATTGGTTAGACAGGCATAGATTAATGCCAACCATCAATTGATAATAGTGATTATACAAATAATCGAGTTGATCATTATTTTATACCTTATAGAGGTACTATCAGGATTAATAATGATTGTGATTACAACTAAAGATGATTTTCATATCTAACTAATTGATTATTTATGAAGTGGTGCGATGTGATGAGCCCTGCTGGCTCTCATTTACAAACTACCTTTTTTTCTCAAATTAATTTGCACTTTTAAATTGCTATCAGAATATATATAAATTTATGAACATCAAAAATGTAAGTCAATGATTCTTTTCAGATTTTTCACCACTTTATAGAATAACATCAGCGATTAATTCACCACTGAATGCTTACAAGAGATCAAATTACAATAACTATCAAATTAATTCCCAATTACAAGCATTCACAAATAAATCTGGGCACCTTAATTATGCAGTACGGCTGCCTTCAAATTTGCTGTAGAAAAATCACGAGGAGTCTCCAGCCTTCCTCATGTCACAAACATGCTTGAGTAATCAGTTCCCAATGTGTGAAATCTGAAACATCAGCCTGGAGGTTTTTAGGATTCAACACGGCATCATCCTCTAGCTGTTTATAATTGACGCAGCACCCTAGGAGTAAACTGCAATACCAGAACGGTTCCCAATGCTGTGAAAACGTTGGGCAACAAGAATTCTCAGATCAACACATGGCAGCATTAAATCAATTCGTAGTGCAGAATTTATTGGAGGAATTTGTCAATCCTCTCCACAACATGTTTCAAACCCTCATACAAATGGCTCTAGTATTAAATCTGTACGACCCTTCTTGATTATTGTACGGCAGCCCTCTAGAAAGGATTAATATTGTATGTGTTTTGCAACACACAATCTCTCATTAAACAATCACTTTCAGCCTAAGTCACAAGGTTCGAGTTCGGCAACCTTAAAATTCGGATGAAGTTCGGCAAGGTAAAAAGTTTGAAAAAAAATTCGACATTAAATTCGCTTTATATAAATTTAATTTTTTTTAAAAATAAGTAATATATGTGCAAAATTATCAAAATAGTTTAACATTACTAAATAGATTTGCAATCATTATAGATTTAAAATAAAAAAATTAAATAAAATGATCACTAAATTATATTTAAAACATAAAAATAATATATTTTAATTTTAAACTATAAAAAATAAAATAACTATATTAAATTGTATTTAAAAAAAGATAAAAAAAAATAAAAACACTAAATTTTATTTTTTAAAAACATAAAAATAATAAAAATTACTAACTTTTGTTTTATTTAAACGACATATGATTAATAAGTAAAGTAAAATGAACAATTTTTATTACCGCTATTATAAACAAATAAAATCATTGGTATAATATTTCTTAAATATTGTTTTCCTTTGCTCGAGCTTTTCATCCCGGACATGCAAAATGCCTCTCTGCTTCCTAGCCGCCAGGCCAACCCATGCCTTTGCTACCCCAGATGCTGCTGGTAGGGCTGCTCCTGGAACAAGATCAGCTTGATCAACTGGTGATGCAACCGGTGGCTAAGCAACTGGAGCTGAGTCAATTGGTTCAACTCAGTAAACTGCATTCGCTGTCTCTGCCTCCCGATAATGCGCCGCCCGGCTCTTCCAGATCATCATTTATTGGAGCAACAGGCAATGCTTAAATCACATATATCGGAACTATAGTTGATGTTGGAGCATTAGATAGCGTCATTTTTCTATAGTCGCGAACCTTCGCACGTTCGTTGTGCCCTAGTCGCCAACCTTCACGCGTTCGTTGTGCAAAATGCCTCGATCATTTTCCGACTGCGTCTTCAGACCACTGCTACTTCGTTGTGCCCTAGCTGCTTTTACTATTTCAGCGTACAAATTCCATGCGAACTTTAACGAATTTTATTATTTTCTTACAAGTTCGCCGAATTTCGAACTTGAAGCTGGAAATTCGCCGAACCTTGTGACATAGCTTTCAGCACAAGAAGATCCAAGAGTTCTCTCCAAGAATTGAAGACCAAACTCAAGAAATTGCAAAACTTTCTGCAATTAATGAAGACCAAGCTCAAAACCCTAGCTTCGCCAAGCCAAGTCGAAATCTCTCACAAAACACATTTTTATCAAATCATCAATGGTTATGTAAAGTGCTTTTTCGAGTTGAATATATAGCTTTTTTTGAAAAAGCTTCAACTTTACATTTTTCATTAAAGTAGCTTCTTCATCACAACATCACTTTATAACATTATTTTATAAAGTCGTAAAGTTATAAAATTAAAATAACTTAATTTAATAATGATAATTAAAATATGAAGCCATTGAATCCATCTGACTGCAACAAACTAATTTTTGACAATAGAGCCTCGAGCTCAAACTGCCCTGCCAGAAATAGCCATCTGCCAAAAATAGACTTACTATAAATAGTAAGTCTCTCAAACTGGAGATCCCTAATACTCAATCCTGAAACATCTGACACCTTGTGCAGACACCCTGCTAAACTTGGCCATACCCAAAATACCACTTACTAAAAATAGTAAGTTGACCAATCCGACCCGAACGAGGAGCATACCTAGTAACCAAAACCTCCAGAATGGAATCCAAACACTGGCTCTTCCAACTGACCCCTTCTGATCACTTGATTAGCTTGCGAGGGTCGCCAAACTAAGCTAATCTCAAGAGACTAAAAAACGGGGACATTACATGCGATTTGCATATTAAGCAAAGATATGGTTATGGAGAGACATCGGACATGTCTCTTATATGCAACCTATCTATTCGATCAGCAAGATATAAGAAGGCAATCAATCTCATTCCAGAGAACATGAATTCAAAAACTTTATCTCTTATTTGTATCCTTTATTGGATCTGCTCATTTGAAGATAATAATCAGAGATAGCACTGTTGTTTCAAGTAGATATTGTTGAGATCAGAGAAATCATCACCATTATTATTGCAAGATAATATATCCAGATTAGAGACAACAACTCATCGCTATAAGCAATCATAGCATTGGCCCTTCATATAGAATTACATCGTAATTGCATTGCCTCATAATAGCATTTCCTCATATAATCATAATTGCATTGCCTCATATTATAATCGCATTGTATAATATTGCATATACTTAGCATATTTTCATACTGATCACACTGGTCTTAACATTGCATAACCAAAGCATGATTAATATGGTAATCTGTGATAAATGATTACCGTAATAATCATAATGATTATTATGGTGATAAGAGGCGACTCTTTATTATTGTTATGATGATGAGAGGCAACTATTCCCTTGTGCCTCTTCCATGTATCATGCATATTTATTGGAGATTGTATCATTTGCAAAGACATCAATTATTGAATTCAAAATATAATATAGATTATATCCCTTCGTGGATTGCTCTATTTAGAGTAGTAGATTGCCTTGGCAATCATCGGTGCAAGTATCTATCGGCCTTATCAGAGACGACATCATACTTGAAGCATATTTACATAAAGATATATCAAAGACGACTTCCATTGTCTAGAGAATATTGATATTTATACATAAGATATAGCATGTACAATAAATAGCATTGATATTGTACCAGACGACCTGCATATTGCATGTGATCTATTGTATATTAGAGACATCATAGTTATTGTACTAGACGGTCTATACATTCGCATGTGATCCATTGTATATCAGAGATAACATTACTAGGTTATTGAGCATATATTTATTTCCAATATCAGTCACAACCATTTTACTGTGATATATTGTTATGTCAATATAACCATTATTGCCAATGCAGATTTCTACATCCTTTATATTAGGAGGTAGATGTCAATACAATGGAAAAAGTCTCAAACCAAGATAAAGTCTACCTTGAAAAGATGATAAATTTGTCTAAGGCATGGCAAAATCCTCATCAAGGCATGAAGTCCGTCAAGAACTCATGGAAATTCCCGTTTCGAAATGAAGTCTACTCATAGAAAATTCCTATTTCCAAGCCAAGTCCGCCCAGCCTAGGATGACTTCAAATTTGGCTAAGTATTGTCAAGTGTTAGGAAATTCTACAATTCTACATGAAGTCCTCCCAAGGAAAAACGTGGAAAATCCTTAATCTATGATGAAGTCCGCCAAGGCTAGGAGGAAAATTGGCTAGGTGTTGACAACCTAGGTGAAGAATGTAGACCACGAGATGAAATTCACTCTCTAGAGCCAGAGAAAAGTTGGAAAATGTTGGAGTCCAATGCCATTTGAGGTAGGAATTACCAAGTATCCAGAGAAAATTCCAAGTGGGAAAGAGGAAAAGGCCAAGCTTCAAAGGGGAAATATTAAGTTTATGCATGGAAAAGAGAGTGAAATCATAAAGGAAGCAATGGTGAAAATTGCCTAAGCATGAGACATTTCCTGAAAATCAAACTTGAAAGTGCATTTCCAAGGACGAGACTTCATCATTTCCAAACTTTATAAGGCCATTTCTAGATTATAGAAAAGTTTGGTGAAGTCATTTTAATGAGTTATTGACAATTTTCTTAATGTTGTTTTATAGGTCTAATGCAAGCTCCTGATGAGGGAAACAAACACAACAAATGACTTCATCACCTACGAAGAATTCCAAGACATGAGGAAATATGGATGGGCAAAGGAATATTTCGAAGACATTTTCTAGATTTCAAAGTTGTCACCAAGAAGTCCAAGATCCTAGATCAATTATGAAGAAGAGCATTCAAAAGGGAGAAAATTATGAGTTCAAAGAGGTTTAAAGATGATGCTATTTGGGAATATTTTTCCAAAATCCCAAATTCCCAAAATTGAAGAAGAATTGTTCGAAGCCAACTTCATTTAAAGAGATAAGCATTCTGAGGTGGCAACCACCTGTTTGCACCCATAAGATAGTTTTAGGACAAGGCGTCCAAGTTCAATGAACTTGATCTTTTCTTCCATTAGGATAAGCTCCATTTGGGTTGTTCATTTTTCATTGATTCTCATTGGATAATTATTGTAAACCTTAATGAGGGTATAGTTGTCTAAACCTTGGTTGTCAATATTACATTGATCTTGGCCTGCCATCTATTTTTGAACTATACATGACCCTCCTCTCACATTTGTAAAGGGGAGATTCGAAGAGATTGTTGCATAAACACTTGAGTAAGTTCATTGTTCAATTGTTGGTGAATTTGATATCTTTTGCAAGTTTTATAGTTTCTTGTTTCTCACTTAGAGTAGATTTTATTTTCAAAGTTAGAATGAATGAAGGATTTGATGAAAATGCTTATGGTGGAATCAACATGTTCATACCTTTGATAGTAAGATGATTTTCAACTATTTGTTAATCCTAACCGGTTACTGAGAGGGTGGGTGAATCAATAAATTCAATTTCTTGTAATCTTTTTCTGTTACTTATTCTTGTTTAAATTGAAAATATAAAGAATGCTTAGCTTTAGACAATCATAAACATAAATAACATGCACAGGCTAACACAAGATATATACATGGAAACCCTCAGTTAGAAGAAAAAAAACCACGGTGGGACAGAACTCACGAAACTCCACTACTGCAGTAATAAAGCTGCCCAGTTAAAGGCTTATAAAGCATTGGTTAGAATGCTACCCGGTAAAGGGATTTGAAAGAGATCGATTAAGATCTTGACCCTGTGAGGAGTTGCCTCGTCAAAGGACTTAAAAACATCAACAAAGATGTCACCCAGTAAAGGGATTTATACAATAGAATCTGTTAGGGTTCACCCCGATTAAGGGATTTAAATGTGCTCACACAACAAAATAAATGATCTTTTTTGACACTTTATCTGTCGATCAGATCATACCCGTTCTCTCCTTTCTCTTCTTGGCTGTTGAATCTTTCTGTTTTTCACTCTCCGTGACTGTATTCCTTCTCAGAAGACTCTACTCTTCTGCTCTGCTCTCTCTGTACTCTTGATTTTCAACAACGCCTCTCATGCATGATGACTTGTAGTTATAAGAAATTATCTTATTATTATCACACCAAATGGTGCTTCCAAGCTGTAACTCATCCAAAAATCTCGCATGTAGAACTCTTGATCAAAAAGCTTGCAAAGAGATCTTCAGTTTACCTCAAAATGCTCACAGAAAAAAAACTAACTCCAATTCTTCTGAAAAACGCTCTGCAAAAATCGGATCAGATTATAAAGCACTTACCGGTAAATTTGCAATTCTAAAAGAAAACCGGTGTGCAACCTGTTGAGTCTGTTGATTCATCTTCCTCCGGTGGTGTTCTACTAGACTGGTTGGACAAGAATAAACTGGTATTAATGTGATCGGTTAAGGTACATTGTTTACCTAGTAAGTCTACTGGTTTACCATTGTTGCTCTAATCTTGAGTACCGGTGTGTTTGATGTTTGCCAATGATGACAACTAAGCTTTATGCCAACACTATTGTGCAAGGTTAGTCTGAACTTGTGATTGAAAAGTTATCTTCCATTACCATGTTCATTGTTCAAATGTTGGTGAGCATGTGTAATGTGAAAATCCTTTGAATCCCTTAGGAGATAGCACGTTGTGTAGTTGTTGAATTTGACGAAGCAAGGATTGGTTTAGATCCTACGTTTGCAAATTTGTCTCCAGAAGTGCATAGGTCTAGTCTAGAGGTAGAATAATCTTCCTCAACCCTTAAACTTTTCCTTTTGTTGAAATCTCAGTAGAAGTAGAATCCAAAAGCTCAAAGGCAAAATCATTTGAGGGTATTGAAATTATACCACGTAAGTCCCCTAGGAGGTTTTCAATAAATCATTCTACCACGAGAGGCTATCCTGAACAACAAAATCACATGAATTAGGAACCTTGGAGTTGTCTTTGTTATCTCATAGTTCGTTTGTTTAGCACATTGGAGACTTTGTTCAAGAGAGGATAGTGTACCTGAAGTATTTTATATCGAGTTGTTTGTGTCATAGAACACACACCAATAAAATTGGCACTAGGAGGGCATGAACACGAACACCAGATTTCTTTGATTTCAAAAGTATAATTATGAAGTGGAGAAAACTATTTGAAGAGCCACCCTCCATCATCATGCCACCAATAGATTGGCGCTAGGAGGGCTGAATTTTACGGAGTATCAAAGAGTTATCTTCAAGCCAAGGTGTAACCAGTGGAGGATTATCAAGAAACAAGCTACACCCACTTCCACAACACCAATGAAATTTGCACTAGAAGGACGGTTGTACATCAAATTGTTCATTTCAGAATCAAAGTTAGGCGAATTAGAACCATCAAGTGAAGAAATTCAAAAGCTATCAACCAATATGGGCTTTTAAGCTAAATTCGAGATTTGTTAGATATCTCTTTTATGTCAAAATTATTTTTTAAAAGAAGTGAAATATTTTAAAAAATAAAAAAAAAGATATTTCTCAAATGCATGGATATCAGTTATGCATTTGTCATGATCAAGAAGATCATCGAGTTGATTTTCCTATGCTTCATAAGGTATTGAATGTACAGTTGTTTCTAGAGAGTTTATCTGACTTTCCAATGTCAGACAAATGCATAATTCATGGTACCACTAGGCACAATGAGTTGAATTGCTTGACATTCTTGTCAAGGGTACACTTAGCTTTGTAACGTGAATTTTTTTTTGGGATGTACTCAAACCAGTTGTAATGACGGATCCAGAATCTGAAATACCAAGTGTTGAAAATGAATTCTTCACGAGATTCAAAGAAATGATCAAGAAGCAGTTGAACATTGAGAAGTTGCTTGTGGAAAAAATCTTGTTAGGTGGCTGGTGTAGGATTCACAAGGCTTCATATTCGGAATTCACTTGCACATCATGGAAATGTATCATCCAGCAAATTGAAAGTCACTTGGGATTGTTGGAGCAACCAGTTAAATGTAATGAGGAATTCTCAAAGGAATACAAAGAAGAGCACATTCGACTAACACATCGCGAGTCAAAAGAAAAATGCCTTGAAGACAAAATATGGAGACTACACCTTGCAATTGTGACAAGTGTACTTGTATTCTAACTTGATACTAAGATAGCACATGTATTTTGATAGATAATGAGATGTCTTGACTTGATGCAAAGGTTAAGAGAGCCCTGACAAGCTTGATAGATTTCAATATGGATCTATTAGAATGCTCTTTGACACATGATGCAACTTGTGGATTTCACAACAGGTCCACACGAAGAGGTTGCTCGGTAAATTCTCTTTAAATTTCAAGATAGATCTATACACGCAAACTATCTATTGGTTTCACAATGGATTCACAGAATTGAGCTATTTCTATGACCAAGTTCATTAAAGAAGTGATCTATTTGTATCTCCAAGTTCATCAAAGAAGTGAGTATGTGCATGATTAAAATGATGTAACGACAAAACCTGTTAGGTTTGTCATAAAAGGGGGGTCTTGGTATTCATGTGAAAAATTAGTGTTTATGTGGATATTTAAATTAGTATTACAAAAAAGTGTCATAATATTAAGTTGTTGAGAGACAATTTATTATTAGTCATTTAGTTTGTTAGAATAATATGCGGGTTAATATTTTGTTAGAACAACTCGTCTATGAAAAGGGAGTTGTAATGGGAGGTTTCTAGGTACATCAGAGCTGGGCATAATGGATAGGCCTTGGTACATTCTCAGGACGAAATCCAGTAAAATCCTGACCTATCAAAAAATAAAAAATCAAAGAATTGCTGAACTGCCAATCGCAAACATCTAATCTGAGCCAACAACATAGAGAATTGACAGGTTCTCTTTTATGCTTATATAGATGCACCATGAACATGAAAAATGAGGTGTAATGTTTTTGGTGTTGGGATTATATCCAAGCCAGTGATCTCACTGTAAATAAGACGTATAGTGTATCAGTTTATTGAATTACAAGACTTATGTAGGTGTGTAAGAACCCCCTGCTGGTTCTAACTTTGACAAACACCAAATTGCTTCACTATTTAGATGTTTGACATTTTGTCAAACACTTTGCGTGCAAACTCATATGTTGGTTTCATTAATTATCTGATTTTATATCTCTTAACTTCATTCATACATAAACAAACATTAAGACAAACACTTGGCAGATATATCATTCTAAAAAAAACACCAGACTATTCAAGACATTTTTGTCATAAAGTTTGCGTACAACTAAACTGTTGCAAACTATTCATTAGAATTCTTCTATATTCAATTCGGGAAATGTATTACATACAATACTTAACTAATATCATGAGGAATAATTATATTGCAATTTAAGGAGCCTAGAATAAAATCGCAGCTTGTATTTAATGCCTCAAAATGACTGCAGCTATGGCTGTCGATGAAGAACTTTAGGCGCCAATGCAGAAATGAAACAATAAAGCATAAAAACCCCAAATATTGCCTCCCAAACACTACGTCACCCTTCTCTGACTCACATGGCTGCTATAAACCCTGTGGCTGCTTTCAATAATTTCACACGCTGCAATTATTTGCTGCAATTTGTATTATTAGCTGATTCTTAATCCTCTGCAAGCGAATTCTGAAATAAAACTTTGGAATCCAAATACCAATTCATTCACCATTAAGCACAATCATGGCTTTTGTTTAAATGTAATGTCCCTTCTTATTCTCCTTTATAATTTCATCCAAAACCGACGTTAGTACAAAATATTATACAATATTTACATGATTCATACTCTAAGTTAGTAAAGGGGGGGGGATTTGATTCTTAAGGCTGCCTCTAGGTCGGGCTTCACAGAATTCCCGATTCTCGGCTTGAGGGATATAAGATCCACTAAGCAAACAGGCTATCGACACGTCATCCCATAGAGCACTGCCCATAAAAATCTCTTGGAAACAATAAATGACATCCAAGCCTACGCATATGCATATGACTAACATCAGTATATATACTGCCTATGTGAGATTATAACAATCTTGAGACTAGGGAAACTATAACAATTTCCTCTAGTCCCCTCCAGATATGAGATCCATCTCTTAATGAATATAAGATTCATTCTCTCTATGGTCTCCATATCATCAATTTGGGTGGACATATAAATGTACCAAAAATTAATGTAAATTACATGATCATATATTCAGATTTATAAAAAATCCAAAAACACAAAATGCCTATAACATAATTGCATAGATCTTAATTACACGTGTATAAATATATATTTTTAATATATATATCAATCAATATATTTATAGACATTTTTATAGATAAAAGAAATAAAATTCTTGAACATATATATATATATATATATATATATATATGTCTCAATAAATAATTTAATTCATATAAAATAACTCACTTTATTTCTATCTTCCTTGCAATTTAATTTCCTTTCTTTTTTTTCCCTTCCCTATAATCTAGGCCTTTCCTATAATTTTGACCTTCCCTATAATTTATGCCATTAATTTGCCTTCTTTTCCTATCCACTTCTATCCTATGTTTTTCCCTTCCTTATGTTTTATTCCTCTTCTCTTAATGTGAATATCTCTTCCTTATTTTATTTTATTTTGATGAATGCACTTCACCTTTAAGTGTTAAGTTATAGCTTCGATCTGATTGACTTATCAATATATAATATATATATATTAATGGATTGTATTGATCAGATTCAATATGCTTGAATGAATAGACTTTAGTTGATTGCATATAATATATTTAACATGGATCGGATTCCTTATACTCGACAAAACTGTTATTGCATATGAAATCGACCACTGTCAATACTATTACATTGGTTATCATTGGGTACGATATATATTAGATATGTGTTACGATAACTATCATACGATAGTTATACGTAACACTAAACACTGCAAGGTATTATGTATAAATAGCGCCAAAATGAACGAGCATGTCTATGTAAAGACATGACTCTTAAATTCATATATATATGCCTTCGTATGTGGCTGTGGAAAAACATCTATTACAGTGTTCATGTTATTACCACAGCTACATACGAAGTACATATATCTCCATTTATAATTCAGTAAATATAGAAAAGATAATAATTGAGAATAACACAAATACAGAATATTGAATTCTCTCTATTAAAGATCTAAATTCCTAACATGATATCAAAGTCTTTCTAGAGAAGAATCAATATAGATAAACTCTGAATTATATCAGATCCATTATAAGAATATAAGAGGAAAATAATAATGGCCAACAACATTAAAGTAGAGGACAGACTTGAAGACACTACAAACTTCTTCTATTGGAAGATACGAATCCTAACATTGCTTCAAGAACTCGAATTAGATTCCTATGTTGAGGAGGATAAAAAGATGCTTGAAGATAAACTTGATAAATCAACTTGGAAAAGGCATAACAACAAATCAAAGAAGATAATAATTGATGCCGTTAAAGATCATATTCTTCTCTCTATAGCAAGGCTAAAAACCGCTTATGAAGTATTCAAAACTATTCAAGAGGCATATGAGATTAATAATACAAGTAGATTACTTACTCTCAAACAACAACTCTTCAATTTAAAAATGAACAAAGGGGAAACCATCACGTCTTACTTCCTAAGAATTTCCGAATTAAGAGATCAACTATCTACTATTGGAAACAATATTGATGACATGGAGTTAACATTAATAGCTCTTAGAGGATTACTTATCACATGGGAACTCTTTATTCAATGTATAACTGGACGTCCTTCTCTACCTAAGTTCGATAAACTAAAGAATGACTGCACTCAAGAGGAATCCCATTTAATATCAAGAGGGATCAGGCCTAACAAAGGAGAAGAGATTCAAGCGCTAAATACTCATTCAAACTTCAAAAGCAACAAAAGGAAGTTCAAACATAAGAAGGGAAACCATAGCAAAAATCACAAAAACAAAGACTTCTCCAAAGTATAGTGCTATAAATGTGATAAACTTGGACATACACACGGGTTCTGTCCAGAGGGAGAGAAAATTCAAGCAGCATTAGCCGAAGTCAAAGGAGTAGAAATATCCCTACTCTTCTTGGCCTTATCAAGTGAAGTATATTCAATTAAAAACACTTGGATAATCGATAGCGGAGCATCACGGCACATAACTGGATTCAGAGATCAATTTGAAATGCTAGAAGAAGATTCCTCTGAAGAGGTTACAATTGGAGGCAACTCCACCTATCCAGCGAAAGGAATTGGGACCTGCTCAATCAAATTGAAAACAAGGGTAACTCTACTAGTGAAAGATGTTCTCTTTGTACCAGGTATAAAAAGGAACTTAGTGTATATTTCAGGCTTAGCTAATCAAGGCTATCGAGTCACATTCCAAGAAGATAAAGTGTTAATATGGACTAAGAACACTAATATTAAAAATGTTATTTCTATAGAGTATAGGGATGGAAGCTTTTACAAATTAAACAATAGTCTCAAATTAGCTCTATGTCATGAAGTATCAAACTCTAATGAACTTTGACACAAAAGATAATCTAAAATTAAATCATATTAATACTTGTAAAGGCTATGCCCTAGGAAAAAATATCAAAAGATCCTTTCCTTCTAGTGAACATAAAACTAAAGTTGTATTAGAACTTATTAACACGGATTTGTGTGGACCTATGTCAACTCTCTCACTAGGAGGATTTTCATACTATGTGATTTTCATTGACAATTACTCTAGGAAAACTTGGATCTATTTTCTTAAACTCAAAGAATCAAATGAAGTATTGCTAAAATTCAAAGAATTTAAAGCATTAGTGGAAAACCAAACTGGGAAGAAGATAAAAACTCTATGGCATGTCCCCTTCTTAGTTGACATGGACTTTTTTCAATGGATTAGCCTATTAATGGCTCTCATAGGCTAATGGTGGTGATGAGAGTCGCCTGACAATTATTTGGTGATTATTTGACTCCGTGTAGAAACTTCTAGAAGTCGGAAAGTTCCAGAAGTTAGAAACTTCTAGAAGTCGGAAAGTTCCAGAAGTTAGAAACTTCTAGAAGTCACAAAGTTCTAGAAGTTAGAAACTTCTAAAAGTCGGAAAGTTCCAGAAGTTGGAAACTTCCAGAAGACGGAAACCTCCAGAAGTCAGAAGATTCTAGAAGTTGGAAACTTCCAGAAGTCAGAAACTTCTAGCTTGTAGAAGCCTTTAGTTTGTAGAAACTTCTAGCAGCTAGAAGTAACTAGAAACATTGGGAGTAGTATAAAAGGGGGGTCAAAGGGCATTTGGAGCATCCAGTCTTGACATTGACTATTGTTATTTTCTTCATGAGCATTTGTGGAGCCAAGGGGTCTATAGATTTTCAGCTTGTCATTGGGAACGAAATCTCCCAATTGATTGCATAACTGAGGGAGTGAAATATCTCTTGAAGGGTTGCATTTGTGGAGGTGATATTTCAGTCACTTCACTAGGGCATCATTGAGGCATAAGCCTATTCTGAGGACATCTACATTTCATCTTCTGCACTCATCCAATCAGGTTCTATCATTTTCGATCTTATTTGGCATTGTAACTGAGAATATATGTTTCAGCTGAAGGTGAATTTGTAGTTTCAGCACTTGTGCATTTTAGTATTGTAAAAGTCATTGATTGCCAGTAGTAAATAAGAAGGAAGGGTTTTGTAATTGATAAAAGCTATTAGTTGGAAATGTACTTCTTGTCTTAATTCAATGATATATATATATAGCACAATGATCATGGTATCTTTCTACATTTTTTAATGAAAATAAGTGGTTAGATGTATGTTTGCTATTCTGAAATTTTCATAGCAGTAGCATATATACATTGCATGACAAGTGTTTGACTAAATTCCAAGTAAGAAGTTAAGTGGTTTTGAGGTCCTATTGAGTAGGGGACTTTATAGTGGTATCAGAGCGGTTTCCTGCCAGCCTGAAGGGGGTAAGAATTTTTATTCATCCACCAGCAGTTGGCTCTCACAGATACTACACATGTAGGAGGGCTTTGTTGGAAGGTGATCAGGAAGACAGGATACCAAACACCATGGGTGAGAGACATTCACACAGCCCACCTAGGGTTCCGAGGGACCAGGATGATGAGGCAAGAAACTTCTTTGCCGGTATGACCGCAGGTTAACAGTGTATCATTCAGACATTAGAGGTAGGTCAGCAGCAGTTGGCATAGACATTACAGGTATTGGTTGATTGTCTGACTCCGCAGGATAGAAGAAATCAGGATCAGGATAATAGGAGTGTAGCAGGATCTCAGAGAGCCCAGAGGACACGGTCTTGGATAGCTGATAGACCTACACGTCCTACATTTGTTAGAGAGGAGCCACAAGAGGCACCAGTTGCTGAGGCACGGGAGGAATTATTCGCAGATGATCTCATGGCTGCGAATGATGAGTGGGAGTTGTTACCTCCACATGTTCGGGAGCTCATGACCTTTGAGCGGTTTGTTAATCAGAGGAGAGAGCATTACAGAGCTAGCAGGCAGGACAAGAGGAATAAAGGGCAGAATAATGAGCTTCAGCGTGTTGCCAGTAAACTCACATTACCACCCTTTGATGGTAGCGGTAAGATGGCTGCCCAGGCTTGGATTCACAAGCTAGACACTTTCCTCGCCTTGAAACCTATGACAGAGGTGGAAGCAATTAAGTACGCTACTTTACATTTGGAGGGAGTAGCACATGATTGGTGGTCTCATGGGATGGTCACTCTTTAGCATAATCAGGTGACAACATACCAAGACTTTGTGGACAGATTAGTCAAACGGTTTGATAAAAAGGATCCAGAAGCCTTCTTCCGAGATTTGGTGCAGCTAAGACAAACAGACAGTTTAGAGCATTTCATCAGCGAGTTGGCTGTTATGGTACCTGACATTTCAGAGAAGAGATTGATCATACTCTTTACAGAGGGATTATCAGAACCCTTGAAGGGATGGGTTAAGGCATTTGATTCCCCTACACTTCAGGAAGCAATGAGGAAGGCACGTAGCATGGAACTTGTAGCACCATCCAGCAAGTTCAATTCCAGAGGAACTTCTTCATTCAGAGACAAGGGGTTCAACAGAAACAAGGACAAGGTAAATGATTCAAAGGGAAAAACAACAGTACCCTTGGATAGAGAGACATTGAATGACTTATGCAGGAAGAAATTGTGTTTTTTCTGCAAGGGTCCTTATGATCTGAATCATGATTGTCCTTTGAGGCCTAAGGGGAAGGCCAATAGGGTCATGTGGGCATACTATGAGGGTTCGGATTCTGATAGTTGCGAACAGCATGGTGATTTCGGTGAGTCGGAGACAGAGATAGAAGCAGAGGCTTTGGAGCCTAAGGAGGAGCTAGAGTTACAGATACAGGAGGGTCATTTGACTAGCATTCAATAGGAGGGTTCTTTTAGACTCCGTGGAGTCTTGGCTGGTCAGAGGGTTATCACATTACTGGATACAGGTGCCACCCACAACTTCATTGATGCACGGTTCGTGGAGAAACGTGGGATCATGACCGAAGAGTTCGAGGGCCTTTGGGTCAAGGTTGCTAATGGTTACACTCTCAGATGTGACCGAATGGTTAGAGATCTACCTCTACGCCTGAGCAATTATGAGTTCAAGGCGGATTATCATGTGGTCAACATGGGTTACTTGGACATTGTGCTTGGGATGAAGTGGCTTCATTCTTTGGAGGAGGTTACCCTTCGATTGAAGGATATGGAGATATGGTTTGAGGTAGATGGTAAAACACATGTGATGAAAGCTATCAAGAACAGTGACATCATGACTATCTCTTTCAGACGGATAGAGAGGCTTGCTAGACATGATGACATTGGGTGGGCAGCAGTTTATATCTTGATGCCTACACAAGAGGAGCAGCATAAGTCAGAATACCATCCTGATATACAGAGATTAAGAATTAAGTATGATAAGGTCTTCAACGACATTCCACCAGGCAGGCCACCAGACAGGGGTATTGAGCACATTATAGAGTTAGAGGAGGGTGCCAAACCCGTCATGATTACACCTTACAGACATCCTAAGCGGCTCAAGGATGAGATCGAAAAGACTATTAAGGAATTACTTGCCATGGGACACATCGGGCCTAGTAAGTCACCCTTTGCTTCTTCTGTAGTTTTGGTAAAGAAGAAGGATGGGACATTACGGATGTGTATTGACTACAAAATGCTGAATAAGAGAACAATTAAGAACAGGTACCCTATTCCCCGTATCGATGAATTGATTGATGAATTGCATGGGGCTTGCTACTTTACAAAGATAGATTTGATATCAGGATACCATCAGATCAGAGTTAGAGAACAAGACATTGAGAAGATTGCCTTCAGATGCCATTGCAGATATTTTGAGTTTGTGGTTATGCCTTTTGGCTTGACCAATGCTCCGGCTACTTTTTAGTCCATGATGAACAGGGTCTTCCATTCCCAGCTGAGGAAGTTCGTTCTAGTGTTCTTTGATGATATTTTGATATATAGCAGGACATGGCAGGAGCACTTAGATCATTTGGAGACAGTGCTCGGTATTTTGCAGAGGGAGTCCTCGTATGCCAAGGAGTCCAAATGTGACTTAGGGATGACAGAGTTGCTGTACTTGGGCCACATCATTAGTGCAGAGGGAGTACGGATGGATCCTGACAAGATCCATGCTATCATAGATTGGCCTACTCCAAAGAACCTTACGCAATTGAGGGGGTTCCTTGGATTGTGTGGATTCTACTACAGGTTTGTCAATGGATATTCACGTCATGCTGCACCCATGACTAATTTGATGAAAAAAGGAGCATTTGTTTGGATGCCTGAGGCACAGGAGTGTTTTATGCGATTTAAGGAGATTATGACTACATGTCCTGTGTTGGCTTTACCAGATTTCACGAAGCGATTTGAGCTTCAGTGTGATGCTTTAGGAGAGGGCATTGGTGCTGTTCTTATGCAGGATAAGCACCCTATTGCATATGAGAGTCGAAAACTTAGAGGGCCAGAGAGGACTTTCAGCATCTATGACAAGGAAATGTTGGCCATTATGCATGCTTTGGCCAAATTCAGACAGTACTTAGTGGGCAGTAAGTTTTGCATCAAGACTGACCACAACAGCTTGAGACATTTCCTTGGGCAGAGAGACCTGAATGATAGACAATAAAAGTGGGTAAGCTACAGGCTTATGATTTTGATATCACCTATGTGAGGGGGACATAGAATGTGGTAGCAGATGCTCTATCACGGCGACCTCATCTTAATTCCATGGTGCACATATCTGAGGATTGGAGGCATTTGATCATAGCAGAGTATGCTAGAGATACATGGGCATCAGGTATTGCAGATGGGTCCATTATTGATACCAGGTACACACTTGTGAATGAGTTGATCATTTACAAGAACATGATTTTCTTAGTCCTAGGATCGAAGGTGAAGAGCATCATCATGAGGAGTCTCCATGATTTACCTACAGCAGGTCATCCGGGATACTTTAAAACATACAGGCAGGTACGGGAGTGCTTTACTTGGAAATGGCTTAAGTCAGATGTGCTTCAATATGTGCGTGAGTGCCCTGTTTGTCAGCAGAACAAACAAGAGCACACTTTTCCGGCAGGACTCCTACAGCCACTTCCGATTCCTGATAAGAAGTGGGAATGCATATCTATGGATTTCATTACGGGCTTGCCTAAGACCCAAGGGCTGGATTGCATATATGTGGTGGTTGATAGATTGACGAAGTATGCACACTTCTTTCCGATTACCACTAGTCATACAACTACATAGGTGGCAGAGGTGTTTTTCAGGGAGATCTTTAGATTACATGGATTGCCTCGAAGCATTGTGAGTGACAGGGACAGCCGTTTCTTGAGTCATTTTTGGCAAGAGGTATTCCGTCTATGTGGCACTGAGCTCACACCTAGCACTAGTTACCACCCGCAGACCGATGGGCAGACTGAGATTGTTAATAAATGGGTGGAAGGATACTTGAGGAACTATGTGGCGGTGCAACAGAAGGCATGGGTTAGATGGATCTACTTATGTGAGTATTGTTACAATACCACATATCACATGACTATTCAGATGACACCATGCATGGCATTATATGGTTATGAGGCGCCTAGTTTCTTGGATTTGCTTTTGGGTGACAGTAGAGTACCTAGTGTAGGGGAACTGTTACAGGAGAGCAAGAATATTGTTGAGGTTCTCAGAGATAACATCGCCAGAGCTCAGAACCAGCAAAAGCAGTATGCAGATCATAAGAGGATTGAGTGGACTTTTGAGGTTGATGATATGGTGTACCTTATGCTGTAGCCTTACAGGCAGTCTACTCGTAGGAGTGGGGCAGAGCAGCTCAAGCCACGATACTATGGTCCTTTCAGGATTATCAAGCGTGTTGGAGAGGTGGCTTATGAGCTAGAGCTTCCAGCGGATAGCAGAATCCATAATGTCTTTCATGTATCATGCCTCAAGAAGGCATTGGGACAACATGTCATGCCTTCAGTAGTTTTACCTCCCTTGGATGATGAGGGGAAATTGATTCTTGTGCCGGAATCCATTCTTGATTGCAGGGAGAGGCAGCTTCGCAAGAGAACCATCAGAGAGTATTTGGTGAAGTGGAAGGACTTGCCTGTGGAGGATGCTACTTGGGAGGATGAGACTATTTTGCAGCATCCAGTTTTGAGATTGCTTGGGGACAAGCAATTTCAGGAGGGGCGGACTGTCATGTCCCCTTCTTAGTTGACATGGACTTTTTTCAGTGGATTAGCCTATTAATGGCTCTCGTAGGCTAATGGTGGTGATGAGAGAGTCGCCTGGCAATTATTTGGTGATTATTTGACTCCGTGTAGAAACTTCTAGAAGTCGGAAAGTTCCAGAAGTTAGAAACTTCTAGAAGTCGGAAAGTTCCAGAAGTTAGAAACTTCTAGAAATCGGAAAGTTCCAGAAGTTGGAAACTTCCAGAAGACGGAGACCTCTAGAAGTCAAAAGATTCTAGAAGTTGGAAACTTCCAGAAGTCAGAAACTTCTAGCTTGTAGAAGCCTCTAGTTTGTAGAAACTTCTAGCAACTAGAAGTAACTAGAAACATTGGGAGTAGTATAAAAGGGGGGTCAAGGGGCATTTGGAGCATCCAGTCTTGACATTGACTATTGTTATTTTCTTCATGAGCATTTGTGGAGCCAAGGGGTCTGCAGATTTTCAGCTTGTCATTGGGAACGAAATCTCCCAATTGATTGCATAACTGAGGGAGTGAAATATCTCTTGAAGGGTTGCATTTGTGGAGGTGATATTTCAGTCACTTCACTAGGGCATCATTGAGGCATAAGCCTATTCTGAGGACATCTACATTTCATCTTCTGCACTCATCCAATCAGGTTCTATCATTTTCGATCTTATTTGGCATTGTAACTGAGAATATATGTTTCAGCTGAAGGTGAATTTGTAGTTTCAACACTTGTGCATTTTAGTATTGTAAAAGTCATTGATTGCCAATAGTAAATAAGAAGGAAGGGTTTTGTAATTGATAAAAGCTATTGGTGGCTGGAAATGTACTTCTTGTCTTAATTCAATGATATATATATAGCACAATGATCATGGTATCTTTCTACATTTTTTAATGAAAATAAGTGGTTAGATGTATGTTTGCTATTCTGAAATTTTCATAGCAGCAGCATATATACATTGCATGACAAGTGTTTGACTAAATTCCAAGTAAGAAGTTAAGTGGTTTTGAGGTCCTATTGAGTAGGGGACTTTACACTCTAAGATCTGACAATGGAGATGAATGTATCTTTGAAAACTTCAAAGAATTTTGCACTTCTGTTGGGATGAAGAGAGAGTATACAGTACCTTATAATCCTCAACAAAATGGAGTAGCAGAAAGGAAAACATAGAACAAGAAATCAGAGGTGCTATCTTGCACTTATGGCAGAACTTACAAAATCCAAACCATCTAATGTTAAAGAAGCTTTAACATGTCAAGCTTGGAAATATGCGATGATCAAGGAATATCAATCTATTGTAAAAAATGATGTTTGGGAAGTAGTACCAAGACCTAAAGGGAAAACAATCGTCCCTTCAAAATGGTTATTCAAAATCAAATATGCTTCAGATGGTAGTATTGAAAAATATAAGGCCAGATTTGTCGCTAGATGTTTTTCTCAAAAGGCTGGAATTGACTGCGAAGAAACCTTTGCTCCGGTCGCTCGATATACCTCTTTAAGGACTATTATTGCCATTGCAGCATCCAAAGGGTGGAAGATACATCAAATGGATGTGAAGAGAACATTTCTTAATGGTGTTATTGAAGAAGTATACATAGAACAACCTGAAGGCTTCATCACTCTTGACAGTAATAGCTATGTCTGTAAATTGAAGAAAGCCCTATATGGCCTTAAGCAACCTCCCAGGGCCTGGTATGAATGCATAGACAGTTACCTCTCCAAGCTAGGGTACTCCAAAAATGAAGCTGATCCTAATATATATTTCAAAACATTCAAAGGTGAAATGGTAATTCTAGTTCTTTATGTGGATGATTTATTAATAACAGGAGAAGATCATCTTATTGCTAAATGCAAACAAGATCTCACAGACGAATTTGACATGAAGGATCTAGGTTTGTTCCACTACTTCTTAGGCTTAGAAGTATTACAAAAAGAAAATTATATTTTCCTAAATCAAGGAAAATACACCATGGACATTTTAACCGGATTTGGTATGATGGATTGTAAACCATTAACCACTCCAATGGAAACTAATCTTCATAAACTTGAAGATGAAGCCACAGATTCAAAACCTACACATCCTTTTGTACTTGGTAAACACTCGTCCTGATATCTACCATGCTACAAATGTTTTAAGTCATTTCATGTGTGAACCAAAGAAAATTCACCTAACAGCTGCTAAACATATTCTAAGATACCTACGTGGTACAATTGGAATGGGCCTAAAATACGAGAATGTTGAGATACAACTTCAAGGGTTCTCCGACTTTGACTGGGCTGGAAAGTCAATCGATCGTAAAAACACTACAGGATGTTGCTTTAGTCTTGGATCTGCTATGATTTCTGGGTTCAGTAGGAAACAATTGGTGGTCGCTCAAAGTTCTATTGAAGCAGAATATATGGTTGCTTCGATGGGAGCTCGAGAAGCAGTATGGTTAAGGAAGTTACTATTTGGATTGTTTGGTAAGCCCCTAAAGCCTACAGTAATTCATTGTGACAATTAAAGATGCATTAAACTTTCAGTAAATCCAGTTTTTCACAATCGTTCCAAGCACATAGAAATTCCTTGCCACTACATAAGAGACATGGTGGGCAGAAATATTATCAAATTGGTCTACATTAGTACTGAAGAACAAAATGCCGACATTTTTACCAAGCCTCTTGCAAAGTTTAAAATTGAGTACTTCAGAAAGAAACTTGGTATGATTAATTTGTGATTAAATTTTTGAGATTAAATCTCTTTGTTATGTAAATTGATGTATTCATGAATAAAATATTGCAATATTGTGTGTGTTTGAAAGGTGATGATCTTTCATGTGTGTGAGGTCACTATTGTGAGGTGATGACCGACAATAGTATGACCCATTTAAGTTATCATTTAATTGGGTTCTGAATTTAGTCAGGGATTATGATAACGTGTGCTTCAAGCTTTTGGTCCGGATTGCGCCAGATATCTTGACACCACTACTTATCACTAAATCCAGTTCTGAATTGAGTCAGGGATTGTGATAATTTTCTCCTATTAGGTTGAGTACATTAAACTTGTGTTCCGGACATTGCCGGTTACCTTGATATAAAGTGATTAAGTGTTATATCTAGTTCCAAGTTGAGTTGGGGATTTCAGTAACACTCACATCTTGAGATCTTGATTTTGATCAATCCTCTCTTGCTAAGACCGAGTGTTAAATTCTAGCTTTGATTTGATTGACTTATCAATATATAATAATAATAAAACACACACATATATATATATATATATATGTTAAAGTCGATTCATTCAAGCATATCGAATCTGATCAATATAATCTGATTGCATATAATATATTTAACATGGATCAGATTCCTTATACTCGACAAAACTGTTATTGCATATGAAATTGACCGCAATCGATACTGTTACATTGGTTATCATTGGTTACGATAACTATCATATGATAGTTATCTTAACACATATATTAGATATGTGTTACGATAACTATCATACGATAGTTATACGTAACACTAAACACTACAAGGTATTATGTATAAACAACGCAAAAATGAATGGGCATGTCTATGTAAAGACATGACTGTGCGTGCCTTAAGCATGTACGGTCATGTCTCTACATAGACATGACTCTTAAATTCATATATATATGCCTTCGTATGTGGCTGTGGAAAAACATCTATTACAGTGTCCATGTTATTACCACAGCTACATACGAAGTACATATATTTGCATTTATAATTCAGTAAATATAGAAAAGATAATAATTGAGAATAACACAAATACAGAATATTGAATTCTCTGTATTAAAGATCTAAATTCCTAACATTAAGTACCCATCCTCCGGAAAGGGTGTGACGTTTATTTCATAATCTTTACTTTTAACAATATTATCATTGTTTATTTAAAAATGAATATATAAATTTTTTTTATAATGTTTAATTAATAATATTTGGTCCCTTAATTTGTAAAATATAATTTCTTATTTCATTTGTATTTATAATATTAGAATAGCTATTGATTGATTAAGGATAATAATTGATTAATAGATATATTTTAGTATTATTAATAATATGAGTTGTATATTATTAATTAATTCTTTATATTGATTATAAATAGACTACTTATCAATATTGATTATGAATGGACTATTTATTTATATTAATTATCATGATGACATTTACAATAATAGAACATACATTTATATTTAGAATAATTTATATATTAATCATATGTGAATATAGGGTTATGACAGTCCGCCCCTCCCAAATTTGCTTGTCCTCGAGCAATTATTGTCTTCATGTTTAATAGAAAAGTTCAACCAAAATTAAGACATGTTTCTTCTCATCTTTAGAGAAATGAGTTTTAGATCATTGCACAATGGTGCTTATTTGAGTTTGTCCAAAACCATGTTCATATAATCAATGTTATTTATATAAATGATCCATTCATTATAAATAATTTTAAGTGTATGTGTATATAAGTTTAGATTTATTAGAATGGTTTTATTTTATTTTATTTATTTTTACCCTGTAGGATGGAAGGATCATGGTCTGATACCATTGTAATGTCCCTTCTTATTCTCCTCTATAATTTCCTGCAAAATCGACGTTAGTACAAAATATTATACAATATTTACATGACTCATTCTCTACTCTAAGTAAGGGGGGGATTTGATTCTTAAGGCTGCCTCTAGGTTGGGCTTCACAGAATTCCCGATTCTCGGCTTGAGGGATATAAGATCCACTCTAAGCAACCAGGCTATCGACACGTCATCCCATAGAGCACTGCCCATAAGAATCTCTTGGAAGCGATAAATGCCATCCAAGCCTACGCATATGCGTATGATTGGCATCAGTATATATACTGCCTGTGTGAGATTATAACAATCTCGAGACTAGGGAAACTATAACAATTTCCTCTAGTCCCTTCCAGATATGAGATCCATCTTTTAATGAATATAAGATTCATTTTCTCTATGGTCTCCATATCATCAATTTGGGTGGACATATAAATGTACCAAAAATTAATGTAAATTACATGATCATATATTCAGATTTATAAAAAATCCAAAAACACAAAATGCCTATAACATAATTGCATAGATCTTAATTACACGTGTATAAATATATATTTTTAATATATATATCAATCAATATATTTATAGACATTTTTATAGATAAAAGAAATAAAACCCTTTGAATGTATATATATATATATATATATATATATATAACTTATATTAATAATTTACAACTTACTGAATTCTAGATACTGCAATGATACCCCGTTATTATCTATTCCCCTGTTCCTCCTTTTTATTCCCTGTTATTCCTCTCCACTGTGATCACTGTTTTGTTTTATTCTCCATATATATAGATGTATAATTCCAGACATATATATTTGATATCTAGATAGTTCTTATATAATTTAGAATTATATTTTTTATTTTAAATATTCTATTATCTATACAATATATATATATATATAACTGGTACATATAATTTTAATTTTATTAATATATTTTTATATTTAAGTAATTTGTTTTAGTCTTATTGTTTTCATAATTATGAGAATCTATATATAGATACGTATGTTATTTCCCAGTCCATAGATTTATTAATACCTATATATGCATCCTCAATATAAACTACTGTCAATATAGACATATTTCTGAATTTTTAAATACCGTAAGTTTTTGTTTGAAACTTAGACTCCTAAGTGCTGCTGTTGTGTGCTGAGTGCATCATGTCATATGCTGATGTTCCTTCTACATTTTCTAGTGCTAAGTAGCTGCCATGTATCCTTTTTGTCAATGTTAAATGAAAGGCTTCTATGCTGACTGTATTGTATTCAGCACTGACTATATTCCTCCTTTTATGTTTTCTTCCTTTTATCATTATTTTGTGTTTATTGAGTTTTTCTTGGATACTAGTTATGACATTAAAGCCATCGCTGAATTGCACAATTAGTTGGATGTTTCACCAATTCAGAGTGCTGATGCCTGTGTAGAATTCACAATTCCTCCATGTTGAAATTCTTCAAACCCTTGTTTCTTCACTTCACCCAAATCAGCAAAAGCAAATGCACAATAATCATGGATGAAATGAAATTCGAATCTCCTTTTATGATATTCAATTTCCATTTGTCTTCATCTTTTTTAATTTACTTTAATTTCATTTCTCATAAAGCAACTTTATGTTATAATTTAAAGTTGACAAATAATAAAGTCACTTTATTAATTAAACTCCCCCATTACTCCAAAATTAAGCTTTTCGCCGGTATAATGGTATCTTGACACACAAGGTTCCTGTTTCATGTGCCCATGATTTAAAACTTCTCATCCCAATTCCAATGAGCTATAACACTAAGGTGCCCATTAAACAATTTCAATTAAAATAGCAACCTTAGTAAATATAATTAAATTATAATCGTAATTCACCCGTCGTGCGAAAATGACTGAAGAAGTATTAGAATCAAAATCTGACAGCACATGCATGATCTTGATGATGAAAGATGATGAATGAACTTGACGGGTAACTTACTAAAAATAGATGCTCCCTCCAAGAATCTTGGAGGCCAAACTGGAAGCCAAAAATAAGAACTGAGAGGATCATTCAACTCCTCTAACTCATCTGAACTCATTGGAACCATCCCTTGACTTACTATAAATAGTAAGACCCACCAAATGGAGCCATAACCCTCAACAAGGTCGGCTAATCACCAATATTAGCCTACAAGGACCTAGTAATAGGCTAAATCCATCCACTATCATGGTCATGCTAAAAAGCGGACATTACAAGGTGAGAAGATAATATTAGAGAGCTGTGTAGACTCTCTTAACCACTTTTTGGTCAGTTTGCGCTTCTTAAAATAAATGGTTTTAAAGCATTTGTACTGAAATCTTACTTATCTTGAATTACAAAGACAAAGATACAATCCTAAGATTACTACTGAAACGTTGAATAAGAACACTTTGGAACCAAACATTACCCCAGAAAAGGGTAATTTCCGCCACAGGGTTAGCGCTGTATAGTTTAATGACAAACTATATAAGATACAATAAAGTATGTTACCCAGGGGTACATCATTGGGTACAGGGAATGCAGCCCGTGTGAGAGTTTCAAAAATGGTAATTAATGTATAAAATTCCAGTAAAGTTATTTGTTACATGGTCATATTTTTGGGTGCAGAAAACATTGCCCCTGTAGCTCTGAGAATGGTACTTCATATATAGAATTACAGTCGACTTCTAATGAGTTGACGTTTGATATAGCCTTTAATAGAAAAATTGCATAACCATCTATTGTAATACTAATCTCGGAATCTTGTCTTTGACCTTGTCATTCAGGATGAGTGGACGTCATCAGCCATTATAATACTTTACTGAGTATTTTGGGTTTATACAATTTAGTTTGCAGTTTATATAAAAGTTACTTAAAATCGATAGCACTTAGAATATGGTCATCCTATTTATATTGCATATTATTTACTGCACTTTCTGTGATCATCCCATGTTTGGAGTTCATAGTATTGAAATTTTTTCTTTCCTAATTTGTTGGATGGTTTCATGGTTTTCAAATGGGAATGATGTGGTTATGTACAATGACTATTATAATTCTCCGATAATATAAATTATCCTGCTGTGTATTAATTGTTTGTTAGCTTGGGGAAGTCATAAGAGTTGGTTGGTCAATGGCTGCGTTCCACTTGGTAACCTTTGTGTCTTTTAAATAGATTATTATCATCAAGGAAAGCTGGATGATCTAGTTGGATCAACTTTAATCCTTGGCTGACCATCAGTGGTCTTCTTCTGTAATTATTTCATGTGTGAATTAAAATATACTTTACTCTTGTTTCTGGTATGTACTGTCATCTCCATTATTAATTTATGTATTCATTTATCAGATGGAGTTGTAAACAAATAACACTCTATCGACAGGGGGAGTTTGACTTGACAAAGGAAAATGACAACTTTATGTCTTTAATTTTCCTTGTGAATAAATTTTGTGAATAGAACATGTCAGAGTCCTGTGTAAAATAAAAAAGATCAACTGAGTTTCTTTGTATTAATATAAATAAGAAATGTTTCTTAAAGGGCTTTAGTTCAGCTTTGTCATTTTATTGTAATAGAATTTAATTTGTTGTATATTTTCCTAGTTTTTTTAATATGAAACTGGTCATTTCTACAGGAAGCCTTCTCATATTTACTGGGAGAGCAGAATGATCTCACACAAGAGATGGCATCACGGGGCATGAGCATTGTTTATGAGCTTGGTAATTCATCGACAAAAAGTGAACTGGTCAAAGCTCTTGTCAGTACATTGACTGGTACAACAAATAGAAAACGGGCTGTCAAGGTATTAGTTTTCTTTTCATTGTTGTAAGATAACTAAAACTATTCATATTACAAAATGAGTTATTTTGTATTTCTGCTTACACCAGATCATGTAATGTGCCTGTTTGATCTCTATTAAACTCTCCTTATCTCTATCCAGTTGACAGAAGATTCAGAAATATTTGCAGAGGGAAGTATTGGAGAAAGACCTGGTGGTGGGAAATTAAGCACATATAAGGAGCTTTGCAGTCTAGCAACTGAAATGGGACAGCCAGACTTGATTTATAGGTTCATGGATTTAGCCAATTATCAGGCATCTCTAAATTCTAAGCGCGGTGCTGCTTTTGGATTTTCTAAAATTGCAAGGCAGGCAGGTGATGTGCTCAAGCCTCATTTACGTTTGCTTGTGCCAAAGCTTGTCCGTTATCAGTATGATCCAGATAAAAATATCCAGGTTTTTCTCTTATCCTTTCTTTTGTTTACATTTTGTAAGAAAAACTATTGAAAATGAGTAAGATAGTTCATTCAATTGTTGTTTTTGTGGAAGCCTCAATTTTGCACTAAATTAAAATAGTCTTCTGTCTTTTCAAAATTAGCTGCTAATGGGTTGATGTGAAGAAACTATTTTCTTAATTTGAGAATATTTTTTAAAGAATCGTGTATTGTTGTAATGCCCAACACTGATGGTTCATTAGCATCTTTGCTCTCAGTTTTTTGGGTTTTACAGATTAAAAAATAATTTAATGCTGATGTATATATCATTCTATAAAAATGGACTAGTTTTGCTAAAGAAAAATATTGAGTTAACTTATTTCTTCAAGTAAACAAATGATGATCCAACCAAATTTTAAAGGATATTCCAAGTCTGCATCAAGCTTTATTGCATTTCATGTTTAGTGAGACTTGGTTTCTATTTTGTTTGTGATCATCATGGTATTAATTTGGTATCTGTGGGAATATCAACAAGCATATGAACAATGATCATTGACAACTATATGCTTCATGTTTTAAGCAGACTTAGCTTAGCATCTATTCGTGATGTGTATTTGAAGTTTTCAAATTATCTAATAATCTGATAATTGAAGGTTAGTTATTTCTGGCTATGACAAGGAAATGATACCTTTAATTAGTTGCCTGAAAAGGGAACCAAGACATCAAGAAACTGTTGTTACTCCTACAAAACTTTGCTGCCAGTCAACTTTGTAGTCAATACCCATGTTGTTCTTGTCATGTTATCAATATCAACCAAGTTTTTGTTTAGTGTTAAATTGCAAGGTTGTTAATTTGTGGTCGTGTTCGCCAATCAACGATGGTTGTAGATTGCTTATTGATGAGACATGCCAAACAAAAATGACAAAGATCCTGTGGGTCAATAGCTCTGGCAGAAAAAGAAGAAAGACAGAATGCCAAAGTTTTGAACTTGAATGCAAGATTCACAAGTGTGAAAGAGTTCATGACATCAAATACAGCAAAGAATATAAGCTTGAGACAATATCATATTCATATCAACTACTCTTCTGTAGAAATATTGGATCTGATGATGACACACGAATGAGTACAGTGATGGAAGGCACTCGTTTTCTAGCAATTATGTGCATATATAATCTAAGTCGGTGCTGTTGAAAGAATGAATGCATTGAGTTTGAGTGAACTGATTGGCACACACTCAAGGAGTATGACTTGTATTTATTACTGAATGAGGAAGCTCCATTGGTACTACCGTACTTGTAACTTATAGTGTAAGTTACCTTATAGACATAACTATATGATGTTATTACTTCATAAATATAGTAATGCTCAAACATTATGTCTAACATTAAATCATACCTAATAGGTATGACTGGAGTCTAACATGTTTAACATCACCCTTGTATCCAAAAATTGACCAGACCCCTTCTAGTATGAACAAACACATAACATGTGTCGTTCAGTCATCCATTTTATAAATCTCTATGTATATTATAGCTCTCCATCAACCCATATAATCAAGACATAGTCATCATTCGTTATGATTAAATGTTAAAGTTGAGTTACTGGTGCTGGAGTCTAAGCTGAAATGGGTGTAGCAATTAGAGTTGTGAAGGCAATGAAATGATAATCACTTGATATTCAATATTAAACGAAGGAGAGGAATTCTTCTTAAATAGAGATTACAAGCAAAATTTCTAAAATAGAAACAAAAGACTAAAAAGAAACATAATAAATAACAACTAACTACAAAACCGAATGATTCTAGCTGAATGACAATTATAGAAACACTACATAATTACTTCAATACCCTCCCTTAATGGTCAGTCTACTAACTACCCTATAGAAGGCTGCCCCATTCTCTTTAGAATGCTCTGCGACATGAGCCTGCTGCTGAGATCCTCTGTGATGTCCCTGTTTTGAAATACGATTTAATAATAAATAATAATTAAAACAATAAGATTTTAAATTAATAATAATAATTAAAAAATAAATTTAATAAATGAATTAATAATATTAAAATATAAATCTGAATAAATAAATGGTATAATATAATTATAATGCTATTAAATAATTATATTTTAATGAATATATATATATATATATATATATATATATATATATATATATATATATCTGAAAATATTTTCAAACAGGACTTAAGAATCAGATCTGAAATTCTGTCATAATCATTCCATTGGATAGTTACAAGGCTATATCAGGGAAAGCAGCAGAAATGCCAGATCAGATGAGATTCACAACCAAGCCAAGGACATGATCATAAAGATAGAGCAGGGACAGCAATCTGATTTGGTAAAGATCAGAAGATATAATTTTAACCTAAAGAACTTGGATTCACTTTGTATTTAATTTTGTACTAAATAAGAAGATTTTCCCCCTGCATTTCACACATTAATTCTCTAAGATTCTAACAGTGCATAACAATAAATCCATTAAACTCTTTGATCAAATCCCTTAATCCATTAGTATTGGATTGTGAAGATAGGGGAAAGCTTAGCAGGGATATTACACATTCGAAAGTGCAATCCGGGCCCTAATTTGAAATTTTAGGGAAAATTGAGTAAGGTCCTAGTGGGGACATTATAGTGGTATTAGAGCATAATCGTGCAATCCTGTGGGAATAATTAATTCAAACCCATCAAAGAAAATGTAAAGCCAATTTGAATGAGCAAATAACCAGCGAAATGAGACCCTTCATGGAACAAACCAATCAAACCCTTATGAACCAAATGGAAAAATCAAACCAAGCACTCCTCCAGGCGTTACAAAACATGGGGAACTCAATCGATAACCTTAAAAATAATTCTTCAAATGAGAGGTGTAAGTTCCAACCACGTAGAGAATAATAACGGATCATCTACATCCAAGGTACGAAAGCCACTTTTCCAACCTAGGAAAGATATACCAAGGGAGGAAGATTGAATTGATCAACCTACAAATATCACTCTAGACAATGCTAGAGCTTATGCCAGTCTTGAACCAAAAATCAAAGAACTCAAACATTTAGACAGTTTTGTGAAGCCCAAAACCAAGACACCAAAAACATCAAAATTATGCCCAAATAAGGATTTAAAAGATAAAGTGAATAAAGTAACATAGCTAAAATTTGATGGATCGGGGAAAGTTACAGCTCATTGTTGGCTGGAAAAATTGAACACTTATCTCACCCTTAGCCCAATGACTGAAGAGGAGGCACTCCAATTTGCTATCCTCCATTTAAAAGGATTGGCACATGAATGGTGGTACAATGGGATCCACACCTAGGGCCATCAAAATATGACCTCCTATGAAAGTGTTCTCACAAAAACTTATTTGAAGGTTCAATAGAAAGTACCCCCAATAAGACTTTAAAATGCTGACTCAAATCAAGCAACAAGGAAGAATTGAAGGTTATATTGCTGAATTCTAAAAACTCTCAGTCTGAGTTTATAGGGTTGATGATGACAAACTTATTCGTGGAAGGGTTAAAAGATTTGCGGAAGGGGATGGTAAGTACTCTCAGACCCATGTCTCTTGAAGATGTCATTGAAACAACTTCAAGGCTAGAAGTTTCATCAACGAGTAACAGATCCTCAAGTAAGCATACCAGACAATTCTATGGTAAGTATGAATAGCATTAGAGGGAATTTCCAAAATGAAAATGCTTCCATTTCAATCGGAACTTTGAACGTGGACATGTATGCCAAGATGAGAATGCCCCCAAAAAATGAGAAGACCTAAGAAGGAATAAGTTATGTTTGAGATGCAAAGAACCATGGGAACTGTGAAGAGCCCAACTGGCTCTCAGCTGCAAACTTACTTCTATCTAGAATTTGATTGCAATTACTTTTGGTATTTTAAAACATATATAAATTTTAATAATTTTTCCCTGACTCATGAAATTAAACAACAGCAATTTAATTTATTCCAAGAGCTCATGAAACGTACAAATTCATTACTTGCATCAAACTTGAGAATTTCAAACAATGTAGAAGGCACCTTTAGTATTGTACGGCTGCAGACCAACACTCAATGAGCCTCCTACTGGAGACGTCAGCTTTAAATTCCAAAACGCAGCAGCTAATGATTGACGCCAGCATTTAATAATGCTCTCTTCCTTGACGTTAAGTAATGGCATAACCTCTGTGCTTGTATAACCTCATATTAAGGGAAGCCTCACGTCACACACCCACAAACAAAGCTTCAGCATACTACCGTACCAAGTATGGCCTTGCAAGAATTCTGTACGGGTGCCAATGAATGCCCAGATTTTGTAACAATGCAGAATTCTAATGATCCCAATGTAACAGCAAACAATCCTCAGCAAATTCCAAAGAATTTCAGTGTTTTCTCCAACTTCATGAAGACCAAACACTTGCAATTGATAAGAACTCTCTCCAAAAAGAAGACCAAGTCCAAACCCTAGCTCTCCAAGAAAAACCTCGATTTCTTCTCACAATATCAATTTTATCAAATGAACAATGGATGTCTAAAGTGCTTTTTTGAGTTGAATAAATAGCTTTTTGAAAAAGCTTAAACATTACGCTTTTCATTAGAGTAGCTTCTTCATCACAACATCACTTTATAACATTAAAGTTATAAAGTCATAAAGTTATTAAATTAAAATAACTTAATTTAATAACGATAATTAAAATACGAAGCCACTAAATCAATCTGACTGCGACAACTAATTTTTTGACAATAGAGCTCTGAGCTCAAACTGCCCTGCCAGAAATAGCCATCTGCCAAAAATAGACTTACTATAAATAGTAAGTCTCTCAAATTGGAGATCCTTGATGAACGATCCTGCAACACCCGATGACACTGTGCAGGGGCCTTGCTAAACCAAGCTATGCTCAAAATACCACTTACTATAAATAGTAAGTCATCCAATCTGTCCCAAACGAAGAGTAAACTTGATAACCAGAACCTCCACAATGGAATCCAACTACTGGCTCTGCCGATTGACCCCCTTTGATAACTTGATTAGCTTGCGAGGGTCGCCAAACTAAGCTAATCTCAAGAGACTGAAAAACGGGGACATTATAGGAACCAGGGCTTAAGTGCAGGTAAAGGAGTCAAGTCCATAGAATAGAAGCAGAACTCGATGAAGAAATAGAAGGTACATCACATAAGAAAATAAGATATGATAAAGGGGATCAACAACATCCATTTAAAGAATGAAGTAGAAAACCGATGGAGCTTTGAAGAGGTTCAACCATAGTTGTGACAACAATCTCGAGGCTTGTTTTAGTCGCTAATGTAGAAATAGTGAATAATATATTTATAAACTCTATAATGTGATTTTGATAATTATTAATAGACTTTTAAGATATGATTTAAGTAAGAGGGAAAGGGCTGAAATTAAGGGAGAATTGTGATGAGCACTTTATTGCAGTGGGAGTTAAGGGCACCCTCTGCACTGTGATTAACGGTGAACAACTAAGGGCATCCTATTGGTAGCACCTTCCCAATGATGCAATTACGGGAGAATGGCGAAGGGCACCCTATTGCAAGAGCAATTAAGGGAGAACCGCTAGAAGGGCACCCTACTACGGTGTGATTAAGGGAGAACTGCTAAGAGCACCCAATTGCAGAAGTAGATAAGGGAGAACTGCTAAGGGCACCCTATAGCAGTGGCAGTTAAGGGAGAAATGCTATAAGGGTTCCCTATTGCATTATGATTAAGGGAGAACTGCTAAGGTCACCCTAATGCAGAAGTAGACAAGGGAGAACTGCTAAGGGCACCCTATTGTAGTGGTAGTTAAGGGAGAACCACTATAAGGGCATCCTATTGCACTGTAATTAAGGAAGAACTGCTAAGGGAACCCTATTGTAGAAGTAGTTAAGGGGGAATTGCTAAAGGCACCCTATTGCAGTGACAATTGAGGGAGAACCGCTATTAGGGCACCCGACTACACTGTGATTAAGGGAGAACCACTAAGAGCACCCTACTACAAGGCAGAGATTACACATCTTGAAAACGGACATTCTTGATGAATGTTGAAAACGTATAATTGCTTGAGGGAAAGCAATTTTAGGTAGGGTGAGCTATAATGTTCCCATTTTGAAATACAATTCAGTAATAAATAAATAATAATATTTTAATGAATGCATAAATAGATTCAATATATATATTATTATTAAATATATATAATCTGTAATATATATATATATATATATATATATATATATATATATATATATACAATAAACATATGTCAAATATTACATATATATATATATATATATATATGTACCAAATATTAGAAATTTAAATCTGAAAATATTTATATAAGATGTATTATAAACACACTAAAACTGTATACCATATGAATAATTAAAAGATGTCTGCGTTTGGTAAGAGAGGGAC
Organism: Chamaecyparis obtusa; assembly: GCA_027943335.1. Lineage (NCBI taxonomy): Eukaryota > Viridiplantae > Streptophyta > Pinopsida > Cupressales > Cupressaceae > Chamaecyparis > Chamaecyparis obtusa. The sequence goes on from BSBK01000367.1 coordinate 1,436,020, forward strand.
AGTCACGACCTTTTTGGAAGTTCATTTCTCCCTCCCTTCTCACACACGTATTAAGGGCGGGGACAACAAAAGAGGCAGACCTTATATGCAGTTAGCGGGGGAATACAAAAAGACAGCATTAAAACATACAAAAAAAAAGAAACTTTGATAACCAATCAAAGGATATTATATGTACAGTCAGCACAAATGGTCAGCAAAGGGATAATGGTATATTTGTGAACATGGAGGAGTAAGAAGGTAGTCAAAGAGGGGACTATTAAAACCATCAATCTTGATCACCGGAAAGGGAATCAGTTTTTTTTGAAGGATATACAAATCATTCACTTACAAGAATATATATACACATTTTATATAGAAGGGAATATAGGATAGTCATATACATACTGATTGGTGCAAACAAGACGTAAGAATTAAATATCAAATTCTGTCATAATCAATCCATTGCATAGTTACAATGGTATATCAGGGAAAACAGCAGAAATGCCAAATCAGATCAGATTCACAACCAAGCCAAGGACATGATCATAATGATAGATCAGGGGCAGCAATCTGATTTGATAAAGATCAAAAGATATATTTTTAACCTAAAGGGCTTGGCTTCACTTTGTATTTAATATTGTATTGAATAAGAAGATTTTTCCCGGTGCATCTCAAACATTAATTCTCTAAGATTCTAATAGTGCATAACAATAAATCCATTAAACTCTTCGATTGAATCCCTTAATCCATAAGTATAAGTATTGGATTGTGAAGATAGGGGAAAGCTTAGCAGGGATGTTACACATTCCCAGGTGCAATCCGAGACCTAATTGAAAATTTTAGGGCGAATTGAGTAAGGTCCTAATGGGGACAAAATACCCTCCCTAGTGCTATAGAACTTTTGGATATGACCAAGTTTACTATAATCCTTCCAACATGATGTTGGGTAACAAAACTATCCTTCCCTTTATCTAGAGACACCGAGATCAACTTCGAAAAATACAGATTTTGCCAAAAATATCAAAAGCAGCAACCACAATTTTGTAAAACAAAATCTTCAAAAACTTTTGCAGAAGAATATTGTTCACCCTAGAAACCCTAGGTGCTGTGCAAAACAAGTTGCAAGAAACCACAATTTTATCAAAAAATCATCAAAAATAACTGATGTAAGATGCTACCACGATTTTGTAGAAAGTCATCAAACCCTCAATGTGATGTTTTCACCAAACTAACGAGAATCGGAATCAGATCGGAATCGGCAAGGCCGAATTGATTCGTGAATCGGCCATGAATCGGAATCGAATCGGCCACGAGTCGGCAAATTTAAAAAACCGTTGAAATTTAGAGATTTTAACAATTTAAAATTTATTTGATGCACCCTTTATTGAATATAACTTAAACACACTATAACATCATCAAATAGAAGCTAACATACATAAACAAGGAACATAAATGATAAATCCATCACATACGTTACACGTAAAATGTAAATTGTAGCTAAAGTAAATAGAAATCATAGGATCATAATGAGTCAAATCATAGAATGTATGTAAGATGAAGATCCATAAGACATCAAATCATAAATGTATGTAAGATGAAGATCCATGAAACGTATGTCTATTAGTATCTGTAAGATCCATAAAACTAAATCGTTTCATAGTATGAATCTATGATGTTTGATCATTGATCAATGCCAAATGTCAAAGTCTTCATAACTAGGTCTTAGGTTGTCTTTGTTGGTGGCTGTTTTCAACTCCCTAGGTCCAGCAAATGAGGTTTGAATGATTTTGGCCTGTTGGGAAGTCATGTCTGTCTGAGATTTGGGCGAGATCTAAGCTAAGTCTGTCATAGAGATGGGGTCAAAACCAAGTGATTTGTGATAAAACGAGTTAAAAGCCTTTGAGAATCCTTTTGCTAGCTTCAGTTTGACCTTAGAAAGCCATGATGGATTGTAGGAGGTAACCCTGCTAAAGGCTTGCTGAATCCTGAAATTTGGCAAAGTCTGGAATTTTTCGAAAACCCCCAAAATCTAGAATCTGCATCTTAACTCCTATGAAGCTGGAACCTATCTCAAACATCCTAGAAGTATTTATACAAATATAACTTAAAGTATAAGAAATTTAATAAATCAAACTTATACTTGGAAAAATTCATGTGAAACCCTTCCATCATTTTTTGTGGGAAAAAAACAGATAACCCTCCAGCATTGAAAGAACCCATGATTTTTGATGAAAATATTGCAAAAAGTCCTCTTCTGTTTTGAAAACTGATTTTATTAAAAAATGGTTAACTAATGAAATATCATTAAAAAACTGTTGGAAATAAATATTACATAAAGAATCTACAAATTTTGAAAATTTGCCAAACAGCTAGCTCTACTTTGATACCATGAAATGATAATCGATTGATATTCAATATTAAACAAAGGAGAGCAATACTCCTTAAATAGAGATTACAAACAAAGTTTTGAAAATTGAAACAAAAGACTGAAAATAAACATTCTAAATAAGAACTAATTGGGAAATAGAAAGATTCTAACTGAATGATCATTATAGAAACATTACATGATTACTTTAATATGTAAGGCATGTTTGTTTGAGTGTAGATGAGGAGGAAGATGAAGTGCTGCTTTCTCCCCATCTTTCTCAACTTTCACCTTAGCTTCAAGGTTTGCACTATTGCAGCCTCTGCATTGTTATACTATTAGGTGTTCTTACCGTCCAATTCCATCTCTTCTCTCATCTGCAGTTCTCATTTAGCCTCTTTATTCTCTTACACGGTCTCTTTATTCTTTATTCTTGCACTTGGTCTTCAGAAAAAACAATTATGAGAATTAGCTTCCACTGCAGAAAATGGTGATCAGAGATACTTGATAACAAATTGACACAACCAACAAAAAGCTTAAAGAGGCATCAACCTAAGATTCTATGCAACTCTAGTTTTATTGATATACATTTTCCTTGGAGGGCCTTTTTGCACACAATATTTGTATCCCTCACGTCTGCCCTCTGTATGAATCACTGATGTGGATTATTATGTGAGAGCACATTCTTCTCATAGCTTTATCTTGAATCTCAATTATCTTTGATTTGTATCAACTAGAGGTTTCTTTTGTTGGAGTTGAGGGTACCCCCTATAATGTATTAACTGGCGCCCAAAACAACAAAATGATGCAGACAGGAACAAACATTGCAATTATGCATGACTCCAAATTTGAGGGTGCCCTAGTTTTGTACAATCCTTAAATTTTTTCTCTTTTGTTGATGACACTAAAATCATTTCAATCTTGGTGTTTGGTAGGGCTGATTTTTTCCTTTTTACTTTCCTTGATTTTTCTGGGGAACTTTTTTTCTATCATCATGCAGGGAGGCTAGAAGCCCCTTTGGGTTGTTAGGATTCATTGGCTTTGTGATTGATGATGTCGCAGAGTTGCCTCGTGTGGGTATGACTGTAGGAGTGTCTACATATACAAAATCCAGAGTATCCAGACCTAGAGGGGGTAGATTCTTTGTTGGGTTATCTAGAGGAGGTTGAGAGGAAACCTTATCAGTCTGAGCACTGGGTAGACTCACATAGTGTTGAGGCTCAACCTCAATCCACCAAGTAGGCTTATCACTTGCATCCAACTTGCCTTGCTTGTGCGCCATCATCTTTTGACATTGAGGTGCCAAGTAGTCCGTTGAGAAGTATTTTCTGTGGTGAAAAGAGCTTTATTATTATCAAGTGGCTGCATCCATCAAGATCTCCCACCCTCAAGAAAATCTCTTCCAAAAGCCCTTTGGATAGGTCCATTTCCACACATTCACGCACAGGTGGATCTTTGGTAGTTAATTGCTTCATCTGAGCTGCCATGATATTTACCCAATAGCCTGCAAACAATCTAAAATTGGAAAGGAAGATAAGGTAAACATACCCAAGAAAAGGTAGATGAGAAGTCCTCAGTTAGTTGATCAAATGAGGAATTCCAAGGCTTCATGCACATAAAGTCACCATGGAGAACGCAAGGTCCATTCCAACACCTGCACCTTGTCAGGCAAGACTCAGATTCAAAATAATGAAAAACCGCTTTGCACAGGTGAATATTCATATTTCATCCATGAAATCCTTCCAAATCTTTGACATACAAGCATGCAAGTCACTTAGCTTTGGTCATAGTTTAGTGAATCTCCAAATTACAGCATGGTTTTATATAATTTAGTGAATCAGTATAAGACAATTTTCACTTGTTTAAATTTTAGCGGTCACAAAGCATCAATCAAAAGCACCCACACAAGTAAGATCTAACTAGAGTGAACACAAGATACAGACACTTTATGTGGAAACCTGTACGGGAGAAAACCACAATAAAATATTGTTTTTATATGTATCTTCTTACAGGCTTTGTATGCACCAACGCATAGGAGACCACAATCTGATTATCACCGGAATCGAATCCACCGGAGAAGCTCTGGTCTCTTTCGCAATAAGGCTCCAAACCTTGATCTCTATACAATAGAAGGCTCCAACCGATGAATAGAATGTGAATGAGGGCAGGCTTCTTGATCAAATAATGCCTCACATATCTTCTCAAAATCTTCTTTAAATCATCACATACAATTCTCACATAACTTGCATAAATTCGCCCTCAAGATGAGATTAAATTAACCTCCTAACTCTGCTCACATGTATGATATATATCTTCTGTAAATTCTTCTTTATTTTGTCCTTCATACAACTGAAAATCTGCTTCACAATCTTGATAAAGCCTTGAAAATAAATCTTGTCAAATCTGCTCTATACACTCTTCATGGATCTGTTGTTATACTTTTCTTCCCTTACAAAGTCGGATTCCTCATGATAACCTTTTGTGTGTCTTCCAAAGGTATTCTTTTATTCTTCCCCATATCAGATCTCGGACTGTTGTTGATATCTTCTAAATTATCTTTGCAAAAACACTTGTCTTGTTTGTATGATGTGTCTCTTTGGCTCTATACACTTCCTTCTTTAATTCTATACATACCTCATTCTTTCTCTTTTTACATCTTCATATTTAAATGAGGAGATGCATTTCTTTAAAAAGAGACATTCATTAGAAAAGATACAACCCTTTTGAAATGGTTGGTGCCTTTTCGAAACTAATTACAAACCTTCAAACCTTTCTAATTTTTATTTTTATTGTTCCTTTTTGATCGGTAAATATTCTATTTCATTAATGGTAATAAAGTTCCACATCAAAAATTACAGTATAGTCTCAGAGCATCACTCCACAAACCAAAGCCAGACTTCAACACGAGTCTACATAGCTGTACAAAAAAACCCTAACTCCCATCGCCCCCTTGCATATAAGGCGATCAATACTGCAAATCAAATAGTATCCAACATATACATTTTCAAACCCTAGTTCAAAACCTAACTCCAACCAACCCTTTGCATATAGGTTGTTCGTAACTACAAATTATACGGTACCATCTCATACATTATCATAGAATTTGGATTTGCACAAGAACAAAATAGTACAAAAAACTCAAAATTTTGGGACAGATTCTAACAAACTTGTAGCAAAAAACAAATTTCAGAGCTTTGCGACCAAGTGCATTGCCAGGCCCAACCAAAGCTATAATTGCCCTGAAGGGCTTCTTCTTCCACAACCTCAACCATGACACTTACCACCTTTGTCACCCCTTGTGGCATGCCTCTGACGACGACCTACCTCAGGAATCTGCCTCGAAAAGTCTGCAGGCTTGTACTTGAGGCAAGATTTGTCCATCTACTCCCTGGGAACCCCTACGACCAACAATGTCTCCTAATCCTGCACATAATCCTTTATCATGCTCTAGTATTTCTTCGCCTCCTCATGTCATCGGTCTTTGTTTTGCGATGCTCCCCATAGAAAGAAAGGGTGAATGTGACAGGGTAGCCAGGTATACCAAGCCAATCACCCCATGCAACCACAAGCCCCACATTGGGTTCAGCTGAATTCAGGGTTTCCTTCAAACCAACTCTCCATACAGGTTTGACACAACACTCGACAATGTGTGTCACCCCAACACGACTATCCATCTTGAGCCCCCACGCACCGAACATGGAAGAGATTGTCCTATTTGTTCTATATTTGAAGTTGGAGATGATGAAGTTTGTCCCCAGAAACGGTCTTACCGACATTAGAAAAAAATAGATCATCTGTGGCAAAGATGATCTTCAGCCTCTCCTCCGTAACTTGTCTCCTGAAGGACATTTGTTGCTTGTCCGCGTTGAAGTTGGAATTCGACTCCATCCCACTTCTACACCTGTCACTTTCTCTTTGCAATAATACCAAGTGTTGGCAAAAAACATTCCCTACAAAGTCTCAAAAATGGAAATATTTTGAACAGAAAGCTGTCTTTTCCAAACTCATAAATGTGGCATCATGACATCACCGTTCGTATGCCCAGTCAAGGTAAGTTGGCAGTACATTACATCACCCACCTATCTCCTAACGTACGCTCGTATATGAATTCATCATTGCAATTCAAAGCACCATTGCCACTAAATTCTTTGCCAAATTAGATTCAAATTCATCTGCAAAGGGGACCACCAATTTAGAAAGTGCATCTGCCAACTTGTTCCCTCCGCAATATATGTGGATTACTTTGAAGTCTTTGATACCTCCTAGCTTTTTCCAGATAACTTGAATAATTTTGTTAATACACCACATGCGGGCTTGCCCATTAGAGATAGTGTTGACAATGATATGTGAGTCACCTTCTAGGTGCACATGCTCTACCTTGATTTTGGATGGTAAATCCACTGCTAACAGTGTTGCTTGAGATTTTGCTTCGTTGTTTGTCCCAATTGTCAACTTCTTTGTTTCAATCATCAAAGCGTTTCCTTCTAGGTCCTTTGCTACACATCCAACACTTGATGGTCTAGGATTGCCCTTGGATCCACCATCAAAATTTATTTTGATCCATCCCGCCTCCGGCTTCTCCCACTGCACCCCATTTCTCTTCTTTGCATTGGGATTAACCCCAGGGAGCCCATTAATGGGCTATTTTTATTGTTCTTTACACACTATTGATAGTTCTCCTTTTTATATCTTCATTACTTTACACTTCTATCTTCTTTTGAAATCTGATAAGTATTTAATATATCATTTTCTTTTAATTCTGCCTCTTAATCCCTCATATGCATATATGAGTTATACTATGTATTTTCCATTCTTTCTTTTCATTTGCAAATTTGCTTTTATATCTTCTAAGGAGGGCTACTTTGCTCATTGGTCACACCTGATCACAAAGGAGGAAACTCTTATTAGATACATGCCTTTTCATTACATATGATTGCTGCTTTTCCATGATCTTAATTTCTGCTCATTTTATGATGTTAACAATAGTCTTAAATGCTTCCTTTTCAAATGTTATCGCTGCCTTAATTTTGCAGTCATTTTGTCTTATTCTAATTTTGTCCTATATGCTTTTTGTCTTATATGACATTGTCTTCTATTGCCACTTTTTCATTTAATCACTGCTGTATGAGAATTGAATCACTGCTGTTATAAGTTAATTACTCCTTTGTAATTCGCTGGCATGAAATTTAATCATTATTTATTATATGATAGTTGCTGCTCATAACTAATATGTATATGGTGACCACCTTACTTAGTATCTTTTAATCACAGCTGTTTATTTATATTAATAATAATCTCCTTAATGATTATTTCCTTATCGCTACCTTATTCTTCTCGTTAACATAATAATTTAAAGCATAATGTAGACATGGTTGACAAGCATGAATGATTAATGATCAGTGACCTTTGGCCAATTTGCTTGACATCGAGGACTCCATCCAATGATCTCGCCTATTAACTTTGGCATCAATGAGGAAGTCCAACAATCTCAATTTATCGCTTTTGACATCAATGACAATATTAAAATATTTCCAACAATCTCCCCCTTTGTCATTGATGACAACAAAATTCTTTTTCTTTTCTCTAAGTCTTTCCCATTGTATATCTCTCCCCCTTTGACATCAATGGCAAGGGATATTTATTAAACTTTTATTTACATATAGATCATGGGAAACATTCATTCATATACACACATCAAATGTAATAGAAATATGTTTCTTCCCTTTGCAGATTCTGTAATTCTCCCCTTTGCTTTAATAATCCCCTTTCTCTTAAATCTTCACCCTTTCTTTTCTAAATTGGTTTTCTCACTTTCTCAAGTTTTTTGATTGCCACAACTGAATGATTGTTTTTTTTCTCTTTGCCATTCCTTGTTTGATAAGTACTACTTCTTGACATCAATAGCATCATCTCCCTATTCTCTGAAATCTTCAATCTCATGGAAATACTTGTAAATGCTTGCTTCATGTGCATGAGTTAAGGGTATGCCATCTCTCATCATCTGTGATCCTGGACAACTTAATTGTCATTATATTATTCCCTTCTTAAATTCCCCCTTTAGCCTATATAGAATTATTATATTATTCTTTTGTTGATTTCCCCCTTTAGCCTATATAAAATAAAAATAGGCTTGAGGTTCTCTGACTCGATATGGTTTGAAAAAGGGGACATTATAATGTTCCACCAGACTCTTTCTCATTCATTTATGAATTGTGCTTCATTGTATTTTTGATAATTCTAATGAGCATTTATATGTTCATGGACAAACTTTTGTTGGTCTACTGGTAAAGAGGCTGAATGTCAAGCAAGCTTTGTTTTGATTTCTTGTGAGATTGAAAGATCGGATAAAGCAAAAACATCTGTGATAAGGTGGTTTACATACAAATTTAACTTGCTAAATGCATGGAGTCATGATGTATCTTGTAAAGCTTAGTTGTAGAAATATGATATACTAGACCTTATAAATCATAATCAATGGAATCTGTAGATGCACTCTTGAGAATTATCAATGAACTCATAATGTACTTGTATATGTAAAAATAGACTTATTATGGCAGTTCTGGACTATAGGATACGTGTTTCATACCAAATCTTCCAAAATTTTATTTTAGGCATATTTCATAAGGTTTTTGTTTTTGGTTCATGTCTATAAGGGATATAAGTTCCTTCGCTTTCATTTTTGCCTTCTTTCTGTGAATAATTTTCTTTGATGAAGTTATGTTTTATTGGTGAAATTATCTAGTGGTGGATAATTATATATGCTTTTATTTCAAATACAGTTTGCAGATAGACTTATGAGTTGTTGATTATTTTGCAGGATGCAATGGGGCATATCTGGAGGTCACTTGTGGCTGAGCCAAAGAAAACTGTTGACGAATTCTTTGATGACATTATTGAGGATCTATTGGCACAAAGTGGGTCAAGACTGTGGCGCTCTCGTGAGTCTTCATGTATTGCTCTTGCAGATCTTCTCCAAGGGCGTAAATTTGATCAGGTTAGTTTGATTTTTGCTCCTGTATGTGTGTTGAAAGGAAAAATTAATGTACCTTATTTGCATTTTATTAGGAGATGCATCTAGTTGGTAATGGTTGATGGCATCCAGTATTGCGAAGTATTTGAGTGGATGGGCCCTAGTTGGTAAACAACCAATTAAGAATGTGAGTTAAGGGCAAACATGAATTGAATCAAATGGAAAACAATTTTACCGATTTGAGACTCAAATTTTAGAAAATAGATTTAGAATCTATTTAAAGTTGCGCAAGTTAACAAGCAATAAAAGCATAGGGTGGAAATGATATAAAATCTGTTCAAAGGAGTATACCCTAAATGCCCAGCTCAAGGCATGGTTCCTGTGCTTACCTCTCAGGTCTAATACATGTCTTTATAGACAGACACATAGTTTGGCCACAATAGACTCTCATTTTGAGAAGCTAATAAACCTGATTGTATGCCCATATGCCCATTAACGGGCTCCTTGCAATCTGCTCTCAAGGGAAATCAGTTATGATTTGGGACACCTTCGCCCAAAACTTTGGGGTTGCCTTCAGATGTGCTGTAAAGACAGTCAAATAGAATAGCACCATTTTGACAAATGATGGTTTCTGGAGTCATCATAGAAAGCCTGTATAATCAAGACTTTTAAATTATATTCACATTTTATTGATAATGGCTAGTGTTGCAGCCTATGCCACAAGGTTCTTTGAATTTGAAGTAAAATGTATGAAATCAGGTCAACTTCAAGAATATCTTAAGTTTTTTTTTCCAATATGCCCTAAAATTTGTACTAAAAAGGGGTTAGGTTTTTTACTTAGAATATATTTGAAAACTGCGTCTTCAATTAAGTTTATTTTTGGGTGTTTTAAAGGCTTGACAGACAGCTGTTCATAGTTGTCATCCTTGGTACATTAACCAAACCAGGCAGTCTGGATCATAGACATTGTAGTTGAGGTTCTCTATGTTAAATCAGTTCTCTGGTGATCTGGGGCCTAACCTAACACCTACTCTAAGGAGAACCTTATAATTGGGGGTTAGAGCAAGGGGACGCATTCGAAGACCTCAAGGCAAGGTTGGTAGCGGCACCTATCCTGGCATACCCCAACTGGGATAAAGAATTCCATGTGCATGTGGACGCATCCAATTTCGCAATTGGAGCCACGTTGGCATAGATGGGCGACCACAGGTTAGATCACCCCATATACTTCGCAAGCAGACTCCTCTCAAAGGCAGAGAAAAACTACTGCACGACAGAAAGAGAAGCGTTGGGAATGGTGTATGCTGTGCAAAAATTCCGGCATTACTTACTCGCCACCCCAGTCACCTTTTTCGTGGATCATCAAGCCTTAATGTACCTGGTAAACAAACCACTTATTCAAGGACGAGTAAGCAGATGGTTGCTTCTCTTGCTGGAATTGACCTTCAACATCATAGTACGCCTAGGAAAAAGTCACGTGTGCAGACCACTTATCACGCCTCAAATCCGGGGAGCCACATGAAGGAGTAAATGATGACTTTCCTGACGCCCATCTCTTTCGTATTGCTGTTCTTCCTCCATGGTATACAAGCATTGGAGAATTTTTGTCCACAAGACAATTTCCGGAGGGAATGCCGCCAGGACAGCGAAAAAAATTGGTACTCAAAAGTAGGACCTTCCAACTCATTAACGGGTTATTATACAAAATGGGACCCGACGAGGTACTTTGGAGATGTGTGATGGCAAAAGAAGTACAAGGCATTCTGAGAGAAGCGCATGAAGGTCCTGCCGGAGGGCATATGGGACCCGACATGACAACACGAAAGGTCTTACTAGCAGTCCTATAGTGACCTACGTTGTAGAATGATGCACAGGAGTGGGTGACGAGCTGTGACACCTGTCAACGAGCTAGGAAACCCCTCAAGCGGGATTTTATGCCATTAAACCCGTCTAACGCTCAAGAATTATTTGAACAATGGGGCCTCGATTTCGTAGGACCGCTCAAAGTAAGCAAGAGATGGAGGTGTCGGTACATTGTGGTAGCAATCGAATATCTTACCAAGTGGGTTGAAGCTAGAGCCTTACTGGACAACTCTGTAGTAAGCACGGCGAGATTCATCTATGAGCAGATAATCACACAGTATGGCATACCTATTCAACTCACTAGTGATAGAGGCGGGAATTTCGTTAACCATGTGATACGGTTGCTCACCACAGAATTTAAAATTTTTCACTCACTCTCGAGCCCCTATTACCCGAGGGCAAATGGGCAGGTGGAAGTAACTAACAAGATACTGGTGTCGGTGATTTACAAGTCCTGTGGGGTTGAAGGCAAAGACTCAGAAGAGCGACTTCCGTCGGTACTATGGGCATACCGTATGGCATATAAAGTTACTACGGGACATACTCCGTTCCAATTGATGTATGGACAAGAGGCTGTGGTCCCTGCAGAGTTTATGGTGCCGAGTCTTCGAATAGCACTCGACAATAGATTAGGCGACATAGAGAGCCTCTGAGAATGGTTCTATGCCCTCAACAAACTTGATGAAGGACAGATGTTGGCACAGTGGGCAACAGACGTAGCGCAACAGCGTCGGAAGCACTGGTATGACAAGCACCTTCGCTGTACCTGATTCGCTCCAGGACAACTTGTACTGAAGTATAATGGTAGGAATGAGATCAAACCAGACAAGTTCAAGGTGAAATGGCTAGGCCCTTACCAAGTCAGAGAAGTCAATGCCAACGGGGCAATTAAGTTGTCCTCGTTAGATGGGGTACCCATAGTCGACGTTGTCAACGGGTCGAAGTTGAAGCTCTACCATGATTGTGGGGCCCACCACGCATTGTTGGGTCAGCGTAATAATTAAAAAAAGAAAAAAACAAGAAAAAAAATAAAATTTAAAAAACAAAAAAGAATAAAAAAGTTCCGGTGGTAGACCACCGAACAGTGGAACCACTCGACGGTGGGACCACTCGACGGTGGAGTCACCCGACGGTGGAACCACCATTCATCCCTTATAAACCCCAGGCGCACGATGGAAATAAAAACAAATGGAGGATATATTGCCGTGCGGTAAAAGGAAATGGAAGGCAGTATAGAAAGAACAGAGACCACGCGGGAAAAGGAAACGAAAGGCTACCGCGTGGATAGGCGTGAGGAAGATTGCCGTGCGGTGGAAGGGAAGAGCAGTGCCGAAGGAAGATTGTCGTGCGGTGAAGGCTGTGCGGAGGCAACAAAACATAATAACAGCGGAAGAAGGCACCACCGTGTGGATAAAAAGACTACGGAGCGAGGAGGAATAAAGAAACATAGCCGCGTGGAAGGGAAGACCACGTTCGGAAGAAAATGTGAACAACAACAACCGTGCGGAAGGAAGATAGCGCACGAGTGAAACAGGAGGCAGAGGAATACGAAGCGGCATCTCCCGAAGGAGACATCCTCAATAGAGGAACACGCAGGTCGATTCAGGTAGAATGGAAATACACCGCGTGGGGGAGATACCACCGTACGGAGTATACGAGCACGGAGAAATAAAACTACAACTTCAAGACATGCACAAGAGAGCCGGAAATCAGTCCGGGAAATTTTATAACGACGTCTTGAATTTAAAAAAAGGGTTAAGATGCATTCAGTCGGAAAGAGAAGTAATTGGAAAAATCAGCTAGAGGGAGGGAGTCTAGGAAAAACAGCCATGAACAAGAAGGCTACCATTTTGCCTTTCGGAGTGAAGGTTGCAGGTCACAAACAGGCAAGTGGAAACAACGTGAAGAACTTCAAGTCTGTGTAGGAGGACAAAGATGTTGTCACCTACCAGACGGTAGCATTCGAAGGGCTAAATGGACTGGAATGTAGGAATTGGTGGAAGGAAACCCCAGAGAACGACGAGGTAAAGAAATTTTTACAGCAGGCGGGTGTTTATTGGGCTGTTCAAATGCCCTTGTTTCCTATGCGTAACCTCGAAAATACTTTGAAGATAATGATTTAGTGTTTCGATAAGCAGACGAGGAAGAGTACATTTGTCTATTGGAACCACAGGCTCAGTTTCCTATGGCGCTGAGGACTTCACACGGGTCTTTGGCATTCCAGGATGCAATGGACAAAAGGTGGATACCACAAAGCAGAAAATGCTAGCAGAGAGGAGTTTTGGATAAAGTGTGTCTACCGTCGGCGCACTCCAATAGAGTTGGAAAAGGTGATAAACGCGACCAAAGCGAGAGGTCTCAGGAAGGAGTACATAGCAGAGGGTGCTTGGCGTTGCATTCTTGATGTCCTTAAGAGCAGATTGATTGGTTCGAGCCGTGCATCGGACATTGCCCTCCCACAGATCGTCTACATGCAGGGGTTGATGAATGGTGTGGTCTATGATTGGGCTTCGGTGTTGGCGGACAGGATGTGGGAATTCATGATGTTACAACATCGCACCTTTTACATGCCCCATTACGCCATTGGATTATTTCTCAAGGCCGCACTTAGACAGATGCTCGTGGATGAGTTGGAGCTCAAGCCGCAAGGCAAGCTCACGGGAAGAGCCCCGCCTGTGTTCTACTGGCTCTACTTGGATGCGGGAGGTGTAATCAGTGGACAGAAGCGACGGTGGCAAGTGGTGGTAGAGTTCGACCGAGACAGTGGTCGGGAAGCCAGTGGAGAATCTTCCGACACAGACTCAGATGCAGAGGATGGTGATACGACAGTTTGCATGGAGGCTGTGGCATCCACCGCGACAACCCCGGTGGTTGAGTTTGCAACACCAGTGTTGTCTACCTCAGCCCACTTGACTTCAGCACGGGTGGTCAGTTCCACAGTTCCTCTAGTTGAGCTTCCACCTGAGGAAGCAGCCACAAATGTTCTAGCTGAGGGGGATCCTGAACCTCCGACGGAGGTAGCGGTAACAGTGGCAGAGGAGGAAGTACTTGGGGGCACGGAGGACATTAGCGAGGGTCAGGTTCGGATGGAAGTGATAGGGTCGGATCCCGTAGTGACAGTGGATGCGACACTTTTGTAGGATCCCTCACCACCTCATGACCCTGCGCAGGTGGGAGCCATGCGTTCTTGGATCAGTCGACGATTCCAATTGGTTCCTACTACACCACTAGCAGCAGTTCTTTCTCCTCGACGGGAAGACCCGCAAGAGGTTATTGGCATAGAGTCTGCAGATGTCAGAGCGGCAACAGATGATCTTCCCCCTTTCTCTGAGGAGAATGGGGCTGTGGCAAGGGGCAAGGTGGCCAGGGAGGCACCTTGTGGAATTGAGTTGGCTCACCTGGCAACTCTTACTAGTCTTGGGCCGTTAGAGGGAGAAGACGTGGAGACCTATTTAGCAGACATGGTCACTCGAGGACGTAGGTTGGTGGCTGTAGCGGAGTCCTGAGCTGTGGGGACTATAGTTGAGGATTTGAGACATCTCCTAGCCTTTGCCTGAGTAGGTTGTGGTACAACATTTGCCGCTTGTTTTGAGCAAGGGTTATGGCCTGATGAAGAGACTGCCGAGATGTTGGTTGCCTGGGTTGTTCCTACACCAGTCATTGAGAGTGAGGGAGCATCTCTTGTTAGAGAGTTGGAGTAGACATTCAGGGATGGCTACTACGCATTGAGGCAATCTGAGTATGTCTCGTCCGACTGTGAGACTACATTGGTGACTGCACAGAGAACTTAGGAGGAGTTAGGCACCAAGTTAGCGGCAGTGGAGAAAGATTTAGTTCAGTGGACCCAGGAGTTGGTGGCTGAGTAGACAGCACGGGTGGCTCTAGAGCAACGATTGGCAGCAGCACAGGCAGAAAATGAGGTAAAGGAGAAGGAACTTTTGGAGGCCGCCATGATGATTAAGTCCGCCTTGGAGTTACAGATGGTAGCTGAAGCGCACTTGTAGACCTGGACTACACAGGTATATGAGCTTCAGGCTCAATTGGTGTCGTCCACCACACCAGTTCCTCCAGCGGAGCAGCATGCTTCATCATCAGGGACGCTTCCCCTTCCCCACTCTACTTCTTAGTCTAGTAGTTCATCATTCCTATTTTGTTGTTTTGTCCCAGACATTTTGTTTTGTTGTCGTCTGGAGACAACTTTTCTTTAGGGGGGATGATGTTGGCCGTAAAGTTGTGTTACCGTCGGATGTTAGTTGCCGACGGTTGAGAAGGGTGACGACGTTTTGTTGCACCCCTTCGAATTGTATATAAACATTGTACTTGCTCTTTGAAGCATCACGATTATTGTACGACTGTGAATGATTAATGAAAGCTTTTGTGTTCTTTGCTCTATCTTATCTTTGCTAAGTTACATATCCTGTTAATGTCTGTTAATGTCTGTAAGTCAGTAAACTAGTCTACCCCAGCGGGTAAACATGCACCGATAGATAAAGAAAAGGGAATACACCGGTAGACCGATCTAAGTACACAGTACTAGTCTTAGATTGCATACAAAGGTGAACCGAGTATACGGTTACACCGGTCTAAACTGCATAAAGATCCGCTCCGGATTTTGTGGAGCAGTTTGAGTTAAAACTGGATTATATGGGACATCCACCGCTCAGAAGTGGAGTTAGCTTTTTAACAGGAGTTTGCTTTATTTCTACAGATGTTTTGCAAGGTAAACTCCAGATCAGAATGCAAGGCTTGACTGCTAGTTGCATGATTTATTGTTGAGTTTACAGCCTGGCGGTTCTACGAGTTAAGGGTTTCATGACGATGAACTCTTGTATAAATATAGGTCATAGGACGCAAGAAAGTTGTTGATTGTTGGTGATTGCATAGAGCAGAGGAGAGACTTCTTCTGAGAGAAGAGCTATAGTCACAGAGGTAATAGAGATCAACAGCCAGGCAAACTGGGAAAGAGGTATGATCTAATCAAACATTCGGTGTCATAACAGATCATTGCTTTTATCAGTAGTGAAAGAAAATTGAAATCCCTTTATCAGGGTGGACCTAATCGGTTTGTTGTAAAATCCTCTAACAGGGTAATATCTTTGTTGATGTTCAAAGTCCTATAATCAGGCGACTCTTAATAGGGTTCAGATCTTAACTAATCTTTTGTAAAATCCCTTAACCGGGTAGCACCTTAACCAATGCTTTGTAAGCTCCTAACTGGGCACCTTCATTCTGCAGTAGTGAAGTTGTGAGCTCTGTCTCACCATGGTTTTTTCCTTCTAACCAAGGGTTTCCACGTATATATCTGGTGTTGATCAGCGTATTTACTTTTATGCTTGCATATGATTGTTTATTTTTAGAAGAATATTGTTCAAACAAGTATTAAAACGTAAAGAAATAGTTCTTATTGATTCATCCCCCCTCTCAGTAACCGGTTGTTAATAACAAAGCCCGCATTGCTCAGACAAGGAAAAGGCTATGGCATGTGTCATGCTCGTAGTAGCAACTACAATAGTGAGAACCAGTTGAATCAATGTGCCATGGTTCCAAAAGATGAACAAAGTAATGTAGGAAAGAATGAATGCCTCTGTAACCAGGAAGGATGCTGCAAAACACAATATAAGAGAAGATAACGTAACAAACACAATGTGTAGGGAAGGCCGAAGTAACACAACAATCACTGTGCTCCTTGGTAGACCAAGCTCCAATCACCAACGGACAAGGTAAACAATACAAGACGCCTAGAAATGATGAACAAATGGAGTAGGAGGTTGAACAAGAATATGCAAAATAAAAAGGAAAGGTCGAGCAAAAACAATAACGAAGCACGCCATCAAAGGCCAAAGACAAAGGCAACACCACACAGTTCGAAAGCCAAAAACATGTGGAGCACTGTCGTCACGTTGCCAACGGAAGAGAGAGAAACCTGATGAAGGTAGCCCGTTGTTTACGTTGGTAGCACTAGACCCAGATCGTCGTCGACATGGCTCCAGCTGTGTCGTGTTGTGTTCGTAGCTCCCATCGTCGTGCTCGTGTTCGTGGCTCTAGTTGGTGGCTTCTTCTCCTGTTGTTGGCCAAAGTGTAAACCATACTTCACACCAAACACCTCAAACTTACATGAAAAAATGTAAAGAGCTTCATCTCTTCAAGCCAAAAATCTACTTGAAAGTTTCAAACACACTGAAAATCTGCAACCGTGAGAACCAACCAGCTGTGGGGACCTTTCGCCACCAAAACTGGTAATTTGAATGAGGTATTTCGCCGTCAACCAATCAAGATATGAACTCCAAAATTGTCCCACTAGAATAATAGTAATATATCACTTCAACATAACTGAATGAGAACTCAAGCATGAATATATAGAGTAAAAAAGAAATTAGGGCAAGTTTTTTCCGTTTTAAACCTTTTTCCTCCAAAATCATTTTTAAAGCAACTTAAAAATTGCATAGAAGTTTGAACCTTTTGAGTTCCAAAATAAAACATTTTGATTTATTTTAAATCACTTTATGCCTCGTTGGCATTACTTTTTGGAAGCATAATATAAGCGCAATAGAATAAATATTTCTCCTCTTCCTTAGGCATCTATTTTGGATGTCAAATGTGTTGTGAAATCTGGATCGTCCTATAGAGAATATATGTTATTGCTGTAGTGAAATAGATTACCCTTGTGATTGATCTTTTCAGCAGCCATTGATATATATTTATATCTTTTGAATAGTCATATTTTGAAGAGTCATGACCATATAATAATATAATATGACAATTATGGTAATTACCATAATTGTCTACTATAACCATAATTAACATAAATATATAATTAACTACAATAATATAATATATATCATTGCATTATAATATTATTATTACTACATTAATAATATAATAATGATAATAATATAATATAAATATCACAACTCTTCATTATTAACATTGTATAATATATATATATATATATATATATATATATATATATATAACACAATACAAATGAAGCTATCTCTTAACACTCCCTCTTAGCGAGTGAGTATTAAATATCAAAAGTCTATCATGACATCCGCACATCGGGACACACAAGTTAATGTAGTCTCGTCATGAAAATAGACTTGAATATCATGATCTCCGCACAGTCGGGACACACAATTAAGTAGTCTATCATGATATGGTTTCGTTATTACACAACCAGTAATAACAAGAGTCAAGATCTCCGCACAGTCGGGACACACACTTAAGTAGTCTATCTTGACACTTTGGTTAACTATTTACAAGATCGTCAGCTAGAAATGTTAACCCACACACAAATGATCATTTTTTACACAATATTGCAATATACATTTTTTTTTTTTTTACATTTATTGATGAATAAAAAACCCATAAAGTCACCTTGACTCTTCTCAAAGGGTGGATCGACTCTGGCCCATCCAGAGAGTGGAAATCAAGACTTCCACCTTAGAATTGTCTATCAAAGACAAGAATTATAAAAAATTCAAGTCAAACTCTCGGTCATGACAATTTAAAACCAACAACTCAATGTTGTCTAGCCATGAACATAATACAGTCCAGAACACATCATGATAGTTTGAAACCAACAACTTAATGTTGTCTAACCACGATATAGTTATTGCACAACAAGTAATCAAAGCGTACAGGATACCTTCTTTTCACCTAATAAGACTTTTATTCCTCAACATAACAAGGTTATCTGAAGGTACACAATCTTCTTTCTAGCAAGACGCTTGATAAGAGTATCAGTTGTTTGTTCTTTAGTGAGGATGTACCTCCACTGAATTACATTTGTTTCCACGATCTCATAGTCTTGGTGAATTCTAAGATTACAAAGTATACACCATCTTGACATGGTACACTCCCTCTGAATTTGTATGACCAAGATCTTGGGGTGCCAACTTAACTTGAAGCTTCTCCCTCTGACATGGAAGCATAGTCTTCTCACATGGTAATTCATCATAATTCTCTGCTACAGTTTCTCGATCACTAGAGAGCCAACAAAACATGGTCTACTCCCTTTGAATCAAGATCCTCGAATGTCCACTGATGCAAGTCTTTTAGCTTCTCCCTCTGTCACGAAGGCATACTCTGTTTACATACTCAACTTAGTGTCATTGCACGATATCACTTCATACCTTCCTTCTTGAGAGAATCAATACAAATAATCTGAATAGTCATAAGGTTACATCAGCTAGCATAAGATGCATTTTGATCTTTTCCAAGGCCACAACATTAACACTCCCTCTTGGACTTGAGGGAAGATAATAAAGACCTCTAGTATGATGTTTATCTCAATGAGTTGTAGTTTCATGATGTATGGAATGCCTTAATCATGGATTCTATCAACGTGCATCTCATTTCTATCCACGAGTTCCCACTACTATAATCTCAGATTTGTTTTACCTTCAATTGTGAACTCCCTCTCAATCAATACGATTGAGATTGTCACAAGTTAATTGAATTGTACATGCTCCCTCTGAAGCTCAAGCTCATCAACTTCTTGACCTCTTGAAAATGTCAGACTTTCTCTGAATTTCATATGCTTTTATCCTAAAAGTATGTTAGAGATAGATTACAAATAGTTTATAAAGCTAAACTATCTCGTACAAAAATACAAATGATAGAAGCATACAACATTTATTTAATGAATTACAAACTACAAATTCAAATAAAACATGAATTACTTATTTTTATAAAATTTCAAGTATTTCCTTCCGTAAGGTGAGCCCATTGATATTATTATTTATAATATTTATTCTCTTTGAATGGCCCCGGATATTCATCTCTTGTTAACACTGATATACGTAGGATGGTTGTCGGATTTGGTTATTTCATTGTCAAATAGTTGAAATGAGAACCAAGTAAAATTATTTCACCCCAAATATTGTTGTTTTACTTTACTCTATTTCTGAAATGGATATAGGCTTATGGTGATGTTTGGTATATCAAAATATGTTGTCTGATATTACTCTTGAGATCCATTTCAATCTGCTATTGCTCCTTCCAAATCTGTTATATATATATATATATATACAACTAATTGCCTTAGGAAGGCTATTGCTGTAAGTTCCAACTGAATATTGTTCAATGGATGTCTTGCTCTGATTGCTGGAGTTTGTCCTTATAATCTCCTTGAATCTACTTGCTGGAAATGAATTTAATTGTAATTCGCTAGACCGATTGTCTTATTGTGTTTGATTGATAGATGATCATTGTTTAGATGGTCTTATATTACTTATTCCTTCATCGTTCCATTCACTTTAGCAATATATTTTCAATTCTGCTCCATACATCCACTTGTGTATGCACATAAAGCTCCGTGTATCTAATCAATACTTTTATGAAATCGATGATAAGGAAATTTTGTTGAAGTGGTGTAACGGTGCAAAAGTGTGATGCGTGCAACTCCCAACCACAAAGACCAAAACTTAGTTTAGAAGAACAAAAATTAGAAAAAATGGTATCAAAACGTGGTCCAATGCCATAATACATGAAAATGTGATCGATAACTAAAAGAGTTAAGGCATAGAGATTGATAAGTAGCAAATTCAATCTTTGACAAATGATGATTACTATTTGTAGTCTTGTGAGTGTATTAACCCCACAAACACCTCTATACTCAACACATGATCTTTTTGTTTTTGGATTCCCATGCCTTGAATCAGGTGAGATCAGATTTAGTAAATAGTCAGATCAGAGGTGAGTGTTTGATACTTAGTTTCTCAGTCATGGTCATCTTTAATTGCGTGTTCAGACTTCCAAATTTCTAAGCAATCAAGCGAATGACATCTATCCAACTTCTATTTGACATCTTGATTGTTCGATAGCAGATTTAACCAGTCAAATCACTTAAAGAACAGGTTTTGGTTTCTAATGGGCTTGAATTGACTACCATCTTTAAAATTCTGTCAGTGGTCAGATTATAAGTTTGAATTTTTACAACACCTCAGTCATCCCCACTAATTGCATGTTCAGATTTCCAAGAGAATGACCTTTATCTAACTTATTTCTTATGTTCAGCTTGCCGACATTGTTGGTAATCTGAATGTTTGTCTGTTGAATTATATATCAATGTATGAAATCGATGACTATTCACTATGATATTAGCGTTGAATTAAGGATCTTCCTCAATTCCATCTTGAATGATAATAAGGTCATTAGTTCTTTCGAATATGTATAATGTTTGAATCCTTACTGAGCATGTTCCCTATGGATTCACTTGCTTCTTTCATGGTGGCTTGACGTCCATACTCCCCGTTGACTGTGTAAGATTGATGTCAACTGTATTCTTCTATTTTCTGACTAGGTGCCCTGACTCATATTGATACTGATTTGTGGATAAAAATGATAGTTGATAATTAAGGTTATTTAATTATCGGTACTGAGATACCGATTTAAACATTATCGGGTATTTTCTGATTTGGTTTGTTATCACCGTTGTTATTGATCTATTGAATATTATACTCATCGACGCTTTTCTCTGCTGTCATATGTAATCGCTTCCTATATTTCTATGTATAATCTATTATATCTCTGTGTATACTGCTACCATTCCAATCGTTGGTGTAGACAGATCTGTATATCACTGTTTGTTCTTTAAAATGATAATAATCTTAAAGATGTGTTGGTAAATATTTTGTATCATTATATTCCATTTGATGCCTGCATTTGCATAACCTAAATGATGACTGTATTTTATTGGCTGACCATCTGTTCAAGTGTTCTATATCCCTTTTTTAATTTTGATTGCTATCTTCTCCAGTATGTTGTAAGAGACTCTTGCTGAGTGATATAGAGGATGGTTGATTGAAATAACGGTTCTTATTAGACTCTGTTTGTAACCGCATGTATATGCTTATTGATATCATCTTATTCCTCTACGGCTGGAATCGATATTCTAAAGACTTTAATGTTTTAATCTATGTTTCCCTGTCTGCAGAGCTCTATTTCCATGTCTGCATATCTCTTTTGTTTAATGATACTCAATTTCCTTTTATCGACTTCCCTATAGTACGTTGACTGTGTTCTTGTTTCTTCCTGTCGATACTCCTATTTGGCTTCCTCCGTGTCTCCGTATGATATCTTCATATCTGCATAAATGGTCCCGTATATTGTCTACGTTGCTTCCCTTCCATCACATATGAATATGGCTGATCGCATAGGCTGTATTTTATCTGCTACGTAGTATATATTATTCTGACTATAAGTTTGAGTCTGTCCACATAATTCCCACTCGGTCCTCTTTTCATCGATGTGGATGAATGAATATCTCTCCTTTCCGATGCCTTGTATCTTTCCCTCCTCGTTTTAAGTCTCATAATATCTGAACGCAGATGAGGAAGGCAACTCTGTAGTCCTCTATTTCTGTATTGTCCGTCTCCCTATGTAATACTTTGCTCTTACTGTTCCCAAAACTGTATTTTATTCTCTTATAGGTTAGGCTCTGATACCATGTTGTGAAATCTGGATCGTCCTATAGAGAATATATGTTACTGCTGTAGTGAAATAGATTACCCTTGTGATTGATCTTTTCACCAGCCATTGATATATATTTATATCTTTTGAATAGTCATGTCTTGAAGAGTCATGACCATATAATAATATAATATGACAATTATGGTAATAACCATAATTGTGTACTATAACCATAATTAACATAAATATATAATTAACTAAAATAATATAATATATATCATTGCATTATAATATTATTATTACTATATTAATAATATAATAATGATAATAATATAATATAAATATCACAACTCTTCATTATTAACATTGTATAATATATATATATATATATATAATAACAATACGAATGAAGCTATCTCTTAACAAAATGGCCCCTCTTTTAAAAACAAGTTCATGTTACTAGGCTAAGATTGGATATTTTTAAAAGGCACTTTATGAAGACTTAGTGAATAAAATAAAATAA
This sequence comes from Chamaecyparis obtusa, assembly GCA_027943335.1. NCBI lineage: Eukaryota > Viridiplantae > Streptophyta > Pinopsida > Cupressales > Cupressaceae > Chamaecyparis > Chamaecyparis obtusa. The sequence goes on from BSBK01000367.1 coordinate 1,459,135, forward strand.
ATCTATTCAGTCACCAAGTCCACCTGAAATATACTGCAGTAAACTGAGAGAGGAATTGAGGTGACCAAGTCTAAAAATAGCGACATGCTGATAATAGAAATTTTGCCAGAAACACTGAAAATCACTGAATGAGCTCACTTCAGGACACTAAGTCCCCTAATCATATCCTTTTTAACCTACGGAAACTTAGGAATAGGGAAAGCTCAAACTAAGCTAGGTGCAAGAAGGGGACATTACACATTTCCAACTAAAATGTGGGTATGTTTATTATGGTAGGGGACAAAAGGTATCCAAAATCTTTGCTTCAGATGTACTTAGCTAATTTTATTTTCATTGAAAATTATTCCTAAAAGACATTTTGTGCAATAGAAACCTATTTTCTTGGTAGTTTAAACCATAGTAGGAAAAATTGGTAATACTTGGCTGAAAAGACACAACTTGTGAGTTTTCCAGCTCTTTAAATCCAGTCAATATAGCGGAAAATCAAGTCAATGACTCAGCAAAATTTTACTAGGACTCAATCAAGGGTTTTTCTTGCACTTGCGATTTTATTTTATGGACTTGTCTGATGATGATTTATAATAAAACTCGTGCAATTTTGAGTATTACAATTGTTTTTCTGACATTTTTGGTCACATTTTGCCCAACTGAAGTTATCTTCAACATCCTTGTGATAAAAACATGTTGAGAGAAGGGAGTGGAATAATGAAGATTTGGTCAAAAACAGTGAGGACTTGGTGTTGAAGAAAAGATGAAAATATAGTGATAAAATTATGATAGGTGATGTGCACAGTGAAGTTCCTTGTGGTATGAAATGCCTTAATTTGGTTTTGGTGGCACTGACTTTCGACCTTGTTAGGTGTGCCACTCCTAGATCCGGCTTGTCATTGTCCCCATGTTGCCCCCATAACCAAGCCCTTGGTCCCTCTTTTTTGCATAATTTGTTGATTTCAAGGCCATATAATGTATGAAATATTTGAATTTTGACATATTGATGAGCAAAATAAATTTATGTGCTATCTATGTGGATCAGTTTCTTGTTTTGTGAGGAATATTTCTTCTGCTTTGCTGAGGTTTTGTTGAGTCTGGAGTCTTAGTAATTTTTTTGGCTTGCTGGGTCTATGTGGAGTTTGAGTTTTCAAACTATGGTTTTAACATGCAATTCAATTGGGATGTTCAGTCTTCCTGGAAGCAGTGGATTACATTTTGTGGTGCAGCATATTGGAGATTATTTCTTTGGGATAAACAGAAATGCTTCTCTAAAAGTGAAAAAAAGTTACTGCCCGATTATTCTTGATGGATGTCTTCTTTTCCATCTTGTCTATAAGCGTGTCTTTGTAAGTTTGTACTAGTAGCAAGTTTTGGCGGGTATATAAACTGTTACTGAAGCTTATAAGATGAAAATGGTTTTTTGACATACTGATTTGCTATTTCAATATATTGATTATTTGATTTTGAAATTGGTAAAATTTGTGTAGAAATTTAACTGCCCTGTGATCAATGCATAATGCATAAGGCAATGGTACTATTTATTTTTCTGATTGAATATTCTGGAATTATTGTGCATGCATTAGGTGGGAAAGTACCTGGAGAGACTCTGGATAACAGCTTTCCGTGCTATGGATGACATAAAGGAAACTGTTCGGAATGCTGGCGACAGTCTCTGCCGAGCAGTGAGCTCATTAAGTACAAGGCTATGTGATACATCCCTCACAGACAGAAATGATGCAAGTGCAACAATGGCTATTGTTTTGCCATTTATGCTTTCACAGGGTATGATGAGCAAAGTTTCAAGTGTGCAGCAAGTTTCAATTAAAATGATCATGAAGCTTTCCAAGGTTAGTTCTTTTTAAAATCTTTTGAAGCAAGCAAAGAAAAAGTATGTCCATGTATTTTTTATATTTTTGTAGAACTCAAAAGAGAGATCAGTAAATATAAAATCTACTCATCTATTATCCATAATTTCTCAACATGTTGAGTTACTTATCATGGCAACGCATTCTGTGGAATTGAAGGAGCACGATAACAATTTTTTGAAGCTTATTTTTACTTCTGATTTGCACTGAAATCCCAGATCAGTTGTATTAACTCAAATTTAGATGCATACTTGTCAAACTCAATACCATATCAGAAAGATAGTCACATTGACAAATACACAATCGTTTTATTTCAATGCTGGTATTGAAGGAAAATTTGTGTTGCCAAAATTGATGCTGTGCAATCTGCTAGTCAAAGACACAATTATAAGGCAAGAACCACGAGATCAAGCATACTTAATAAGGACATTAATTATGTTAAATTTTAGGGATTAGATCTAACAATTAAATTAGAATATTTAAATAAACAAATCAGATAGAAAGAACACAAGAACACAAAGACATTACCGTGGGAAACCTCCCTCTTGGAGGAAAAACCCAGCACTCAAATCCAGATCTTTATTATTGCTTTACAAGGTTTCAACTACAGACCTCTGAATGGAAACACTATTCCAGATTTGCTAAAGATTGGAGTTCAATGAGGCAAGTCAAATGATACAATCAATGTTGGAGTGCAATCACCAAGCAAAACACCAATGAAGTATGAATGAATATATCGTTCAGATATAACTGCTGCAACAGATCTTCAAGATGTAATGATCTCTGAACAATCAATCAGAAGGCCAGATGAAAGATAGCTGTGTGTAAGTGAACTTGCTGTGTCTATGTAGACCAGATCAGGTCGCAATGCATATCCACTGTTTAGAGCAAATCGCAATTTATATTTGCTGTTGAAGCAGATTGGTATTCGCTGTTGGAGCAGATTGCAATATGTATATGTCTAAATCAAATCGTACATGCCAGAATTTGCTTCACTAACTCACAGTCTTCGATTTTCTGTTTAGAATCCCACCATGGATTTGCAGCCTTCGCTGTTTGAAGGAGATCGGTTGGTAGCTGGAAGAAATTCGCTATTGAGCAGATATGATTCACAAGTGTGTTGCTGTAGTGTGTTTTTGCAAAACTCAAAATCCTCATATATATGAGGTAGAAATATTTATAAGGCAAGGTCGACCTTGAAATAGTAAAACTTGGTGTATTAAATTGGGTCTATTAATTATTTAAATCTCCAAGGAAAGGGCCCAGCCCTTTATGTATATTAAGTTTAAATTAAATATATAAACTTAATCTATATAGATCCTATCAAGCTAGAATACGAACTAGGTACAAAACATTAACAAATTACTGGGGTTAATCAATATCCTTCACATATCATTTCCTTGTCATTAGAAGTGTTTAATTAAAACTTCAAGCTAAAAAATCAATATTGCTGAGAAAGTCCAATTGAATTTTGCCCCTCTAAATATATTTGAACCCCATTTTTATAGGAATTTTACTGACTGCTTTGGTTTTCTTTTCTTCATTTAGTTTTATTTTCTTTTTTATGAGTTCATTTTCTTACTGGTAGCACTCTAAATATATTGGAATCCCATTATTTTAGGAATTTCACTATGACCGTTTTTTTTACACTGCTTAGTTTTTTTTCGTTTTCATGCATTTAATGTCTTTTCTGGTCCCAGGGTTATTGTTTGCTTGATAAATTTTGATTATAATAGGTTGTATGTACAAGACCCATTGACCTATTTGGCCATTTGTGTACATTAAAACAATTTGTCATTTTTTATAAAATGTCTATTTTGGGAAAACTTCTGATGAGTCCAGATGGTAGGAGATACCAATGTGGAGGGACATAAGGCTATGCCGTGTGGATGAACAAATTATAATTGTGAAATCTTCACATTGATATTATTAATGACCACAAGTTAAGGTGATCCATGTAGCAAGAAAAGTACAATTAATATTGTTGTCAAAGTACGAATCCAGTATCAACAAAATTATTGACATGATTATTTATTCCATAAGAATGTTGTGTTATAAATTTATAGTAGAATTTATATGACCTGGAACCTTGGGAACGGGCAAATGAAAACGAATGGCATTTAGAAAAATGTAAACAAGTTACAATTTATGTAACATATTCAATTTTGACAAAAAAATATTTTAGGCACATATTTTATGCTTCAGAAATTTTAGCTATTCCTTTGAATGGGTTTGTGGTAAATCCAGGTGAGTAGATTAGCTGTGACTCACCAAGTCTTGCTTTTAAAGTTTGCGAGTTTAGCTGGCATAACTTATAGATTCAGATTTGTTTCACTAGTAGTTGCAGCACAGAAATGGGTCATTCTAACTATGGCTATAACTTTCAGATAGCCTCTATGCTTAAAAAATGCATACGTATATACTAAGTTGGTAAGGGTCTATGTAAAATAGAAATGATGGCACTGTAAACATCCAACATATATTTATTTTACAAGCCTTAGATTCTCTTTGGGTGTGTTATGCACCCTAAAGAAGCAAAATTAATTTCCACTGTAGAAAATCCATTGTCAGTAACTTTATAAACCCAACTCTTTATATACAAGAAGCTACTGGAGTCATAGTTTATTGGATTTCATCTCAGGGCACATCTATTACTTATGGAATTGTTCCGACTGTATTGAATCCTTGAGTAGGATGTACATGATTTCCAACTGGAGATGCCTATTCTAGAAGAATATGTTTGCGGGATTTGTTGTAGCTAAAATTTAATTCTATCATGGTTACAATTAAGTTTCCTTTTGGGTTAAGTTTAATTTGTATGATTGTGTAATTTTGATAACACTGGCTTACCTTTCATGTATGGAAATGAGACTGTATGCCTAAATAGGGGTCTCCCTGCAATAATTTTTATTGTTATCATTCTGCAGGGGTCTTACGTTTATCTCACCAGTGATATAAATGGATTGGTTTACTTGTTTTTCTAGTATTCACATACATTGTTCTATGACTTCACTTTGATACATTGTCATATGTTGTATGTGAAAAACGGAGAAATGCTGAGAGGGGGAGGGGGTGAATCAGCGTTTCAAATTTTAAAACAAAACTATTAAAGCAGAGACACACATACACGCCAAAAGAAAGAGACACACAGAATTTTATCACGTGGAAAACCCAACAGGGTTAAAAAACCATGGCTTCTCTAATCACATGGGCAACAACCCTTTTGCTCTAAGAGCTACAACTCTTCACACATCAAATCTGAACTGGCCTCAACCAGTTTACAATAAGGCTACAACCTTATCAAGGAGATAAAGATTTGACTTAATCAGAACAAAAATGAGCTCTGAGTCTTTACAGAAGAGGTAAAGACGCTGTGATTCTGGATCAGTGAACTGAGAAAGATTTTTGTGGCAAGGTTCAGTTCTGCAATTCTTTCAACTGAAAAGTATGACAGCTTCTCCAAAAATGTGTTCTCAAGAATCCCTTCTAACACTGCAACAGGCTGATGATGAACTCCTCCCTGTTTTGCACATCTCGGATTGCATACTACAATCTGTGTGGCTTTCGTACACAGCACAAAAAGGTCCACCTTGCTTCAAGCACACACACGGCACACCTTAGTTATATATTTCACACAGTCTCCCTCCATTCTTTTTACTCTGGCCTCCTGAGTATATCCTCGTTGCTGTCTCTATTATTAGACTTTTATTTCCCACTGTTTATAAGAAACTTGGGTCTCATACATAGACACCCTGAAGTTTGTTTCCAGCACTTGTATATTTTTAGCTACAGCCCGATATTCCTTTTAATACATGTTATGCCTTTCCTTTCGTAAGCAGCTACAGAATTTCTCACCCTCTGTCTACCCTCACTGGTATTGCTTAACGCTTGCAGCTCTTCCAAATTCAATACACACCATAATTTTTTACACTGCATTTTCTAGATCTCTCATCTCGCCAGACCGAGACGCTCCTATTGAATTTTTACCCACCAAGAACTGAGCGTACAGACTATGCTCAAAGGCGTTACACCTTTTCCTCACGAGATTACTCAGAGCCGATGGTTTTGGACACCCGACACACGTCTTTTGCTTCTCATTCGCACTTGCTTGATATCATGTCATTCTGTGTTGTTTTTTTTTTTGCAAAAGAAAAGACACGAACATTAACTGCCTGCACAATTCCACCAGAAACTAATTGCTCACACTTCTCAAATCTCGGCAGATTTCTTTTTTTTTGCTCTGTCTTCTTACTTCCTGACAACACATGGCATTCTTCAAAAAACTTCTAACAATGCTCAGTCCTGTGCCTGTTTTCACTTATGATCACTGCATTTTCTGCTCCAAATCTTCAAGAAGAAAATGATTAGAACACACTCTGCGTCGCCTGATTCCCACCCGACTATTTACGGGAAAACTCCAGCTTCCGTAAAAAATAGAGAACTTTTTAACTCCCAAAAACAGTATGCGTTCCATATCTCAGTACAGTCTTCCACGACCGTTGCTCTTCCCATCGCATTCTGCCAAGCCAAAATGGCATGACACCTAACTCATTTGAAAAGGATATCCGTCTGAATCTACAGAGCTGTTACACTCCACTACTCGTATTTGCAAGAGACCTTTGCGCGCATAGACACCACACACCTGTGCAACCGTTATCCTGGCAACTTCTAATCATCACGTACAGGCGGAAACGGTCTTACAGCTGTTTAAAAGAGGCAGTCTTACGGACTGTGTTGATAAGAGGCAATCACAACGTAAGACTCTCAGACTGCGGAGTATGTAGACAGGGACAAATGTCAGGCAAGTAAACACCAACCAAATCCGATAAGCAGGGATACGGGAGCAGATGACAACATATACACAGCAAGGAGCATACAAACAGAGGTTGAGACTTGCAGTGAACACGAAAGCTATGCCACTCAAAAGCAATCCAACATAACATCAATGACAGAAAAATAACAGTATGCTTCCCTTTGAAATATTCATCCAGAGTTGGAGAATTAGACATCTATTTAACAAAATAGGCTTTAATATTTTTGTAATAAGAATGGATGTGCTGATTTTCCTTCTATTGCTACCTTCTGTCAAAATTTGATCTTTCTACATAAACATGGTTAGCCTCTCAGAATAATCAATAGTGCTGCAATGTGCCAAAACACATACAGAAATTCAAACTAGTACGCTATGATAAATCATAGAATATAAATCATTGATTTAGAATGTCCAAAGATTTTGGTTCCTTTTTGCAAAGCATACCAACCTAAAACTATGATGTATTATTCAGAAATGGGTATGGGCTTGTAAAGAATTGTAGTGTATTAGGCATTTAAATTCCTATAATAATAGCAGATCATATTTTGATTGAAATTGAAATGGCATAAGTTATCTAAACCTTTATCATTTTGTCTTATCACACATCTTTGTTGCAGGGTGCTGGGGATGCAATTCGACCTCATTTACCAGATTTGGTTTTTTGTATGTTAGAAAGCCTTTCAAGTTTAGAAGATCAGAGGCTGAATTATGCAGAGGTTTACATATTCCCACACTTCAGACTGATATTTTATTATGCTTTACTTAAACATTTATCATAGAAGGGCTATTGATTAGTAACTTCCAAACTTTGTCCGAGCTGCATAACACTTTGTGCAATTTAAGATGACATTATGTTCTATTAGCATTTAATTACTCTTATATATTACGGCATTATATGAACTGCATTTACCAATAAAGAAGTCATAGGTGGTTTTAGTATTTACTGATTCTTTATTTGTTTTCCCCAGTTACATGCAGAAAGTGTTGGTATTCAAAAAGACAAGTTTGAAAACTTGCGTGTTGCAGTTGCAAAAGATTCCCCCATGTGGGAGACACTTGATCTGTGTCTAAAATATGTTGATCTTCCTACTTTAGAACTATTAGTTCCTCGCATTGTTCATCTTGTTCGTTCAGGAGTGGGACTAAACACACGGTATGTGGAGTTCCACAATGTAATGCTTGTTATACAGTATATTTTTTCTGTAGATCCATTTTTTAGTTTCTGTTATATAAATCCATATATGGAACTGTTGTGTATAGCACTGAAAGGGTTAAATGACATGTTTCATTGTATGTTATATATTGGAAATACATTTTCTCGTCACCATGCAATTGTGCACACAGTTTGGTATTTAATTTTGAGAATTTCTTTTCAGATTCTTGATTATTCTAGGTTAAATCACAATAGTGTTATAGGTAGATAGAGCTTATACACCTAATAGATTTGTACACAACTACTGGGTAATGAAGGTGACATCTACACATAAATGGAGAATGACAATTTCTTTGGAGGATTTGACAAAAGAGCGTATCCTTGATATCTTTCTTAGTTGGAATCAAAGAAATGAGAATTGGAATCGGATCGGAATCGGCAAGGCCGAATCGAATCGTGAATTGGCCATGAATCGGAATCGAATTGGCCATGAATCGGAACTGAATTGGCCATGAATAGGCAAATTTAAAAAACCCTTTAAATTTAGAGATTTTAACAATTTAAAACTTATTTCATGCACCCTTTATTGAATATAACTTGAACACACTGTAACATCATCAAATAGAAGCTAACATACATAAACAAGGAACATAAATGATAAATCCATCACATATGTTATATGTAAAATGTAAATTGTAGCTAAAGTAAATAGAAATCATAGGATCATAATGAGTCAAATCACAGAATGTATGTAAGATGAAGATCCATAAGACATCAAATCATAAATGTATGTAAGATGAAGATCCATGAAACGTATGCCTATCAGTATCTATAAGATCCATAAAAGTAAATTGTTTCATAGTATGAATCTATGATGCTTGGTCATTGATCAATGCCAAATGTCAAAGTCTTCATAACTAGATCTTAGGTAGTCTTTGTTGGTGGCTGTTTTCAAGTCCCTAGGTCCGGCAAATGAGGTTTGAATGATTTTGGCCTGCTGGGAAGTCATGTCTGTCTGGGATTTGGGCGAGAGCTAAGTTAAGTTTCTCATAGAGATGGGGTCAAAACCAAGTGATTTGTGATAAAACGGGTTAAAACCCTTTGAGAATCCTTTTTGCCAGCTTTAGTTTGACCTTAGAAAGCCATGATGGATTGTGGGAGGTAACCCTGCTGAAGGCTTGCTGAATCTTGAAATTTGGCTAAGTTGGGAATTTTTCGAAAACCCCCAAAATCTAGAATTTGCATCTTAACTCCTATGAAGCTGGAACCTATCTCAAACATCCTGGAATGTATTTATACAAATATAACTTAAAGTATAAGAAATTAAATAAATCAAACTTATACTTGAATGTTATAATTGTATAAACTTACAACAAATAGGAAAGGCAAAAAAAAACATTCAAAATATTTGTGATTTTTAAAAATTTGACTTGACTTTTTAGCAATTCGCCGATTCACGTCCGATATTTTGGGCTGATCCATGCGATTTTTGGTATGAATCGCTGGTTTAGGCGATTCATGGCAAAAAATCAGCTGAGCCGATTCACGATTCACAAAAAATCGTTTGCCTTGAATTGACTCGCGAAACTGGCAATTCAAGGGTGATTCTCGTTTCTTTGGTTGGAATGCATGGGATTTCAGGATTTTAGGCGAGATTACTATTGCATATGAACATGATAGCCTAGTTGCACTTGCCTTGCACAATGTAGCTTTTTGCGACATTATCCAATTCTCAATAGGGACTATTTAGTAATTGAGGATTCATTAGTTTTCCTTGCCAATATAGATACTCTTCACAACTGGTTCTTTGGTATTGTTTTTGTGACTTGATGACTCAGATTCAATTGGCATTCTAGTGGACAATAGATTGTGTTGTTAAAACTTGCATATGGCTCACTCATCCCAATTCTTTTGTGAAGGTGACCAAATGATGATCTTGAGTAGGGTAGAGGAAATTTGTCTCTTTATATTTTGAGATGGCAGTTCAGGCTATGTTTGAAAACTGACTTGGCTAGAAGGTTGGCAACATCATTATGATTTTCTTTCTTGTGTTGCAACAAAAATCTTCTCAATATCATTGATATCAGCTAAAATCCAAGAAATGATAGTTGAACATTTTCTAGTTGATCAAACCATCTTGAACATTTCTACAATGGGACTTTGCTTGGATGGCACAAATCTTATCAGTAAGATTAATTATAATGCTTGGAGTTACCCTATATTTGCAATTGGGTCATTTCATGTATCATTCTATTCAACACATACACAATATTTCATAGAGTCATATTTTCAGCCAAAACCTTGTTATTTGTTGTTTGTAATCCATACTTGAGTCCTTGTTCTTAGTAGTCGTTGAATTGTTTCTGTCTTTCCATATCAACATGGACGTAAAACCAATAAGAAGTAGTTTCATGGCATATCAAGAAGGTGAAGATGGGAACTAGGAGATAAAAGAAAGGTAGTGAAGTGCTAAGGGAAATGGTCATCAGATTTCCTAGAATGCATCTCTATAAAGTAAAATTACTGTTGATGATTTCAAGTCAAGGCAAGGTGCATAAATCATGTGGAGCATCGTAGAGAGAGAAAATCAGTCAAGTGAACTTCAAATTAGAAGCAAAAGTGCGTCAAGACCGCTTGGGGCATGCTTGGAGAGAGAAAATTAGTAAGTGAACATTGATACATGAAATGTGGTCTCATACAATCTTTTAGGGTTTTGATTGATTTTTAGAATTCAATTGCAAGAGACTTCTTTTCTACCTTGATTTGTATTTTCATTCTTCACAAATGAGTGTATTGAATGTGAATTGTAAATGTGTATATTGTCAATATCCTTGTTTTATGAATTTGGAAATGGAAAGATTAATCAATGTAAATGCTTGCTACCTTGATGTCAATGGTTATATTGTGTAATGTACCCATTCTTGAACCACTCGTATTAAAGCATTCAAATCCTTTTGTGGACAAGGAGTGGCAGTCCTTGGACACCAATAGCCAATAGGAATAGTAGAAATAGTCAGAAGTAGAAATGATAATATATTAGTAAAGGAATAAGATATCCAAAATCCGTGAAGTCTTATAAATTGTTTTGGTAAATCATTGTATTAAACAAAGGAGAGGAAGGCTCCTTAAATAAATTTACAAACTTTCTAAATGAAACAATCATGAATTGAAGACAGAAAAGGAATCTTCCTAAAACAACTAAGATGATCAATAAAGAAACATTGCAATATTTTAATACCCTCCCTTAATGGTAATCATTCTAACAACCCTACATGAGACAATTTGCATTTCTTTGCTCACAAATATATTGCAAGCTGCCCCCTTATGGTGATGAATGCATAGAGAAGGTTGCTTACTTCTCTTTAGAATGCTCTGGAAAATGAGCTTGCTGTTGAGACCCTCCTCGATTTTTTAAAACTTCTAGAAATGACCATGATAACCACAAACTGTCTATGCGGATGTTGGGAAGATAAAAACTGCCTCTCCGTAAAGCCAGAGGCACCAAGTTCAACTTTTGAAACTGAAACCATGATCTTGTCAAAATTGATTTTGTAGATCAACTAGTGTGGGTTCAATGCCATTTTGATGTTCTACTGTAGGTGGGAATGTTGGTGTTGTCGGGAAAATGGGTAGTTAGACGGTTAGCCTGTCCGAGGGAGTTACACGGATGCGACGGTTCGCCTCGCATCCCCTCGGGCATTATATGTATACATTCTCTTTGAGGAAGACACGGATATAGTGATGCACATTTACACTTGTACTTGATGATTATGATATGAATATAATGCTGCTATGTTCTCTTTACATTTCCTATTGAATACCTTACTTTCTGAATGCAATTAGGCTCTGTTACCCCACGAGGGTAAACATTTGGCGCCGTTGCCTAGACATACTCAGGAAGGGAAGGACTAGATGGCGTACGGGCATTATGGGCCTACCATTTGGTGAGATTAACCCAGAGGCCGACGACACATGTACGGAGCTCTACGAAGGAGAAAACGTTGCAACGAGGGAATTCTCAATCTTTTCTGCAGGCGGCCATCGAAACCTACATCCGACGGGAGGCCACGAAGGCTGAAGTTCCAACAAGTGTTGTGTGGACCACACTGGAAGTAAGCCCCGTAGTAAACCGGTTGATGAGCCACCTCGCCAAGTTGCTTGCATAGTCATCATTGGCACAACAAACCCGCCTAGAGGAGATTGCCCATGAGGAACGCCGACAAGAAATTCTCCGTGCATTACAGGAATGTGCGAACATCCGTCGCTAGGAGGAATGCGATGGCACCTTTTGGGATTTCTAAAATTTGAGATACACGGAAGAAAGGAAGGACACTAAACAATTGAAATGAGGAAATCATTCAATTGATTGAAAAGTGTTGTAATAAAATGACATGAATAAATAAAAGTGTTTTTAAATGATGTGTTGATTATTGCCCTGTGGAGAAGTGAGGAAAGAATTTATGCCCAATCAATTAAATAAAAATAGAATTTTACAGAAGGAACTTGAAGGGGAGCAAGGCGCTAGAAAAGCTATACTCGCACAATAACAAGCTGAAAGAAGGGAAAGATTCCGATGATGTGCTGAGGGACTACCGAAGGGAGGAAGTGAAGGCATGGGTGTGGGGCAATCTAGCCACCATGACGGCGGGTGTGACGAAGAGTTGTTAGAAGAAACAAGAAGCTTGTTGAGAAGCCTAACCTTAACCCCACAGACAGAAGAAGCCCGAAGGAAGGAGAGAGAATAAGCCGCGTGTAGGAAGGCTAAGGAGATTGCTGCCGCCGAGACTATCAGAGTAATAGAGGGGCACGGGGATCACAGTAGCCTACCAGGCTTTGAAACTTCCAACAATTCAGGAATATCAAGTCGTGAGGTACCAAACACTTTCTAGACACTAAACTTGGCAGTACCATTACAACCAGTAACACAACCAGCAACACAAACCGTGGCACAACTTGTGCTACCGACACCACCAGCGAAGGTGAACATTGCACAAAAGACGGAGTTGCCCAAGTTCACGGGTGATGGGAAGGAAGACCCAAGCTAGCATTGGAGGACCTGTGAAACAATTTGGGCGGCCAATAGGGTGATCGTCGTTGCCGAATGGGTAAAGCAGTTCCCAACAACGTTGCGAGGAGTGGTGATAGACTGGTTCTCAGACATGGACCAGACAAAGATTGCTGCATGGCAAGATTTGAAGAAGGAATTTCAGACGGAATTCAGATTGCTAAGGGATGATAATGAAATAGTGGCTGAGATTTATATGAAAAAAGCAAGGGAAAGAGGAAACCGTGCAAGGCTATGGACGAAGGCTAAAGGAATTGGTCGGGAAAAAGGAAAGCCAACCAACTGACAGACTTAAGAAACGGTGGTTTATCAAAGGGTTGAAGCCCACTCTCTGAAGGAAGATGAAGGTGGTCCCACTAGCATTCTACAATGTACCCTACAAAAGAGCCATGGACTTGGAAAGCGAGAACAAGACCTCCAAGAAGAAGGCCAGATCCTCTGAAGGAAGGAACGATGGCAAAGCAAATAAAAGGGTACAAGCCCTTCAAAAGGATATGATGAGGATGATGAAAGAATTCAAAACCACTATGAAGACGAGCACAAGTAAGAGTGATGAAGTCGACCTGTGGTGTACCGACTGTAAGGAGGGTCACACCAAGGGAGCATGTCCCAAGAAACAATTTTGCGACATTTTTCAGATCATGGGTCATTCCACGAGGGAATGCCCGTACAACATGAAATCTCAAAGCCACCAGGTGCTATTAACCCAGGAGGCATCCGCCTTAACAGCGACGGGTACAAACTACCAAAATAACAACACGACATCGTCTGGCGACTTTCGGAACAACAGACGAGGGGGCAAGGGTAACGGAAACAACAATAATAACAATAACAGTGGAGGAGGCTGAAGTCGCCTTCAGTATGATACCTTTGGTTGACCTATGATACAATGTCATACATGTAGTCAGTGGGGACATTTCAAGAGAGAATGTCCAAAGGAAGTACCACAATTCCTCTGCCGATGGTGTCGTCCAGGAGACCACGATGAGACTAAATGTCCTAAGCCCAGGGTGAACTTCCTAAGCATAGCAGAAGAGGAAATACTGATGCTAACTTGCGGAAAAGCAAAGAGATAGCTATGGCATCCACGGAAAAGCAAAGAGATAGCTATAGCATCCGCGGAAAAGCAAAGAGAAAGCTATACCCCAATCCTGAGACAGAGAAGGAGCGGCTACAAGAAGCTAAGGCCGCCAAAGAAAAGGAATTGACTTACGAAAGGAGGGAAATGCATGGGAAGGCCAATACCTCCTCATAAAGTAATTTGGAACAAAACATAATGTGACAAATGATGCACACGGAAATCCAGGTGAAATTCAAAGACCTTGTGGCCATGCCCCACTTGAGCGAGACTCTTTTAAATACAACGGCCACAAGGGAGCCGGAAATAAGGGGACCAAGCAACGAGAGGAAAAACTCCCTCGGGAAGGAAGACCCTCTTGGATCCTCACAAAACCCAATTGTGTTGGTGCTTAACGCAGGAAGGCATCCGACTGTAGTAGATATGTGAATCCTTGGAGCGGTCTTAACCAATATCATAGTAGACGGAGGGTCTAGGGTCAATGTGTTACTAGAAGAAACTTGGAAAAGATTGGGGAAACCTACATTGTGGCCGCTAACCTTTCAACTCCTGGGAGTGGACCAGCATGGGATTAAACCCATCGACATGTTAATGGCACAACAGGTAATGGTCGGTACCCAACCATTCGTGCTTGATTTCATAGTGATTCCTTTAGAAAGAAAAGGGTACGGCGCCATTCTCGGGAGAGGGTGGCTAGTGGAGGCTAAGGTCAAGCATGACTGGAAGAGAAATTCTCTTTCTATAGACAAGAGTCTCTGAAGATTCACCATTGATTTGAAGACACAGTTGGTTAGTGAGGACGTAGCATCATTTTGGAGTCCGAAGGAGAGGAGGAAGACGAGGCAAAACAAAGAATGGAACCGAGTAAGGAAGGAGTCCTGTAGATTGAAGCACACTCCGACGATGATTTGGATTCCCTAAATGGACTCTTTCACTGGCAGATGGAGGATTATGAGGTATTCCAATGCAACATGCTCCAGGTAGATGAAGGGGACGAAAAATAAACATTTTCGCTAGAATATACTAAGTACCAGGAGGGGGATGCCTAGGTGATGGAGGATCCGACACAAAAATTTGACAAAGACAAGCCAATAAAATATGAAGGGCCTTCATTAAAAGTTGTGAACCTAGGCGATGAGGTGAATCCAAAGAACATCTTCGTTGGGGATGATTAGAATCCCGTACTAAAAGAAACAACCTTCAAGATCTTTATGGAATATAAAGATGTTTTTGCGTGAACCTACAAGCTCGGGCCATCTTGGAGGAAGAGGAGGAAGTTGGTATTGAATTTGAAAGAGAAAGACAAAGAATTGAAAGGAGGCTTAGAGAAAGATTGGAACGTGAGCAAAGGGAAAGAATACAAAGAGAAAGGGAAGCCCATAGGAGAGCTCAAAGGCCACCCTTAAGAGAAATTCAACTTCAAGGGAATCAAATAAATCAAAATTAGAGCAAAAGCTAGATAAGAAGATCGGATCTTTCTCCCCAGAAAGGTTTGAAAGACTACAATCAGAAAGAATCCTTTCAAGGCAAACATGGAAGGAAACAAATGTACTTCTCAAGAGACAACCAAGGATGCAGGTTCCTGTTCCAGATGCTTTCGCCGAACTAAAGCATATCAATCACCGCGCATCCTGTAGCAGCATGAAGACAAACGAAGGATGATGTAATAGGTGTCGTGTCTTGTCAGGCACTTAGAATATTTCATCATGTCTTCGTAATTTGTGTTTGACATATGTAATTGCATGTGATAGTATCACGTGCAAAGTTGTAACATGTAATCAGGTTGCAAGTGCATTAGGCATGCAACTTTGAAAAAGTCAAAATTAGTTAGTTAGTTAGGGAATAAGTCAAGGTGGTTAAGGATTTTCCTCTTTTCTCTCCTCTTTTCCTATATAAAGGAGGGAGCAAATTGTAAATAATGATCTTTTGGCAAGGCAAGAAAATTCTGTCAATTTGTATTGTGCACTCTAAAACTTTGTGCTTGGATGTAAATCAGATTGCTTTCAATAAAAGAGGCAGATTGTTTTGAGACTTTGTGCCAATTCAAACTGTTATGTGACGACATTTTCTTGAGTTGATTGTGAGTTTTTATGCTTTGATTCAAGAGGGATTTGGATTCAATTGCGTAGACTTTGAGCTGCCTGTTGCATTCAGAGCCAATTTGAAGTTTTGAAGACTTTGTGCTGCAGAAGGACAAATTGTGATAGATAGTAGTGGCTGCAATTACTTAGAGCTGAAGACTTTGGGCTTCAGTTGTAAGTGTTTTTATTAAATTTGAGAATATCTGGTAAGAGACTTTGTGCCTTACTGGTTATTCTGCTTAAATCCTCACGAGACAAGTGCAGGAGACTTTGGGTTCTTGTTTTTGTTTCACTAAATATAAAAAGAAAGCTACTGCCCCTGGTACTGTTCTTACATCAACTCCAGGGTCACCGGTATTATCGTAGCAATAAGGCACTTTTTGTTAAGTTGGAAAGTTGTAATTGTATGCAAATCATTCCTGAAAAAAGAGGAATCGATTAAGAGAACCGCCTTTTTTTAATTTCAGTTAAGTTCCTGTTGAAGCCACCTACGGTAAGAAGGGAGCCTCCCCTATTGCTGAGAGGAGAGATTTATCTCATGAGATGTTGCCTAAAGTTAAAATTTTGTAAGGTGTAGTCCTAGCGGCTTACAAAATTTTTAGCCAACATGTTAATGGTACCCCAGAAGGTTTTTTTGGTATCTCTCGAGGCATCAGGCAAGGTGACCCGCTGTTGCCCTTCCTTTACGTTATCAGGGCCGAAGCCTTGGGGAGAACCATCACAAAGAGACAGATAGAAGGTAAGATTATAGGTTTAAAAGCCGCAGATAATATCCCACACATTACCCACCAACAATTCGCGGATGATACTATTCTCCCAAGATCTGCCAACTGCCAAGAGGCAAGGGCCTTCAGAGATGTCCTTAATCTTTATATGAAGGCCTCAGGCCAACAAGTTAATCCCAATAAATCGGAGATCTTCTTTATTAATACCTCACCTAATCAGGAAAAGAAAATCTGTAATACCCTTGGTTATAAACCGGGCAACTTTCCGTGCAAGTATATAGGTATTGACTTAGATAAAGGTCAACAATCATCCAAACTCTGGCATCAAGTACTGACTAAGATTCAAGATAAGAAAAGTTCCTGGAAAGGTAAGTGGCTCACTAAACCAGGAAGAACCATTATGATTAAATCAGTTTTATCAACCATCCCAACATACCAGATGTCTATTCTCCCCCTCCCCACTAATATTAAGCATAACTTAGATAAAATGTTGAGAGAATTTTATTGGCAAGGTTCATCAAAAGAAAAGAAATTGGCCCTAATCAAATGGGATAATCTGTGTAAACCTATTTCTATGGGAGGTCTGGGAATTAAGAATCTTTTGTGGCAAAATCAAACCTTGGGAGAAAAGCTTGTCTAGAGACTCTTTAAGGAACCTAATTCGAAAGGGGCGTCAATTTTGTTACATAAATACATTCCTGAGGCGGATCCAATAAATATCTTTAGAGCTCAATCACATGTTAAAGGCTCTCGCATCTGGAACTTCATTAAGGATTCGATAGGCATCATCAACAAGTACCTCACTTGGGATGTGGGTTTAGGGGATCAAGCTCTGTTTTGGGACGAATCTTGGGCAGGCTTCCCCCCGCTATCCAAGGAGGATTTTTCGTCAATTTTCATTGATCAATGCAAAGCTAACATCGGTACACTCTTAAAAGACTATATTGATATTAGTAAGGACTATGATTCTATCCTAGCCGCACTTGGACTTCCTTTTGACCAAGAAAGAAAGAAATTAATCAATATTTTAAAGGATAGAGACATCACTATTAAAAATAGATCAGATGCACTATTATGGGTAGGCTCCAATAATGGAGAGTACTCAGTAAAAGATGGCTACAAATCCATTATTCGCGAGAAAAATATGGATAGTCTAGACATTCCTCTTAATCTCTGCTGGAACAAAGCCTGCCTACCTAAGGCCGGTATGTTTCTCTGGGCGGCTCTACAGGACAAGATCTTAACATCAGATAGACTTCGTAAGCTAGGCTTCGAGGGGCCATCTAGGTGCCCCTTGTGTGAAAACCAGGTTGAGAATGTGGATCATCTTCTTTTGAACTGTACCTTTACACAGAATTGTTGGAAATGGTTACAATTTTCCCTTGACTGGAGATCCGCTCTTCCTTCAGACTTGTTGGGCCTCCTTAAAGCATGGCCAGCTCTCTATAAAGACAATCTCTATAAGGACATCTGGACTATTTCACCCTCCATCTTAGTCTAGGAAGTTCGGAAGGAAAGAAATAGAAGGATTTTTACAAATCAAAAACTGGATTGGAGAAATATCGTAAATAAAATTGAAGCTTCAATAACGGAAACTATCAATAGCAAACTCCGAAGTATCACATGCTATGAAGATTCCTTTAGATCTTGGGACAATAAGATAAGACTAAAATGGCCCTCTTTAAACATCCCAACTCTTTTTGGCAGGGGAGGTAGCAAATCGAAATTAGACAGATCTAACTATATTTGGAACCCTCCCGAGGAAGGCTGGGTCAAGTTAAATGTTGACGGGGCGTCTAGAGGCAACCTCGGGATTGCAGGCATCGGGGGAATAATCAGGAACTGGAAGGGTGAAACAATTTCTAAATACGCTTGCCCTATTAAACCCACTACAAACAACATGGCTGAATGCTTAGCTATTCCGGAAGGCCTTAAGATTTGTAAAAAACTAAATATATCTAAACTAGTTGTTGAAGGTGATTCCCAAATAATCATAAACGCCATTAGAACTAAGAAGACACCTAATTGGTCAATCAACTCTAAGATCGAAGAAATAAATCAAATCTTAGAAACCTTCCCTGAGCTCGTTGTTAAACACACCTATCGGGAGGGCAATACAGATGCTGATGCCCTAGCTAACCTAGGTGCCAATGGTATATCTATCGAGGATTAATTCTTAGTCCTCTCTTCCTTGGTTACGGTTTTTCTAATTTAACTAATTATTTATATATCAAGGGAATCGTTTGATTCCCTTTATACTATACCAAAAATTCTATGTTTAACACCCCTTAAACCAAATGATAAGGGGACCTTAATCATAAATGCTAAGACATTATAATTGAGTATCGACGGTCTCTTTCTGCTGCTGGCCTTTTTCATATGGGACCTTGTTTTCTTTATTAGAAATTGATGATAGAATTAATGTGGATCACTATTAGTAGCCATGATATAGATGTAGATTGTTTTCTAAACTAGAGGATGTTTTCGTTTCTCTAACATTAGGCCATTATCAAATGAGTAATTTCTTAATGATATAACGATTTATCTATTTGTATTTATTTTATTTTTAGGCGTTAAACGATAGTTGATATCTCGGTGAATGAATAAGATTACATAAATAATTGTACCATCTTCATATTCCATTGTGAATCTCATTCCTATGCAGCCAATTGGGGATGTTTATATATGCCTTTATACTTTAAACATGATATTCTAATGCCGGTACTCTCGGAGCAAGGTAACACTACCTAAGGTAAGTTTTATTTTTAAAATGATACTCTGATATTTAACCATTGGATGTGGAGGAAATTGTCCTGTATTTCAGGGGGAAAGACACAATTTGGTGCAAAGTACAAGCTTTCACTGCAGATATAGGATTGAAGGATGATATTTAAAAGGTTTAATCAAAATTGTACACATTCGCAGTCGTGGAGTCTTAAATGTAACATGTAAATTGGAATACAAGACAAAGCTCGACAAAGCTCGAGTCGTGGGGATGCCCATGTATATTTTTGTATTAGTAACAGGACTTTTGTCCCGGGCATGGCTGGAGGTTTTCTCGACCCCGCTCTTTCCCACCAGCACCCGCAACAAGCGGGGTTATTTTGTAAAAATAATTTTAATATTAATAAAACTCTGGCTTCAGCCTTTTACCGATTAAAAAAAAATAAAAATATTCATGGAATATTAATATAACATTAATCAATAATAAGAATATTAATATAACATTAATCAATAGTAAGAATATTAATAATATTAATCTATATTGAGAATATTAATAATATTAATCTATATTGATAATATTAATCAATATTACCCATCAATAAATAATAGCAAATCAATCTTTCAAATAATATATTATTGACACCATATACTTTCAAATATGTCGGATACCATCCTTGAATTAGAATGGCCTCTGCCGCATCAGCCAATGAGGACTAGTTATGCACTTGGATTTCCTAAACCTTGAACATTTCCTATCAGTGTTGGATGGCGTCAAACTTCGTCTACCTAAACCTTGAAAATATACTAAAATAGAAATTAAGAGATAAGCAATGAAATCATACCCAAAGACGGTAGGTAAGAATAAGACAATGAACAGCGACTCATATATAAATACCTTACCATACATGATGTTCCATGGTGGTTATTCCATAAACATTGCATTATCTAATTTAGGACCAAGGGATATCGTATTGCAGAGAGAAACCAATCCTTTTCTAAGAATATTCATGGGACTAAGACGCTCCTACCATATGATTAAACAAGATCCAAGCAAAGCAATGTGTAGCAGTCATATTAATAACATTAATGATGATGACTTGGCAAGATTAATAATCTTTGATTATTAGTAAGGAAGTAATCAGTCACGATAACCAATGGTAACAGCCTATTGTTAAGAAATTATCAATAACAAATTAAGTAGGAAGCAATCACACTCAATTAATTATTAAGCGATACAAAGATTTGTTTAAGAAGAGACATGGAACGTGTCTCTTGGAGGTATCCCGTTTACTTGCAAGATATATATATAGATAGACTTCAGCCAATTCAGAAATCATTGAATAGAGAAAAGGTATATATTCTTGATACTCCCCATAAGAAAGAGGAGAAACAAATACACGAGATACTCTTCACAAGGAAGAAATAATTAAGGAAATTACTTATTTAGGATTGCTGCTAATGCATGGCTGAATATTATTAAGGATAGCAAATCTTTTTATGATTCTAAAATATATTATATATATATGATATACATATTTATACATATACATATTGATAAGAATGAAATCAGAAATATCTATATTTACTTTATATATATATATATATATATATATATATATATATATATATAAGTATTAATATCATTTACAATAATGAATTTGTAACATTAATATCAGTTATAATAGTGAAATCAGAAATATATACATGATATTTAAATTGAATAAAAACTATTAATTATCTATAAACACACACATATATATATATATATATATATATATATATATATATATATATATATATATATATATATATATATATATATACATTTAAGATTTACATATTTATGTTATGTGCATTTTTTAATACTTTGGAAATTCTTTTATAGATAAATCTGAATATATGATTATATAATCAACATTAAAGTTTGTAAATTTTTATCTCCACCAAATTGATGATATGCATAACATAGAGAGAATGAATTTTATATTCATTAAGAGATGGATCGCATATTTGCAGGGGACTAGAAGAAATTATTACAATTTCCTAGTCTCGAGATTGTTATCTCACCAAATTGATGATACGGATTCCATTAGAGATGGATCCCCGTATCTGGAGGGGGCTAAAGGAAATTGTTGTAATTTCCCTAGTCTCGAGATTATTATCTCACGTAGGCAGTATATATACTGATTGCCAATCATATGCATATGTGTAGGCTTGGAATGTATTTATTGCTTCCAAGAGATTCTTATGGGCAGTGCTCTATGGGATGATGTGTCGATAGCCCGGTTGCTTAGAGTGGATCTTATATCCCTCAAGCCAAGAATCGGGAATTCTGTGAAGCATGACCTAGAGGAAGCCTTAAGAATCAAATCTCCCCCTTACTAACGTAGAGTAGACTTGAGTCATATCAAGGTTACATATTATTTTGTACTAACGCCGGTTTTGCAGGAAATTACATAGAGGATAAGAAGGGACATTACATAACCAATATTCTTCATCAAGGTTATATGTTAATTGGTTGTTTAATATCATATAAAATAATAAAGATAAATCATAATCAAAATATAATATATCATTAAATAATAATATGTTAACAAGAAAATTAATTATAAATAAACAAATCTATTATTGATGAAATATGAATATTTCATTTATGATTAAGAAAAGAGATATAGAAAATTAGTTCACACAAAGCTTAAATGAGAAATTTAAGTAAGGTCCCGACTAGGGACATTACACTTTCCCGCCAATTTGTCAAGGTTAGGAGTGAAAATTGTATAAGGCAATAGTAGAAGTCTCATCAAAGAGCAACAAACATGAAGAAACCAGTACGGGGGAAAACAAAGAATTCAACAACCGCATGAATCAATTAACAAAAAAATAATTAAACACTCAAGAGAAATTGGCTAAATTGTTGGGAATGCTAACACAAACCATGATAAACAACAAAGGCAATGGAGATCAATCCATCAACAACACAACTCTAACTACACATATGTCAACAACAAGATCGCGGCAGAGGATACCAACTGTGTACCCTCGTAACAGAGACTAATTGCATTCAGAAAGTGAGGTATTTAACAAGAAATGTAAAGAGAACATAGCAGCATTATATTCATATCATAATCATCAAGTACAAGTGTAAATTTGCATCACTATATCCATGTCTTCCTCAAAGAGAAGAATGTATACATATAATGCCCGAGGGGATGCAAGGTGAACCGTCGCATCCATGTAACTCCCTCACACAGGCTAACCATCTAACTACCCATTTTCCCGACAACATCATCCCCCCATAAAGAAAGTCATCTCCTAATGACAACAACAAAACAGGAAAGATGACGATATGCAATAACAAGATCAAAAAGACTAAGAGCTCAAAGGAGGCTAAGAATGCGTCCCTAAAGAAGCTGATCCTGCTAACCACGCTAGCTGCTCTCGAAGGGCATACACCTGCTCCGTCCTGACCTTCAACTAGCTCTTGACCCTCAGCTCGTGTTCCAAGGAAGAATTCACCATAGCAATTGCCTTCAGAAGTTCCTGTTGTTTGGCATCCATCAAGGCTTGTGCCAGATCCCTCTCTTGGGTAAGGACGGCCCGCTCTACTGCAACCTGTGCCTCCCGGTCAGCCTTTTCCTTCCGTTGAGTCTCCACATACTCATCCATGGCAGCTCTACCTATCCCAAGCAGTCATCCTAGTGGTCCATTCCTTACGCTGCTCCTCCAAGGACTGCTCCAAACTAACAATGCGAGTGTTCAGCACCCGCTGGGCTTTGGACGCCACCCTATACTCCACCTCATAGGAGTGCTCAATTCGCCAGAATGCATAGTACTGACTTCGGAAGTCTCTCTCCAAATCAGTCACCAATGCTTCCACCCAACTAGCTACCATAGGTTCTATCACCTACCAAGCCTCCAACATAGCCGGTGTCTCATGACTAGGCCAATCCCCACTAAAGCGTGAAGCAAACTGGACAGGACACTCAGTCCTCACGAAGGTGAGAAGGCCTTGCAAGTTTTTTGCCACATCCTCAAGTGCCTGCCCCTGCGTGCTCGCTACCATCTCCTGACCTCGGCTCACTATCTCTTTCCAGAAGGCCTCCATGTCATTCCTCCACTGTGGCTGACTTAAAGCTGCCATCTTGAGCCTAACCTCTCTATCCCCAGTCTCGTCCTGTTGTTTCTCAAAAGACAGCAAGATGGGTATCTCCGCTCGTACCTCTTCGACTGCCAGAACTGTCTCCTCTGGTCGAGGGGAGAACCTCATAGGTTCCTCTACTAGTGTCATGTCAAACATGGTAAGCCACTCCTTCATTGAAGCCTGCCATGTGATACTAGTATCGCCCTCCCCGAGCTGGTTGTCCATACTCTACTCCACCCTCTCATCTGGGTGCTCCAACTAGTCCTCTGCTAACTGGCCGAGTAGCATTTCCAGCGTAGGCAAATCGGGCAAAGCCATCTCCTTTGTACTAGGGTTATCCCCATCTCTCTTGGCCATGTGTGCAACTGGAATCAACACCATCGGTGACCTCGATTGCCCGAACATCAAAATGGAAACTGAAGTAGGTAAGGCAATGGCCAGGGCTGCTGTAAACTGAATATCCCCGAGCTGTGGTGGAGTGAACAGTACAAGTTGTGGTGCCGACACCACCACCAACTCCATATGGCTATCGCCGCTTGTCTCGGAGGAACTGCTACCACCAGACGATGTTGGGCTCCGGCCACTGTCAACATCTTCAGACTCTGTTTTCAACCGACGTTTCCTCTTTGATCCTAACGGGACCTCCCCAATATCCAAGTAGCACCATACAAAAATCAGTGGTTCATTCGAAGATATGACTCTTCGGCTTCACCACTAACTTGTCTTCTAGGATCTACAATCGCGTGGCCTCCAAAAATAGCCCAATGGAATAATGTGGCATATAAAAGGTATGGTGTTGCAGGGTCATGAAATCATACATCCTATCAGCAAGCAATGTCGCCCAATCATACAATGTACCATTTACAATACCACACATCAATGGAATCTGTGTGATGGTGATGTTAGAGGCTCAACTGGCACCGGTGAGCCGGCTTTTAATGACATCCATGATGCATCGCCAGTGTCCTTCAGCAATGTCATCCCTCTTCAATCCCTTCACTATTGTTGTCCTTGCCAATGCTTTTACTTGATCAGGCGTGATGTTTCCTGCAACCCTTCATATCTACATTTCCTTGACCTCGTGCGTCAACTTTCGGGGCTTGGTGTCAATCTTTCGCCCCTTCTTCCCTAGAATACCAAAAACTCTGCTAAAATCTGTTGCATGAAATGACATTGTAAGAACGTGTCCTAGGTAGCGAAACATGCTAGTACAGGAAAATGTGTCAAAGCTTTCTATCATTTGGCGTAGCTAGGGCTCGAAATCTTTAATGCAAAACAAGGGCATCTAAATAGCCCAATGGACTCCTGTGTGTCTAAGACTATCTTTCACCACGTCATCATCAGGATTCTCATGCCACCATTTTCTACACTCCACGCCATTCAAGCCCTCAAATGTAATATTATGTGCAGTCACGGCCTCCTTTGGGTCTACTGCTTTCTTTTTGGAGCTCCCAGCATCCATGGCTTTCTTGTCCACATTCTTCAACAGTTTTCTCCAACTCTGCTTGCCAGCCGAATCCATAACCGTTTCTTTAATTCTTCCTCTTCAGATCTTTTTTCTTGTAAATAAAATATTTAATGCTATTCTACTGTTGGCTGCCGTACAGACACTTGTATTTCCAAACCCCTACTAGACAACAACCTCCAAAGAAAAAAAAAAATTGCCTTCCCCACCGTACGACACCGTACGGTTGCTGCAATCCCTTGCTGTGTGCGTGTCTTTCTCCGAACGGTAGTGTCTTCTCTCAAAAATGTGTAGCTACGGCTTGAAATGGAGGCCCTTCCTCCTTACAATTCATATCAATGAGTTAAACCCCGCATGTGCTCAAATCCAAAAAGCGTACATAGGGGAAATGGGATTGGAAGGAAGAAAATATATTATATCAATCAGTTCAACCCCGCATGTCATCAACTCCAAAAACCGTACATAGGCGCCAAGATTTCTTCGAAAGCTAAAATTCTTATTGCCTAGCTAAGAACCAACTCCCATCAACTCCGATGTGAGACCGGGCGTTGGAAGAGGCCAAAGGAGGCTTGGGAAGAGAGAATTTGCATGTTTTGCAACTCTAGGAAAGTGGATACCAAACATCACTTTATTTTAGAATGTGCAGCCTACAAGAACAACAAGGATAAATTTGTGGATACTATATCGGATAGTTCTTGGCATAACCTATTCAGCGAGGCATACATTGAGAAGTTAGGTGGGCTCATCATCAGCTTGCACAAGAAACGGACCGAGTTACTGAAGTCAGGTTAAGATGCCTTGCTGTCCCATAGGCTATGTTTAGCCTCGTGGACATAAATTTTTTATCTTATCTTATCTTATCTATCCCCTGTCTCTGCTTCCACGATTTGCATTGGGTAATATATCAATTGATTCGCGTAAATAGACTACACTCCAACCGAACGGTGTCTTTTCTAATGTGGCCTTTCATTTCCATGTGTATGGTCTTGGGTGGAATGGAGGCTGCCGCTGAAGAAATACTTTGGTTGCGACCCTTTCTATTTTTCTTATATAACGGTGGCCCTTCTTTTCCTCACGTGGCCTCTTTCCTTGCGAACGGTGACTTTTTCTCCCTTGCGGTGGAATTTTCCCTTCCCGCATGGTGACCTGCCACCGTTTGGTGGGGCACGCCACTATTCGGTGGTCCTCTTTATTTTATTTTTATTTTTTATTTTTTTATAATTTTTTTTATTTTTATTTTTTTAAATATGAATTCCAGGTAACTGATGATGGGCTTAGCCTCGATGAGCAGAGTCTACTTCCTGCCCTCGTTCATGATATCATTTCAATTTTGACCCATTGACCATGTCGGGTATCTCCTCGCTAGCGTCCATAACTTGATTGCACCATTGTCCTTGACTTAGCGAACCTTGTAGGGTACTAGCCATTTAACTTTGAATTTGCCTGGCTTAATCTCATTTCGTCCATTATACTTGAGGACCAACTGTCCTGGCGTGAACTGTGTCTGCTTCAGATGTTTATAATGCAAGACCTTCCTACACCCTTCGACTATCTCCATTGCCCATTGTGCCCATAATCATTTCTCGTCAAACTTATTGAGGTTATACAATCGTTCCTTCAAGCTTTCCATGTCCCCTAATCTGTCCTCAACGGCTATCCTTAGACTTGGTACCATAAATTCAACAAGCACGACAACCTCTTGTCCATACATCAGTTGAAATGAGGTTTGTCCAATAGTGACCTTAAATGTCTTACGGTATGCCCACAACACCGAGGGAAGTCTTTCTTCCCAATCTTCCCCTTCGACCCCACAAGATTTGTAGATGACTGATACCAGTACCTTGTCAATTGCTTCCGCTTGACCATTTGTGGGTAGCAGGGACTTAAAAATTAATGAAATATTTTAAACTTCGTCGTAAGTAGCCTTATTATGTGGTTGACGAAGTGTCCCCCTCGGTCGCTCGTAAGCTGGACGGGTATACTGTACCTGGTGATTATTTGCTCATGAATAAATCGTGCGGTACTTACGGCTGAATTGTCTGGTAGGGCCCATGCTTCAGCGCACTTCGTCAAGTATTTCACGGCTACCACGATATACCTACATCTTCGTGCCTTGCTTGCCTTAAGGGGTCCCACAAAATCAAGTCCCCACCGTTCAAATAATTCTTGTGCCTGAGAGGTGTTGAGTGGCATGAAGCCCATCTTCAATGGTTTCCCTGCCCTCTAACACGTATCGCATCTTGTCACCCATTCCAGTGCATCATTGCAAAAGGTCGGCAACCATAGTCTTGCGAGCAACACCTTCAAGGCAGTTGTATCAGGACCCATGTGTCATCCTGCAGGACCTTTGTGGGCTTCCCGAAGTACTCTTGGGACTTCTTCCATCACACACCGCTAAAGGATCTGATCAGGTCCCATCTTATACAAAAGTCCATTGATGAGTTGAAATATTTTTCTTTTCAGAACTATCTTTCATCGTTCACCAGGTTGCATTGTCGGAGGAAACTGGCCTGTGGATAAGTACTCCCCAATGCTTGTGTACCAGGATGGTAAAATTGCTATTCTAAACAAGTGGGCATTTGGAAAATCATCATCCACCCCTTCGGATGGTTGCCTCGATTTAATCCAGGATAGATCGTTCGCACTTACATGGCTCTTCCCAGGTTTATCTATGATATTGAAAGTGAACTCCTATAACAATAGTAGCCACCTACTCACCCGTCCTTGGATTATGGGTTTGTTTACCAAATACATCAGCGCTTGATGGTCCACATAGAAGGTCAACGGGGTCACCAATAGATAGTGCCAGAACATCTGCACCACATAGACCATTCCCAACGCTTCCCTTTCGGTAGTGCTATAATATTTCTCCACCTTCAACATAAGTCTGCTTGCAAAGTACATTGGGTGATCCAACCCGTGATCCCCCGTTTGAGCCAGTGTCGCCCCGATAGAAAAGTTTAAAGCGTCCATGTGGACGTGGAGTTCTCTATACCAATTGGGATATGCCAAAATAGGTGTTGCCACTAGGCGTGCCTTCAGTCCTTCGAAGGCCTCGCCTTGTTCCGTACCCCATACGTAGGGTTCTATCTTCCGGGTCAGTTTGTCCACCAAGTAGGACACATGGGCATACCATTTGATGAACCTCTGATAGTACCCAATATGTCCGAGAAACGTCTTTACGCCACTGACATCTGTGGGAGGTTCCATTTCTAAGATCACCCTTAGTTTGTTAGAGTCCATTTTATGTCTTGCTTGGCACACAATGTGTCCGAGTAGTTTTCCCTAGGGTACCATGAAGCGACACTTCTTTGGATTCAACGCCAATCGTTCCCTTTTGCATCTTTCCATGCACTCCCGAAGGACTCCTATGTGGTTGTCCTCAGCACTGTAGATGGACCAATCATCCAAGAAGGCTTTGAAATTTCCAACAGACATTTGATCAAAGATATGAAGAATTAATCTTTGAAAAGTAGCTGGGCATTACACAACCCAAAGGGCATCCTGTTACAGGCATATACCCCATCTTCCACCATGAAGGTTGTCTTCATCTTATCTTCCTCTGTGATGGATATCTGGTTATACCCGAAAAATCCATCCATAAATGAATAAATATCATGCACAGCTACTTCCTCCAGGATACTGTCTATGAATGGTATAGGAAATGGGTCCTTGATAGTTACCGCATTTAAACATCGAAAATCAACACATATCCTGATCTGGTTGGCTTCTTTCTTCAAGGAGATGACTATGAGAGATACCCATTCGCTCATTTGTACTTTGAATATAATTCCTACCTCCAACATTCGTTGGATCTCCTCATTTACCCGTGCGGCATAGTTTTTGTTCATTCGGTAAGGACGCTTCCGAACGGGTACCGCTCCATCTACCAACTTTATTCTATGGACGCACAACTCCGAAGGTACCCCCTTTAAGTCCTTGTAGGTCCACGCAAAAACATCTAAATGAAAGCCCCTAAGTCTGAAATGATATCTTCCTGCCTTACATTTATATCTAAGCCTGGTTGCACAACTGGATAGTCAGCATAGGAAGGCAACACCATCTTAGATCATTCTCATGTTTGAAACTTTCTTAATTCTCCCTTTCAATCCCTAGGGCCTTTACTTCTTCCTCATCTGGTGTTAGCTAGAGATTCTCCTGACATAGCAATATAATATGCTTGAGTAACTGTGTCATGAAGTTTCCACAAGGTAAGAACGTCGTCAAGTGATGGATTCATTGCATGATTTTGAATGCACAAGAAATGAGCTTGGGGTATTGTATGTGGATGGAATACAAAACCAAAATGGAAGAACAAACGGATTTGAGTTTGTGTGGTGAGAAAAACCAAAACGGGTTTTTCAAGGGGGTATTACATATGAAAGAACACGCATTAGGTGAGAAAATGAAGCATGGATGGGTCCATTGCACGATCTTTGATGTATAAGGATTTTGGAAGACTATGGACACGGCATATGGCTGGAAAACTTTAGGACGGCGAAGAGGTGAATGGACTTTAGCTTAAAAACTATAAAGAAGACCCAAAAACGGGTTTCTCTGAGGTGTTTACATATGTGGACAGCGAGAAATATGTAGTGAATGGATAATGGATGAATGGAAGGATGGTATTTCATGAAAAAGTGTCAAATTAACCACCATTATGAGTTTGATGTCATATGGTGATGGTAGGGACAGCGGTTTGATGCAAGTGAATTTGGAAAATAGCACATGAATAAGTTGCATTTGTCTTTTCTTCTTCATAGGACGGGGTTTTTAATCCCGACTGTACATGCAAGAAAGATGAAGTTCTTGCACATGCATCTTTGAGAATTGAGAATGGAAGTAGAAGAATTATATATTCTATCACATGTAAATCAAAATTGCAAGCTTTACATGTAGAATAAATAAATTTAGAAGAAAAACAAGAAAAACAACAAGGAAAAAAAATTACCTCAATCTCCAAGATAAATCCAATTGATTCCCGGATTTAGAAAAGATTGGATAGAAAGAGTATAAATAGATCATTTTCCTAGTCTCTCTCCCTCAAAATTGGATAGTCAATGATCATATACAGCCAAATGGCAAAGATTGAGAAGAAAAATGCCAAGAAATAGCAATCGGTTGACTATTTCTCTTGCTTATGCAATGAGAAAGAAAAGCGGCGTCTAGGGCATAAATCCGATAAAAAAATGATAAAATAAATCAATAAAAAGAATGAATAACTCATCAAAATCAGTTCTAGAGCTGAGTGAATGATTTTAGATGCTCAAATCTTCCAAACATGAGGCATTTTTGAAGAAAAATGATCAAGAAGTGGACTGTTTTTATCAAAATACATGTGTTGTACATTACAAACAGCATATGCAACGCATATAAAAATCGACGTCCAAGATCTTTAATGCTGAAAACTCACTTTTCAAATGCAAAGACATATATGTGAACATGCTGAAAATCGACGCCTTCCTTTGCATATTAAAAACGTTGTTTTTAACATTCATTACATATGCTGAATGAAGTTGATCTCAAAGTATATGTAATGACCATAAAAATCGATGTCAATAACATGGGAGTTAAAAACGCTGTTTTTAAAATGCATTACATATATGCATATAATTGATTTTAAGACAATGCAATGGTAAGAGAAATTGACGTTAATTTATGGAAGTTAAAAATGTTGTTTTTAAGTTTCATTACATATGCGCTTTGAGTTTGAAAGCATATGCATATATGCTGGAAATCGACACCCTTTCTTGGATATTAAGAACGTCAAAAACAAAAGGCATTACATATATGTAATAGCCTCAAAAATCGACGCCCTTTGCAAAAATGTTATTTGGAAAAGACATTACATATGCATATAATCATTTTCAAAGTATATGCAATAGCATGAAAAAACGACGTCAATACATATGCATATAAAAACATAAAAAAAAAGGGAAGGATAGCATATGTTTTCAACTTAAAAATTGACGCCCTTTGCATATGCATTAAAATGTTAATTTTAAATGACATTACACATATGTAATGGCCTTAAAATTCAACGCCCTTCGCATATGCATAATAACGTTTGTTTTAATGTTGAGTGTATATGCAAAGACTTCGAAATTTAACGTATAGGGAAGGTTAAAAACGTCTTTTACATATAGCCTTTACACATATTAAAAACATATGTAATAGCTATTGAAAATCACGTAATAAGGGAAGAATATTTATTTTTAATATATTAACATGCAAAGAACACATGTAATACATTAAAAATTTAACACCAAGGGAAGAGAAACAATAAAGAAATGAATATGTTCTTTTGAAAAACATATACATATCCTTATAAATATGACTTTTATGGAGAAAAAGCCACCGGGGAAGTTAAAATACGTCATTTTAAATATGCAGTTGCATATAAAAACAACACTTAACAAGGATTAAATACGCTCTTTAGAGATCCAACTGCATATGTTTGAAAATACATAGAATACACATGCAATTGTTGATAAAAACAACGTATTTAATATGAAAAAGACTTAGAAGTGAGGTTTTAAAAGTGTTTTGCACATTGATGATATGCAGTGAAGAATAAAAACCACACCTTTAATACTTAAGTCTTTTAATTTGAATTAATTTAATATAACTATAGTATTTTAATAAAGTAACATAAAATTAGATTATTTAAAAGCTAATTTTATGAAAACATTAAAAACTATAATCAAATCAACTCGGAATGAGTTGAAATTTGAAAATGAATTATAAAATCCATTAAATATATCAAATGTAATTCAAATTTGTGCAATTGACTTCAAAAACCCCACCTTTAATGGATTTTTAAAGAATATGCAGTCAGCCTGAAAAACCCCACCTTTTTCATCATAACTTGAGTTATACAACTCCGTTTGATGTCTAAGTTAGCTCGAAACGAGCGTATTTCAGAGGGCTTTCGACTCGAGGGAAAATCAAGATTAAAAACAAAGGGAAGAACGAAAAGAACGCATGAAACGTGTGTTATAAAGAGCTTTTCAGGGATAACGAATCGCCTTTACATCACTTTATAAAAAAAAATGTTCGAAACATAGAGGATACTCCTACGAATTGACAAGAAAATTTCGTAGGGTTGCCACAATTTTGTGATCTCAAAATTGAGGACAACATAACGAGAATGGAGATTTTAGGGGTGGGGATACATTTGAAGATGAGATTGATCCATTGTTTAGAGATGCCAAAAGCTTCCATGCATTTACAAAGGAATCTCCAATTCACCTTGTCATATGCCTTTAAGATATCAATTTTAATAAACATACTCGGATCCTTGGTAGCTTGTGCAGTGTGGACTAATTCTTAGGCAATAACAATGCCATCTAGGATCGATCTATTGGCAACGAAACCTGTCTGTTCTTCTGAGATTAAAATCAGGAGAAGAGTTTTAAGTCTATTCGCCAAACATTTTGCTAATATTTTATAAATAGTGTTGCAAAGTGAAATTGGACGGAAGTCCCCTGGGTCAATACAGTCATTTTTCTTTGGGATAAGAGAGAAAAAGGTATTGTTAATTTCCGATAAAATAGTGCCAGAGTTTTTAGTAGCTTCGATAGCTTGCCAGATGTCCACTCCCATGAAGTGCTAGCTTTTTTGGAAGAAACCTGCTTGAAAGCCATCAGGGCCTGGGGCTTTGTCCGGTTGCATTTGGAATAAGGCGGTCTTGACTTCTTCCAAGGTGAGTTTGCTGTTGATCATAAGGTTATCCTCATCCGATACTAGCTTAGGAATGGCCTTAAGCATTTCGTTTTGGGGTTGAAGGTCAACCGCTTCTGTATTATTAAGTAGGGAGTTGTAAAATTCTGTGATCCTAACTGCGATGTCTTTAGGATCTTCTAAGGGTTCTCCCATCTCGTCTTTGATCTTGGAAATCCTATTGATATTTCTTTTTAGGTTGGTTGATTGATGAAAGAATTTAGTGTTATTATCCCCTTCTTTAAGCCAAGTTTCCCTGGACTTTTGTTTCCAATAAATTTCTTCTTTTAAGTAAGATCACATTATATTTAGTCATGAGTTCTTTTTCTTTTAGATAGCTAGCCTCATTCATACCTTGGGCTATGACTAAGTTATTAAGATTCTCTAGTTCCTGTTCAGTCTGAATCTTTTCTTCAAAGATGTTATTAAATTTGCTCTTATTCCATTCCAAAATTTTATTTTTAATGATTTTGAGTTTAGTTATGAAGCTATACATCTTAGATCCCTCGACTGTCGTTTGGTTCCACCATTGTTCTAAAAGGCTGATGAAATCCTGATCCTGGAACCACATAAATTCAAATTTGAACGGGTTTCTATTGGGTTTAAAGTCTTCGGTAATAGATAATCTAATGGGGAAATGATCCGAGCCTGCATTTGGGAGAATCTCTGCATTCAATAATTGATTAAAATTATCCGCTGCTCCCCTAAACATAAATCTATCTAATTTTTTCGCAATATGGCTAAAACCTGACCTATTATTCCAGGTAAACACTCTGTTGATGGTCTCAATAGTAATTAAATTATTGTCTGTGACCCATTGATTGAAATCTTTGTGAGATTGTGAAATGTACTGTGATCCTCCAAATTTTTCCTCGGTGCTCAAGATAGCATTAAAATCTCCACCTAAGATGTGTGTCTCTCCTCTGTTTGATTGTAATATGGATTGGACTTCTTGCCAAACCCTCCTTTTTTCTGTGTTTTGAATAGGTCCATAAATGTTGATCAGATTAAATTTAAGGTTAGATTTGAGGCTGCTGATCCTTAAGACCATCCAGTTATTATTGCTAGATATGATGAAGGATGAAACTCTCCGGGGGTCCCATAAGGTAGCAAGACCTCAAGATGCACCAATTGCTGGTTCAAATTCAGATTTCCATAAGCCCAGTTTGCTGTTAAATTTTATGCTTTCATCAGTATTTAATTTAGTTTCTTGTAGAATTATAATTTTCAATTCAAAATTCTTTAGGTACCTCTTTAAGAGTCTTTGTTTGTTAGGGGCATTTAGGCCCCTAACATTCCAGGATGTCACTTTCATTGCGCCTTGGGAAGGCACTTCCCCTTCCCGCAATTCAGGATATCAGAGATTTTCATTTGATTTTCAGCGCTGCCTGCTATGTTTCTGAGTTCTATGAAAGATTTCCTCCCTCTTTTCTTTTTGGTCTTGTTTATTTTAGGGGAGGACAAGCCTTGTTGATGGCTAATCCAAGGTGTCTATCTTCATTTGTAATACCAAAAATATCTTCAATGTTTGCTGCAGTGTTTTCTGCAATATCCTTAAGATGAGGAGTGGAATTTGGCCCTCTTCTCCAGGCTCCCTTTCTAAATCGATGAGGGCGTCTTCGGCCTCAATGGATTCTTGACCAAATGATTCTATCAAGTTTTCCAAATTGTCAGAAAATCCTTTGTTAGGAGTTTCTAGATCCATAGTAGGGGCTAGTTTTGGTTCCTCATCTTTTTGTAGGCACTCCCTTGGATCTTCATTTTCCTCCTCTAGATTTCTGAATTCTAAAATCTTCCTAATTAAGACATCCTTTTGATATCTTAGCTCTTCTTCGTCACAGATATCGTTTATGAAAAGGTCCATAAGTTCATCTATGATTGCCTCCCCTCTGTAGTCTGATATGATTTTAATTTCCTTAGTACATTGCTCTTCTTCCAATGGTTTTCCCGGTGATGATAAATCTGGAAGAGTATAATCCTGTTTGCTGCTCAAGTGTTCCGTAGTGCACATAGAGTCCTTAGCTATAAAGCCCTTGGGTTCTAGATGAGCTACATCATCAAGGGGTTGTAATCTAGCTGTAGTTTCTAATAGGAGTTCCTTTCTATTATAATCTAGGATACCTTCTGGCTGAACTATAGTCTGAGATTCACCTATGTTATTTGCTGATGGAATGATAAGGGGGGAGATACTCTCCCTATGTAATGGATATGGATCCTCAGCTGCCGGAGCTTGCCTGTTAAGTTGCTTATTTTCCTGAGGAGGCTTGCAAGGGGAATTGCTAATGTGAGGAGTTTTTGTACTATTATCCCCTGCATTAGTGATAGTGAAACCTCCTTTGTCTGCATGGAAGTTTATGTTTACATCCAAGTTACTTTTTAAGAGATTAGTAGTTTTGTTGGAGCTCTTGTTAACAACTGGATTGTTAATATTAGTATTATAATTATCTTCAATGAAATTTTCAATAATAATTGGATTAATTATGATAGTATTGGAATTAAAACATAGATACATGTTAGGAATGAAGTTTTGGTGTATGTTCATCTTCACAATCATAGTCTTCTCTGTTTTGTTAGGAATGGATTCACTGATTCTTACGAATTTACCTATTTTACTGACAGAGTCCGGGTCTGATAATTCTATTGGTAAGTTTTTAAGTGAAATAGCTTTTTCTACTTCAAAGTTATCTAAATATAATGGATTAAACAGAGGCAACCAATTAGTTATGAAAAAAGATTCATGCCAAAATTTTAGATTATGATTTTCTAATATCTTCCTTTTAGTTTTTGGTTTCTTGCAGTCTATTAAGAAGAAAAAATCAATAAGGGCAGTGATACTTACCTCGCTGGGGAGTATAGCTGTCAGTGCTTCTGAAATATCCATAATGCTAGCTCCTACTCCTCTCCATCGAACAATAACACCTGCATCTTCATAATACTTCTGATTTTGCAATATATAATTATTATCTAAGAATAGCTTGTTAGAATTTGTTGTCCTCAATTTTGACATCACAAAATTGAGACAACCCTATGGAATTTTTCTCATGAATTCGTAGGTGTACCCTCTAGGTTTTAATGTATGAATAAACGTATCTTGAAAGAGATTCGTAATCCCTGAATTGTCTTCTAGGTGTCGTTTATTGTACATTCTTTTTAGAAGATTGCTGTCAAGTTATTTCTTGAATGCTTGTTGAAAAGAGTTTATCTTCTCCAATCGCAAGCACTTGATTTTTGGCCATCTTCATGGTTTTCTTTGTTTTTCTTCTTCTTGTAAATAGTTTTCGGTTTTGTTTTACCCTTGAGAAGATGCTCCTTTAAATTCCACTCGTTTCGAGCCGACTTAGACCTTAATCGGAGCTCTCTAGCTCAAGTTATGAGGTTAAAAGTGGGGTTTTTCAGGGCGATTGCATATTTTATTAAAACCCTTGAAAAGTGGACTTTTTGATGTCAATTGCACAAATTAAAATTATTTTTGAATATTAAATTGGATTTAACCATCCATTTTAAAATTTCAAGTAATTCTAAGTTGATCTTATTATAGTTTTTTAAGTTTTAATAAAATTAGGCTATATTAGTCTATTTTTATTTAATTACTTCATAAACACTATAGTATTCAATCTAATTTTAATTCTCATGAGATTTTTAAAGTGCAAGGTGGATTTTTCATTTTTAAATGCATATATCCCATGCATTAATTCATTTTAAATCCATTATTTCGTAAATCAGTGGGGTTTTCATCTTTAAATACATATTTTTGTTAAAGATGATCATGCTAAGTGGAGAATTTAAATCCGTTTACATATAAAAACAGATGTGCTTTTGCATCCTGAAGGCATGTCTATATGTTTTTATCATTTGATTTACTTATGACATGTGTTTTGGGTCCTAAAAAGTCCGTTTTTAATTCACACTAATGCTTAGTGGAGATTTCAAACTTTATAACATATTACATATATCATATGTAATATGTTATAAATTTATCAAACCGCGTCAAGCACATAGTGGTGAATTTTATCCTCATAACATATTACACATTACATATAACATATTACATATGTTATATGTAATGGGAAGTCCACTCTATTCTTCCTTGTGCATGGTGGCGATTTTTGCCACCATTGCACATTACATATAACATATGAAATATGTCACATGTAATGTAAAACCCGTTAATGCCTTTTAGTACATATAAGAGCGGCGATTTTGAACGCCGTGGCACATGTGCTTTGCTTAATCTAAAACCCGTTACTACATACATATGCTAGGGGGCGATTTTAGATGCCTTAGCTATGTATGTAATAACATATATTGCGTCCAACATAAGACATATTTTCGCATATGTGCTAGGCGGCGATTTTACACGCCTTAGCACATATTCGAAACCTTTATCATTATCGCCTTTTTAATGCATTGAGAGCGGCGATTTTTAAAAGGATTGCATATATGTTAAAGCTTTCAAATGAGACCGTTATCATTTATATATGAGGGCAGCGATTTTGGGCAACATTGCATATATGGTTAATACATGTTTTGAGCTGCATATGAGAGCATAGTGGCGATTTTTATTGTGATTGCATATGCTTTCTTTTCTCCAAAACCCGTATACAAGCATTGGGCGGCAATTTTGAAGCTCAAAACACGTTCAAATTAGAATGTTTGAGCATGAAATGAAAGGGTTTTTGATACTACAGCACTAAGGAAGGATTTTTCTCATCATTGCACCCCAATTTCAAGAGTTTTCAGTCATTCTTTTGAGCATTTTTATCAAAAACAGGATTCAAGTTTTCATTCTCCAAGATTTCAAAGGTGAGTGATTTACTTTGAAACTCTCAATGACTGATTTTTGCAATCATTTCCAGCCCTAGAGGCTGTTTTTGGAAGCCTTTGCACGTGTTGAATTTTTCAAAGTTGTTGCTATTATTTGGCATTATTTTGCTCATTGCCTCAACACTTGTCAATTGATGTTTATCTCTTGGAGGAATAGGTCATGGATTGAGCTCTATTTAAAGACTCTTTCCAAGCATTTCCATGTTGTGAGAATCTTCATGATCTTTTCCAGATTTTCCCAAAGATTTCAAGGAAATTTTCTTCCTTTGTTTTGTGAAGAAGTGAGGTAAAATTTCTTGTTTTATTTTTCATTGTCTTTCATTTCCAAGTTTGCATCAATGTGTTTTGTTCTTCCTCATTTCAAAGATGCATGTGCAAAGACTTCTCTTCTTATGCACATGCAGTAGGGATTAAAAACCCCGTTCTTAATTATATTACTACTAAAAAGAAGATGGGTCCACTTCTTTTTGTCTCACATAATCCATGTGTTTCCACTCCATAAAAACCCACTTCCATTGGACTTTATATTGCTGCCACTTGACTTCAAACTCATGTTGGTAGAAAAGTTTCACCATTTTCACAAAATCAGTCCCATTTTCCTTCCATTCCATTCATTTTTCCCTCTTATCATTTGCTGTCCATACATGCAGTCATCTTCTAAAAACCCGTTTTTGGGTCTTCCTTACCATTTTTGAGCTAAAGTCCATTCACCTCTTTGCTGTCCTAAAGTCTTCCAGCCATATGCCATGTTCATAGTCTTCCAAAATCCATATTTATGCATCAAAAAGTGCACAATAGATCCATCTCATAAAGATGCTCTCACCTTGTGGAATTGTCACGTTACATACTACATGATTGGAGATTCAAAGGACTTTTGGCTTCAAAAGTTTGTGATTGTATTGTTTCCAGAAATAATACGAGTTTTACCCAAGAAGAAGGTTCTTCCCCATTATGTAAATGCAAGCTAAAAGCCCACCTTCAAGAGTTTACATACAATTTTCTTGCTTTTTCAAAAGTTGCAAATGAACCTCTAAACAATATTTGTGGGTGACAAGTACTTCCAAAATGACATGTAATGGGATTTAAAAACCCCACTTACAAGAGAGAAATCATCCCATGCTAAGTGCAAAGAGTGGAAGACTAGAATGATGCGGGCATCGAATACTTTCAAGAAGAGATACTTTCCAAGAAAATGACCACTATGATACAAGACAACCAAGGATGCGGTTTCCTATTCCAGATCAAGGTGCTTTCATCAAACTAAAGCATATCAACCATCACGCATCCTGTAGCAGCATGGAGACAAACGAAGGATGATGTAATAGGCATCGTGTCTTGTCAGGCACTTGGGAATATTTTCATCATGTCTTTGTAATTTGTATCTGACATATGTAATTGCATGTGATAGTATCACGTGTAAAGCTGTAACATGTAATCAAGTTGCAAGTGCATTAGGCATGCAACTTTGAATAAGTCAAAGTTAGTTAGTTAGGGAATAAGTCAAGGTGGTTAAGGATTTTCCTCTTTTCTCTCCACCTTTCTCTCTCCTCTTTTCCTATATAAAGGAGGGAGCTCATTGTAAATAATCATCTTTTGGCAAGGCAAGAAAATTCTGCCAGTTTGTATCTACACTCTAAGACTTTGAGCTTAGATGTAAATTTGAATTGCTTTCAATAAAAAGGGCAACTTGTCTCAAACTTTGTGTTGATTCAAGGTGTTATGTGACGACATTTTCTGGATATTGATTGTGAGTTTTGGAGTTTTGTTCAAGAGGGATTTGAATTCAATTGTGTAGACTTTGAGCTGCCTATTGCATTCAGAGCCAATTTGAACTTTTGAAGACTTTGTGCTGCAGGAGGACAAATTGTGATAGTTTAATAGTGGCTGCAATTACTTAGAGCTGAAGACTTTGGGCTTCAGTTGTAAGTGTTTTTATTAAA
Source organism: Chamaecyparis obtusa (assembly GCA_027943335.1). NCBI lineage: Eukaryota > Viridiplantae > Streptophyta > Pinopsida > Cupressales > Cupressaceae > Chamaecyparis > Chamaecyparis obtusa. The sequence goes on from BSBK01000367.1 coordinate 1,498,722, forward strand.
TTTGAGAGTATCTGGTAAGAGACTTTGTGCCTTATTGGTTATTCTGCTTCAATCCTCACGAGACAAGCGCAGGAGACTTTGGGTTCCTGTTTTTGTTTCACAAAATATAAAAAGAAAGCTGCTGCCCCTGGTATTGTTCTTACGTCAACTCTAGGGTCACCGGTATTATCGTAGCAATAAGGCACTTTTTGTTAAGTTGGAAAGTTGTAGTTGTATGCAAATCATTCATGAAAAAAGAGGAATTGATTAAGAGAACCGCCCTTTTTGTAATTTCAGTTAAGTTCCTATTGAAGCCAGCTACGGTAAGAAGGGAGCCTCCCCTATTGCTGAGAGGAGAGATTTATCTCATGAAACGTTGCTTAAAGTTACAATTTTGTAAGGTGTAGTCTTAGCGGCTTACAAAATTTTTAGCCAACAGAATCCCAGTTAGAGCAAATTTTAGCTAAATTTTGATTAGGCAACAGATTGCTGATACGCCTGTGTGGCGGAGTGTAAACTGGATGTGAAACCTTTGATTGTGGAACCTTAGCCCCATTAGTGCTTGGGTTGGATTTATGATTTAATTGCTTACCAGTAATTCACCGGTGAGGTGGAGAGTAGTATTTCGAGGGAGGCTCATATTCCCCGCCTCTATGAGCAAGAATCTTTGATTTGGGCATTTCAAAATTTTCCTTATTAATGACAGACCCAGCACGGGCAGTTAGGGTTTTGTCAAAGGAAGGGGGGATATGGTTTTGATTAGACCGTGGAGGATCTCTGTGCTTGTGGCACTTATCCCTGAGGTTTCCCTTCCTTTCCAAAACCCTATTGCGGATATGAAGGGGGGAATATGAGCAGCATTTAGGATTATCTTTCTTTGTACCCAATGAATCAAACGAATTTCTCAAAGATAACTCAAAGCAATTCTTATTAACATTATGCGTTCTTACCTTCTTTTTACCTTTGAACTGCTGCCATTCATGCTCATTCGGCTTTGCATTCCCGGGATGCACCTGGGCCTCTGAAAATCCACCTCTCCTCAAGGCAGAATGAGGGTCATCGGGATTTTTGACTGGATCTTTACTGGATTTTAGGGGCCGCTCGATCCCGGGGATGCTCGACTTGTGCAGTGTGTATTTCGTTTTGGAAAACCAATTGATTTGACAATCCAGATTCTTAACCGTGAAGATTTTAGGTTTCTGAATGGTGATGTGTTCTCTGTTTTTTCGTTCTATGAATCCCCTAGATCTCAAGGTAGGTTCATTTACCAGGAGATCTAAATCCTTGGGGTTTGGAACAATTTTGGAGATCCTGCCTTCTTCAAGGCTTTTCTGTTTCTGCTTAGCAATGAAAGCTTTGAGGTGTTCATAATTAGGGCTCGACGACTGGACATCCGATCTGCGGCAATCAGTTTCCTTGTGACCATACAGCCAGCAATTGAAGCAGTAGCCTGAAAAACTTGTGTTGCTGGTGTCATCGTTAGGGAAGTTATTGCAATCATCCTTTTCTTCTCTGCTATCGCTAATGAAAAAACCCAAATCCGCATGCCCTAATTTTTTAAAGCCTTTGTTTCGAGTCTTAGTTCGTGGTTTCGTTCGCTGGTCTACCCTGGCGTTTCGCAAATTGGGGTTCATTTCTGAAGATCTCGACCACTTGATGTCATGCTTGTTAAATCTGCTGTGGCGGCATAATTTAATGGCGCGGCGTCTTTCTGTTGCACTGATGCAGCAGAGGAACCCAGGCTGCGAATCACTCTGCTGAAAATAGACTTTTCGCCAGATAAATAATTCCAATATTCGATGAATATTGTTAATTACTACTATATTGATTTATAACATTAATATTGATTAATATTATCTATATAGATTAATATTATTAATATTCATTGATTAATATCTTTACTCATAACTTAATTAAATAAGGAATTAATTGTTGATTACAATGTAGTATATTTTGAACAATTAGACATATATTGAATAGTTATACATTAATTATGGCTCATGACAGAAAGCTCGCTCTGATACCACTTGAAATGTCTCCTTATGAAATCTTTTATTGTTTTGATTAGTTTCTTAGAATTCAATTGCAAGAGACTTCTTTTCTACTTTAATTTGTACTTATATTCTCCACAAGAGCATATTGAATGTGAATTGTAATGTGTATATTCATATTGTCAATATCTATAATTTCCCCACTCGAGGACCTAAAAGATATACAATTAAAGAAGTTTTAATTAAGGTTTAGACTTTTAGTTATAATCTTAAATATATGTGAGGGAAATCCATATCAATATCATCATTACAATGATTGAGGAATGAAGGGTATCCATAGCAATTGGATCATCAATTGGTTGTTACATAAGTGATTAATAGTAGTAGGCACTTTAAGGAGATAGATGAATGAAGAAGAATAGTAGGCAAGAGGGAAGTGACTAGGTCTACATTGGTGTTCAATATAAAGATAGATTGATCGAAATACATTCACAAAGCATCAAGATATGAGGAATTATGATACTGACTCAGAATACAAACAATGAGGGTTCTAGAAGGTTTGGTTTAATTTTTATTTCCTTATTTTCAATTGAGTTGTTGGTGTATTTATTGACTTGTTATTGCTTAGAATCAGCATGCAGAGCATTGTGCAAGGTTGTTATTAACATTATATTTTGTCTATCATTATTGCAAGTTATTGTATATTTTTAAAATTGGATATTTTTTCCTATAAATGGCAATTGCTTAAATATGATAGCATGAGCTAATAAATCTGTTGCTTTATTTGTAATTTTGATTATCTTCTTTGTTGCAGGGTTGGTGTTGCCAGATTTATCAGTCTACTCATTCAAAAAGTTGGTTTGGATATAAAACCGTTCATAAGCACACTATCAAAGGTTTTGTTCCCAGCAGTTCAGGGAGAGAAAAGTTCAGCAGGGAGGAGAGCATTTGCATCTGCCTGTGGAGACTTGCTGAAATATGCCAGTTCTGCTCAAGCACAGAAGATGATTGAGGATACTGTCGCATTGTATACTTCTGATAGTGACAGGAACACTCGAGTGGCAAGTGCTCTTCTACTTAAAAATTTCTCACATCGAGCTGCTGAAACTGTCAAGGGATATCACACCATAGTTCTCCCTGTGACTTTTGTGGCAAGGTTTGCTGACAACTTTGTTTTCTGTTGTTGAGAAATGCTTAGAAGAGTCTAGAGTAACTCTTATGATTTGATAATTTTAATTCATATTGTGCTGCAAGATTTATCAGTTATTTCGTGTTATGATTTTTTCTGTAGGTTTGATGATGAAGAGGAGGTTGGCAGCCTCTTTGAAGAGGTTTGGGAGGAGAACTCAAGTAGTGAGAGTGTTACTCTTCAGTTATATTTGCCTGAAATAGTTGCTGTACTTTGTGATGGAATGCTGTCATCATCATGGACAAACAAGAAAAAGGTTTGTAAAAATTGACTTGTAATCAGCATAGGTAGTCCATAGCTAATTCGTCAGTATCAATCTTAGCAAATGAAAAATGATTTCGATGATTATGGATGCTGTTCCCTTAGTAATTTGTTTATGAAAACAATAAATTACTTTTTAATTGTATATTCTTAAATATTAGAATTGATTCTAGGCAGTTGTATACATGAAACGGATGAAGTAATGCATTGGAAGACACAGAAAAACAGAGTTCAACTCAAGAGATTGCTCTGCAGAAACCCATTGTGGGAAACTCCAGAAAACAAGGCCGTGCCTTCTCTTCACACTATCTTCTTGCAACATTACAAGCAAAATTGCCTTCTTGAGGCCTTTAAGAACATTAGCAAGACATCTGCAATGTTTTCCTTGGCTACTGAAAGGACTGCATTCCGAGTGTTTTAGCTTCCTTGTATTCGATTTGTAATACTATCATATTTCAATATATATGAGTTTGATATAGCACAAGTGTAACATATAACCTTGATTATTTTTGTTAGTTTTCTGTTTTGAAGCGTTTCATAGAAGAATATGGAGATGCAGAAGTCGTGTTTCACAATAGACAGATATTACAATAATAACGAACAGAAATACTGTCAAAAGCTAGATCAAACTGTCATCAAGAGCCCCCTAACCCTCACTCATTAGCATATGGGAGCCTAGTGAATAGGCTAACATTCGATCATGTTGAAGTGCTTAGGAAGGGGACGTACAACAAATCCAACTGATAGCACAGTTTTTGGCTGGATGGGTTTGGCTGAAAATAATCTGGCCTGTATAGGTCTAGCTGCTATCAAAATGACTAGGTATTCATCCATTCTCAACTTTCATTGAGCCATGGGTGTTTTGATCAATACTAAACAGCTTTGCACATGTCATGTTTTATGTCTTTTGCCAACTTTGATTCTCTGCTTAATTGTCATTTCTAGGAGTATTAATAGCAATTCAAGTTGCCTTAGTCATTTTAATAAGAGAGTGATCTAAGTGGTGCAGATTGATTGTGTTAGAGTTTTAGGTGACTCTACACCACCCCCAGGATCAAATAAAAGACCAAGATAAGTTCCATAAGAAAATGGCAAGCCAATTGCATTTAGATGCAAGAAAGATATAGGCCTGTTTATATAGGCAACACAATAAGAGACTATGATAAGGAGTAGATAAGTTATCACCCACACAAGGTGGAATCACATGTCCACCAAAGGTGGATCATCCTCCATTATGCAATGAAGTATGTGTAACATGTGGAGGATGATAATGTGATACATGCACTAAAGGTGGATCTCACACATAAAGTGGAATGTCATAACAACTATCACCACCTAAAGCAGAATTTCTTTTACACAATGTGCAAATATAGGTGCAAACTCCTAGGTGTCTTGTATGCAAACTACTATGCAATGCATTAACCCAAGTAAGCTAAAAGTGTAATTGGTGAATATTTAATTAGACCAACACCCCCCTTAAGTGCAACTTAGGGGAATGCACTTAACCACACATTGGAAGATGGGTCCCAGCTGCTAGGCCATGTTAGGTACCCATGTACAATATAAATGCAATGCAATGAATCTCTCATAAAGCAAAGAAAGGGAGAAAACCTCAAGGACAAAACTCCCCTCCAAAAAGAGATATGAAAACACACAAGATTCGTGGATGGAGGACTCAAGACCCCCCAAGGACTACATACATCATGTATATACAAGCAATTATCACTCCTTAGGAAGGAAAAAAGGAGACATGATATTTCCCCATAATGAAGAAGCTCCAATGTTGATGGAGTGTACCTACAAACAAAAGATAATACAATGCCTACAAGCAACATGTCTCCTCTTAGGAAGAAACAAGTAAAATCTATGAGATTTCCACAATCCATATATATGCTTTTATTAGTTTCTGGATTCGATTGTGTAGAGTTTATTTACCATCAACGTTTCGGATCATACTACATGATCCATCATCAGGATGCAAGAGAGCAAGAGGAACATAAAATGGTGGATTGCAAATCTAGCAAGCAATAAAAGGAAGAGGAGGGAGAAGGGAAGAGGAGAGAGAAGAGAGGTACATAAAGATTAAAAAACATAAAAATAAAAATGGTCAAATATAAGAAGGATGTCCTTTAAGACCAAATAATGAGGAAATAAAAATCTGAAAAAGAGAGAGTGGGTGAATATATATTAGAACACTCAAATGTCAAAAAATGAGGATAAATGAAATGTAGAAGAGAGGTGTGAATTATAAATAAATTAATTAATATGATGATTGCAAGGTAACTACATGTGAATAAAGTGTAGATAAATAGATGCCAAAGTAATAAAACAAATAAGGGAATAGAAATACAAACGAGAGTGAAAGCACGTGTAAGTGAAGAGAAAAGAAACCTAAAAAAGAATACAAGGATAAATAAATTATACACAAGAACAAAAAACATAATAAGGTGTGAAAAAAGGGGGGGCGAGAGAGCATGAGCAAAAACGGGTGTGTATATTGGTACCTGTTGGAATGTTTGCCGTTGCGCCAAAAGCTCGAACTATCAATGAACGTCACAAACACCAAATTTACCCAGATCCATGGTAACCCCAAAGGAGGTGCTGACCACCAAGTCAACAATCTCCCCCTCAGCACCGACTGAGGGTTCCGCACCAACGGAATGAAGGAGACTCTCTCCCCCTCAGCACCGACCGAGGGTTCCGCACCAACGGAATAAAGGAGACCTCTTGGGATTTGAACCCGTGACCCAAGGCTCTGATACCAATTGTTGGAATGTTTGCCGTTGCGCCAAAAGCTCGAACTATCAACGAACGTCACAAACACCAGATTTACCCAGATCCATGGTAACCCCAAAGGAGGTGCTGACCACCAAGTCAACAGTACCCACAAGCAAACCCAAAAAGTGAAAACAATAAAGTGATTGAAAAAAGGAAATAAATAAAAAATGAACAAAATATAGAAAATCAAGGAGTAAAAAAGAATATCAAACAAGGAACAACAATAAAGATAATAATTTTTTTTTATATATATATGTATACTTTCTTTCAAAAAAATTTATTATCTTTATTGTTGTTCCTTGTTGGATATTCTTTTTTACTCCTTGATTTTCTATATTTTGTTCGTTTTTTATTTATTTCCTTTTTTCAATCACTTTATTGTTTTCACTTTTTGGGTTTGCTTGTGGGTACCAATATACACACCCGTTTTTGCTCATGCTCTCTCGCCCCCCCTTTTTTCACACCTTGTTATGTTTTTTGTTCTTGTGTATAATTTATTTATCCTTGTATTCTTTTTTAGGTTTCTTTTTTCTTCACTTACATGTGCTTTCACTCTCGTTTGTATTTCTATTCCCTTATTTGTTTTATTACTTTGGCATCTATTTATCTACACTTTATTCACATGTAGTTACCTTGCAATCATCATATTAATTAATTTATTTATAATTCACACCTCTCTTCTACATTTCATTTATGCTCATTTTTTGACATTTGAGTGTTCTAATATATATTCACCCACTCTCTCTTTTTCAGATTTTTATTTCCTCATTATTTGGTCTTAAAGGACATCCTTCTTATATTTGACCATTTTTATTTTTATGTTTTTTAATCTTTATGTACCTCTCTTCTCTCTCCTCTTCCCTTCTCCCTCCTCTTCCTTTTATTGCTTGCTAGATTTGCAATCCACCATTTTATGTTCCTCTTGCTCTCTTGCATCCTGATGATGGATCATGTAGTATGATCCGAAACGTTGATGGTAAATAAACTCTACACAATCGAATCCAGAAATTGATAAAAGCAAGAAACAAGTAGATCAAATGATGAAGAAGCCTCCATGTCCAAATGGAAGGAGGAAGGAAGTCTCCAAGCATGCATCTCTGAAGACTGAATAGATATCTCCAAGCTCAAAGAATCCATCACAACATCATGATCAAGATGAACTAAGAAATGTGACAAACCATGTGAAGGAGAAGAATCAAGAATGTCAACCTCCAAAGAAGGTGAAGAAGATTCTCCAACTCCAACTATGATGAAACTGTCATCAAAGAGAAGAGAAACCCCCTCAAGTATGTCTCCCAAATCTGCAATATGAGACTCAACAAACATATCTGAAATGCCATCCAAGTAGTCATCCCACACTGCAAGATTTGAAGTACTATGATCATCATGTTATATAGTAGAATTCAAGTCCAATGAAGTAGGAGGTGGAGGAGTAGGAAGTTGAACACTTGTCTCAAGAACACAATGATTCAAGTGTCCAAAGTTCTCACATACATAATTCACCCTTAATGGAAGGGTGGTTTCATCAAGAACATCATCATCATCAACAACAAAATGTGAAAAGGAATACAAGCGCAATGCATGCTCAACAACTCCCATAGCTAGGACATCTCTAGTCTCCATGTCCCTAATGTAGACATAATCAGGAGTGAACTCAACAATTTTACATTGTGCCCCATGAGTAATTTGGTAAATAGAAAAGAGATTAGTTGTCAATGATGGTACACAAAGAACATCATTAAATGTCCCCTCTCCCATATCAATAGAACCCTTCCCACAAACCTTCATGTATGTGTTTACCCATCAATGTATTAGGAGAATTACAAAGCTCAATAGAAGAGAAAATATCCATAGAAGATGCTGTATGATGTGAAGCACCTGAATCAAGAAGTCATTTACCTTGCTCAGGATGTGTGGGAGTCATGAATGTTTTACCTTTCCCTTTATCCATGCTTTATGATGTAGATGGAGAGGCTGCCAAATGTGTAGAAGGAGGAGTCATTGATAATGGCCACTTTATATTGTTCTTTTGAAGAATGCGAGTGAGCTCATCAATCCTCTTATTGAAACATTTATGCTCATCATGTCCATGCTTTTTATAATATGCACATTTCACCATCCTCCTTCTAGATGATTCCTCTCTTGAAGAGCATTTGGACTCAAAAGCATGCTATGAAGGAGAATCATCACTTTCCTCATCATGCTTTAGATCCTTATGTTGTTTCTTTCGTTTGCCAGTGGAAGCCTTTGGAGGGGAGTCATTTGCAAGAAATGCATGAGGCTTTGAAGGCTTCAATTGACTCATGTTTGCCAACTTTGCTTGTCCCCTTGTGAGTTGAGCTGCAAATTCATCAAGAGAGTGCATTTTGTATGCACTAGGAAGAGCATCCATAGTAGCATAGAATGTAGAAACAAAAATTAAATATGCAAGACCTAACTTGGAAAGAATAGATAAAATCAATTGTTCATCCTCTTTAGACTTATTAGCTCATTCTCCAACTTGAATTTTCTCATTCTACCATGCTTACCAAAATGCCCCTCCATGGTAGTCCAAACCAAAGTTCCTAGACTCGGACTCAGTTTGGACTTGCCAAGGCGGACTCAACTCGTGACTTGGCAATGACTCGCCAATGACTCGGCAAAGTGGAAAAACCCTTGAAATTTAGAGATTTTTAAGGATTTAAAACTTGTTCCATGCACCCATTATTGAATAAAGCTTAAAGATACAATGACATTGTCAAATAGAAGCTAATTTGATCATATACATAAATATACATCGATCACATAAGTACAAACACAAATTAATACATTGACGACAATTAATACACTGATAGATAACCAATATTATCAAACACCATAAGCATTTTATGTCGACTACATCATGCCCCCAAAAGAAAAAGTCGTCAAGAGTGTAGATAATGACTCGTACTACACAAACTCAAAGTTGTAGTGAATTTCAAAAATAAAATGGCGGTTTGGGGGCATCACCCCTAGCGAGGTCAAAGGGTAGCGCCCCCAGTGGGGTCAAAGGGTAGTGCCCCTTGTGTGGTCAAGGGGTAGCGCCACATTAGCACCTTGAGAACCACATAAAACTCCATAGCGTGCATCATTTTTTTGAATTTTTAAGATGCCAAAAATAGTCCAAATCTCCTCCCGCCAAATCTCTTGTCGAACAAAGCACCAGAACTCAAGAAATTGTAGCTGCCGTTGCGAAGGGTGGCATTCATGTAGCTTTTATTCGATGGTGTTATTGAAACTCAGTGACCCACTCGGATTTTAGACATGACTTTTGCATCTCAAATTGAATGTTTTTAGGGCCGCAAGGAAGAAATAAGTCAAAAAAAAGTTTTTAAAAAAATTTATGTTTTTTAAATGCCAACTCTACATTAATGTTGGCTGAGTCGGCCACGTGACTTGCAACTTGGCAAATCATGGTGAGTCACGTGTCTGACTCAGCCGAGTCCAAGTCAGAGTCATTCTGACTCGGCTAGGTGGACTTGATCCGCGACTTGCCTGGACTTGCCAGACTTGCCGTGAGTCTGGGAACTATTCTCCAAACCATAGTTGAAAATCTCAGACTCGCCTCAGATTCTACAGACCAAAAAATTGGACTCGGACTCAGACTTGAAAAAGACTTGGGAAATGACTCAACAAAAGAAAAAAACCATAGTTTTACATAAAAACAAAAAGAAACTAATGCATTTAGAGAACATAAGAGCCATAATTGATACTTTACACATGTCATATGAATCTCAAACACTTAGTGTTTGAAATTTCATCATAGTTGCAAACTTTCAAATGTATAACAGCAGCATAAGTTTATAAATGTTTACAAAATTAGATATAATGATATGTCCAAATGTTAAAAATAGCAAACTAAAGACTACATCTTCCTCTTCCCTCTCCTAATATAACTCAATTCTTTAGACCTTGAACTAGTAGATGTTGAGGCATCTAAATGAGGAGTTAATTCTTCTTCTTCAACATCAAATTTCTCGTCTTTGTCATCCTCTATCTCATTGGAATCATCCAATGCTGCGCTTTTTTCTAAATCTACAACATCTTCTAAAGTAAGGACAACATCATCACTGCCATCTTGTTCACTAATGGTCCAATCACCATATGGATCAATTTCGTCCAAGTCAATGGACTCATGTAAAACAACCTCCACCTTTCTAGTGCTAAGGCGAAGGTTGTACCGAACGAAGACAAGATCATTGAGTCTCTTCTGGGTCAACCTATTTCTAATAGATGGAAAAGAAAAAAAAGAGCAGAAAAATTCTTTACCTAGATGTATTTTTCTACTTTGATGTTGATTGTTCAAGTTCTCCACACCCTAAAACCTTGTTTTCAGTAGGCACAAAGAACAAATGAAACAAAAAGTGAAAAAAACCCAAGTTAAAACATGACTAGGTGTTATTTTTCATCGTCAAGAGTCCATGTGACAGACTCTCAAGTCTCAATGCTGGACTCAGGTGAGTCAAGGCAAAAAAATCGCGAGTCTAACTCAAAGGATTCGACTCTTGAATCCACGGCAAGCCAAATCAGCTCGCCATTGGACTCGTGAGTCCAATTGAGTCAGCGGCAAAATAGATGAGTTTTTGAACTATGGTCCAACCATCATGAGGATGTGTGCAATATGCAATATGATATAGAAAATCAGGAGAGATAGACAATTTGAAAGTGCCAAGAGCTTTATCTGTTCAGTCAAACTGTTTTCTCCATTCTACAACACCTGTGGCGGGTTCTGGATCTTGACCAAAAGTGATTCTATGCAATCCCACATGTAACAACAAAGTGTCTATATCTTTTTTCAATTCTTTATAATTATATGGAGTTAGGAGTGTAACGTTTGACAAATTCATGATACAACAAAAGACTAATAAAACAATAGATTACCCCTTTAAATCACTGATGCAAAACAAAAAACTGAGATCCAAGTATAACAAGTGCCAAAATAGGCCCAAAAAGGACCAAATGTTGAAATTGATATGTCCACTTAAAATGGCTACAATCTAATAGCAGATTTGGAAAGTAGATGAAAAATTATGCACTTTAAAAAAAACATTACCTGAAAATGTTCTTGTATGTGCACATAAGAAGCTCTAGAAGTAGCAGAGGACAGGTACAACCATGAAAAACTGCAATTTGTAATAAATCTGGCCACCAAAATTAGAAAATAATGCCACCACTAGTAATTATAGGAAATTCTACCACAAATTAAAAAAATTGCTGGAAAAAGGAGTTTGAATAATTGAGATATCGTTGTTTGAAAATCGTTTGCCTAATTATTTTTTTTGAATCGGTGTCGCCACACCTCTAAACTTTTAATGGCTCTAGATTTGACCTCAGATGTCCTATTTAGATGAAACAAAAGTCGATCTTGAGGTTTTTGGACCTCCTCAATGTGATGCCAACCTCTGATTTGCACCAACAAGCTCCAATTTTGACTTGCAATAGAAAACCCCAAAATACACCAAAATTCTCTCCAAATTGGCTACACAATGAGATGCCCAAATAGCCTAATTCTACACCCACAATTGAATTAAGCCAAATTTGCTACTCTTGAGGAGTCTTCACTCTTTGAGAGCTCTGATACCATTTTATAGTTTTAGGTGACTCTAGAACACTCCTCGGATCAAATAAAAGACAAAGATAACTTCCACAAGACAATGGCATTAAGATGCAAGATTGATATTATTGATAATGGGCATGATGAAAATGTACATAATAGGCCTGCTTATATAACCAAGGCGATAAGAGGCTATGATAAGAAGTAGATAAGTTATCACCCACACAAGATGGAAGCACATGTCCACCAAAGGTGGATCATCCTCCCTTATGCAATTAAGTATGTGCAACATGTGGAGAATGATAATGTGATATGTGCACTAAAGGTGGATCTCACACATAAAGAGGAATATGATAACAACTATCACCACTTAAAGTGGAATTTCTCCTACACCATGTGCAAATATAGGTGCAAACTCTTAGGTGTCTTGTATGCAAACTACTATGCAATGCAAAATCCTAAGTAGGCTTAAGTAAGGTGTAATTAGTAAATATTTAATTACACCAACAGATTGGATATGTGATGTAAGTGGCCTAGATTGATTGAATTTTACTTACTTTATGATTAAAATTGAGACCGAGAACTTTAGGGCACACACTATTCTTTTGTCTTCTTCTTTGACTGGGCTATATATTTGGTCAATCTGTATACTATTGAGCTAGTTCTTTCATTCTTGATAACTTCTTGCTAATGAGTTTTATCATTTTGATGCTTATGCCTTTGGACTGCTGATACTCTGAGTAAATGAACTATAGCACAAAATGTTTTTTTTGGTTATTGCAGTTTCCTTTTCGTTCTTACTTGTATGAAATGTTATCTTTGAAAATATGGAAGAGATGATTTTTGTATTGTTTCTGCTCTCAGTCTGCAAAAGCAATGATAAAACTGGCAGAAGTTCTATGTGAATCATTGGCACCCTTTGTTCAAGACTTGTTGAAATTCCTTGTGAAAGAAATAGCTGGACGTATATGGGAGGTATGGATCTAGAAATTTAACAAGGCAACATGTGTATTGTCTTGTACTTCATTCTGAATGGAATGATAGATATAAAGTAATTAAAAAGTGATTGAAAATGTAATATCTTGTTACTCGTTTTATTTCTTTCATTTTATCTAGTTGCAAATGCCTACCTTCGCACAATGTTTAATGCTATTTATTTGACAGGGGAAGGAGGTTGTTTTGGATGCAACTGCTGCTATTTGTAAAGCATGCCATAGTGCAATATCTCCAAATGACCCCATTGGTCCAGATGCCATCATCACTGCTGTATCTTCTGCATGCACCAAGAAAAAAAAATCTTACCGTGACACGGCATTTATTTGCTTAGAAAAGGTACGAGTGGCAAAATTATATTTTTTTCCATAAGTTTTTTGTTCATTTGTTAGATATGCAGAGGTAATTGCTTATATGTTCCACTATTCTTGTGTTTCTTTTTGGCGATCTGGCCTATCTTAAGAGAATCACACATTCTTGTCTAATTTCCTGTAAATTGGTAGTGTGCATATTTAGTAATCTATGTTGATAATAATGTCCTTCCTGGGAATGTTTCTTTGAGAAATGACAAAATGAATACTTGTGTTTCATAATAATTCTAGGGCATCATAAGCCTTGGATGATAGATTATTCTCATTATTGTATCTCATTCTCCTGCTGCTTGATTGTGAAGCAAAGAAATTTTAATTTTTGACTCATTTAAAGTTAAACAGCTAATCTGAATGGTTTTGTTGATAGGTTTAGTTAACCTACTCGCACAATTGATTTTGACAGAGTTGTGTTAATCTCACAATTATTAATAAAATAATTGTATCCGACATGTTTATAAAGGACATTCTTATTATCAATATACTTGTGTTTTAGTGTGCTGGAATTGTTTTGCATTTATCAGCCAATACTGCAGTCAAGTTTGATTATTTGGGACTTAATGTCTTTACATCAGTGAATGTGACTGCATAACTAAGATTTGATGTGTTAGTGATGGTTCTAATTTAAAATGGTTACTACAACAAGTTGAAAATACATTAATGAGAAAATTGCAAGATAAAAGAAAGATAAATTGAGAAGGCATTAAGTGTATGTAGGTCAGTCTGGTTTTGTAGAACTAACAGGCAACACATAAATGAGATGATCATCCATCCATTATAAGTGTGTTTTATATTTATGTAGTTGGAACCGTGTTTGTTGAAGTTGAATGTTGATTTGAGAGAGTGTTTGTTACAAAAGAGTCAGAGCCAAAATGTACTAGGAAAGGAGAAAAAGAAAGAAATATGATAGAAAGTCAAAGTAGACAAAAGACAGAAACCAAACAGTTATTGACGGTCCCAACCGGTGCTAAGAGGGGAGGGGTGAATCAGCACATTAAAAACTTCTTTAAATAAATCTGATGAAGTATACTTATAATTGTAAGCTAAACAGATTCAAGTCGTAAAATAACATCAAGCAATCAATCACACAGTGACACCAGATTTATCACGTGGAAACCCAATTTGGGTGAAAACCATGGTGTGAGGAGACCTCACAAATTCTGCACTCTTCTCAAGTGCATCCTGTTAGGAGCCTTCCCTATTAAAAGAGTACAACGCACTATTAGATGCGACTCGGTTAAGGGATTTGTTACAATAAGGCCAGTTAGTACCCGGCTTGTTAGAGGACTTAGAACACCTTACAAGATGTCACCTGGTTAATGGATTTAATACAAGGGACCTGTTAGAGTCCACTCAAATATTGAGATTTAAATATTGTAATTGTTAGAAGACAATAGAAAGATTAACCTTTTACAAATGGCTTTGTATAGCCTGATAAGATCTCTGTTATGCTCAACTGAGAAACATCACCGGTCACCGCAAGTGTGTTGTCCTTTACTGTTGTGGTTCTCGGCACACTCTTCTCTCTCTTCTCTTTTCTATTCACCCTAGCTTCTTCAACGTACAGGTTCACTCTTTTTTTTGGCAGAATGAAGGCAAACTATATTCTTAACAGGCAAAAAAATATATAGAGTTCTTGCCCTAATTGCGCCTCTCATGCATGACCTAATTACAGATCCCTTTCGGATACATCACTCGGTGGAGTATCAATTTACTGAGGAAACATCCGATGCATGCTCTTGCTTTATCTGCTTTATGAAGAAAGAAATAGATGCGTGTCAAGCATCTTTCCTTCGCATGAGATAATTCCTTGTTTTAAAGCCAGAGACTTCGGCTTTAAAACGTTTAAATGCGCCTCAAACCGATCACCATGTTAACTCAAAGTTTTCTGGATTTAGTGCAATAAATCCCAGTTGTAGTAAATCCCGGTCAAAGAGTTGGTTTAAACAGATAGTTGACTATGACTTCCCCGGTTCTTCTTATCATACCAAAGTCTTCACTTGATTGGTTGAGATCCTCATGTTGTGAGCAGGTAAGAACTTTAACCTGTCACTTTTCCTTCCTCTGCTTACCAGTTGCACCTTTTCCTTGGTTGCCTAGTTGACACCGGTTGTATCCTGATCCTCGGTTGAATTCTTCCCATGGTTGTATCCTTTACTCGGTTGCTGATGCACTTTGGTTAGTGACCGATTGTTCTTGATTGAGCAGATATAGTCTTTTCTTTCTTGCATAGCGTCACTGGTTGGCCAAACCAGTTTCTTTGCATACAAATCTCCTTAGATCTTTAGACCTTAGATACCTTAAATTGAGATGACAAAACATCTCTTTTCTCTTTCCTCTTTTGCCAATCAATGACAATACTTAATTGCCACTTACCGGTGGCAGGCTTATACTGGTTACCATCTCTTAATGCCAACAATTATTGGTCTGCAAGTCAACATGATTCAATACGAATAGTGCAAGTGATACTCTTAGTCATTGCCTTCATTAGGTTAAAGAAAAGGTAAACTGGGTCACAAATGAAAAAGTGAAGATAAATCTATAGCAAATATCCTAGTAGGTTCCTTTGTAAGATGTTTCACAAACAGATGCTAGAAACAAATGTTGGGAAACATTGAAGAGACATTTTTGTTAGCTAATATAAATCATGTAAGAGCAAGTTATTAATGATGTCCAATTACTAAAACAAGGTACTCAAGATTCCATAAAAGATTATAATAAGAGAATGTTGAGCCTAGTACATACATGTTAAAGCTATTGAGGGATGAATTCAAAAAATGATATCTTGTAAGTTAATTTTCAAGAAATTACAACAATTGCACCAACATTAGGACACAAAGGAGCTCTTTGACTCTATGTTGGATGTAGATCAACAACAATCATTAGGTTGAGGAAAATAGGAAGATATTGAAGTGTTTGGACTGCAAATGGTACATGAATAACGGAGTCCATACAGAGTAAACAAAAATATTCAATGGAACATGAATAACTCAGAAATAACAAAATACAAATAACTTTGGTAGAAAGATAATTCTTTTCATATCATAACATGTTTTTACAATCAACAACATGATTTGTTTTGATCTAAATACAAATAGTGCTCGATTGTTGGTTAAGTCTGCCAACCATTAGTAATTGACATCGCTTCGGAACAATATTTTATTATACTTCCCAATTTAACTAAAAAAAATATAATTTAATTACCACTGGTAGATTTGTCGTCTACATCTCCCCCCTCCCCCCCCCAAAAAAAGAAATAAAAAATAATAATAATTTGTCATCTTCCAGACAACAGAAACCAAAATAGGGTAAAACACAAACAAAACTACTAAGAGGGACGAGAGGACGTTCCTGGAGCTGGAGAGGCTACACTGGTGGATTGTTGTTGCAGGCGGTGTAGGCGTTGAGTGGCTGAAGTTTCTAGTTGTCTCACGATACACACCATGTTAGTGGCCTCCATTACTTGCTTCTTCATTTTCTTTAGATCCTTGTCCTTTCCCTTTGTCCGCTTGTGGAGAGTCGCCAGCTGCGTCTCTTTCTCCGGCAACTGTGAGTCCCTTTGTGTGAGTTGCTCACGAAGCTCTGCTATTGTACTCTCCAAGGAAGTTACCCCGGAGTGTTCCTGTGCCAACTGGGCCCTTCTTTTCTCCACTAGCTCTGAATATGCTTTACTTTCTTTTGTAATCTGCTAAGTGGCCTTTTCTCTGGTTGTACTAGTCTCCTCCGCTACCACTGTGAGGTGGTTGTGGCATAATAACATCTCCCTAAACAAAGTTTCATGCCATGAAGCGCATGAACAACTTAGTCATGGTGACCACCGATTTGCGACCATGGAGGTTGCCAGGCAGTTACCATCTCCTTTGTCACCACCTGTGGCCATCCTTTATTTGTGAAACATTTGGTAAACTCCTTTTTTTACGTTCACCGTGCATAAACATGAGGAATCTCCTTTAAACATGAGCAACTAAGGGGTGGCGGTTTGGCTTGTCCATTCATAGCACCATATCCCAATCCCCCAATGATATCCTTATGGTTTTTGAAAGGATCCCAAGAGACTCAACTGGCAGTTGTGGGGCCTTTGGTGGAATTCCCAACAACCACGAGTCAATGTTGGCATGTATCTCACCCTTGGCACCCTTAATTGTCTATGTTTAACCCTTGCACCGTCGGCTGGTAGTGTCTCACCCTCGACACCCTCGGGTGGCAGTGGCTTATGCTTAGTACACTCGAGTGGCAGTGTCTCACCCTCATCACCCTCAACTGGCAATGGCTCACCCTTAGCACCCTTGGCTAGCAGTGTATCACCCTCAACACCCTTGGCTGGCAGTGTCTCACCCTCGAATTGCATTGTGTTGGCTAAAAGTTTTATAAGCCGCTAAAACTAGACCTTACAAAATTGTAACTTTAGGCAATGGTTTAGTGAGATAAATCTCTCCTCTCAACAATAGGGGAGGCTCCCTTCTTTACCGCAAGTGGCTTCAGTTGGACTTCAACTGAAATTAAACAAAGGGGCGATTCTTCCAATCTCTTCCTCTTTCTTCAGGAAAGATTCACAAGTAACAACAACTTTATAGCTCTACAAAGATCTCCTGCTGCTACGATAATATTGGTGACTCAATAGTTGACATAAGAACTCCTAACGCAGCAGTTATAATTATTGCAATTCTCCTCCTGTAGCTCAAAGCCTCTCAAAAGGGGAACTGAAACTTAGGTGATTCACACAAGTTAAACCATAAAGTGATCTCAAGAACGATTAAATAATGTAACATGAGAAAACATCATTCAATCACAAAACTTGCAACACAAAGTTTGGAAAATCTTGCTCCTTTTATTCACTTCAGAAAATTTGCACAATGAAACACAAAGTTTTCACCGCACAAACTTTTCTCTAGCATAGCTTTCTTGCCTAAAACAAAAGATGATTATTTACAATGAGCTCCCTCCTTTATAGAGGAAAAGAGGAGAGAGAAAAGTGGATAGAAAAGGGGAAACTCTCAACCACTTTGACTTATTCAACGACTAACTAACTAACTTATGTCTTATTCAATGTTTGAATGCCTAATGCACTTACAACCTAACTGTATGAAATGATTATACAGGTACACACTTTCCCGTATTTACAACTTTTACATGCTTTTCATACAATCTGTCAATTACATAATGCTTAACATAGAAAAAGAGAGTGTCCCTAACACTTGAATATCAGATTCAGAGGGTGTTCACATAAGCTTCAAACTTACAAAGAGACTCATGTATAATAGTTGGATTAGGTGTACCCGTATGTTGAGCAATCGCAGCTACCTTATGCAGGAAGTGTGACTTTGTATAACTGGTCACTTCACTTTGGAGATGATTCAAGGATATTTTATAGCTTATGAGTTGGTTAATAGTGTTGAAACTGAAATCATCTGCCCCAAGCTGTAGGTGAATTATCACTACAAACTTTGCCATTACAACTTGTTCATTAATCAGCTCATCCTCCTCTAAGAATATTTTACAAGATAAGGTATTGAACTCTTCTTTAATTTGACGCTCTTGTTCATTCCATGAATCCAATGTTGATTGCAATTTTGTAACCAACTTGTTAAGAACCCTTTCTTTGTTGATCATCAAATCTAAAGATTCAAAATTTGCATCAATAGAAGAAATGACTCCATATTGGCATAACTCATTAATATTGAGTTCTTGCATGGTTCTCCAAACGCTTAGATCTTCATTCAAAACTTTCAGCTACTGATGGAAGGATGTGATAAGCTCTCTTATCTCATTGATAGTCAAGCGTACATGCCTCAAGACCTTGAATGAATCATTGATAACCTGCATACCCTGTGCTTTTAACCGATCACACTAGTCATCAATTGCTTTAGCTTTCTTTTGGCACTGCTCATAGTCCTCAAGGCATGACACCGAAATAGGAGCAACATTTTGAGAATTGTTCATCATCTCAATGGTTTCGAGAAGATGTGCATTCTCCTCCTTTAATTTGTTGTAAGTTGTGTGATTGCATCCTAAGCATCATGTTGACAACCCAAGCATGTCTGCTTGCCAAGCTCCACTGTAGTGAATTTGTAATAAAAAAGCTGCCTTTCCCCTACAGGTTTGTCAACTAAGGGTTCAACAATCTTAGCATATTTGTTTTCATTGTTTCCAACTACAACTCTTGACACTGTTTTGGCCTTTTTATTTGTTGGAGCTCTAGGCTTGGAAACTTGTCTAAGATCAAAGTCCTCTAGCGGAATTTCTTCTTTCTTCCTCTTTTGGGTTATGGCACTTAGCCATGAAGGCAAGGAGAAAGAAGAACCTGGTGCATATGTAATAGTTAATGTGGTAACTGGATCTACATGTGCAACTGTAGCAACAAGAGGAGGAGCCTCTGTTAAGATCGCCATGGGTGTGGGGCTGCTACGAGCGACTTCTGACATAAACTGCTCCAACTGTATTGAGGTGGTATCTAGCACTTTAATGGAGGATCTGGCCATGGAAGGAATAGTCATAGATTATGCATCAAACACACTCTCAAAACTATGGTACCGCTCCTCAAATTTAACTACAGGAGCAATCGATGAAATAGGCGAAGCAGGCGTCCCCATGACTAAGACCATAGGAGGAGTCTGCTCTGTAGAAAATACATCCACAACCATGCCTAAGGGTGAATCAAGAGATTCATCTGACACAGGTGTGGAGTCAGGGAGTACTGTTGTAATTGAAATGTCCACAAGAAGAGATATTATAGGTGAAGATACCTTAGATGAATTAGGCATCTCATCGTCACTAGAAACTACTTGGATCTTTCTAGGTTCTGCAACTTTTACTTCAAGAACTCTTCTGGTAACTTTGCCTCCTTTGATGGTAAGCTTTGGAATGATAGGAACTACAAGCTCCGCTATTGAGGAGGACACACCATCTTTGGTTTTACCTTTGATTTCTGACCTTTGAGCAACTGGGCCACCATGATCAAAATCTTTTCTTGATTTGATCTTAATGCTCTTAAGACTTCTCCTTTTTAGCCAAATGTGGGTATTTGCGAGGATGGACTCAAATCGATCCTACACTGAAGTACTTTCTTTACTTGACCAAGATGGAGATGAAATGGACAAGTTCTCAACATGATTCTTGGTGTAATCTGGATCAAGAATATCACCATCAACTTCAACCCTAGGAGGGATTTCTGCAAGGTTGAAGTCAACAATCTGTTTGATGGTTAACCGATAATAGTCCAACTTTCGTACATCCACCTTTGTGAGCAGGTCAATCCATATTTCCTTGAGACGATACACATGCACAAGTTGTCTGCTAATTTTGTCGTTGAGCCCTCGCTAGTCAAAGAAACTCCTAGCCATGAACTTCTTCAAAGTGATTCTCTGAAGTTCATACTCCATATTCTTCTCTTTTGGCACTTTATCAATAGAGTATCCACCAATTTTGAGTGGATTTCATGAAGAAATCCCAACACCTGGCCGATCCAATGTGTTTTGATGTGTTTGCACAGCCATGAGTTGTCTTGCGAAATCCATGAGTATAATTTTGTCAGTTGGATACCTTGGCAGCCATACTCATTTACATTCACCCGTGCCTCATCAGATATACGCTTGTTTGGAAGACTTTTGTCATACAAGCACATAAAATGCCCAAAAAAGGCATCTTCTAGTCTGCGGTAATGAGATCGGCTGATCTTCAATGACAACTGAGGAAAATACTCCCATGCGGGAACCAATGATCTATCTCCTTTCGTGGACAAGCCTAAAAAAGGACCAAGTGAAGCAACAATGTACACCAAGTATGAATTCATATAGAAGGTGCAAGTGGTGATAACCTGAGACAACTGTTCACATAAGATGTCGCTGATCATTTCTCCCAAAATATTTTCTTTTTTGATCTGATAATAAGGGAGATATACTTATACATCTTGGGTTCGAAAGTGTTTGATGTTTTCAACTTTGCAAGGCGACTAAACATAGTAAGAAGATCATTGATTTCTTCCTTGAACTCTGTGCGGCGAATCCCCTTGGGCCATCTTGCAAGATTAGGCCTTTTATTAATCAGTCAATTATCATTGACTTACTTAGTGCAATAAGGAAGGCCTTCATTTCATCTTTCTAAAGCGTTCTACTTGGTGATATTGATAACAACAGGAACAGGTGGCACTTGAAAGATTCTTTCAATTGTTTCTGGGTCTAGACTAATAATAGTCTTTCCATCTTGATCCTTGATGGTTCTAGATGGTAAATCAAAATTCTTCGCGCATGCAAGCGCAAATTTTGGCTCAAGGGAGGCCAAGCGAAAAGTAGATACTAAGTGAATATTGCTTTGTTTGATATAAAACATATCTTCTGAAACTGCAGCATCAATTCTCTGAAGAAAATCCTCGAAGTTTATTTGTGAAATATGCGTGTCCCTAACCTCTTCACAATTTGAGATAACTTGCGAAGGGGGGATGGAGTTATAATATGAATCATACTGATACTTCATCTTCATTTTTTCCCTTCCTTTAGCAGGCATGGTCTCTTCTAACATAGCAACTTCGTGGGCTCGAGCAACTGTCACATAAAAGTTCCATAATGTAAGAAGATCTTCTTGACAAGGTTCCATTTGTTAATATTATGGCATTTTTGGCTAAGATCAATTAGGACAAGTAAGTTGATAATAATAAATTATGGATATATATTTTTACTATCACACCTTTGGTAAATTAATATATATGTGGAAGTGCAATTTTATAATAATAGATAATAAGGCATTTATTATTCTTATAAATAAAATAAATTGCTTGGGAGGGCCCAAGTCGGCCACCTTGAGGTGGAAGAGTTTATTTAATGATGCTCATATATATTGGAGTTTTTGATGAAGGACAAACACATCAAAAACCTAACATGTGAATGTCCTCTTCATCAATGCTTGGAGCAAATTAATGAGAGAATTAGTTCAGCATTATGTAGCGAATCAAACCAGCATTTATGGACCGATCTACACCAGCATTGGTGACAATAATCATGCACACTAATGGCAAATTAGTTCTGCCCTTATAGTGCAAATAAGGCTTGAAATCTGGGCGATTTGTCTATTGATGAGGTGCAGATCTAGGGAAGATCTGGTGCAGATCTAGGGCAGATCTAGTACGATCTAGGGTAGAAATAGTGTGATCTATACAATAGAGAACTATGGCAGATGTGGCACTTGGAATTGGATCAGATTCATGATCAAGATCGATCAACATATTAAGGGTTTGCTCTGATACACATCCAAGTTACTATAAAGATTGAATTTGTCACATAGCAAGGGCTGGGCGTGATAGCAGAGCTGGGGCTGATTGTGGGCAAGAATTCCACACTTCATCAAGTCAACATTGAAGGACAACTCTGTCTCATAGTGCTGATTGATGATATCACGAATCTGAGTCAAAAGAAGCCCTAGGTGGGCTAACTTGGAGGGAGTTGAAGGCTCAGTTTTGAAGTCTCCTAAGTCTGATTTCAGAGGTACTATCCGGGTACTATCTCTCCTTTGTGATTATTTATTATATCCTGTGCTTAGTCTTGAAAGACCGCTATAGATTGTACATTCCTTGCTATAATCTGAAAATATTAACACCATTGTACAATTTTTGATCCAAAGGAGTGCGTTTGGGGTATTGTGAGCATATGAAGATAGCTGGAAATTATGGGATAACGAAAGAATGAATGGGTAACATATATGCAAATGAGTGGATATGATCTCTACTTATAGTGGAACTAAGAATTTCCATTAAAAGTTAATTGATTTGACCATCACCATGAGTTTTAAATCATGTGGCAGCGGTTGAACAAGGCTCATGTAAGTGGGTTTTTGGAAGGAAATTACATATACGCATTAGCATGGACTTGCTATTCTTTTCATCATGGAATGGGGTTTTTAGTCCCGACTACATATGCAAGCAAGTGGAGACTCTTGCATATGCAACTTGAGAATTGAAGGTAGAAGTAGAAGGATCAACAAAACAAACATAACACATAAATCTAAAAATAGAAATGAAAATTTACATGCTATTCAAGAACCAAAACATGAACTTGAAAAACTTGGGGAAAAACTAAGAAACCTCACCTCAACTTCACCAAGAACAAAAGAAGTCATGCCAAATCTTTGAGCAAAAATCTGATCTGAAGTAAATCCAAGAAGATTTTCGGATTTAGAAATGAATAGCTCAAAAGATTATATATAGACTTTAATCCTAGTCTTATTCCTCTTACTTTGGAGAGTCAAAATGCAATAGTTGCCAAGTGGAAAGAAACGAGAAACAAAATGCAAGAGAATAACAACAAAAATTGACTATTTCAAATGCACGTGTAATGGCAACCAAAAACGGCACCTAGGGTATCAAAAATAGCTTAGAAAGGAGATGATAAACAAGCTGTAAATGAAATGTAATGACCAAGGACTCACCTTAGAAGCAAAACGTTTGGATTTGATGAAGAAAAATGACCAAAAATGAGTCGTTTTGAGACAAAACACCCAAAAAATGCCCTAAATAGGCTGTTTTGTGAACTAAATCCTTTGAAATGTGCACTTTTGAGTAGCCAAGAATGATCCTTGGGAGATTTAATGCAAAAATGATTCAGTTCTGAACATTTTTCTTGTGATTTTTTTGCTTCAAAATCCCATTTTTCTCAAAAACGCCCAAAATAAGTGAGTTTTTGCAAGTAAAAAACACATGTTTTCTTTTCAAAAATCGCGACTTATAAAAAAACATGAATATGATGTTATTACTAACCGGTTACTGAGAGGGGGGGTGAATCAGTATATACTTGTTTCTATTACAATTCAAAACAGATCATAATAGCTTGAAACATTTCCTGGGGCAGTGAGATTTGAATGACACGCAGTAGAAGTGGGTAAGCAAGTTGTAGACCTATGACTTTGATATTACATATTTCAAGGGGACTCAAAATGTTGTAGCAAATGCTTTGTCATGTAGACCCCACTTGAGCATGATGACAATTATAACTGAGGATTGGAGGCACTTGATACTTGCAGAGTATGCAAAGTATACCTGGGCATCGGGATTGATTGATGGAGCCATACAGGACAATGGATATACCCTTGTGAATGAGCTTATCATTCACGAAGGGCGCATTTATTTGGTTCCGAGATTAGAGGTGAGGAAGATGGCGTTGAGGACTTACCATGATTCATCTACGACAGGACATCCTAGTTTCTACAAAACTTACCGGCAGATTATAGAGTGCTTTTCTTGGAAAGGGCTCAAAGCTGAGGTATTGCAATATGTTAGGGAGTGTCCTACCTGCCAGCAAAATAAGTGGGAACACTCTTACCCAGCCGGCTTGCTTCAGCCACTTCCAATTACTAATAGGAAGTGGGAGTGTTTGTCTATGGATTTCATCACAAGTTTGTCGAGGGCCTAGGACAAAGACTATATATATGTGGTTGTTGATTGGCTTACTAAGTTCGCTCACTTCTTTCCGATTGGGGCTACGTACACTGCGACGCAAATGGCAGAATTGTTCTTTTGTGAGGTATTCAGATTGCATGGCCTACCTTAGAGCATAGTCAATGATAGGGACAGTTGATTCATGAGTCATTTTTGGTAGGAGTTGTTCAGATTCTGCGAGACATAGCTCATTCCGAGTACTAACTACCACCCTCAGACCGATGGTCAGACAGAGATTGTAAACAAATGGGTGGATGGATACCTTAGGAACTACATAGCAGGGCAGCAAAAGGCATGGGTCAAGTGGATTTACTTATGTGAGTATTGCTACAAGTCCACTCACCACATGTCCATATAGATGTCACCTTTCATGGCATTATATGGGTATGAGGCACCCAATTTCATAGATCTGTTGTTAAGTGAGAGTAGAGTGCCTAGTGTTGGAGATTTCTTATAGGAGAACCGAGACATTGTAAAGGCTCTTAGGGAGAATATCGCTAAGGCACAAAATCGGCAGAAGCAGTATGTAGATCACAAGAGGATTGAACGATCATTTGAGGTTGGTGATATGGTGTACTTGATGTTGCAGCTGTACTGTCAATCTACTCTCAAAAAGAGTGGTGTCGGGAAACTCAAGCCACAGTATTATGGACCCTTCAGGGTAATCAGGAGAATAGGAGTGGTGGCCTATGAGTTGGACTTGCCAACAGAGAGCAGAGTTCATAATGTTTTTCATGTGTCACGTCTCAAGATGGCATTAGGACACCACATTGTACCTTCTATATTGCTTCCACGCTTGGATGATGAGGGAAAGTTAGTTTTGGTGCCAGAGGCTATCGTTGATTTCAGGAAGAGGAATTTGAGGAAACACACTATCAAAGAGTACTTGGTGAAGTGGAAGGACCTGACAGTAGAGAATGCATGAGAGAGTGAAGACATTTTGTAGCACCCAGAGTTGAAGTTGCTAGAGTGATGGAAATTGTCATTGATGGAAGATTGGGGAGATATAGCCTATATCATTGTACAAATTCATATACAACATATATGCAGCATTTATATGCAGTGATACCTATAGAAGATGTTTTTTTTATAAACATTGACTTATGGCATATGTTTCATATAAACCAAGAATGATAAACAGCATATATGATATCAGATATATATAAGCATATATATGAAAGCATACATTATAGATCGGAACAGATGAAGATGCATATGCGTATATATCAGATATGTTATACTGTTATACTGTTATCATATGAACAGAATGTTTTTTTATAGTGTTATACAGATATGTTTATCTGTTATACTGTTATATATCAGATATGAACAGAATGATACAGATGTTATCATATGAACAGAATGATACAGATGTTATCATATGAACAGAATGATACAGATGTTATAATATCAAAAAGGCAGTGATACATATGCAGCGATTATATGTTAGAATATATGCAGCGATATATATGTTAGAAATATATGGCAGTGATACATATGTTATCAGAAATGAATGATACAGCAGCGTCTTTGAAGGCTTTGAATGATACAGCAGCGTCTTTGAATGAAACAGATATATACAGGCTGTTTTATATATGCAGACGGCATATATATTTTTGAAGACAGCATATATTGAAGACGTGATATGCAGTGGCGGTTGAATACTTCAAAGAATATATAATTGTCGATAACAGGGGAGACAGCGTCAAAGTAAAAGGTTTATCGAAGGATTAAAGTCGAAGCTTTTAAATCAGCGTTTTCATTATCGACAAAGGTTATATTGTAAATATCGAAGGATGGATATAATATATCGACAGCAGTATATATATTATTATATGTTATCGAAGGATGATATCTATAAAGCAGTCGATATGTATTTATCAAAGGTTCATTGATTAAAGTTAATAATATTAACTTTAATAAGCTAATAATATGATCAAAAAAGGATATTAACTTTTTTAAGTTAATAATAGTTTATAAAAGACACCTTTTTAAAAAGTCAACTTTTAAAATAAAGGGACATAATGTTTCATTCAACAATATGAATGTATAAATATTCAATCTCATTTTGAAAATAAAAGAGACAAGTCAGCACGTGTAAGTAAAAGGAAGAGCAGCAATAGTATAAAGGAGAGAAAAATTAATGATTATATATTCAAATTTTTGAATATACTATTATAAAGATATATATATTTGAGAATTAGAAGAAAAATATTGGCTGACTTGGAGAGCAGATTGTGTCCATCATCAGTTGAATTAAGCAACAGCATCCAGGTGGAAGAAATTTTGAAAGCAGAGAGTTGGTGCTCAGATTCAGTCAGGGGGAGTTGGTGCTTCCAGTAGGTCGGTGCCTGCAAAGTGTGGGAGTTGAAGCTTCCAGTGAGTCGGTGCTCATAAATTTAGAGGTTGGAGCCTCTAGTAGGTTGGTGCCTACAAACATTGTAAAAGAACAATATTATATAAAAAACAAATTATTTTTGTGGTTTATTCCCATATTGGGTTTCCACGTAAATATTGTGTTTATGTGCATAATTATTTATTTGAGTAATTGATGTTATCTTTGAATAAAAACATTTAAAAGAAAAAAGGTTATTATATTGATTCACCCCACCCTCTCAGTATAATCGTGTGCTCTTCATAGAGGACAAGCAATTTTAGGAGGGGCGGACTGTAATGTCCTCATTTTTGTGAGCATCAGAGTTTGAGGGATTAGCCTATTAATTGGCCCTCGTAGGCTAATGAGGTTGGTTAGAGGGTCCCTTGAGGGATGCATCTCCTTCAATGGTCAGTGTTTTGCAGGTTTGGCTTTCATTCAAGGTCTCTAGGCTCCATATGCAGTAGTTTCTATTAATAGCATGTTTTTCTATTTATAGTAAGTTTTGAGAGGCTCAAAGAGGGATCCTTGTTATTTTTAGAAATCGGGTATGGTCGTATGCGGCTTGATCATGTCAGCTCCTAGTTTAGACGACATACAGAGATGATGAGTAATAATGGAGATGTCAATATTTATTTGGCTAAAATAAATATGAATAGTTTTGAGCTTATATTATTAAGTTATAATATAATTTTATATTATAACTTAAGTCACTTAAGTGAAGGGTCAAGTTATCATAGATGGGGCCAAGTGAACAATTAAGTTTAAAAGAATTATTTGTGCACCAACTATAGAGGTTTAAGTAAAAATAATCAAAAGTGGGAATATATCTTTTATCCCACATTAGCCCGGAAAGTGTTTGAGCTCTCACAAGAAATTAATAAAAGGGACTTAAGAGCTCATTCTCAGCATGATGATGTTGATTATTGAAATATGTGAATTGAAGTTGGCTCTGGAGAAACAAGAGTTTCTACAAGCTTTTCTCCGCCATTGGAGAATGTGGTTCTTTTGTGAGCAACCATCTGAGCTGGTGAAATATCCAGTGAAATCACCATCACCATCAAATCACCATCACCAACAGCAGATTGGATATTTGACTCCATCAAATCACCATCACCATCACCAACAATATGGGAAGTTATCTGTGAATGATAATGATCTCCATGTTGGAATCTGCCCTTATAGACAATTCTTTGGATATCATTGTACATCATAAATTCTGTTGCATCTCTCTCATCCTCTACATTAACCAAAAAAGGGAACTGCCATACCATGAATATTGTAATGTCCCCTTCCTAGAACAAAATTTAATAATAAGAATTAAAATACAAGATTAAATAATTATAATTATAATTATATTGATCAAATGAAATAAATAATAAATAATAATCCATAAATTATAAATAAATATTATAATATAATCATAATATAAATAAATAAATGTCATTAAAGTATAATATAATTTATTGTCAGAGTAATTATATTATTAACATAGCATTAATATAATATTATATATAGATAAATAATAAATAATAATCATTACAAATAATAAACAATAATCAATAAATAAATGAATTAATAAATAATAGATATATTAATTTCATTATAAATACAAATTTAAATAAATTCTTAGCGACTGAGGAGTCGCGTCCAAAAGGGTTGCAACTTCCATATTCTCGCAACAGCTGATATATATGGATGAATTCCAGTCAGCGAAAGGGGATATAAAATAGAGAACCATGGAGAAAAAACTGGAAGGTATTCAACGCTTAGAAAATGATGACTCGGCTATCCTAATCTTGGGGAGAAATATATGGAAGCATATAGACATATACATTGGGCAGTAAAGAGGAACAAACCAAAAACATACAGATTCAGCATTTTTACCTGTCCTGTCAGCAAAAAAGGGGTCTTTGGACATGTATATCTAAATTATGGACAAGAGGATTCAACTGGAGTTGATCTATATTTACATCTAGGTCAGCAATTGTAACAGCGCCTCAGCCTTTGGAGGAGGGACTCAGTATTTGACTTAGCAAAGTCTTAAGACAGCAACCATTGAATGGACTATATCCTACTGGTAAGGTGTACAGTTGCAAATACAAAAATAAGCACAGACAGTCACCGTCTTTTGGAACAGTGGGAGATTACAGGCAAGCATTAGAAGATGCAATCGACAGCCACATCGGAGTGGACAGATAAGTGTTGAATAATATCATTAATTTCTTGCACACAGAAACATCATTCTTGACCCCTGTTCCTCCATTCACACCATTGATAAAAACTTAAGGATTCTGTATTTATGAAAGCTGACACAAGTATCATCGAACGTCCATAAAAATAATGGCATTCGATTAATACACAGCAAGAGAAAAGTAGAATACTCAACACTAAACACATAACAGAGTAGCAATTGCCAAATGAAGCATTGATCAAGAAGAAACATATAGCAGAACAAGTTAGTCTATTAAAACACACAGACAACTCTCCTAGAGTAGATAGAATAGTCGACAATCAAATTAAATCTTCTTAAAATCAATAGGAGGATCGTCCCCCTGAATTGAGTAAACATTCATTTGAATTCTTTATGAGAGGACATTAAGGTTTAAAAGGGATTCGATCCCCTTTACTAATTGGAGATTAAGAGCAAATAAGAATATATAAAGATCAGATCAAACTTAGTTCAAGATAACTAAGTTGGGTTTATTCATGTCATGGCACTATTGTAAGCAGGGACATTACCATCTCATACATATAAGAGTACATATTACAAATATATTCACATCAAAAAGTTCATAACTTTTAGACAAGTATAATTGAGCAGTCAAGTCATTGAGAGAGTTAACACTACATGGGCCACACTCCAAATCCATTTTGAATATAATTTTAATAAAAAGAGTCATTGTGATTGAAGTCAGTCTAAAAATCAGATACGACTTGTGAGGGGACATTACAGTGGTATCAGAGCATGATCCTGCCATCCTGCAGGGTAAAAGACAAAACAAAGAATCAGACAATTCATTCGTAAATCAAATCACTCATCAATCAAAACAGATCATTCAGCTAACAAGTAAGTTCATGCATTGATAAAACAAAGGAGATTATAAATCCATTTAGCATAGAGGGAAGTAATTTGATCCTGCATACAACGGATTGAAAATCATAATTGGAAGAAGAGACATAGGCATATATATAGAAAGAAGAATATGTTGATATACATGAAGATTTGTGTAGTGATGATAGAGACTTCACAGTAGCATTATGAAACATATTGTAATCAATTTGTCACTCTAATACCAGCTTGAGAAGAAGAGTTATAGAAGACACTGAGAGAGAACTTGATGGATCATATTATGGCAGAAATGTGATCAGATTTAATGCAGATTTAAGAGAGCATAAAGAACTTTGTTGCATCAAAATAGTGAAGAGAATTTTGTGGCAAACTTATAAAAATTCATAGCAGAATTAAAGAGGAACATCCTTAGTGAATGTCAAACCAAAGACCCAAGATATTCTTGGTAGAGAGCATTCGTGATGAATGTCGAGATTCCTAAAGGGAATCTAGAGATCCAAGATATTCTTGGTAAAGGGCATTCGTAATGAATGGTGATATTCCTAAAGGGAATTGAGAGATCCAAGATATTCTTGGTGGAGGGCATTCTTGATGAATGTCGGCCATAAAGGGTATTACTAGTGAATGTTGGCCATAGAGGGCATTCTTGATGAATGTCGGCCATAGAGGGCATTCTTGATGAATGTCAGCCATAGAGGGCACTCCTAGTGAATATCGGCCATAGAGGGTATTCCTAGTGAATGTTGGCCACAGAGGGCATTCTTGATGGATGTCGGCCATAGAAGGCACTGCTAGTGAATATCGGTCATAGAGGGCATTCCTAGTGAATGTCGGCCATAGAGGGCATTCGTGATGAATGTTGGTCATAGAGAGCACTCCTGGTGAATGTCGACCATAGAGGGCATTCTTGATGAATGTCGGCCATAGAAGGCACTCCTAGTGAATATCAGCCATAGAGGGCATTCTTAGTGAATGTCGGCCATAGAGGGCATTCATGATGAATGTCGGCCATAGAGGGCATTCCTAGTGAATGTCGGTCGTAGAGAGCGTTCTTGGTGAATGTCAAAACTTTACAAAGGAACATTCTTGGAGAACATCAAAGTTGATCTAGAGGCATTCTTTGGGGAGTGTTAAAACCTGATTATGGCATTCTTTGAGCAAAGCGACACTAACGGAGGAGAACATAAAAAATACCACATATTAAGATAAGTTCTACCTTGGACTTTTCTTAAAATTTTAAATTAAACATTATTACTTTCACATCTGATAGGTTTATATTCATAAATATATGACAATTCTCATCAAGTTGGAATTTGTGTTTTAGGGTGATTCAATCCAAAGGTGTTAAGCAAGATGATATGAGAGTTGTGTAACAGAAGGCACACACATTATATTGGTAATTGCTTGAGGACATGCAAATTTTGGGAAGGGCGGACTGTCATGTCCCCTTCCCAGGACAAAATTTAATAATAAGAATTAAAATACAAGATTAAATAATTATAATTATAACTATAATTATAATTATATTGATCAAATTAAATAAATAATAATCAATAAATTATAAATAAATATTATTAAAGTAGAATATAATTATGCAGAATCAAAGTAATTATATTATT
Source organism: Chamaecyparis obtusa (assembly GCA_027943335.1). NCBI lineage: Eukaryota > Viridiplantae > Streptophyta > Pinopsida > Cupressales > Cupressaceae > Chamaecyparis > Chamaecyparis obtusa. The sequence continues at coordinate 1,530,338 of BSBK01000367.1, forward strand.
AACATAGCATTAATATAATATTATATATAGATAAATAAGTATATAAATAAAAACAGAATGTAATTATAATATAGATAAATACTAAATAATAATCATTACAAATAATAAACAATAATCAATAAATAAATGAATTAATAAATAATAGATATATTAATTTCATTATAAATACAAATTTAAATATGATATTAGCGACTAAGGAGTTGCGACCAAATCTGAGGGTCGCGACTTCTATATTCTCCCACCAGCTGATATATATGGGTGTATTCCAGTCAGCGAAGGGGGATATAAAATAGAGAACCACAGAGAAAAAAATGGAAGGTATTCAACGCTGAGAAAATGATGACTCAGCTATCCTAATCATTGGGGAGAAATATATGGAAGCATATAGATATATACATTGGGCAGTAAAGAGGACCAAACCAAAAACATACACATTCAGCATTTTTACCTGTCCTGTCAGCAAAACAGGAGTCTCCGGACATGTATATCTAAATTATGGACAAGAGGATTCAATTGGAGTTGATCTATATTTACATCTAGGTCAGCAATTGTAACAACGGCTCAGCCTTTGGAGGAGGGACTCAGCATTTGACTTAGCAAAGTCTTAAGACAGCGACCATTGAATGGACTATATCCTACTGGTAAGGTGTACAGTTGCAAATACAAAAATAAGCACAGACAGTCACCGTCTTTTGGAACAGTGGGAGATTACAGGCAGGAGTTAGAAGATCCAATCGACAGCCACATCGGAGTGGACAGATAAGTGTTGAATAATATCATTAATTTCTTGCACATGGAAACATCATTCTTGACCCCTGTTCCTCCATTCACACCATTGATAAAAACTTAAGGATTCTGTATTTATGAAAGCTGACACAAGTATCATCGAACATCCATAAAAATTATGGCATTCAATTCATACACAGCAAGAGAAAAGTAGAATACTCAACACTAAACACATAACAGAGTAGCAATCACCAAATGAAGCATTGATCAAGAAGAAACATACAGCAGAACAAGTTAGTCTATTAAAACACACAAACAACTCTCCTAGAGTAGATAGAATTGTCGACAATTAAATTAAATCTTCTTAAAATCAATAGGAGGATCGTCCCTCTGAATTGAGTAAACATTCACTTGAATTCTTTATGAGAGGACTGTTAGAAAGTAAAGACCACCAAGATAACTGAGAGGGGGGGGTGAATCAGTTATCTGATAATTAAACCATTTATCAACATTAACTTCAATATCAACTTCAACAGCTTTAAACCATATAATTAATGCAGTAACCAACCATAGAAAGATAATCATACACAATGACACAATAACACAAGATATGTTAACTAGGGAACCTCTTGATCAAAGAGTAAACCCCGGTGGGAATGATGCCCACAAAATGATGCACTAATATGAAAGTTCCTTGTTAGAGGATGGACCCTGTTAGGAGTCTTATGAAATACATTCAGTACATATGAATCTATGTTAGGAGATTTTGAATCCCTGTTAAAAGATTCTAACCCTGTTAGGAGTTATGGAAGACAGAAGGACCCACTGCCCAAATAGCTTCAAGGCAAGATCTTTGAACTCACTGTCCAACAGATCTTAGGATTATTCAATAGAATAATATGAAATATGTTACCTCCTTCACACTGTGCCAAAACCGCACTCTCTGCTACACAAGATCACAAATCCAGATCTGTGTACTTCGCAAGTCTTCCTTCATCACTGAATGAACTCTTTTCTTCACTTCATGCATACATTCGCATCACAACTTTCATAACTTCATATCACAACTATTACAATCCTCACTATAACAAGGAAAACATTCCTTCCTTTATATCACACTCAAATAATTACAAATGAGTCGGCATGCAAATACAAAATAATAATTTCAACACGCTACATCAAAATTACATAAAATTGTCGGCTTCCAGATACAATAACTTTCCAATCGTGTGACCTCGAAGTTTGCGCTATGAACCACGTCACCAACAATGAGTCTCAAACTTCCCTTTAATTGCGCAGAATCAGATTTCATCCCGGTTAGGAGATATCCTCCGATTACCAAAAACCGCTACAGAGGAATACTGCCAAAATACTGCTTCCACCAAAATGCTTATAACTTTCATGAATAAATGAATTTCTTTTTGCGCTCTTAACCATAGGCTAATAACACAACAAAGAACATACCATCAACTGCGCATAACTCAATTTGCAATATAACATGTGCGCAAAACAAAACTGTGCCTGCTTCTCTGCTAAACTCCAGAATATCACTGTGTTGACATCAATGACAATCATAGTCATGAATGCAACAACCACTGCTATAAAATGACTGCCAAAGGCTTCAGCATTCATTCCTAACAAGGACATTAATGTTTAGAAGGGATTCGATCCCCTTTACTAATTGGAGATTAAGAGCAAATAAGAATAGAAAAGGATCAGATCAAACTTAGTTCAAGATAGCTAAGTTGGGTTTATTCATCTCATGGAAACATTGTAAGCAGGCACATTACCATCTCATACATATAAGAGTACATATTACAAATATATTCACATCAAAAAGTTCATAACTTTTAGACAAGTATAATTGAGCAGTCAAGTCATTGAAAGAGTTAACACTACATGGGCCGAATCCATTTTGAATATAATTTTAATAAAAAGAGTCATTGTGATTGAAGTCAGTCTCAAAATCATATACGACTTGTGAGGGGACATTACAAATATCTACATTTGACAAATTTGTGTTTGCATAAATAATGCAAATGTCTAGGGATATGTGGTACTGGTGATAATAGATAAATGTTCCAACTTCCTACAGGCTGAACTTTGAGACTGAATGGACTTTATTGGTTCCTCGCTGCATTGTTGAGTGCATGTACACAACTCAGAGTTTAGTAAATGTATTTATTCTTTATGCAAGTCGGTAAAGCTAATCTTTGGCATTCAGTTTGGTCATTTTTATTCATCTTTTTCTTAAAGCTATGAATTTTTTTGTAATCTTATGTCTCAAAGTGTATTGTAGTTCCATGTAGGTTTCTATAGACCATAGATTGCAAACTCTCCGAGTACTCTCCAAGTTGCCGAGTACATTGTTTTTTTGCTAGGTGAGTTTTTACAAGTTTAACTCTTGCATTCTTATAGGCACAAAAAATGTGGGTAAAAATGTCAACGCAGGTAAAACACTGGTTTCCACGTGTCGCTTTTGCTATAAAACCATGTGTTTTCTCTTTCGAGATGTCAATTTTCAATTTAATACATTTTGTAATTAAAGTTTAAAAAATAAATATGTTTCTTTAGGAGATTTTAAATTTTAGAACTTTATAAATTGCCGAGTTTGGCAAAGTTTTTGTCGAGTATTTGCCGAGTTGAAAATTTTGGGCTTGCCAAGTACTCTCCAAGTCCAAGTCTGCAAACTATGCTATAGACAATGCATCCCCTCTGTTTGTCCTCCCAGATTAACAATGGCACCTTTATCTTTGTTGTTGGATGCTTCTGATTCATTTTTAATTTTTGAGTTTGATGGTTTAACACTATAAATTTGGCAGTTTGGTTGCTGTAATGTTTTTAGTATCTATATCAATTATGATTTGTTGACATTGATGCATTTTCTTATTTCTTTCTAACTATAAAAGTTGTGTTTCTTAGCATTGATATTATATAGACAATAGCGACACTGTAGGAAAATTACCAATTTTTATGTCAAGGTATAGGCTTGCAAGTGTATGAATGTGATAAGTATATTTCAGTTGCATGAGATTTGAATTCAAAATTATTTCGTATGTGATAGTAATAGTGCTCTAAAGTGCCAATCATATATGTTCCTAGTTTAGTGATTGATTTTCTTTTGAAATATTTATTAGTTTTAATTGTCATTGTTATGTTACTCATTGCCAGATAATTAAGGCATTTGGAAAACCAGAATTCTTCATTATGGTTATGCCTTTCTTATTAGAGATATGCATTAAAAAATCTTCGGGTAAAACTGATCGCGCTGGTCCATTCTTGAATGACGATAACGCAGGTAACATTTTTTCTCCTGTAAGATATCTTCTTAGAAAGTAATTATAGTTAACATCACTGAACAATTTTTCAGTTTTACATGTTATAAAAATAGAAATCAAGGAAAATATTTCCAGTGACTAAGGAAATTTAATCAAGTGCATGTGTTTTGTCTGTTCTAATCTGCTAGTAAATTGATAGAATATATCACAATATGTCCTTCGTGCAGGGAAATTTTTTAAAAAAAAATTTGTTAACTTTCATTTTGATTTTATATGTTGATATTCTGTGAATTAATACTGAAGATTTTAGCAGTTGGCTTCACTGCTCAAATAGGATGAGGTTGTAGAACCTTACATAACAAAGAGGTTTATGTTTAGTGAGGATAGAGAGTACATGTGCTGTCATATGGTAGGGATTTCCCACTGAAATCAATTAGTCTCATGCCTGAGGATTTTTCTGTTGAAAGCATGCAATTTGCCATTGCAAAGTTGTTGACAACATAAAAACTAGCCAATTTCATTTATTGTCATTAAACTATAGCAACAGCTGTCCAACTTTACTGTTGGACACCTCTGCATCATCCTCCACATACTGCACGTTATTAATACATTATTTACAGCTGGCGAATGCATTTATAACTTCAAATTGTTGTCGAACAATACCAAAACTCCCTATAAATACAGACATGCTGCACTTTGAAGTTCTCAAAGGTTCCATGCTTGTTTTATTGCTTTCATTTTTCCTGTATTCTGTTATATTGCATAGGCAACATATTTTGGGCTGTATCAACTCCTCCATAATTTGTCTTGAACTTTTTTCGGACCATTGTCTTTAGATTTCCAGATTAACTCTATATTTTGAGTTTTGTTTCAAGAAATTTCAGTTTCATAATTTAGTTTGAGTAAGACCATTATTTCTAAAAAATAAACAATAAATTCTTGTTTACTCATACAATCAAAAGAATTATTTTTCTTACTACATGATTTGGATGCATATTCATTGCGATTTTTACAAATTAAGTTCATGTTAAACCATCTAAAATGAAATATTGGTGTTTGTCAAAACCATTTTGGTGCTTTGTCTGTCAAGCTGCTACTTCAGTCTGGGCTGCAATGTAGAAGCTGTCCATTGCAGTCATTTTCTGGCATGTAAATAGGACTATGTATGGTAGCAATTCATTAGTTTCAAAACTCAGTAACCCACCTGGAGATACTACCAGCATGTAATCACCACAAAAACTCAGCTCCAAGTTTTTTGAAAAACTCATGGCAATTGTTGCAGAATAAATTTCTGAAACTCGCCTAAAACTATGGTATTCAAATTATGCATCCTCCCAGGCTTAAGGGATTACCAGTTAATATAATTTTTGGAACTGCTTCTGATCAGTTGCAGTTTAGTGTTCATCTCAATTAGAAAAATGAAAACTTTTGCAAATTGTCTTCTAGAAGACCTATTAAAATTGATATAAAGCTGTTGTTATCACTAACTGGTTACTGAGAGGAGGGGAGGTGAATCAGTAAAAGCTATTTCTATTCCAATTCAACACTTGTTTAATTATTCTTCTAAGATAAGCATAATGTAAACAATCATCAACAAGCATAAATAGAAATCAAAGTAACGAGAATCGGAATCGGCAAGGCCGAATCGAATCGGCGGTGAATCGGCTACGAATTGGCAAAGTGAAAAAACCCTTGAAATTTAGAGATTTTAATGATTTAAAACTTATTTCATGCACCATTTATTGAATATGACTTAATAAGCACACTATAACATCATCAAATAGAAGCTAAAGCCTAACATACATAAATAAGGTTCATCCATCACATACGTAAAATGTAAATTGTAGCTGAAGTAAATAGAAAACATAGGATTTCAATGACATAGCTGATGTAAATGTAACTCTATGATAAAGCAGAAATGATATCAGATAAAACCAATGACATCAAATCATATATGTATGTCAAGATGAAGATCCATGAAAGTTATACTTATGAAGTTATGAAACATATGTTTGTAAACAAAATAAAAAAACAAGTCTATCTGCCAAGTGCCTCAATTTGAATCATCATCATCTAGCTTGGCCGCAACCTCAACCTCAGCCTCTGAGTAATCTATATTATGCCTCCTAGTAAGGCGTCTAAGGCAGGTCCTAGAGCTCTCAGTAGCCATAGCCCCCGCAGGTAACACGAACTCCTGAACAACAGCAGTAGGGGCTAAAACTGTAGAGTCTCTATGTGCGCGTGTGCGTCTGCCAGTGCCTGAACGTGATCTAAGCTCCTCTGCTATGGCCACTGCCTCGGCCTCTCTATCTACCTGGTCAACCCACTCATGGTCTTCCTTCGTGAAGACAGGATTGGTAGCCTCAGTCAGCCACTCTGACTCTAGATCAACCTCGTCTAGAGTGATCGGAGAGCTGTCAGGGTCCAAAATCTGTCTGGTCCTAAGCCGGAGGTTGTAATGAACAAAGACAAGATCATTCAACCTCTGCACAGACAACCTATTTCGCCTCTTTGAGTGGATATGCTTGAACATAAACTAATTACGCTCACATCTAGAGGCACTACTTGGCTGACTCAAAATCCAAATGGCAATTCTCTGAAGAGTTGGGACAGAGGACCCAAACGTCTCCCACCATCTATTTGAAATAAATGAAAGAAAAAACAATTAGTCTCATAAAGGTTACCGTTAAACCGTTAAAAACTTAAAAGATGTATAACTTAAGGCTATATTATTTTTATGGTTACCTGGCTGTATTGGTGACCGACCTTCTATGGCCATTGAACTAAAGAAGACGACTCCTTATAATTAAATTTGTCTAGCTCTATGGTTCTGGTTGTAGCTGGGACATTGCCACCCATCTTCTGCAACATTGTAAACCTCGTCATTCGCCTTGAAGTCAGGACGCAAACGAAATGCAGGATTTAGGTAATAAGTTGCTGCATGAATGGGCCTATGGAGCTGATTCTGCTATCTCCTATCAATAATCTCCCAAATGGGCCCATACTTCTCCTATACTCCTGCATACTGGCTTCTAATGGCTTCCTTGGCCCTATCCATGCCCTCATATATGTAGCCCATAGAGGGCTTTTCGCCATCAACAATTCGTAGGAGAGATACAAGGGGCTCACAAACCTGCATATAATCATAATGTAAGTTGTAAGTTACATTGTAAAACAAACAATTGAGTCAAGTATTAAATTATAATAATATATTAAACTAAAAATAAAACAAAATTATGTAATTGTGAAAATTTTACCTTGCATATTTCAGCCGCAGGTAGCCAAAAACCATTCTCATCAAACATTGTGTTCGCGACATCTATCCCTGCAATGGTGGTGGCAAAGGAAGAGGTTGTCTACTCAGGCCCAACAAACATGGTCCTCAATTCTCCCCTTACTTTCAAGATGGACCGCAATGTGATAAAATTCAAGGCAAACCTTGTGATGCCTGGACGAGCTAACTCCTTTTGCTTTGTGTATTTCCTCATTGTGCTAAGGACAAGTGCATGGTTGTAGATGAACTTGCACACATTTTTGGCCTTATCAACGCATGACTTGACCCACTCAAGCTTACCAATGTCCTCCAACATGAGGTCAAGGCAATGGGCCGCACAAGGAGACCAAAATATTGTGGGATGCCTCTCCATCAAGAGTTTACCTACAAAAATTTTAAATTAATTAGAATTCAGAAATTAAGTTAAATCAGAGAAGTTAAAAAACTTAAAAGTTTAAAACTAAAAGTTTACCTACAGCAACATAATTTGCTGCATTATCTGTGACCACCTGCACCACATTTTCTTCCCCCACCTCTGCTATAACCTCCTCAATAAGCTCACATAAGTATGTGACATTTTTTACATGATCGAAAACATCAACAAATTTGATGAACATGGTGGTTCCTACACAAAATAAATAGAACAAAACAATTAATTATCATGAATCATTATTAAATTAGCATTCAATTATTCAACAAATCAGAATTTAAATTATTTAATCACCTCCACAAGACACAAGAAAGTTGAGGAGTGTTCTATTGCTCATATCAGTCCACCCATCAGTCATGATGGTGCATCCCCTTTTGACCCATTCTAGTCGGTGTTCCTCTAGCTCAGCCTTGATGTCCTCAACCATTTTGTCTAAAATTTATCCACTCAACTCAGCCTCAGTAGGGGCTTTGAACCCCGCACCACAAATAGTTATGGCATCTATCGTGCCCTGCCAATAAGGAGACTTGCCACAAATAGATTATGAATAGAATTTAGAATCTAAAAAATCTTAATTAAGAAAAACCAAATAAAGTAAATTAAATTTTAATTACCTGGCTGCAGTAAATGGAATATTGCAAAAGTACCAAAATTTACAAATTTGTTTTCTTGTAGCATCATGAATGTCCTTGTTCCAAGTCATGCTCTCAAGCGAGGGTTGTGAGCCAGGAGTAGTGCGCTGTACAAAATAACTGTCCAGTCACGACTTCCGCACTCTAGGTCCAATGGTAATACTATCAAACTGAGTAGCAGAAGTAGAAGGAATACCAGTGGTGGCAATGGCAACAGCCCTAGCACTAGCACTAGGACGAAATGGTGGCCTGGAAGAACCCTCTCCAACACAACCTACAGATGCGGATGCAGATGCAGATGGGGAACCAATAGGCTTGCAACTATTCAAGTTTCTTTTTCTTGTCTATCTTTTCTCTTTCAAAGTTCTCTATTTGCATGTATACCTCACGTTGTGCCTCAGAAGTTTGTTTAGTGCAAACTGCGATATCATGTCCAAGTATACTAGCAATATGGAACTTGAATCTATAAATGCCACCGGAATTTATTTCTTTGCAAAAAATACATTTTGTTTGATATTTTATCCTTCCTGGAAAGTCTTCGGTATACTTCCAAGAAGGGTCTTTTCCCATTGTGGAAATTTGAAAAATGAAAGTTAAAACTTAAGGCTGCTGCAATCAGAAAATTAAATTAAAAATTAAAAACATGTTTTAAATAACTATTAAACAATCTTAAACTAATAAAAAACCCTAAACCCTACATTCTTTTTTGTGAAAATTGTAAAATGTTGTTTGCAAATTGGTTGTAAACACGTTGTAGGGTTTGCAAGATCACACTTTGCAATTTATTCAAAAAAACATTCTAGTTCTAAATTTTAAAGCTAAAACTAAAAAAATTTTGCAAAAAAATGAAGAATACACTAACATGGAAAAAAAAAATCAACACTTACCTCTTGCAAATGAGTTGAGGAGTGTTGCTCTTGGCTCCTTGATGCTCCCAATGCAAACTTCAAGCCTCCCCAAATAGATTTATGCTCTCCTTGATGCTCTTCTTTCTTGCTGGTTGGAAACCTATGTTTTCTCTTTTCTCGTCCTCTCTCTCACTTTCCCTCACTTTAACTCATACAAATGAAATAGAAGCCCTTTTAGGGTTATAACTAAGCAAAACGACCAAACCAATAATAAAAAAGTATTGTGTTTTTATTTTATTTTTTAAGTTAAACTTGTATGTTGCTGCGGCCGATTCACGATGCCATAAATCAGCGATTTTTGCCTGAATAGCCCATGAATCGCGATTCAAGCGATTTTTGGGCTTTGAATCAGCCGATTCCGATTCAGATTCGAAAAAAATTGGCAGGGGCGAGTCGGATCGCTGAATCACTTGAATCGCAGCGATTCTCGTTACTTTGATAGTAATACTCAGATCAACACAAGATGTATACGTGGAAACCCTCGGTTAGAAGGAAAAAACCACGGTGAGACAGAGCTCAAAATTTCACTACTGCAGAATGAAGGCGCCTTGTTAGGAGCTTACAAAGCATTGGTGAAGGTGCTACCCGATTAAGGGATTTTATAGAAGATCGGTTAAGATCTTAACCCTGTTAAGAGTTGCCTGGTTAGAGGTCTTTCAACATCAACAAAGATGTTACCCTGTTAGAGTATTTTACAAAGAACCGATTAGGTCCACCCTAATAGAGGGATTTCAATTTGCTTTCACACCTTATAAAAGCAATGATCCCATATGACATTGATTGTCTGATTAGATCATTCCTGTTGATCTCTTCCCCGGTTGGCCTGGTTGTTGAATCTTTTCTATCTCTTTGTCTTTCACCTCTGGTGACTGTGATCTTTTCGCAGATGTCTCTTCACTTCTCTGTTTACTCAACAACACTTTTCTTGCATCCTATGACCTGTATTTATAAAAGAGTTCACCTTCATGAAACCCTTAACTCATAGAACCACCAGGCTGTAAACTGAACAATAAATCATGCAACTAGCAAAAAGCTGTGTTCTGATTTGGAGTTTACCTGTAAAACATCCGTAGAAATAAAGATAGCTCTTGTTAAAAAGCTAACTCCACTTCTGAGCGGTGGATGTTTCGTATAATCCGGTTTTAACTCAAACTGCTCCGCAGAATCCGGTGCAGATCTTCATGCAGTAGACCGATATATTCTTATACCCGGTTCATCCATGTATACAATTTAAGACTAGTACTGTGTACTTGGATCGGTTTTCTGGTGTATACACTTTACTTAATCTATCGGTGCAAACACTTTGTTCTCAGCCTACCGGTGTCTTTGAAGTAACGTGAGTGACCGGTGAACCTTTACCGGTGGGAATGGTGTTTGTGATTTACACTAATGACAACTTAAATTGCTAACAATCTTCCCTTTTGTCATTGGTGGAAAAACTATACACAAAACCATACTCACTTGTGACAATTTATACCTTTGGTTCTGTAGACTTTTCTTTTCTCTGTAGCGTACTTCCCCTATTTGTGTGCTCCGGTTGTCCTATTCCTTTTCTGACCTTTCCACTGTTTGAGTGCTGCTCTGCTTCCCAGTTCCCTTTTTGTTTCCTCTGCTTTCATTTGCTTCTTCTTCCCCTTTTTGCCTCCATAGGACAAAGGTTTATTCTTAGGATTTCACATTTGTAGCTGTTACAAGTAGTGGCTGCCGTTGCACCAAAAGATCGACTTTTTAATGCTCGATACAACCACTGGACTTATAGAAGACACAGGGGGCGGTTAAGCCATGTCACGAATCCCGATGGGAGTGCTGACCATTTTGCCAACAATCTCCCCCTTAGTGGTACCCGAGGGGATTCGAACCTGTGACCAAGCTCTGATACCACTTGTTACAAGTAGTGGCTGCTGTTGCACCAAAAGATCGACCTTTTAATGCCTGATACAACCACTGGACTTATAGAAGACACAGGAGGCGGTTAAGCCATGTCACGAATCCCGAGGGGAGCGCTGACCATTTTGCCAACAGTAGCTTGGTGAAGATATCTTTGTAGATTATCTTGGCAGAGTGAAGAAATGGTACCCATTGACCGGTTAGATGTTCAATGTTCTTTTGGGCTGCTTTAAGAGAAACAATGGTGTTCTCCATATCTTCCACAATTTTGTAATCCGGTTCATTGATCAAAACCTCTGTAGAAGTCGTGGTTTGCTGCATGGAATCAAATATTGGGGCAAGAAATAACTGAAATCCAATAATGTCTTGGATTCTCTTATTCTCCTATTCTGCAGTCTTTCTTAGGACTAGAGCAAGACTTGTCATTTCTCTGCTAAAATTTGCTGCAGATTTATTCTTGATGTCAAATTAAGATGACAAAGCTCTTATTTCTTCACAGGTCTTTGTAGACTTCTCTGTCAGATCTTGTAGAAATACTTCAAAGTTTGAAGTATGAGTCATCAAACTGCGTACCACTTGTAGTTGTTGTTGAAGCACTTTGAGGTTGGTTGATATAGTTACCTTGATTTCTTCAACTTGTTTGTGGATAATCTCTACTTTTTTCTTCTCATAGTGGTCTATTGCCACAATCTCTGGATCTGTGAGATCATCACCGATGGCTTGTGCCAAGACTTCTAGCTGATCGATAACCAATTCATCTTCATCTATATCAGCATCCGGTACGAATTTGTACAAGATGTTCTTACAATGATCAGGACCATGTCCTATTTCCTTTTGGTCAGCTCTTTTAGCTGCCCTGTTGACATCTTGTTGATGTCAACTACTGTATTAGTGGCTTTACTTCTTTTGGATTCCTTGTCCTCAGCAAATGACAACTTTCTCTTTGATGAGGAGGAGCTTGGAATATCTACTTGCTCCTTTTGCTTGGGCTCCTGTACCGGTTGAGCTTCCTCTGTTTGTACAGGAATTTCTTGTTCATGTTCCCTATTTTCTTCGTCTACCTGTTGAGTTTTATCTTCTGGTGGCACCTCTTCTTCAGGTAGATCTTCCTTGGCAGGTGCTTCTGCCTCAATCTAAGCTTCTCCTTCCGGTTGCACATTAACTTCAACATCTTGTTCTTGTTGAAGTTGTTCTTCTGATGGGACTTCTATGCGCTGCTCTTCAGCTATATGGAGTTCTCCCACAGGTATATGACTTCCTAGTTCTTGTTCAACATTTATTTGTTCACCAGATGTGAACTCCTTTGTTTGAATATTTACATCACCGGTTGTAGGTTCTTCACGATGAGTGAATTGAACTGGTGGTGCCGACACTTGTTCAGTTTGATCCTGAGGACCTAATTTTTCAAGTGCACTGAAGTCATACTGTTGCCAAAAGTCCAGAGTATCTTTATATACTTGATTCTCATATCCGTTTAGAATTTGGGCAACTCTATACTTTGTATCCAAGTTCATTTTTGCTTCCTCTAGTAGAAGCTTTATTCTTTCTTCACTAAGACCAGGTCTGACCTTTAACAATGTTTCCCTATTGATCCTTGAAGACCACACGATTATACTGAGAGGGGGGGGGGTGAATCAGTATAATAACCTTTTTAAATTTAAATGCTTATATTCAAAGAAAACTTCAATTACTCAAATAAACAATTATGCACATGAACACAATATTTACGTGGAAACCCAATATGGGAGAAAACCACAAAATAATTTGCTTTTATATAAACTTGTTCTTTTTACAATGTTTTGTAGGCACCAACCTACTAGAGGCTCCAACCCCTATGTTTATGAGCACCGACTCATTGGAAGCACCAACTCCCACACTTCGCAGGCAACGACCTACTGGAAGCACCAACTCCCCTTGTCTGAATTCTGTGCACCAATTCACTGTATACAAACTTTTCTTCCACCTTGACAATGTTGCTATCTTCAACTGATGATGGACATTACAATCTCTTCATGCAAGCCCATCCTTAATTTCTTCATATAATTTTGCCTTGAATGCACTTATACTTTTCTCAAATCTGCACTTTTATTCTTTCATATCTGCACATATCATATCTCTGTTTGTTTATATGATATATCTTTATCATATCTCACACATATTCTATTTTACTTACTCTTCTCCTTTAATATCCCTGATAAAGCTTTCCACTATACATTTTCTTTTTTTAACACACAATTTAACTTTAATTTTTATCTCTTATATATATGTTTCTTATTTCAAAGAAACAATATGTCCTTTTATAAAGTTGTGAATTTTCATATTTGAATTAAGTTAATCCTTTTTTTAATTATATTATCTCCTTTGATAATACTTTTCGTATGAAACCCTTTTTAAAACTTTAATACCAACTTCATATTATTATAACTTCGATAATGAACTTTATGATATATATTAATATATCAACCTTCGATATAAAGCTTTTTATGAAATATGCATCGGCTGGAAACTTTTCTTTAAACTCTAAAAACTTCGATATAATATGTTTTAATCTTCATTGCTGTGTATTATACGTCTCTGCTTTATTATCATTACACCCTATTCTGTATACGTATTCATCGCTGTATAATGTCCAATCTTCGATATGTATTTGGTATATGTTCTGCAATATGTTTAGTATCTTTTGTGATATTAATACTATCTTTTGTGATAAGTATATTGTCTTCGATTAGTATCAATGTCTTCTATGATGTATATATATATTTATATACCGCTGTAACTTTATCGCAAATCAAATACTTTGCGTAATATATCGTATATACTTGACGGCATCATCAATATAACCTTTCAATTTGTAATGTCTTCAACCATCAATAATACTGTCAATCGCTGCATATACCTCATCTTTAGGCTCTTGCCGTAATATCCTGTATGCTATATTTGTCTTTGCCGTATTGACCTTTGATAAAACATATATCATTGCTCGATATATATATAGCATATATCTTCGATATATGTAGCTATGTTATATACCACCGCTGTTCTTTTGTTTGACGTTCGCTGTTTTCCATACGTATCTGTGTTCACCATATTGCTCTTCTGTATAATCCTCTGTCATTATCGCATCTTTGCTTATTTGTTGCATACGATATAATATCAATCTTTGCTATTGACGATCCAACATTTGATTGTATTCACTGTTTCAGTACTACCAGTGTACCGTCGAAAATGCCATCTTAAGTATTCAATACGAACATACATAACATACCGCTGTCTTTCCATTTCCTAATGCCGAGCATATAGTATAATAATCTGTATGCATACGTTTCTGCTTTTAATATGTGCTTTTCTTTGCTTTTATCCGTCTCTGCATATCTTTTGTATCTTCAGATCATTGTAAGTATTAGTATGTTCATTTTGTCTTCCACCGTCATCAGATATTCAACATTCATCACATATATTCTGTTGTCTATCATATCGTCTATATACATGCTGCATAGTATTTATCATATATTGTATCTGTACACATATTCTAATATGTGACATATATTTGTCTTTTTAATATATAATTTCCTGTGTATTCTTGTCTGCTGAATGTATACGTATGTACATTTCTGAATGTATGCATCTCAAATATACTGTATATCATAAATATGCTGAATATATGCAGAATATACAATCTCTGTGTAGATGATATGCCAAATATATATTGCCATTAATATATGCTGTTACCTTCATATACCTTCGGATATGCCTGTTCGTATTCATTCATGTTCATTACATATGTTTCTGATTTTGACAGCAATGACAATATGTTCATGAATCTCCCCCTTTGTCATTGATTGCAACTTCTCAAATATATGTTTGTGCAAGGCCCCCCCTTAGTTTGCTATTCCCTTCATCTTCAATCTCTCCCCCTTTGACATCAATGGCAAAGGGTCTCCAGTACTAGAGGCTAGCTCCCCCTGAACACATGCTTCTCATGAAACTTTTACTGAATGGATGAGAGTGACACTACTCCCAATTTTTCCCTTAGTTACTCAAAAATTTCCTTTGGAAGTGATTTTGTGAAGATATCTTGTTATTTCCTCCTTTATGACTGATTTTGACAATTTAAATACCCCAATCTTTTGTGCCATAGCAAATTTTCATCTTCTTGTTCAAGGAAACATTTTTCATCATTCATATACAAATTGTTTGCAGTCCTACAAGCATTAGCTATTAATTTTCCATCCACTTTAATTTCACAACCTTTAGAAATGTTACATTGTGCTTCTTGATCACAAAACTGACTTACACTTAGTAGGATTTCTCATACCACACATCTTTCTTATTTTGAACATGTAAAGCTATAACGATTTTTCTTTCTTTCTCCAAACCTTCTTTTTAGGAAAATCTTCTTTCTTTGCTTGATTTGAAGGAAAGATTGTTCTACATTTGTGGGCTGCGTGTCCAAAATTGTTACACTTTGAACATAGGATATCAAAATTAACTAATGGAGCAAAAAGATTTTTAGATCTGAAAATTTGAATATTCTTCACTTTGTTTCTGCAGTTTAGAGCTTTATGACCAAATTTGTTACATGAGTAGCAATATCCATTGAACAGGTAAGAAAAATGCTGTCTATAATATGGCCTTTTCCATTCATTCATATTTTGTTTTGGTATTCTACATTCTAGTGTTTTCTGACCAAACCGATTGCAAGAGTAGCAGTAGCCACGAAAATTATGACGGGCCTTATGAACATCATTCTCTTCATTCTTCTTGGAGTCCTTATATCCTTTAAGCTCGTCCTCTTTTGATAGTTCATTTACAACTATGTTGCTTCCCTCTTTTGTGAAACCTTTGAATGTATTGTTACTATTTGAGTTTCTTTCAAAACCAACCCTTGTTTTGCTGGAAGAGGGCTTTTGACTATCAATGATATCAGTTAGGATTTTTGAACTCTTTCCAAACTTGAGACTATTGTGCAGTTTGATAGTGCTTTCCTCCAATTCTCCTTTTAATTTCTCAATTTCTAATTTTAAATCAGTTTTAGCTTCTTTAGCTTCTTCTAACTAGATCTTTAGATCTTCAATTGTTTGTTCTGATTTCTTTGCTGCTTCTAGACTCTCCATAGCTTCTTCTTTGAGTTTCACTAATTTTCTTTTCAATCTTTCATTTTGTTTGTATGCATAATGAACTTCTTCTTTGAGATCAACATTCTCTTCCTCATTACATGATTCGTCTTCGTCTTCTTCATAACTATCACTTGTGTCTGCTTCAGCCATAAATAGAATGTCATCCTCCTCATCACTTGGGCATTCCTCGTTGCTTTCATCTTAAGAGCTGTCCTTTTTGGAATAAAAACTCCTTTTGTTTTTGTTTTGATATTTCTTATTGTTATTCTTCCATTTTTTCTTTGTGTGTGATTGCCTTTCATCTTCACTTGAGTCATCATCATTTTGAGGACATTTTGAGGCATAGTGTCCTATCTTTCCACAACTAAAGCATTTGAAAGGGAATTTCCCCTTATATTTTCCACTTCCCCTTTTTAATTTCCTCAAGAAATGAGCTTCAGCTTCATCAGTCTCACTGCTTGAACTATCACTTGAGATTTGTTTTTTGCTCTTACCTTTTTTAGAAACTTTAAAAGATATTTCCTTCTTAGGTTCCTTGCCTCCAATCCTCATTTCATAAGCGGTAAGAATCCCATGTAACTCATCTTTTGTAAGTTTATCCAGATCTTTCCTCTCCTCGATTGCTGACACTTTAGAATCAAATCTAATGGGTAGGGATCTCAAGATCTTCTCAACCACAAACTATTCTTCTACATCTTCACCAAGGGCTTTTATTGAGTTGACTACTTCATCAACACCGGAGAGAAATGAAGCTATGTCTTCATCTTCCTTCATTTTCAGGCTTTCGAATGTGCTTCGATGGGTTTGAAGTATGGCTTTCTTTACATTGTCAGTCGCTTCATATATATTTTTTAACTTGTCCCATATCTCCTCTGCAGATTTACAATGCATAACTTTTGTGAATTCCGAGTCGGCTAGATTACATAGAATAGCATGTTTTGCTTTGGCATTATTTTCGCTTCTCCTCTTTCCGGCTGCATCTATTGGTGGGTTTGCTGGTGGTGTATAACCATCTAGTACTAAAACATCGAATCCAATAGCATTTAAATATGCTTCCATCTTTATACTCCAAAATGCATAGTTTGTCCCATCAAAAATTGGTGCCTTGTTTTGAAAATTTTCAGCCATTTGTGCTCTTTAGATCTACCTTCAAGCGGTTAGGCTATATAGAAGGAACCCGCTCTGATACCAATTGAAGAGCACACGATTATACTGATTCATCCCCCCCTCTCAGTATAATTGTGTGCTCTTCAATTGGTATCAGAGCGGGTTCCTTCTATATAGCCTAACCGCTTGAAGGTAGATCTAAAGAGCACAAATGGCTGAAAATTTTCAAAACAAGGCACCAATTTTTGATAGGACAAACTATGCATTTTGGAGTATAAAGATGGAAGCATATTTAAATGCTATTGGATTTGATGTTTGGCAATCAGTACTAGATGGTTATACACCACCAGCAAACCCACCAACAGATGCAGCCGAAAAGAGGAGAAGCAAAAATAATGCCAAAGCAAAACATGCTATTCTATGTAATCTAGCCGACTCGGAATTCACAAAAGTTATGCATTGTAAATCTGCAAAGGAGATATGGGACAAGTTAAAAAATATATATGAAGGGACCGACAATGTAAAGAAGGCCAAACTTCAAACCCATCGAAGCACATTCGAAAGCCTGAAAATGAAGGAAGATGAAGACATAGCTTCATTTGATGAACTGATACCAAGGGGGAGATTGATGAACATATTGTCATTGATGTCAAAATCAGAAACATATGAAGAGCACACGATTATACTGAGAGTGGGGGGGGTGAATCAGTATAATAACCTTTTTAAATTTAAATGCTTTTATTCAAAGAAAACTTCAATTACTCAAATAAACAATTCTGCACATGAACACAGTATTTACGTTGAAACCCAATATGGGATAAAACCACAAAATAATTTGCTTTTATATAAACTCGTTCTTTTTACAATGTTTTGTAGGCACCAACCTACTAGAGGCTCCAACCCCTATGTTTATGAGCACCGACTCACTGGAACCACCAACTCCCACACTTTGTAGGCACCGACCTACTGGAAGCACCAACTCCCCCTGTTTGAATTCTGTGCACCAACTCACTGTATACAAACTTTTCTTCCACCTTGACAATGTTGCTATCTTCAACTGATGATGGACATTACAATCTCTTCATGCAAGCCTGTCCTTAATTTCTTCATATAATTCTACCTTGAATGCACTTACACTTTTCTCAAATCTGCACTTTTATTCTTTCATATCTGCACATATCATATCTCTGTTTGTTTATATGATATATCTTTATCATATCTCACACATATTCAATTTTACTTACTCTTCTCCTTTAATATCCTTGATAAAGCTTTCCACTATACATTTTCTTTTTTTAACACACACTTTAACTTTAATTTTTATCTCTTATATATATGTTTCTTATTTCAAAGAAACAATGTCCTTTTATAAAGTTGTGACTTTTCATATTTGAATTAAGTTAATCCTTTTTTTAATTATATTATCTCCTTTGATAATACTTTTCATATGAAACCCTTTTTAAAACTTTAATACCAACTTCATATTGTTATAACTTAGATAATGAACTTTATGATATATATTAATATATCAACCTTCGATATAAAGCTTTTTATGAAATATGCATCGGCTGGAAACTTTTCTTTAAACTCTAAAAACTTCGATATAATATGTTTTAATCTTCATTGCTGTGTATTATACGTCTCTGCTTTATTATCATTACACCCTATTTTGTATACGTATTCATCACTGTATAATGTCCAATCTTCGATATGTATTTGGTATATGTTCTGCAATATGTTTAGTATCTTTTGCGATATTAATACTATCTTCTGTGATAAGTATATTGTCTTCGATTAGTATCAATGTCTTCTATGATGTATATATATATTTATATACCGCTGTAACTTTATCGCAAATCAAATACTTTGCGTAATATATCGTATATACTTGACGGCATCATCAATATAACCTTTCGATTTGTAACGTCTTCAACCATCAATAATACTGTCAATCGCTGCATATACTTCATCTTTAGGCTCTTGCCGTAATATCCTGTATGCTATATATGTCTTTGCCGTATTGACCTTTGATAAAACATATATCATTGCTCGATATATATATATAGCATATATCTTCGATATATATAGCTATGTTATATACCACCGTTGTTCTTTTGTTTGATGTTCTCTGTTTTCCATACATATCTCTGTTCACCATATTGCTGTTCTGTATAAGCCTTTGTCATGATCGCGTCTTTGCTTATCTGTTGCACACAATATAATATCAATCTTTGGTATTGACGTTCCAACATTTGATTGTATTCACTGTTTCAGTATTATCAGTGGACTGTCGAAAATGCCGTCTTAAGTATTCAATACGAACATACATAACATACCGCTGTCTTTCCATTTCCTAATGTCGAGCATATAGTATAATAACCTGTATGCATACGTTTCTGCTTTTAATATGTGCTTGTCTTTGCTTTTATCTGTCTCTGCATATCCTCTGTATCTTCAGATCACTGTAAGTATTAGTATGTTCATTTTGTCTTCCACCGTCATCAGATATTCAACATTCATCACATATATTCTGCTGTCTATCATATCGTTTGTATACATGCTGCATAGTATTTATCATATATTGTATCTGTACGCATATTCTAATATGTGACATATATTTGTCTTCTTAATATATAATTTCCTTTGTATTCTTGTCTGCTGAATGTATACGTATGTACATTTCTGAATGTATGCATCTCAAATATACTGTATATCATAAATATGCTGAATATATGCAGAATATACAATCTCTGTGTAGATGATATGCTAAATATATATTGCCATTAATATATGCTGTTACCTTCATATACCTTCGGATATGCCTGTTCGTATTCATTCATGTTCATTACATATGTTTTTGATTTTGACATCAATTACAATATGTTCATCAATCTCCCCCTTTGTCATTGATGGCAACTATATGTTTGTGCAAGGCTCCCCCTTAGTTTGCTATTCCCTTCATCTTCGATCTCTCCCCCTTTGACATCAATGGCAAAGGGTCTCCAAGTCTAGAGGCTAGCTCCCCCTGAACACATGCTTCTCATGAAATACACATGCTTCGTCTGTATACATTCAGCAGACAAGAATACACAAGAAATTATATATTAAGAAGACAAATATATGTCACATATTAGAATACGCATATAGATACAATATATGATAAATACTATGCAGCATGTATACAGACGATATGATAGACAGCAGAATATATGTGATGAATGTTGAATATCTGACGACGGTGGAAGACAAAATGAACATACTAATACTTACAGTGATCTGAAGATATAGAGGATATGCAGAGACGGATAAAAGCAAAGACAAGCACATATTAAAAGCAGAAACGTATGCATATTGGTTATTATACTATATGCTCGGCATTAGGAAATGGAAAGACAGCGTTATGTTATGTATGTTCGTATTCATTCATGTTCATTACATATGTTTCTGATTTTGACATCAATGACAATATTTTCATCAATCTCCCCCTTTGTTATATGATTCACCCCCTCCCCTCTCAGTATAATCGTGTGCTCTTCAATTGGCTTTACTTCTTTTGGCTTCCTTGTCCTCAGCAAATGACAACTTTCTCTTTGATGAGGAGGAGCTTGGAATATCGACTTGCTCCTTTTGCTTGGGGTCCTGTACCGGTTGAGCTTGCTCTATTTGTACAAGAATTTCTTGTTCATGTTCCTTATTTTCTTCGTCTCTCTGTTGAGTTTTATCTTCTGGTGGCACCTTTTCTTCAGGTAGATCTTCCTTGGCAGGTGCTTCTGCCTCAATCTGAGCTTCTCCTTCCGGTTGCACATTAACTGCAACATATTGTTCTTGTGGAAGTTGTTCTTCCGGTGGGACTTCTATTCGCTGCTCTTCAGCTATATGGAGTTCTCCCACAGGTATATGACTTCCTATTTCTTGTTCAACATTTATTTGTTCACTGAATGTGAACTCCTTTGTTTGAATATTTACATCACCGGTTGTAGGTTCTTCATGATGAGTGAATTGAACTGGTGGTGCTGACACTTGTTTAGTTTGATCCTGAGGACCTAATTTTTCAAGTGCACTGAAGTCATATTGTTGCCAAAAGTCCTGAGTATCTTTATAGACTTGATTCTCATATCCGTTTAGAATTTGGGCAACTCTATACTTTGTATCCAAGTTCATTGTTGCTTCCTCTAGTAGAAGCTTTATTCTTTCTTCACTAAGACCAGGTCTGACCTTTAACAATGTTTCCCTATTGATCCTCGTGTTTGTGCCTAGACCGGTTCTCCATTTTGTCTAAAGCCTAGAATTGAGTTCCGTTGGGAACTTGGACCTATAGTCCCTTGGAGTTCTATTGTAGTCCATAAAAGTTTCTACTATGGCTACTATGACTGACTACTTATCATCTTCTCCTAGCAGAGTATACCATTTGGCAGCATTATCTGCTTTTCCAAAGTCCATTACTTCATCAACAATATCATTAACACTCATTGTGCGTAACTTACCTTTTCTTGGAGAAGTTAGAATGGTTGGACGAGCTAGATAGTCACTGCCTTGTTCATCAGTGATATCTACAATTACCGGTGTCTCAGTTGCAAGCACTCCTTTCCCTTTACTGGTGTCAGCGACCAGTTGAACTGTTGCTCTTTGTCGAGCTTCTTCTGCTTGCTGCTGGGTCTGAAAAAGTTTGGTCCACATCACTACTCCTTCATCATGCACTCTTTCAACTTCTCCAATAAGCATGAGACCGATCCTCCTTTTTGTTAAGAAGGTTTATTGATGCAGTTCAGCTTGTTCAATGGCTTCTTCCAGAGTGAGGTGGTTCTAAACCTCTAGAAGAGCACGTATTCTCAACTCCTTTTCTCTTTCCATTGGAGCTTTCCATCTAGCTTCAATTATTTGTAGGAGATCCTCCGATACAATCTTGTGAAGTTCGGTAGGATGTAGATTGTACTTATGAATGCAATGCACACCACTTCTTCAATCTTCCTCCTGTCTTCTTCATTCGCAAGCTAATATCTTCTGCTTACATAACCCATTCCACTGGTTTCTTTCAATCCTACCACATATTCATCACTTGTGGGCTTCCTTCCTCTTGGTGGACCTCCTTTACCGGTTTTCGTGAACCCCTCTTCCTTTTGATTAGAGGAACTATGTCTTTTGAGTCTGACTCCTCTTGTTCTCCCTCTTGGGTACTTGTTACCGGTTCTGCTTTCTTCCTTTCAGCCTTGGGTTGCTCAATCGTCGGTTTCTTCTTTTGTGTGGGGGCCCTTTTGGTGTAGACATTTTTAATCGGTGCCCTTTTTTTGAAATTCTCTTGAATCTCGGCGAATGTACCAAACCGGTTTGCAGAGAGATCCGGATTTGCTTCATTTAGGGCACCAGCATATGCCTTAGCAATTTTGGTAGTGATCTCATACCCCAACTCAGGAGCATACTCTGTTCTTGGATCCACTGCTTGAATGATGCAGTGATCGGTGGAAACTAGAAAACACATATCATCCGTGTATGATTCAACAATTGTTGACGACACCTGCTCCCTTGCGTGCATCCTTAGTTGAAAGGCTTCAAATATTCATTCATTACTTTACTTAACTGGTTTCCCAATTGGTTGGCCAATTCAGCTATTTGGTGCATGACCGGTCTGTCGGTCTTCCATGTAACCTTGGCAATTCTTGGAAAGAAACTTTGATAGTAGAAGTAGAGACATACCAGTAAGGTCCCGTTCTTCATAGATTTCTTTTTGACAATACCGAGCTTCTTCATATTTTCAAATATCTGCCCTCGGAGCATTCCTCAAATATCATATTTGGCGTTGTCATACATTATCCGATGGGCGGCATGGATGGCTCCTCTCGGTATACTGTTGAGATTACTTGACTGGTAGATTTTATAACCTATCACCGCGGATGCAAACCGAATGCCATCGTCTTCGATGTCATTCACTATCATGAGGCGACCATCGGATTTGGACTTCATTAGCTTTGTGACGATTGCATTAGAGATCGTTCGCAGGGTTAAAGCCTGCCCTTCCTAACTGTATCCAGTCACGCGATGCAAGTCCTCCTTGGTTATTTCTGTAACTGCACCCTTTTGGAGCCAAAACCCTAGATCGTGCACTCGACTGAGGACCAGTTGCATCCAGTCTGGTCGGAAGATAGTTGGATATGTGACTCCGTTGATAAGACCGGACGACACCAGCTTCGCGTATCGGTCTTGTAGTCTTCCGTCCTCACATAGAGAGACTCGCCCTAAATGTATGTTTCACCAAGTTCTTCCTGCTTGGAGTGGATAAACGCAGTCACATCTTCTGTCATAAAGATGCCCTCTAGTACTGTTGACAAAGCTCCAGCCATATTGGTTGCTTGATTCTGAATCGCCACAATATCATAAGCAGGATGGTCCACTTGATTTCCCTTTATTAACTTCACGATAGAGGATGATGAGGCCTTTTTTTGATGATCGGTTACCACAGAAGGTCGCTTGATTGGTATTACAGACAATAGCTCATAGTGATCAAAGCGCGAGAATTTTACTTAGCACAAGAATTCGTTAAAGAAAGCAAAGTAAAACTTATGAGTAATTCTTCTTCCTTTTATAAGGTTAGGTCATAACGATAATTACCAAATGGTAACTATTTGTTAAACGACTACAGTAATAAATGCCTTACCTAACTTTTCTTTTCATTTTTGCCAACCATTGATCCGGCTTTTTCGGTTTGGCAAACCCTGGTTGATTACTACTTACCTGTCCGGTTATCCTTGTAGACTGAGTGAGTCTGATTCTCACCACTCCTACCAGGAGTGGTAGATGGTCTACCGATTCCCTCTAGGCCTTCTTGGCTCAGTTTGTTGAAGAGATATCACCATCAATAGATGATGATATTTCCTCTGTTTTCTCCTCAGCAAAGCTCTTTGATTCCTTTTTGAACCAAATTTGTCTGACTGTTTTTCCAGTCTTCACTTCCTTATTGATCTTCTCATTTGAGGATGAGATCTTCTCTACCGGTTTGACCAGTTCTTTCCTTTTGATAGATGACCGGTTCCTGCAATTTTTGGCTAGGTGTCCAACTGTGTTGCAGTGATAGCAGACTATCCCGGTTGCCTTCCATGGGTTCACCCTTCTAGTGTTAGGTGATTTGCACCATGAGTCACTATGACTATGTATCCCATAGTTTGCACAATTGGTTGTGCTCCGGTTCTTGTTTCTCTTGGTGAATACCGGTTTTGGGGATCTGAATGCCATCGTCTTTGATCTACATTCTTCAGCCTTGTGTCCAAACTTATTGCATGCATAGCAGTAGCCCTTTACGCTTCCCCTGTTTCCACTGGACACAGTTGTGGGGCTAGACTAGCATTCATTGGTCTTGTGGCCATTCTTGCAACAGTTCTTGCTGTAGCTGTTGTTTGGCTTCACTGGTGCATTCCTGCAGTCATTTGTTCTATGACCTGGTTTCCCACAATGAGTGCAAGACGTGTTGAAGGTCTTTTTACCTTTTTGTGCCAGCGGCTTCTTTTCTTTCTTGCTTATCTTGGCTCCAGAAGACTCACCAGTCTCTTTGGTGACTTCATCGGTGAATCCAAGACCGATGTGATCTTTATGCTTTCTTTGAGCTTTAAATTGCTCATCAAGCTTGACCGAGCTCTCTTTGTATCTTTTTAGGGTTTCATTTCTTTCTTCAAGTTCTTTCATTTGTTCCTTCAGTTGAGACAGCTCTAGTGCCAGACTTTTGCATGCTTCATCCCTATCATGCCATCCCTTTTCCATGTTGGCGTTTTCTTGGGTGACAATTTCAATGTCTTCAAGTTGCAAAATGATAAGTTCATTCGCCCCTACAGCTTCCTCTGCCCGGTTTCTTGCTTTTTCAAAGGTTGTTAATGCCTTGGCTGCTGTGTTTCTTTCATCTTCAACTTTTCTCTTTTTCTCGATCAATTCAGTCAGCCTTAGGGCATTCTCTTCTTGCTCCCTTTTGAGATTGGACATCTAACCGGTTAGGATTTGGTTCCTTTGCATGAGCTCAGAGACTACCTCCTCAGCTTCATCAAATCCACTCTGCCTAGAGAGTTCATCAATGGTCTCATTGTTCTTATTTCTATTCCAATTCAATACTTGTTTAATTATTCTTCTAAAATAAGCATAATGTAAACAATCATCAACAAGCATAAATAGAAGTACTCAAATCAACACAAGATCTATACGTGGAAACCCTCAGTTAGAAGGAAAAAATCACGGTGAGACAGAGCTCACAACTTCACTACTGTAGAATGAAGGCGCCCTATTAGGAGCTTATAAAGCACTGGTTAAGGTGCTATCCGGTTAAGGGATTTTATAGAAGATTGGTTAAGATCTTAACCTTGTTAAGAGTTGCCTAGTTAGAGGTCTTTCAACATCAACAAAGATGTTACCCTGTTAGAAGATTTTACAAAGAACCGATTAGGTCCACCCTGATAGAGGGATTTCAATTTTCTTTCACACCTTATAAAAGCAATGATCTCATATGACACTGATTGTCTGATTAGATCATACCTGTTGATCTCTTCCCCAGTTGGCCTGGTTGTTGAATCTTTTCTATCTCTTTGTCTTTCACCTCTGGTGACTGTGATCTTTTCGCAGATGTGTCTTGACTGCTCTGTTTACTCAACAACTTTCAACAACACTTTTCTTGCATCCTATGACCTGTATTTATAAAAGAGTTCACCTTCATGAAACCCTTAACTCATAGGATCACCAGGCTGTAAACTCAACAATAAATCATGCAACTAGCAAAAAGCTATGCGTTCTGATCTAGAGTTTACCTTTAAAACATCCATAGAAATAAAAATAGCTCTTGTTAAAAAGCTAACTCCACTTCTGAGTGGTGGATGTTCCGTATAATTTGGTTTTAACTCAAACTGCTCCGCAAAATCCGGTGTGGATCTTCATGCAGTAGAGCAGTATATTCTTATACCTGGGTCATCCTTGTATACAATATAAGACCGGTATTGTGTACTTGGATCGGTCTTCCGGTGTATACCCTTTACTTAATCTATCAGTGCAAACACTATGTTCTTAGCCTACCAGTGTCTTTGAAGTAACGTGAGTGACCGGTGAACCTTTACCGGTGGGAATGGTGTTTGTGATTTACACTAATGACAACTTAAATTGCTAACAACTGTGCTATCGGGATTAAACTATGTATTTTATTGAGTAAAACTCATTGACCCATGTTTCATGAGTAGTGGTTCACATTAACCCATCTCTTATGAGAATGAATGGAACTCTTAGCACTCATTGCATCTAGGTGATGCTCACAGAGGTGAACCACCAGGACTTCCTAGGAGGTCACCCATCGCAATGCTACTCCAGCTCGAGTGCGCTTAACTACAGAGTTTCCTCCACGGTTAAACACACTCTGCTTGCAATCCTATTTGCAAAACCTTCAGCAAGTTTTGTGCCTTATGAACTATTCATTGGAAAACTCTTAAGCTCATCAATTGATAAGTAGGAGATATTTACAATAGCAAGTCAAATTGTGATATTTCTATCAAGATTCAACTGTGTAGTTTTTTGAGCAAACTCATTGACCCATGTTTCATGAGTAGTGATTCACATGAAACCATCTCTCATGAGAATGAATGAACACTTAGCACTCTTTGCATCTAGGTGATGTTAACAGAGGTGAAGCATCAAGACTTCCCAGGAGGTCACCCATCTTAGTACTACTACAACTCGAGCGCGCTTAACTATGAAGTTTCTTTTATGGTTAAACCTACTCTGCTTGGAACCCCATTTGCAAAACCTTCAGCAAGTGTTGTGCCTTATGAACCATTGATTAGAAATCCCCTTAAGCTCATCAATTGATAAGTAGGAGATATTTTTCATAGCAAGTCAAATTGTGATGTTGCTATCAAGATTCAATTGTGTTGTTTTTTGAGTCAAACTCATTGACCCATGCTTCATGAGTAGTGGTTCACATGAACCCATCTCTCATGAGAATGAATGGAACCCACTTAGCACTCTTTGCATCTAGATGAGGGTCACAGAGGTGAAGCACCGAGACTTCCCGAGAGGTCACCCATCCTAGTACTAATCCAGCTCGAGTGCGCTTGACTACAGAGTTTCCCCCATGATTAAACCCACTATACTTGCAACCCCATTTGCAAAACCTTCAACAAGTGTTGTACCTTATGAACCATTCATTAGAAAGGCTCTTAAGCTCATCAATTGATAAGTAGGAGATATTTTCCATAGCATGTCAAATTGTGATATTGCTATCAGGATTCAACTGTGTAGTTTATTGAGTCAAACTCATTGACCCATGTTTCATGAGTAGTGGTTCACATGAACCCATCTCTCATGAGAATGAATGGAACACTTAGCACTCATAGCATTTAGGTGATGCTGACAAAGGTGAATTGGGACTTCTCGAGAGGTCACTCATCCCATTACTACTCCAGCTCAAGCATGCTTAACTATGGAGTTTCCTCCATGGTTAAACTCACTTTTCTTGCAACCCCATTTGCAAAATCTTTAGCAAACATTTTTCCTTATGAACCATTCATTAGAAAGCCCCTTAAGCTCATCAATTGATATGTAAAGGATATTTTCCAGAGCAAGTCAAATTGTGATATTGCTATCGGGATTCAATTGTGTAGTTTTTTGAGTCAAACTCATTGAACCATGTTTCATGAGTAGTGGTTTACATGAACCCATCTCTCATGAGAGTGAATGGAACACTTAGCACTCATTGCATCTATGTGATGCTCATAGAGGTAAAGCACCGGGACTTCCTGGGAGGTCACCCATCCCAGTACTACTCCAACTCGAGCACGCTTAACTATAGAGTTTCCTCCATGGTTAAACCCACTCTGCTTGCAATTCCATTTCCAAAACTTTCAACAAGTATTGTGCCTTATGACCCATTCATTAGAAAGCCCGCTAGGCTCATCAATTGATAAGTAGGAGATATTTTCCAGAGTAAGTGAAATTGTGGTATTGCTATCGAGATTCAACTGTGTAGTTTTTTTAGTCAAACTCATTGACCCATGTTTCATGAGTAGTGATTCACATGAACCCAATACTACTCCAACTCGAGCACGTTTAACTACAAAGTTTCCCCCATTGTTAAACCCACTGTGCTTGCAATAAATATCACCCATGAATAATTATAATTAATAATAATCCCACCAATAAATAGTTTTATAATAATCAAATCCAAATTATTAATACTAATACTATAATTCAAACAACGTGACTAGTCACGTTTATAAATATATTGAGTGGGCAAAGACATTATATCACGGGGGGAAAAGGAAGGAACATTAAGAAATAATATGGAAAACCTGGGAGAAAATAATATAGGAGAAAATGAAGGAGAAGAGACGGGAGAAAATAAAGGAGGAAATGTATGAGGAACTCAAGGGAAGAAAATAAATATATATATTCCGATAAAAAAAAATGAAGTCATGGAATGAAAGATAAAATAATATTATAATATAAAATGGATATCTTCAAAAGACTAAGAAATATATATTATATCAAGGAGGGAATACTATATAACAAATGAACTAGAGGAACTTATATACTTCCATTAGTGATGAAATGATATGTACATAGATGTATATACATAGATATTAAAATGATACAATTATATATGTTGTATAATAAATATATTTAATGTAAAGTATTATATACATATATATTGAATATGTTTAATTATTAATAGTCAGAATTCTATATATATATTATTATTGATAATCAGAATTATATATATGATTTATATATGTTAATAAGAATGAAATGATATATCGGTTGCGTTATATATATTTTTGTAATATAAATTATTAATAAATACTTGGTCAATTTCTTAATAACTCACTAGTCACTATTAAGGGGATAGGGAGTGTGTATAGGAAGAGGTAGGTAAATCGGTCACATGATGGAAAGATCCTAAGATGGGTAGAACCTTGAGGGAATTCACTTGTAGACTGTGCATGTTAGCAATTTAAGTTGTCATTAGTGTAATTCACAAACACCATTCCCACCGATAAAGGTTCACCGGTCACTCATGTTACTTTAAACTTTAAAGGCACCGGTAGACTAGAAACAGAGCGTATGCACCGGTTGACCAAATAGACAGATACACCGGTAGACCGAACCAAGTACGTAGTACCGGTCTTATGTTGCATACAGGGATGAACTGAGTATAAGTGTATATTGGTCTACTGCTTAAAGATCCGCACTGGATTCTGTGGAGCAGTTTGAGTTAAAACCGGATTATACGGATCATCCACCACTCAGAAGTGGAGTTCGCTTTTTAATAGGAGCTAACTTTATTTCTACAGATGTTTTCAAGGTAAACTCCAAATCGGAATGCAAAGCTTTTTGCTAGTTGCATGATTTTATGTTGAATTTACAGCCTAGCGGTTCTATGAGTTAAGAGTTTCATTAAGATGAACTCTTGTATAAATACAGGCCATAGGAGGCAAGAAAAAGTGTTGTTGATAGTTGCTGAATAGAGAGAGCAGAGAAGAGAGAGATTACAGTCACCAGAGGTGAAAGGCAAAGAGGCAGAAAAGAATCAACAGTCAGGCAAATCGGGGAAGAGATCAATAGGTATGATCTAATCAGACAATCAGTGTCATATGAGATCATTGCTTTTATAAGGTGTGAAAAAAAATTGAAATCCCTCTATCAGGGTGAACCTAATCGGTTCTTTGTAAAATCTTTTAACAGGGTAACATGTTTGTTGATGTTGAAAGACCTCTAACCAGCAGGATTATATGGATCATCCACCACTCAGAAGTGGAGTTCACTTTTTAACAGGAGCTAACTTTATTTCTACAGATGTTTTCAAGGTAAACTCCAAATCGAAACGCAAAGCTTTTTGCTAGTTGCATGATTTTATGTTGAATTTACAGCCTAGCGGTTCTATGAGTTAAGAGTTTCATTAAGGTGAACTCTTGTATAAATACAGGTCATAGGAGGCAAGAAAAAATGTTGTTGATAGTTGCTGAATAGAGAGAGCAGAGAAGAGAGAGATTATAGTCACTAGAGGTGAAAGGCAAAGAGGTAGAAAAGAATCAATAGTCAAGCAAATCGGGGAAGAAATCAATAGGTATGATCTAATCAGACAATCAGTGTCATATGAGATCATTGCTTTTATAAGGTGTGAAAAAAAATTGAAATCCGTCTATTAGGGTGGACCTAATCGGTTCTTTGTAAAATCTTTTAACAGGGTAACATCTTTGTTGATGTTGAAAGACCTCTAACCAGGCAACTCTTAACAGGGTTAAGATCTTAACCGATCTTCTATAAAATCCCTTAACTGGGTAGCACCTTCACTAGTGCTTTGTAAGCTCCTAACAGTGCGCCTTCTTTCTACAATAGTGAAGTGAGCTCTGTCTCACTGTGGTTTTTGCCTTCTAACCGAGGGTTTCCACGTATACATCTTGTGTTGATCTGTGTGTTTCTATTTTATGCTTATGAATGATTGCTTATATTCTACTTATCAAGGAAGGATAATTATACAAGTTTTGAATTTGAATAGAAACAAGTATTTATTGATTCACCCCCCCTCCCCGCCCCCTCTCAGTAACCGGTTAGTAATAACAATTGGTATCAGAGCTTAGTTCTCTAATATACAAAGCTTAACCGCTTGAGAAAAAGATCATGGAGGGTTACAGGAATCAGAAACAGCTTGAGGAAGCCAACGACATCATTGCCTCTCTGGAGAATAGGTTGAGACGATCACTTGCAAAAAGGAAGGAGTTGGCTCTGCAATTGAATTAGAGCAATGAAACCATTGATGAACTCTCTGGGCAGAGTGGATCTGATGAAGCTGAGGAAGCAGTCTTTGAGCTCATGGAAAGAAACCAAATCCTAACCGGTCAGATCTCCAACCTTAAGAGGGAGCAAGAAGATAATGCCCTAAGGATGACTGAACTGATTGAGAAAAAGAGAAAAGCTAAAGATGAAAGAAACACAGCAGTCAAGTCATTAACAACTTCTGAAAAAGCAAGGAACCGGGCAGAGGAAGTTGTAGGGGCGAATGAACTTATCATTTTGCAACTCCAAGAAGACATGCAAATTGTCACCCAAGAAAACGCCAACATGTAAAAGGGTTGGCATGATAGGGATGAAGCATACAAAAGACTAGCACTAGAGTTGTATCAATTGAAGGAACAAATGAAAGAACTTGAAGAAAGAAATGAAACCCTAAGAAGATACAATGAGAGCTCGGTCAAGCTTGATGAGCAACTTAAAGCTCAAAGAAAGCACAAAGATCACACCGGTCTTGAATTCACTGGTGAAGTCACCAAAGAGACTGGTGAGTCGTCTGGAGCCAAGACAAGCAAGATAGAAAAGAAGAAGCCACTAGCACAAAAAGGTAAGAAGACCTTTAACACCTCTTTCAATCATTGTGGAAAACCGGGTCATAGATCAAATAACTGCAGGAATGCACCGGTAAAGCCAAACAACAGTTACTGCAAAAACTGTTACAAGTATGGCCACAAGACCAATGAATGCTGGTCCAGCCCCACAACTGTATCCAGTGGAAGTAGGGGAAGCTTCAAGGGCTACTACTATGCATGTAATAAGTTTGGACACAAGGCTGAAGAGTGCAGATCAAAGACAATGACATTCAGATCCCCAAGACCGGTATTCAGCAATAGAAACAAGAACCGAAGCACAACCAACTATGCAAACTGTGGGATGCACAGTCATAATGACTGCTGGTGTAAATCACCTAACAAAAGAAGGGTGAATCCATGGAAGGCTACTAGAATAGTCTGCTACTGCAGCAATAAAGTTGGACACGTAGCCAAAGACTGCAAGAACCGGTCAATGAACAAAAGAAAGGGATCGGTCAAACCAGTGGAGAAGATCTCCTCTTCAAATGAGAAGAACAAAGGGAAGAAGACTGAGAAAGAAGTCAAGTAGATTTGGTTCAAAAATGAATCAAATAGCTCCGCTGAGTAGAAAACAAAGGAAAGATCATCATTTGCTGATGGTGATATCTCTTCAGCAAACTGAGTCGTGAAGGCATAGGGGGAACCGGTAGCTCGTCTACTGTTCCCGGTAGAACTGGTGAGAAGTAAACTCAGTTAGTCTACAAGGATAACCGCTCAGGTAAGTAGTAATCAACCAGAGTTTGCCAAACCAAAAAAGCCAGATCACCGGTTGGCAAAAACGGAAAGAAAGGTTAGGTAAAGCATTTAATGGTGTAGCCGTTAAACCATAGTTACCGTTTGGTAATTACTGTTATGACCTAACCCTATATAAAGAAAGAAGTATTACTCATTTACCTTACTTTGCGATTGTGTGATTATCATATTTTCATACTTGAGTAATATTCTTGTGCTTTGATCATCGTAAGTTATTCTCTGCAAGACCGATCAAAGCTTCTTTCTGTTTCAACCGGTTGATCACAATGGCATCCTCATCATCTGTCGTCAAGCTGATTTTTGCAAATCAATTCGACCGACCTTATGATATCATGGCGGTCTAGAACCGAACAATCGATATGGTTGGATCTTTGTCAACAGTACCAGATGGTGTCTTCATGACAGAAGATGTGACTGCGTTTATCCACGCCAAGCAGGAAGAACTTGGTGAGACATTCATTCAGAGTGAGTATCTCTCGCTATGTGAGGACAGAAGACTTCAAGACCGATATGTGAAGCTGGTGTCATCTGGTCTTATCAACGGAGTCACCTATCCAACTATCTTCCGGCCCAACTGGATTCAACTGGTCCTCAGTCAAGTGCACGATCCAGGGTTTTGGCTCCAAAAGGGTGCAGTTATAGAAATAACAAAAGAGAACTTGCATCGCGTGATTGGATACTGTTAGGAAGGGAAAGCTTTAACCCTACGAACAATCTCCAATGCAATTGTCACAAAGATGACAAAATCAAAATCCGATGGTCACCTCATGACAGTGAACAACATCGAAGACGAAGGGGTTCAGTTTGCATCCGTGGTGATAGGTTATAAAATCTATCAGTCCAGTAATTTGAACAGTATACCGGGAGGAGCGATACATGTCGCTCACTGAATAATGTATGATAATGCCAAATATGATATCCGTAGAATGCTTCGAGGGTAGATATTTGAAAATATAAAGAAGCTCGGTATTGTTAGGAAGAAATCTATGAAGTACAGGACCCTACTGGTTTGTCTACTACTATCAAAGATTCTTCCCAAGAATTGGCAAGGTAACATGGAAAACTAACAGACCGGTCATGCACCAAATAGCTGATTTGGCCAACCAACTGGGAAACCAGTTAGGTAAGGTAATGATCGAATATTTTGAAGCATTTTCAGCTAAGGATGCACGCAAGGGAGTGGGTGTCGTCAACCATTGCTGACTTATACAAGGATGATGTGTGTTTTCTGGTTTCCACTGATCACTGCATCATTCAAATAGTGGAACTGAGAACAGAATATGCTCTTGAGATGGGATATGAGATCACTACCAAGATTGCTAAGGCATATGTTGATGCCCTGAATGAAGCAAATTTGGATCTCACTGCCAACCGGTTCGGTACGTTCGTAGAGATTCAAGAGAATCTGAAGAACAGGGCACCGATCAAAAATGTCTACACCAAAGAAGAAATCGGTGACAAAGAAGCCCAAGGCTCAAAGGAAGAAAGCTTAACCGGTACCTAGTACCCAAGAGGAAGAACAAGAGGAGACAGAGACCGAGGAAACAGTTCCTCTAGTGAGAAAAAGGAAATCAGGTAAACTGGTAAAAGAGGATCCACCAAGAAGAGCCAAGCCCACAATTGATGAATTTATTGCAGGATTGAAAGATACTGGTGGAATGAGTTCAGTGGAATCAAGATATAAGTTTGCTAATGAAGAAGATAGGAGGAAGATAGAAGAAGCGGTAATGCATTGCATTTATAACTATAATCTGCATCCTACTAAACTTCACAAGGTTATACCTAATGATCTCCTACAAATGCTTGAAGCTAGATGGAAAGCTTCAATGGACAGAGAAAAGGAATTAAGAATTCGAACTCTGCTAGAGGTTCAGAACCACCTCACTCTAGAAGAAGCCACTGAACAAGCTGAACTGCATCAGTAAGATTTCCCGACAAAGAGGAGGATCAGTCGGATGCTGATAGGAGAAGTTGACATGGTTCATAAGGAGTAGCCATATGGAGCAAACTTCTTCAAACCCAGCAGCAAGCGGAGGAGGCAACCCAAAGAGACACAGTTCAACCGGTCGCTGACACCGGTAAAGGAAAAGGAGTGCTTGGAGCTGAAGCACCAATCAGAGAAGAATCCTACAGAACCGGTCATCGTCGACATCACTGATGACAAGAGTAGTGAGCCAGCACGTCCAACCGTTCTCATCTCTCCAAGCAAAGGTAACACTCGCACTATGTCTGTAAATGATATGGTTGATGAGGTAATGGACTTCGGAGAAGTAGATAATGCTGCTAAGTGGTACAATGTACTAGAAGAAGATGATAAAAGGCAGTAATTGTAGCCATAGTGGAAACTTTTATGGATTATCAGAAAACTCCAAGGGACTACAGGTCTAAGTTCCCACCGGAACTCAATTCTAGGCTTCAGACAAAATGGAGAACCGGTTTAGGCACAAACACGAGGATCAATAGGGAAACATTGTTAAAAGTCTGACCTGGTCTCATTGAAGATAGAATAAAGTTTCTACTAGAGGAAGCAGCAATGAACTTAAATACAAGTATAGAGTTGCCCAAATACTAAATGGATATGAGAATCAAGTCTATAAAGAGACTCTGGACTTTTGGCAACAGTATGACTTCAGTGCACTTGAAAAATCAGGTCCTCAGGATCAAACTGAACAAGTACAAGCACCACCGGTTCAATTCACTACTCGTGAAGAACTTGTAACCGGTAAGGTAAATGTTCAAGCAGAGAAGTTCACATCTGGTGAACAGATAAACATTGAATAGGTAGAACATGAACTAGGAAATGAAATTCCTATGGGAGACTTACAGCTGAAGAGCAGCATCGAGAAGAAATCCCACCGGAAGAACAACTTCAACAAGAACAGGATGTCCCACCAGAAGTTGAAGTGCAACCGGAAGAAGAAGCTCAAAATAAAGAAGACCTACTTGAAGAAGAGGTACAACCTGAAGATGCAGCTCAACAAGGAGATGAAAATAAGGAACAGGAATTCCTGTACACACTGAGCAAGCTCAACCGGAATAGGAGCCCAAGAAAAAGGAGCAAATAGATATTCCAAGCTCCTCCTCATCAAAGAGAAAGTTGTCATTTGCTGAAGATAAAGAAGCCAAAATGAGCAAGGCCACCGATACAGTGGTAGACATCAACAAGATGTCAACAAAGCAGCTTAAGGAGCTGACCAAGAGGAAACAGGACATGGTTCCGACCACTGTTAAGAATATCTTGTGCAACTTCGTGCTTGATGCTGACATAGATGAAGATGAACCTGTGATAGATTAGCTGGAAGCATTGGCACAAGCAATCGGTGATGACCTGACAGATCCAGAAATTGTTGCCATAGACCACTATGAGAAGAAGAGAATAGAGATTCTCCACAAACAAGTTGCAGATATCAAGGTAACTCTGTCAAACAACTTAAAAGTTCTTCAACAGCAGATCTGATTGAGAAGTCTACAAAGACCTCATAAGACATTAGAGCCTTGCCTTCTCAATTTGACATCAAAAATAAGTCTACAACAAATTTTAGCAAAGAAATGACCAGTCTAGCTCTAATTCTTAGAAAGACTGCTGAAGAGGAGAATAAGAGAATCCAAGATATTATTGGATTTTAGTTATTTCTGGCACCAACATTTGACTCCATGCAGCAAACAACAACTTCTACAGAGATTCCGATCAATGAACCTGATTACAAAATAGTGGAGGATATGGAGAACATCATTGTTTCTCTAAAAGCAGCCCAAAAGAACATTGAATATGTAACCGGTCAATGGGTACCGTTTCTTCACTCTGCCAAGACGATCTATAAGGATATCTTCACAAAGCTTCAAATGTAAAATCCTACGTGAAGCTTAACCCTTTGTCCTATGTAGGCAAAAAGGGGAAGAAGTAGAGAAATAAAAGCAGGAAGACATCAGGACAGAAAGGTCTAAAAAGGAACATGACAGAACAGCTACACAAGGAGCACTCAGACAGGGGAAGTCTGGAACAGGGGAAGTGTGCTACAGAGGAAATAGAAGTCTACAAGAACAAGGTATAAAATTATCACATGTAAGTGAGTATGGTTTTGTGTATGGTTTTGCCACCAATGACAAAGGGGAAGATTGTTAGCAATTTAAGTTGTCATTAGTGTAATTCACAAACACCATTCCCACCAGTAAAGGTTGATCGGTCACTCATGTTACTTTAAAGGCACCGGTAGACTAGAAACAGAGTGTATGCACCGGTTGACCAAATAGACAGATACACTGGTAGACCGAACCAAGTACATAGTGTCGGCCTTATGTTGCATACAGGGATGAACTGGGTATAAGTGTATACCGGTCTACTGCTTAAAGATCCGCACCGGATTTTGCAGAGTAGTTTGAGTTAAAACTGGATTATATGGATCATCCACTGCTCAAAAGTGGAGTTAGCTTTTTAACAGGAGTTAGCTTTATTTCTACGAATGTTTTCAAGGTAAACTCCAGATCGGAACGCAAAGCTTTTTGCTAGTTGCATGATTTATTGTTGAGTTTACAGCCTAGCAATTCTGTGAGTTAAGGGTTTCATTAAGGTGAACTCTTGTATAAATACAGGTAATAGGACGCAATAAAAAGTGTTGTTGATACTTGCTGAATAGAGAGAGCAGAGAAGAGAGATTACAGTCACCAGAGGTGAAAGGCAAAGAGGCAGAAAATATTCAACAGCCAGGCAAACCGGGGAAGAGATCAACAGGTATGATCTAATCAGACAATCAGTGTCATATGAGATCATTGCTTTTATAAGGTGTGAAAGAAAATTGAAATCCCTCTATCAGGGTGGACCTAATTAGTTCTTTGTAAAATCTTTTAACAAGGTAACATCTTTGTTGATGTTGAAAGACCTCTAACCAAGCAACTCTTAACAGGGTTAAGATCTTAACCAATCTTCTATAAAATCTCTTAACCGGGTAGCACCTTCACTAGTGCTTTGTAAGCTCCTAACATGGCGCCTTCATTCTGTAGTAGTGAAGTTGTAAGCTCTGTCTCACCGTGGTTTTTTCCTTCTAACCGAGGGTTTCCACATATACATCTTGTGTTGATCTGTGTTTCTATTTTATGCTTATGAATGATTGTTTATATTCTGCTTATCAAGGAAGGATAATTAAACAAGTTTTGAATTGTAATAGAAACAAGTATTTACTAATTCACCCCCGCCGTCTCAGTAACCGGTTAGTAATAACAGTGCATGCATCCTAGCACAATAAATCTACCATCTTTCTTAAGATCCATGGTTAGGAGTGAAATAAGGAATTAGAGCTTAAGCGTATATTGTGAATTAGAGATTATTCTTAATATAATATAATTTATATGCATAATGATGTATGATAATTATTGGGAATTGGAATCCTCCTAGTATGAAACATTACGATTTGTCATTCCTAAACATAAACCAAACCCTAATAAGGGATTTTAGAACAAATCATTTAAGGGTCCAAAAAGGGATCATTACACCACAATTGCTAATACTACGAGACAACCAATGGTTGTTAAAACAAACTATAAACATTAATAATAAGTAAGGAGCAGCACTGACAGTAAGAAGAGTCTTTAGAGAAAAATCCAAAAATACCGAGCTCCCCTTGAAGCTTGTAAACCATTTATCTCTATTTGCAATCATATGGTCTTGATGAGGCGTCATTAATGTATTCAACAATGATCATATAGTGATGGAATATGAGGAATTAATAAGACAGGCTCTATTGGGGGCCATCACATGGTATTTTACCGATGAATCATCAGGTTAATTACAAATAAGATGCATACACCATATGAAAGAATTAATACATTCCAATCGTTGCATTGCAGTACCCATGCACTAGACTAATATGTCATGCACAAGAAGCTTGTAGATGTTTACAAGGCATTGAAGTTACTAGACAGAGTGTATAAGAAGATTATAGTTAATACAATGAATTACCAGTTCACAATGATCTTCTAGAGATTATATTGTACAGCTCGGTGAAGGAACATTGAATTGAAGACATCCAATAGATTTCTTGTTGAAGTACAAAGATAATGGAACCATCCCGAAGCAGTCCCTTCAACAACATTATCATTAACGATGACTTCAAGTTCAACGAAACCATTCTCTACAATTACAACATTAGAATTTCGTAGTGTCTCATAATATTCAAAAGGAGGACATAACACTCAAAGACTCACAAGGGAAAGTAACCTCCATGACTTCATATATATACCAGCGTTGTGTAACTATACCTCTGGTCAATGCGATTTATATATTTGAATTGATTCAGATCAGTGTGATATTGGATTATATATATATATATATATATATATATATATATATATTTACAAAGCTTAATTGGTTTCTTGGAGTGCAATCCTCGATTGGGAGTCAACCTTGGGAAACAATATAGTCATAACTCTCACATACCACTAGCAGTACTTCTTTGACATAGTGAGAGACGGTCATCAGAGGGAAACATTTCTTGATGTGAACGATTTGGAATTAGAAGGAATCAATATAGTAGTGTCTTCAATATGGCAGAAGCATGCCAGCATATTATGCGCAAAAATTAGTGCTATAAGGAATAAGTGGGCAAATTCAATCACTATAAGTAATTATCAAATCATATCACAGCATATTCCCCATTGTCAAATCAGAGAAAGTTATCTCATCGTCTTATCCAAGTTATACCAGATATAGTAATGGTATTGATAACAATTATCCTTTAAGTGATCGAATAAACATATTTACAAGTTATATAAGGGGTATCAAATATTGTAATTCATAGAAGAATCAAGAGGTCAAGGTAATTGTTCCAAATTTCCAAGCTATCATAGAATAGGGGACATTACAATTAACCCATCTCTCATGAGAATGAATGGAACACTTGCACCCATTGCATTTGGGTGATGCTCATAGAGGTGAAGCAACAGGACTTCCCGAGAGGTCACCCATCTCAATACTACTCCAGCTCAAGCGCGCTTAACTACGAAGTTAAGCGCGCTTGAGCTGGAGTAGTATTGGCGCTCAAGTTGGAGTAGTATTGGGATGGGTGACCTACTGAGAAGTCTCGTTGCTTCACCTCTATGAGTATCACCCAGATGCAATGGGTGCAAGTGTTCCATTCATTCTCATGAGAGATGGGTTCATGTGAACTACTACTCATGAAACATGGGTCAATGAGTTTGACTCAAAACACTACACAGTTGAATCTTGATAGCAATATCACAATTTGACATGCTATGGAGAATATCGTGTACTTATCAATTGATGAACTTAAGGGGCTTTCTAATGAATGAATGGGTCAATGGCGGGAGATCGCCCATCTCAGTACTACACCAGCTCGAGCCCATTTAACTATGGAGTTTCGTCCATTGTGTTGAAGGTTTTGCAAATGGGGTTTCAAGGAGAGTGGGTTTAACCATGGAGGAAACTTCGTAGTTAAGTGCACTCGAGATGGAGTAGTATAGGATGGGTGACCTCTCGGGAAGTCCCGGTGGTTCACTTCTGTGAGCATCACCTAGATGCAATGAGTGCTAAGTGTTCCTTTCATTCTATGAGAGATGGGTTCATGTGGACCACTACTCATGAAACATGGCTCAATGAGTTTGACTCAAAAAACTACATTGTCGAGCAATATCTATTGAATGGTTCATAAGGCACAACACTTGCTAAAGGTTTTGCAAATTGGGTTGCAAGCAGAGTGGATTTAACCATGGAGGAAACTCTAAAGTTAAGCATACTCGAGCTGGAGTAGTACTAGGATGCATGACCTCCCAGGAAGTCCTAGTGCTTTACCTCTATGAGCATCACCTAGATGCAATGAGTGCTAAGTGTTACATTCATTCTCATGAGAGATGGGTTCATGTGAACCAGTACTCATGAAACATGGGTCAATAAGTTTGATCAGTCTAATTAGGGGACATTACACAATTGATTATTGATAAGATCAGAAACAACACTGTTATCGTTGCAAGAACATATTTAGAAATCAAAGATAGCAACTCATATTGCTGTAAGCGATATTGTAATGTCCCTTGTCGGGACTTTACTTAATTTAATGTAGATTTATCAATTAGGTTTTGGATTGTTATGTCCATGATAGGATTAATCATTTATCTTATTAGATATAGTTATCTTTAACACTCATATCCAACCTTATTACTATTTTAACTCGATGAAGGGAAGCGTAAACATTATCCAAGGTGCCTAGAGACCACTGCAATGGGCTCCCTCAAAGTTTACAGGTCCAAGCCCAAACTATTGGGACGCTGACCCCCACCTTATTTTGGGACAGATAGCCATTGCTTGGATTTAGACAAGCCCCTCCTTGGTAACACTTTAGTCTTCCTTCTTAGCTAAATAGTAATAGGTTCTATATATCTGTTCTTATTTTATTTTAATTAATATATATTATCACTGTAGATGTTTACTCATTTATGAGCGCTATATATATATATATATATATATATATATATATATAATCTTGATTATCAATAACAATATATATATTGATTGTCATTATGAGAATAGATGAATATATATATATTTATATTAGATCTTGGAATATATAGTATAGATTATTCAGATATATAATTCAGATGTATATTTCATATATATAATACATATTCATCTTTCATATATATATATATATATATTATAATATTTAACCTTTCATCAGATTTTATTATTATTAATGTACATATATATACATGTATACATATATGTATATATTTATGCATCTATATGTAATACCAGTAAGTAATTCATAGATATCCGTTCTTTCCTTCCAACTTATTCACTGTTGTATATTATAATTCTCATTTCCTCCCTTATAGATCTTTATATGATAACTTTATTTGCTTTCGATTATGCCTTAGCCGATTATGATCATATTCGATCTCAGAAGACACTGTTACCGCCAGTCACTCTTCCTTGATTCATAATGTCTTTCCATAATTATCTTTGAAAATTCTTATATTTCCCTCATTTCCGTTTTCTTCTCTCCGACTCATCCTATCCATCTCCGTGTCCTCATGTCTTGTTTCAAAGCAATATTAATAAGAGTTTGAACCATCACGACCCTTCTCCACATCATTCATATCCATAGGTTATTAGCATTTGACAAGTCTTATCAACTTGTTATATCTATTGATTAAATATGTCTATCGTTGTTCTCCCGATCATAGAGGAATTGACCATAATACTTTGCGGTATTTGGATCATGCTACATCGAATGAATAAGGACGGCTTGCTTTTATCGCCGGTTTGTTTTCAACGATTAAATGACCAATACCCATTTCGAGCCATCTCTCAATCCCTATCGCTTATCTCCTCCTGCTATCATGGACGTTAGCTGGTGCCTACATATCATTCTGTATGGATGTGTTCATCATTTGCTATTCGTATTTGTGTAACGAGGATGTCTTTATATAACAGATATATATCAATATCGGTACAATGGAATTGACACTCAGCATATAATGTTTTACTGTGATTATAAATGGTTCAGTCTGTATATATATTATTCTTGATATATTGTGATTATCATTGTTGATAGAACACTAATAATGCTTTCTTCATAAATCAATGTCATAGGTGCTTATGATAGTATCATTGATTTTTATATATAATTAAGATGATTTCTTATTGAATATATATATATATATATATGATAAATTATTCAATTAATAACATTGATGTTTGATTACTATATTAATCTATTTATTTATTACATATAAGGGATATTACAGATATCTTTTCTCAGACATTGCATGCATTAAGCATTTCATCAGAAACAGCAAGCATTAACAATAAATATTGACTGCTTGTATAAGCAATCTATCATGATAATAAGTCATAAGAGATAATTGTCACATAGTATATAACACAGCGGCATATCAGATATTGCAATTGCCATTATCAACTTCATAGTTATATGTCAGATTCTGCAATTATCAGATATTTGTTATTCTGTTTTAAATATATTTATTGCAATTCGCATTGATATTTCATTGCCTACTATCACTTTTCTCAAATTATATTCATTCAACACAGTGGGAAAGGAAGATTGAATTAACAGTCCCAACATTCTTCTGATAGTCAAAAAGGGGACATTACAGATAGAGTGTAATGTGATAACCATCTATCATTAACATTATTCTGGTTTACATTGACATTATGTGATTTTGGAAGAAAAACAATTTTTAAAGAATTAACTAGTGTAGTAATTTAGGTCCCTGAGTTGGCGAACACAAATGCCACTATTTGAGGTTTGCCAATTTTGAATGTGAAGAAGAATATAAATATTTTGACTTATCTATGTGCATATATAGTTATGTTCAAACTTCTTAATACGTGATATGAATATATAATTCATACCCTTATCTTTATCTGATCCATTTACTGCATACATGATACCAATTGTTACTTGAAGCCATGTAACACGATGAAGGACAATAATGAATAAAACATATGAATGACAAACCCAAAGATTGACATACATACCAAAAAAGTCTGTCGTTCAACAGCTTCAAATAGACCAATGCAGATCATTTTAATTTTTATTACCAGATGAGAATATGATATCTACAAGGTAAACAGTTGGTTCGTTCTGCAGACATGTAACACTCCAAATTTTTACAATCTTAAGTATGAATTGGTGAATGGCAACATAAATTTAACCATGCAATTACTTGTCTTGGTGTCATCTTGCTGGTTAAATGAATCAATGCAACATATTGCATAATTTAAGTACATATGTAATCTTGACAAATCATGTGCGCAGATGAAAATGAACAAGACATGCCATCACCTCTCGAAAAGGTCTTGGATTGCATAACTTCTGTTATCAATATT
Source organism: Chamaecyparis obtusa (assembly GCA_027943335.1). Taxonomy (NCBI): domain Eukaryota; kingdom Viridiplantae; phylum Streptophyta; class Pinopsida; order Cupressales; family Cupressaceae; genus Chamaecyparis; species Chamaecyparis obtusa. The sequence goes on from BSBK01000367.1 coordinate 1,573,683, forward strand.
GCCAAGGTACAGGACATTCTTGAGCAGGGAAAGAATTTAATTGCAGCATTTCATAGTACTCTTCATCCTGGAAATTCATGGCAAGGTATTAATATTCAAAAGACCATACATCTCTTTGTCCTATTCAATTCTTTGTTGGCTAGATGATGTTTGTTGTTCTGGTTTTGTGTTTTTAGAACACTAAGGAACTTTCTTTTGTGTCTGCAGTTAAGTTATCAGTTTTTCTGGCAATCCGAGCATTCTATGGAAGGCTTCATCTTGCCACCTCAGAAGCTAGTAGCATGTCTTCTGATGAAGGGGCTCTTATTAACACCTTGATCATTGAGGTGTGCTTAATTATATGATCAACATTAAAATCTATTTTCTTTAAATTTTATATAGACAGATGAGCTACTCTATAACAATGTCTGATAAGTTTATTTAACTCTTGTTCAAGTACAGTCCTTTCAAGTTTTAGTCCCACTAATTCTGGAGTGCATAGGCAGCATAAAAATTGCACAGGTATTTCATGCCTATAACTTTCCTTTCAAAGTATTTGCTTATGCTATATTTCAATTTAAATTACTTATTACTTGCATGGTATTTGTGTGACCTTTAAAATAAACATTTTTTTAAGATTCCAAAGTTAAAAGAGATTATGTGGATGGCCTCCTAGTATTATCCCACTAATAAATAACTGCATGCAGAAACCTATAATATTCTGAAGTTGAACTATGCTAGTGCTAGAGAATTCTTGGCTCTTTTAATATATTTGTTTCCAATATTGCTGAAAATATGATATTTTCAGTGTTATAGCTCATTTAATTCCCTTCTAGTATATTTATTCTTTTCACTTTTATCTTAGTTTAGGATATCACTGATTTGATATGAGTATTTGACACAAACCTGTTTCTCTTAAATGGCAAAGGAAACTATTGTTATGCCACTAATAACGTTCTGCTTCCTTGCAATGACATATCTTTTGTGAGTGACCCCATACATGATCCCCACTGCGTAAATTAGGATGAGAAAGGTGGCCATGAATTTGTGAAATTTGCACTGTCAAATTTGACAGATATGCTTTATCAATGTGAAGAACAAGTCCAAAATCCAAACCTTGGAAAATATTTAATTTCTGTATATTATGGGATCTAGTGCTCTTGGGAAGCTATCCCTGCACCAGAATTAGGGCGTTTAAATACTTTGAGCAGTTTGTACTAAAATTGTATTTCAACTAGTTTTTCTTCTATAAGTTGTATAGTTGATTGTCCCCTAGATATCTGCACGGAATAACAAAATTCAAGAAAATTTGGTTTTGTGATGGCACCTAAAACACATAAGAATAGTAACATTTGGCAGTCACAATATTCACCTTTAAGGAATTGCTAATTTTTGGTTCCAATCAAGTCTACCCATATAACCATACAAGATAAGAAGTAACAGATACTGAGAACTACTGTTTATCTTTGAGAAATTGCTAGAATCTCAGACATTTTTCTTGAGGATGTTAGTGTGATGTGCCCTTTTTAAAATAAGATTTAATTGTAAACTGTTGAATATATGTGTAGCTTCGATCAGATAAACGACGGAGATATTTCCTTGTCTATTATCGTTCAAGTTAATCGATCCAAAATGATCAAATGAATAAAGAGTATTACGATCTGTATGATCATATTCAGAATTGCATTAGATTTCATATCGATCAATATATGATTGATCGGGCATCATATTTGATCCACGATTACTCTCGGTATTATCGTATTTGTTAATAGCCTTAACAATATTGTTAAGTGTTGTCATTATTTTATGCTATAACCGCCGATGATAATTGTAATATCCTTCCTACTGTTCTCAACAAATTTCTGATTCGTAGGTAAATGTATCTGAACTGCAATTCTGAACTGATTGGTTTTATCTCGGATAGTGCTTGTGTTATTCGATCCGGTAGTATGAAGGATGTTTATTAATTTTTGTGATACTGCCGTTCAGTGACTGTTGTATATGTTCCTTCCAAATTTGACTTACAATGTTTTATTTTTCAAGCATAAGAAATACAACACATACAATGTGAATGCTGCAAAAGATTAATTCTAACTCCAAAAATGCGTTTCCCTTAAGTTTACAAATGATACCAACAATCAACTTAATTCTGGAACTTATATTTCAGACAATACACAAGACTCAGTACAGCTGTAGAGATGAACATGTACCAACCATATGTGATTGCTGTTCACTCCAGCAGTCTTGTGGGCTGCACACCTGGGTTGCCCATGCGTAGGGCGTGACACCTTCTTCAACCCGGCTCCCTGTGTTAATATTCCATGCTCACAATATTACTGGTTGAACACCCTCGACCGCAGGTAGGAGACACAGCCCTCTGAACGGGTGGTCAGCTTGGGAGGCAGTCCGTGCTGGGTTGATGAGGCCGTTTCAAGGCCCAGGCCCGATAACAGCTCCTTCCCATGTAAGGCCTCTCGGTCTGCAGTGCTCGTAAGGAGTAGCGCGGAAGGCCTGCAAGTGATATGTCAATCGTCCCCTATAGGAACCATGACTGTGGCCGCATGCTGGCGCGTGAGCTGAGAGACATGAATAGAGTGTAGTGACTTGCATGGGGTTTAAGAATGAATGCAATGACTGCAGTCCAGTCCCTGGCGCTAAGATTTTCCAAGTACAAACAGTGTTCTCCTTCCACCGTGAATGCTAGATCTAGTTCGGTGGCTTCACATAAATACAGAATACGCTGCTAAGGGCTTGCCTTCTTTATCAATATCTGAAGAATTCTGAACCTTCATACAAAACTAGTAAGCTAATTATCAGCAGTATAGACATGACATTTCATCAAACATTTGTTGTGCAACTTATCTCTTCTAAAATTGCAAACTAATTAAGCTAATTACAAACTAAGTTTGAACCTGATAATTTAACACTGCTAGAAATGAGTCCTTAAAATGGAATGCAGCTTGTTGGGAATTCTGAAATGATGTAGCCGCATGGGATGCACATGAGAAACCCAACGCCAAGATGCTGGAAGCTCTGAGAATGACTAAACGTTGAAATGGAACTCTTCCCAAGCACTCTCGAACCCTTAGTGGCTCACGCGACTGCTGGTAATTACAACAGCTACCCTTTATTATGTCTCATGCTGAACCTTGTGGCTGGAAGCTATCAATTAAACCTGCTCATTATACTTGATGCTAATTCTAAAAATGATTATGGAATCTAAACACCAATTCCTTCACCATTGAATTCAATCATGGCCTCTAGTTGAAGCCATAGCATTTGCACAATTCATTGGGCATTTAACCAACTCGAAGTGCTGATAAGAATTGGAAGAATTCAAAATTCTTCAAGCTGAAGTTCTGAAACCCTTGTTTCAATTTCCTCTCAACACCAAACCAGATTATCCAATGCATCACGAATGAATCCATTTCCTTTTGCCTTTGGCTTTTATAATTCCCAAGTAATAAATCGATCATGAGGCTTCGTGAATACACTTCTCATAACTTACTAGTGTATTTGCTTTTGTTGCATTTGAAATATAACATTTAATTATATTCCCCTCCTTTTGATGCACATATTAAAATATAAAGTATACTTTATTAAACACTTATTTCTCCCTTTAATATAACACTATCACTTATTATAAAGTATACTTTTAAAACATTGAAAACTCCCTTTTAAATAAAGTCCATCACTAATCATTATTTCTCAATTTTGACTGAACCTGAGAGTTAACCATTGTATCCACTGTGCATCCAACTGTCTTACTAAAAGTAGCAAGGGTCCATCTCTATCAACCCCTGACCTGCTATAGTTAGTAAATTCCTAAATACCTGATCAATAAAGATTCCTAGGGTCATCACTGCAATGAAGGCTGGTTCAGTTGCCCTACCAAATGTAAAAATGTTTGATAAATGACTTACTATAAGTAGTAAGTGTACCAAACTGACTCAAACAAAGAGCAAACCTGAACATCCCTGACCTCTGGAGTGGGAAAATAGCCTCTAGCACTGCCAACAAAGACCCTCTATCCATCTGATTAGCCTACAAGGGTTAAGTAATAGACTAATGCCACAAACTATGATGCTCATGAAAAATGGGGACATTACAATATTTCATATTTGAACTGGGACTTTAACTGACAGAAGGTTTCTGCTTTGTTATTTTGCGATGTAAGCCTATTTGTCATCTCCATCTTGAGATCTCCCCAAGTTTCCGAAGGTTTTCTAGTTTTTTTACTATTATTTCACGTCATTTATAACTTTAAGATCCTACATTTTTTCTGTTTCCTTTCACCTAGTGCTGTAGTTATATTGGCAATATTCAATTTCATGATTGTAGGAAATTTTGAACTTTCTAAAATACAGAAAATTGTCTGTGATGAAATGCTTACATTCAAATGCAGTTTGTAATAACCGTTATTGGTATAATAAATTTCTTTTTTTTTCCAAATAAAATTTTAAATGCATCTCTTCCAAAGAGATATTTAATATCTATGAAGAAAATCCATGTCTCGCTGACAAGGTATTGTTTGAAATTGCAGGTCCACGTGGCAGCATTTGAATGCCTATTTGACATGATAGAATTATCTTGCCTTAACTCTAGTCAGAAGATTGATAAATCTTTGTACAATGAATTATTGCTGTTGTATAATGTGGAGAAAAATGAATCTGCCAAATCAATATTGAAAAGATCATTGGGCTTGTTGGAAGATTCCTTCGAGACTGTCATGCAGGATTAGCATCAGAGTATGGCTTTAGCCAATTTTGGTGATATGAATTGATTCCGGAGTCTTGATTCTTGTCTGGATCAAACAAGATTACGTCTCCATATCAGGAAGCTGAATGTAATTAGTCCCCACAAAAAAGTTGTGAGGTTCTATTCATGCTTAATAATTGATTGTATTTATCATTTTTTGATCTTAGTCTCTACTTGGAGTTGGTGGCCTATCCTTGAAGTTGTAATTCCAAACGCATTCTTCTTGACTATCTTCTATTCAAAGCTTTGACATAAGTTGCAAGATCCCTTCCGCATCGTGGTCGGTTAGCTGCCTACCCAACTAGCCAACTATAATGGGACGTGTTCGTTTCCTAGTGTGGCTATTGCAGGAGTGCTTTTTGGATACTGAGTGACCGTATGGACAGTAGGGCATAAGTCCTCTATTTTAAATTTTAGCCATTAAGATTCTTCTCAGGAAAATTTTAGTGGACAATGTTGAACATCTTAGTTATATATATTATATAATTGATCTGGATTGTTCGCAATCATCTTCATAAGTTTCAGTTTGTAAAGCTATTCAAAGAAAAAAAAACTAGGGAACAATATTCAGTAATGGTTTGCAAAATATTTTGAAGTACCTAAAAAATGTTTAAATCTTCCTCAATGGTTATATGAATCTTCCTACAGTATAAGCACCTAGAAAATGTTAATATTTTGGAAAATATTTGTAGATTATTTTCTCAATCCTTACAAATTGGCGTTCGTACTAAAATCAAAATTAGCTTTAAATTTAACAGTGATGATGACTGTTGTGAGAGATTGGAAATGTCATAAAATATTATCCTGCAACGAATTCTAAAAAACCCTAACAAAGTTATATAAATTTTATACATTGTATAATACCTAGAAAATGCCAATGAAATTAGAAAATATTTTTAGATTATTCCAAATGCTAAGGAACTGACTCTAATACTAAAAACAGATATTGACTTGAAACTTAGCTGAGATGATGAGTGTAATGAGAGATTTCCAATGAAAATATCGTCTATGTGATTTGTTATAGAAAACAAAATGTGATTTATTCTACAAAATCAAGCCTAGTTGTATTTAAATTTATTTATTTTATGGGGTTTTAAGCTTTGTTTTCCTTGCCATTATATTTTCCTAAGTTCTTTGACATTATAAGATTGAGATCCTACTATAATATGATGAGGACATGGGGTGGCGGAGAATGGTTGGTGAATAAGTCAACCAATGATTTTTTATTTTTTCAAATTACTTGCTAATATATAATAATCTTTTACAATAAGTTTGTGGGTTCCAACTTATGAGAGACATCAATTCCTTGTGGTGTTCCCGGTTGAGGAATGGCTCGTAGCGTGCGGTACTCAACTCTTCAAGCAACCTAAAATACACTTCCCTATGTTGTTCGTCTTGTAGACGTAGGGCTCACACTTCCGAAGGCAGACTCCTACGTACGACAACTACCACTTGTTACACGATGGACGATAGTTGTCGGTCTGAACAACACAATAGATTTTGACCCATTCGATGGCACACTTTCTTGGTCTATTGTCAGGAAATCACTGTAAGGGCTAGTAACTACCCGCATGGATATCCAATCCACCGTACAGTGGGTTCTTCGGTGTGTTGAGACACTCACATCAAAAGCACTGTTCCATATGATATCATGCTAAGTGAAATGGGGGCTGCACCTATCTAGGCACTTGCTATGGTTCGCCTTATAAGCTACCTAAAAAGAAATTGAAAAAATGGAAGAAGATAGATGGCCTAAAGTTGTCTTTAATGATACATTGTGTAAACGAAAAAGGACATGGATGCAGCAAAACATCAAATGGATGAGTAAATGGAATATTCAATTCAATATGTGCCCCACAAATAACAAAGAAATAACGGTCTTTGTTATGGAGAAATTCTACAAGAGAAATTGGGGGAATGAGATCGGGAGGAAGAAAATATATTTTATAAATGAGTTCAACTTCACATGTGATCAACTCCAAAAAACGTACATAGGAGCCAACATTTCTTGGAGGGTTAAAATTCTTATTGCTCAGTTGAGAACCAACTCTCACCAACTTCGTTGTGAGACCGAGCATTGGAAGAGGCCAAAGGAGGCTTGGGAAGAGAGAATTTGCAGATTTTGCAATTCTGGGAAAGTGGAAACCGAACAACATTTTATTTTGGAATGTGAGGCTTACAAGGACAGCAGAGATAAATTTGCGGATACTATATGTGATAGCTCTTGGCATAACCTATTCAGTGAAGAGTACATTGAGTAGCTGGGTGGACTCATCATCAACTTGCACAAAAAACAAACAGAGTTACTTAAGTCTGCTTAAGTTGTCTTGTTGTCCCATAGGCTATTTTTAGATTCGTGGACGTTAAAATTTTATCTATCTATCATACGACAAATGGTGTATGACCACACAGCCCACCCTTTGACTTGACACAATGTCTCCTAGTCGATATGGACAATTAGTCCCTCCCAGTCAAATCTTCTTGTTCAACGATATCTTGCGTATGGAACCTTTAGAGGGAATTGAAATTGTTTGGATATCTCAATGGCACTAGTAATAGTGTTGCTAGAATATAATCAATGTCACAGACGCACATGCAAGAAGAGTCAATAATGATAGCACTTCAAATTACAGACTTCAAATTACTTCGCAGAGATCCACAATCTCGGATAATTATCAAATATCACTTATCGAATACAAATTTGTCTTCAAAGGAAGATTTCACAAATTTGGAGCACACAATGAAATATTAGAATGATATTTCCAACGATAGACTAGGGTGGTTGTGAACCACTGAAACTGCAACAAACCAAACAGGCAAGATCTTTTACATTCGAAATGGTGGACAACAGAACTCCAACTAGAATTCGCAATACAAATAAAATAATCTAAGATTCATACTAACAACTTCATACATGTCGGTCATAAATACCCCTTCAGAGAAACTCCCGAGGGTTTACAAAGAACGCTAACACGGCAAACATCTACAAACAACAATTAATAAAAATTGGCCCCTTTATTAATTAATTAAAAGTCCATTTATAATATTATTTAAATTTTAAGGCCATTAATTAATTAAAAACTTCATTAAAATTGGGGACATTACATTCCTCCACTCTTCATAGGTGCCAACCTACAAGAGAAATTGATCTGTACTCTTGGGTACCAACTCAGTAAGAGACTCCAATCTCTTAAAGTTGTATAAATGTTTCACAAATCTGCATAAGCTCTTCTTAAATGCTTCACAAATTTGTGTAATCTCTTCATAAATGTTACACGAATTTGCATATGACTATTCATAAATGTATCATAAATGCTTCACAAATCTGCAGTCTTTCTTCTAGATTTGCACTATTCTTCATAATTTTTTTCCATGATATTGTCCTCAGGAGAAAATGTGAATGATATTTTTTTCTTGCCACTCTTCTTCTTCACATTTTCGTATCATCTTTTATATCTACATATCCTTATGCCTCCTCATGAAAAGAGACATGTTTTGTAATAGAGGTGACCTTTTGAAAAGATGTCACCTTTTCTTAACATTTTTTTTATGTTGATTGTCTTTTAAAATGTTTTTATTTATCTTCAAACCAATCTGATTTTATATCTTCTTAAATGCAAATAACCTTAATTGGAAAAAATAAACTTATTTTATTTTTCATTCTTCTATTTATAACATTACATGGTATTATGAAGAGAGGCGTTCAATTTATGAAGAAAGACAATTCTTCAAGGGAAATATCCTTTATTAACTAATTGCAATAAGCTTAACAACAATCTTTAAAACACATTTGACATCAATGACAACCTTCTAACAATCTCATCCACGCGTCAATGATAATATGCTTAGACAACAAAACCTTTCTTGACATGACTTTGATATCAAAGACAACTTCATCTTTGTATCTTTGGCATCGACAACCACCTTTCCAACATAATATAGTAGTTTAAATATCCCTTAAATTTATATTTTTTGATGACCATTATCAATACCTCTCATATGAAGCATTGCTTTATTTTTTATTGTTAGTAAACACCAAAACTTATCAATATGGTCTCTCTTACCATAATTTCTCGCATTACTACACCTCATATACATAGCATTTTATTAACTATTAATATTAATGAATACTAAACTTTTTAATATGGTCTTTCTTACAACAATTTCTCACAATACTATTATTTACTCGTGTTAAAATTTGAAAAAAAAAAAAAAAAACTTCTTTCAAAATGCCTTGCTACCAAATAGGGTAGTTGTGCAATCCCCTTTACATTTTTCTAAATACATTTTAAAAATTAAGCTCCTTAAAGAAATTGATTGATAAAAATTATTTCTTATCATATGCTATTGGTCTATAAGCACTGTGTTTGTTTACCCCACTTAACTAATGTGCAAATATAAGTTCTTGTTATTTGAAGCATTTTTGCAAAAAAGTTCATGTTTTCCCATTTATGTTTATCTTTTATTGTAATCCATCATCACTCTTAATTTATTCAATAAGTTGATTTCAATTGGGAAAAATAGCTAGGTGGTTAGTGTAAAATCCTTGATCAATATCTATTGGACCTAGAATTATAAGTAGAAAGATTGAAGAGTGAAATTTGGTTGACTTAATCCTATTCAACACATTTGTTTCTTGCAAATAGAATTCTAATTTCAAGTATTATAGAGTGAAATTGGTCAATCCAATACCAGTTGGAAATGCCATGCTTGAACCCTATTCATGTTGAGCCATTTTGAAACCTTAACAGGGAACCTTATTAATCTTTCTCTAAATCTCTTTCATCTTCCAAAACCTCGAAAGTACTTAGGAATCCCTTCCCAAACATTATACAAAACCTCAAGACTTTTCAAGATCCTCATTCAAAAACACCAATTCCCCATTCACGAGTCTTTCTCTCGAGAAAATTACAATCACATCTTGAGTTCACACTTTATCCTTAATCCTAAACCTTCATTTATGAACCTTGCTAGAAATTTTTACTATTTTAGGATCCTTGTTTCCAAAACTCAGGTCCCCAATTAGGAATCCTCTTACAAATTTAACATTGTTTATAGTTCTTATTCCTAAGGCTTATCATTATTTTTCCCAAGCCTTATTCCATGATTAGGAGGCTTGTCTCTAAATCCCATTCATGGAAAAACATAAATCCCATTACCCAATGAATTATTTTCCCAAATGCAAACTTTGTTCAAGCACCCCTAATGAACCTTTTCCCAAATGCAAACTTTGTTCATGAGCCCCCTCTTGGAAGCACAACCGATCCATGTTCTCAAACTTAAAACATGTCCTCAACTATGATAGTGTTTGAAATTAACAAACACATTAGCTCCCTCCATCTCCTTGGATAAGTGTGTAGCACAACCCTATTCAAGAACAATAGTCACAAACCATAACCTTTTCCCCAAATGATATAGGAGCATCCAAGATCAAAGAACAAACCTACGCTAACAAAAAAGTGTTTTTTTTGGTCATATCTTGCGAGTGTTATGCATGTTATTTTTTTCATTTGGAATGGTTATAGCTGTGTTCATCTACTTGTGCTTCAAAACCATTGAATTTAGGCCAAGATAGTAGAAAAAGTGATGTATGGTATTGGTTGTGTATCTTATCATCAAGCTATCATGTTGTGAGTTTTGTGGATGTGTTTGCTTGTATAGATAAGTATTTGATGCTTTATTGCATGTCATGTCATTCTTTAATTGTCTAATGCTACATTTATTGGATTATGAAAAGAAGTTAATTCATATCCTAATAAGGAGGTTATCTATGCAATTATTGATTTTAAAGTGTCTTACATCAAGAGTCGCATCAAGTTTCAAGACCAGTATCTCAATGTAAAACACAGTTATCTATTTTACAAGTTTCAAGGAGATGTGACTATAAAGCAGTCATTAAGGTTGAGATCATTTAATATGGGGCAATTGATTCTTATCACAAGTGTCTAGAGCAATGCAATACATGTTTTTTTCTATTAAATATAAGACGAACTCATTACAAAAAAATTCAAATCTACGATCTTCAAAATACTAGCAAAAAATAATGCCCCCCGCTACCTATAACAAAACAAATACTATCATCAGTGCATGTAACAAAAAAAACACAGCATATACAACATCAAGTGATTGTACCTCCTATTGTCCACATGTATACATCATATACAATATATCCTCCACTACACAATAGTTCATGATACAAAAATATAGCATAAACATCACTAATGCATCCTAAAAAATCATAGCCATTAAGGAAGGTTTCCATTGATTTCCTTGAACTATGCAGCCCAAGGTAATGGTCCATCCAACCATTTGAACACTTCTATCTATATTGTTACTGGGTTAGGGCCTTCTACACCACCTAGCACTACAAGAATTGTTGCGTCAACTTCTACATTTGCTAGTATTGTTATAGCTAGACCTGCCTACTCAAAACCTTGGGCTCTTGGTCCCCTTCTTCTCTACTCTTCCATATCTTCCATAACATTTTCTTATCCAATCTCAAAGGGATTTTTTTCCTCTAACCACCTTGACCAAGTATGACCATGAGAAATCTCTCAATTAAACACTCTCATAGATTCATCTTGCAGTAACCTTTCAAACTTGATGTTGGAGAGCCTCATTTTAACAGAAACCTACTAATCAATATCATGAACTATGATTCTTCTAAGATACTCAATAAGTACTCTAACACAACCATTAAGCAAATCATTATTCCTAGATTTCCAAAGCAACCAAAGAATTTCATTAGAGATGATAGACAAAAAGAAATTAGAATCTTTCTTAAGGTTATGATCTATCCCACAATAACCTCCCAAGAACTAATATTAGAACCAATAGAAAGCCCAAACATGTTCTACACTTTCATGGAAAAAAAATAATCAAAGATGTGATTGAAATTTTCTAGGAGCCTGCATATAGAACATATTTTAAGATCCACATCATATTTGTGTACAGGTAATTTAAACAAGAACAAGCTCCAGACAAAACATCACTTTTTAGGCTCAATAGGTTTTCTCCAAATGTTGTTGAGAATGGTATGCCAAGAGGAGGGGTCCTATACAACATTCCAATAGGAGGTAATATGGAATATGATGTCAAGGTTATGCACAAGGAGAGAGTAAACGGTCTTAGCACCAATTGAAGGGGAGATCCATCCAGCTAGGAAAAGTGGGTGAACCTATCAATAGCAATGTCACAGGGAAGAGGAAGAGACAATGAAGTACAAGCCTCTATCAAGATAGAGAAGGTTCTCCAATGGGTAGAAGGGATGTCAAACTCAAAAAAAATATCATTCCAATAAATCAACTGCTCCCCTTTTATAGTATCATTGAAGATCTGAATTCGTTTATTAGCCCAATTTGGTCAAGCATCCTTGCAAGAGTGCAAGAGGCTTGTCTTTATGTTTGAGGTTCGACCATATGGACCTTTCACCACATACTTTATGGCTCTTAAATATAATACCATTATGAGAAATGTGCTTCCTTACTAAATCCCATGTTTTCCATATAGATTTAAAGACAAATGATCTAGAGGCTCTAATAGAAAATATCCTAGCAATAATCTCACAAAAAGGGAGTCTGACCCAAGAGGGGCTTTGTTTGGGGACAACCTTATAGATATTAAATCTAATCATAACTTTCCAAGGCTCATCCCCTTGTAAGGGCTTAAAAATCCACTTGGTTGCTAGGGAGATTCCTTGTAGTCTAAGATCCTTCAAACCCAAGGCCCCCTTCTATTTTCTCATAGGCCCATTTCACAGCATGCCTTTTCCTAATGCCTTTTCCATCTTACCATAGGAAGTCTCTTATCTACTTTTGGATATGGATGATACTTTCTAAATAGCCAGGTAGATAGTGGGGCTTTTTGCTTGTGGTGCCTACAACCAAGGTTCAAGTCTCCACGAGGTCACTCTCTACCGTGGTTCTTAATGGAGAGTTGTTACCTTGACCCTTGGTGAAATAGTGGGGTTTCTTGCCTGTAGAGCTTACAACTAAGCTTCAACAATTTTCAGGGCTTGGCCCTTTGGTGAAATGGTGGGGCTTCTTGCCTGTAGTGCCTACAACGAAGGTTCAAGTCTCCACAGGGTCGCTCTCTACCGTGGTTCTTAATGGAGAGTTGTTACATTGACCCTTGGTGAAATAGTGGGGCTTCTTGCCTGTAGATATTACAACTAAGGTTCAACAATTTTTTCATGGCTTGGCCCTTTGGTGAAATGGTGGGGCTTCCTGCCTGTAGTGTCTACAACCAAGGTTCAAGTCTCCACGGGGTCTCTCTCTACCGTGGTTCTTAATGGAGAGTTGTTACCTTGACCCTTGGTGAAATAGTGGGGCTTCTTGCCTGTAAAGCTTACAACTAAGGTTCAACAATTTTTAAGGGCCCCTTTGGTGGAATGGTGGGGCTTCTTTCTTGTAGTGCCTACAACCAAGGTTCAAGTGTCCATGGGGTCGCTCTCTACTGTGGTTCTTAATGGAGAGTTATTACCTTGACCCTTGGTGAAATAGTGGGGCTTCTTTCATGTAGAGCTTACAACTAAGGTTCAACAATTTTAAGGGTTTGACCCTTTGGTGAAATGGTGGGGATTCTTTCCTGTAGTGCCTACAACCAAGGTTCAAGTCTCCACGGGGTCACTCTCTAACGTGGTTCTTAATGGAGAGTTGTTACCTTGACCCTTGGTGAAATAGTGGGGCTTCTTGCCTGTAGATCTTACAACTAAGGTTCAATAATTTTTTATAGTAATATGTATTAGTATCGATGGCGATCACAATAGGACCAGCGAAACTTGGCAACATGAGATCTGGAAACCTGGCAGAAGATCGTAGCTCGGGCTTCAAGAAAGTGTCTTCAGTAGTCTTCAATGGTGAGGGTCGTATCATCACAACCGTTGATCATGTGGATCCCAAGGTTTCATTTTCAGGTGAACTCCCAAACCCCAAATGGGGTGATATCCCTTTTGATGAATTAGATCTTGCAAATCTCACTCACACATAGCACATTCCGCAATGGGTTTTCAAGAAAGGGCAGTGGAGGGATTTAGATGTGGATAAACATCCCTCCTCTCGGTATTTCTGTCAATTTTCTACTCAGCGCCAGTTTGGTAGCAGACGTCGTATCCATCCAAGTAAAGCCCCAATCTATGAAGGATTACTTGGTCCTCCTCCTAAAGGGGAAAAACTAGGGTTTCCCCCCTAGAAAGGTCATCATATGAATCGTATTTTGCAACTAGTTTTTGATATTTGCTATGGCAGTCCTCTTGTTTCTTCTCCACTTCCCTAGTCACCTTTGCAACCATCAATGGATCATGATGATTGGGCTCCCTTCATTCCAAATAGACAGGAGCAGTCATGTTCTGCTGCACCTCGGGTAACTCATGCATCAAATTTGCATACTTGTATTCATGATAACTCAGCCATGCCCAATAAAAATAGGGTCATTCTTCTTGATTACATGTTTCAAGATACTATTACTTTATTACAGACTAATGCCCTTATTTTTAAGCTTAATTCTCCAATCTCTTTTCTGGATTTTTTAGTATGGGTGCGAGAAGCATGGCTAGGTTTGACAAATCTCTTCCTATCTGATGAAGATTCCTTATTTTTTACTGCTATCTTCCATTAGATTAAAGATTGAAATTCTGTGCATAATTTTAAAGGTTGGTTCTGTAGAGGTATTGCCATTTACACTATGGCATGGATTCCGTATTTTCAACCTAGCTACTCATGTTCTATTTGTGCCGATTTGGATTTCATTGCCAAGTTTGCCTTTAGAATACAGGGATCTAGATATTGTTGAAATTTTAGCTAATAAGTTGGGTATCTTTATTCGACATGATCTTATTCCATTTGAATTGGTTCATCTTCTGGTTAGGGTTTGTTTATTAATAAATTTCATCAAAGCCAGTTCCCTTGTCCATTTCAGTTGTCTCTAAGTATGGGAATTGGTCTCAAAATATTTTTATTCTCGATCATGTTACTATACATTTACATTCTAATCTTTCATGGAACTTTAATACTCAATGCCAAGGATCCTTAGTTAAGTCGACAGTGGTCTACCCTAATCATTCTTCAAATTTTTGTGACTGCCCTTTATTTGATAAAACTGTTAAGGATAATTCTTATTTTGTTCCTCCTGCTAATGCTGCTATGTTGTACCCTGATAATTCTTTTAATTTGCTTCCATCTTGGGACCTGTCTATGCGGGGTCCTTTTGTTGTAAACTTTAATGTGTTGATCAATTTCTGGGTTAATATATCATCAATGATTCATTCTCTACTTTTTCATTTGAAATACAAATCTGTTACTTTGACTAAATCGAATTTCCTTCTCAAGTCTAAGGGTGTTTGTTGCACTTTATCCCTCTATACTTTGTTCTCATCCTCGCAGTTGGATCTTCCTCTTTATATTCTGAAATCTTTACACTTTTTTAATATTTCCATAGTTCCTACCTATGTTCTTCCTAGCAATAATTGTATTATTCATAGTTCGATGTTTGATGATCAGCCTTTTCTACCTTTGGCCAAATCTTTGCCTTCCTCTTTTTTGAATGATGATAAGATTTATCTAATGGTTAATGATCTTTTAGTCTTTGTGGCTTCCTATCTAATTGATGAGATTGCACTTGAAGAACTTCCTCCATCTCTTTTTTCGGCCTTGGAGACTCAAGGGGTTAATAATTCCTTTCAAAAAGAATCTTTGGACTTTGATTTCTCTTAGAAATTATCTCTAGAGCAATTTTCTTCCTCTTCATCTTCTGTGTTTGGTTCTAAAACTCCTAAGAAGAGGAGTTGTAAACCATTGGTTGTCAAGATTAAAGAAGAGATTGATGTTGGTATTCATTCCACCATTATGGATAAATTTTCTTCCCAAGTTAAGACTAGGAGGGCTTCTTGCTCTCCTAGATGCTCATGAAAATTATATCTTGGAATGTCAGGGGCTTGAATGCCCCTGATAAAAGGGGAAGAATCAAAAAATTCTTGGATTCTTCCCATGTTGATATTATTATCATTCAAGAAACTAAATTATCTTTGGAATCTTATAATAAGTACTTTTATAATTGGTTCTTTTGGGAATCTACCCATGTTTCCTCCTTGGGGGCATCAGGTGGTCTGTTAACATTATGGAATCCTAAATTCATTAAAAGGAAAATTATTATGCATGAGTCCAATTGGAAACTTCTAAGTTTTTGTTGGTATGATTTCAAGTTTATGTTCATTAATGTGTATGGTCTAGTTGTTCCATGTGATAAACTTAATCTTTGGGTGAGACTCTCTAGTCTTATTCAGCAACATGAGGACTCTTTTGTCATTTTGGGAAGTGATTTTAATGCAATTGCCTCTCATAATGAGAAACATGGTGGGAATCCATTTGCACAAAGAGTAATTGATGAATTCTCATTATTCATCTTAGATAATGATTTATCTGATGTTTTCCCTACTAATGGACAATTTACTTGGACCAATAGGACATCATATTCCCCGATTGATTCTAGAATGGATAGGTTTCTCATTTCCCACGATCTTAGGCTCCATCACTTTGATATTGTTTCAGAGATTCTTTATATTGCAAAGTTTGATCATTTTCCTATATCATTTAATTTAGTGAATAAGGATGTTGAACTCATTCATAGACCCTCTTTTAAGTTTGAACAGATGTGGATTACACATCCTCACTTCCTTTCTCTTCTTCGACAATGGTGGGTCTCTTCCCCATATTGTAAAGGGACTAGAATGTTTCAGTTCCATAAGAAGTTGCAATTTGTTAAATTGAAGATTATTATATGGAATAAAGAAGTCTTTAAGAATGTTTTTCATGAGAAAGATTTGGTTGAAGAGCATCTTGCATCTATTAATGATCATGTTATGAAATTTGGTGCAGAGTCTTCTATCCTTGAGAAACAAAGGTCTCTTCAATCTTATTGGGAACTCCTTTTCTATAGGGAGGAAATTTATTGGAGACAAAATTCTTAAGAACTCTAGTTGAAAGATGGGGATAAAAACACAAAGTATTTACATTTCAACTAAAAATAAAAGAGTTGCCTCTTCAATTTCCAATATTAAATCTTTTAGTTCGGGTGTTTATATAACTAATGTAGACAAGATTCAGGAGGAAGGGTCTTATTCTTCAAAAAAAAATTATCCCCTGTAAACTCTTCATCAGTAAGTACTGACAGCACAAATTTCCTTTTAGATTTTATTCCAAGCCTTATTTCTCAAGTTGATAATGATTACTTATTAGAACCATTCTCCTTGAAGGAATTGCATAGTGTAGTTTTTTCCATGGCACCGGACAAAGCTCCCGGCCTTGACGGTTTTACTCTTTTATTCTTTCAAAAGTTTTGGGACGTTATTGATTTTGATTTTATATTATCATTGGAAGAGTCCGGGAGGGAGGGCTATGTACTTAAACAATTTAACTCTACTCATATTTCTCTTATACCCAAAGTTAATGATCCCCAAACTTTTGCTAACTTCAAGTCCATCTCCTTATGCAATTCAATTTATAAAATCTTTACTAAAGCAATTTATTTGAGACTTAAGGCATTAATTCCTCACATCATTTCCCCCCAGCAAGGTGGTTTTGTTCTGGGTAGGGAAAATTCAGATGGGGCTTTGATTTCCCATGAAGTTTTGTATTCTATTGAATCTTACAAGATCCCATCCTTTATCATCAAGCTTGATATGATGAAGGCATATGACAAGGTGAACTGGATGTTTTTATTGAAAGTCCTTCATAAATTTGGTTTTTTTGAGAAATGGTGCAAATAGATTAAAAATTATATTTTTGGAGCTTCCTTAGATCAGTTTTAATTAATGGTTCCCCCTCAAGTTATTTTTCTTCTACTCAAGGGGCTCGGAAAGGAGATACTCTTTCCCCTTTTCTCTTCATTATCATGGCAGAACCACGTAGTAGATCTATTCAATCTCAATATTCATTAGGTCTTTGGAAAGGAGTTCATATTTTGTCTACTCAAATCTATGTTACTCATAATCTTTTTGCAGATGACACTTTTCTTTTTGGTATATCAACTATACAAGAGGCTAAAACCAACAAGAAAATTTTGGATCTTTACTCGAAGGGGTCAGGTCAGGTTATTAATCCATTAAAGCCAAAAAAAATCATTTTTTATACTACAAAAATTGTTCAAGATAAAATTGTGTCCTACTTAGGCTTCTCTTTGGATTCTCTTCCTTCTACATACCTAGGTATCCCATTTTTTATGGGTCATATGAAATCCTCATATTGGAACAATGTTATCACAAGACTAAAAGGTAGAATTTCTTCATGGAAGGCTAGATGGCTTTCCTTGTATGGTAGAATTCTGCTCGTTAAAATTGTACTGACACCTATTCCTAATTATTATATCTCTATCCTCCAAGCTCCCAAAACTATGGTCTCTCAAATTGAAAAGATTATCAAATCCTTTTTATGGTCTTCCAACATGTCTAAAGGAAAAAAGATCCCTCTAATTTCTATGAAAAAGCTTTCTCTTAGCAAAAATGAGGGTGGTGCTAGTCTATTTGATATTAAAGTTAGGAATAAAGCATTTGGTGGTAAGCTTGTCTGGAATATGTACGCCAAGCCTTCATCTTTGTGGTGTCAAATTCTTTAGGCCAAATATCTTGATTATATAGATCCGTCAAGAATCTTTACAATATCTAAACCTCCATCTGGATCAGTTATTTGGAATTTTATAATGTCCTCTAGGAAAGTAGTTTCAGATTATATATCATGACAAGTTCAATGTGGTGATGAGGTTCTTTTTTGGAGCGACTCATGGAATGGTTATCCCCCTCTTAGTTCTGCAATAGACCTTCAAAATTCTATTGAGGTTTTCACTTATCATTGGGGGTACAAACTGATTGATTATGTTGATTGTGTAGATATCATATCTCATAAAGTCCAATGGGAGAATCCCTCTCCTCTTCCTCTCTCCTCTTTAAAGATCCTTTCTTTCACTAAAATTCTTGATTCATGAGTTGTATATTTATCTCCTGCTAAAGATAAGATATTGTGGTGCCCTTCTAAATTAGGTACTTACTCAGTTAAAGAAGGTTACAAGGCTATTCAACATTTGGATAATCAGCTCTCGTCTCATAGGGCTTACTCCTTTTGTTGGAATAGCTTGATTCTTCCTAAGGTAGGTGTTTTTTTGCGGCTTGCCATTCAGTATAGAATTCTTACTAGTGACAGATTATCTCGCTTGCAAATTGCTCAACCTTTTTCCTATGTCTTATGTGGTAGTTTTTCTGAAAATGTCGATCATATTTTTATCCATTGTAGTTTTTCTTCACAATGTTGGTCCTTTGTGATGGATAAATTGTCAATTGTATTTCCTTCCCCTACTTCACTCTGGGACTTATTCCAATCCTGGCCAACTTTTTTCTCATCTCCTATTTTTGCCTGCATTTGGTTGATTGTCCCTTCTGTTGTTATTTGGTCAATTTGGTGGGAACGAAATAAATGCATTTTGAGGAAAATTACTTCAGATGTTCCTCAAGTCCTATTGATTATTGAAAAAGCCATTTCGGAACAAGTAAATTCTTATGTACAGTCACACTTCAATCCTAATGGTTAACTTAGCTCATGGGATAACTTTGTGATCTCAAATTGGAAAATGATCATGATCCCCTCTTCTCTGGTTTTTCCTAGAGTCAGATGCACTCCTATTGACAGAAAAAATATTAAATGGCACCCACCTGATTTGGATTTTTGTAAGTTAAACTTTGATGGATCATCTAGGGGTAATCCTGGTGATTCAAGGATAGGAATCTGCTTGCATGATTATCTTGGACATGTCATTTCTCTTAAATAATTATCTATTCTTCTAGGTTCCAATAACATGGTTGAGACTCGGGCTTTTCTTGAATGATTGATTTTGGCAAAAAATTTGAAAATATCTAATATTCATGTTGAAGGTGACTCTTATCTTATTATTAATGCTTGCAAATCCAAATCCATAATTTACTGGAGTATCAAATATATTCTTGAACATATTTGGGCTTTACTTGATTCTTTTGATAAAATAACAATATCTCATGTGTATAGAGAAGGTAATTCTCTGGCAGACCATTTGGCTAATTTGGGTTGTTCCAAGTTAGAGACCGATTCTTCAATGGACTTGATGGATTTTGAAAGATATTCTCTCCTCTTTGATAGTATTCAAAAAGAATTTTCTCCCATTTAATTCCTTTTTTTCCCATATAGTTGCACACATAGATGTCCTTCCTACATCTTGTATACCAAATTTAGTTGATATACAACTTGCAGTGTATGTTTTTCCTAACATGTGTGTGTGCAGATGTATGGGGAAGGTTTAAATTGGTACCTCTGCCTTACTTTCCTATCTCCTCTTGTTTTGGATCATGTGGCTATTGTTGATGTTTTGTAGCTTCAGTCGCATAAACACTATGAGTCAATACTAGTGAAGATATATATATATATATATATATATATATATATATATATATATATATATATATATATATATATATATATATATATATATATATAATGTAAATATTAAAGAAATTAATATAATACTCGAGATATTTTATGTGTATGTGTGTAATCATAATTGCCATTATATTAATTACATAATAATGAATAGACATGTCCCCTCTTCTTGGCTCTTTCTCAATATAAATGCAAGAGATTGTTGCATTTGGAAAAGACATACAATTAGATAGTGCTATTACATTTGCAATGATCCTAAAATCTTAACATGGTATTAGAGCCAAATTGCAAATGTAAGATGGCTGAAACAAATCATAATAGATGGCATATTCTATTGTGATAGACATCTTGTGATGGCTGAAACAAATCATAATAGATGATGTGAATGTTCCTATGGTAAGTGCACATTACCTATGGACATATGTTGAGTACTTGGTGGACATCATGTAACTTGATGTCGGTAGGTAATCACTCTAAGCACTTGGTGAATATCATGCGACTTGATATTATGGAGGCCAATGCTCCTGATATCATGAGATGATATCTTCATAATTTTGCTGAGTACTTGGTGGCCATCATGTGACTTGATGTCGGTAGGCCATTACTCTGAGCACTTGGTGAATATCATGTGACTTGATATTCTATAGGCCAATGCTCCTAATATCATGAGATGATATCTTTATAATTTTGTTGAGTACTTGGTGGACATCATGTGACTTGATGTTGGTAGGCCATTACTCTGAGCACTTGGTGAATATCATGTGACTTGATATTCTACAGGCCAATGCTCCAGATATCATGAGATGATATCTTTGTAAACTTTTGAGTACTTGGTGGACATCATGTGACTTGATGTTGGTAGGCCATTACTCTGATTATTTGGAGAATATCTTGCGACTTGATATTATGTGACAAATACTTTGAATATCATGAGATGATATTTATAAATCTATGAGTTATGGTGAATATCAGGAGACTTGATATTCATAGTCAGTCCATATTTCTGACATCACAGTAATGTGATATCAAAATAAAATTTCATAATTAACGTTGTGTTGCTCTTTTAGATTGATGGATTTTATCTTCCCTAGCTAAGAGGGAGTGTTGATGTTTTGTATCTTTAGTCGGATAAACACTATGAGTCAATACTAGTGAAGATATATATATATATATATATATATATATATATATATATATATATATATATATATATATATATATATATATATATGTATGTATGTATATATATATATGTATGTATATATATATATGTATGTATATATATATATATGTATGTATATATATATATATATGTGTATATATATATATGTATATGTATATATATATATATGTATATGTATATATATATATATATATAATGTAAATATTAAAGAAATTAATATAATACTCGAGATATTTTATGTGTGTGTGTGTGTGTGTGATCATAATTGCCATTATATTAATTACATAATAATGAATAGACATGTCCCCTCTTCTTGGCTCTTTCTCAATATAAATGCAAGAGATTGTTGCATTTGGAAAAGACATACAATTAGATAGTGCTATTACATTTGCAATGATCCTAAAATCTTAACATGGTATTAGAGCCAAATTGCAAATGTAAGAGAGTAGTTTGTTGATGGTGAATGTGTGACTATCTCAGAAAATAGAGTCTCAGTACGAAGACCATATCTCACACATGCACCGTTGGATTTTGCTAAATTTTGGATATGTTTGTGATAAGAAAATTAGAATAACCTCACTGGAACGATTGGAGAGAGAATGTCAGGTTCAAAAGTTATGACCGACTATGTACGGGTCTATGCAAAACAATTTGTAAAAGAGTGAGGTTCCTTCTTTAAAAGCCTAACCATTCGAAGGGAGATTTGATCATATTGAAGGTGGTCATAGTGTATAGAACCTTTCAATACTCATGATAGGTCATCTGAAGAATTATGGATGGAAGCACAAGATGATTGCATTCAAGGGAGAAAGAACTTGATGCTTGCAAATGAATTGATGATTGAGACTAGATGCAAAGGGAGTCTGACATTTCAAAAGAGGTCAAGAAGTTGATAAACTTGAGCTTCAAAGGGAGAAGATGGTTCATTCAACATGTGAAAATCTTGATTGAGAGGGAGTTCACTATTGAAGGTGAAACACTTCTGAGGTAAGCTTGATATAATTGATTATTATACTAATGAATCATGAATGTTTTTAATGGGCCTACCCCATGTGTAAATCATGAGGAAGTGACAACTTCCAAATGATTATCACTTGTATTTGCAAAAGTTATTGGAAGGTGATGATCTTATAATAACTTGATCTTCTATTGTGATATACATCTTATGATGGCTGAAACAGATCATGATAGATGACATCTTCTATTGTGATAGACATCTTGTGATGGCTAAAACAGATCATGATAGATGGCATTTTCTATTGTGATAGACATCTTGTGATGGCTGAAACAAATCATAATAGATGGCATATTCTATTGTGATAGACATCTTGTGATGGCTGAAACAAATCATAATAGATGATGTGAATGTTCCTATGGTAAGTGCACATTACCTATGGACATATGTTGAGTACTTGGTGGACATCATGTAACTTGATGTCGGTAGGTAATCACTCTAAGCACTTGGTGAATATCATGCGACTTGATATTATGGAGGCCAATGCTCCTGATATCATGAGATGATATCTTCATAATTTTGCTGAGTACTTGGTGGCCATCATGTGACTTGATGTCGGTAGGCCATTACTCTGAGCACTTGGTGAATATCATGTGACTTGATATTCTATAGGCCAATGCTCCTAATATCATGAGATGATATCTTTATAATTTTGTTGAGTACTTGGTGGACATCATGTGACTTGATGTTGGTAGGCCATTACTCTGAGCACTTGGTGAATATCATGTGACTTGATATTCTACAGGCCAATGCTCCAGATATCATGAGATGATATCTTTGTAAACTTTTGAGTACTTGGTGGACATCATGTGACTTGATGTTGGTAGGCCATTACTCTGATTATTTGGAGAATATCTTGCGACTTGATATTATGTGACAAATACTTTGAATATCATGAGATGATATTTATAAATCTATGAGTTATGGTGAATATCAGGAGACTTGATATTCATAGTCAGTCCATATTTCTGACATCACAGTAATGTGATATCAAAATAAAATTTCATAATTAACGTTGTGTTGCTCTTTTAGATTGATGGATTTTATCTTCCCTAGCTAAGAGGGAGTGTTGATGTTTTGTATCTTTAGTCGGATAAACACTATGAGTCAATACTAGTGAAGATATATATATATATATATATATATATATATATATATATATATATATATATATATATATATATATATATATATATATATATATGTATGTATATATATATATGTATGTATATATATATATGTATGTATATATATATATGTATGTATATATATATATATATGTGTATATATATATATGTATATGTATATATATATATATATGTATATGTATATATATATATATATATAATGTAAATATTAAAGAAATTAATATAATACTCGAGATATTTTATGTGTGTGTGTGTGTGTGTGATCATAATTGCCATTATATTAATTACATAATAATGAATAGACATGTCCCCTCTTCTTGGCTCTTTCTCAATATAAATGCAAGAGATTGTTGCATTTGGAAAAGACATACAATTAGATAGTGCTATTACATTTGCAATGATCCTAAAATCTTAACAGCTATGTATGCTTCGCACGTCTTTTCTTTAACCAATTCTCCTGATGACGTGTCTTAGGTTGCACTTTGGCTCTTTGTTTAATTTCCTTCTCGTTGCATACTTTATAGGCATTTAAATTCTTTTGTAGGTCCTTAAGTGCTGCAATTATTTTGAGAGTATGCTTTGGGATTCTTTGAGATATTGTTAGTTATGTGGCATCAATTTTTGTACTTCAACATGTGTGATCTGTCTAGATTTGATCATGGCCTCACTTTCATTTACTTTATATTGGTATCTTCCTTATCATATGATGTAGGAGCATCCTGGGTGTAAGAGCAATCTTGCATCACCCAAAAATATTTTTGTTTGCTTTTCAATAAGGGCTATCTTGTGTAGAGCTACTATTTATGGAAATTTTCTATTTTTAGTAAGTTGGTCATATAATCTCAGAATGTTCTGATTTCACATGTGGAGGTTCATCTTAGTCATATCAATCTGCCAGTAAAGTTTCATGGCTAGATCAGGTCTAGTTTTGAAGATATTGAAGATTTTCGGTATTGGCATTAGGGTACAAAAACTTTGAACTCAGTTTTGAAGGCTTTAGAGGCCCTAGATGAGGTAAAAAATTCAATTGATTGGAGCTTGTGCGAGTTAGGCACTATAGAGCTCCTTGTGCCCTTTCCAAATTGGGGTCATAATAGTCAATCGGGTCAACAGGTGATGACTTATGGTCTCCAGAAGTTGGGCCACCTGAAATGGCAGAAAATAATTTTTCTTCAAAATTTTTGTTTGGGTTTCAAAAGTTATTTTGAGCCGACTATGATATAATAAAATGAAAAATAAAATAATTCTAAGTTTGGTCGGCCCTTAGGGCTAAATTTCTGGAACCTTCTTGGGTGGTGGAAATTGCCTATATAAAGAAGGCCCGTAGTGTTGTCTAGGGAAGTTCTGGGTAGATCTGGGTAATGATTCAAGGCTTTGTCCTATAGAAAATTGTAATGGAAATGCCCATGTGGCTTTTCATATTGTAATTCTAAAATTTTTAATTCCACCCTTGTGGAGATAATAAGAAGTCCATTTTCTGTTCTTGCAAATTGTTGTTGTTTCTTTGTTCCTGTTATGTGTTTGTGGTATTAAGGGGAGCACCCTTCATCATCATATTTGTTTGTTTTTTGTCTTCATTTATTTCTTTTTAGTCGTTCTTTTGGTCTGTCTGAACTTTGGTTATTTTCATTCTCCATGGTGGCTTGGTCTTCCCAATTATTGAGCTTTGGTGACATGATGGTAGGATGTGCATCCTGCAATTGCCTTTATATGGATTTCTACCCTTAAAAATATAGAATACTACTTGATTTCAAGGAATGGGAATAGTCAATCTTAGGGCATATCAATGATGATCTTCTGGCTTTGGTGTTTATCTATGATCAGCCTCAAGTTCACAGGGCCATTAGAATAATTGTGGGTGAGGAAATTTTATATCCGCATGGGAAATGCATGATCTTTCCCTCACAAGTTGTTTCTATCTTTCTCTCCAATTATTTGATCTATTACAGTCCTCGTTCCATTTGGAGATACTTGTTAGTAAATTTGTTAGGCTAGAATTTTTGGGTGCTAATAAATTGTGGAAAGCACTTAGGAATTATGATATTTGGAATGGGGTGGCTTTGATTGGAAATCTCTTTCATCATCATGCCCTTCTGAACAATCATGTTATTTTTTCTGTATACACAAGCATCAAAAAAGCTTTGGAAAGGCACAATTTTAGACATGTCAAGTCTGCACTTCAGTTCCATGGAAGATATCTAAACTAGGCTTGTATTAGCAATATTCAGTCAATAGTTTTCTCTATGTTGGACCTTCTCCATTTTTATGTTGGCCATGCTACCACGGATCCTCCTCCACAACCTACTCCAGAATGTTCCTCCCGTGGTATAGATCTTAACAATAAATCTGTGGCTTTTGTGGTGGATTTAGATTTGCACTTGGGTCTACTTTCTTTTTCACAGACTTTTATGGAGTGTTAACTCAGAGTGCGGATCTATTATGTTCTCTTTTTTGGGACTTCTTCAGGCATTTCAAGAATCATAAAAATAAATTTTCATTATGGTTTAGCATCTTTGATGCACTACATCCTTTTGTAATATTAGCATTATGTTTTTTAGTTCCTTCTCAGGTAGTCTTCTGCTCTCTAGGATTATTTCTTTCAAAATGTATATCTAGCCATTGGCCAATGTATAACTAGTCACTGGCTAGTGGGGTGGGTTTTATAGTATTTTTCTCTCTAGGCTTCCTCTTTTCTTAAAATTATGGAGCAAGGCTCACTTTTGTATGTATGGGCAAGGATAAGAGTTTTTCTTTCTGGTTCTTTTCTCTGTGAGCCCTTTGAACCAGTTTTATATTAATAAATAATATATTAAGTGGCTTACTACCTTTTCAAATATATATATATATATATATATATATATATATATATATATATATATATATATATATATATATATATATATATAGAAGGATAGAATTTTTGACAAAATTTTACCCTACCCGCCATAAATAGGTGCTTTGTGTTCCACCTCTTCAATTTTTATTAATTTTCTCTTGAATCCAGATCCACATTTCCTTGAGGTTATTGTTGATGGTGAACAAAATCTACAAGTATCTTACCTAATGGTCAGGTCCTCCCCACAGAATTGGATACTTATTGAACTAGTCGGATTGATTTTCATTCCATCCAAGTATGATAGACTTAGGCAAAGATATTTTTTCCCTGAGGTAGCACAAAAGAGATCTATCTTACTCATCAAAGCCTCAACATTTGACTCTCCTAGAGTAATCAGTATAGATGTGTCATCAAAAAATTGAATAGCAGACAAGTCTTCGTGGTTGGGAAGAGTAGTGCCTTTCACTTTTGGGAAAAGTTTTGTTAGAATCTGAAAAGATTATTAACCCAGAAAACTAGTGCAAAGAGTAGAGTTAGTCTCCAAGAGAGTAATGCAAATGCTAGAAGCAAAATAGCACTAAGAGGATGAAAAAGTAAGAGATATACAATATATCTCCCATATTACAAATACATAAGAGCTAGCCTATTTATATAGGCAAGAGCTAGTAGGAGTAGTTGGAGTAGTTAGACTCAACTACTTCTTAGAAGTAGTTGGAGTCAACCAGCTACCAAATAAAGTAGTTGGAGCACATGGACTCAACCACATCTTAGGAGTAGTTGGATTCAAAGTATGACCCAATAATATCCTCCTAATAATATCCAAAAAAGAATAAATCCTCCTAATAAATAAGTTCACCTAAGTAAACGTAAGTCAAGAGTGAAATGGAAAATAACCATTTACTCTAACACCCCCCCTTAAGTGTAACTTAGGGAGAAAAAAATAGCTTATGAGGCTTGACAATAAAGCCATTTTGGGTACTCATGTACAACTAAAAAAATATCCTCTCATAACTGGAGAAAAGGAGAAAAATCTTGTGGGAGAAAACTCCTCTCCAAAAGAGGGTAAAAAAAAGCAAGCAAGATGCATGAATGGTAGGAGTAATCATAACTCCCCCATTATGACATACATCATGTATATACAATGAAGAATCCCCCAAAAGGAAGGAGAGAGTCAGGACTCCAAGTGAGATGAAGAAGCCCCCCCAGAAGATGAAGCATCCCGCAACCCTAGCAAAGCGTGCAAATGAAGGAACTTACTCTCAGTGAATGGTTTGGTGAAGATATCAGCAACCTGCTCAAAAGTCAGACAATAGCGAAGGTTGATGACATGGCCATGGATGAGCTCCTGGATGTAGTGCATGTGGATCTCTATGTGTTTGGTCCGCTGATGATGGACCAAATTTCATGAGATCTGAATGGCACTCTGGTTGTCACAATATATGACTGATGGTCATCTGATCTGGATACCAAACTTAGTGAGAAGATTTTGAAGCCAAATGGCCTCAGTAGCGGCATTCACAACTCCCTGATACTCAGCCTCAGTATAAGATAGAGCAATAGCAGACTGCTTCTTGCTCGACCAACAAACAAGACCAGAACCAAGTGAGAAGTTGTAACCTGAAGTAGACTTGCGATCCTGAGAATCACCCGCCCAATCTGAATCTATGTAGCCCACCAAGTCAAGCTCAATACCAGTTGCATAGTGAATCCCAAAACTATGAGTACCCTGAATGTAGTGAAGGACTCGCTTGGTTGCTTTCCAGTGCAGCTCATGAGGCTCTTGCATGAATCGAGAGACCATGCCTACAGCATATGAAATGTCAAGTCTTGTATGAGTCAGATAAATGAGACTCCCAACAAGTTGTCGGTACAGAGTACCATCGAGAAGTGGAGAAGAACAATGAGCCTCAATTTTGACTCCAGAAAGAAAGGGAGTTGGTGCAGGCATATAGTCAGCCATATGAAACCTCGAGAGAAAATCTAGAGCATACTTGGACTGTGTGATAGTGATTTTAGAAGAAGACTGAAGGATCTCAATCCCAAGAAAGTAATGCAACAAGTCCAAGTCAGTCATCAAAAACCTATCATGAAGGGCAATTTTGATAGTCCCAAAGGTGGATGAAGAACTCCTTGTGATCAACAGGTCATCAACATATAGAACCAAAAATAGGAGTGAATCATCCTGTTGCAGAATGTAGACATTAGGATCAGAATGACACCGAGTGAACCCAGTTGATAGAAGGAAGGAGTCCATCTTGGCATACCAGGCTTGAGGAGCCTGTTTGAGGCCATAGAGAGACTTCTGAAGATGACACACAAGTGAGGAATCTTGAATGAACCCTTGTGGATGCTCCATGTAGATCTCCTCCTAAAGTTCACCGTGAAGAAAAGCACTCTTCACATCCATCTGATGTACTTCCCAACGATTAGCTACAGCAATGGAAATAACAAGTCGGATGGAATTCATTCAGGAAACTGGCACAAAAGTCTTAGAGTAATCAATCCCAAGAACCTGGGAGAATCCTTTGGTGACCAAGCGAGCCTTGTGCTTGTCAACTGACCCATCTGCAGAAAATTTTGTCTAATAGATCCACTTACATCGAACAAGTTTTCTTCTCTTAGGAAGAGGGACAAGATCCCAAGTGTGGTTCCTCATTAAGGAACTATACTCCTCCTGCATAGTTGTATCCCATTCTGGAATACTAGAAGCCTCATGAAAAGACTATGGATCTAAGGCAGTAGCAATGAAGACTTGTGGAGCATCCTGGAACTGTGAACGAGTCCACCTAGTGTTTGATGGATCCCCAACCCAATCACTTGCAGACTGCAAGGTCTTTCTTGCCCAAAGTGGACCAGAGGATGGAGAATCTAGAGGAGAATCATCAACCTCTGAATGATGACTAGGAGAGGAAGGAGGTGAGTCCTCTAAATCACTCTCTACATCAGAAGTGGAGGTAGAAGATAGCTCAGGTGAATCTAACTCATCAGAATATCTGTCAAGTTTTTCAAGTGACTCTAATGTCAACGTAGAAGGAGTTGGAGAAGTGATAGAAAGTAAGCTCGAAGAGCCCTCCTCAAATTGAAAACTCCTCTGAATGAACAACTCATGTGTAGTAGGGTGGAGCAATCGATAACCCTTCACACCATCAGGATAACCTAGAAATATGCAAGGTCTACTCTGTGAATCCAAGGCCTTGCATTTCTCTATAGGAATGTGGGCCCATGTAGAAGAACCAAAAACTCAAAAGTGCTTAACTGATGGTTTCCAATCGGTCCAAGCTTCAAAAGGAGTGACTCCCTTCAAGGCTTAGTGAGGAACACGATTTTGGATATAACAAGCACAGTTGATGGCCTCTGCCCAATACTGTGGTGCAAGAGATCTTGAGTGAATCATGCAGTTTGCCATTTCCTTCAAGGACCTATTCTTCTATTCTGCAACACCATTCAATTGAGGATTGTATGGAACTAAATGTTGTAAATCAATCCCCTCTAAAGTACAATACCTCTCAAACCGATGGTTGACATACTCACCACCATTGTCAGTGCACAAAACTTTGATGGCTTTCTCGGATTGCTTCTCTACAAAAGTTTTGAAGTCTTGAAATTGATCAAATACCTATGACTTTTGTTTGAGAAAGTACACCCAAGTATATCGAGAAAATTTATCAATGAATCTGAGGACATATCGGGTCCTGCTAAAAGAAGGATGCTAAAATGGGCCAGCCACATCACTGTGAACTAACTCTAGTATCTATGAAGCTCTCCATGCCTTACCTTTGTTAAAATTTTCCTTAGGATGCTTACCAAGAATGCAACCTTGGCAAACACCACTTGAAAACTGAACTAAAGGAAACCCTATGACCCTACTTTGCTGATTGAGTTGTTGCAAGTAGCGGAAGTTTAGATGGCCAAACCGCTCATGCCATAATCTACTCACATCATTAGAATGAGTGAGCAAAGCAGTCAAAGGAGAATCAAGAACAAAGTGAGAAAATAGATAGAGTCGTGATTGATGATCTTCTCTCCCAACTACAACTGTAGAACCACTGTGTAACTCATGAATTTCCATTGAATCAGGAGTCAACTCAACTCACTTGCTTGAATCTATGTGAGTGATCTGGTATACCGATAGGAGATTAGTTGATAATGAGGGCACACAAAGAACATCATTGAATGTTCCATCCCTAACATCAATAGACCCTCTCCCACACATCTCAACAAGAGTGTCATCACCCATAAAAATAGAAGGCATAGAACATGGCTCCAAAGATGCAAATTATTCCTTACATGAAGCCATGTGGTGTGAAGCACCCGAATCAAGAACCCAAGTGGATGGTGAAGAAGCAGCTGCAACAAGGGCCTTGCCCTTTCCTTTCCCCTTGCTATTTTCTTTTGCCTTGTTAGACCCCTCATTAGAACTTTGTTTGATAGACTCAGGAACACTAATATTATTCTTCTCAAGAATGTGTGTCAATTGATCGATTTGTTTCTTCAAACATTTATGTTCATCTTGACCAAGTCTTTTACAATATGCACATTGGACCTTCTCTTTCTTAGGCTTGTCACCTTTGGAAAATTGGGTCTCATTAGTTGCTTTTGAAGCAAACAGTATTTGATCATTCTTCTCCTTATTATTCTTTTGTTTCTTATCCTTACTATTGTTATTACTACTTTTTCCTTTTTGTTCTGGTGTGCCTTGGTTGGTAGCCAAAGCATGTGACTTAGAGGACGTAAGAGTGCCCATCTAGATTAGCTTGTCCTATTCCCGAGTGAGATTGACAGCAAAATCATCTAAAGATGGCATGGTGAATTGAGTACCAAGTGCACCCTTAGTAGCATAGAAGGTAGAAACAAACACAAAATATTCTGAGCTTAGTTTAGAGAGAATACTAAGAATCAATTGTTCATCTTTCTTTTCAATTCCACATTGTTTTAACTGCAGCCTTAGTGATTTCAATTTAGTGAAGAAATCTTGGATTGTGTTGAAATTGCCTGGACTTAAACTTATTAGTTCATTCTCCAACATGTGACCCCTCATTGAATCTTGTGTACCAAATAGTGTTCCTTGCTTTGTCCAAATTTCATTTGGCATACTCAAGGACTCAATGTGAAAGAGTAAATCAGGAGAAATAGAAAAACACAATGTTCCATATGCTTCATCACATTTGTTAAGCCACTTAGGCTTATCTTCTTCTTTAGCAGGTTCAATTTCAAGTCCCATAGTTATCCTATTTAATCCAACTTTCCTTAAGTGAATTGACATGCATGATTTCCACTCAAAGTAATTTTATGGAGATAGGATGGGCACATTTGTTTGATCCATGATGAAGAAATGTAGAAAAGAAATGCTAAAAAGAAGAAAACTGAACCAAGACAACCCCCCCACCTTTTCACTCAATTTGAAGAACCCCCCAAGAAAATATGATTTGGCAGTTTATATTAGTGTGTTTACAACTACCACTAGCTAGAAATACTAAGTGGTCTTGATTTCAATGCATTACAAAACTCTCACGAAGAGCATATGCTGAAAATACAATTTTGGCATAGTACTCAAAGGAATAAATAGCACCACTACAATCTACTCGAAAAATCATGCACTTTCAAAAAAAGAATCACCTCAATAAGAGGTCGTATGAGAAAGTTATGATCCTTCGAAGTTTCCAAAATGAGAACTATGCAATGTCACGATTGAGAATCTGCAATTTCTGAAAAATCTTTGCATCAAAATCAAAAAATGTCTACACCAGTGCATAGAGCACAAAACAATAGCCAAGATAAAAAAAAACATTCGTGAGAAATGGAGTTCGTATGAGCAAGAATGGAGCATTTGAAAATTGCCTTCAAATTTGGAATTGCCAACAGAGAGGGGTATTGTTGTAGCTTTCTAAGCTTGATTATGAAAAATATACAAACTATATGCAAAATCTAAACCATACCCAGATGGTTTTTCTGTACTGCGAACAAAACCCAGAAGGCATTTTTCTTGATGATGTAGAAAGGATGTTGACCTAGTGTAAACAAGATGCCTTTTGCTATAAAAATGGCCCCAGCAACCAAAAAATGACATGAAAAGGTTGAATCTGACTTTCTCAAGCCTTTTGGTCGCGTTGGAATAGCTAAAAATGCTGCCAATATAACCAGAAATGCTGCAATCACCCAAATTTCATAAAACACATGCAAAACCCCAAAGATTAAAAAAGTTTCCGTCAAACTTTCCTGATTCTCAAGATCATCCGAAGATGCGAGAGAAGAGCATATTGGGTTTTTCAAAAACTATAATAAAATTTATTAGCCCCTTTAAATCTCTCAAATATGGAAACTAAAATCTACTCTTGCACATAGAAAAGCTCTGATAGCATGTTAGAATCTGAAAAGATTATTAACCTAGAAAACTAGTGCAAAGAGTAGATATCTAAACTATGAATGCAAATGATATGAAATCAAAATAGCAGCATAGAGTTAGTCTCCAAGAGAGTAATGCAAATACTAGAATAAAAATAGCATTAAGAGGATGCAAAAGTAAGAGATATACAATATATCTCCCATATTATAAATACATGAGAGCTAGCCTATTTATATAGGCAAGAGCTAGTAGGAGTAGTTGGAGTCAACCTTCCACCACATGCTCTCTAGAAGAGTAGTTGGAGTCAACCAACTACTAAATAAGGTAGTTGGAGTAGTTAGACTCAACTACTTCTTAGAAGTAGTTGGAGACAACCAGCTACCAAATAAAGTAGTTGGAGCACATGGACTCAACCACATCTTAGGAGTAGTTGGAGTCAAAGTATGACCCAACAATATCCTCCTAATAATATCCAAAAAATAATAAATCCTCCTAATAAATAAGTTCACCTAAGTAAACTTAAGTCAAGAGTGAAATGGAAAATAACCATTTACTCTAACAAGTTTATTGTCTCTCAAAAGGTGGTATATGGCATTAGCAACTAGCACAAAGATGGTAGGTGCGACAGGGAATTCCTACCTAATGGATCTATTCAAATTGAATTTTTTATATCTAACTCCATTTACTTCCACCATTTCTTTGGCATCTTGCATAAGTGTGTTGACCATATGACATAATTGCTTAGGGAAGCCAAAATCATCAACCATCATATGGATGAAGTTCCATTCTATGCATTTGTATGCTTTCTCAAAGTCAATCAGCACCATGGAGGCAAATTGTTTAGATTCTTTCACCCATTTCATAGTCTCCTCATAGGTAAAAATGTTCTCTAATGTATATCTCCCTTTCACAAAGCCAATTTGAGTGGAGTTTATGACTTTTGGAAGGACATTTCCCAACCTTTTAGACAAGATTTTTGCAATAATCTTATAAGACACATAGAGAAGTGTTATGGGCCTTTTACTCTTAATGAGCAACCCATCTCCATCCTTAGGGATTAATTTAATAAGACCAGTGTTAATCTTATCACTAAGGGATCCCTCCTCAAGAGCTTCATTATACACCTCTGAAAGCTCTTCTCCCATCCATGATATGTTTTTCTTATAAAATGCTAGTTATCCCATCAGGCCCTAGGGCCTTATGATTATTGAGGAATAGTCATGTTTACCTATTCTATGGTAATTTCTTTATTCATATTATAAGTTTCAATGTCATCTAGTTTGTTTAGAATGATGCTATGAATCTTGGTTCTAGCAGATTCCTTCTTATTCTCATCATCCTTTGACTTAAAGAGGTTACTATAGAAGCTTTTGAAGGCACTTAAGATTTCTAGTTGATCAGTGATGTTCCTGTTATTTTCCCATATTCTATCTATGTTCTCCTTGGCTTCCTTGCACATAAGAATTTGAAAGAAAAGTTTAGATTATTTATCACATTCCGCAAGACAATTTAATCTAGCCCTTGTCTTAAGTACCATAATTCTAATATTATGTACTCTTCTCAAGGAATGCTTGACATGAAAAAGGGAATCATTAGCATCCTTATTAGTAGGATCTACTTGCAAGGTTTCTTCATCTTTATACATAACATTATCTAAGTTTCTCTCCACTCTCCTCATATCCTTGGCTTTCTTTATACCTGTTATCTGAAGGAGCCCAGGTTCTAACTATCAACATTTTGTTTCCATCTTTCCCTAGCACCATGTAGAGACTTATTTTCTATATTGAGGAACCTAATGATACCAAATGTTTGTATAACATCATCATCTAGGAGCATCCTAGTGATCAAGGCAAATGCTTCCCTTGTCCCTCTATGGATCTCCTTGAGAGTAATTGATGCAATGGTATCATGCATAGTATGATGGTCTGATAGGGTATAATAAGTCACCCTGATACTACCTTCATTAGATTCTTTTTGGAATTGGAATTCATCTTTGTTAGCATAAAATTTGTCTAGTCTACTATAGATCCTTTTGGATCCTTGTTGAGAATTGTACCATGTATATTATAGATATTTGATCTCATTTTTCTTACTAGCCATAGGATCAAACAACCTCAATTTGTTAATCATTCTATTACATTAGAATCTCTCATCACCTTTCCATTCAAATTTAGATTCATGGGCTTTGTTTGTAGGGATTTCAATCATGTTGAAATCACCACCAAGGATCCAAGGTACCTCTTCCAACTGAGTCATCTACTTCCAAAGATCAATTCTCTCCCAATAGTCATTGGATGCATACACAAAGATGATACTCACCTCCTTATCATTTATCCTAAAAATGATCCAAACCACTTTGTTACAGGGAAAGCATCCCCACTAAGTGGTCCTAGGAACCCTTAGGACCCACTAGAACCCTGTAGGACACATTAGGACACATTAGGACACATTAGGACCCCTTAGAACATATTAATAGTCGTAGGACACATTTTAGGGTTCTAATATATCATAACAGATCCTAGTGTGCCGTAAGGGGTTGTAATGGGTCCTAAGTGGTCCCTTAGGACCCATTAGGACACATTAGGATACATTAGGACACATTAGAACACATTAATAGTCATAGGACACACTTTAGGGTTCTAATGTGTCCTAACGGGTACTAGTGTGTCCTAAGGTACCCAAGTGGTCAAACCCATTACAACCCCTTAGGACACTAGGACTCGTCAGGATAGATTATAACTCTAAAGTGTGTCCTATGACTATTAATATGTTCTAAGGGGTCCTAATGGGTCCTAATGAATCCTACTGGGTCTTAATGGGCCCTAAGGGGTCATAGTGGGTTCTAAGGGTTTCTAGGACCACTTACAACCCATTAAAACACCTTAGGAAATATCAAGACACATTAGAACCCATTAGTGTTCCCTACAATAATTAATATGTTATAAGGGGTCCTAAGAGGTCCTTATATGCCCTAAAGGGTTGTAATGGGTCC
The DNA here is from genome assembly GCA_027943335.1 of Chamaecyparis obtusa. Classification (NCBI taxonomy): domain Eukaryota; kingdom Viridiplantae; phylum Streptophyta; class Pinopsida; order Cupressales; family Cupressaceae; genus Chamaecyparis; species Chamaecyparis obtusa. The sequence continues at coordinate 1,609,386 of BSBK01000367.1, forward strand.
TAATGTGTCCTAGGGGGTTGTAATGGGTCCCAATAGGTCCTAAGACCACTTAGGACCCATTATGATATATTAGAACCACTTTGAACCCTAAAGTGTGTCCTACAATGATTAATGCTCTCTCTCTCTCTCTCTGACATTTAGATCCGTTATCCGATTCCTTGATCCAATTCAATCTGGCCCTTGTCTTAAGTCTCGCAATTCTAATATTATGTACTCTTCTCAAGGCATGCTTGGCATTAAAAATGGTATCATTAGCATCCTAATTAGCAAGATCTACTTGCAAGGTATCTTTAGCTTTAAACATAACATTATCTAATTTTTTGTACACCCTCCTCATATCCTTGGCTTTCTTTATACCCACTATCTAAAAGAGACCCTTCTAACTATCAAAATTTTGATTTATGCTTTCCTTAGCACTATGTAGAGACTTGTTTTCTCTATTGAGGAACCTAATGATACCAACTGTCTATCAAAAATTGTCATCTAGGAGTAGCCTAGTGATCAAGGGAAATGCTTCCCTTTTCCCTCTATGCATCTCCTTGAGATTAATTGATGCAATGGTATCATGCATAGGATAATGGTCTAAAATATTATAATGAGTCACCCTAAGACTACTGCCATTGCTTCTTTTTCAAATTGAAACTCATCTTTGTTAGCATAAAGTTTGTCTAGTCTACTATAGATCATTTTGGATCCTTTTTGAAAATTTCACCATGTATAGTACAAACATTTTATCTCATTTTTATTTCTAGCCATAGGATCAAACAACCTTAATTTGTTAATCATTCTATTCCAGAAAAATCTCTCATCTCCTTTCTATTCAAATTTAGATCTGTCAACTTTGTTTATAGGGCATTTAATCAAGTTGAAATCAGCACCAAGGATCCAAGATACCCCTTCCAACTGAGTCATCCACTTCTAAACCTCAATTCTCTCCCAATATTCATTGGAAGCATACATAGAGAAGATACCCACCTGCTTACTCCATTTATAACTTAATGAAAAGGTTGCACCACCCTTACCCTTACAATGATTAGTCTTAAAGTATACCACATCCCTCCATATACATTTCAAGTTCATTTTAATTGAAAATTGGACACCCTTCAGTTCTTGCAAAATAATAACATTAACATTCTTATGAGATCTTAAGAACCTTATAACAATGTAATTTTTTTCAAGGAATTCCAACCCCTAGATACTCCAATAAATGTAATTTAATTCCATAAGCATGGTTTAGGGTTCGATATCTATTAGGGCCTGGAAGGACTAATGACACTTAGGTTGCTTACCTTTCTATCTCGTTGTAGTTTCATTAGATGAAATAGATCCACTAGGTCTACCTCTTTTTTTCTTGAGGATACATACATGCCCTAACCCTATTGAGGAAGTGTTATCTCTCCTAGACCTCTTCTTTCTTTAGGGCCCAACTTATTCTTGGATTTCAGTAGATCCATATCCCTGATAGCCTCAAGGAAGAGGTCCTCAACCAAGGTAGGTCTATAAGGCTTAATTTCCCAAGAAATAACATCGCTATTCTCCTCAAGATCATCCACCTCATTCCCTCCAATTTCAAGGACAATCCCACCACTATGGTTAGAGAGGTAACCATCCCTACCATCAACTTGGACAAGCCTACTAATTGGGGAGGAGGGGATAACCTCATTCTTAGAAACATGGGGATGATTATTAACAACACAAATAGTTTTATTAATAGGATGAGAACTATGATTCTCATCCTTAGAAGTTGATTCTTGGTCGATGCCTTGGCTTGGGGCCTCTTTACCCACAATCATGGTCTCATCCCTAACAAGGAGGATATTCTAGGATGGAGACTCTTTAGATTTTTTGTGATTATTTCCAACTTTCTTCTTCAATTTCTTAGGATAAATATGATCTTCAGTTGTTTCCTAATATTAGATATCTTAATTTTTTCCAAGACCAACTGTTGTGCATTATGTGTCTTGCATTTGACAAAAGTACTCTAACCCCCAGGAACTTGTCACTCCTCTATTACATTGGTAAGAGAGGGGATAGAAGGAGAATCTTGAGCACAAAAGGCATCCTCTATGGAAAAGTGAAGGTTATGAAGCTCTTTTGCAATGGAGAGGGAAGGTTCAGCGGTGGGGCTAGACTAGGGAGGTGGGACCTCTCCATTAGAGGGGGGAGAATCTAAGCTAGGGTTTGCAAATGAAGTCTCAAAAGAGGGGGGAAGGGTTTACATTGACCATCAACATAGTAGAATTAGAACAATAAGTCCCTTTGGGATACAACTTAGGAGAATTTATCTCTTGGCACCCAACACCAGTAGTATTTTTGTTATTCCTCAATAAAGGGAGATTTTTTCTTAGGTGTATCTATTTCCTGTAAATGAAGCAATGTTTAGGCCCCCAAAAAAATTCAATTTGGCATTCAAAGTGCTCTTCATCAAGCTCAATGCTAATATGTCATGGAAGATCAAACCTACTGGTGCAAGAGAACCTAGGGGTTAGGATTGGTTAACCCTCATGTTTTGATGTGGAAAACCTTCTTATGGTCATGAACATAAATAACGTTATCTTAGGTTAGTGTTGTGTGGTTTTTGTAGTGTTAAGTTTTTGTTGTGGTCAATTTGGTCCAAGAGACCCTATGTATGTTTGAGAAACCAAAACGTGTCAATATGTGGAAATGGAACCTAGAGTGCACAAAATGACCTATTTGTAATGTAAATAGGTCTAGGGTTAGGTTAGAATCCTTGTGGAACCTATTCATTGGGACAAGGCAATGGAATAGTAAAGGATGTAAAAATGTTGCTTAAGCAACTTTTACAACTTTCCAATGTTGCATGATAACATTTGGACAAGAATTTCCAAATGCCCTAATGGTTGTTTGGGTCGAGAGAAGTAGTGATTATGATTCCATGGGTCATATATAAGGGTTTTTAAAATGTTGTACGGAAGTTGGATAAATTTTGGATGTATTTCCCGAGAAGATGGAATTGACAATTTGTTGTTTTGTGCATTGTCTGCAAGTTCTAATTGGTATCCATTTTTAATGGATTGAAGAACTTGATCTGATGTGTACATTAGCTTCTTATACATTTTTCCTTCTTTTTTAGATAGTTCTTGAGAGTTTTTATATAGTTTGGTGTGTTTAAATAAAATCAAACCCTCCTGAACTATTCACTGCCAGTGTAAGGGTCGTGGTGTAAATATGGCTCTACAATGATTCCCACCATGGGATTTTGATGGCCCATGGAGGATAGAAATTGGATCCCTTGTACATTATTTTTATTTTTGTATAGTTTCATGAAGTGTTGTTTACTATTTTTAAGTGCTTTCCCTAAGCGAGACACTGGATACCCGGCTAGGAGCAAGATCATGACAATCAGTAATTAAATGTAGGATTGGAGTGGATTGAGGGATCTAATGGTGGAATAATGTTTTGAGGGTATTTTATAAGCCCTAGAACCAAGTCCATGAGTTGGTGAATGCACCTCATCAACCATTGCTCAAAAACTATGTAATTAGCCCTATTTTTAAGGACAAAGACATAGTCTACAAAAAGTACTGTACAGACAACTTGGTGACCCCAAACCCTAAAAATCTCTAAGAGTGTTCAAAAGGGTGTCTAGATCAAGAATTATTTTGGGGGTTCTTTTGGAAATTTTGGGAGTTATTAGGTTTTATAGACCTAATTAGGGCTAATAGGGCTACTAGCTCTTAAACCAGTGAACTCTAGAACCCGATGAAAAGAGTGATTGAACCATTGAAAAAGAACTCCAAGATGGATTGAATTAGGGTGAATTATAGGAAATACAATCCTACAGTGTTCCTGACAATTTTTTAGTGTGAATTAGTGTGAACTTACCCTAGTGAGTTCAAGGAGAAATTGCACCATCTTTGATAGAGAAGTCCTTGGGATTAGGAGAAGGAAACCAAGAGGTTCTCCTAGGTTGGGGTTGAGAAGTAAACCCTTAGAAGGTCTATAAAGTGACCTTAATTAGAGTCAAGATGACTTTAGGATAGGGGCCTCCCTATCAGATTGGTATCAGAGCCTCAAAAATATTTGGGCTAGAGTAGTGTATGATAGAAGGTGAATCAGTGGGCTTGTCGATTATGGTGAAAAATGCAAAGCTCGCAAAGAAGGTTGAAGACCAAGAAGAGGAGAATAGACTCCTAAGGGAAAGTTTGTTAGTTGGTGGAAAATAATTCTTGCATGACCTCAAGAGGGAAGGAGAAGAATGTTTTTTTGTTATGATGAAGCCTAAGGAAGGGAAGAAAATTGAACCAACACCTTTATCCAAGGAGGTACAAATGTTTTTGGAATAGTTCCAAGACATTGTCAGTGATGGATCACCTACAGTCCTACCACCACAGAGAATAATAAGTCACCAAATTGACTTCATTCCAGGGTCATCCTTTCCAAATAGAGCTTCCTATAAAATGAATCCTGAATAGAATAAGGAGGTAGCAAGACAAGTACAAGAGTTACTTGATCAAGGTCTAGTGAGGAAGAGCATAAGCCCTTGTGAAGTTCCTGTGGTGCTAGCATCCAAAAAAGGAGGTAAGTGGAGACCATGTACTGACTCCAGAGAAATCAATAGAATCACAATTAGATACATATTCCCAATTCCTAAGATAGAGGATCTAATGGATTGTCTTGGAGGAGCTCAATACTTTACCAAATTGGATTTAAAGAGTGGTTACCACAAAATCTAGATAAAGGAGGGGGATGAATGGAAGACAGTCTTCAAAACCACAGAAGGGCTATATGAATAGCTTGTCATGACATTTGGGCTTACAAATGCCCCTAGCACATTCATGAGGTTGATGAATGAGGTGTTGAAGGACTACATAGGAAGGCTTTTAGTGGTATATCCTGATGATATACTCATTTTCAATAAATCTAGAGCAACAAATATTGAACATCTAGAGATTGTGTTAAGGAGATTGCATGAGGAGCAATTTGCTATCAATTTGGAAAAATGTGAATTTTTGAAGCAATAATTGGTCTATCGTGGATTTTTAGTCTCACAAGGAACATTGAAGATGGGTCCTAGTAAAGTGGAGGCTATATTCATCTGGTCTTCTACTACATCTGGTACAGAGGTAAGAATTTTTCATGGGCTTACCCAATTATATAGGAAATTCATTAGGGATTTTAATGCAATATGTGCCCCAGTATTAGATACCATTAAGGGTGGGATGAAAACTAAATTTAAATGGACTGGGGAAGCCAATAAGGGGTTTGAAGTGTTAAAATAGAGAGTATCCACCCAACCAATCCTTTTTCTTCCTATTTTTGACAGATTGTTCACTTTAGAGTGTGATGCAAGTAGTATAGAAGTGGGGTCTATTTTGAGCCAAAAGGGTATACTAGTAGCTTTTTATAGTAAAAATTTGAATGAGGCCAAGAAGAGGTATTCCTCATATGAACTAGAGCTGTATGCATAATTTCAAGCCCTTAGGAAGTGGAGACATTATCTCCTACCCAAGGAATTTGTGGTGTTTACTAATAATAAAGCCTTAAATTTTATCAAATCCCAAGACAAGCTAAGCAATAGACATATTAAGTGGATGGATTTATGACAAGCATATACCTTTACTATCAAGCATAAGAAGGGTCAAATGAACAAGGTGGTTGATGCTTTGAGCAGGAGGCTTCTCACTGTACAAGAAGTGCAGTTGCAAAGCATAGGAGTGGAAAGTTTTAAAGACCTCTATAAAGAGGATGAATATTTTTTTGAGACCTAAAAGGTATGTTGTGAATTCAATAACCACTTCCATAGTCAATATGAAGAGTACACTTTAAAAAATGAAATTTTGTTCAAAGGTGATCAATTGTGTGTGCCAAGGGGATCCATGAGAGAAAATATCATACAAGAGAAGTATAATGGTAGTCATAGTGGACATTTTGGTTTTAATAAGACACTTGAGTTAGTCCAAAGGTTTTAATATTGGCCTAGGATGCATAGGGACATTATAAAGTATGTGGAACAATGTATTGTTTGTTAGAAAGCTAAGGGTATTGCTTCTAATATTGGTCTTTATCAACCACTACCCATTCACAATAGGCCATGGGAATGCATAATCATGGAATTCATTGTGGGTTTACCTAAGACTAACACTAGTTTGGATAGAATCTTTGTAGTTGTGGAAAGGTTCAAAAAAATGAGCCACTTCATTCCTTGAAAGATAACACATGATGTTAGCTACATTGCACACTTATTCTTCAAAGAGGTTGTGAGAATCCATGGACTACCTCTTAGTATAGTCTCTGACAGAGATGTCAAGTTCATGGGCCATTTTTGGAAGACCCTATGGAAGAGACTAGGAACTAACCTCTCATTTGGATCTGCCTATCACCCCCAGACATATGGCCAAACAGAGGTCATCAATAGATTTTTGGGTAAGTTGCTAAGGTGTCTAACCAAGGAGTATGGACAGGTGTGGGATCAAGTACTACCACAGGCAAAATTTTCCTATAATGATAGTGTGAACAGAACTACTAGTAAAATTCATTTTTCTATTATTTATGGGATACACCCTAGAGGATTTTGTGAGCTCATAGACCTATGAAGCATGGAGGGTAGATGTGGGTATGCATAAGATTTCACACAATCAATGAAAGAAGTGCATGGTCAAGTAAAGAAGACCCTCACAAAAGCCACACAAAGACTAAAAGCCAAAGTGGATGAAAATAAAAAAGAGTTGCAGTTTGAAGTGGGAAACTTAGTCATGGTGCATTTGAACAAATCTCAGTTGTAGAAAGGTATGCCTACTAAGCTTCAGATGAGGAGAGTAGGGCCTTGTAAAATCTTTGCCAAATATGGAGTGAATGCATACAAAATTGACCTACCTATAGAATTAGAAATATCACCAGTGCTCAATGCCCAAGACTTAGTAAAATAAAAAGGTCCTATGCTAGAGGAGATTGAGAACACTTTTGATACTAAGAAAGTCATTATTGATGTATCCTTGACACCTAAGAGCAAGCCACAAGATAAAAATATATTGGATTCTAGAGTAAAGAAAAAGACCATACATGGACATTATATGGAACATATCATCAAATGGGAAAACTTACCTGAAGCGGAGGCTACATGGGTTGCAGAATCTGAATTTAAGAAGCTTGGTATTGATTCTTCATTACTATCTCCAAATGTTATTTGATTTCTTTTGTTCAGTGGGAGCATGGTGTGAGAGAACCTAGGGGTTAGGATTGGTTAACCCTTATTTTCTAATTTGGAAGACCTTCTTATGGTCATGAACATAAATAAGGTTATGTTAGGTTAGTGTTGTGTGGTTTTTGTATTGTTGAGTTTTTGTTGTGGTCAATTTGGTCCAAGAGACCCTATATATGTTTGGGAAGCCAAAAAGTGTCAATATGTGGAAATGGAACCTAGAGTGCACAAAAGGACCTATTTATAATGTAACTAGGGTCGGGTTTAGGTTAGAATCCTCATGGAATCCATTCATTGGGTCAGGGAAATAGAATAGTAAAAGATGTAAAAATGTTGCTTAAGCAACTTTCACAACTTTGCAATGGTGCATGACAACATTTGGACAAGAATTTCCAAATGCCCTAATGGTAGTTATGGGTCAAGAGAAGTAGTGATTATGAGTCCAAGGGTCATATATAAGGTTTTTCAAAATATTGTACGAAAATTGGAAAAAGTTTGGATGTATTTCCCAAGAAGAAGGAATTGACAGTTTGTTGTTTTATGCACAGTCTGCAAGTTCTAATAAGTATCCATTGTTAATGAATTGAAGAACTAGATCTATTGTGTAGATTAGCTTCTTATAATTTTTTCCTTATTTTGTAGATATTTCTTGAGATTTTTTATATAGTTTTTTGTGTTTAAATAAAATCAAACCCTCCTGGACTATTCACTGCCAATGTAGGGGTTGTCTATGTAAATATGGTTTTGAGATGAATTCTCACCATGGGATCTTAATGGCCTATGGAGGATGGAAAGTGGAGCCCTTGTACATTTTTTTTTCTTTTTGTACAGTTGCAATAAGTGTTGTTTACTATTTTTAAGATATTTCCCTATGCAAGACAATGGATACTCGACTAGGAGCAAGATCATGACAGTCAATAACTAAATGCAGGATTGGATTGGATTGAGGGATCTAATAGTGCAAGAGTGTTTTGAGGGTATTAGAGAAGCCCTAGAACTAGATCCATGAGGTGAATCCATCTCATCAACCATTTCTCAAAAACTATGCAATTAGCCCTATTTTTAAGGACAAAGACACAACCCACAAAAAGTACTGTACGGATAACTTGGTGACCCCAAACCCTAAAAATATCTAAGACTGTCCAAAAGGTTGTTGTAATCACCTGAAAAATGAACAAGAACATTTAAATGAGAAATCAAGGCAAGGATCAACACAATTAAATGCAATTAAATCAAATCAAGATCAAATCAAAGATAAATTGTAATTAAACATTAATCCAAAATTAATTGAAAAACAAAAGCTATTAAATCAATTTAAATCAAATAAATCATGATAAATCAAATCAATGTGAAATTAATCTAATTAATTGTATAGTTCAAATTAAATCAAATCAATCCATTCAAGAGGTATACATGGCTAAACAAATTAAATAAAATCAATTAATTAATCCTATTTTCTCTCAACACCACATGGGAGGAAAAAGCCTCAACCAATAGGATTCGAGGATAAAGCTTACATGGATCAAGCCTAAAATGAATCTCAAACACTCATAAGGTGAGAGCATCTTGTCCACCCATCTTTTCTTCTTGTCCCAAGCTTTGAGGACAATCCATTTAAATTGTCTCCAAAGGGTGGAACCAAGGACTTAACCTCAACTCAACTACACCCCCTACCCTTGCCAAAATCTATAAAAGCAAGGCATAATTCACTCATAATTCATCCACAAATCTAAGAATAGCATCAAACCTCTTGCAAATTAGAGCTAGAAAGGCAAGTTAGAGCTAAATAGTTGTATTCAATTTGGAATTAACATTGTTATTTGCTTTCTCATATCAATTCTCATTCTAGGGCTGTCACTAATGGAGGCTTGTTGAGAGCTTATCATTAGCATACCTAGCTAGAGATCCATAGAGTGCTTAAATGTCAATTTCTAGCTTAAATAGATTACTATTTGTGGTAATTTAGTTGTTTATTTGAATTATTGATGATACTAACCCTATGATGGTACAAATTCTAGTACAACTAAATGGTGCCCACCATGGGGCATCGGGCCTCATTTTTCTAAAAATCCAAAAAAATTCATATTTTCCAAATTTTTGTATGTTTAACTCTTTGTTTTGCAGGTAAAATAGTGCATTTAACACTTTCTGCAGTGCATTTACCGAGTTTTTCAGTACTTCTAAGCTTTGAAATAGCGCATTTGATTCCTTCTATTTTCTGTATAATCTTCTTTCAGCACTTTTGCCCTGACTAGCCAGCGTGTTTGCTCAATTCTCCAATGCTTTTACGGTGTTTTTGACGCCTTTACACAGAGTTTGAGCGTGTTTGTTCTCTATTTCAGCACTTTTAATACTTTTCTTTAGTGCTTTTAATTTGATTCATAACGCTTTTGATTAAATGTAAAATTTACAAAATTTGACTGTCAAAAAATATTTTTTGTCTCTGCAGGATGATTGTTCATAAAAGAATAAAAAAACCAGAGAGCAGATTCAATAGTGAGGGAAAAGCCTTGATAAAGAAGATCAAAGAGGATAAAATTGCTCACATTAAGCTGGTTCTAGAGGATTCTCAACAAGAAATCAAGGTATATGAACATTATCTAAAAGTTGTAGAAGCATATAAAGAAAATTTTGTATCATTAAATTGGATTTATTCACCTTAATCAAGTTTTCTTAAATTTGACAAATAAGGCCTTAGATTCAATTTTATCTTGTTTTCTTCATTTTTTCTAGTTGTGTTGACTAACTTGTTGGAGGAAAATCACATTGGAAAGGAATGATCACCACTAGGTGAGCATTAAAAATGAAAAAATCAATCAAAAATTCCCCTAGCCTTTGCTAGCTTCATTTGAAGGTAAGCCTAAACTTAGTCATTTTTTTACTTAAATTGTGGCTTTTTTATTTTCAAAATCTAGTAATTAAAAATAGCCTATTATTGTTTGAGGAATTAGACATTAGGCCTATGCTCTTCACTTTCTAAGTGAATCAAAATGCCAAAAGTGTTGAACTCCTTGATTAAAAGAAAGGCTAGGTAAATCAAGCACTAAATTTGAACAACCCCTTGTTTGTAGAAAAGAGTAGAAATACTCGATTCTCATTAGTTAGTGGGTTTGCTAATTGAACCTTGTTAAAAGTGTTTGGGAATTGAGAAGTAGATAGGGACATGCTCTTCACCTTTTTGGTGAATCAAACTCCCACAACCTATCTCTTTATTCCACTTTATTGCTTTCAAATAAACATGCTAGATCAATAGTTGGGCTTGCCTCCCGAGATTTGCCTTAATGAGGCCGGTGAGAGGGACAGCCCAAAGTGGGATACAATCACCTTTTCCACGATCATCCAACCCACTATAAAATGAAATGCATGCATCCTTAATGGGGTGTGTGACAAAAGGGTGTTAGATTTTCAAACTTCCTCGAGTAGTCTGTCGGGATTGCACAAAACTTTGACATACAGGTGGTGGGAAGCCTCTTAATATACTTGGAGGATGAAAGTTTAATATCCATTTTGAACGGAATATTGATTAAAACCTTGTTAACTTAGCAAAGACTACCTTATAAAGCCATGTTTACAAACCAAATCTTGAGCTAGGTAGATTGCTTGAAGTGTCTTTTTGTGCAAAAACCTGTGATAACGTCCTACAAATTCAAACACTTTTTGTGTAGAGGGTTAAAAAGAACATGTGTACTTGTGGTTGTTGTGTTTTAAAAATGCATAGAACAAGTGAAAGAGATATCCATTGAAAATTCATCTTATATTTTTAAAAATCTCTTCATAAAAATCAACAATTACCAAATTGAGGATCAATTCGAAATCAAACTTTGTTGAATGTTGGTTTCTACACGTTCTCACAAACTCAAATTATCTTTAAGAGAAGACGGCACTTGCATTGCAAATGAGGTCCCCAAATTTGAATATCAAGGTCTTTTCAACAATCACGACCAAGGGGATAGTCTCCCAAATCTATTTGAAAAAAGACTTGAATCAATGGATCGAAACTCTGTGTTTCACGATTACCATCATGGTGGAAATAATGATAATATCAACAATGCAAACCAAGAACCTAAAGAAACACTTGAAGAAAGGGCTAATAGAGCAGCTCAAGATACAGATTTTCTTGAAGTCATGGACAAACTAATAGATAGGGATAGGGAGAAATTTTTCCTAACTTTAGCCCAAGCAAGGGTAAAGCTCCCACATGATTATGATGTGGATCAACTCAAGAAAAGAAAGTAAGAGGAAAACCCAATACATGCTATGACCCAACAACTAAAAATGTTCCAAGCGCAAATAGACTTAATGAAAAAGGCCGCTGAGCCTAAACCTTTCTCTATTGAGGCCTTGTGTCCATTCCTGTTCGACAAAAGCTTAGTCATGGCACCTCTTCCTATCAATACAATTTTTCCTAAATATGATAAATACATGGGTAAATCAGATCCATAGGATCACCTTAGATATTTTTGCGCTCTAAGTATTGAATTTATGCATAACACTACATACTTAATGAGACTTTTTCCAAGAAGTTTGGGGGGGCAAGCCATGGAATGGTTCTCTAAACTTCTGCAAGGGATCAAGACTTTTGAAAAATTAGCCTCTAAATTTGTAACTCATTACTCCAACATCAAACATGAGATTACCATGCTAAAACTATGTGATACAAAACAAAAGGATGGTGAATCTTTCTTAGGGTTCCTTCAAAGGTTGAGGACCATTTTTGCAAGGTACCCATGAAGCATCCCTGAAAAGGAGAAGATGGAGATATTTATGAATAATTTAAATATAGAAATGAGCTATAGGCTCCAACTTCAATGTCCCCCTACATTCAAAAAAACTTATTGAGAATGGGATTAAGATTGAAGATGTATTGGTCAAAAGGGGTGAAATCAAATTGTCTAAAGACAACAAACCCTATACCAATACTAGTAATAATCATTATATATCTAATTATACCAACAATAAAGGAGCCAACAATCACAACGACAAACCTAAGCTATGGTTGAAGAATAATAACAAAAATCTTGTGAATGATGGCATTGTGGAAGCCCACACCTTGAAGGCTACCCCATTTAAATTATCAAGTGGAGTGAATTCAACATACAATGTGAATCAAATGAATAAAGCTCCTTTTAATAATGCCAATTCCAACAACAACAATGCTAATAATAATCCCTTCAATAATGCTAATGGCAACAAGCCTAAGCCCTTCTTTTCCACTTATCAAAAGAGAAAATTCACCTTCTTAGGTGAACCATTGGAAAATGCACTAAGGACTTTGGTCGCTAGCAAGATCATTACTATACCCAAGTTAAGGTCCTATGAACCCCAAATTAAACTGAATTGGTGGAATGATTCTCACCATTGTGAGTATCATCAAAATAAGAGTTGTTGGTGTAATTAAATATTCCTAATTACACTTTACTTAATCTTACTTAGGTTAATGCATTACATAGTAATTTGTGATTGAGACACCTAGGAGTGTGCACATCTATTAAGCACATGGTGTAGGAGAAATTCCACTTTTGGTGTGATAGTTGTTTTCACATACCTTGTTGTGTGTGAGATCCACCTTTTGCGCTCTTATCACATTATCATCCTATTCCAATGCACATACTTTATTGCATATTGGAGGATGATCCATATTTGGTGGACATGTGATTACACCTAGCATAGGTGATAGCTTATCAGCTCCTTATCATTCTCTCATATCACCTTTCCTATATAAGGAGGCCTATTATGTAATCAACTCATTATCATATTGGTGAATATCATTAATTCATTGGATCTATTCAATCCATCCTTGCATTCTTATTTTCTCTCTTGTGCTTTTCTTCAACCTCTTGATCTTGGTTCAATATTTTCTATTTGCAAATTCTTACATGGTATCAGAGCCATTGGAGTGTTTTAGATTAGCCGAATTGAAGAGAGCTTGATGCAAGCTTTGAAGGTCCAAATCTCAGATCTAGAAACTAGCATGCGATAGAGGTGTCTTGGAGTAGATTTGACCTCACCATTGCGTTCGGGAGGCTGTTTTAGTTAAAATCGACTATAAACTCACCTATATTCAGTGAAAGTCCAATTCGAGGCAAAAAAAAATTTGCAAATCGGATTGTACAGCCCGATCTGCCTCACTAGTACGATTTTCAAAAAAAAAAATATTTTTTAATTTTGCTATTATCTCAAAAAAAATTTATTTCCTGCCAAAAAAAATAAAAATTATTTCTTTGGCCCTGGTACGTGGCCTGAATTCTCTACCATTATCAAAGAATATTCTCTAGATACCACAGTTAGAGTGACATCACCAAGCAGTAGGCTCGCATGCGAGCATCATCATCAGCAACAAAGACCAAGAACAGACCCAGTGCTCTTGTTTATATTGTGATGGGGGGTTTGCATATATAAAAGGGTTAAAACCCTTTACCACAGCGAATGTGGGATAACTGATCCCACCGCCACCGCTGGCTGCTCCTTCGCAGCTCCTCTAACTCTCCCAGCGCCGGTGGCCGTAGCACCAGTCCTTCCCTGGCCGCACCACTATAGATAACCATAGCGTAGCTAGCATCACCCCCCCCCATCCATAATGGATCCTCTAACCTCCGCTCGGCCGGCCCAGTCATGCCACCTCAGATCTACGCCTTCGCCGGGCATTGCTGCCTGCGCCCCGTCAACCGGCCGTCACCACCGCCAGTGCACCACCGGCTGTGAAAAGCCACCCCGCCACCTCTTTTGATAGTTGCTCCACTCTGTCACCTGACATGTAGCTCCTCCACAGGCAACACGCGGTAGCGCTCCACCCTGCCAGCAAAGCCACCTCTGCCCAGTCACCTGCAAACTAGCACACCCCGCCCGACCACCTCATCGAAACTGCAACCTATCAGACCGTGACACGTGGTAGGAAGCCACATCTGTAGTCCATGCCATGCCACCATCCATGCAAGCATATATATGGTATGGACTTGTACGATTTTCACAGTCATCAGCCACATCAGCCGAAGGAGGGTCTTTTTCGCTGACATCACCTCGCACACTATGCTAAATTTGACGGCCATCTAATCATCCCAACTGGGAAAATTGGGTTATTTTTCTGGCCTCCAGACCTTCAAATTTAACACAGTGACTTGCTGACATCATCAGAGTTTGGAAATTCTTCAGCCTTCACCATTTGCATTTTTGATTTGACAATCTAACTTTGAGAGGCCCTCACTTGGTCATCCGGGCTCCAAATCGGGTGCAATTTTTTTTGAAATTGGGTAGAATTTTTTGAACTTTCTAGTGGTGGTGTTGATTTTGCATTTTGGTAGCCAGATTTGTTAGAAATTGTAGATCTTGTTGACTTTACCTATCTGTTCCTAATTTCTACAACTTTCAGGGCTTCGTTTGGGCACATACGGTAACATTTTGAGGTGAAATTTTTTTTGAAAGTGCATGATTTTTCATCTACTTTCCAGATTTGTAATCAGATTTGAGTGATTTTGGGTAGACATATCACTTTCAGCAATAGGCTATTTTGGGGCTATATTTGCACTTGGTTAATCCTTGGATTTCAGTTTTTTGATTTGCATCAATCATTTGAAGAAGTTATCAGTAGTTATCAATCATTATTTGGTGTTAATATGGATAATTCAAAGGTGGAAATCCTCACTCCATATAACTACCATGAATGGAAAGTTTCTTTAAGTGATCATTTGTTGAGTCTTACATTGCTTAGAATGACTCTTGGGAAGGATCAAGAACCTCAAACAGGTGCTATAGAAAGGAGAAAATGGTTTGATAGAAGAGATAAAGCACTTGGCTCTCTTAGATCATCCATCTTTCATGACTTGCACTTTCATATTGCATCTTGCACACATCCTCATGATTCTTGGATCACATTGGAAGGACTCTTTGGTAAACCTGATAGAATGAGAAAATTTAGATTAGAGAATGATCTCATAGGTCTCAATCCTAGGGATTTTGACAATATTCAAGATTTCTTCTCTAAGTTCAATACTATTAGATTGGAGCTTTCTTCATGTGGCATTGTTAAAGGGGATGAACAATTGATCTTTTCTATTCTTTCCAAGCTTGGTCCTGATTATTCAATCTTTGTTTCTACATTCTATGCTACTATGGATGCTCTTGGTAGTGCATACAAATTGCCCTCTCTTGATGAATTTGCAGCGCAGCTCACAAGGGAACAAGCAAAGTTGGCACACATGGGTCAGTTGAAGCCTTCCACACATCAAGCATTGATTGCAAGTGAGTCTACTTCAAAGGCTTCTAATGGCAAAGGAAAGAAACACAATAAGGATCCTAAGCCTCATAACAAAGGTAATAAATCTTCTTCACCGAAAAATACTAAATCCAAGTCCTCTTCAAGAGAAGAATCATCTAGAAGAAAGAGAGATAAATGTGCATATTGTCAAAAGTTAGGACATGATGAGCATAAGTGTTTTCAAAAGAAGATTGATGAGCTAACTCACATTATTCAGAAACACAACATTAAGTTTCCCTCATCAGTGTCTACTCCTTCTTCTACACATTTGGTAGCTTCTACATCTCCATCATCATCCAAAGATAAAGGTAAAGGACAAGCACTCATGGCTTCCACACATCCTGAGCAAGGTAAATGGCTTCTTGATTCACATGCATCACATCATATGGAATCTTCTATGGATATGTTTTCTTCTATTGAGCCTTGTAATTCTCCTAATATTTTGATGGGTAACAACACATTCATGAGAGTTTGTGGGAAAGGTTCTATTCCTATGGGAGAGGGGACATTTAATGATGTTCTTTGTGTACCATCCTTGACCACTAATCTTCTTTCTATTTACCAAATCACACATGGGGCACAAGGTAAAATTTTTGAGTTCACTCCTGATTATGTCTACATTAGGGACATGGAGACTAGAAATGTCATAGCTATGGGATTTTTTGATCATACATCACGCTTGTATTCTTCTTCTAATTTTGTTGATAATGATGATGATATTCATGATGTACCCATCCCTTTGCCAGGGATAATTATGAGGAGAACTTTGGGCACTTGAATCATTTTTTTGTTGAGACAAGTGTTAATCTTCCTACTCCTCCACCTCTTTCTTCTTCAGACATGGGCTCTACTATTCAGCAAGATGATGATAGTGTTTCAAATCTTGCAGAGTGTGATGACTATTTGGATGCATCTTCAGCATTTGTTGATTCTCATGATACAGATTTGGAAGACATACATGAGGGGGTTTCTCTTTCCCTTGATGACAGTTTCATCATAGATGGGGATACTTCTTCACCTACTTGGGAGATTGGTGTACTTGATTCTTCTCCTTCTTCACTTGATTTGTCACATGAAGTGATAGATTCTTTGAGCTTGGAGATTCCTAATTAGTCTTCAGAGATTCATGCATGGAGACCTTCATCTTCTTCCTCCTTCCATTTGCACAAGGATTGGCCTCTTCATCATTTGATGCATCTATTTCTTCCTAAGGGGAGACATGTTTCTTGTAAGAATTGGTTGAACTATTGTTTGCAGGTACTCTCCATCAACATGGGAGCTTCTACATTATGGGGGGGATATCATGTCTCCAACTATCCTTCTTATGGGGGGATAATTCTTTGTATATACATGATGTATGTAGTTCTTGGGGGGTCTTGAGCACTCCATCCATGCATCTTGTTTTCTTCTCTCTTTTTGGGGGAGGGTTTTTCCCATGAGGTTTTCCCTCTTTCTCCACTTTATGAGAGTTATGCATTTCATGTATTGCATTTTGTACATGGGTACCTAACATGGCCTAGTAGCCGAGACCCATCTTGCATTGTGAGTTTAAGTGCATTCCCCTAAGTTGCACTTAAGGGGAGGTGTTGGTGTAATTAAATATTCCTAATTACACTTTACTTAATCTTACTTAGGTTAATGCATTGCATAGTAATTTGTGATTGAGACACCTAGGAGTGTGCACATCTATTAAGCACATGGTGTAGGAGAAATTTCACTTTTGGTGTGATAGTTGTTTTCACATACCTCATTGTGTGTGAGATCCACCTTTTGTGCTCTTATCACATTATCATCCTAATCCAATGCACATACTTTATTGCATATTGGAGGATGATCCATATTTGGTGGACATGTGATTACACCTAGCATAGGTGATAGCTTATCAGCTCCTTATCATTCTCTCATATCGCCTTTCCTATATAAGGAGGCCTATTATGTAATCAAATCATTATCATATTGGTGAATATCATTAATTCATTAGATCTATTCAATCCATCCTTGCATTCTTATTTTCTCTCTTGTGCTTTTCTTCAACCTCTTGATCTTGGTTCAATATTTGCTATTTGCAAATTCTTACAAGAGTCATAAGACCAATGAATGCATGAAGTTAAAATATTTGGTGCAAGACCTAATTGATGATGGGATAATCAAGGTTGAAGGGTCCCAAAACAATGAAGATCATGCAGCCTTCAAAAACCCCTTTCTAAACCATGAAAAGGGTGATTCATCAAACACTAACCAAAATAATAAAAGGGGTAATGATAAAGTCAAATTTTCTCATACCAATGATAACATAATCAATGCTTTAAGTGGTGATGAAAGCACCATAAATGTTATTGTGGTAAAAGAAAAGCCAAGGGAAGCAACATCTAATGTTGTAACTAGGGGGCAAGCTTCAAAGATTACTCTACCTACAAATGCTCCAAGAATTGTTCTACCAAATCAAACCTCATCTTCATCATCAAAACAATATAATTTGGTAGATCAATTACAACGAACCCCTACCCAAATCTCTATTTTAGAATTGCTCAAACTCTCACCAACTCACAAGGAGATTCTAGAAAAATCCTTGGTAGAGACAAATGTACCTCTAAATTTGGAGGCAGATAAATTTCAAAATATGATGGGATATCTTATTGCACCTCATTGCCTATCTTTTTCAGAGAAAGATGACATGTCATTGAATCACCCACAAAAATTGCCTTTGCATATAGAGGTTATAATTCATAAGCATAGGGTAAAAAGAGTCCTTATTGATGGAGGGGTTGGCCTAAATATTTTTACCCTAGACTTGGTGAAAGCCTTAGGATTTTCTGAGGAGGCTATTGACCCAAAGAAAAAGATAACTATAAAAGTCTATGATGATGAAGAAAGAGCTTCTAAGGGTGTCATAGTACTTCCTATTAGAGTTGGCCCAATGCAAAAAGAAACCATTTTTCAAGTCCTAGACCTAAAGTTGACTTACAATATCTTACTAGGGAGACCATGGATTCATGAAATGCAAGTCGTGCCTTCTAACTATCACCAATGTCTTAAATTCCCTTATCTAGGGTAGGAAATCATGGTAAGCGGGAACTCAAACCCCTTCCAATATTGTAATAACTTAAAGCTTATCAATAATTCTCTAGTCCCACATAATGCAGAAGGGTCTATACCCCTAATAATAGAGCAAGGTCAAAGCTCTAAAGATCTCTGATCTTTAAAGGGAAAAGAAAAAGAAGAAGTTGTTGTTGAAAACATCCAAAGTCCCACTAACCTAGCTACATCGACAAAAGGGAAAGAAAAGGTTAGTAAGGACAGTACTCTAGAGACAAGGAAAGAAGACCAAGATAGATCTATTCAAATCTACACTAAGGAGGCTCATTACCAAAATATGGACCACATGATGAAAAACTTTGAGAAAAAATGTAAAATCAAATAAAAGGGAGTAGGTGAATACTCCTTATCCATGATGGACCTACCCTTATCTCCAAAATCATATGGAAAGCCATCTAATTTGCCTCATAAATACAATGATCACTTTGTGAGGGCTAATACATCATCATGCATGGAGGAAGAAGACAATGAAATCCTAAACTGGTTATACAAGGATGAAGAATCAAGCACCCATGAGAAACACATACAAAACATAAGAATTCCCACACATCAATATGAGAAGGGATTTCAAATTATGAAAAAAATGGGATACAAAGGACAAGGACCTTTAGGAATAAGAAACAAAGGACTCCTTGAACCCATTGAAATGATGTGGAGAGACAGCAAAGAGAAGACAAGATTAGGTTACCTATAACAAGAGTATACTCAAAAGAACTATCCTAAGGTTTATGATCAAATATTACAATTAGAGTCACATAGTGATGAAGACTCAAATAAGTGGATATGGGATACTTTGTCAAATGAATCATGTCAAGATAAAGGTATTGATGTCATTCATACTTACACTCCTAGCAAAGGCAAGGAATCAATTGCAGAATCAAGTCAAAGTCAAGCCTCAAGTTCAATCCAATTGGTCCTTTATAATGTACTAGTTCAAGAAATTGAAATAAATCAATCGATAGGGGAACCCTACATACCATCATGGAGACCTGCTATGGAAGAATCTAACATTAGGTTTAACCCACAAGATTTTTACCCAATAGAAACCTTAGTCGATTCTAGTGAGGAGGATTTTGACCCTAGTTCTCTAGAACATCTTGAAGAGGCACATGTCATAAACTTAAGTGATACAATGTTCAAACCTTCAAATGAATTCTTGTCATTAAACCCTATTGGCCTAAACCAAAACATTGATCCTTTGACCCTCATTTATGTGGAATTAATTGAATGTGATTCCATCGAACCTACCATACTTCCAACCTTTTTGAATGACAACTTGGTGTCCCAATACCTAAATGAGGTTGAACCTTCTTCTACCATCGAATATTAGGAAGAAGAGGCAAAGAAAGGTATCCAAACTCTCAATTCAATAAAAAATGAAAAAAATAAAAAATGGAAAGAATCTAATGTTGAAAACCACATTGTGGCAGCATTAGATCAAAAAGAGAAAGAAATAAAGAATGATTCCAAAGGTGAAAACCCAATTGAGGTGCCTAAGGAAGGGATTTTGGATACTTTACCTGAGAACTATGAGGAAAGATCTCCTATCTTGATCGAACCAACAGAAAAGGTGAACATTGGATTAGAATCAGAACCAAGGATCATACACTTAGCAGCATCTTTATCTAGTGAGGAAAGAAAAGAATTCATCAAATTTTTCAAGGAAAAGAAAATCAATTTTGCATGGTCTTATGATGATATGCCAAGGTTAGATCCAAATTTAATCATGCATCACTTGAACATAAAAGAAGGAGCAAGACCAATAAAGAAAAAATTGAGAAAGATTCATCCACACATAGCTTTGCTTGTAAAAGTGGAGTCAAAAAAATTGCTAAAAGTTGGGTTTATAAGAGCCATTGATTATGCCCAATGGATTTCAAACATAGTGCCAGTTTCAAAAGAAGACAAGTCCATCAGGATTTGTATGGATTTCAGGGATCTAAATCTTGTATTCCCTAAGGATGAATTTCCATTACCAAGTATAGACGCCATAGTATATTTGACAACAGGACATTCAATGTTCTCACTTATGGATGGGTTTAGTGGCTACAATCAAATAAAGATAGCACCCGAAGATCAAGACAAAATAGTATTTACATGCGCATGGAGAACATTCTATTGGAATGTTATGCCCTTTGGTCTAAAGAATGTTGGAGCGACCTATCAAAGAGCCATGACAACAATATTCCATGATATGATGCAGAAGTTCATGGAGGACTATGTAGATGATATACTTGCTAAATCTCATTCAAGAGAAGAACATCTCCCCATATTAGAGAAAATATTTGAAAGATTGGAGCAATTTAAAGTAAGACTAAATCCAAAGAAGTGTGCATTTGGCATTCAATCAAGAAAGCTACTAGGGTATATTGTTTCAGCAAAAGGAATAGAGGTAGACCTAGATAAAGTCAAAGCCATCATGGAAATGGAAGCACCTAGAAAAAAAAGTCAGATGAGATCTCTTCAAGGCAGGATCCAATCCATACGAAGGTTCATCTCTCAATTGGCAGAAAAGTGCCATAATTTTACTCAACTCCTTCATAAGGACAGTTTTCAAATGGGATGAAAAATGTGAAGAAGCCTTCAACATGTTGAAGAAATATCTAATGAACCCTCCAAGTTTTATGCCACCTATAAGAGGCAAGCCTTTGATTCTATACATTTCAGCGACCGAGTGTTCATTAGGGGCACTCTTGGCACAAGAAGATAAATCAGGAAAAGAAAAGGTTGTTTACTACATAAGTAGAACTTTGGTAAAATATGAGTTGAACTACACCTTCATCGAAAGAGCATGTTTGGCCATGGTTTTTTCTTCCCAAAAATTGTGCCACTATATGTTATCCCACAAGATTAGACTCATTGCAAAGATAGATCCCTTGAAATATCTTCTTAGCAAAACATCATTGAATGGAAGACTAGTCAAATGAGTCATGGTGCTAAGTGAATTCGACATAGAATATGTGGATCAAAAATATATCAAGGGCCAAGTCATAGCTAACCAGTTAGCAGAATCACCATTGCAAGATGACCATCCAATATAAGTGGAATTTCTAGATTCTAAAATTGTGAATGTGGAAGCAAAAACATGACAACTATATTTTGATGGTTCCTATTACCCAAATTTTCCTATGCAAATTTGGCTAAAATCCATTTAGGAGTCCCTATTTTAACCCTGCCAAGCATCCCTAAAAGTTTCATGGTTTTATGTCTGGTTTCCTGGCCTCTGCAATTTGTTTTAGCCTCTGGTCTGCAAGTTTAAATTTTTTTAAAAAAAAAGTAGTAGTCATTGGTGTTTAAAAACCCTGCAAACCCTAGCCTTCATTCTGTTTGGTCATTACCTTTTTGGCCACTTAAGTTCTCAAATTCTCATGTGTGTTTTAATTCCTTTGGTCACCAGTTCTCTAAGTTCTTCAGCGGTGGTCTTTCTTATTCAATGAACTGGCGACGACTCTTACTTCAGTCGCATAATATCTTAATCCCCGACGAGTTGGACCTTTCATTTCTTGATTCCGCGATTGCAATGATTCGTGTATTCTCCAAGTCAAGCTGAGGTTAGCATTTAATTTTGTGACTTGGAAAATTCCTTTGGTCACCATTTCTCTGAGTCTTCCAGCAGTTATCCAAATGTTTTAGCGACAGGGCGACTGTAGTGGTTCTCATAATCACCAAATGTTTGGCGGTTAGGTCTAATTATCTTGTGACTCAGTGAAGTGCCCCTTTCCTCAGTCATGTAATCACTTGATATTTTGATGGTCTCAGACTTGTGAGGGTCCCAACTTAATGAGATCAATGACCATTGTAAGATCTCATAGGGTCTGTCAGAGGCTTGCGATCTTATGACAGTCGTTGATCTTCCCTATTATGTAGCACTTCAAAGCTTTAGTGGGTCTGGTGCCATGCATTCCATTTGGCAGCTTGTGATTGGCTGGAGGTAATGAGGTGGAAGGTTGTCGGTGGGGCCAAGTATCTGTAGATGTGTCAGAAAGGCTAGGATCTACAATGGTTGTATGATCTCATAGAATCTTCTGACCCTATGAGATCATGCCCCCACTGTTAGATTGGAATCTTGGAAGGCAATGGGTCCGATGTCAAAAAGAATGCGACGTGTATTCGAGGGGGTGGCATTTGATTGGTTGGTGAGAGTGCAATGTGGCCGATGCCAGTGGGCCCGTGGGTTATGGGGTTTCTAAAGGGGTTAAAACATGATCAGATCTCACGACTGTCATTATATCGTAGATCCAAAGTGCTCGATCATTAATCATCGCAGTATAGCGACAGCCGTCTGATGGTGCTTCTCAGGATCGTGGGTCTGTGTCTGTCAAAGATGCTAACTTGCTCGCTTGTGATTGGTTAATGACTTCCACGGTGGCAGTTGACTTATCAGAAGGGTTTTAAACTATTTTAAAAGGTGCATCTAGGTTGTTCATCTGTCAAGAAGGTTATTCATCGATGGTCAGGTTTTAAAATTTGACTTGCTAGCTGTTATATTCAAATTTAAATATTTCACTGCAGGTTTTTGGGCTAGGGTTTGCATGTTGTGACCATGCAAAATAGTTTGAGTTGTTGGAATTTAATTCTTCAGGATAGGGATGGTTGGAAAGATGATAATAGATGATCTAATCATTGGCGCTACAGATTTTACAGGGTACCATGTCATGTTGAGGCTTTAATGAGCTTGGCACCACTTTTTGCAAGGTTAATCTTTCTAAACCCGAATATCTTCGGGATCAGATTGTGAGCCTTCATGGCTTAGTGGAGTTGTAGGTGGGTAGATGAGTCGAGGTTGTTGTGTCTGCAAGAGGGCTCAGTACAAGATCAACACGCAAAGAAGGATATGATTTGATCACCAGTTCTCATAGATTTTCATTAATAGGTGATCAGTGCCCTAGGGTTTGATATTATTGTAAATCTTGTAACCCTAGTTAGGTTAGTTTTGACTCCTGCCTGCATGTAGTTAAGTATGTATATATTGTTTTGGAGCTTTTTTGAAGCTCGGAGTTCACATTTTGTAAAGAAGAAAGTCCTTTTCTTGGAAAGCTATCCGTGGCATTTCTTCCTGCCCTCTGGTTTTCCACAACTTGTAATCTTTCATTGATTATTCAGACATTGCAGAGGTATTTTGTGACAATCCTTCATGTCCCTATGCTTCCTTGTTTGGATCCTCTCTTATTGGATTAAAGTATATGATGTTTTTAGTGATATCTTAGGGTTCTTGATCCCTCTTACTTTCTATAATTGTGTGTGTTACTATGTTTGATCTAATTTAGATGTTTTTGTGGGCATACTTTAGCCCCCTAACAATCTTGTGTCATTCTGACACTGAGTTGTAGAAGTGAATATCTACTTTCAGGTCATAGATTGTGTCTTATGTTCAGACCCTCCTATGAAACACTTATGCAAGCCTATTCAGTAAGTTGTGACCTACTAGACCTAAGCCTTTCATTGGTTCCATTCCTCCATACTGAGATCCAAACCCTAATTTTAGTGCATCACCTAGTAGGTAGTTTTCTTTCAATCATTTCCCTTTCAAGCATTCCTTCTATCCCTTTCCCTCAAAAGATTTACTTTTCTATCAAGAAGTAAATTAAGGTGATTATCCAAGAGGAACTAGCCTAGAACCTGGAGGTCTCATCTTAGTTAGCATAGGTCCCATAACCTAGAGATGATTCCCATGTTATACTAGGTTATCAAGACTACGAGAGCTTGAGACAAAGGTGCAAACTTATTGTATAATAGTTCCTACGCACAACATGGATAAGGAGCATGCATACTTTTGACTAATCCTCAATGGTCTACAATTCCAAAATCATACAAATTGCTATTCCCATGCACAAATAACATAGCTGAGTATGAAGCATTGGTCATTGGAATCAAATTGGCATTAGAGTGGAAAGTGATAGAACTACAAGTCTATGGAGATTCATAATTAGTTATCAATCAAATTAATAATGAATATCAAATGAAAGATGACAAGATGATACCTTAAAAAAAATGGTTGATAATCTCAATAAATACTTCACTCTTATCATATTTGAGCAAGTACCAAGAGAGAAGAATAAAGTAGTAGATGCAATGGCTACTTTGCCATCACTTCTCCAAATACTAGATCAAAGTGCCAGATATGAATTCTTGGTAGAAGAATTTGAACAACCCACATTTGATCCTACCCATCCTCATACCATTTGTTTGTTAACAACACATCACCTTGGTATGGAGACATTTACACTTACCTAAAAGACCAAATCCTACCCATAGCCCAAACCAGGAACCAAAAGAAAATCTTTATTCAACAAGTTGCTCATTATACCTTAATATCTGACACATTGTATTGTAAGAGTCTAGATGGAATGCTTATTAGATGTCTAGAGAAAGAGGAATCAGATATAGCCTTACAAAAAATTCATGAGGGGATCTGTGGGTCACATTCAAATGGTTTAACCCCAGCTAAGAAACTTCTTAGGATAGGATATTTTTGGCCTATGATGGAGAAAGACGCTTGTCACTTTGCTAAAACTTGTAGAAAGTGTCAATATCATAGAAACTTGATACATATGCCCACACAAGATCTTCATCCTATGATGACACCTTGGACATTTTATCAATGGGGTCTAGATTTAATAGGAATGATTTATCCACCATCTTCAAATGGTCATAAATTTATTATCACGGCAACGGAGTACTTTACCAAATGGGTGGAAGTTGTACCCTTATCAACTGCAATAGGAAAGTAGATATCCTTGTTTATCCTAAACCACATAATATGTAGATATCGCATACCTCATGCCATCATAACAGATAATGCAAAACACTTCAAAAGCAAGGACCTAAAGGAGTTATGCACAAAGTTTCAAATGATCCACCACTCTTCATCAATATATTACCCCCAAGGTAATGGACAAGCCAAAGCAATGAATAAAAACATCCTAAAGATATTGAAGAGAACTATGGACAATTCAGGTAGAGATTGGCATATCAAAATAAACCCAACCTTATGGGCTTATAAGACAAGCATCAGAACACCAATAGAAGCTACACCATTTTTCTTAGTCTTTGGAACATAAGCAGTTTTACCTTTGGAGGTAGAACTTCCATCCTTAAGAGTAGCTCTACATGGTTTGATAAGTGAGGAAGATTATAGAGTTGCTAGGTTGCATGAAATAGAACTGCTAGATGAGAAACAACAACAAGAATTTGATCACTTGAAAGTATATCAAAACTGAATGTCAAGGACTTATAACAAGAACATGAAGTCAAGAACATTCCAAATAGGTGACTTAGTTTTGTGAGAGAATCCCAAGAATCAAGAAGAAAGAGAAAAGAAAGGAAAATGGGAAGCAAATTGGTTAGGACCTTTTGTGATTACTTTGTCTTTTGGGACATGTACCTATAAGTTAGCTATTGTGATGGATAAGAGTTACAAGAACCTATAAATAACATTCATCTCAAAAGGTTCTACACATGAAGTAGATGAAAGAGGATAGAAAAAAAGAGTATCAAAAAATTAGATGGAAAGCATCCTATTTATTGTACATAATCAAAAGAAATCTTGAAAATACCAAAAATATTTGAAAAGCAAAAAAGAGAAAACAAATCATAAATGCAGAAAAGATAAAAAAATAGTGGAAAATTGAGCATGAAGAAAGCTTAAAACATTCATATATGATCCTCAAAAAGATGTTGTCTTGGTGAAAACCTAGCAAATAGGCACCTTGATGATATGAAAAAGAAAAAAATTGAAAAAAGAGAAAAAAGAGAAAATACAAAAAAAAAGAAAAAAAAAGAGAAGTGCCTTGGTGAAAACCTAGCAAATAGGCACCTTGGTAGCAAAAAAAGGAAAAAAGCTTTAAAATCAAAAAAGAAAGCAAGTTATATTCAATCAGTGAAAACCTAGTAAACAAGCACCATTGAAAGTCCAAGTCAGTTGCATACCTAGCAATCATCCTTGTAAATATTGCATTCACCAGCATTTGTATATATTGCATAATAAAACCCCACAGTTGCATTTGCAAGTACCTAAAGATTTTGGTCACCTAATCTACAAATTTTCCTAAGTCCAACTTTGTAATCATATCAAACTTGGGGAAATCTACTCTAAAGGAGGAAGGATTCATTAACAGAAAACTTCAATCAATCATCAAATCAATTCATCAAAAATGCAAGTGGAACACTCAATCAAATCCTAATTCTAATCCAATTTGAACAAAATGCAAAATTTGCTCTGAGATCTTACATGACCCTATCTTTATCAGGATTAAAATTATGAAATGGACGGAACTACACTTGAAATATGGATTTGAAAAACATTGCAAATTTTTTTCTAAAGTGTTGACTTGATTGATGAAATCATGTCTTTCTAGTGAATCGATGAAAGTTTTTAAACTAAGCTACGATGAAAGTGTGATATTTTATGGATTTTTGAATGACTGTCTTAAGAACAAAGTTTTAAAGCATGTATTATTTTTCTAAGGACATGATCATCAAAGAATCATCGAGGACTTGTACACATGATAAAACTAAGATCTTTGTTTTTTTACACAAAAGGACATCTTGGATATTTTGATGCTCAATATCATAATACCAAAATCCACTTGCAACATAGAATCTGACAAAATCGATATTCACACTCTCATGATTGGCTTCAATTAGTGATCTTCATACCATAAAGAGATGGGAAAGCAACGAAAGAGGTGCAAAAATTATTCATATAATCATGGTTGAACTAGTGATGGTTGTACTAAATCGGGATTCCAAAAAAACTGCTCAATGATGAATATAAGCTCCAAATTTTTGAATAGTGACAGTTAGTTGCATACATCCTAGATTAAATGCATTTAAAGTATTTTCCTTTCTTAGCTTCAAAATTAATTTTTAAGAGGAAAAGAGAAAGGGGTGTAGTCAAATCAAAAATCAAAGGAGCATCAAAAACTATATGTGATCGAGTGTGTTGGAAATAAAAAACAAAGGTGCATTCCATTAGGCCATAAGCATTTTTTAGATCCATGTTAACTTGCATTAAGTTGCATTCATTTTAATCTAAGTTCCTTTCATATAGTTTAAATCATCTTCATAACATTAATTGCATTAGGTTACATTCATCCTTTAAATCATTTAAGTTCATTGCATTAGGTTGCATTCATTTTAAAGTTCATCTCATTTAGGGTGCATTCTTTAAGTCATTCATGTCAATCCATTACGTGCATTTATCATTGCATTTATTAGTTAAATGTTCATTGCATCCATTAAAATCATTTTTATTCATCATTAGGTGCATATCATTTAGTACATTCAAGAACATGGCACTTTGCATCATTCATTTAAATTCATACATTTAGTATCATCCTGCATATCATTAATCATTACATTATTATTATATTCATTAACATCATTCATCTATATCACATATAACATTTAGAATCATTAATCATTAAGTACCCATAATCGATATACATTACATCAGATAGGTCCATCACATTTGCATACCATAAAATCCATTGCATCCATATATCAAAATAAATACATCCATTATCCATTAAATCATTACATCCATTAAACCATTGAATTATCACCTAGCACACACACATATATATATATATATATATATATATATATATATATATATATATATATATATATATATATATATATATATATATATATATATATATATATATATATATATATATATATATATATATATATATATATATATATATATATATATATATATATATATATATATATATATATATATATATATATATATATATCATTTGCACCCATAAAGCATTAAATATCATTACTCATTACAAGGATCATTAAATCACATCATTAAAGTCAAAGTACATCCATTCATCTATTCTATGTCATACGTAAGACAACCATCTAAGCATAAATAAAACATATGCATCCATCATAAAACTGCATTTCAAAAAGCATAAAACAAAGCATATAGGAGATATATCATATAAATATGCATATCATAGTAAAACACCTGAAACATGAGATCCAACACATCTTGACATCATATAAAGTAAATCTATCCAAATAAGTATTGAATTCTATGGTATCATCATCAAAACATCAACTAAGTATCAAAGTCTATGGAATGATCATATCCTACAACATCTAGAAATCAAATTCCATCAGAGTATCAACAAGTATCAACATGAAATACATCTACTAATCCAAAAGAATATAATAGATTCCAATGTCTTGATATAGCAAATGAATGAGATCATATACATCAATGAAAGAATAAAATGAATCATCTCAAATCATAGATCAACTAGTTGAACCGCTAGCACCATCACCATCAAGACCAGGAGCACTATCAGGAGGATGACTTGAGCTTGACTATAACCCACGCTGACTCATCACTACCATAAATGCCTGCATCATAGTACTAAGCTGCCTAACCTCTTTTCTAATCTCAGAGATATCTGACAGTAAAGCTCGAACCTCTGGTGCAATTGTCAGAGCCTCTGAACTAGGGACCTGTGTAGAAGGAATTTGTGGTGGAGACATGGACAAAGATGGCATGGAAGAAGATGGAATAGATAGTGATGGAATGAAAGAAGAAGAATATGGATGAGATGAATAAGATCGCATAGATGCAGAAGAAGGTGTCTGTGCTGGAGGAGCCTATGGAACAACCTGTGGAACAATAGGAGGAACAACCGGAGGAACAACTGGAGGAACCTACGAAGGAGCCTAGGGAGGAGCATGTGTTGGCCTACCCTGTGCCTGATCTAACAATGCTTATGCAGCCTAGGCATCCAACTGCCTCTGACGCCTCACCCTATGGATTTCTTGTCTACATGTCAAATCCCTGGTAACCTGGTGTAAAGCTCTATCAACACCATGAACCCTCACCTAACCACCACCCCTAGGAGGAATGGGAGTAGCAACAATAACTAGCATTAGAACTCTACCTACTCTCACTTCTTGATGACCCTATCATCCTCACCGTGCTTGAATCCTACCCCCACCCCTACCACCATCTCCATCATCACCTGATGCAAAGGGTTTAGGATCTAGTGTTGTCTCCAAGCTTCTAGCCTCCTCTAACCATCCAATGGTTACCCCTTTTTCTATCTTCCTCTATATGGATCTCCTAGATCCTCTCTATCAACTTCTCCTACAAGGTATAGTTGATTCTTAGAAGATTCAAAACTACCAAGACCAATTTAGGCCTTCAAATCACTAGGCTTCTTCACTAGAACTCCTCTCTAGAACCCCAAACCCTAGCTTAGGATCTTCTCACACATCACTACCACTCTTTAATAAGTTCATTACACTTCAAGAGTCATTAGGTACCCTTCCCCTCACTTCTAGTTACTTCCTTAGGTCTTTTAGTACCAAATTCACTAGGAGGCCTAATAGGCTCAATTCCTAGTAGGTCTATTTTGACTGATTTTGGCTCTATGCTTCCAAAATCTCTAAACACCCTCATGAAATACCTTGAAAATATTAAAGGTATCCACTAGCCCTTTCCAAATTCTGATTTTTGGCTTCTGGTTGCACCCATGACACCAATTACTAGCAGGCTCTAGTTTTAAGCCTATTAATTAGGCCTCTGAACCTATCTGTACAAATGACCATCAAATTGGTCTCCAAACTTTGAACCACTTCCTCCAACCTCTTGTATCTTCAAGGGAACTCTTTAGGCTTTCCACAAATGCCTCTAAGTTCTTTCCTCAAAGTCATGGGTGCGTGAACCAACTCCTTCTATACCCTATCCTGTCTCACCTATCTTCAATAGTCAGCCATAGGTTTTCCATTCTAACCATAAAATCTTGGTTCCACAACAAAAATTAAAGCATAAAAATTATTTACAGACTCTAACCTTACATCCCCTATGGTTTCAGCCATTTCCACTAGTGGATGCTCAGGTTAGAGTCATTTCAAGCATGGAGGTCCTACACATTGGTTGTATAGACTAGTGGCTTGAAAAGCTTGCCAAATCTCACTCCACTAACCTTGGAACAAAATAATCAATGTAGAATTTAGATAGAAAACTACCCTAAACTATTATGGTTCTTGATCACCCTTATCAATCTGTACATGGCGTACAAGGCACAGGGAAACTTTGTAAATAGTGAGAACTAATACATTGCAACCGTACAAAAAGTTCTAAATTATCAAATTCAATCCAAAACTTCATTAGCCTTCTAAATCCATCATTCTCATGCTCATATACTAAGCATGAGTGGTTACAACCACCTTAACTTCCAATTGAGCAACTTTTCAAAAAGTTGCAAAAGTTGCTCGAGCAACTTTGCAAAGTTTCTTAGCAACTTTTTTCCAAAGGTGCCATTTGGCCTTTTAGACCAACTCAATGATTAGTTGTGACTCCTAAGTCCTTAATTAGGTCATTTAAGGTTCTAAGACTCTTTTTAGACCATTACTTTAAAAAATTATCTCTTTGAGACCTTTTAGGCCATTTAGACCAAATGGACCCCTAATCCTTCCTAAGCTCATTTGGCTCTTACAAACACAAACATGGATCCAACTTAAGGGATCTTATTCCAACTCACCACAAACTCATAAGAAAACTCTAAACACTCACTAACATATCAAAATGGAGAGCTTAATGGGAGGTGCCCTACACCATACTCCCCTGGGACAAAGAACTCAAGTCCCATGAGTTAGGAGGTCTTCAATGGTGACTCCATGCTGCAAAATATCTAGCTCTATCATCCATATGGCTTCAACATCAAGTAACCCATGCCATTTAACTAGGTACTCCTTATATGTGCCTTTCCTTATCTTCTTAATCACCTTAGTATCCAAGATACTCTCCAACTTCAAAGGGATTGGGCTGGGCAAATCCTTAACCCAATCATCATCTCCCAAATCTGAAAGAATAGTTGGACCTGTATCTAGAGCTATTCCCTTATAGCGATGCAAATCACACACATTGAAGATGGGTGAAATGCCCAAATCATGGGGCAATTCCACTTCATAAGCATTCTTTCCATACTTGTGCAAGATCTTCAAGGGTCTTATCTTCTTCATGAGAAACTTGGTAGGTTGACCCTTGGGTAATCTCTCCTTCCTGAGATAGGAAAGGATTAGATCCCCTACTTTGAATTGAAAATCCTTTCTAGATTGATCTGCCTTAGCTTTGTACTTCTCTCCCTATTTTTGCAAGGTCCTTTTGACCTGTTCATGCAACTCCTTCATTTGTTCTACAAATGTCTCACCTTGAGCACTCCTCTTATCCTGTAAATTGAGATCTCTCAACTCTAGGATTCCCCTAGGATGAGTCCCATCAACTATCTCAAAGGGGCTCTTACCTGTACTCCTATTAATGGATTCATTATAGGCAAATTCTTCTTGCCCAATGATATGATCCCATGACTGTCCATGCTACTTAGTCAAGCATCTTAACAAATTTCCTAGTGACCTGTTCACTACCTCCATTTGTCCATCTGATTGTGGATGGTAGGCTGAAGAGAATGATAAATGTGTACCTAACATCTTCCATAGGGTCCTCCAAAAGTGGCCCACAAACTTGTTGTCTCAGTCACTTACTATATTTAGTGGCAAACCATGGATTCTAACAACATCTCTAAAAAATAGTCCTGTAATTTGTGAAGCATCATTGGTTTTCTTTCATAGTATGAAGTGTGCCATCTTGCTAAAATGGTCCACCACAACAAATACATTATCATTTCCCCTAGATATCTTTGGCAACTCCAAAATAAAGTCCATACTCAAGCACTCCTAAGGCCTTTGAGGTATGGATAGAGGTTGGTACAGTCCACCATTACTACTCTATCCTTTAGCCCTCTGAAAGATCTGACATTTTTCCACAAACTTCCTAACATCTAATTGCAATTTAGGCCAAAAAAATGCCTATTCACCTTCTCTAGTGTCTTATCCACTCCAAAGTGGCCTCCCAAACTTCCTTGGTGCTTCTCCTTCACTATGTTTTCACTCATTGAGCATTGAGGTATACACATGAGGTGTCCTTTAAATAATAGTCCCTCCTGTAGTATATACTCAATGAATTCTACCTTGAATCCCTGTCTAAACCTTTCACATGACTCATAGGCATCTTTGAAGTCTTTTTCCTCTTTATAGAGATCTTTCAAGTCTTCCATACTCACACTTTGTAACTGAATTTCCTGAATAGCTAACACTCTTCTACTAAGAGCATTAGCAACCTTATTACTAACTCCCTTCTTGTGCTTGATCACAAAGGTGTAGGCTTGTAAGGTTTCAACCCATTTAAGATGTCTTTGGTTCAACTTGTCTTGCCCATTCAAGAAGCTAAGGGCATGATTGTCTATATAGACCACAAATTCCCCTGGTAGGAGATAATGTCTCCACTTTTTAAGAGCTTGCACCATTGCATATAACTCCAAATCATAGGTGGAGTACTTTTGTTTAGCCTCATTCAACTTCTCAGAGAAGAATGCCATAGGGTGTCCTTCTTGACTTAGCACTGCTCCAATGGCTAGCTTGCTAGCATCACATTCAACCACAAATAACTAATTGAAATCAGGGAACCTTAAGGTAGGTAGTTCTGCAATCCTCTTTTTCAACATTTCAAACCCCTTATCAGCTGCCTCAGTCCATTTGAATTGACATTTGATTCCACCTTTAATGGTGTTGAGGATAGGTGCACATACATGACTGAAATTCCTCACAAACTTCCTATAATATGATGCCAAACCATGAAAACTTTTGACATCCCCTATGGACTTAGGTGTAGGCCAATCCAAGATTGACTTGACTTTATCAAGATCCATCTTCATGCAACCATTAGCAACCAAAAAACCAAGATAAACTAGTTAAGTTTTCAAGAACTCACACTTGTCTTGATTGATCATCAACTTCTCTTTGTGCAGCCTCCTTAAGACCTTCTCCAAATACTCCATATGCTCCTCCTTAGACTTGCTAAAAATTAGAATGTCATCAAGATAAACTATTACAAACTTACCTATGAAGTCTTCCAATACTTCATTCATGAGCATCATGAATGTACTAGGGGCATTAGTTAGGCCAAAGGGCATCACAAGCCACTCATACAACCCTTCATTTGTTTTAAAGGTTGTCGTCCATTCATCACCAGGCCTAACTCTAATTTGATGGTAGCCAGATTTCAAATCCACCTTGGAGAAGTAACATGAACCTCCTAGATTGTCCAACAAGTCTTCAATTCTTGGCATTGGAAATCTATACCTAATAGTAATCTTGTTGATGGCCCTTGAATTAGTGCACATCCTTCATGTACCTCCCTTCTTTGGTGCAAGGACAGTAGGTACAGCACAAGGGCTCAAACTCTTCCTTATTAATCCCTTGTCCAACAAATCTTGAATTTGCTTTGCTATCTTTTCATTTTGGTTTGGTGTCATCTCGTATGCTGCTTTGTTTGGCATGTTTGCTCCAGGAATGAGGTCTATTTGATGGCTTATTTCCCTCATGGGTGGCAATGCACTTGGCAATCCATTATCTACTATCGCTTGATACTTGTCCAACAATGTTTGTACCTCTATTGGTATGCTAACTTTCTCCTTAGCCTCCTCTTTTGGCTTCACTACCACTACACAATAGACCTCTTTCTCCTTCTTCATAACCTTAAGAAACTCTTTCCCACTCAAGATCATAGCACTAGTTCCCATATGCTTCTCCTCATTAGGTTCCTACAATGGATCTATTTGAAACTTTTTCCCTAACTTGGTGATCACATAACTATTCATCTCACCATCATGCATGGCTTTCACATCATATTTCCATGGGCGTCCTAGAAGAAGGTGACATGCATCCATGGGAAATATGTCACATAGGACCTTGTCCTTATAGTCTCCAACCTCAAACTCAACCATAGTTTGTTCATCAACAACTATTTGTTGTCCCTTATTGAGCCATGATACCTTGTAGGGAGTGGTATGAGGTATCCTCCTAAGCTAAAGCTTATCAACCATCTCTATGGATACTATGTTCTCAGTGGACTCGGAGTCCACTATCACCTTGCATATCTTACCATGTGACCTACAAGTAGTTTTGAATAGGCTCTTCCTTTGAGGTGGCTCCATGGTGTTAGTAACCTTCAATAAAGTCCTTCTCAACATGAGATTCTCTCCATCCAATACTAGCCCTGCCTTGGAAATAGGTGAAGTGACACTTTGAGTGTCCTCTTCTTGCACTAGTTGATTCCTCCTTTCACCCATTGATGATGAGGTACCCTTTTCAGGACATCTACCCATTGTATGCCCCACATGATTGCAATTGTAACACCTACCAATGAAGACTAAATTGGTTCTACCTTGTGACTAAAACCTACCTCTTGGTGGCCCTTTTCCTCTATATCCTCCTCTTTGGAATGAACCCCTATACTGATTGCTTCCATTGTTGTCATTATATGGTGTCTCTTCCATCCTACTTGGGCTTTTTCCTCTACCAAAAGTGTTCCTACCCCTAAATCCTCTATTATTGTTGTTACCCCTGCCTCTTTGTTGGAATTCATTGCCATTCTTCCTCCTAGCTTTCTCCTCTTCTCTTAAGGCCAACTAAAAGAATTTGTACATGTTATCAGGAACCATCATGCTGATTTCATCTTGGATCCCTTGCCTCAATCCATTAAGGTATCTTTCTACCTTTTCTACCTCTTCTTCCTTCCTTCTTGCTCTTAGACTTAGCTTATTGAACTCCTCAGTGTAGGTGCTGACTGATAACTCCCTTTGTCTCAGATTTTGTAGTTTTTGATACATTTGTATCTTATAATCAGTGCGCAAGAATTGTGCCCTCAACCTGATTTTGATCCTTTCCCATGAAACTATCTTCTTCTTCCCATTAGCTATCCTATCATCCTACATCATGTTCCACCATGCCAATGTAGATCTCTTGAGTCTAGCTTTGGCATAGCTGACTCTCTTCTCCTGTGCCACTTCTTTGTAATCAAATTGGTTGTCAATGGCCTCTAGCCAATCCAAAAACTCTTCACCATTCAAAATGCCACTATAGTAAGGTATGTGTTCTATGCTATCCTTGTTCATGGATTTGAATGCATCCAATAACACCTTGTCTTTATCATCAACTATTTATTTACCCTTTCTAGAAGTCTCCCCTATCTGACTTTCATTTTCATCTTCACTCTCATCACCCCATTCAGTGATTCTCTTTCCTTGTGTTTCTGTTAAGTTGGCCTTTGCCAATAGCTCTTGGACCAAGTCCACTATGGCACCTCTACTCATTTCCTTTGGAGCCATTTTTTCAACCTCTTGACTCTCCTCCCCTTCAAACATACACAACCTTCAAGAAATTCCCATTCTGATACCACTCTGATGTAGAGGGTTTGGGATCTAGTGCTCTCTCCAAGCTTCTAGCCTCCTCTAACCATCCAATGGTTACCCCTTGTTCTATTTTCCTCTATATGGATCTCCTAGATCCTCTCTATCAACTTCTCCTCCAAGGTATATTTTATTCTTAGAAGATTCAAAACTACCAAGACCAATTTAGGCCTTCAAATCACTAGGCTTCTTCACTAGAACTATACTCTAGAACCCCAAACCCTAGCTTAGGATCTTCTCACACATCACTACCACTCTTAACTAAGTTCATTACACTTCAAGAGTAATTAGGTACCCTTCCCCTCACTTTTGGTTACTTCCTTAGGTCTTTTAGTACCAAATTCGCTAGGAGGCCTAATAGGCTCAATTCCTAGTAGGTCTATTTTGACTGATTTTGGCTCTATGCTTCCAAAATATCCAAACACCCTCATAGAAGACCTTGAAAATATTCAAGGTATCCACTAGCCCTTTCCAAATTCTAATTTTTGGCTTTTGGTTGCATCCACAACACCAATTACTAGCAGGCCCTATTTTTAAGCCTATTAATTAGGCCTCTGAACCTATCTGTACAAATGACCATCAAATTGGTCTCCAAACTTCGAACCAGTTCCTCCAACCTCTTGGATCTTCAAGGGAACTCTTTAGGCTTTCCAAAAATGCCTCTAATTTCTTTCCTCAAAGTCATGGGTGCGTGAACCAACTCATTCTATACCCTATCCTGGCTCACCTATCTTCAACAGTCATCCATAGGGTTTCCATTCTGACCATGAAATCTTGGTGCCACAACAAAAATGAAAGCATAAAAATTATTTATAGACTCTAACCTTACATCCCCTATGGTTTCAGCCATTTCCACTAGTGGATGCTCAAGTTAGAGTCATTTCAAGCATGGAGGTCTTGCAAATTGGCTTTACAGACCAGTGGCTTGAAAAGCTTGCCAAATCTCACTCCACCAACTTAGGAACAAAAGAATCAATGAAAAATGTAGTTAGAACACTACCCTAAACTATCATGGGTCTTGATCACCCTTATCAATCCGTACAGGTCATACAAGGCATGGGGAAACTCTACAAATAGTGAGAACTAACACATTGCAACCGTACAGAAAGTTCTAAATTATCAAATTCAATCCAAAACTTCATTAGCCTTCGAAATCCATCATTCTCATGCTCGTATACCGAGCATGAGTGGTTGCAACTGATGAATCTAGTTTATGGGTTATTTTTTTTATGATTTTCTGAGTCTAGACTTAAATATCTTATGGTTTTTCATAAACATTATGCAGACTTTTATGTTTCTAAGCTTTAGCCATATGTATATTTGATACTTTTGAAACTAAAGGAAAATACTAAATATATATATAGACTAGTGGATATTATGATGAAATCTGGTATTTCTCTTCTCTAGTTTTAATGGGTAGTGTTCTTGTAGTTGTGTGACAAGGATGCGTTAAAATAGGAAAAACTTATTATAATCTTTTTCGTGGATTTGTGTTGCGGATTTTGGTATGCTAACCTATTGCAGGGGAGAAGAATAAGTCAGCAAGCAACATGGACTCAAAGTTGAGTGGGTCTTTTAAGGCTAGTAACTGTTTCCAAATTTTATCATGGCTCCACTACTTCCATAACCTTGCAGTTGTTGATTCAAACCAAGTCAATCTAGTTACCTAGTGTTCCTATATTCTCTAAGCACTAAATATGGCTTATCCTCTTGCATAAATGATGTTTTCATTCCTGTAACTGAATTTGTTATGCTATGTAATGAAGGACCTAGTTT
Organism: Chamaecyparis obtusa; assembly: GCA_027943335.1. Taxonomy (NCBI): domain Eukaryota; kingdom Viridiplantae; phylum Streptophyta; class Pinopsida; order Cupressales; family Cupressaceae; genus Chamaecyparis; species Chamaecyparis obtusa. The sequence goes on from BSBK01000367.1 coordinate 1,646,971, forward strand.
TTAGGTGTTCTATTTTTCTCAGTTGCATTTAAATAAATTGGAACTTATGATTCCAAGCTAGTTAGATGTTTTGAAGAGTTCATACTATAATTCAGCAACAAAGTGAAATACTTTGATATACCAGTTGTACTTGGATTTTGTTACATGAATATATGATAGTTCCAAATTTCAACATCTGAGTTTTAAATCATTCACACTTTGGTGGGGGCCCACGCAGGAGGTGAATTCCCTGTTTATGTTCAAATAGGATTTAGTTAAGTTTCTTTGAAGTTGATAAGCACTGTTGCTCCTGCAGCCACTAGTAATAGAACCACTAACTATATCCTGCAGCATAGGTTTACTTTTGAAGCATTACTTATTTACTGCTAAGCATTTCCTTTAAAGCTGTGATTTAAGTCGTAGTTTCAGTTTCTATTATAAATCTCCTATAGAAATACCTTTACTTTAGTAGTGATGACTTTTGAAAAGAACTAAAGCATAAACCTTGCAGCCATAATCTCAAGCTCACATTCCCGAATTGATACATTTAATGAAGTCTAGCATGATATTCTAAGTAGATATGTGACAATTTAAGTAATGAATCACTATCAAAGGATGTCCAATCCTTGGAATTACTAGGATATTATTTTGACCAGTCATTTTTGGTGTCATTGTTGGGGATGGTGTCAATTTAGTTTGACCCAAAAGTCATTAAGTTAGTTTTCATTCTGCATAATTTTGCATGCATAGACGTAGGGACCATCTTGGGTGATTCCTACCTAACCTTAATTAGGAAGAACCATTTGAGGTTTTCAATCCAACACTTGAGGAACTCCAATTAGAGAACCCACAAGAAGAAGAACCATTTGAGAATGTGTTTGCTGATGCCTATGACCAATTTCCTTCACCACAGTCATTTGAAGAGTCCTACCATTTAAATGTTCTTTTTGCTAACCCAGCATATCTAGATAACATAATGGCTCAGCCTACCTTCCCTTTTCCTATTCCTACTCAGCAAGGTAACCAAAATTTGAAGAACATTCCTATTGTTGTGCTTCCTAAATTATATGGACTCATCACAAAAGATCCAGAGGCTTTCCTCTTTGAGTTTGATGTCCTCTGTTGAAGCTATGACTACACCACTGACGACCATAAGCTCAAATTATTTCCCTCCACCTTAAAAGAAGCTTCTTTAAGATGGTTTATGAGCTTGGGTATTGATGTTGTAGCAGATTGGAATGCAATGTGCAGCTTGTTTCTTGCTAAGTACAAAGATTATTGCAGAGGAGGGGACTTAAAAGGAGATGACATATTTAAAATGTCATAGAAGGAAGATGAAACCTTGGAAGACTATGTCTCCAGGTTCATGTTCATCGTGTAGTGTAACACACAACACGAGTTGAAAGAAGAATCTCAAAAGCATCTATTTTTGAGAGGTGTGAATGATGGAAGCATTGAGGCCCTTGACCTTATGGCAAGGGGGGACATTACCTAGAAGAATTGGGATGACATAAAGAGTATATGTCTGAACTATTCTAGAGCTACTGTCAAGAAGGGAAGAGGCTTAAGAGCCTTGCCCCACAAGTCTAATGGCACAGGTGTGTCCAAAATGGAGCTATCCAATCTATTTTCATATTTCAAGCAAGACATCATTAATGATATCACTACTCAGTTGGACACAATGCAGGCAAGGTGAAAGAAAGATGAAGTTGATGCAATGTTAGCAGAGTACTGTCCACATTATAGGGAGAAGAAAAATATTTTTTGGTGTAAGTCTGTTGCAAGCTTGGAGTCCCAAGCTATGCCTACTGAGTTCAAATCCATTGATGAGAATGGAGAGGTGCTCTACATTGCCCACTAAAGGCCATGGGCTAAGAATATGGGTACTCCCCAAGATCCTCTTCAAAATTTTAATAGTAATAATGCATGGAAAAATCAACAGCATAGTGGATTTAGTGGGTATAATAGTTGGCAGTAGCCTCAACAAGATTGGCAACAACCTCAACAAGGCTGGCAACAGCATCAACAAGGTTGGCAACAACCTCAGCAAGGCTAGCAGCAGCATCAACAAGGTTGGCAACAACCTCAACAAGGCTAGCAATAGTCTCACCGGGGTTGGTCACAACCTCAACAACCCTAGCAACAACCCCACAATTGGATGAACCAATCAAACTAGCAAGCTTTGATGCCACCACCTCAGCCTCAGGCTCTAATGCCTCCTCCTGTAGCCAAAACTACTTCCCCTAAATAGACTTAGTTGCCTGCTCAGCCTACTCCTAATCCCAACAATGCTAAACCCACAACATAGTAGTAGAGCTATGCTATTTCCTTGAATAATATTCATTTAAGGTCTGGCACAACCCTTTCTCCTCCACAACAGCCTATCATCATCAAAGTTGAGGATGCCTCCGCAGAGCCAACTGAGGTACTAGTCAAACCTGCTGCTCCTACAGCTCAAGAGCCCTCATTTCCTCATAGGTTGGAGGAACAAGCTAAGCCAATGGAAAATCAAGCAGTGTTGGACTTGCTTGCCCAACTAAAGTAAATGACAGTTAAAATTATAATGTTGGATGCCATAAAGGAAGTGCCTACATATACAAAAGCCATCAAGGAAGCTTGTATCAAACAGCTCGGGAGGAAGAAAAAGGATCCTAAAACCATACATGTCCTAGGCTAGTTATCTGACCTAATGTTGGAGAAATTGACAGTTCCAAAGTATTCTGACCCTAGTAGCCCTATGGTCACAGTCACTATTCAAGGAATACAAGTCCAAAATGCTCTAGTTGACTTAGGTGCATCCATAAATGTCATGACCAAAGAAGTAATGTCTCAGTTGCATATAATTGGTCTTAGGGAAACCCCAACCATCCTTCAACCTACTGATAGTTCCACCATTACACCTGATGGGATGGTAGAGGATGTGATAGTCACCTTGAATTCTTGGGAGTATCTGGTTGACTTTGTTGTCCTTTCTCCAAAGGCTAACATGGGAGGGTATCCAATAATCCTAGGCAGGTCTTGGTTGGCTACTGTGGATGCCTATATAGCTTGTCGATCAAGAAAAATGACTATATCTAATGCAGTCAACACCAAAAATTTGACTCTATATTCCCTAGCTCAACCTTTATTACAAGATGACCAGATAATCTGGCTAGACTTGGGTGATACTGAACCTGAGGTCAATTCCATCCACTAGTTAATGATGATATCCAAGGAACCATTTGTAACCTCTAGGGGAGAGGATGAGATAATTTCCTTCATTATCATGAATGAATATGGAGTGCAATCCCAAGTGTGTTCCCAAGAGGACTGTGTTCTTGAAACTTTGTTACCACCTTCCAATGCTCTGCAGTATTCAAAAACTTCACAATTCCTTCATACATTATTGCCTCATGAAATGGAATCTCTTCCAGTTGCTTAGTTGTCCATGTCAAAAAAGGTCATTAAGCTCAAAGTTAGCCCAGGATGGGAATTAAATATAAATAGTGCTTTGACACTCTCTTAGCAGAAAGTTGTCCTGTAGCTTCTACACGATCATCAAAAAGCTTTTTCTTGGGATTATACTAACATGAAAGGCCTAGATCCTAAGCTTTGCACTCATAAAATCTATATCAGTCCTAACTGCAGACCTGTCTGCCAACCTTAGCAAAGGGTTAATCCAGCTTTAAGGGATATAGTTAAGAATGAGTTGCAGAAATTGTTAAATGCTAGATTCATTTATCCAATTTCTGATAGTCAGTGGGTCTCCCCTCTTGTTATAGTACCTAAGAAAGGAGGGAAGTGGAGAGTTTGTGTTGACTATAGGGAGCTTAACTTAGCCACCAAGAAGGACCACTTTCCATTTTCATTCATAGATCAAGTCCTTGATAACCTAGCTGGTAAGAAATACTTCTCTTTTCTGGATGGATTTAGTGGTTATAATCAAATACAAATAGCCCCTAAAGACTAGGACAAGACAACATTCACCTACCCATGAGGCACATTTTTCTATTCAGTGTTGCTTTTTGGGTTGTGTAATGCTCCTGCCACTTTCCAGCAAGCTGTGATAAGTATATTCTCTGATATATCTGTTGATTGCATGAAGATTTACATGGATGACTTTACCACATATGGGCATACTTTTGATGAGGCTAAGGAAAACTTGGAGAAATTCCTTCAGAGATGTCATGACTATAACCTTTCTCTTAATAGTGAAAAATGCTTCATGATGATGGAAGAAGGGGTGGTCTTAGGACATTTCATATCATCAAAAGGTATTCAAGTGGACCTAGCCAAGATTGAAGTGATTAGCACACTGCCTACTCCAGCAAAACAAAAGGATGTGTGAACTTTTCTTGGACATGTCAGGTACTACAGAAGGTTTATAAAGGATTTTAGTTAGCTTGCAGCACCACTATATAACTTTCTCAAAAAGGATGCTGACTTTGCTTGGGACTCTGAGTGTGCAAAGTCTTTCCTGCAGCTTAAGGAAGTTCTCACCATAGCACCGATTTTGAGAGGACCTAATTGGGGCTTGCCTTTTCACATTCATACTAACACCTCAGACTATGCTATTAGTGTTGTACTTGGTCAGAAGGTGGACTCAGTTGAGCATGCAATTTACTTTATCAGTAAAAATTTGCAAGGTGTTGAGTTTCACTACACTATCACTGAAAAAGAACTGCTTGCAGTCATCTATGCCCTGAATAAATTCAGACACTAAATTACCAAATATGAGATCTATGTGCATACCAACCATTCTTCTATGAAATACCTCATGAACAAGCCTGCAATATCTGGAAGACTGGCTCACTGGTTGCTTCTTATGTAGGAATTTGACATCACCATAATAGACAAACCTGGTAAGGCCAATGTGGTAGCTAATTTCCTTTCTAGGTTGCATGTCCCTGATGATCCTGCAGCCATTGATGATAATTTTCCTGATGAACATCTCTTCCTTCTATCTACACACAATCCTTGGTATGATGATATTGCCAATTATCTCACCACTGGTAAGACACCAGCTCATTTCTCTGCTAAAGAAAGAAGATTGTTGACTGAAAAGAGCTTTAATTATTCATGGATATCTGGATTCATGTTTTATACTATTCCTAATCAAGTGACTAGAAGATACATAAGAGAGGATGAAACATATGATATCCTCTGGGCATGTCATGATGAACCTTGTGGTGGGCATTTTGCTGCCAAAAGAACCGCATTGAAGATTTTGACTACAGGCTACTACTGGCCCAGTTTACACAAAGATGCTGCTCAGTACACCAAAAAGTGTGACAAATGTCAACGCATGGGATGGCCTACTAAGATAGATGAAATTCCCCTACAGCCACAAGTAGTTTTCACACCCTTTGACAAATGGGGGATTGACTTTGTCGGTCCTATTGAGCCCTCTTCACAAGGAAAATCCTATATCCTTGTATGCACTGACTATGTTACAAAGTGGGCTGAAGCTAAACCTATGAAGCACCCAAGGGATAACAATGTTGCAAAATTCCTTTATGAATTCATCTTCACCAGATTCGAGGTACCAAGAGAGATTCAGTCTAATCAAGGTCCTTAGTTTACTTCCAATTTGATTGCTGCTCTGATGGAATAATATAACATCAAGCATGGTAAATCTTCACCCTATCACCCCCAAGCTAATGCGAAGGTAGAAGTTACCAATCAGGAGTTAGACTCTATTCTCACTAAAATAGTAGCCATCCATAAGAAAGATTGGGCTATCTAACTTCCTGAAGAACTTTGGGCTTACCGAACTACATGGAAGTCTACAACTAGTTTCACACTATTTGAGCTTGTATATGGTCGCTCTGCAGTCATTCCTATAGAGTTCAAACATAAGACACTTAGGACAACTCTTTATCTTGGGATGGATCTTACTGCAGCACAACAAGAATGGATACTAAGTTTGAATGGCCTTGATGAATGGCAAAAATCTGCCCTACACAACACAGAACTGATACAATAGCAGCGCAAGCAATGGCATGACAAGTATGTTAAGGATAAAGCCTTTTTTGTTGGGACTGGGCGCTCCTCTATGACTCTTGGTATCAGAATAATCTAGGGAAATTCCAAACCAGATGGTTAGGACCATATGAGATAATTGCAGTCTTTCCAAATGGAGTGGTTTAGCTTTCCACAGTTGATCTAGTTCGGTTCAAATTATTGGTCAATGGTCACAGGTTGAAGTTATATCACAAACCCCAGAGTAAGGAATAGTTCTTGCAACAATTCTCCTACGCTGATGGTGACACACTTCCTGCAGCCTCTCAAAATGAGCTTTTTTGCTCATTTTCCTTCCTCACTCTAGAAGTTCTTATCACTTTCATAATAAACACTTTCTTAACGAAAGTTGCTTCTCCATAATAAAATTCCATTTCATTTGTTGTCTATCACCCATCCATCTCATTTATTCTTCATTTGTGGATAACAACAACTGCCACCTCAATAGCAATTCAGGTTAGCACACATTTCAAGGTATGCAATTTTAATTTGTTTTTCCAATTATTTTTTTGTATGCCTTGTCACCTATGCAAGTGTGGGACCACTTGCCAAATTTTAGCTGGGGGGGAAGTTATATCAAATTTTTTTTGTCATTATGTTTATGAAATCTTTATATTTATTCTTTTATCTTGTCATACTTGCATTTCTTGTCATGATTTGACACTTTTTGAAAATCATTGTGTTGCGTTGTTATTTTGCACATATGAAGTAAAGGTGGCAAGTTATGTCAAGTACGAGTTTTGTGGAGAGTACTTATGAGTAATTATGAGAAGTTAAGAGATAATTTGCATTTATATTACTCATGAGCTCATTTTCCAAGCTTCGTTGCTTGAAATTTCCAAATTTGAAATCTTCCTGTAACCTGCCTTTTTACGCCTCCTTGTTCAAAATTGTTCTTGTCTATTTTTATCTCCTACAACTCTGTTTTGGGCATTCTGGCAACCTGAAGATGGGAGGTGACCTCATTCATAGGGAGCCCACTGTGCATAATGTCTTGCTAGAAGACCAATCCTATAGGCCATATTTTTAGGCAAGAGGTTGGTTGGATTATATCCAGAAGCTAACCAGTTGGGATGATGAAGTTGGACTGCAATTTCTGAACTCATTAAAAGATAGAGTGGCTATAGTCAAGGGACTGAGGGTGCCATTTTTGCAAGCAATTTTGGTAGAAGTTATGGGGTTACCACAGGAAGGGGAGGAATTTGTAGAAAATCTTGATCCAACCACGTCCAGAGCTCAGTTCACCCTGCATTCGGACCCACCTCTTGAAGTTGACCAGAAACAAGGTACATTTAGACTATCTCTTCCAAAGCCATTTTGGCAATGTGCAGTTTATGTCATTAGATATTTTACTTGTGAAGGATGACATTCATTTATGCATTCCATTCACTTTAAATTTTTGAGTTGTCTAAGGCATGACAATAGACCCATCAATGTTCCTAGTTTCGTATTTAGCATCTTGTCGAAACAGGCCACTCTAGTTCAGGAGGGTAAATGTAATTCTGTCTCACACCACTGTTTAATCAAATTGATAGTTGAGAAGGCCTTAAGGGAGCAGTCAAAAATCTCCTGGGATGAATTTCTATTGCAAGGGTTTAAGGAGCCAACCCCGGAACCTATTGGGTGAAGAGTGGGGCAGAGAGTTCAAACTAAAAAAGGGGTTAGGAAAAATTTTATTGAAATTAGACAATGTTCTTTGTCCAAGAAGAAATCTAGGGTTAGGACCCCTAATTCTCCTCATTCCTCTACTTTAAGATCAACTCATGAAGAGGAATTGGAGACTTCTGCAAAAAAGATTGAAGCTTCTCCTATGACGAAGAGGGTTTCCTTGAAGGATAGGAAAAAGAAAAGTAACCCTAGTACTAGTCAACAGGCTAAGGAATCATCTCCTGCAGCCACAAGCACTTCTAGAAAAAGGAAAGTTCTGGAAAAGAAGAAAGAAACTCTGTTAAGGAGAAGTAATAGGAGGAAGTCAAATACAACTGTAGAAATTCCAGTTGAAGAACCAAATCTGGAACAAGAAACTTCTAGGTGGAAAGAAGAAGAATTTAGAAACATTCAGCAAGAAGCTGAAATACAACTTGAAACAGAGCAGGTTCCTAGTAAGCCAGAAAATGCAGAAGTCATTATAATCGATGATGACTCCAGCTCAGAAGAGAAAGCTTATGTGTTTCAGAGAAGAGGTTCAACCTCTAGGAGCCCTTAGAAAAATGACTCAGATAGTGATGACTCGGATAGTTACATAAGGGAAGAAGATGACACAATGTTTTCTCCTACAGTAGAGAGGAGTCCCTATGAAGAGAGCTCTGATATTGATGTAGACCTTGTTAATAAGGTAGTAGAGAAAATTCTAAATGAAGGATTAGACACGTTGGCCTCTGTTTCTCAACAATGCTCTAATACCAAGAGGTCTATGATAATATGGACAGATCCTTTGAAGAAGACAAGTCCTAACAATGGTAAGTCCTTGTTCCTAAAACAGCAAAAAATTCTTACATGAGTTCTATGTCAGATCAGTCTGATTCAGCATCTTTATTATCTGTTATCTTTCAATTGTCTAAGCAATTAAATTCTAAGAGAGAGCAGTGGAAATAGCAATGAAAAGAACTGAATAAGGTAATAGACCAACATTATCAAGAGACCCTTGTACATGAGGAAAAAGTAGAATTGTTGAGTGTGAAACTTAACAAAATCACATCTCTTATTCCTGACTTAATGTCCTATAGGTCCCCATCACCAGTCTATGCCTTGTTCCTCAAAGAACAGATGTTAAACTATCAGATGACCTGTATTATGCAAGACAGGTCTCCCTCATTGCTTGAACCTACTCAGTTTTCCCAAGCCTTCAATAATTCTCTTGCAACCATTCAAAATATACTGTGTGAACTCTATCTCCATAATCTAGTAGTCCCAAATGACCAAGTGTGGAATCCCTTGCTATATGTTGGGGATATTCAGCTTAAAGCCCTTATGTCCTGGGTATAGAATGAGATTAGTTGGGACACCCAAGCCAAATTGTATAGGGATTTAGAGCCAAAAATTCCCTTGTATCTTAGACTTGAAGCCAAAGATCCTAAAAATTACTATTATGATTGGCTAAAAATTGCCCCCTCTGACTCAGGCAACAAGATCATCTATCCACTTAGGAATGCATCATTTAATGTATATGAACAGATGGTAGATTCTGAATTACCTGAGGCTAGAAATTCCATTCAGTGGCACTGGAATAGTTTATCTAGGGAGTTGAGAAATAGAGAGCCACATTCACCCCTCAACTTTGCTATGGAAAATCAGCACGCAACTTGGTATATTTCCTTGGGAAGAGAGTGGGAAATTTTCTGGATTCCACTAACTTTTTAGCTGCCATTGCTGATGTCTCCACTCCTTGCCAACTCAGAAAATTTGGATAGCTATGATATGAAGAAAGAGAAGGAAAGGTGGAAAAGACATAGAGAGACAAAGGGATTCTATTGGAGTCTTGCAGAGGGAGGTACTGGACAGAGGATGGCTGTTGATTACAGGTTGACAACCAAGTTGAAGAATTTGTTTGCTGTGGGACTAGCAAATAGCTAAGCTAGGGGGAATGATGAGTCTAGTTAATGGGTTATTTTGTTTATGATTTTTTGAGTCTAGACTTAAATATCTTATGGTTTTTCATAAACATTATGCAAAATTTTATGTTTCTAAGCTTTAGCCATATGTATATTTGATACTTTTGAAACTAAAGGAAAATACTGAATATATATATAGACTAGTGGATATTATGATGAAATCTGGTATTTCTCTTCTTTAGTTTTAATGGGTAGTGTTCCTGCAGCCATGTGACAAGGATGCGTTAAAATAGGAAAAAATTATTATAATCTTTGCCTTGGATTTGTGTTGCGGATTTTGGTATGCTAACCTATTGCAGGGGAGAAGAATAAGTCAACAAGTAGCACATACTCAAAGTTGAGTGGGTCTTTTAAGGTGAGTAACTGTTTCAAGATTTTATCATGGGTCCACTACTTCCATAACCTTGTGGTTGTTGATTCAGACTGAGTCAATCTAGTTACCAAGTGTTCATATATTCTTGAAGCACTAAATATGGCTTATCCTCTTGCATAAATGATGATGTTGTTCCTGTAACTGAAGTTGTTATGATATGTAATGAAGGACCTATTTTTTAGGTGTTCTATTTTTCTCGGTTGCTTTTAAATAAGCTGGAAATTATGATTCTAGGCTAGTTAGATGTTTTGAAGAGTTCATACTGTAATTCAGCAACAAACTGAAATACTTTGATATACTAGTTGTACTTGCATTTTGTTAAATGAATATATGATAGTTCCATATTTCAACATCTGAGTTTTAAATCATTCACACTTTTTTGGGGGCCCATGCGGGAGGTGAATTCCCTATTTATGTTCAAATAGGATTTAGTTAAAATTCTTTGAAGTTGATAAGCACTGTTTCTCTTGTAGCCACTGGTAATAGAACCACTGACTGTATCCTACAAAATAGGTTTACTTTTGAAGCATTACTTATTTACTGCTAAGCATTTCCTTTAAAGCTGTGAGTTAAGTCATAGTTTCAGTTTCTAGTATAAATATCTTGTAGGAATACCTTTACTTTAGTAGTGATGAATTTTGAAAAGAACTAAAGCATAAACCTTGCAGCCATCATCTCAAGCTCATGTTCCTGGATTGATACATTTAATGAAGTCTAGCATGATATTCTAAGTAGATATGTGACAATTTAAGTAATGAATCACTATCAAAGGATGTCCAATCCTTGGAATTACTAGGATATTATTCTGACCAGTCAACAACCACCTTAACTTCCAATTGAGTAACTTTTCAAAAAGTTGCAAAAGTTGCTCGAGCAACTTTTGAAAGTTGCTTAGCAACTTTTTGCCAAAGGTGTCATTTGGCCTTTTAGACCAACTCAATGATGAATTATGACTCCTAAGTCCTTAATTAGGTCATTTAAGGTTCTAAGACTCTTTTTAGACCATTACTAACCAAAATTATCTCTTTGAGACCTTTTAGGCCATTTAGACCAAATGGACACCTAATCCTTCCTGAGCTCATTTGGCTCTTACAAAAACAAAAATGGATCCAACTTAAGGGATATTATTCCAACTCACCAAAAACTCCTAAGACAATCTAAACACTCACTAACTTATCAAAATGGAGAGCTTAATGGGAGGTACCCTGCACCATCACCACCATCACCATCAGACTCCTCATCAATACCAGGTACCTACTCAGTTGGATCTGTGAACCTCAAAAATGGGTTTCGAGTGAACCAATTTTCATAATCATCAGTTATACCAGCATCAATAACATGCTCTCACATATCCCATGGTAAATGAACCAGGTCCCAAATCTCCTATTGTGTTGTCCTAAAATCAACAACAGGGCCCATAGTGATCTCTTGGCCTGAACCTAAGCATACATAGCAACACCCAGGGGCATACCCTATGTCCATCCATACTATCACAGTACCCTCTGAAAGAAAAATATCTCAATAATATGTGGTGTCTGACCAATCATCCAACAAGGACTGCACATATAAGGAAGCTTAGTTGCATCCTCGAGCCATGGCTCACAACCTAGGTAAGGACACCATATCACCTAGTCCATATCATCGATAACATGACACCATTAATCCAAATTACCCATATGGGTTTGCACTACCATGCCCCCATATATCTAGGAAAATAGCCAACCCAAATCACACTGACATGTTGTGATAGGTCATGTCAATGGAAGATGTTCCCATGTCCAAAGATGAAGAAGAATAGCTCCTGCAGAGAGCATCTATATATAACTGTATGCAAATCATGATAGAGTTGTGCCAAGAAATAGGACCCCTAATCAAAACATCAAGGATGTGCCATCAAGTCCATCAGAATAGGACCCTAGCCAACTACAAATCCATGCCCTCTTGGTACAAGGAATCTGCCAATCAATGCACCCAAAATTGTTGGTAAATCTGGAAAAGAATGGAACTGAGACCATTGAATGTGATTGTCGCCAATGGTAGGATCCTAGAAGACCTGTCGACATGCTACCCCATCATACACCTAATCATAGAAAACCAACTCTCCTCGAGTCAGGATATACAGGATGCGGTAAACATCCTCAGGGGTGATGGTCATCTCATCCATTGGTAAATGGAAATTATTATGGTCAGAGTGCCAACGCTCTGCCATAGCTGTAAGAAGACCCCAATTCACTTGGAATTGAGGAAGGACCAAAAGGAAAGATAACCCACATCGGCCTATATGTCTCTGATAAGGAGCACTTAGGTCATCTATCATATTGAATGGACAAGGGTACAAAACATGAACAACCTGTGACTTAAGCATTGCCTACAAAAAGCAAGTTCAATCATATCAGTTTTGAAATCAATTATCATTTGAATTATCCTAAGTCAATCTAACATTTACAAATATCAAACCACAATCAATTTTCTTGATTTTGTTTAGAGAGGATGAAAAATTCATCATCATCCATCATCTAAATCTAGATTGACAATCACATATTTAGACTATAACTAACTCACTCTGACATCTTATGACTCGCTATCAAATCAAGTTTATTACCTAAACTGATCAATTGTTTGATGACGCTGAACAGTTTGGAAACTGACTAAGGCATTTTTAAATTTTTCCTATCTGGGAAAATGTGCTATTTTAAGGTTTAAAAACACTAAAATCAAAAGCGTTATTTAAAAGTTCAAAAGCGCAATCAAAATTATCAAAAGCGCTATTCTACGTCATATGCGCTAAAAAAATTTCAAAGTGCTATTTGAAAACTTAAAAGCGTTGTTACAGAGCTCAAAAGTCAAAATTCAATCAAAAGCGGTAATCTAAATTTCAAATGCAATTTGTGCCCTAGATCCTACGAGCAAAAGTGCAATTACGCATTGTGAAAGCGCTATTTAAATGTACAGAAGTTCTAAAAGAGGATCAAACACGCTATTAAAAAGGTTAAACATGCTATTTCAATTTCAAAAAGCAAAACAAAATTAGGTTTTGGCCAAAAAAATTCAATTTTTTGAAAATTTAAAGCATGAATTAAAAAACTAAGAGGTTCAGGCACTTACTGGAGGTTCGTGGGTCAGTAGCCACAGATATCATCGATCACGCTTGAACCTATGCTCTCAAATCAAGATCACCATCGTGAAAAGCTCAGAAGGAGTCAGAGCAAAAAGTCAAATGTAAAAGTGAAAATGAATTGTGAAAATGACTTTTTACCCCTTTATATAGGCCATTTTGACCTAAAAGGGACATATTTGACCAGAAAGTGCCCGGGGACCCAAATTTTTAACCAAATCTACCAAATTAGGGGTATTTGTCATCACACGAATGTGAAAACAATATCAGAAATAAAATTGTAATTCATTATAAAACTGACCTAATCAACACAAAATGACCTAAACCATCAACTTTTTCAAATATCGATCAAATTTCATTTCATTTTTGAGGGGGCATACACTCGGATAATCAGGAATGACATCAAGATCATCAAATCAAGGGCATGACCATCAAATCAGGGCAGAATCTTTTATCAAAAAAAAATTTCTTATCAATCGAAAGGGGCATAGAACATCAAATCAAATCAAATTAGGTATCATATCAGTGAACTATCATTGGATCAACCATCAGGACTTTAAATCAATTATAACTGCATCAATCCTATCACCAGAATATGCATCTCATATTGAACATCAAGAATCGACCATCAACGAAATCAAGACCTTTTATCATATTGAATCAAGACATTCTTTGAATCGACACACTTCGCATGTTGACTCAAAGAGGGGCATTTGTAATCACCTGAAAATGGACAAGATAATTTAATGAGAAATCAAGGCAAGGATCAACACAATTAAATGCAATTAAATCAAATCAAGATCAAATCAAAGATAAATTATAATTAGCATTAATCCAAAATTAATTGAAAATCAAAAGCTATTAAATCAATTTAAATTGAATAAATCATGATAAATCAAATCAACGTGCAATTAATCTAATTAATTATATAGTTTGAATTAAATCAAATCAACCCATTCAAGGGGTACACATGGCTAAACAAATTAAATAAAATCAATTAATTAATCCTATTTTCTCTCAACACCACATGGGAGGAAAAAGCCTTAACCAATAGGATTCAAGGATAAAGCTTACATGGATCAAGCCTAAAATGAATCTCAATCACTCATAAGGTGAGAGCATCTTGTCCACCCATCTTGTCTTCTTGTCCCAAGCTTTGAGGACAATCCATTTAAATTGTCTCCAAAGGGTGGAACCAAGGACTTAACCCCAACTCAATCATGATCAACTCAACTACACTCCCTACTCTTGCCAAAATATATAAAAGCAAGGCATAATTCACTCATAATTCATCCACAAATATGAGAATAGCATCAAACCTCTTGCAAATTAGAGCTAGAAAGGAAATTTAGAGCTAAATAGTTGTATTCAATTTGGAATTAACATTTTTATTTGCTTTATCATATCAATTCTCATTCTAGAATTGTCACTAATGGAGGCTTGTTGAGAGCTTATCATTAGCATCCCTAGCTAGAGATCCATAGAATGCTTAATTGTCAATTTCTAGCTCGAATAGATTGCTATTTGTGGTAATTTAGTTGTTTATTTGAATTATTGATGATACTAACCCTATGAAGGTACAAATTCTAGTACAATAGTGGTGTTGAACAAATTTTTGATTTTGTTATTTTCATGTGAAGGTCACTTAATAGAAATCAGAGGAATATGAAAAGGATCGTGACCTGATACCTCTTTTAAAAGAATGTTTTAAAGGCCTTTTTCTCTATTGCACGGGTTGAAAATTTGGAGACTGTGAAATGGTGAAATTTTACATCTGCACGAAGATGAAAATAGGAGTTGTGAAGTAGTGAAATTTCACTATTACGCAAACAAGGGATAAAGGGCTCGTGAAATAGCAATTTTTTGCTATCGCACAGGCCACATTTTAAAGGATCACAAAATGGTGAAAAGTGAGCATTTAATGTAGGAGTGGCCAATTTGATGATGTGGAATGTATATCTTGAATACTGAGAAGATTTATTGACACAAGATATATTGACGCAATTTCTCTGAGGTTCACAAATCAGAACGAATTCTATCAGAAGAAAATTCTTGAGAAAAACATGTTTCAAAAATGTTGTAATTTATACATGCTTCAAAAATGACGTTGACAAAGGGTTCAAATGAGAAAAAAGTGAAAATCTAAAAATGACCCAATTCATAAAATTCAATTTCCAAGCTCCAAGAAGAATATTAGCTTTTCACGAGATGTTTTGGGTTTTTGAGAAAAACCAAATATGAAAGATAGGTAGTTATTAGTAAATTTATTGATTAAGTTTTTCAAAAGAAGTTTCTCGATTTTAATGTAGGGTGGTGTCTTTTCACCCTGAAGGGGTGTGAAAACCATTCAACCAAATATATATGTGTGGTGTAAAATGTAAAGAGAGACAATAATAAGAAGACAATGTACAATAATAGTACTGTATGTAGATAATATGTATGGAAAGTGAATGCAACTAATATGCACACCAATTGTATTCACTTTTTTAATTAATACAAAGAAAACTTGTTTCATGTCCAAGGTTGAGGAAGTAAGTTTATGATGTTTGATTGAATTGGTCCTTTGCAACTTTCAATTTCAAGGATTACCTTTTATCTATTTGATGTCGGAGAATTGAAGTTGATATCTATCTTGAATATCAAGAGTTGTATATGAATGGTTTGTCTACATTATTTCTTGTCTGATTGATTTCCTGCCAAGGAATTAGATTCATTTAGACTAAGATAAATATTATAATCAATTTGTCTTTGATGTCATAGAAGAAGAAATCTGAAATTGAATTGCAAAGTGTACATGAGGGTTCGACAAAGTCAAACTACATTCCTCCCAATTAGTTGGATAAGGGACTAGACTACGTATTTTCTCAAAAAGAGTTTTTTACAATTGCAAGAGCATTGAATTTCTTTCATTTTTCACATGTATTTAAAAATATCAATGCATAATCTCATATATATAAAGCATTCTTTATATACAACACAGTTTTGAAGCATTCAGACACAAACAAGAATTATTTCTTCTTGATCCATCTCAACAACCCTTTGCCACTTTTAAAGAAATCATTCAAAGTTTAAATTCTCTATATAAAGACACCTCAGTATTTGGGGTGAGAGTCTACCCACCAAAGTCTAGAAAAGCCTAAAGTGAAAGGGAATTAGATTATTCTTGTTTGTTGGCCAAGGTTGATTGAAGCAATCCAATAGGAGAATTGGAAAAGCTCTTGGATTTCCAATTTGCAATTTTGGGAACCAATAGATTGGCAACTCTGTTGGGGATTGTTTTATAATAATATTTTCTAGAATCTTTGGTGACATAAAAAGTACACTCTGGTGGAAGGAAGAGCCCAAAAGACCAAAAAAATAAAAATTCCCTCAAAGAGAGGTGGTGACTCTATTCAATAAAGAATTTCAGTTAGTGACTCTACTGAGGGAGAAGACCCAGAAGGAGATAAGCAATTTTTTCCTCTTTGAAAGAGGTGATGACTTTATTGACAAGAACCTAATGTATAAAGAAAGAAGTTACTACAAATTTAGATATTCAGAATGTATCAAAATAAATAACTATTTCAGAGAAAACCATTTATTCTAGATGGTATCAGGTCATTGGATCTTAGAGGATTCCATTGTATTCCTTTAAGTTCCTCCCTAAGCTTTCACATCTTGTACCAAAGTTCCATGGACAATGGCATGAATCAAAACTTGAACATTTGGATGCATTTTATACATTTATAGAAGACTATGATATTTGTGCAAAAGATCACGAGATGAAACTATTTGTCAGGACATTAAAAGATAATGCAAGAGAGGCATATGAATCACTACCTACACAAAGCATCTTATCATGGAAGGAGTTTGATAAATAGTTCTTATATGAATTTCATGATGCAAGTGAAGGAGATAACATAAATTATGAACAAGATGAAAATTAGAATTGTATTATGAAAGAAGAACATTATGTGTCTCCCTTAGATGAATTTATCAATTTGGAAAGGTATGAAGGTGAGTCTACAACTCATTTGTTCATAAGGATGGTAAGTATTTATCAGGAGATACTATCAGACATTATGCCTTCACACAAGAAATTTTTGAAAAAAAATTCATGAGTTGGGAACCTCACTAGATGGCCCTAATTTTAGGCTTATTTTTCAGAGATTAGAAGAATATACGAAAGCAAAGCAAAAACCTGATGATGTTTCAAATTTAAGTGAAGAAAAAATTCTTGGACATTTTGAGGAGGAAGAAAATAATGTGTTATGAACAAGAAAAGGATCAAGAATACATCTGGGAAGTAAAGCCTTGTATGTCTCCCTTGAAAAAATTTCTAAATATTGAAAGACAAGAAGGTGATAGATGCAGTGTGAAATCTATAGGAGTACAAAGATCTAATGAAGTTCTAGATTCAGATGAAGACAAAATTTTGGATCAGGTGGAAGAAAATCCATTGTTGATGAGATTCGTGTTGAAATATATTTCCTTGAATGTAATAATGAAGAAGAAGATCCTCTTAGTTCAAAAGAAATTTCAAATTTATTAGATATAGAATATTAAAAATATGTTGATAAAAATGGTCCAAATCTTTGCTCAATCCGTCAGAATAAGCAGATTGATGAATCAATGCATGTTCATGAAGAGGAAATTTTAGGAGATAACATTAATATTTTTCTAATTGATGAAGCTTAAGATGACTATCAGGAGGATCCATTTAGTGAAAATATGCATTATGATACACCAGATGATCTCTTGGGTGATGAATCACAAGAAAGATTCCAGGAAGGTATACCTAAAACTTCTATATTTTCAAATACAATGCTCAAAGAAGATATAGAAAAGAGTATGTTTCAGAATAACTCCAAATAAATTTGAAACTCACTATATATGAAGGAAAATGAAATGATAAATGGTGATATAGTCAAAGAAGAATACATATGTTGGAAAAATCCTTTTAAAAATAAGTTTCATATACATTCTGATCTGTCACAAAGGGAGATAAAAGACTCTAGAACCAAGTGTGAGGAAGGATGTTCTTCTTAATATTTTCTTTATGTTCAAAAGGAAATCAATTAATCAGGAAATGAAACATAATGAAGAAAGGGATGATGGTAATATTTTTAGGATGTTTACATTGCTACATGATCAGAATCAGGTGTTTGACAGGGGAAAATTTTGATTCCATATTTTGGTGTCTCGAGGCCACCAAATAAGATCTGATTAGATTATTTAAATATGTTGAGACTCTAAACCCAATGGACTTGGCACTTGGTCTTCTTCTACCAGAGATAACTGAATTATCACTATACCCACATGGGGTATATGTCCCCAAAAAGAGCCAATGTTGAACCAATTTTGTATTTTATTCTTTTCATGTGAAGGTCATCTAGAAATCAGAGCAATATGAAAAGGATCAGGACCTAATACCTCTTTTAAAAGCATGTATTACAGGCCTTTTTTTGCTACTGCATGTGTTGAAAATTTGGAGACTGCAAAATGGAAAAATTTCAAATCTGCGCGAAGGTGAAAAACAAGAGTTGTGAAGTAGCAAAAGTTTTCTATTACTCAAACAAGGGATAAAGGGCTCATGAAATATCAATTTTTCTCTATGGTGTGAGCCACATTTTAAAGGATCGTGAAATGGTGAAAAGTGAGCATTTAATGTAGGGGTGGCCAATTTGATGACATGGAATGTATATCTTTAATATTGAGAAGATTTTTCAGGAGACTTGAAATTAAGGCTTGAGGGATAAATTGACACAAGATATATTAATACAATTTCTCTAAGGTTCACAAATCAAAATGAATTCTATCAGAAGAAAATTCTTGAGAAAAACGTGTTTCAGAAATGTTGTAATTTATACATGCTTCAAAAATGATGTCAACAAAGGGTGAAAATGAGCGAAAATTGCAAATCTAAAAATGTCCCAGTTCATAATATCCAATTTACAAGCTTTGGTCAAAATCTTATCTTTTCACGAGATGTTTTGGGTTTTCAACCAAAACCAAATCTAAAAAATAGGTAGTTATTAGTTAATTTATTGATTAAGTTTTTCAAAAGAAGTTTCTTGATTTTAATGTAGGGTGGTGTCCTTTCACTCTGAAGGGGTGTGAAAACCATTCAACCACATATATATGTGTGGAGTAAAATGTAAAGAGAGACAATAATAAGAATACAATATACTATGATATTACTATAGGTAGATAATATGTACGGAAAGTTACTGCAACTGATATGCACACCAATTGTATTCACTTTTTTTATTAATACAAAGAAAACATGTTTCCTTTCCAAGGTTGAGGAAGTAAGTTTGTGATGTTTGATTTAATTGGTCCTTTGTAACTTTTAGTTTCAAGGATTACCTTTTATCTATTTGATGTCGGAGAATTGAAGTTGATATCTATCTTGAATATCAAGAGTTGTATATGAATGGTTTTTCTATACTATTTCTTGTCTCATTGGTTTCCTACCAAGGAATTAAATTCATTTAGACTAAGATAAATATTATAATCAATTTTTCCTTGATGTCATAGAAGAAGAAATCTGAAATTGAATTGTAGAGTGTACATGAGGGTTCGACAAAGTTAGATTACATTCTCCCCAATTAGTTGGATAAGGGAATGGATTGTGTATTTTCTCAAAGAAGGTTTTTTACAATTTCAAGAGCATTGAAGTTCTTTCATTTTTCATATGTATTTGAAACTATTAGTGCATAATCCCATATATATAAAGCATTCCTTACATACAACACATTTTTGAAGCATTCAGACACAAACAAGAACTATTTCTTCTTGATCCATCTCAAGAACCCTTTGCCACTTTTTAAGAAATCATTCAAAGTTTAATTTTTCTATATAAAATTAGTATTTGGGGTGAGGCTCTACCCACCCAGGTCTAATGAAGCTTAAAGTGTAGTAGAATTAGATTTTTCTTGTTCATTGGCCAAGGCTGATTAAAGCAATCCAATAGGAGAATTGGAAAAGCTCTTGGATTTCCAATTTTCCATTTTGGGAACCAACAGGTTGTTTGGATCAGTTATTAGTTTGGGGGTTCTTTTGGAAAGTTTGGGAGTTATTAGGTTTTAGAGACCTAATTAGGGCTAATATGGATACTCGCCCTTAAACTAGTGAGCTCTATAACCCGATAAAAAGAGTGATAGAACCATGGAAAAAGAATTTCAAGATGGATTGAATTAGGGTGAATTAGAGTCAATGCAATCCTAAAATATGGCTAACAAGTGTTTATTGTGAATTAGTGTGAACTTACCCTAGTGATTTCAAGGAGAAATTACACCACCTTTGACAGAGAGGTCCTTGGGATTAGGAGAAGGAAACCAAGAGATTTTTCCTAGGTTGGGGTTGAGAAGTAAACCCTTAGAAGGTCTAGAAAGTGACCTTAATTGGATTCAAGTTGACTCTAGGGTAGGGGCATCCCTATCACCTAGACTATACAATATTAAAAAGATGGGCATCCATATGGGGTAAAATGGATGTAGACTCATCCATACAAAAACATTACCCACTGCTTCAAATGTTTTGGGTATCCATTTCCAAAGTAGAGGTGGACCATTTTTTACATTAATCCACTTAGGGCATGATAATGCCACAATTTCTTGCTTGTTGGCTTCAGGGGTCCACCTAATATCCCTAAAACAACTATTTCCTATAGATCAAAACTCTTTTTTTAAAACTTTCTTTTGGCTATGGGCCTCATTGAAGAAAATAATAAACAACCCTTTTTGGATCATTCTGCAAAATAAAAAATTGAACCCTAATTTCTTGACCCACAAAGATTGGAGCCAATTATTCATAAAATTCCAAGAGGGCATTTTGGAATGATCCAAAACAATAAGAAAAATCACTACATCCTTAACCCTAATCCTCGCTTTATTTAATTCTTCAGCCATTTCAAAATTAGGCATAATGAAAAGGGTTGTGTTGGTAGAGAACTTACCCATGGGTTCTCCATCGAGTTGTGAGAGTCTAAGATGTGCCTTTAGCTGCAAAAAAATGGCCCTAGCTACAATCTTATGGGAATTCCAACACTATTTTGAAAGACCTATCTCCAACTGCTAGAGACATCAAGCAGTTGAGTGAAGATGGAATAGGGTCATATCCCATAACACTTCATAATAAAGGGGAAAAGTAGGGTGCAATAAATGCAAGTGGGGGAGGCTGAAGGTTGCCTCCACACGGGGTGAGAAACCACTCCCTTGTGTGAATTTGGTCTCACCTTGAAGATCAATACAAGTTGCAGAGCCCTCTCTTGTTTCCTGATGCATTACATGTTCTCATGACACCATTTTTTTATTCATTATAATGTAAGCCAAGTCATTTCAAGGTATTGAGAATGGGATCTAGAGTAAAAGAGTTAGGACAATCAAATAATTGGACGAGTTGCATATTGGTAGAAATCCATCAATCTGTGTCATAAGGCTTATACATTAATTTTTTGAAACTCATAAATTTTAATTAAATGATAATAAAATTTTATAATTAAATGATGTAATTAAATTTTAATGGAAATCCATAAATGATGTAATTAAATTTTAATAATAAAATCAATCTCAATGTGGGAGTTTTAATTATCTACTATTTAAAAGTAGTATTTCATCATTGTTCTATTTTTAGATAGTCTTTAATTAGACCATCCAACCATGACTATGTTAAATAGTTAAAAGTAGTGTTTCGTCATTGTTCTATTTTTAGATAGTCTTTAATTAGACCATCCAACTATGACTACGTTAAATAGTATCAAAGTAGACATGTTTCTTGCAAGGTGTTCAAGATAAGGTGAAGAAAGAAGGGAGGATGGAGTGGATCAAAGTAAGGTTGTGAAAATTGAAAAGGTAAAAGTGACTTAAAGGTGATTTGAGATTCATGAACATGATCTATGTAATATATAGAGTCAAATTATTAAACCAAAATTTTGCAATGTTCAAATTTGAGGCATAGGCATATCATCAAATAATTTGTTTGTTTTTGGATGGACTATTGTTTTGATCATTATCATTATCATCTCGAATCATGTGATTACTTCTTAGGCTATTGTGGCTAGTTGTTGGGATCCACCAAGGGTTGCATGGGGATCTTCAAACATTATTTCAAGCCTCAACAAAAATGAAAGGGAAGTTTTTTCAGATATAATAATCAATAATTCTTTGGTTTTATATGTAGAGAATGGAAGCATTCACACGGCATGGGAGAATATGAAGTTGTCATACACATACACATTGTTTGTTATTCCAGGCCTTCTTGATCATGATATGTTATTCATAATATCAGGTCCAACCATGGTTTCCATGTCATTAGTCTTTGACCATATAGAAGAAAGAGATTTCATGCGTGTGTGGATAACTTTTCTTGCAATGGCTTAAATATCAGCTTGCCACCATCAAGAAGATGTAGTGGTTTCTATGAAAAATCTATTGCATCCACTAATTATTAATCTCCTATCTTATAAAGATTATTTAATTTCTGAAAAATTAATTCATAGCTAATATTAAAAAATAACATAATTGCAACTTCACCAATAAAAATATGGAAAGAAATATGCAACACAATGACACAATATTTTTGGACAATTTTCCCAAAAAAAAACCCAGAGGTAAAACCAATACTGCAAATGAGAAATATATTAATCTTTAGAAAATTAAGAGATACAAAAAAAGTCATTTCCTCTTACTGGCTGAGCTCTGACAACCTCTCAATTTATCCTGCTAATATTCCCACATTGCTATCTCTCAATGCTATCACTATGCCCTTGCTAACACTACAAGACTATTTTCTATCACTGCAAATTCATTTGCTAACACTGCAAATTCTTCTTCAACTTGTGTCTTTTGTGTTTTCCAAATGCCCCTAGACCCCTTTTTATACTACACCCATTGGAGAACCAATGACCAAGATCAATTCTCAATCAATGGCTTAGATAAATACACAACCCAACAACCAATAATAAAATAGGTTTCAAGGTGTCACCTAGGGGAATCAAACAATGCATTAAATAATTGTATCTACACTAACTTATAGAAAACAATCATTTAATATTGTTTAACAAGTGGACAAAGAGTTGTCCAAGTTAACTAACTAACACTCCCTCTTAGAGAGGAATTGATGCAGGAGCATCCTAGGATTCTTGGCAATCCTGTATCAACCAAAAATATGTTTTTCTTTGAAGGTAGTTTGTTAGTTTTGATCTTGGTTTGATGGTATTCTTGCTTGGTTTGGGAGACTGGTTTCTCAGTTTTAGTGTTTTCCTGGGTGCTCGGTCTCTGAAAAATGCTTGGTAACTGAAGGTGTCATTTTCCTGATGCTCAGCAATAACTACATTGCTCGGTCATGCTTGGCATGGTCGGTCGACTGGTGCTCGGTTATTTCTTCCATTGCTCGGTGTTCTTGCTTACCGACTGGATTGTTTGGATAAATCGGCTTGGCCGACTAGTGCATTTAATTTGGGTCATGCTCCTTGGGTTATGGATTGATCGTTAGACATGTGGGGGACCCAGATCTGGCATGGTGCATTCTTCTATGCGGATCTAATGACCATTTGGGCCATCTTGGAGAGTTTATTTTATTTTTTAAGGCTATTTGAGAGCCGACTGGTGTTTTAGCATTTAATATTTTTTTGGGTGGGTTAATTGTTTCATCAGCTGACTTGTGGCTGGGATTCAGTATTTATAGGATTTTTGGGTAGATGTTTGGGGATCATGATGAAGTGAGAGGAGTTAGCAGCCTGTGAGCTTAGGAACAAGAAGATTGCTTGGAAGTTGGAGTACAAGTTTAGATCTTTCATGGGTGCCTACCAGTGTACTGTGTGTTGCAGACCTAGGCTACTTGAATGCTGATGTTGTGGAAAAGATTTGGATCCTGTGAGATCTTGTAGATTGTTACTTTCTTTGTATCTGGTTGTAACTGGGAAGGCCTTATAGCCTGACACATTGCATGTAATCAGTGTTTTGATGAATAAAGACTTATGTTTCATTGCATATCTGTTGTTCTTATTGTGTATTTCTACTACATATTGGTTTGGCTACAAGATTGGTTAGTCCTTAATTAGATTCACCAACCTTAACTACATTAGGTGGTATCAGAGAAAGGTTTGTTCCTATTAGAGGAAGCTGATCTGGTTGAGTGAGGTTTTTTCCTGTTGGAGCCGAGTGGATCTGGTGTGTTTGTGTTTAGATCTTGATTTGAAGATGCCTCCAAGGAGAAATCGTGAGATGTCAGAAGAAGAGGCTGCTGGAGAGTTTAGTCTTGATGATTTTAGGGCTTTGCAGAAACAAGTGCAAGACCTACAAGAGGAATTGAGAAAGAAGAAGCCTATCTTGAATGAGGATAGTAATGATGAATCTAAAGAAGAAGTTCATTTTGAAGAAGCTATAGAAGAAGCTAGAGATCTAGAGGAGAACTAAATTTTGAAAGCTATGTCTAAGATTAGAAAGAGACCTAGGATTGAAGTTTCTACATTTGTTGGAAGCCTTAGGCCTGAAGAATTGATTGATTGGATCAATGAGATTGATGAATACTTTGAGTATGAAGAAATAGAAGATCCTTATAGGGTTATATTTGCAAAGACTAAGTTGAAGGGTCATGCAAATATTTGGTGGAGAGAAGCTCAATTGGAAAGAGGTAGAAGAGGAAAAGAGAAGATCACTAAGTGGAACCGAATGGTTGAGAAGTTGAAGAAGCAATTCATTCCAGTGGATTATGAATTGGAAATGTTCAAGAAGATGCAAGCTTTGAAGCAGACTAACAAATCAGTGCAAGAGTATACCAAGGAGTTTTATAAACTTCTGATTAGGACTGGTCATTCGAAAGATGATAAAGAGAAGGTTGCTAGGTATGTCTATGGTTTGAGACCTAGTATTCAAGAAGAGTTACTTATTGTTCAGATGACAACTATTGGAGATGCTTATCAGATGGCATTGAAGATTGAAGAGAAGTTGAATAAGAAGTTTGAAGGTAGACAGAACAATAGGAATCAAGGTGGTAAAACTGGTGAAGTAGTTGCTAAGAGTAGTGTGACAAAGAATTCTAAGCCTGATGTTGGATCTAGCAATGGTCAAGTTACTAAGAATGTTGGACAGAGAGGAAGGTGGAAGAATGAGTTCACTAGTACTTGTTACAATTGTGGTGAAGCTAGTCATAGAAGTTGGCAGTGTCCTAAGAAAAGAGTTGCAGTAGTTGTTGAAGAAGACATTGAGAATGTTCCTGAGAAGGGTGAATGTCTTGTCACTAGAAGTTTAGCTACATGTGTCTCTGAACTGGTGCAAAGGAGAAATTTTTTCAAGACCAAATGCAAGTGCAAAGATAAGGTATGTAATGTCCTAGTTGATGGTGGCAGTTCTGAGAATTTTGTTTCAGAAGAAATGGTTAGTAAGTTGAATCTAGAAAGGAGGAAGCATCCTAATCCTTACCAGATTAGTTGGATACAAGATGTTTCTAAGGTGAGAGTTGAAGAGAAATGCTTGGTTAATTTTCAAATTGGATCTTACCATGATGAGATTCTGTGTGATTTATTACCTATGGATGTTTGTCATCTATTGCTCGGTAGACCTTGATAGTTTGACAGAAATATGTTTTTTGATGGTCGTGCTAACACTTATGTGGTTAGGCATGAAGGAGCTTAGCATAAGCTGATACCTTTATAGGAGACATGGGTTAAAGGATGTGGAGTTATCAAGTGTTGTCCTTATGACAAACCTTAGGAGCACAAGGTTGATGAACCTATTCTTGTTAAGTCTAGTTTGAATGAGAAGGAGAATGATATCTCTGAAGAGTTTGTTGAGATCAAGAAACAAATGATTTTGTTGGCCAAGATGGTTCAACAGATGATGACATTTATGACACAGAAGGATATAGATGATACTGAGTTGATTGAGGAGGATGAACCTTACCGAGGCATTTTTGTGGTCAGTACAGGGAAGAATCAGTTGCTATCAATTGCAAACTGGAAAGATAAGAAAAGTGGAAAGTAGAAGAGCTTGTTGTAGGAAGAAATGAATGAAGTGAAGAATACTTGGGATGAAGGGAAAGAGGAGATATGGGTGAAGAAAAGATTTGGCATACCTATTCTGATTCCCTTGAGGCGTTCCCGATTTCCTTATGAGAAAATCTTTCTTACCTAGGGTGTCTGATGCAAGAGCATCCTAGGGTTCTTGAACATCATATATCAACCAAAAATATGTTTGTCTTTGAAGGTAGTTTGTTATTTTTGATCTTGGTTTGATGGTATTCTTACTCAGTTTGGGGAGACTTTTGCTCGGTTTCAATGTTTTCATGGGTGCTCGGTCCCTGAAGAATGCTCGGTAACTGAAGGCATCATTTTCCTGATGCTTAATGATAAGTACATTACTTGATCATGCTTGGCATGGTCGGTTGACTGGTGCTCAGTTATTTCTTCTATTGCTCGGTGTTCTTGTTTACCAACTGGATTGTTTGGATAAATCAGCTTGGACGACTAGTGCATTTAATTTGGATCGTGCTCCTCAGGTTATGGATTGATTGTTGGATATGTGGGGGACCCAGATCTGGCATGGTGCATTCTTCTATGCAGATCTGATGACCGTTTGGGCCATCTTGGAGAGTTTATTTTATTTTGTAAGGCTATTTGAGAGCCGACTGGTGTTTTAGAATTTAATATTTGTTTGGGTGGGTTAATTGTTTCATCAGCCGACTTGTGGCTAGGATTCAGTATTTATAGGATTTTTGGGTAGATGTTTGGGGATCATGATGTAATGAGAGGAGTTAGTAGCCAGCGAGCTTAGGAATAGGAAGATTGCTTGGAAGTTGGAGTACAGGTTTAGATCTTTCATGGGTGCCTACCAGTGTATTGTGTGTTGCAGACCTAGGCTAGCTGAATGCTGATGTTTGGAAAAGATTTGGATCCTACGAGATCTTTTAGATTGTTACTTGCTTTGCATCTAGCTGTAACTAGGAAGGCCTTATAGACCGGCACATTGCATGTAATTGATGTTTTGATGAATAAAGACTTATGTTTCATTGTAGATTTGTTGTTCTTATTGTGTATTTCCACTGCATATTGGTTTGGTTGTAGGGTCAATCAGTCCTTAATTGGATTCACCAACCTTGACTGCATTAGGAATCTATTTTGCATGACACCCAACTTATCTCTGAAGAAGATGAATTTATCCTTCCCCAATGCATTTTTCATAATGTTTTCTACCTGCTCCTCTGTAGGTATGTACTGTAGTTGAATAATCCCCCATTGTACACAATCTTTGATTAATCTGCACACGTGGGTCTCTTTGTTGTGTGCTACAAAGCCTTCTAGTTTCTCTATGTATACCTCCTCCTTCAACTCACCATTGGGGAATGTTGTCCTGACATCATTTGATGGATCTACCATCTCATCTATGTTTCAAATGAGATCACAGCTCGTATAGAAGTATACCTGGCTATAGAAGCAAATGTCCCCTCATAGTCTATTCCCTCCTTCTGAGAGAACCCCTTTTCCATGAACCTTTCCTTGTATTTCTTGATGCTACCATCTGCATCATGCTTGATCTTATATATCCAACGTGATCCAACCACTTCCTTATCTATTGGTCTAGGTACTACCTCCCACACATTGTTCTACATTATTGAGGTGTATTACTCAACCATTGCATCTCACCACATCTAATGTTGTGCAGCCTCCTAAGAACTAGAAGGCTCACTATCTACCAACTAACTAACTAAAGCCACTTAGTCATTGAACTTGGTTGGTTGTCTTTATTCTCTAGTACTCATCCTAGGAGTTCCTACACACTCTTGAGTATCCCTTTGTTTAACCTCATAGTTCCTACTGCCAACTATAGAGGATGAAATATCAACCTCCATGTCTTCTTGATGCATTTCCTAATGCACCAGTTTCTCCATACTCTATGAACTCTCACCACCTAAGCCTATGCTTATACTAGTCATTGTACTCAAGCTTTTCTATCCTTGACTCGGTTGAGCTACCCTTGGAGCTTCTGTCGACTGCTCACTATGATCTTCTATTGGAAAATCTCTAGACCTCTTGAAAGCCTTGTCCTTCATGAACTTAACATCATGTCTGAATATAATACTCCTTGTCCCTAGAATAAATATTTGATATGCCTTTGAGGTTTCACAGTACCCCACAAAGTACCCCCTCTCTATAGTGTGATCTAACTTTGTACATGTATCACCTAGAATATGACAATATGCCAAACTTCCAAATATCTTGAAGTGACTAACATCTTTATTCTTTCATGTGAAAGCTTCCTATATTGTCATCTTCTCTAGTACCTTATGTGGAACCCTATTTTGTATGTATACTGCAATACTACATGCCTCTGCCCATAAATAGTGGGGCATATCTTGATCATGTAGCATATCCCTTGTTGCCTCTGATATAGAATAGTTCTTCCTCTCAGGAATTTCATTGTGCTATTGATTGTAAGGAACAGTCCACTCTCTCTTGATTCCTTCCTTGGCACAAAACTCTTGGAATTCATTTCATTTGTACTCACCTCCATTATCTAATTGAAGAACCTTTATCTTCCTTCCTATCGAGTTCTCCACAAGAGCCTTGAACTCTTGGAAGTGACTGAAAACCTCATCCTTGGTCTCCAAGAATTATATCCAGGTCTTCTTAGAGAAATCATCAATAAAAGTAACATAGTACTCATATCCTCTGAGATACTTCATCGACATCAATCCACCTACATCTGAATGTACTAGATCAAGAACACCCTTAGATCTGGTGTCACTCCTTACAAAAGATGCTTTCACAAACTTCCCCAAAACACATCCCTTACATACAACATCATGCTTTGTTCTCACCTATGGAACACCTATCACTCTCTCACAAAGAAATTTAAGTGCTCCATGATGTATATGGCCCATCCTCCTATGTTATAGCTCTCCAAGATCTCTAGGATTAATATTGCTCATGAGTGTCATAGGAGTATCAAAATGCAGCCTATAAAGATGACCACTCCTAACTCCAATAGATACAAGTGATTTCCAATCCATGTGCCTAATCAACACATGTCTCCCTCTAAAAAGTACATTATACCCTTTATCCTAAAGAATAGATATAGAAATCAGATTCATACCTAAGCTTGGAATATGCAACACATCATGAAGAGGAATCACCTTTCCATTGTCCCTCTTAAACTGAACAATCCCTTTCCCAACTGAGTTAAGCTTGGATAAGTTCCCACAAAAATATGGATATGGGTGTCGTCCTCCTTGTATCTAGAGAATTAATCTCTAACTCCTATCATATGAAATGACATTCCACTGCCAATATACCAAACACTCTATGAAGTTGAGCTAACCATACAAGCTATGAGTGCAAAATCATCCTCCAATCTACTAGAGAGCTAATATGCACTTGCTAAAGCTGCCACCTGCTTCTTGCCCTTATTTTCATTCTTCTTCCTTTGTGGACAATCATTGACATAGTGGCCAAAATCATGAAAACCAAAGCACTTGACCTTAGATAGGTCAATCTTCTTCTTCTCACTTTGTGAGTTTGATCCTTTTCTAGACCCCTTCTTTGCTTTCCCCTTTCCTTCTAGAGCAATGTTTTCCTATTCCACCTCACTTTTATGACTCATTTTGTTGGTTCCATTGACAAGACTTAGTCTAAACTCCTCCTAAGTGAAATCACTCCATAGTCGATCCCAACTCGGTAAGGTGTCTCATCCACTAAAAACTTGAACAAAGACATCCTACTTCTTAATAAACTCATTTAGGGCTATTCAAAATAGCTCATCGCCATTGGGGATATCTCCAATAGCTGTTAACTCATCCTTAACAAGTATAAGCTTGGTGAGGTAACTTACGACGTCTTCTCCCTTATTCATCTGGGTATTCTTCAAATTTTCTCTAAGAATTAGCTTATGATTGGTGGTAGCATTCTGCTACAAATTCAGAATGGCGACCCACATCTTCTTCACTGTATCTAACTCCATGATATATGGAACAATATGGTCCTTGACACCATCAAGGATTATCCTCCTCACCTTGGCATCATCCTTCTTGTATGTTGCAATTTGTATTGGAGCTATAGGTACAGCTACAACATTGGTCACATATTCCTTGATACCATTCTCTTCCAGCAATAAAGAAATTATGGCTTTCCAGACACCAAAATTAGAGGCTCCATCTAATCTGTCCTGATCTCTCAAACCTGTTGAGGCCATCTCAAAGAAATAAAATAAATAATAACTCGAAAGAGGTCAATTTATTTTCCTTTTCTTAGGGTAAACCTTTTCTACCCTCAACACCACTTTGATGCCATGTGAAAAAACTATCGTCATCACTAATTATTAATCTCTTATCTTATAAAGATTATTTAACTACTGAAAAATTAATTCACAACTAATATTAAAAAATAACACAACTACAACTTCACCAATAAAAATAAAGAAAGAAATATGCAACACAATAACATGATATTTTCAAACAATTGTCCCTGGAAAAACCCCAGAGGGAAAACCAGTACTGCAGATGAGAAATATATTAATCTTTGGCAAATTAAGAGATACAAAAAAACTCCTTTCCTCTTACTGGAAGAGCTCTGACAACCTCCCAATTTATCTTGTTGATATTCCCCCACTATTATCTCCCAACTCTATCATTGTGCCCTTGCTAACACTGCAAGACTATTTTCTATCACTGCAAATTCATTTGCTAACACTGCAAATGTTTCTTCTACTTGTGTCTATTGTTTTTTCCAAATGCCCCTAGACCCCCTTTTATACTACCCTCTTTGGAGAACCAATGACTAGGATCAATTCTCAATCAACAGCTAAGATAAATACACAACCCAACAACCAATAAAAAAATAGCTTGCAAGGTGTCACCTAGGGGAATCAAACAATGCATTAAATAATTGTATCTACACTAACTTCTAGAAAAAAATAATTTAATATTGTTTAGCAAGTGGAAAAATAGTTTTCCAAGCTAACTAACTAACAACTTCCCTCTCCGTATATTTGTAACTCTTCTCAACCCATATGTTTCTATTGATGAGCCTGTTCTCAACTATGGTTATGGAATGAAAGCAAAGATGGTAACTACTACAATAGCTGATGATATGAGGATTTTTCAAAATGGGTTGGGGAACATCTTAGATTGCATGAATTGCATTTACCCAAACTTGGTCTATTATGTGTCTCTATTGAAAATGATGTTGCTAATGATCCCAATGTTGCAAATGAATACATTCATGATCTCAGCCAATAATAGTGTATAGTTCAAACCACACAAAATGTCACGGTGACAATAACTTTACAAGGAGATCTTTATGAAAACATTGCAAGTAGTGTAAGAACAAGAATTATTTCATATTATCCTCTTGAAAAGGATACTATGAATCTATCAGTGTTTATTTCATACAAGGAAATATTGGCAGATGAGTTTTGGAAGCCCTTGAAGCTTATTTTTATACACCCATGTAGAAAATTCATATTGTGAGCTCATTACTCAAAGATTCATATGGCTTGTCATTTGTAATGGCTTTTTCTAGATGTTTTCCAACCTATGATCACTAGTGTTATTGGAGGAGTGGAGGTCTTGAGATAGTACAACAAAATCTAGATCGTACAGACAAGCCTATGTTTGTATGTTCAACCAAACCTAACTGATGTGTTTCATACAATCTGATGTAGAAACTCATATGAAGTGAATGGAGTGTGTGCAGTGATCTTGGAGTCCATACGGTATGGATGGTAGCTTGTATTGTGGGGCAACAGGGTTGTACTATGAGAGGCGGGTCATATGATGATCATACAAGATCGTACAGTGATGAGATAAGGTCATACAAGAATTGGACAAGTTCATACAGTGAGGAGGTAAGGTCATTTAGGAATTGGAAAAGGTTGTACAGTGAGGAGGAAAGGCCATACAGTGATTGCAAATATAATTGAGATCGTACGGTTTCCTTTCACCACAACATGGTGATCTCCAATATCTGATAATTACTTGTCCTTCGGAATGGTTTAATGGAGTTATAGCAATGTTGTGTGAGATACACTAGATTGATGAATGCTAGTTACCAATGATATTATCAATGACTATCAAAATCAATAATGATAGCACAAGAATAGATGCCAAGTTGATGGTCATAAAAAACACCAGCGATGCCAAAAGTAATTCAAATTTAATAATAATAGTGCTACAAACACTAGAACAATGAATGCCAAGTATCCATGATACCACAAGCTATATTAATGCCAAAGATGCAAATAGATTTTGTAGATGTATACAAAGATGGTGTTTCAGATTTTCCAGATCCAAAACAAATAAAACACAACAAATTTGGCACACAGTGAAATATCAGAGTGATATTTCTAATGACAGACTAGGGTGGCTGTGAGCCACCGAAACTGCAACCAACCAAATAGGGAGGATCTATCACCTTCTAAATGGAAAACAATAGAACTCCAACTAGAATTCGCAAAGACAAATAAATATTCTAAGATGCATACCAAGAACTACCTACATGTCGATCATAAATACCCCTTCGGAGAAACTCCCAAGGGTTTACAAAATAATGTCAACATGGAAAACACCTACAGAAAACAATAATAAAAATGTCCCCCCCGGGTCATCCCACAGTAGTGGGTTACACTTTTTGGCTTGAATTGACACTGACCTTCCAATTTTCAGAAAAACTTTGACATTCCGATGCATATTGTCGTTCAACCGTTCGAAATCAAAAAATGATGTAAACTAGAGTCCTTTTGGATTTTCTGTGTAGAATCTAAATATATATATATATATATATATATATATATATATATATATATATATATATATATTTAAATTAATTTAAATCAAAATTTCTTTCTCCCACAAAAACTAGTATGTTGCTGAAAATGGCATTTTCAAAGAGTTACCATGACTGCGTAATGCATAACTTTTTTTCTATAAAAGATATCAATGTGATTCTTTCGAATATAGTTTGGTAACATCCATACTGAGGGCATCCAATTGTTTCAAGAAATTATCACATTTTTTGCATATTTTATGTATGCTCAAAGTCGACCAAGCTAGTTTTTTGACCTACTTTCACTGCGTAACGCATAACTTCTTTTGTATATATCGGATTTCAAATTTATTTATTTTGGTAGAAAGAAGACTCTAAGATGAAGGGCACTGATATTTTTCAAAAATTTTATTATATTTTCTACTATTTTCTATTGAACGTCAAAGTCATACGTTTGAATTGGCCAAAAAACCAACATTCGTTTCATGTCAAACAACATACACCTAATGAATTCAAAACTGGTCAAGAGTATAGTCATTAGAAAGCTGACTCAGAGCACTTTTGCATGGACTCAAGGTCATTTTCTGAATGTTTCATTTGACCCTAGTGCTTCAACTCTGAAACTCAAAAATGTGCTATTTTCTGTTGGCTTTTGACAAAAAGTCCTAGAAAGAAAGTTTCGAATGAAACTAGTTTCATTCGAAACTTCTTACTTTCATTCGAAACTACTTTCATTCGAAACTAAAAAATGCTAACCCCAGGTTGACATCTACGTCAACATCCGGGTCAAGAGAGTTTTGAATGAAAGCTAACTGGTTTCGAATGAAAGTTAAATTTAACTTTCATTCGAAACTCATGTTGGCCAATTTGGTGTTTTTTCGTGATAGCGACGATCGCATATAAATATAAGAGCCATTTTCTCAATATTTTAATTCAGAGCTACAAAATAATTCATATTTTACATATAAAAAAGACATTTGAAGGTGTATTTTCCTACATTTTGTGATATTTTAGTGGAATAATCATGCAAAAGTGATGGGGAATCAGAAAAGAAGGCAAAATAAGAGTGCTCGACATTACTCACTAGAAACTAAAGAGAGATTACAAAGAGAAGCTCATGAAAGGTATCATCGTGTGAGGCAAGGTGTGACCCTATCTCTCTCTCTCTGTGACTATATATCATAATTGATGATTAGGACATATGTTAATGAAGTTCATGTAAGCACATGATATTGCAATTTCTAATTAGACCTAGAATATATTCAATAAAGAGCATGTCTTATTAATAGCTACATATATTAGGACTTGAATAATATGTACATGTATACACTTGTATTAGTCAACTTAATCAGGCCTATTAGAGGTCTATTAGATCTATTAGGGCCTAATTAAGTTAGATTGGCATATTAGTACCGACATAGATGCAACTAGACCTATAACCCAAGTAGCTTAGATGCAATTAGATCAATTGGACCTGGTACCTAATTAGACCTATTACTTGACAAAAGGGCATATTAGACATGTATTAAGACCTAGTCAAACCTATTAGGACATGTATCAAGACCTAAAGACCTATTAAGACCTATTAGACCTATTAGGACATATTAGAAACCTATTATGTACCTATTCTAGGACATATTAGATGTACTTATAGTATTATACATCTATTAAGACCTATTAGACCTATTACTTGACCTATTAGAGGTCTATTAGACCTATTAGACATGTGTGTATTAATACCTATCAAACCTATTAGAACATCCATGAATACCTATTTATCTACCTATTAAGCCCTATTAGACCTATATTAGGACCTACTAGGAACCTATTATACATGTTCTAGGACATATTAGATGTACTTGCAGTATCATATACATGTATTGAGACCTATTAGACCCATTAGAGCTATTAGGACCTATTAGAGGTCTATTAGACCTATTAGACATGCGTATTAAGACCTATTAGACATGTATTAAGATCTATCACACCTATTAGGGCATGTATCAAGACCTAAAGACCTATTATGACCTATTAGACCTATTACCTAACCTATTAGGAAAGTTAGTTTCATTATTCTAGGACATATTAGATGTACTTGTATAGTATTATACATGTATTAAGGCCTATTAGACCTATTAGGACCTATTAGAGGCCTATTATCTACCTATTAGATATGTATCAAGACCTATTAGACAAGTATTAGGACAAAAAGACCTATTAGACATGTACTAAGACCTATGAGACCTATTAGGACATGTGTGAAGACCTATTAAGACTTATTAGACCTATTAGGATGCATTAGTAACCTATTATACCCATTATAGGATGTATATTAGATGTACTTATAGTATTGTACATGTATTAAGACCTATTAGACCTATTAAGACCTATTAGACCTATTAGGACCTATTAGATGTCTATTAGACCTTTTAGACATGTATTAAGACCTATTAGACATATATTAGGACAAAAAGACCTATTAGACATGTATTAAGACCTATTAGACATATATTAGGACAAAGAGACCTATTAGACATGTATTAAGACCTATGAGACCTATTAGGACATGTATGAGACCTATTAGGACATGTATGAAGACCTATTAAGACATGTATGAGACCTATTAGGACATGTATGAGACCTATTAGGACATGTATGAAGACCTAATAGACATGTATTAAGACCTAGTCAAACCTATTAGGACATGTATCAAGACCTAGTCAGACAAGTATTAAGACCTACTAGATGTCTATTAGACCTTTTAGACATGTATTAAGACCTATTAGATAGATATTAGGACAAAAAGACCTATTAGGACACGTACTTTTATAGTATTATACATGTATTAAGGCCTATTAGACCTATTAGGACCTATTAGAGGTCTATTAGACCTATCAGGACCTATTAGGAACTAAATTTACACATGTTTACTTTAATATCTTTAATAGATCTACACATGTCTACTTTAATATCTAGTAAGTATTAAACTTACTAACTGTATCTCCATTTGCAGGAGAAGGGTCATCACAAGCTCAACAAGACCAACCTGTAGAAGCTGGAGAAGGGGCGTCTCAAGCTCAACAAGACCAACCTGTAGACGCTGGGGAGGGGACATCTCAAGCTCAACAAGACCATCCTATAGATGCTATAGAAGGGTCATCACAAGCTCAACAAGAACATCCTTTACAATCTCAAACAAGTACACATAGATCTCTATCTCTCTCTATCTCTCTCTTTATTTAAGTTAGGTACCATTGTCTTGATTTAGTCTAGATTTGAATGATTATAATACACTATGAGCTTATACATAAATAATCACTTGTTCTCCTTAAGATGAGCTATCCTAAGATATTTTTAAATATTTTGTTTGCAGTTGAATTACAAGAAACACATGACAATGTCAGCCTAGCCCAACAGTTGAAAAGAAAAATTAATCATAAAAGCATTGATCATTTACTTGAAATGGATGTGAACAAATTGAGAGAGTATGCCAAACAACCCACAAATACTACGAAGAGGACATTGAATAAAAAGTCTAAGGATATAATTGCACAGTTTGAAAATCTTGATACACTTGAGAAAACTCAACTATTATCAATCACACTTCTTAAAGATGAGTTAAAGGAGCCATTGAAACTATTGGGTGTAGATGCAAGTTCAAAAAAGAGAAAATTGGATGACCTAGGAAAAAATGTTGTTGTAAGTGTCAAGGAAGGTTTGCAATCCATTGGGAAAACATCTAGAGTCACAGATAGGTCCATTTCTAGAAGAGTGATATTGACATCAATTTTAAATAAAAACATGTATCATAAAAGACAGATTTCCTCACTTTCATCTCATCTTGGGTATAGTAGGAAGACAATGTCACATTACTTGAAAAGGAGAAACATTTTGGATGATACTACATTGGAAGGTAATTGGGCACTAATGTGTCGAGCTCCTCGCTCTGACAAGATTAACGAAATAGTTAGGAACTTAGTTATAACATTTTGGACTAATCATACTCGTCCTTCATCAAATAGGAGAGATGTCATGAAAAAGAGGACAGGGCCTAAGGAATATTTACAGCACACAAAACATTGGCTGGACACCACACAACATGAATTGTATCTCTCATTTTGCAATTCAAATCCTAACGTCAAGATTGGACAAACGATGTTCGAAAGATTGAAACCATATTTTGTAAAGATAAATAAAACTTTTGAGACTTGTTGTTGTTGATATCATGTTGAATTCGATCTCTTCTTTCAAGGGTTTAGAAAGATGATAGAAGAAAGTGGTGGCTCTCAGAATGATTTTCCTAAATGACCAAGCCAATTCATAACATCGATCTTATGTGAAAAGACAATTGATAGTGAGATACATGAAATAAAATGCATAAGAGGCACATGTGAAACATGTGGGGATTTAGCTAAATTTCCTTTTAGGGATGAAGATACTGACATGACAAGGATGGTAAATTGTAAGAGATACAAGTATGTAAAGTTTGAAACAAAAGTTGGGAAAGAATCAACAAGGTTGGAATATGTAGAAGAAGAGATACATGCTGCAACATTTATGGAAAATTTTTGTAAATTGATTCAACCATATATACGACACGTTTTCTTTGCTAAGTGGCAAGCTGAGCAGTTCCAACTACTAAGAGACACTTTTCCACTTGGAAGAGTTTTATCTGTTGTTGATTTTGCAGAGAATTGCTCTTTTGTTTCTCAAAAAGCACTTCAATCAGAATACTACTATACAGAGCAGGTCACTATCATGGTGCATGTATGTTATCGACATGCACAATTAGATTTGGATGGCATTGAAAGTACAACTCAAGAATGAGTCATAAAGAAAGAATATCACTTTTACATCAGTGATGATAAAGAACATGACACTCATTTTGTCGAGCACTGTTTTAAAACATATTTTGGATATTTAGAAAATAAAGGCATAAAAATCAAAAAGCATTATGTTTGGTCAGATGGATGTGCAGCACAATTCAAGTCAGCAAGACCATTTTATGTGCTATGTAGATATCATCAATTCCAAAAGATACCACATATTTGGAGTTTCTTTGAGAGTGGACACGGGAAGGGAGAGCACGATGGTGCAGGAGCTTGTATCAAACGTTCTTTAAGAAAGTATCAATTGGACTATCAAGGATATCGTATAAATAATGCTCATGATGTGGTTGAGTGGTGCAAGAGACACTTTGTAGCTCCAAATCAAGATAGCACATCTTCACTACGAGATCGAGTCATACCAGTTAGATTGTTCTAGGAGATATCAGGTATATTTATGAAATGCATTAATTTCTAAATTAAAGTTTCAATTTATGTGTACATATATATGCTATACTAACAACTCTTAAAAATTTACATGTGTTTGTGTATTATTCAGGTGTTGATAGAAGATCATTCCATGGATGCAAGAGGGTAGAGAAAACAAGATCCCTGCATTCGGTTATGAGTACAGATAGTAATGTGTGGTCATTGTATTGTAGAGATTACTCATGCTTTTGTTATGACTGTGTTTCTGAAAACTACGGTGAATGTATTAACCAAAAAAGTGGATATGTCAATGAATGGAATTTGGTTCCACTAGATGTTACCACTACAAATGATGAAGTTGAGGATGAAAGCTATGATGATGTTCCATTGATTTCCACCGACTACGACCATATTTCAGGTTTGATCAAAATTGGTATGTGTTCTTATATACATATGCACTTTTCAATTCTTAGGGTACCCATATGTATCTCTAATAAATTTATATAACTTATAGTGGTGTAATGTTCTTTTACAGGACATGTTTTTGCAGTAATAGCGGAGTCTGATAATGTTGAAGGTGTGAATTACTATTTATTACATTGTACGAAGGAGAGGATGAAGCTAACAAAGAATGAAACAAGCGATGGAATTGTGTTTCCTATAGGTTAGCGTGCTATATTTATGGGTTTTGATGAATAAATTTATCTTGCATTTGATGGCCTTATTCAATTTTTTGTTCAAATTATGATACAATGTATGCATGTACACATATATATACACATGTTTATTTAATGCATGTTGTTGTTCAATTGTCTGTGCAGGGTCAGTTGTTTTGCAAGGAACATACTTGAAGCAAATCAAAGTAATTAAACAGGGGGTTCATTTTATTGATTATCAATTAAACAACAAGGTTTATCAATATTGTCATCTTGTAATTTCCACACAACTATATCTTCATCCAGTGACAGGACGTGGCATTCGTAAGTGGAGACTTGATACTGAAGAGCATGAGAAATTAGTGAATATTATCAAAGAGAGAGATGAACCACTTGATGTATAGTAAATTGTGCATGTGCATGTATGAAAAATGATTTTGAGAAAAAAAAAATTTAGGGCATGTGCCCTTAGTGAATGGAGCAAATTTATTAGTAGATATATATATAAATTAACTGGTCTTTTTAAAATGTATATGTGTGCATGTGCCAAGAATTAAATCTATCTCATTTTGGATTTATAAAATTAGGATACTTTATATGCATGTTAGATAGCTTAATTCAATATGTGAAATTGAAATGTTAGGATTAAATTGTTTACAAATTTAATAAATACTCTTGATTGTGATATATTGCCTATTTTACTTCCCATATTAAAAATAATAAGTTTGTAATGTACATGCAACTTAATTATCTTAAATTTCATGTGCATATTGAAATTTGTATGAATTACATTCAAATTTAACATTCAACTAAAATTTGTATGAATTACATGTATATATGTTAAATATAAACATCAAATAGTACACATGTACATATTTGTCAAACATAAACATGTACTATATGAGATCGATCAAGAAGTAAGTAATGTAAACATGAAAAAAATATACATGCATGCATCCAACTATGTCAAATGTATAGTCAATCTAGAGATCTATCAATTTAGTATACTACACATGTACATACATACATCAAGGATAAACATGTACATATATGTCAAACATGAACATCAAATATATGAAATCAATCAAGAAGTAAGCAATGTATACATGAAAAAAATATACATGGATGCATGTCCAACTATGTCAAATGTAACATCAGAGATCCCTACATGTGTAACATGTCTAAAAGAGCCTAAGAATCATCATGATGACTCCTAACAGTACAATCGGGCCCTGAGTAGCTATCATGCTGCGAGGGATGTGCAGAACCCTGTATAGACAAAGTGAGATCATACAAATTAATATTCACATCTTTCAAATGTTGATAAAATAATACTCATCTATTTTAAAAACGTAAAGATGTACGTACACAAATTGAATAAATTAAAAACTCACCTGCCCACTACTGATGTCATCATTGAGTGAGTCCCAACATCGTACACGATCGCTCCCTATAGGAGTAATAAGAGGCATCTCCCCCTAGATAAAAAAAATGACAAAAATTATATATACATTTATATATAAATTTTGAATCTCCAACAATTAAAGTTTAACTAAATGACATTAAAACAAATTATACCTATGTAGATGGTGGAACCAGAACATGCTCTGACTCCCTCTCCTCGATCCTATCAACCAGGGTATCAATATGTTGCTGCGCCTGATCGAAGCTAAACTAAACATCTGCCACATGAGTAGATGACAGTCATCTTTGTAAAGATGAATGCAATGGAGAAACCAAATGTGATGGCATAGAAGCCGACTGATCATCATGTGTCAGCAAATCTAGGTAACCGGTCGCACTCATGCCAAACTCAATGTCCTCGAGACCAACATCAGATAACCACTGCCCTGCACTCACTGAAGGGTCTGTACAGTGTGCCTCTCTCTCAGCAGCAATAGACTGGTCCGTAGGAGGATCACCATGGGCACCGCTACTATCATGATGTGTGTGATGAGGATCCTGTCGCTGAGTGTATCTAACAGTACCCACATGATCTCTGACATCCGCTATAGGGATACCATGCTCAGCAGCTATAAATGCATATGCATCAATAAGATCCTCAGCCAAACTAGTCATGGTGACGCGTGCCATCTCTCCTATAAGTCCCTCAATGCTAGAAAGTGAAGGGATCCCTGCTGCAAAGTACAAGTCATATGAGCTCCTACTGGAAGATGCTCCACACGATGATCTAGAGCGTCATCGCTACATCAAATACTGGCCAACCTAATCTACAGATATGGATGTCACAGCTGATGCTGTGTGCCCCACACTATCAATCACACCCCGTAGCTAGGTGCTACGAACAACATCATCTACTATGGAACCCAACGATGGAGCAATAGCCTGTGACCTCTCACCTAGAATAACCCTGTGTGTTGGTCTCGGATGATCAGATCGGCGAAAAGCATCTCTATCTGCAAGTCTCCCACGCCCCTGCCCCTGATGTGGTGCCAAATTTGTGTAATTAACCTATTTCCCTAATCGCACCTCTGCATAGATTTGTTGTGTGAAGTATAAGGGGATTTGGTCATTATTTGGGTAATGACCATGGGCAGCTAGAAACCTAGGGTATATCAGTGCAGATATAGCTGGATCCTGACACTTTGTAACCTGATATCCCTTCACATTGTTTCTCTGCGTACGATGGCCAAACTTGGGTTTTAAGAATCTCTTTGGGCACCATTTTGGCCACCTCCTTGAGAGAAAGACTAGAGCTAACCTCTCGTCTCTTTCTCTCAAGAATAGACTGTACAACATCTGGGGAATATGCACTAGTCCTCTGTATGTCATTCCGGATAGCAATTAGGCTATCCAGGATGGACTGATAGGTGTTCCTATAAATAGTGGAGCTGGAGGGACTATCAATAGACTCTTGTAATTTTTGAATTTCCTTATTTGTGTGGTCAAATAGGTTCTCAGATTGTTCCCGATCCTGAGGCGGGATAGGTGCATCTGCCATGTGTAATATCTAGTAATCTAGATGTATAAATGAACTATCAAGATATGTGCACCTAAAAGAAATTATATTTATAGTGTCAAATAACTACATGTACACATACACTAAATCATATTTTTTGAACTTCATTAAATAAAATTAAAGTACACTTCTACATTATTCAATAAAAATAAAGTGTAAATAACTAGACATTAAATTTGAACACAAATTATAACTGCTTAACTACATTATTCAATCAAAATAAAGTTTTTAAAACTACATTTAAACTCATTAGAGACTTATTATCTAACATGTAGGTCTATGTACCTATGTATAAACATGTACCTATTTATACCCATTTAACATGTACCTATGTATACATGTACATGTGTATGCATATATGTACATACTTGTACACATGCATTGAATGCATGCACCTATGTATACATGTAAATTTACATGTATATAGATGTACATAAATGTGTATACATGTAAATACATGCATGTACACATGTACATACATATATGTACATGTGCATGTGCGTGTGTACACATGCATATATGCATGTGTAGACACGTGTACATACATATGTATGCATATGTGTACACACATGTATATACATGTGTATACACACACGTGTGCATATATACATGGGCACGTGTGGTCATAATGTATACAGGTATACATTATGACCACACGTGCCCATGTATATATGCACACATGTGTGTATACACATGTATATACATGTGTGTACACATATGCATACATATGTATGTACACGTGTACATACGTGTGCATGTGCATGTACACACATGCATATATGCATGTGTACACATGTACATGCACATGTATATATGTATGTACATGTGTACATGCATGGGTACATGCATGTACACACATGCATACATAGGTACATGCATGTATATGTGTATATGCACATGTACATACATGCATATATGTACATGCATATATGTACATGTGCATATACACATATACATGCATGTATATACATGTAAATACATGCATATACACATATACATGCATGTATATACATGTAAATACATGCATATACACATATACATGCATATATAAATGTACATACATGTATCTACATGCATATATATGCATGTATATACATGTAAATACATGCATGTATATGTATACATGTGCATACATGTAAATACATGCATATACACATACACATGTGTATATACATATAAATACATGCATATACACATATATGTGTGTATATACATATAAATACATGCATATATATATACATGTACATACATTCATATACACATATACATGCATATATACATGTAAATACATGTATATACAATATACATGTATTTACATGTAAATACATGTACATACATGCATATACACATGTATACATGCATGTATATACATGTAAATACATGTATATACATGCATATATATATGTATATGTATGTGAATACATGTACATACATGCATATACACATGGATGCATGTATATACATGTAAATACATGCATACGTACACATATACATGCATCTTTACATGTAAATACATGCATATACACATATAAATGCATATATACACATAAATACATGTATATACACATATAAATGCATGTATATACACATAAATACATGTATTTACACATAAATATATGCATATACACATAAATACATGCATATACACATATATTTACACATAAATAGATGCATATACACATAAATATATGCATATACACATGTATATACATGCATATACAC
Source organism: Chamaecyparis obtusa (assembly GCA_027943335.1). Classification (NCBI taxonomy): domain Eukaryota; kingdom Viridiplantae; phylum Streptophyta; class Pinopsida; order Cupressales; family Cupressaceae; genus Chamaecyparis; species Chamaecyparis obtusa. The sequence continues at coordinate 1,690,400 of BSBK01000367.1, forward strand.
ATATACACATGTATATACACATATATACATCTATATATGTTAAAAAATACTAAATACATTAAAAAAATACATAAATATACAAATGTAATACGTATATATACATAAAAAATCAAAAAATACCCACCTGGAAAATGACGGTCGATGAATCGGATGCCCCACAGCCGAACCCCATAGCCAAAACATCACTTTCCAAATGATGGAAAGTGGGGTTAAAAACCCCACCAAAACCTAATGCAACAAGGTTTCGAATGAAACCTAGGTTTCATTCGAAACCTTGTTGCATGGAATATTTTATTCCTAGAAAATAGGTTTCGAATGAAACCTAGTTTCATTCGAAACTATGGCATTTTTGGGTTTCATTCGAAACTTTTTAGTTTCATTTGAAAGTAGCACTTCAGTTTCATTCGAAAGTATGAAGGCATTTTTTGCCTCCGCCGCATTTCGGGAAGAATTTCTTCCTCCAAAAAAGTGTAACCCACTATTGTGGGTTGACCGCCCCCTTAATTAATTAATTAAAGATCCATTTATAATATTATTTAAATTATGGGACCATTAATTAATTTAAAAAAAATTTATTAAAAATCCTCGTGGCCCAAAGATTGCTTTCCCTCAAGCAATCCATCATCAACTCTCCAGGATTTCAAACTAGGCACAGACACTGATAAAGGTATCCACTGGAACCTTCAAGCTGCAACATGACCACGTGCATGCACCTGGAAGTAAGCAACAAAAGGTAACTCTCCATCAAGCTTTCATTGTTCCACTCTGATATAATTGTTGCCATGTCTAGAGTCACCAGGATCCCAATGAAACCAAACATCAAACACATTGACGCTTATATCCCAAGCCAAGTGCAGACATTGGTAGAAATATCCGTTGAAAAATATGTGCTGATTTTGGACCACATGCACATAGTTGGATTTAGGTGGGACTAGTAAACCATCATCAAGCTTTTGTTGTGCTACTCTGATATAAACATTGCCATGCCCTTCACCTAGATCCCAAAAATGCCAATCCATGAAATATTTCACACCGTCATATTCAACAATCTCTTTTAGTATGGCCACAGGCACAGACGTTGACGCCGACACCATTGTAATGTTTCGAAGGTGATCTCTACCCGAAGGTAATTTTGTGAGACATCCGAAAGGCAATCTTGGCCCAAACAGAATCTCAATCCGAAGGCAATCTCAACCCGAAGGGGATCTCGACCCAAAGGCAATCTTGGCCCGAAGGAAATCTCAACCCGAAGGTAATGTTTCGCCAAGGGGATCTCTATTTGAAGGCAATCTCAGCCTAAAGGGAATCTCGATCCAAAGACAATCTCTTCCTGAAGGGGATCTTGACCTGAAGGAAAACTTGGCCTGAAGGGGATCTCAATCTGAAGTCAATCTCAGCCCAACGGGAATCTTGACCTTAAGGCAATCTCGGCCCGAAGGGAATCTCAATCTGAAGGCAATCTCAACCTGAAGGGGATCTCGACCCACAAGAAACCTTGGCCCGAAGGAAATCTTGATCCAAAAGAAATCTCGGCCCAAAGGGAATCTTGACTCGAAGGAAATCTTGACCCAAAGGGATCTCAACCTAAAGGAAATCTCATCCCAAAGGGGATCTCAATCTGAAGGCAATCTTTTCTCGAAGAGGATCTCGACCCAAAGGTAATCTCAACCCAAACGAGATCTTGATTCGAAGGTAATCTAAGCCTGAAGGGGATCTCGACTCGAAGGGAATCTTGATCTGAAGGAAATCTTGACCTGAAGGGGATCTTGACCCAAAGACAAACTCAACCTGAAGGGGATCTCAATCTGAAAGCAATCTTAGCCTGAAGGGAATCTTGGCCTAAAGGGGAACTCGACTCGAAGGTAATCTTATCCTGAAGGGGATCTTGATCCAAAGGAAATCTTTTCTCAAAGGGGATCTCAACCCGAAGGCAATCTTAGCTCAAAGGGGATCTTGATCCAAAGTCAATTTTGGCCTGAAGGGGATCTCAGTCAAAAGGGGATCTTGACATAAAGGAAGCTATAATGTTCTTGACAGTGATGATGATAGAGAGAACCTTGATGATGATGGAAACAGAGAGAACCTCGGCGGTGATGATGATAGTGAGAACCTTAGCAGAAACGGTGAAGGAGAGAACCTCAGCTACAATGGAAATAATGGTGACAGAGAGATGCTCGACAATGACAATGATAGAGAGAACCTCGATGGTGGACAAAGTCCCTACAATGGTCACAACCTCTATGATGGATATAGCTTGTTGTACATAAGGAAGGGCTCCATACTCAATGAATTGAAGGCCTAGCTCATGAAACGGAGTAGTGACACAACTTATGTCACCTTGATCTGTCCAGATTGTCTTGGAAAGATCCATGCAAATAAATTCATTTTTTAGGTGTTCTCCACATATAGGTGTAGTAGCAAGATTTAGTAGATCTCCCTAGAGCAACCCAATAATCATGCCTTCACCCTCCTCATGTAATGCATCACCCTTTTTTTCATCATCTACTTTCTCCCACTTGTGCAAATAAGATATCAATTTTTCTTCATAATACTTGAATACATTACTGACCAATCTACATGCTGCCAAAGACAAGACACATTCTAGATTACAAACAACCCACAACATAGATATGATTGGTTGAGATATTTCATCCATCTCTTCAATGCAAGAAATTATAAGGCTCTCCATAGAAACCAAAACCTTAGTATCATGACACTCCTTGATTGTGACCAAGAAGTGATGAAACATATCATGGATCAAGTCTTGCAACTTAGATCTAAGAGGAGGTTACTTACTTTGACATTTACACAATTCTCCAATATTGTATATCTCCTACCAAAAGGGTCACCACTGAATTCATCAAGGCTCTAAAAGTTGTCAACAATCAAATGCAATATCTATGTCATGGTGTTGTCATCATACGGTTCTCTAGGAGCCCAGATTCTCAAGATCTCACTGGGACATGTTGCAATTTCCAACTTCATTTCCTTGTCATGGTATCTCAATAGCTTGGATTAACTTAAGGCATCCTTAATTGGAGAAAGGATCCTCTCAATAAATCTTGAAGATAATTGGTCCACCTTACACAAACATACCTCCAATATATCTAATGGAAGATCAACACCCTCATTGAGCTCTTTGCCAATCCTTTGTAGTGCCTTCAACCACCACTGTCCATCACTTTTGGGTGCCATGGTGTGATTTGAATCCCAAAATCTCTCAATCATCCCAACAGGATGGCAAGATCACCAGCTCTAATACCACTATAATATTTTTTTCCACATGTTTTCCTAACTCTGATCACTAGTGTTGTTGTCGGAGGTCTTGAGGTAGTACAACAAAAATATAGATCGTACACACAAGCCTATGTTCATATGTTCAACCAAACCTAACCAATGTGTGTCATACAGTCTGATACAAAAACCTATACGAAGTGAATGGAGTGCGTGCAGTGATCTTGGCGTTCATATGGTGTGGACAGTATCCTATATGGTGGGACAGTAGGGTCGTACGATGTGAGAGGTAGGTCATATGGTGATCAGACAACACCGTACGGTGATGAGACAAGGTCGTACTTGAATTGGAAAAGGTCATACTATGAGGAGGTAAGGTCATACGAGAATTGGACAAGGTCGTACGATGATGAGGCAAGGTCGTACGCTGATTGCAGATATAGTTGAGTTCGTACAGTTTCCTTCCACCACAGCACAATGATCTTCAATATCTGATAATTACTTGTCCTTCAAAATGGTTTAATGGACTTATACCAATGTTGTGTGAGATACACCAGATCGATGAATGGTAGTTACCAATGATATTATCAATGACTGTAGGATTCAATAATGATAGCACAAGAACAGATGTCGAGTTGATGCTCGCCAAAAACACCAGCAATGCCAGAAGTAATTCAGATTTAATAATAATAGTGCTACAAACACCAGAACAATGAATGAAAAGTATCCACAATACCACAAGTTGTATTAATGCAAAAGATGCAAATAGATTTCAAAAATGTATACAAAGATGGTGTTTCAGATTTTTCAAATCCAAAACAAACAAAACACAACAGATTTGGCACACAATGAAATATCGGAGTGATCTTTCCAATGGAAAACTAGCGTGGATTTGAACCACCAAAACTGCAACCAACCAAATAGGGAGGATCTTTCACCTCTGAAATGGCGGACACAGAACTCCAACTGGAATTTGCAAAGACAAATAAAATATTCCAAGATGCATACCAACAACTACCTACATGTCGGTCATAAATACCCCTTCAGAGAAACTCCCGAAGGTTTACAAAAGAATGCCGACACGGTAAACACCTACGGACAACAATAATAAAAATGGGCCCCCCTTAAGTAATTAATTAAGTTCCATTTATAATATTATTTAAATTCTCAGACCATTAATTAATTTTAAAATAATTTATTAAAAATGGGGACATTACATCATTATTGAAAGAGTCATCTATGGAACGTCTAGTCTATTGATCAAATATGCCATCTCACAATTAGGGAATTGTTGGTGATTCTTGTATGTTCTTGTGATGTTTTAGGATTGTAATAAAACATTATGTTGATGGGAAGTTGAAAGGTGATAATATAATTTTTATAATTCTTTTAAAGAAGAAGTTGAAAGGTGATAATATAATTTTTATAATTCTTTTAAAGAATAAGTTGAAAGGTGATAATAGAAATTTTATAATTCTTTTAAAGAAGTTGTTATGGGAGTTAAACTAAAAATGGGTTTGGGAGATCTTTAGATAGAGGATTAGAAGACATAAGAAGAGGGCATATTTCCCCTTTTTTTTAAGGCATGAGTGTGAATCAATTAGAGATGGGCATCTCTATTCAATTCTAAATAGAGAAGGATAGCAGTGATTTTCTTTAGACATATTTTGTTGTACAGGGGAAGGGAGCCTTTGAACTCTCTAATTTTATCAAGAAAATAAAGGAAATTTGTTTAATCTATGTTCATTTATACTTTATATTTTCATTTTCATTTGTGTTTTTTAATCACTCCTTGATTTTCATCACTTGTTAAATCAGACTGTGGCTATGTTTATTACATGATCTTTGAGTCATAGTTTGTTCATATCACCTAAAATAATATGTGTTTATCTCCTAATCATTCTTGTGGGTGTTAACTAGATGATCTTTGAATCATTTGTCTATGTTTCCCTTTTATTCTAAATATATATAATCATGTCTATGTCATGGTTATGTGCAGATGTTAGGCTGGCCCGAAAAATCTAAAACATATCATAAGAGGGAGTTGTACCTCTAAAATTTAGAAGAAAATTGCTAAGAAGAAATTTCTCCAATTATTAATTTTGATTTGTCTTTAATTATGGGTTAAAGGGTCATTTTTAATTATTATTTCAAGAAGATAGATTTATTACTAACACAAGCCTAGTTAATTATTGTGAATATCTATTGTTTGCTGGCCCTAGTTAGCTATGTTGTGTTTCTAGATTGTGGTTTTTATCAACCAAGTGGTTTTTTGGGTGGTTGGTTAAAGAGATTTTACTATTTTTTTCTTTCTTTTTTTTTATTAATTAATAATCCTAACAAGGGGGTTGACCCTTACATAAAAAAGGCTTGAAAGTAAATACAGGTCATCTACAACACTTAAACAACACAACATATGTTGACTAAAAAGACATAATACATGGCACAAAGGATAGGAGCCTTTCAAAGGAAAGGTGAAACTCACATCACAAGAGATGATGGGTGGGATTTTGAAGAATATTTATCCATACGTTGACAGATAACAATCTAAGTGATGCTATTTTTAGACTCTCCAACAAAGGAAACTTTACTAGGGCAGTTGTCAGTACAGGGGCCATAGTGTTAAAGAAGTTGAGCAATGTCGGTAGAACCATGGTGTATGGAAGGAGAAAAATAAATAGGAGAGGAATGTTCCATTGGGTTAGAGGGGACTACACCTAAAGTAGAAGGGGTAGCATCCAGAGTGCAACTAGATCCATACCCAAACTAGCAACAAACTCTTGACCCTGGTCAGCAACAAGGGCAACGTTTAGATTCTCAGCAGGGGTTTCATCTTCATCAACAGGTAGTGAATCCTAAGAGGAAGAATCAAAAAGAGAATTAGAAGCATGAACTGTCAAATGTTCTTCACTTACATCCTTCCACCAAGTAGCAACACCTTTTCAACACAGAAGAGTGCAGTCAAAATCCATATGTCCAGTAGAAAGGCAGTGTCGATAATGAAAAGGAAGGCCCTCATAATCAAGTCTAGGAAGCAATGTGGAGATATCCATATCAACTAGAATACATGCGAAGGTAGAATAGCCCAAAGTGGTTATAGCATCATCCACCTTCAAGACACGACCAAGAGAATTTTTTATGGCCTCAAAGAAAGACATCTCCCATAAATGGAGTGGAAGATTAGGAATATGAACCCATATTGAGGTCACATTGAGTGGTTCAGTAAGGTGGAAGGATGTTGTCTAGGGTTTAGAAGAAAGTAAGTGATTCCTCTAAACCCATGACTTATTCAAAACCAAGCCATAATCTTTAGAAGAATAGGAAAATGCAGCAATAAAAAACCCCTTTGCGCAAGGATATAGCTCAATGTTACTAGAGACTAAGGGTTGCCAAGAACTAGTCACCCAATTGTGAAAATTTAGAAGAGAGGGACAAAGGCCCATGAATCTGTAGACCAACCCACAATGTTGGTAGAATTCCACATTGTCTACTACATTTGGGCCACAAACCACTATAGGGGAGGCCTTGGCACAGGAAATAGGTTGATCTTTCACCTTTGAAGGGATAGTAGTAGCAAATTTAGCAACATGAGAATAGGTTCTTCCACTTGTAACAATAGATTTTGGGGGAGGAACCCCATCCTTGACAACCTTGGGGCCAAAACCTCTAGAGCCAAGAGCAGAAGTAGTAGCCTCCAACCCAATCTTGGAGGCAATATAAAATTTCTTAGAAATAAGAGTAGGAGTAGCAAGGGGCTCATAGATGCTACCAGGAACCAGAAGCCCCATAACATTCTGGCCAAAGGCAACAAAAGACTCCCCATTAACATCTAGGGCAGGAACAACCCCCAAGCATGGCACAAGAAAAACATTCTCAGATAGTGGATGACCAACACAAATAGAGCCCCAAGCAATAGTTTTAAGCAAAGGTGAGGCTCCATTCCTAGCCACGGACCCAAGACCCAATCTAGGCATGTTTGAAATCATCGCGCAAGAAGATTCGTTAGTGTTCAACATTGTCAAGGTCTTTTTCTCAATATTTTTGTCCTTGTTGTTCTTGTATGTTGTTTTTATCTGGGATCAAGGCCCTTCCCCTACTAATCTAGTCAAAAGCATCATTTGGCATAAGATTTAGATAGACATGGCAATTTGCATTTCAAAACTTGGAATTCATAATTACTAGGGTACTTGCCTTATATATAAATATGCTTAATAAATATATATGCACATATGTTGAGGAGGTCACTTGTAAAGGGGGATTGTTTTAGGATGAGTAGGAGAAACCATCGCATGCATGGATTAGTGGGGAGGAGTCACTCTTAAGGGGTGAGGAATTTTTAAGGTGAGTAGAAAAAATTTGAGCATTCACAAAACAAAGTCACTTTTAATAAAAAAAATTTGGGAGGAGAAACCTTCAAAGCATAGATGCACGTGAGGGTATAAGGATGGGGTTGTATGCATGTGTTCATGGTATGAGGATACTTTTCAAGCATTTTTTGACCTAATATAGAGGACTACTATCATAAGTTGGGAAATTTTTAAAAATATAAATAAATTTTAAATATTCATATCATAACATTGATAAAGCATTCATTATAGACATTATAGAAGCTTAATGCATAGCATTAGACAGGAATTGGGATTTCATGTGAGAATTGATAAACAAATTAACAATATTTAAATGCTTATATTATCCACGTATGCACATATTATATCAGAAATATAATAAAATCTCCCAAAGGCTCCTAGTTTTGACTATGAAATAACATAATTGTAGAAAACATATGGTTGTCCCTAATCAATAAATATAGTTGGCCTAAATCAAAATCAAAGCTCAAGTATAATTCACTATCCATATAAGTGGTTACCTTAGGCAACAAAACCCAACAAAACTATCTTGTTTTTGTCCTCATAAATCTAGATAGCATCTTCAAGATCAACATACCAATATAAAGATGGGGCTGACAATATTTAGGAAGTTCTTGTTGATCTTGTAGATGCAAAGCATTATGTACAACCATCGATTTTTGTAATGTCACATTTTGTAGTTATATGGACACTGCATGGGTTAACAAAATGCAAGGTGCAGATATGTGAATTATGATAATGAATTATGAACACAAATTAATGAATTATGAATATGACTGGTAATTCCAAATACTAAAATGATGGAAATTCACTAATGAATAATAATGCAATGGTAAAAGGGATATATATATATGTTTGGTGATTCTAAATGCCAAAATGGAATACAACCTGATAGTTTCAATTCTATCACAATGATAATGGAGAGATAATTATATCAATGACTACAATATATACCTGGTAGTTTGAAAGCAATATTATATCTGTGTGTGTGTGTTGGTTGTTTTTTATTTAGAAATGTAATTGTATGCACATTACCCTATAAGCCATCTGTGATCTTTGATATGATAAATGTTGCACGTTATGGCATAGATATCTAGCAGAGGTATGTCGTCTCAAGTATTCGGATATGAAATATGCAATTCCTTTGTACAGGAGTCATCTTTGATATGTATATAATATTATGTGCTCTTTAATTAGTGTCATCTCTGATCTGCGATTATTATACTTGCACTGAATAGGTTGCGATAACAACTGACTATGTTCTTATATCAAGTGGTTTCCACAAAGGGAGATAAGTTTATAAAAATAATTCTTCACATAGGCTTTGGTAGGTCGGTCGACTTAGTATGTATATGTTTCGAAGAGTCACGATGAAAAGATGCAAAACATTATTATCATTAATTGTCATTGCTAATTGATCATCAATACGATCGTTATGGATAATCGTATGTAATCGCAAATCAAACATAATCGATAAATGCCAAGTATCGATGGTAAATGAATATAGCCATCATTGAGAATTATTACTTTACTCATAATAATAATTTATGATTATTATGAGTAATCAATTGGATTATAGTAATCATAAATCAGTATTTATTATATCATTCCAGAATACCGTCAGCTGTATAATCAAGTCCATGAGTTGACAGTAACACTGTTGGTTAACAGTTTGTTCTCCCTTAAGATTTATATCTTTGACTCTCTAAATACCCAATGTGTAGAGAACAAAAGGATGTCACTAACAATTGGGTCAGTGTAAGTCATTTATCACTGCCCTCTGAATTGACAGGTACAGCTCCTTGAATATGCAATGATATGCAATGAATGTGTTTTTATCTATCATCAGATTGTTTCTTATAGGATTTAACCAAATTGTTTGTAGGCACAAACAATTTAGGCAAGAAAAGAGTGGATAACCTATAATCCCCAATGGAATGTTGATCACAGATTATCATTAAGTATATCTTCTAATCTAAATCTATCTATTCTAAGAATGCATAATCTATTGAGAAGAATAGAAGCAGAATCATACATGGAAAGCAAATGGAATTACTTATGCTGCAATTACTAACACAAAATGGAATCCAAGCAGGAATTACAGTTCCACATACAATTGTCCTTTCTATTCAATATGCAGAGAATCTACCTACAGGCACAACAAACATGACACAAAGCTAAGCAAATGGAATTACTCATGCCTCAATCCCAAGTTTGCCGACCTCATTATTATCAGAAAAATGTATATTTATAGTTCATTGTGCTGACAAGTTCATCAGTCACAAGCATTCAACAGTCAGAAATATCAATTTCATCTTCCAGAATCAGAAGGAGAAAACATCAGAATATGAAACGTATCTGGACCAATCAGTTACACGCACAAAGTATCATTGGCGCCATCATTTGAATTTGAAAACCCTCAGAACCCTTCGAGTTTGAATTTGCACCATCGATCTGTAGTTGGAAGATCACGATCATAACCTTTTCAATGGTCATCTCAGCTTTCCCTGATTAATATATTCTCTGTCGCTTGGTTGCTGCCTGCTTAACCTTGTCGCAACTTATATTTTTGGTGGCCAATTTTCCCTGTAAACTCGCGATATCCACCCGAGCTTCCATTGTCACATGATTGCATGGTACTTTTTTACCTCTTGTGATCATGCGGCCGCTCTATCATTGGCACGTGATATAATATTAAATAACTAAACCTTCACTTGCCCAGTTTATGTTGTCGCATGATCGCATGGCACTTTTTAACTTTTGCGATCATGCGACCACTCCAAAAGAACTGATATAACAATTAAAACTTTCATCCGCCCAGCTTATGTTGTCGCATGATTGCATGGTACTTTTTTACTTGTTGCAATCATGCGACCACTCTGTCATTAGCACATGATATTTTCAAAATGAGTAATCTTTTATTTAATAATCATTCCATCTCATCGTCGCACTTGTGTTGTTGGCGTACGTGGGTCCTAGCAGAACACACTATCGCATGATCGCATGGTATTATTTTATTTTTTGTGATCATGTGACCGCTCTATCATTGGTGCACATGGACTGCACCATTGGTGTTCATGGGTCCCAGCAGAGCCCATCTGTTTAGTCTCATTTTTCATTGACTTTCTCTCTCCTACTCAAGCTTCATTATCGCATGATCGCATGGTATTATTTTACTTCTTGCGATCATGCGACCGCCCTATCATTCCCGAGATACTTTCAATAGAACTTATATAGCATTTAATAATCATTCTATTCCATTGTTGCATGATCACATGGCACTTTTCTACCTCTTGTGATCATGCGACTAAACACAAGTAAAGCATCTTCCTTGCTGGGTTAGGATCTATAACTTACCCCAATGTAAAGAGACTTTTGAAACAACCCACCCGGCTTAAAGCAAGAAGGCAGTGGCAAGGGAACCCGACAAGGATATCCTATCCTAGAGAAGACTTAGACCTAGACAACAACATGACCAAACTTGACCGTTACACCAAACCTTCCACTTGACAACATAGCTACAGGGTGAAAAGTGGGGCAACAAACACCCAACCATGGAGAACAGTGATATCTATGATACCATAACATGATACTTATTGCAAAGTGCCACAATACTTACTATTGAATGTCATGATGTCAAATTCCATGATGCTATGATGCAGAATGCTATGGTGTAATACAAGATGCCATGAGTACATGATATGTGTGCATCTATATATTGTATGATGTTCCATGTATGTGACAACGTGCATGGAACATTATATGATGTATGAATGTAGGCATAGGATATGATTGACTTGAAAATGGAGTACCATGTATATATGGATATGGTGATGCACTTATAGGGATAAGCATGCAGAATATGATAGTTATCTTATATAAATGAGTCTAACTATTATGCAGATGTGGGAAAATATGTGCAAGACAAGGTATGGTTACTTACAGGGATATCACAGTCTCCCCTCCTTCAAAAATTATTTCCCACAAGCATTTGATTTTTCTTATCTTATGGGTCTCTTCCTATAGTTGATGCAGATCTGGGGTGTTCCATCACTCTTAAGGCTTACTTTGATTCTTGGGTGGATCTTAGTTCTTGAGATTTGTAGAGGTTTCTTGAGTTTGTAAGGATGTGACTAGGGAGGCGTGACTATTTCAGTTTGAAGTCCATAAAGGATGTGTCTCCTTTTCCCTTCCTTGAAAGTAATTTTTTGATGGTTCATATCCTTCTTGAATTGTCCTATATTTTTCATCTAAGGTAATCCCAATATAAGATTAGTATTCCCTAATTCCAATATGTGAAATTGAGCCAATTGTAGTCTCCAAGTTGCAATTTGAGGGGGAGAGTTATGGTGTTGCAAAGCACAATTTCTTCATTGACCAACTTAATCTTGTTTTTGCATAGGAGTTTTGGTAGATCATATTTCTAGACCCACTACTAAAATTGTATTAATTTTTTGATGCATATTGGTCGATATTTTTACGCTCATTGATCGATATTTCAACCAAAGGGCTTGTCGCAATATTTTGGTCGATTGATCGACAACCAAGTTGAGAATCTTAATTTTGACCCTTCTTGTCGTCAAAAAAGAGGTCATATGCTTGTAAAATGTGGCATCAAAAGATTTGATTTTTTATGTTGGCTCACATCATAGTTCTATGAGGATGCTATGTCTATGACGAGGTTTTGGTCAAAATATTTGTCGATGGTTGGAGTTAGCCAAACTCATTTTCAATGAGAATAATGTTGAATGTGTCCACTTGGAGTCGATCAATCGACCAAAATAGTTAGGACTAAAGATAGCAAAGCTCAAGAGATCATAATAGTTGGTCTCCGTCTTTGGTCCACATTACTGACAAAATGGTTTACCTTTCATTAGCTCATCAAATGCAAGGATTTGAAAGAATTTAATAGAACATTTTCATGATAAAGTATATTATTTAAGTTGACATTGCATGAATTTATCTACTTCACGCAATTGTGGACTACGAGGACAGCAATAAAGAAGCATCTCCTCATGTGGCATGCATTACTCAGGCCACAGGAGGGGATGCTTATTTATTGATGTCCCTGCAGTCCAAAAGTGTGGGAAATAGATAAATTCATGTAGCGTCAAACTAAAATAATGTATGTTATACATGAAAATATCATCTATTAAATTCTTTCAAATCATCGCATTTGATGAGCTAACGAAAGATAAAATGTTTCCCCAATCGTATGGACCAAAGACGAAGACCAACTATTATGGTCTCTTGAGCTCTGCTATCTTTAGTCATAGCTACTAGGTAAGGCCTAGAAGACTTATACATGTCGATCATTGAGAATAATCACCGCCTTGCCTTTATGTACGCTGCAAAGTATCCAATATATTACTAAAGGTGAAGAGAAGGTAGAAAATATGAATGGATAAAAGAAATGAAAGATACACTAATATTATCTTGTTGTTTACCTTCTCAGAATTGACCAAATAATTGATTCCTTCAGACCTCCAATGTTGATGAGCTACAGAAGCGTAACAGGTTTTGATGGTTTCATGAACAAAAGACTACGAATAATTTTTTGTCCCTGGGACCCTAAAATATTCAGCTTCTCTTTGTTTTGAGAATAGTTTAACATTCTCTACTTAACAGGGCCAACCACATGAAGGTGGAAGCTCATATGGCCCCTCCTAGGAGCCTCTTATGACCCCTTACAACACTTTAAGACCTCTAATATGTATTCTTAGGGATCGTAAAGGGTCATAAGGGGTCATAAGGGGTCCTGGGAAACAAAAACTAAGAAACATAAATGTAGGCATCATGGTCACAATTCTTTGGAGACACAACATAATTGAGTGGTATATACAGACAATGCAATGCAACCACTACTCCTTCAATTCTAAGTTGACACTGTAGGGTCCAAAAACCATAGGTAAGGATTCTTACGTTAATTACAACAGAGAGGGGGAGGAATAAATTGAGAGAGTGGTGGAGGAGGGCCATAATGACCAAAATAATATAGGGTTTACCAAAAGTACCCTACTGTCCTAACCCTGTACCTAGTTTTTATCCCCAAAATAGTGAATTTTACAAAGAGACCTACCTCTAAACACCTCCCCCAAGTCTATAACCTTGGACAGTATCATAAAATACATCCAATTAGAGGATTATCAAGTTTATTTGGTCCTTTGACCTCTGTAATTACCAAATCCCCAATTAAGCCTCCACAAACCCTGTATTATTTTAGTCATTATAAGTTGAATACAACAGAGAGGGGGAGGAATAAATTGAAAGAGCAGAGGAGGGCCATAATGACCAAAATAATATATGATTTGCAAAAATTATATGGAAATTATAATCTCTGTAAACCATGGAATATTTTTTTCCTTGTGGCCCTTAGGCCTCTACTCTCTCAATGTATTCCTCTCCCTCTCTATTGTATTCAACTTAGCCATCATTATCTATGGTTTTTCGATCCTACAGTATCAACTTAGAACCAAAGGAGTAGTGGTTGTGTTGCATCATCTGGGTATACCACTCAATTATGTTGTGTCTCCAAAGAATTGTGGTCGTGATGCCTACATTTATGTTTCTAAACTATTGTGAGATTAAAAGTCTTCTAAGGAACATGTCGTGTCTATGTGGAACTGCGTAGGATCATCACTAAAGGGGGTTTTGGATCATAAAACTCCCCTTCACTTAATAATTATGAAGCCATCAATGCTATACTAATTACCAAGCAAAAGGTGTTTTCTAGTACAAAAGACTTGGCAACCTCCAGGGCCTTTTGCTTGAATGCATTATACCCTTGACGTACTTCATGGTTATCATTTTGCATTAGGATTACAGGGAAATGTAAACCAAGATTCATATAGAGAAAGGTGTTGCTCTTGGAAAATGGTTGATGGTGATTAATGAAGAAGATTTGAAGATGATGATTGATCCAATTCAGATTGGTGCAAAATTTTCAAATCTTCTTCATAATCATCATCAAATGAACATTTTCAAATCTTCTTCATCATTCATCATCTCAGTATTCTACAATCATCTTTTATCAAATGATTATGCTTGAAAAGAGGATAGTATGAAGAAAATATCATGAGAGAGAGCTTTGAAAACAAGAATAGCGATAAAGTGTAACATATTTTTAACTCCTTGGTAGGAAACTCTTTTCAACTCAGGTATTATGATTAAAAGTCTTCTAAGGAATGCACAAGATAGCACTAAGGATGTTAAGCCAAAATTTCTTAAAGCACTCTTAGAAAACCATTTTCAAGCTAAACATGGTCTCAACACCCACAACAACAAGAATGCATCAAGGAAAACTAAGTCGCATTGTGCTAAAGGATTGTAACTCTATTTGTGAATGTTTGAATAACTTGGTTGGGTTAATTTCAAGGTATTTGTATTGAATTTGGTGTCTTCAAGTTTGACTATCCCGTGACAGTTCAGTATTTTTGGTGTTGCTTTAAATCATGAATTAAGATTCATCCCCATATTGTGTTTTCTATGATTAGGGGATGAATCCTAACATTGTATTATATTAATCTAACCTTCCCAATGCAAGAATAACCATTGGATTGCAGGGTGATCACTAAAACATGCAGGTTGCAAAGTTGAAGGTGAGTGAAAGTTGTGGTATGGGTACTGCAGTATCCCAACTGCCTTAACTAGGACCCTATTTTCTTTTGGAATTCATCTACATATGTCAAATAAATGGTGTATAGACCACTGATTGGGTCATTGAAGGAGTTTTGGAGTGAGATTGAAAAAGCCCTGGGATTTGAGGGTTTGTGGAGGACTAATTGGGGCTTTGGTAATCCCCAATTGGATGTATTTTATGAGATTTTCCAAGGTTATAGACTTGGGGGAAGTGTTTAGAGGTAGGTCTCTTTGTAAGAATCACTATTTTGGGGCTAAAAACTAGGTAACAGATTAGGACAGTAGGTTACTTTCCAAAATAACCCCTTGAAAGCTTTTGATATGTTGTTGTACTTGATAATGGGTATCTAAAAAGTTGATTTACTTTCTTTGTGTCTTGGGAAAATTTAAATAAGGGATAAATAAGGTGGTATTGAGTATGAGCTGTAAGTGACAAATAAATAGTTGTCAAGTTGACAACATTACTAAACCAATGTAAATAACCTGATAGTCAGTTTAGGACTGTTAAGAAATAGTTACAATCGGTTCATGCAAGTAGTTATGGAGGCATCAGCCTTTCTAAGGTATTGTGAAACTATAAAGAGCATGAAAGACTGATAGTATGGGAGAGGTCAATGTAATTGGAAAATAACTAACGTAATTGGAAAACAAAACTCGGATATCATGAGGCAAGAAAATACATATGCATTTCAAAAATTGACTTATGAAAAAAAAATAAGAAGAAGATGCACATTCAAATGGGTATTGATTCAACCCAGCGTGGATGCGATTACCCCATTTGGAATTTTATGATGACTTTTTTTATTCAATTTGTACTCATCCTAGAAGGATAGAGGGTGTATCTATATTACATGCTAATTTCTATAATGGTTTTGAATATGATTATATAGATTTTGGGTGTGTGCAGACCATTGGAAATGGTTTTGAATCAATAAACAAGAACATTCTTGTTGTACACTCAAAATGTGCACTTCTCTAGGTCTTTAGTTCCAAGAGCATCCATGAATTGGAATCCTTGATAAATCAACTTAGAGCTCCCTAGGCATGGAGTGCAAGGGTGTTTAGAGGGCTCTCAGCTAGAGTTATTAAGCATATAACCTTGCTAATAAACCATGTAATGGGAGATTCAAAGAGACAAGGGCAAGAATGCCAATATCTTCAAGAATCACAATGAAAGATGTAATGAAAACTATGCTAGAATGAAGATGCAAAAATGCAACTAAGCTATGAAAAATGAGAGTGTTACAAGCCTTTTCTAATTAAGCTATGTGGATTAAGCTAGAACATGAAAGGAACTAAGCTAAGAATGCCATGAAAACTAAGCGATAATGCAAGTATGAAGACTAAAATGTAACAAGCTCTCCAAAGCTCCAAAGTCACCAAGAAAACCTGCAGCACAACATTAGCATCAAGAGTGGGATCCTTTGAATGAGAAAAGAGCTCTCCTTTTAAAGATAAATGGACCATGGAGATTAAGAGGCAAAATATTTGATCAAGGGTGGAGTTTGAAAGTGAGATCAATCCTTATGCACAAATCTCCTCCAATGAGAAAGAAGTGTTGACTTTTGTACCCCATGTGAGACAAAAAGACCTTTTCTTATTTTTTATAAAATAGGAATAATGCTTTATTTGTGCAACTTAGGATAAGAGGTAAGTGGGGGCTTTTTATTTAATAAAAGGGGAGGGAATTCCTTTTAATTAAATAAAGACTTAGGATAAAATAGTTAATCCATAGAATATAATCGAATAAATGATAGAATTAGGATTTGATCAAGGAAATTGATTTAATTTGAAAATATTGCAAAGCATTGATTCAGGAAATTGATAAATTGAAGAATGGGGCCCAAAGTCTAGGTGACCATTTTAGGGTGCATACATTTTCCCCTCTTTGACTAATGTGTGATCTTCATGGGAACACATGTAGAAAAAGAATTAAGTTGAAGTGTGAGATCGATTTGGGATCACAAAAAAACTCAGACATGTGTTTGACGGATGGGAACACATCAAGACAAAGATAAGCTAATTGAAAAAGACAATACCAACACCCCTGTAAATAGGTAATTGTCAAGTCTCAAGCAAGGTTTGATTGATAGGTTTCATAAAGCTGAATCAAGGATTGAAGTTTGACAGGTACTGCCCCCTCATGATCAAAATCAAAATGAGATAGAGGAGAAATAGTAAATTGATAAATTTGATCAAATCACTAGAAATCACAATCAAAGATGAAAGATGATAGAATATCCATCAAGCAGTGAAAATATGCCCCAATTTGACTAGGTTTGATTGAGAAAGATATAGGATAAAGATGAAGTCAAACCTCAAAGAGATGAAGCAAAGGAGATGAATGGAAGACTAGAGTAGTGAGAGAGATGGAGATGAAGAAATGAAGATACCCCAGTGAAGATCGAAGGATTGGACCTCAAACGGTCAGCCAACTGCGCAGAAGAAGGAGAAATTTTTTAAAATGTGATTTTCACTATCAAGATGAACTCGGATTTCTATTTTGATCCCGAAAATGAATCTAGGACGTCGACATTAACTAGGGGTGCAATTTTCACAAAATTATGAGATGTTTTGAAAATTAGATCAAAAAGTCAAAATGCTATATAAAGGGTGAAAAGGTCATTTTCAAATTCATTTCTCTTTTGTGATTTTGAGAACTTTGAGAGACTAGAGAGAGATTATGGCTCAACAAGCAGCGATTCCCATCCACACACATTGATTCGAGCATGGTCAGTTGCACAACCGGCCTCCTCAGTATGGTGCCTCGGTAAGTTTTCAAAAAAACTAGTTGTTTGAGTCATTTAATGCATTTAAAACACATTTTTAAAGTTTTCAAATTATTCTTTAGTGATAGATCATACGATACTTTAAAATTATCACACACCTATTATATGCTGGATCATGCGATAGTTCGTGGGTCCACAAAGTGTCGCATGACTGTCTAGGAAAGTATCGCATGATAGTGGATGAAATGTCGTGCGACCTTGTGTGAACTATCACACAAGGAAAGAGTATCATACCGCTATTGAAGAAAGTATTGCATGATACAATATCAAAAAACAATATCGCACCAGTATAATAAGAAGTATTGCATAGTTTTAATTTGAGTAATATAACATGGGTATAGACAATTTTTGCGTTTGATATTACTTGTATTGATTTTAGTCATCCATCATGATATGTTCTAACATCTGGGTTGCAGGTTATGGCTTGCAGGAGATTCTACCGATGCTCATTATTAGAGCACTGAGAGTGGTCGGGCTATGCTACGTCCAAGATCTAGATGATCCAGGTAGAGATGACCTGATTACGATGGGGTTTGGGTACATGTTGGACATGCCCCATATACGGGAAAACAAAGGGTTGTTGATGGCATTGGCAGAGAGGTGGCACAGTGAGCATAACACCTTCCATCTATTGACCAAAGAGGCCTTAATCATACTAGAGGATGCCTACCAGATCTTTCATGTACCTAGCCATGGAGATGCGGTGAGTATAATCATGTTTGTAGATGTTCAGAAATGTAGTGTTTCCATATGATGAAAACTGACATGATTTATTTTGTTGGCACATGTATACTATGATCAGACTCCCACATATGGGAGACAAGCCATTCAAGACCTTTTCCAGGATGTGACCATTATTGACAGACATCTCAGCTGGGACTGGCTGATAGAGGAGTATGGTCGGGATTATCCAGTGGCGTGCATCGTGTGCTCGATAGTAGCACAGGCTTTGATTATTGACAAGAGTCAAAGGGGGTTCCCGCTAGGCTAGGGGAGATTGGTGGAAAACTTGGTGGCACACTTGAGACAGATGGCATGGGGCCTAGCCATCCTAGCAGACATGTATCATGAGTTACATGAGATCATATATAGAGATAGTAGATCTTGGGCATGTGGGGTTGTTCTAGCGTAGATATGGGCGTGGGAGCACATAGTCATTATGCAACCATGAGTATAGCCTCAGGAGTGGAGGTGCCCCTATATATACAGGTATATAGGATTCATCACCCAACCTCATAGTGGTGATCTTACTTATTAGAGGAGGCTATTGGATGAGCTGACAGCCTTCGAGTGGAGGCCATATAGGTAGTGTGAGAAGTGGAGTGATAGGGATCGCGAGCTTGGATACATGTTGTGCAGTTGACCACTACTAGGCCAATATGTAGAGATCATTGAGCCTTTTGTGATCACTCGGGTATGGAGGCAGTTCTATCATCAATAGAGGGTGGCAGTGGATACCACCACATACACCAAGGTTAGCGAGGATGAGGGATAGGGATGGCTGTTGATGCTAGACTACCAGCAGGCAACACAGGAGATAGGAGGATTAAGGAGAGAGCCATGGGATTACCTACCTGATATGGTAGATGCAGGTGCAGATGCTGCATATAGAGCAAAGTGCTAGAGATGTCCATTTCCTAGGTTCACAATCCTAGATGCACAGCCACAGGTAGTAGGTGGGGATGAGGATGATGGGGGAGACAGGGGTGAAGGGAGAGCGGGGAGAGGACAAGGATCCCAATCAAGTGGTTAGCTATGGTCATGTAGATAGGTATTAGAGGATGAGGAGGGAGAGGAGGATGAGGTGAGACTAGTTCGCCAATGGGTGGATGCATGGTAGGAGCAGCCTGCAGATAGGGGAGAAGAAGATCTCTATGCCAGGATTCAGGCCTTAGAGGCTGAGGTAAAATAGCTAAGGACTACCATTTCCATTTGTGATCAGTAGCTTCTAGATGCATAGGCTGAGATAGCACAGTGAGAGAGAGCAGCACGAGATGATGTCATAGAGATTCGGAGGGAGGCAGCATGGGTAGCATATTATCATGGTCTATACATAGTAGCCATACTCGAGGGACAGAGGGTGCCACTCTACTTCGAGAGGGTAGGGAGATCAGACATGGTAGGCAATAGGATGGGACCACCACCTCCACCACCACCGCCTCCACATGATGGGGTGAGTTAGTCCTAGGTCTAGGGCTTTGATGTACAGACATATTTTGAGACTTTGATCTAGATTTTGGGATCTCACATTGTACTTGTATCATGATTTATATATATGAGATGACTGGATTTTTGATATATCTTGTGTACTCATCTCACTTGTGATGAATGTTTTAGTATCATTGTCTTATTATATTGTTCAAATGTATGATATATGCTCATAAATGCTCATGTATAGTCTCTCTCATAGATGTATGTTTAGTTCTCATGTTATGATATAGACTCATGTTTCTGAAAATGATCTTTTTATGATATAGATATGATGATAAGATTAACCCCTTGTGATGATAGGAAAAGGATGTGATGTAAAAGATAAGGAGTGAAAGACATGATCGAGAAGAAGTGAAAGGTGAGCGCAGTTGACTGACAAGTCCATGAAAGATGAAAGGAGAGCTCTCTCCATATGAAAGATGCAAAACTAAACTAACATGAACCTAAGAATGCAAGCTACTAAGAAAAGTGGTTTACTTGCAAGGTCACAAAGCCATTAGACTCTAATAATCATCATCGAGCTTTATTGGTAGTGTCGCAAGATCATACAATACACACTAGTATAACTATGTGTATCTGAATATGATCCTATATCAGATAGGGATGTGGGAATCCCACCTAAGCATCAAAGACATGTAGGTCAAGATGACTAGTGCAGTGAGGTTCCTTAAGCTTGGTATAGCAAGATTATGCTTCCATCAAGACACAAGAAAGTCAAGATGACTACAAGCATGCACTTGCGAAAAATAGTCAAGGATAATACATTATAGATCCTAGTGTCAAGTGGAACAAGCATGAATGCTCTTGATAGTTAGGATCAACAAGATATACCCACAGGTAGAAAATAAATAAAGCATGTCCTCATGCCCCCAGTCTTCTAGCTATGCATCATCAAAAACTATTAGGGAGAGAACACTCATCAAAGAAATCATCATAGACAGCACATAAATAAATAAATTCAAGAAAGTCTCAGCAAGTCAAGTGTTTAAGTGTGTGTGTGTAGGTCATAGAGTCAAACTTTGTGTATCGCATCTGCCAGTGAGAAATAGTGTATCATTCTAGACTACGGGTAGGATATCTAATAAGTGTTGAGAAACACTTGATGCTAGGGAAGTGTTGAAAAAAAAAGTTGGGGAGGTGTTGAAAAACACCGTTTGCCAGGTGTCCTAAAGACTAACACATCCAAGAGACCAAAGCTAACATAGTTATGCCCCCTAGACAAAGACAAAGACCAATTCCAAACCAAGGCAACAAGGACAAGGCATGATGGAGAAAGGCTAAGTGTCAAGGACACGTGCTAAGAAACAGGTGTGCAAAAGCCTCAAGTAGCGCCTGTTTCCAAGTTTTCACCACTTGGCAGATTTTTTTAGGATTTTTTTAATTTTTTTATATTTTTGCAACCAAGGCGCCTGTTTCCAGGTTTTCACCAAGGCACTTTTTCTATTTTTTTTGAATTTTTTGCAATTTTTTTATTTTTTTTATTTTTTCAGGACTTTATATGCTTTTTAGGATTTTTTTAGCATCATATATGAAAAAAAAAAAATTGGAATTTTTTCAGGATCAATAAATATGTACAGAGGATGCCCCTAGACAGGATAGACGTCATGGATAGAACTTCTTCAGGTGCAAGACATTGATAGGATCAGGGAGCTACTCTCCCTCTTCAATAGATAATAAATAAGCACCTGTCCCAAAATCTGTTGTAATGGTGTAAGGTCCAAGCCAATTAGGTTTAAATTTTCCCTTTTGATCTCTATGTTGTTGGTTCTTAGTATTTTCACGTAGGACAAGATCTCCCACTTGGAATTCTATAGGGTGAACCTTTTTGTTGAAGGCCTTGGACATGCACTTTTGATAAACCCTCATATGGTCAAATGATACTTTACGTTTCTCATCTAGAAGTTCTAACTCTTGAAGTCTCATGGCACATTAGTCTTCATCTATAACTAGACCTTTGAGGGAAACTCTAAGTGAAGGAATCTCAACCTCTAAAGGTAACACTGCTTCAGCGCCATAAGTAAGGGCAAAAGGAGTAGCCCCTGTAGGAGTATGAATACTCATTCTATAAGCCCACAAAGCTAGATTTATCTATAAGTGTCAATCTATACCATTCTTATGAACTATTTTATATAGGATTTTAAGAATGGTTTTGTTTGATGCCTTTGCTTGACCATTTCCTTATGGGAAGTAAATGGAGGACCAATGTTGTTTAATCTTGAATTTCTAGTAGAGTTGTTTAAGGTCCTTATTTTTGAACTAACCTCCATTGTCAGTGATAATCTCAAAAGGCACTCCATATTGACAGATGATATGGTTCAGGATGAATAGAGAAACTGTCTTGCCCAAGGCAACAGAAAGTGGGACAGCTTCTACCCATTTAGTAAAGTAGTCAGTAGTAGTGATGATAAATTTGTGTCCACCTAATGAGTTGGGATGAATCTTCCCAACAAGATCAAAGGCCCAGTGCTGAAATGGCCAATGAGATATAGAAGGAATAAGCTCCATGCCTAGAGCATGTATCAGGTTACCATGTTTTTGACACTTTTCGCATGACTTTGCAAAAGCTACTACATCAATCTGCATGGTAGGCCAATAGTACCCCACCTTAAGCAACCTTCGGGCCATGGAAAGACCATTGGAATGTCCCCCACAGATTCCCTTGTGAATGTCAACTAATGCTTGATCAGATTCTTCCTTTTCTAAGCATCTAAGAAGTGTCCCATCTAGACCCCTCCTATACAAATCACCAGAGATAAGGGAATAGCAAGAGGCATTTCGGGTAAGGTTTCTTCATTCAAATTAGTTAAAGGTGTCAGGGATAATGCCATCATGAAGGTATGAGTAAATGGCACCATAACGGGATGACTCTCGACTAACAAGGGTACATATAACATGGCTTTCTTGGGAGTCATAGATAGGATAATGTAGCTCTTCCACCAGGAATTCAAATCTGGATTCATGCTACTCTAACTGAAGAAGTGAAGCAAGTGTGGCCATAGCATCAGCTACTTTGTTTTCTACTCTAGGGATTTGTTGAAATGTGACAAACGTGAAATACCATCTCAATGAATCAACCATTTTCTTATAAGGTACCAGTTTCTCATCTTTTGTTTGATATTCTTTATTGACCTAGTTGATTATTAGCTATGAATCCCCATAGATGTGTAGTTCTATGATTCTCCATTCTATGGCCATCTTGAGCCCATTTTTCAAAGCTTCATACTCAGCAATGTTGCTTGTACATGGGAACAATAACTTGTAAGACTTAGGAATCGTGTACCCATGAGGAGAAAAAAACAACACACCTGCTCTAGAACCATTTTGCATAAAAGATCCATCAAAGAAGATCATCCATGCTCTTTCAGTCATGTACATGAGATGCACATATGGGAAGTCAACTTGAATAGGCACATTATCTTGAATTGGGAAGTCAACCAATTGATCAGCTATGGCTTGTCCTTTGATTGCTTTGCGCTCAACATACTCTATGTCAAATTCTGAAAGAATCATCATCCATTTAGCAAGTCTACCTGTTAGAGTAGCCTTACCAAGTAAATACTTGAGTGGATCAATCTTTTCTATGAGGTGTATTGTGTGCACAAGCATGTAATGTCGCAACTTTTGGGAAGCAAACACCACTGCAAGGAAAGCCTTCTCAATACTGGTATAGTTAACCTCATATGAAATAAGAGTATAGCTAATGTAGTATATGGCTCTTTCTTTCCCATGTTCATCAAGTTGAGCTAATAATGCCTCCAAGGAAGATTCAGTTTCTAAGACATACAAAATAAGTGGTTTCCTTGGGATAGGAGGCATTAAGATGGGAGGATTTTCCAAGTATTCCTTGATTTGGTCCATGCTCTATTGACAAACCTCATTCCAGATACATTTAACTCCCTTATGTAAGTTCTTATTGATAGGTTGAGCTCTATCTGCCAGCTATAAAATGAACCTCCTTATGGATTGAAGACACCCTTGAAAACTCCTCATTTGACTAATGTTTTTAGGAGGTGGCATATCCACGATTGCTTGGACTTTTTCAGGGTCTACCTCTATTCCTTTTGCTGAAATAATGAATCCTAGAAGTTTTCCAGAGGTGACACCAAATGCACACTTCTTAGGATTTAATCTTAATTGAAATTGTTCCATGTGATCTAGAATGACTTCTAAATCACCTAAGTGTGTGTCTCTTTTCTTAGATTTGGCCAAGGTGTCATCCACATAATCTTCCATTTTTTTATACATCATGTCATGAAAAATAGTTGTCATAGCTCGTTGATAGGTGGCTCCTACATTTTTTAATCCAAAAGGCATAACATTCCAACAATAGGTACCCCATGCACAAGTAAATGCAGTATTTTTTTGATCTTTAGGAGCTATATTAATCTGATTATATCCATAAAAACCATCAATCAAGGAATAGCTCTCATAACCCACAGTCATGTCCACTATCATGTCTATATTTGGGAGTGGAAAATCATCCTTTGGGCATGCTCTATTGAGATCTCTAAAGTCTATGCAGATTCGAATGGATTTTTCATGTTCGAAAACTGGTAAAATAGTTGATATCCATTCAGCATAGTCAATAGCTCTTATGAATCCTACGCTAAGGAGTTTTTCTGATTCTACTTTGACTAGAAGAGCTATGTGAGGATCCATTTTTCTAAATTTTTGTTTGACTGGTTTCACACCTGGAGCTATGGAAAAGTGATGCATAATAAGATTAGTGTCCAACCCTGGCATATCTGAATAAGTCCATGCAAAATTAATCTTCTTTCTCTGTAAGAACTTGGTGTATGCTTCCCTTTCTTGTGTTGACAAGGACTGAGCCAAGTGTATTATCTATGGAGCCTCATTTTTACCCAAATTGACTGCTTGTGTTGGTTCAACAAGCATTGAAGATCTATCTTGAAAATAGCTAGGGAGACGATCAAGTACCTCATCCTTAGGCACCTCAGAGAGGTTTTCACCCTTGGATACGTCATTTCTTTTTACTATTTTTGGTTCTGACACTGCCACACAGTGGTTTTCACCATCAGAACTCTTATTCTTTTTTTTCCTTTTCTTTTTATTTTATGACTAAGGTACTTGATGTCTAGCTCTATCATGCTAGTAGTCAATTCACTGGTGGAAGAGACTACGAGTTCAATTGCATTCAGGTAACAGGTTATCTCATAATCATTCTGGAATGTCAAGAGCTCAGGTTCTTGATAACATTGGGACCAATCAATGAGATTAGGGTGAGCAAGAGGTAAGTCCATGGAAGGTTTGAGGTTGTGAATGTAGATGATATCATCTCTGGTGACCGAAGAGCCAGAGTCTGTCAAGTATTCTTCTAAGCTACCCAAATCAGGATTCATCCTACCAAGTGAAGAATCGTCCACTGAGGCAACATGTGGGTTCTAGTCCTCCAATCCTACACATGACTCATCAGCTATCTTAGGATGAGAACTATAAGTATAGATGACATCAACATCCATGTCGACTATGGAAGAATCGGATAGAGACTCCCATTCATACTCATGTGAATCTATATCTCAATCCTGAATGGGATGTTTACACCATGCATGTTTAGGATGTCTTGATGTGGAGGCTCTAATGTCACCAAGGGTAACATCTTTTTGAACACCATTCTTGTATTGATGTTCTTTGATAGGATCTTCTACACTAGATTCATCCTATTCTAGGCTTGAAACTGTCACATGAGCAACTGGATTATTTGAATCTCCCCAAAGGAGATTAGTGGAAGGGACCCAATCTTCACACATATCTTGTTGATTTGTCAAATTTGTCATGTATTTTGGTTCATCTTCACTATCTGACTCATCAAGGATAGGATCATTTTTCTTGTTATGATTTGCAAATCCTAGGCCAACTGTCTTCTTAGAATTGCATCCAAAAAGAGCATGATCAAGAGGTTCAGCTCTAGCATCTAATCTTTGACTGAGAGGGCCATGTCTGGGATAACCCATCTGTTTGACAAAAGTGTATCCTCTCCCATAAGCCTTAGGAGAGGGAGAGAAATTCTCATTGTGCATATATTTTTCTTCTTTATAAATCCAATCTCTAACAGCCACCTCTTCTTTCTCATCTTGGATAGGCACTTAAGACTCTACAAATGTGCCAAATAGAGTCATGGCTGAAGAGGAAGGTTTCATCTCTTGTGAAGGCTTACCATAACACCTAGGTGAAACTAGCAGCTTCGCAAAGGAGTCAAGTTGATACCCCCCCATGCCAAGGTCTAATGTCTTGAATATGTCCTTGCATTCTACCAAGGTTGCAATGAAGTCCTCTACTTCTCTATTGAGAGAAACATGAGCATTTGCTGAGATTGAATTAACAGATAAAGTGTTATCCCCTGGTATACAAATCTCTACTCCATTGTAGGGGAACTTAACACACTGATGATAAGTAGATGGCACTGCTTGCATATCATGAATCCATGGTCTACCAAGTAAGATGTTGTATGCGAGAGGTCCAGCATCAAAAATTTGAAACAAAATGTCTTTCTCAACAGGGCCAATCCTAACAGGAAGAATAGCCAACCCCTTGGAACTTCTTTCTACCTCATCATAGGATTTTATGGTGATCTTCTTTCTGGTATTTATCACTTGTTCAAAATAACCCAATGTCTTTAAAAGACTCAAGGAATAGATATTGAGCCCAGCACCCCCATCTATGAACACACGCCTAACATGGGTTTTGTGGATCATGACTTCAATATGAAGGGTGAGATTGTGTGGTGGCTCAAAGCTTTATCATCATCTTCTAAAAAGGTAAGGTAATGAGGGTTGGCAATATGATTAACCATGCTTTGGAATTGATCAACATCTAAGTTATTGGGAACATTTGTTGTGCGCAAAGCATCCTTGAGGACTTGCTTATGTCTCAGGGACAACTCTAAGAGCTCCAAGATTGAAATCTAAGTTGGGGTTCTCTACAACTAATCAACAAAATTATAACTCATTTTGGGATTAACTGTTGGTTTTGTGGTGATATTCTTGGATGTCACTTGCTTTGGTTTATTGGATTGATTTGAACTGGGTCCTCTAATGACAATAGGACCTTGACTTCTTGTGATAGCATTAAGAGCTTGGGATGACATCCTAGAGTGAGGACCCCTTAGCACCACAATAGGTTCTTCATCAAACATAGGAGGAGAGTCCACATCAAGATCATAACCATAGGGATCCTTGTTCCTCATCATTTTGACATTTTCCTCCACAACTTCAAGCATTTTGACAACATACTCCGTAGCTGTGTAAGTGTAGTTGATCTCGGCCTTGCCATTCTTTGGTTTAGAGGTTTCCCCCTTCTCATACTTGGGAAAGGGTTTTTTGAAAGCCTTATGGTCAGTGTTGGTGTTCAAACCATCCACCTTAATTTTTCCATTCTCAATGAGATATTGGATGATATGCTTTAGTTTCCAACAATTTTCAATAGTGTGTCCAATGCCATTATGAAACTTACAAAAGGCTTTTTCATCCCACCAATGTGGCCTAACATCAAGTATGTAATGCTTCGTGGGATCTTGAGGATGCACAAGATTGTTGGCAATAAGTGTTTTGAAGACATCCTAATATGAATCACCAAGTTTTGCAAATTGACACCTCTCTTTCTTAGGCTTATCTTGGTGCCTTGGCTTGCTATCTTGTTGCGCATTGAGTTTCATGGCTTGAATAGCACTAGACAAGTGAAGAATAGCTTGATCTTTAGGTTGAGAGGAGTCCACAACTCCATTGTTGACCACTTGTTTGTTCCTATTCCAATGTGCCTTCTTCCCTTTATCCTTGTTAGCATTGTTGTTATTTTGACCATTGTTGTTATTATTTCCTTGTCTAGTCAAAATTCCTTTCTCTCTCAAGACATCCTCAATCCTACATGCGGTTTCAACCATTGTATCAAAGGAATTAAAAACCATCTTCCTAACTTCATACTGCATTTTGAGAACCAGATTGCTAACCAGGATGTCAATCTTTTCATTTTTAGGAATGGTCCTAGAGTAGCGAGAGCATTGACGTCTCCACCTTTGCAAGAAATTGACAAAGGATTCCCCTTGATTTTGCTTTAAGTTACATAGGTCCAACATGGTGACAGATCTCAAAAGATTGTAGGCAAAGTGTTGGATGAATCTATGAACAAGCTCTTTGAAGGTCCTGACGGGGGGAGTTATATTGGTGAACCATTCCATTGCTTGACCTTTGAGACTCCTTGGGAACAGCCTCATGAGGTAGGAGTTGTCTTGATGAAACTCAAAGCTCATAATGTAGAATTGGTGCACATGGTCATGTGGATCCCCATTGCCATCATACTTGTCATATTGGGGAATTTCCACCTTCTGAGGAAAATCTTTCATGCTCACACTCTTGTCAAAAGGATTAGGACAAATTGAGTCAAGTGAGAATGAACTCTTAGGTTCCAATAGCTTTTCCATCATGCTCTTCATTTGTCTAATCTCTTCTTCTTGAGATGGATTTTTCTTCTTAATCTTTTTGTCCACATCAAAGTTATAGGGGACTCTAGTGCCCTTGTTGATTAAGCTCTCTAGGAACTTTTTTTTGTTTTGCTCTAGATATCTCTCCACATATGGTTGGAAGAGTGTTTCTTGTTGCATCTTCATGAAGTCTTGAGCATTGAGATCAAAACTTGAGCTACTACCTCCATGTTGGGAACCATGATGAGCACGTTGTGATGGTTGTCTTGAGTTCCTAGGAGGTGTTTGTCTCCTATAACGAGCATGTTATGAAGTCCTTCTTCCTCTAGGACTAGGAGATCTTGAAGGGGTTCTTGAACACCTTTTGCTTCGTGGGGTCCCAAAAGGAGTAGATTGTGGGGAGTTGTTTCCACTATTGACACCCTTGTTGTTGAATTGGGCATTAAGTTGTTGGGCCAAAAGTCTATCTTGTTCTTCTTGAGAGGCTTTCCTTTCCAATTATAACAAGGCTTGTCTCTCTGCCTCTAGGAGTCTAAACCTCTCTTCCTTTGCATCTTGTTCAACTAAAAAGGCTTTCTTTTCATGCTCAATTCTTTTGAGCCTTTCACTTGTATACCTTGAAGTTGTTTGGAGTGGTGAACTTGGTCTCAAATGTTTGAACAAGTCAGTGGTATATGATGCATTCACATGAGCATCACAAGATTGATTGTCTTGGTCTTCGTGTTGTGACTGTTCTTCTTGGTGAGCTCATCTTTTATACCTTTCACCCCTTTGATGTGTATCCAAAGATTTGGTATTGATAAGGGGTGAGTCTGGTTGATTTTCATGAGAGGAATCACCAAATATAATGTTGTCTCTATGTCTCTCAAATATGTCATCAAGATTTTTATCCATTGCTTCCCTCTCCTGTTGAGTCATTGTGTAACTCATGTCCATACTTTAGCGGGAAGATGCTAAGGGGGTACTCAAATCACTAAGAGTACTCTTAGGATTAAACTAGACTTTGGACTTGCTCCTAGGTGATTGGTCAAACATAGGCTCTCTTCCTTTACATGTTTGGTGATTTTGAACAGGGGGTAATTGGTTAAAGACTATCTGAGGTTGTTTCCCTTGATTCACTTGATACCTTGTTGTAACCGACATGAAAGGAAAAGTACTTGATGATAAGATGACCCTAAGAAATGTTGGTATCAAACTAAGATATTAAAAGCATTCAATTGTCCAAAAGAGAGGTGATAAGATAGAATTTTTTTGCAAGAGGTATAAACCAACACTGCCATAGAGGTGCCCAATAATGGATAAGTATCCTAACACATATGGATCAGGAGGATGATTTACCCAAGATATATTTGATTGAATTTGAAATTGGATGGAAATGAATGGACAAAAAATTACTAAAACTCTCCAAGTGTGTTATCAAAGAATCAAAAGGTTTGTCTTCTCCACAAGGATGATTTCTAACTTACCGATCCCAAGCAAGGTCACTTGTAAAATCAAAGATTACTAATCAAAGGGTCAAAACACAAGAATCCCAAGTGCAAACAAGCTTCCAATAATGGGACAAATAACCTGATCTGACCCAAATCAACCAAAGGAGACTGGAAAAAGGATCAGACCACTAGACAACAAATTAATTTTGTGTGATAGTTCGTAGGATAGCAGGATGATATAACTTGACCAGACGATATTTCACAAGAAGTAGTATGATAGAATCCAAGCAGTTGATATGATAGAGTGTATAGTATGCAGGCGATACAAAATTAGCAATGAAGTATGGCATGATAATACTCAAGAAGGTGTGTGATGATTGTTCAGTATCACACGACTCTTGACCAGTGAATGTGAAAAATCCAGTTTTGAAGGTAATTTGGTCAAAGTTGTAGGTTGATAAGTTCAATTTCTTGATTTCAAATGCAGTAATAGCATAAAATAGACAAGTTTGCAAATAGTAAGTGATCAAATGTGTCATAAAACACTTGAACAAGGGTGAAAGCAACCTTTCCAAGACACGCACTTGGGATATCCAAATAGAAAAATCCTATGAGCACTACCGTGATGTTTAATGTTCAAGAACGTTTACATGGGTAGATCACATCGAAGACAATCCAAGCACTCGCTAGCCTAGAAAGACAAAGGCTCAATACTCAACAACTTGGTCCACACTTGATGTCCCATTGCCTCACACAAAACACAAAGTGGTTTCCCACAATAGATATTGGCTTTGTCATGGAAGTGCCAATGACACAACCAAAAGAACACAGATGGTGAGTAAAATCTTGAGGTGATCCAGGTTAGTCCACTAGGATCGATCCTTGCACCAAAATGTTGAGCGGAAAAATTGGGTAGCTTCTATCTAAGGTTCATAATAAGGGCTTCTGTTCATAATACCCCTCTTGCTCCCCGAAGGGACTCCTTACCTTGTGGCAAGTAACGGACCTCGCGGCCACAAGAGTACCTTAAGCATTCTTTCTTAGCACTTTCCTCATGGTCACAATCCCATAAGTACTCACACTAAGTGAAGACAAGTACTACATCTACCAAGGTTTTGTGTCCTTGATAGCCTTGAGTTTATAGTGGGTTGGAATAGCTAGGTATTAGCTTGTCCCCACTTGGGTCGTTCCTCTTGATTGCTCAAGAGCAGGCCCGCTAAAGGATTCTAAACTAAACAAGAAGTGGATCAACCTTTGAGGGTCAGGATTTATGGTTCACCACAAGGGTGAAGAGCATACTCTCCTATCTCAAAAGCCTTTCCCAAACACACCAAGAAAAGTTCAATTAGCCCTCTTGCTTTCAAAATCTAAAGGTGGGTCAAGATTTCTAGTTCACCACAAGGGTGAAGAGCATACTCTCCTACCACCAAAAGACTCCTATGACAAGATATTAAGTGCCTAGAAAAAAAATGAACTAGTATAATGCCACACTTAAAATGAAAGCAAAGAACAAGCACTTGATTGTTTTTATGCTTTGGGCAGCCCTGCAAGAAAGATTAGTAGCCCTTGTGCATTTGAAGCTTTGACATGCGTTCTTTTTAGAAAATAGTGCAAGAAATTAGGGCACACCTACAAGCACAACTTGTTAGGCCCACAAAGGTTAGTACAGAAAAGATCAAGTATAATCTGAAAGTGAATCTATGTCCTAACACAGCAAGTCAAAACCAGCAAGCAAACAAATCCAAATCTTGCAAAGAAAGAACCAAAATCAGTCACTGCCAAGCCTAGGTGACAGTTCTATCAGAAAAAGTTTCACATGATACTTTGCAGTATAAGAGTATGATACTTTTGTTCTGTATAACAATTTGTACTGTATCCAGGTGACAGAGTACTGTATGGCTGTGCGACAGAGTCCTGTATGGTCACATGATACTTTTACTAGAAAAGTATCACACTAGTATGTAAAGAATTTTCGTACGATACTGGAAGACTATCGTACAATACTCTACCAGAAAAACAAAAAAAATAGCCAAAACAGCAAGCTAATAGTGATGAAAAAAATGTGCAAAAATGCAAGAAAAGAAAGGCAAAATAGAAGTGTTCTGCCCCCCACGGTGGGCGCCAAAAAATGTGCACTTCTCTAAGTCTTTAGTTCCAAGAGCATCCATGAATTGGAATCCTTGAGAAAGTGACTTAGAGATCCCTAGGCATGGAGTGCAAGGGTGTTTAGAGGGATCTCAGCTAGAGCTATTAAGCATAT
The DNA here is from genome assembly GCA_027943335.1 of Chamaecyparis obtusa. NCBI lineage: Eukaryota > Viridiplantae > Streptophyta > Pinopsida > Cupressales > Cupressaceae > Chamaecyparis > Chamaecyparis obtusa. The sequence continues at coordinate 1,722,763 of BSBK01000367.1, forward strand.
AACCTTGCTAATAAACCATGCAATGGGAGATTCAAAGAGATAAGGGAAAGAATGCCAATATCTTCAAGAATCACAATGAAAGATGTAATGAAAACTATGCTAGAATGAAGATGCAAAAATGCAACTAAGCTATGAAAAATGAGAGTGTTACAAGCCTTTTCTAATTAAGCTATGTGGATTAAGCTAGAACATGAAAGGAACTAAGCTAAGAATGCCATGAAAACTAAGCTATAATGCAAGTATGAAGACTAAAATGCAACAAGCTCTCCAAAGCTCCAAAGTCACCAAGAAAACCTATAGCACAACATTAGCATCAAGAGTGGGATCCTTTGAATAAGAAAAGAGCTCTCCTTTTAAAGATAAATGGACCATGGAGATTAAGAGGCAAAAGATTTGATCAAGGGTGGAGTTTGAAAGTGGGATCAATCCTTGTGCACAAATCTCCTCCAATGAGAAAGAAGTGTTGACTTTTGTGCCCCATGTGAGACAAAAAGACATTTTCTTCTTTTTTATAAAATAGGAATAATGCTTTATTTGTGCAACTTAGGATAAGAGGTAAGTGGGGGCTTTTTTTTTAATAAAAGGGGAGGGAATTCCTTTTAATTAAATAAAGACATAGGATAAAATAGTTAATCCATAGAATATAATCAAATAAATGATAGAATTAGGGTTTGATCAAGGAAATTGATTTAATTTGAAAATATTGCAAAGCATTGATTCAAGAAATTGATAAATTGAAGAATGGGGCCCAAAGTCTAGGCGACCATTTTAGGGTGCATACACTTGCAAATCCTTATTCCTGGCCACAGGGCACAGTCTTTGTTTCTTTGTTTGTGGATGCTTGGAACAATGAATTATTGAGTGTAAAATAGATTGAAATGATTTTAGGTTTACTTTTATCATTTCCATACAAATATCTTAATGTTTCATGAGTTGTAAGGCAAAGAAACTAGTTGTGTATTGATTGTTCCTGGCAAATTGTATGCAATCAGCATTTGTTGATTTTGAATTTTTTAATGGATAGATAGACTCTCTCACCCTCTATGGTGAATGTGCTTGGTGAGAGGATTATATTTTTATGTATTATATCCTTGTATAGATTTTAAATGCAAGGATGTGCAAGTATAATGGTGGAGAGACCACAAATGGAGAAATTTTGTTGATTAAGGGTGCACCGATTTGCACCAGTCATTGTTGTGAGAAAATGCTCTTAAGGATGAGGGTATTTTATGTTGTATCTTGGCTATTGGGGTCCATGTGGAGGTTTTAGTTCCCTTGGGAGGATCTGGAGAGGTTTGCAAGAGCCTAAGTGGTAAAGCCCTAGCCTAGAGACCCTAGAAGTGAGGGTTTGATACCTAGGATTATAGGCAAGTGTTGGTCACCCAAAAACTTGATAAGTCATTTTTTTTAGCCATGACCTAAGAATTTTTCATGGTTTTGGATCAAGAGAGAAAGTCCTTGTATAGGTTGCTTTGTATTTGGGTGCAAATTAGGCTTATTTGGTTATTGCAGGGGTAGTGGATCTACAAGTTGGTCTGAAGTAACATACCCTAGGTTTGGGATATATTTTGTAGAAATGAAAAGGGTATCTAAATCTATCAATATTTTTGTTATGTGTTTGGGAAAGTTTTGAGTTAAGGGTTGTTAAGTGGTTTGACAGGGCTACAAGGGGATTGGACTCTTGGAGTGAGATGCATAGTAAACCTATTGACCCAACTTGGAGGGCTAATGAAACATGTTGCAAAGGCCATTTTATGATTTTCTAAGTTGATAGAACAACTGGAGGAATATTTCATGAATATTTGACAAGTTGGAGGCTCTAGGTGCATGGGAATGGCCTAGAAAGTGGATCCTTGGATGAGGATTTGATGTGGGAAGTTGTATCTTTTTGTTTTTTTTTTTTTTTCTTCTCTTTTATTGTCTTGTTCTTGTAATAAATATGTTTCAAATATTCTAGTTTTGTATGTGGCTAGGGATGGGTCCTAGATTCGGGGTTGTAACATTTAAAAAACTATTACTAGTCTTAGATTTGTTAAAGACATGTTTTTTATTATGGTAAAAATAGGTTTTGAATGGGCCCCGAAACCATATACATTCAATTTTTTAAGGGAACTGTAACCCCAGTAAAAATAGGAAGAATTAGCTTAGATCAAAGTGAAATAGTTGGGGGAAAAAGAAAAACCTTACAGTGCCCCCCCAACACATAATGCCAGTAGAACTACCAGCAACACAAATCCAGCAAAACAACAGTAGCCAAATGAAGAATACACGAAAAGGCTCAAGCTGCTAAAGCCAAACAAGTAAAGCCAACGCTTTACAACAACATCAAGTATCTAGGGTTTTCAGGCTCCCTAAACTGAAACAAAGCGAGGGTTTTACAACATACACCCACAACCTGGATGAGACAAAGTATGAAACAACCTTCATACTAACCCAAAAAAACTAAAAAACCAAAACCTAGGATTTTCCTTTGCCTCCCTTCTTCTAGGAGCGGAGAGTCATATCAAAATGTAGAGGGAACTTTTTATTATGTTTACCTATAATAGTAGTCCATCCCTCCTATACCAAAAAAGATTTCTCCTGCCAGTCAGAAGTAGGAGAGGATCCAACCACAATAGAACCAGCATGAAAAGTCTGGATAGAACCTACAGCAGCCACATAGCTAGTGCCAGACTTCCCAGCACCAAAAGGAGCTTCCAAAATAGAACTGGCTGGAAGGAGGCCAGCAAACCCAGCAGCCTCAGCAGACAATTCAGCACCTATACTACCAGCAAGTGGAACAGTACACCCAACAGAACCAAAATTAACAAGAGGAACACCAACAATAAAAGTATTACTTCTAGCAAGAACAGAACTAGCAGAGAAACTAGTAGAATCAGAGAGCCCAGTAAGAATAGAACTAGTTGGAGTAACCCCAACATCAAAAGAATTACTAACAGACAAACTAGTAGTTCCAGTAGAAGTAACACCAACAAAAAAAGTAGGAGAAGGAATAGGAACAACCATAGGACTAGAGATAGGGCCAGCAACCTTCTCAACCACATGCGTGAAGCTCTTAACCTTCTCCACTATATAGTGCTAAGAAGAGGCCCCCTTCCACCACGAAGCAGTCTTATTATGTCTCTAAAGATCACATTGAGAGGCAACATGACCAGTCTTAAATCATCTTCTACATCTAAAGGGGAGGCCTTCATAGTCCAATTGTTGAATCCAACTTCTACCCTTGGGAGAAAAAAGTTTAATCTCCAAAGGTAGGCCTTTTGAGGTATCTGAAAAGTGCACAATACTGAGAGGGGGAGGGGGCGAATCAGTATTGTATACAAAATTTTAAAACTAAGAACCAGAAATCAAAGAGCACACAGCAAGAAGACTAGACACGCAGAATTATCTCATGGAAACCCAAGATGGGAAAAACCACAGCATCACTAATCCAATGGGCAACAACCCCTTCTTACAAAGAGCTACAAGTCTTAACTGGCTTCAACCAATATACTCAAGGCAACAACCCTTTTACACCAAGAGCTACAACTCTCCTCACATCCAATCTGAACTGGCTTCAACCAGTTTACAATAAGGCAACAACCTTATTAAAATATGGATTCATGGATAGTTACAAAGAAGAATATTTATGTCTTTACTGAAGTGTAAAGACTCACAAACTAAAGAACAAACTGCTTCAATACAGAATGACTTAAAGCACAATTTGTTCCCTGCTGGAATTTTTGATATACTATCAAAGTTCTTACAAAACTCTTATTAGCTTGAAGACACACCCCCTTCACTATTTAGATTATGATCCTGCATTTTCTTCATATATTTTTGTTCTCCTATCACAAAGACTCCACACACTTCTTCAGAAGGAACTCACTGTTGCTCTACACATTTTCCATGCGTATGCTCTCTGCTTTAATCACAGGGAACTGTCAATTTTGACTAGAACTATTCTATATCACCAAGGACATATGTATTCCACAGTCACAGGAAACCATAGAACCCTTTTGAATAGTTTTTAATTCTTTCAAACTACCCGATGCCTCATGAAAGTTGCTAACTCATTCGGACTGCAGTTCCTATTTGTTCATTTTTATAGTCTCTCCTCAAAACAAATCTGCGAACATTCTTCCCAGGTAGGAAAATGGTAGCACCTTGTTTACTACCCTTCTACACGCACTTGCTAAGACCAGTGCTCATCTTGTGTCACCACACACACTACTCGTATCTCCTTCTCAGCATCACACCATAAAATACTTTCTCTGCATTTCTTTCAGCTCACGCTCTGTGTCACACATTTTTCTCATGCCAAAAGCATTTTTGTGTTACCCGTTTAGACTCCTCTCCGACCTGTCAAGACTCCTTCCAAGCTTGTTTCTAGTTTCAACTCACTATATTCTTTTAGTCACCCCAATCTCCCTATTTTGTAACGTCTTCTACATCCTACTACCATTTACTATGCATCATTTCAAAAACCATTTAGTAAATTATTGTACCAATTAGAATACGACTATTTTCGGGGACAGTTTCTCTATGTTCCATGATAGCAGCCGCATCTCCCTTTTTGTGTCATGTGCAAGAACTAACCATGATACATTTTTACCTACGCCATAGTCCACCAAATACACACACTCCAGATGCCACTACAACTATATATGTCGTATGTATGTTTATGAATCCCTACTCGACAGATTTTTGATTGCATGTTCAGCTCTCAAAAAAATGTTGCCGCAACAGCCAAACTTTTCATGAATACACGACAGTTCAAAAAATGATTATGGTATTCCCTGTCATTTTTAAAATTATTCCCATGTTTTTTTGAGAGAAAATTTTTTATAACGCATATACCCCACTTACTTTTAGTATGTGCCTAGATGAATTTTTATTCATACTTTTTCACCACCTGCAACATACTATAGTTTTACACAGCCTGAGATAGCTGGTCTCTTCATCATGCCTGTAGTTTAGATTCTCCATCTACTTTGTCCTATTCACCTGCACTACCTTTGTCTTCCTACATTTTTAACACATGCTCCACTATACTCGAGCTCAACAGACAGAGCCATTTTATTCATTCCTCTGCCTTGCTAACACTTGTTCAACATAGGTGTTTAGAATACGCATTTCCATCAACATGGCAGATTACTCATTATTGACTGTTGCAAATCCCTGTAATGACACAAGTGTCACATGTCAAAAATGACCAGTCCTATTTGGATTTTGAACAACAAAAAGAATTTTACGCCAAACTTAACACATGGAAATCGACCTACACACTAGTAGCATATACTGGTTCATCAATGACAAGAAACCAATAGTATCAATATCCACCAAGATACGAGCATAAGTAGAATGGAATAAATTCAAAGATTTCTCATCCACCATTAACATTTCCCCAATAGCATCCCCCACAGTCTCCAGAACAGAGTCAATCCAAAGATGGAGGGGAAGATTAGGAAGCCTAACCTAGATAGGTTGCAAATCAAATGATTCAGAAGATGGAGAAAAATTAGAATTTCATGGCTTCAACAATACAATAAAATGATCCTCCCAAATAAATAATTTTTTAGAAAAAATAATATTTCTATCCTCATCATTATCAAATTTAGCCACAAAAAACCTTTAGCCATAGGGAAGATATGGACTGTACTAGAGATTAGAGGTTCTCAATGACTAGAATCTAGGAATAAAGATCAGGTAGAGAGGGCCAAAAACCCTTGAATCTACAAATCAACCCATGCTCAGAAAAACTAGAGGCTGTCACATCAATCTCAAAGAGAGTATCCTCATCCATTTCAACATAAATATGGGGGCTGACTAGAAAGGCACTACAAGGAATGTCTTTAATAGCAGAGTGAGCGGGAGCAACATTAGCATTCTGAGTAGCAGCATGCAACCGAACATTGACTGTCGCAAAAGCCCTAGCCAGATCAACCAGTGTCACCCTAGCAACACCAGCAAATAGTGAACCCCCATCAGAAGTATCAACAATTGATGATCCCCCTATGACCAATGTCACCTCAGCATCCAGCAAAACCCTAGAACCTTCAGCAACCTTCGAGGTCGATAGCTTCCCAGTAATGCCTCCAGTAGGAGATGGAACCCTAGTCGAGTCTACCAGTGTCACACCAGTAGTTAGCAAAGCACTAGCAACCTGTGAACCCCCGACAAAAGCACTAGCGCCCAGTGAACCTCCAGTGACCAACATCGCCCCAGCACCAGCGACCTTCGAACCCCCAGCAAAAGCACCAGAGACCTGCGAACCCCTAGCGGAAGCACCTGCGACCGGCGAACCCCCAACAACCAGCATCGCCCTAGCACTAGAAAAATCTCTAGCAACCTTTGGACCCCTAGAAGAAGCACTAGCGACTGATGAACCACCAGCGACCAGCACCAGTAGCGATTCCATTAAAGACATGTTATTTAATCATGTCTCTTCATTTTTCTTTAAGTTAATTTCCTATTTTCTTAATCTACTCATACTTAGGCTCACTAATATATCCAAGTAATCATTAGTCATCAATAGGGATTTATTTGGAGTTTACAAAATCTTCATGAATCTATTATCTAGCCAAATTATGATATTGGTAGATTCCTTCTTAAGGTCTTGTGGTAGGGTAGGATCCTCATTGCTTCCACTTGTCCCTAACAATAATCTCCTCCTTTCTTCATAATGTCTAAGTGTTGTCTATAAGTTATTTACCATTTCATACATCTTCTCAATTGTGGATTTTGATTTTCTATCCAGTATTATGTCTTCTCTAGGTCTATTCATTTCCCTTTTTGTTTCTACAGAACCCACAGTGGCATGCTCATTGACACTCTTAATGACACACTCATCTCGTCTTCTTATCTTTCTTCTCTCTCCATTATTTTTTTCATCTTTATTTCTTCTCTTTTAGGGATAACCATCTTTTATTTCTTCATTTTTTAGGGATAACAGTCTCATCTTTTTTCTTTTTATGACACTAATAAGAAGAATGATGCCATTACCCTTTTGTATTTATGATTTTATGACACACATAAGAAAAATAGTACATTGTGATTGTTAATCTCTATTGAGCATTTTAGGTTGTCATTAGTATCAAAGGACAGTAAACAGGTCGGTTGGTTATTTACATTGAAACAGTTGGTAACTAGAAGTAAGACAAAGCAGTCGGTAAAGCCTTATACCAAGCATCACACAGTTAATCGAGCACCAGCGACACCGACACCGACGATTAGTAAACACTGAGCATCACAGTATACACCGAGAAAATTATACAGTGTTTACCGATGATCACAATAAATGGCATAGTAATCAGAAATGGCACATTATTCTATGCAAACGGTTATAACAAATCGTAAAATAGTTTACCAAGATTGAGGAGTATTTATTGTAAAAGATATTCATTAAATGCAATGATTATCTTATTTGTATTAGTTGATCTAGGTTATTTTGCACCATAGATCTTAGGGTTATGATTTTCTTTTGTAACCTAATTTTTGTTTAAGCGGCAAAACAGAACACTATATATTGTATATGTTTGCACCATTTTATAAGGTTGTTGAACTAATATATATGAATCATGAAGCACTTGAAGAAACTGCCTATCTTCAAGACAATCAGTTTATCGAGCAGAACAGAGTACAAAGGTTTTCAGATTAAGCAGAATCAGATAAGGCAACTGAGCAGATCAAAGTAGAGAACCATCACAAATAAGGTGATATTTTTTATAAGAACTTATAGATCTGTTTCAGACAATTGAGTTGTCAACCAGCAGATAATTTACCTATTACTTCCTAACAATTGTGATAGAGTTTTGATAAATCTCTTAACAAAGTAGACTTAACAGTCTTTGTATAAATCTCTTAACCGAGTACACACTTCATATAGTGTTGTTAAATCCTATAACTAGGTAGATCTAGCTGATCTAATATGTTACTCCTAATAGGGTAAGATCACCAAAAGTGATCAAAACTTGTAGCCTTAACAGGCAAACCTTTTCTATCTGCACTAGTGAAGAATTTGTGGGTGTCATCCCCACCGCAGTTTTTACCTTCTACCAAGGGTTTTTGCGTTACCAAAATACTTGTGTTATGTGATTGTCATATTGATTTCATATTTTTTACTTTCTTAAGTTAACTAGATGATTGATTTATGCAATTAGATTCAAGTTATTTTGATCGGTTATCACAGTATTCAGTTATAGATCAAAAAGGTTTTGCAACTAAAGTTTTGAAGGCACTGATTTACCCCTCCCCTCTTAGTACCTATCTCTCCTAATTCCAACAATTGGTATCAAAGCTTGGTTCTCTTATTGAAAAATTTAACCACTGAAGGGAAAAGATCTACGTCATGGAGAGATACAAGCTTGACAAGACTATTGAGAATTAGAAGATACAAATGTAGATGTTTGTGGAACAATATAAACAAGCCAAGGTAGAACTGAAGAAATTACTAGTTGAAAGAAAGTACCTTGCAATTCAGCAGAATGAAATAAGCTATCATGAAGAACCTATTGATGACATATTTGATCATATTGGATCAAGCTCTGGAAGCATCTCTGACGGATCCGAAAGCATAATCTCTGAGCTATCTGAAAAGAATCAGCATCTATCCAAGCAAGTGAAAGCACTTCAAATCAATCATGAATCTCAAATGGTGAGAATGGTGGAAATCATGAACAATGGTAGACAAGCTGAACAAGATCGAAATCTAGCTATTGAAGACCAAAGACTGATGACTGAACAACTTCAAGCAAAAGAAAGTGAAATCCAGAGACTCACTGATCGTCACTTCCAAGTATCAAATCAGATGACAACAGTTAATCAAGAAATGAACCGAGTAAATGGAGAATTATCAAGAAGACTTGAAGATGTAGCAACACTTAGAGAAGATAATGAAAATTTGAGAAATGAAATAAAAACACAAAAGCAACACAATGAGATGATGAAGATCGCTGAGGACACCTCTAAAAAGACTGATGATTTTCTGACTAATCAGAGGAGATTCGAAAGCAAAGCTAGTATAGGCTACATTAGTGAAGGAGAATCATCACAATAAGCTGAAGAAGTCAACAACAATCAAAGTCAAAAACCTAAAGTGTTGACATGTTACCACTGTGGAAAACCAGGACATACATCTAATGTGTGCAGAAGCAAAGCACAAGGTAAACCTCCTGTCATTCCTAAGTTCAATGGATATTGCTATTACTGTGGTAAGTTTGGACATCTAGCTTATGAATGCAGAGAAAAGAAGAATGACATTGCTAAAAACACTACTGAGGAGAAAATATGCTATACTTGTAATAAGTATGGACACACTGCAAGGGACTGTAAGGCGAAAATGAATCAGGTCTGGACACCTAAAGAGAAACTACAACAAAATCCATATCAACCGAAGAGACAAGGTAACTCATATGTTTTGGATTATAATACATGGACTAATTATACTACATGTGGTCGGTATGGACATATTGCAGCAAACTGTTACAGAAAGAGTCAGATTGGACAATCAAGTAACTGGACAAATGCAGGAATGGCATGTATGCACTATCACAAGGTCGGTCATGTAAGCAAGAACTACAGAGACCGAGAACCTGATGAAAACCATATATTTGAGAGTGGATATAACATTGCAAAAATTACAAAGTTAAGGAACACAATGTGGAAGAAGGCATCTAATGAGAATGTTGAGTCAAGTAACATTGTTGGTGAAACCTTGTCCACTGGATTGGATGACATCGGTACCTCCACTTAAGATGACAAAGGTATGTATGGAACTAACATTTCAAATGATCACATTTTACATACAGTTCCTTATATATGATGTACAAACACCAAATCTACATGAATGAAGATGCACTATGGTTTATATATTATAAGTTTGCAAATGACATCTAGTCGGTAAAAGGGGAAACATGAGTTGGTTACCCATCGGTAATCACTATACAAGGTTAACCGACAACAGTTCAAACTCGTGAAGAAACTCTATGTTAACCAAGCAAAAGACTTTACAAAGCTGACAGTCATCTCATACCAAAAGATAGGTCACGCATTTAATGCATCAAAGTTTGAGTGGGAATATCAGAAAACCCTATATATACGCGAAAATAGAGTTCATTGTTACATCGTGATTTCAAAGAAAGGAGATTTTACAGAGAAGATTTTGAGCTAATAATTTTTTAGAATAGATTCAAAGAAACTAGATCAAACCGACGACAATTCTTTGATGAAAACTAGTAAGTTCATCTGCCTACCGAACATTGATTATCTATTTGCTTGCCGAAACCCTAGAAACAATTTATGGCATCGTCTTCGACTGCAAGCAAATCACAGAACGTTGAGGAGGAAGTAGAACTAATTTTTAGGGTGCACTTTGCCTAGGAGAAATTCAAATCGCATCCTAAGGTCGCAACACAAAGGGACGATATGGGTGCATTCTCTAGTATTCCTGATCGGTGAAGTATGTGACTTTGAGACCATAGAAGCTTATCAGCAAGTCTGTGGACCGAATGGTAAGATCAAATCCGAGCATAAGAAGATTAAGGAATCAGGGTTACGATGTTTCACATACTTCCCGCAATCATTTCACAACGACTGGATAAGAATCGTGCTCAGCAGATTCCATGACGGCAAATTTTGGCTAGACAAACCAATTGAGGTCACCAAGAAGATTATCAGTAGGGTTACTGGGTACCTTACAACCGAAAAAGCCAAAATATTTCAAAGTTCATCTCATCTCGATGTAGAAAAGAACACTAGAGCTCAATGGGATGGTAGGGCACTAAAGATTTCAACTATCAAAGATCAAGGGGTAAGATTCGCAGCTCATGTCATCAGGTACAAGATATTTCAATCAAGCAGACCGAATAGTGTACCATGCAACACCATGGACATGGCATACAAAATTGTGAAGAAGGATCACCAGGTTGATCTTGCCAAGCTACTACTACACCAACTGCATGACAACATGAAGACAATAAAAGCAAAGAAATCCAATACATGTAAGTACGGATCACTGCTTGTCTGTACATTCCTCTATTTGCAAAAATATGTACCGGGTATTGGAAAAGTTAACTAGCAATCAGACAGACCGATAATTGCCCAAATCGGTGATATGATGAGAAGTCTAGGAGACAATGTGAACAAGGAGTTCCATGCATATTTCAAGGAATTTCAAACAAGAATGCAACAAAGAAGCAAAATTCCAAAAGAATTAGTAAGCAAATTTGAAGATGACATATGCTTTGTGGTAAGCATAGACCACTCAATGATAAAGGCAGTAAAACCGAGAACAAAATGGCTAGCACCAATGGGTTATGAAATGAATCATGATTTCACTCTGAAATCTATCAATGCATTGCTAGCATTACCGATTGACATCACTGCCAGTAGATTTGGAGTGTATGAGGAAGCTAAGTCTAGAATCACAACGGACATTGAGATCGGTAAAATGTCAAGTAGGGAAAAGAAAATGAAAAAGGATCTCTCATCAAGATATGGAACTACATCTGACTCACATAAGGAGTCACCGGTTGATGAAGCAACCGAAGATCAGTTATCGCTGGCTGATAAACCCTATGACAGCGAGGAGACCGAGTCAGACAAAGAAAAGGATAACACACTAATTCCTCCCACCAATGATGAAGAAGAAACTCAACTTCCCACAACTGATGAACAAGATATTCAGCTACCAGAACCTGAAGGAATGAGGACACGTTCAGCAACTGCAGCTCAATCAACCGAGCAGAAAGAAGAAGCAAAAAAAGTTGCAAAAAGAAGAGCAGCTACACCGACGAAGAAATACATCAAGAGAAAGAACAAGAAAGCAACTAAACCACCAAAGAAAAAGAGGAAATACATAAGGAGTAAGGAAGATATAGAGGAGACTGACACTAAAAATGACCCTAAACAATTTAAGCTAGTTCGTAATAGGGATAGTACCATAGAAGAAATAATTGAAGATATTATTGAGAATGGAAATCTTAATGATCCAAGCATAGGCAAATTTAACAACATGTCAACTAAGGACAAGACAAAGATAGAACATGCTATTGTTCAAATGATGATCAAGTTCAAAAGAGTACCGATGGAATTTTCATGTCAACTACCGAAGGAACTTGATGATAAAATAAGTGAAAGATGGGTTATTGCTCTCGACACAGAGAAAAGAAAAAGAGAACGCTCTCTAGGCCGTGCAGCCACACACTTTAGCTATGCTGAGGTAAGTGAATACATGGCAAGGTATCAGCCTAGATTTTTAGTCAAAAATAGAGCTATGCAGATTATGGATGAGAATGTAGATGATATGGATGTCGTATGTGACTCCCTATGGAAATCAATTTTGAAAGCAGAAGAAAAAGCTGAACAGGAAGCATTCCTGAGACTGTCTAAAAAGAGACACAGTTCGAAAGGTAAAAGTATTTTCATTGATGATAATAAAGGCAAGAAAATAGAAGACACCGGTATATCAGTTACCGAGGTAATTGATATCACCGAGCAAAAGGAAGACATCAAAATTTCACAGGATGCACCAGATCAAGCTAAGATCCACTTGCAAAAGAAAACTAATGATGATGCACTCATTGAGGACATCACTAACGGTGATCCTGATGATAAGGATGACGAAGATGTAATAATTACACAATACAAAGATGAAGCATTAAACACTGACAATGTGTGTACATCTCTAACGGGTGAACTACCCGTAATTGCAGAGGCCGCTGAAATAATTTCACAAGTACAACCTGATGCCTCTCATCCTAAGCCAACCAAAGATACAACTGAGATTCAAGCACCTGAGAAACCTGCAGATACAAATGAGCCTGGCAAACCAAAGGCACAGTCTACAGAACAGAAGGAACCTAAAGAAACCAAGTCAACCGAGGTGAACCAACCTGACACTACCACCGAGACTCCCACTCAATCTACCGAGGAGCAGAAGAAGGATGATATAGTGTCAACTCGTAAGGATACTCCAAGGAGTGAAGAAAAAGCTATTGTTGTAAGTGAAAAGAAGTCACCTCTAGCCCCGAAGAAGAAAAAGAAGAAAGCCAAAGGGTCGGTCACCATTGATGAAGTTATCATTATACCCGAATGTGACCCAAGAACTCTAAGCCCCAAGGAACTAAGTCGGTATGGGGAGTTATGTTCAAGGAAAGCGGCACAAGAAAAATTGAGGCAAGTACAAAAATGTAAAGAAGTGTTAAATGATGTAAGGGATATTCTACAATAGATAGTATCGAAAACAAACATTGATGATAATACTCCCATTTTAGATCAACTTGCCAACCTCACCGATAGAATCAATGCCCCTGATACAGATACAGACAAAAGAATAGAAGAACAGGCAGAGTCAAAGATTCAACACAAATTGGCAGAAAAGATTAGCACTGAAGTGGCACTGAACAAGGTGAAATTATCTGAGGTCATTACCAAGGTAAAATCTATCACCTAGATAATTTGTCAACTGCTAATAAAGCTTTGTACTACAAACACCTTCACTGTAGAAATTAGTGAAAAGATAAAAGGTTTAGAAGAAGAAATAAAGTTGAGTACACAAGTAGCTATTACCGAGCCAACTGCTTTCTTAAAGCACATTAACCAAGTTCAAGAACTTTGACGGCTGATAGCAGACTTAAGGCAACAAGAAGAGCACATCAGCGATCAGGTCATAGAGTTATAGAAAGAACTCACTCCTTACCTGAAGATTTTTGAAACACATACTATCAAAGCTGAGCAACTTGTGGCAACACTAGAGATTTCAGTGTTGGAAAATATCTTTGACATGCATGCACAAGTCGGTCTTGAGAAAATTGCTCTTACCAACTTGAAGGAGAAATGGGAAAACCTCTTGGAGTCTATGAAGAAAACCCATCAGAACATTTTTGATAAAATGTAAGTATACATTACATATTTTTTTTGGGTATTTGGCATTATTATCAAAAAGGGGGAAAACATGTATATGCCAAATAATATTTTTTTGATATGTATATTACATAATACCGAGAGCATGCACCGAGGGGGAGTACTTTTGTACTTAGAAGTTTTTGTAGTGGATATGTATATAGCAGAGATATAAGGGATATATAGAAACATTTTGTCTATATACATTATGAAGTTTTGATACTAATGCCAAAGGGGGAGATTGTTAATCTCTATTGAGCATTTTAGGTTGTCATTAGTATCAAAGGACAGTAAATAGGTCTGTCGGTTATTTACATTGAGACAATCGGTAACTAGAAGTAAGATAGAGCAGTTGGTAAAGCCTTATACCAAGCATCACAAAGTTAACTGAGCACCAGCAACATCGACACCGACGGTTAGTAAACACTGAGCATCATAGTATACACCGAGCAGATTATACAGTGTTTACCGATGATCACAGTAAACGGCATGGTAATAAAAAATGGCACATTATTCTATGCAAATGGTTATAACAGATCATAAAATGGTTTACCAAGATTGAGGAGCATTTATTGTAAATGATATTCATTAAATGCAATGATTATCTTATTTGTATTAGTTGATCTAGGTTATTTTGCACTGTAGATCTTAGGGTTATGATTTTCTTTTGTAACCTAATTTTTGTTTAAGTGGCAAAATAGAACACTATACATTGTATATGTTCGCACCATTTTATAAGGTTTTTGAACTAATATATATGAATCACGAAGCACTTGAAGAAACTGCCTATCTTCAAGACAATCAGTTTACCGAGCAGAACAGAGTACAGAGGTTTTCAGATTAAGCAGAATCAGATAAGGCAACTGAGCAGATCAGAGCAGAGAACCATCACAAATAAGGTGATATTTTTTATAAGAACTTATAGATCTGTTTCAGACAATTGAGTTGTCAACTAGAAAATAATTTACCTATTACTTTCTAACAATTGTGATAGAGTTTTGATAAATCTCTTAACAGAGTAGACTTAACAGTCTTTGTATAAATCTCTTAACCAAGTACACACTTCATATAGTGTTGTTAAATCCTATAAATAGGTAGATCTAGCCGATCTAATATGTTACTCCTAACAAGGTAAGATCACCAGAAGTGATCACAACTTGTAGCCTTAACAGGCAAACCTTTTCTATCTACAATAGTGAAGAATTTATGAGTGTCATCCCCACCACAGTTTTTACCTTCTAACAAGGGTTTTTGCGTCACCAAAATACGTGTGTTATGTGATTGTCATATTGATTTCATATTTTTAACTTTCTTAAGTTAACTAGATGATTGATTTATGCAATTAGATTCAAGTTATTTTGATTAGTTATCACTGTATTCAGTTATACATCAAAAAGGTTTTGCAACTAAAGTTTTGAAGGTGATTCACCCCTCCCCTCTCAGGACCTATCTCTCCTAATTCCAACAGTGATCCCCTTTCCAACAGTAGAAAAATTGGGCTTTATTTTTCATCTAGTCCACACAAAAAAAAAGGATAAATCTTATCAGGATAAACAGAGTTGAAAATGGGTGACAGTAGTCCACTAATGTTGGACCTAACCAACTATCCCAGAGAGACAAAATGACAAGGATAGAAGAGGAATAATAATAAAGAAAATCCTTATTCCAAATCAGGAAGGATCATATTGTGGGCCAGGATAGTTCTGATATGCATTAGTAGGGTTGAAGAACATTGTTGCCTTAGTCATCAATCCATTCAAGCATAAACAAATATGGGTTGGGACCATCTGGTCTTCCACCCTATAAAAAGCACTTATGAGTCTCCACAATAAGCCTCATATATTCCTGCCCTCCACAAGCATCATTATTCCTTAGTACTATAAAATATATTTGGCCTAATAAAATATGTGTGACGGAATAAAAAAATGGGTATGGTATCAGGATCAAGTTTGTTGAGCATACAAACATTTTCACAAATAATATCATATGAAAGTAAAATTGATAAAACTACAGAACTAGTGCCTTCATTAAACAGATAATAACAAAATAATGAAGCAAAGTAAGTGAATTTGAATATCAGACTAGTGTGCTTGTATATTTTTTGTCGCCCCTATCTCAGCCTAAAGCAATGAAACAAAGCTGAAGCAACGAAATAGACCAGGGAGAATAATGAACATGTGGCATGGAGAGAAGATCTAAGGCCTCTGTTGCTATGTTATTTAGGTTTTACTGTGTCTAGTCTAGGGTTAGAAATTCAAAAATAAGGAATGGTATTTTGGTTTTAGAGGATAAACATATCTCCTACCCCCGGATCCGAGAGGAGGAGATCTAGACCCATTGAGCTATTGTGCACCCGAGTGCCCTACTATTCTATCACATTTCACTATTAATATAGAATAAATTAGAATTGCGGAAAGATCCTCAAGTGGAACAACCAAAAAGATGAGGAGCTCATTATCGGATAAATCTAATGATACCTCTTCTAACTCTTCTTGAGGACCCTGAATGAACGATCTTGAATCATTCCACTTAGTAGCCCCAACAAACGATGATCCAAACCCATAACAAGATGGATATCCTTATGATGTTGGGCATGGATCCACGGAGCTTATTTGATACAAAATGAACCATCTACTGCATCTATTTGCAAATTGAATACACCATCTATTGCATATATTGAAAAAAAGGATTGTCTTTAGTTAGGGCGCACTTATAGGTGGTCGATTCAAGGCATTTGTGGCCCTCCTTCAGCTCTTCTTTGGTGTGTAATGGCACTGCTCTACTTTGTCACGCAACATAATGAATTGAAATAAACCTTTTTTTTTAAAGTTATGCACGTGTTCGTCTAAATTTTGACAAACCATCCTAGTCGTAGAAATTTAGACAAACATGGGCATGGATTAAAAAAAATCAAAGTTTTCCTTCTACATTCTGACTAAGAAAAACCATTTTACAAGTTCCTCAGAAATGTTGGTCAAAAACTAGGGTCAAATGTACTAGTGACCCAAGTTTGATTAATAAAATTGTAAGTAGAACCGCTATCCAAGAGTACTTTTATGCTTCTTCCATCAATTTGTCACTGTATTTGAAAAGTGTTGCATGTGGGTCCCTCTAGGTTGTTAAGGGTACCTTCCTCATCTGAATCCTCCTTGTTATTATTTTGTGGTGAAGGTTGTCTTTTAAATTCTTCTTCGATATGAAAGAAAGGATTATCATATATCATGTTCTCTTTAAACTCATAGAGAGGATTCTGTGTGACCTTATAGCTCTTACCCCTTTCTTTTTCTTGATAATCCATGGTGATGTTGTTTGGATAAGGTTGTGAAGATATTTCATTTGAGGTCATTTCATCTCTCCATCTTCTTCTTGTTGCCCCTGTATCTTTTCGTGAATAATAGGAGTTTGTTTTTGTGTCTTGTGAGGAGGTATCATTGGCCTTAGGTGGAAAAGATGGTATTTGTCTTGTGTATGTTTCCGTTGGGTGTTAATTTAGTCCTTCCCCTTCAGTAATCTATATTTTTCTTGGTGCAGGAGCCTTGTAAGGAGGCAGAAACTTTGTTGTATCTCTTCTCAATGTCTATGTTGATTTGTTTTGGTGTTGCCTTCTCGATGAGGTAGTGACCTTATTCGTGGTTGGATTACATTCGGATGATATTTCATTCTCAACTTTAAGTATTCTTTTAGGGTCAACTCTTCCCTTAAATTATTGTTTTCCCAATCTTTTTTGAATTGTTCTTGTAGGGTTAAAAATCTTGTTGCTTGGTTGGTACTGGTAGATTCGGTGAAGGTCGGAATATCGGGTCTAGAGTTTCTGTTTGTTGAATGAGAGGTGTCCCTTAGTGGAGGCTTAAGATATGTTTGAGTAATTTCTTTGATTAACTGGTCCCTTAAATCTTGCATCTTTCTTTTCCCTTCTAAAAACTTATCGAGTTTGTTATTAATTTCATGATCATTGTCCATGTTCCTTTCTTCTCCCATGATTTCCTCTTATCGTCCTTTCTTTCTTCTACTATATGTTAATAAGGGTTTTCCCATTCACTGTTGGCTAGGATATGTGGCTTTGATACCAATTGTAATATCCCCATTTTATAATTATATGGACACTACATGGATTAACAAATGCAAGGTTAAGATATGTGAATTGTGACAGTGAATTATGAACACAAATTAATAAATTATGAATATGACTAGTAATTCTAAATGCTACAACGATGGAACTGCACTAATGAAAAAAATGCAATGGTAAATGGGATAAATATATATGGTTGGTAATTCCAAATTCCAAATTCCAAAATGGAATACAATCTGATAATTTCAATTCTATTACAATGATAATGTAGAGATAATTATATCAATGACTGCGATATATGTCTAGCAGTTCGAAAGCAATACTGAATTCAATATGTGTGTGTGTTGGTTATTTTTTATTTAGCAATGTAATTGTATGCACCTTACCCTGTGACCCGTCTCTGATCTTCAATATGATAAATGCTACAATTTACAAGATAGATATCTAGCAGAGGTATGACGTCTCAAGTATTCTGATATGAAATATGCAATTACTCTGTACAGGAGTTGTCTCCGATATGCCTATAATATTATGTTCTATTTAATGGGTGTCGTCTCTGAACTGCGATTGTTATACTTGCACTGAGCAGGTTGCAATAGCAACCGACTATGTTCTTATATCGAGCAATTTCCACAAAGGGAGATAAGTTTATAAAATTAATTCTTCACATATGTTTTGGAAGGTCGATCGGCTTAGTATGTATATGTGTCGAAGAGACAAGATGAAAAGATGCCAAACTTTATTATCAGTAATTGTCATTTCAAATTGATAATCAATACGATCATTATGGATAATCGTATGTAATCGCAGATTAAACATAACAGTTGATATATGCCAAGTATCAATGGTAAATGAATATAGCCATTGTTGAGAATTATTACTTTAATCATAATAATCATTTTTTATTATTATGAGTAATCAATTGGATTATAGTAATCATAAATCGTTATTTATTATGTCAACCTGAAATATCGTCAATTGTATAACCAAGTCCATGAGTCGGCTGTGACACCCGACCATGGAGAACAGTGATATCTATCATGCCATTCTCATATATTTGAACATGATACTTATTGCAGAGTGCCATGATACTTACTGTTGATCAATGTTATAATGTTGAATTCTATGATGCTACGATGCAAAATGCTATGGTGTAATGCAAGATGCCATGAGTGCATGATATGTGTGCATCTATATATTGTATGATGTTCCATGTTTGTGACAACATGCATGGAACATTATATGATGTATGAATGTAGGCATAGGATATGATTGACTTGATAATGGATTACCATGTATATATGGATATGGTGATGCACTTATAGGGATGATCATGCAGAATATGATAGTGATCTTATTGGAATGATTCAAACTATTATGCAAATGCGGGAAATATGTACAAGACAAGGTATGGTTACTTTTCCTTGCCCTTATTTACATGTTTGTTAGTGATTTAATAATGGGATATCACAATTTCTCTAATCATATAGAGGTAAGGTCGTTCATCTTGGTTGATTGGATAAAACTATATGTGAACCAATTCTTCTTTACAACAAAGGAACTGTCAACCTATGAAATAATATGAATCGAAAGTAACCTCAACTTCAATGCATCCATGTCATACCATGCCTACCATCCACTAAGGTCAGTTTGAGCTAATGTAGCTCTATCTAGCCTCGCCTCTTACTTGTTGAAGAATGGACCACGAAGATTGATAAAATTTAATTCATTGTGTGTGAATTAAAGTAGATTCATCTTCAATATATATTCTCCCAAGGGCCTTCATGAAGCCTTATTCCACCTCTTATCATAAGATAATAGGTCTTGTTACATATTATTTGGAATTGAAAACATTGGCTACCATATGAAGCATAGTGCTCATAATGTTTCACTATCACATCATAATGGGCCTAAGTTGTGCCTTATAAAATTCCAAAGTAGGGTCCCTACTATGAATTACTTGCTTGATTTGTCTAAGTGTGCTATCAAAGGTCTCATAAATCTCTTTAAGGCTAGGGAGATAGTGTCACATGTATCTAATCACTCTCACACTAGGCTCAATGAAGGAGAAAACAAGTTACAAAAAATAGAATCGTCAAAAAAAATGGAAAATTTTTTAAAGGTAGAAATATTATTAAATTAACATTTAAAATTTTAAATAATAAAATCAGCAATTTTTTACCTCATTGTGGACCAATCATCATCAAAGATTTTGTGTTTCACTCTTATTCCTTCTAGTGTGCTTGTCTCTTTCCATTTACTCCACTCTACATTGACCACATTATTTGTGGACCCTGTAGGACCTCAAGAATCCTCTCTAAAAAAAATGAAGTATCTAGCATATCTAGTCTCCACGAGGTTGAGAAATTCCTTCCTGGAAAATGTCTTAAATAAATAAATGAAGTGTGATAGTTACAAAGAACATATGCACATTTTGAGCCCCTGAAACTAATGTCTTTGCTCAATCTATCTTCCTAGTGTCCTTCAAAGTATTGTTCAATGCATGAATACAATAGGTGGTCTAAAAAATGTTCTTATAAGCTCCTTCCACCATCTAGCTAGCTAACTTATGCACACAATTTGAATCAATCATTACTTGTACAACATTAGAAGATTCAACCTCTACTGTGACTTCTTTTCAAATTTTGAAATTGGAAGGTTGCATCCTTCCTTTCACTTAATCTATCAATAGTTCTAAGAAAATAAGAATTATCTAAACTTGTGACAATAACATTGATGAGTGGCCAATATTCAATATTGATCCACTCATGCATGATGATGAAGCATATATCCTTTATCCAATTTTGTTTTGTATCTTCCCTCAACACATTCACCTTTGAATACACTCTATTATGAAGAGTGGTACATAGCTAATGTTTTTTAGGTGGAACAAATGAGGGACCAATATCTAGCACATCTTTGAATATTTTCTTGAAATATGGTGAATGTGCCACATGAAATGGAACACATATGACAATATAGAGAACTCAATCACATCTCATATATATGACAATAGAGAACTAAATCACATCTCATAATTGTGTGTTAAACATAGTTGCAACATTTATTCATTTATAGTTTTTTTCTTTCCTTAAGTAGAAGTAGCACACTTTCCCCCATGAAATCCAACATCTATGGATCTTGTAGGCAATGATAAACTACGTTGTAAACTCTCCAATGAAGTTCCTTTACTTTTTGTCTCCCCTCCTTATACAATATAGTTGCATCAATCTTCTCAACTGGAATCATAACTTCACATCCTTTCGCCCCTTTACCCCCCTTCCACAAAAGATGACAATAAACTCTCATATAAGCTGCCCCTACATCCTTTGTGGCACAAATGGTAGTCATTCTCAACTCCCCTCTAAATTATTTTCTTATCTTTAGTAACTCATGCTGCAAATTATAATAGAGGTTTCTTGGGGTTAAAAGGCTCATGTACATAGTTCTTAAGGAGTTCAGAAGGGCATACAAATGGGTTTGAACTTGTTGACTTTAATACACTCCCGTCCCTTGAGGAACCTCTAGTGGCTGCCATACTTCTATGAATTCTACTTCTAGGTCTAGTTCTACCTTTTACCTACATTTGAATCTCAACCTCCTCACTATCACTGCTCTCATTGTTACTCGTGGTTTTTGTTGGTTAAGAATTTCGAACAAAGCTACAAGTTCAAATAAAAGGAAATATAAACTTACAATACTCTTCCTATGTATTAAAAATTTGAATGCAAACCAAATTGACAAACCAAAAGTAAAATGAAGCATTTACTTCTAATTTAAATTGTTGTTAACTCCTCTTTAACCTTTTGCTCTTCTCATATTGTTGCTCAACACAAATTTGCAAACGTCAAAATGAAAATACTACTTTTATTTTTTGTTTTAAGGGGTGGGGGGTTGTTGTGGACTCATCCATCCCTTTTTAATTTAAAAAATATATTTTTTAATCATGTTTAAAATTGTTAGGTCGTAGGGAAGGGCTAGCTATTCCACCTTCCCCACCACCCACCACCCACGCCCTCCCCTTCTCTTTCTTTTAATTCAATTAGATTTGCAACTAGACCATCTCTATTTCTCCTTGTGCTTTATTTCATCATGATAATGTGTAATCTGAAATGTCCATGCAAAAAAATTATACACAATCAGATCCAAAAGAGATAACAATAAAATATCATAAATTATAGAAATCTATTGACATTAATTACCACAACTTTCTTGGTGCATTTTTAAGACATCCCCGATTTTTTTGGGATGATATGGGACAGGGTGACATTTTCCATACATCTCGGAGTCCCTAAAACATCCCCTATAGGAGACAATGCTAAAAACATAGGGAACGCATCCCCAAGAAGCAGCTAGATGGAGATTGTGAGAAGTAAAGAATTTTCTAAGGAGAGGAAAAAACTCCATTGCATACATGCAGAAGACAAGGGACTACAAGAAGGCGCATGCATACACGTCAATAAGTTAGTGCACTCTTAATTGTTGATATTTTGGGAAGTATTGTCATTTTTACCCCATCTGTAATAGAATTTAAATGGTCAAGTTATTGCATTGTTTAAATCAATTTTATGCTCTATGTACCCTCAAAGAACCATTACAACAAATGAATGCCATCTGACTAGTGTTTTACCTCTTCTAGGTTACAATTCTCTAAAGCTTTGTACAAACTTTTGTTATCATTGTGAGGACAAATCAAGATACTGAACCCATAAACATTCTCCTCGCATTCCCATAAATTTTTGTAGTTAAATACTCTCCTCCTACACATTGTAACTATTCTTGTGCATGGTTCAAGATCAGTTTACTTCATATGTACTGATACAAAATAGCACTAGAAATTTTCAAACCCTTCAATCAGGTTATAGGAAAAAATCAATGGACATCCACACATATAGAAAGAACTTCAAAAAACTAAATCTAGACTCCTAACTGCAACAACTAAATATGAGCAACAGGCAAGAAAACTACAATCATGAAAGAAATCAAGGCCTCATCTTATTGAATTTCTCACCTGCATAACATTTTTGTTCTAGTTGTGTTCAGTCCTCAATGTAAAAAAAAAGTGCACAGGCCAGTTTGAGGAAAGCTTTCTCATGTATGCTAATTGGTGTGATAGTCTTAAAAACATTAAGGAGGTTACTTTTTGTGTAGTGTCCATGAAAACAATCTATACACGACTAATATGAAGCTAAAGACAAGGATCATAAGGCTTCTCAGAAACTCTTCTATCTTATCACTAGTACATTTGACCTGGTTTTTCTACCAAAACTTTCGACCATGGTATAAAAAAGTTTTGGTTGGTCAATTATAGAAGGAAAATTTTCATTTTTTTTTAAATCTATGCCCGTGTTAGTCAAAAGTTTGACCAATACTACGTAAGTCAAACTTTCGACAAACATGGGGGCATAACTTTTTTTTTAAAAAAGATTTCATTTCATTATTATCATCAGCGAATTTTTTCATTGCAGCGCGCACGCGAAACCTCATTGGCACTGTGTATTGGAAGCTCATTAGCACTGTGTATTGGAACCTCACTTTCGAGGGAGGATTCGGCACTGAGGTTTGAATTTGAAAAACCAATAAAAATGTAATCTTTTTCAAGTTCAAAATGGAACTATTCTATTTTATTGTCTTTGTGGGGAGAACATTCTATTTTGAATCCATGATGTCGAAGTTTGTGTGCTAATTCTATAAATACTTTATTGTAGTTTTGGTACTGTGCCCACAAGACTCTAAATTCCTTGACGACTCGACTTAGAAACCCTATAGTCAGCCCTGCCATGGACACTTCATCTTGACCTGCATTTCTTCTTTTGGGACTCAATGTCATTGGACGAGAAGCAGGAAGGACCATGTATTTTAATTGTTTAAACACTCAAACTGCGGAAGAAGTTACTGTTATAGCTTTTCCTTGCAGGAAAAAACTTGAATAAAAATGTGGGCTTGATTTTCAGCTTATGCACTCAAGTTTGACAAGAAAATAGTCCAATTGATGAGGATTGAAAAGAGTCCTCCTTCTTCTTTGAGCTCCACATCACTCGGGTGGGTATTGCCTTATCTGCACACTCAAGACATCTCATGGAAAACAATAGGCCTGCAGATATATTATTGTGGAATAGCTTTCAGACTCTTATGGGTATCCTTTACCCGAATGAAACCAAATCTTATGCAACAACCCTATTTGCATAGAATTAATCGGAAGACTAGAAACCTGTCCTAACAACATGAAAGGGAAAGGTGGTGCTTTATGTAAATGATTTTGGGTTTTGGGTTAAATGGACCCCTAAAATACCCTAAGTCTCTCATAGACCAGTGCCTTATCCAATGGGCAACAGAGTCAAATACCTCATTGTAACAGAGCTATGAAATAAGAAAGCAATATATCCTAATATGTTGATTCCTTGCATCAATCATACACCATCAATCAAACCTCACTTCAACAATCCACCTGTGTACCCAGATATGTTATCACCTATTCAAAGGATTTTAACCCTTCCCGTAGAAGAGACCTATAAACAAGGAATACATTAACCAGCATCTACTGGAAGACAAGCATGGAACACCCTTGATACCCCATCTCATGCATATCTGAAAACCAATCTTGAACTCAGTTATCTCTGCGAAGACAACTCCATTGCAAACACATGGGAAGTGCAAATGGAAAGACCAAACATTCTTGATTTTATAATCAACAAGTTCAGGATTCAAATGGAGATAGTCTGATAATAGTACAAATATATTGAAATCTCATACATAAGACAAACTATTACAACCTGTATTGTATTCTCCAAACTAGAGAGGAAAGAGGGAACCCTATATGCAGAGAAGAAGGAAATATTTACAAGGCAGAAAACTCAACCATCCAAACACTACAAAATACAACTTCTTGCAATATATATCACCACTAATCATCTTGGAATCCCAAAAAATCAGGATGCAACAAGCCTCGGATGACTAGGGCACAATTAGGGTTTTCAACCACCTTGCCAATCAGGATTCAATCAAGAATTTATTACAAGGGAGAAAACCAAGCAACCAGGTCTGAAATAGATCCAAGAAAGATCTCCATAAATGATAATTCTGAATTGTGCACCGAAGACCATGAATCTGTCACGCATATCAATCTGTTCGACCACCTGCAACATGCCTAGAGCAATAAAATTCACCCATTTATTCACAGTACAGACCCCTGCAATCATCATCAAACCCCTGGACCACTCTGCAACAATTGGCGAAATCAAATCCTACCAAACCCAACTGCTACAACATTAAAAATCAGTCCTTTCTATCGCAAAAAACCCCTTAGAAAATTTGAATTTGAACCTGCAACGGTCGGTCAACAAGTTTAAAACGTGACCGTTGATATCTTTTATTTCCCAGAAGATCAGGCGGTTCACATTAATCACATAACAATCAACAAGTCGTTGAAAAGTCCACCACCATGTCATCAGTCTCTCGGCCAATAAGAAATGAGCACCTCAGTGGCGCGTAGCACATCAGACCCACCGCAAAGTATCTCCCTTAAGACAAGATCAACGGTCGTCATTATACCATGGACTTAACCATCGTGCATCTTACCCCAGCGGTATAACGACAACCGTGAGATCTTGTAGTGCTTTAACCTGTTTGGAAATATCGGCCCTATTGACATCATCCCAGTCACCACACCTGTGGCCAATGAGAAATAGGCACATCATAATATCTGGCAAGCGAACATGCAACTTTCTTATCAAACGTTGGTCCCACTGACAACCTCCACCTCATACTCCAGCTCAATCAATGAGAAGCCTCCATTTGCATATCTAGCAGTGGACCCACTGACCTTTCTTCACGTCTAATTCCAAATCAACGGTTGTCGCATGATCGCATGGCTTGGAAAGATTCCATGTGATCATACGACAACCACAAGATCAAAAGGCAACTGACCACCGGGCCCCACATGCCTCATAAGCCACTTTGTCGAATCACAAACTGCCACGTGCATAGAGCGGGCCCTCCTTAGAGTTCATCTGTCAAAATAAGGTCCTATCAGCTGCCACGTCACTTTTATTTCAACCAATCAACACTGGCCACATGCGCACAGCTGGCAGATGGACCCACCTGTTTGTCGGCCTAAAGTTGGAGGATCGGGTGACTGTCACATGATCACATAGCTTGGAAAGATTCCATGCGATCATGCACCTGCCGTTAGATTTAAAGGTCATTGAGATACCGGGCCCGTGTGACAACAAATCCAACTCATTGTCCCGCAACGAATAACCAGCTGCCACCTCAGCAATAAGCAACATCATAAACGGGCTCGTCAGGACAGATAGCACCTTGTCACATGATTGCATGTCAGAAACTCTGACAACAAGAAGCTATGAGATTATGTAGTAGCCACAAATTTTAAAAGGTCGACACTTAGGAAAAAAATTACTGTGGGAGACTTAGGCATAGACATAAAAATTAAAGGGGGCCCCGACGTAAAACCTAACCACATAACATGTGAAGGGGACACAACCTTTTAGCACATGGGTTATTGAGGACTTAAGTGATCAAAAAGGTAACGTTAAAATAGAACATGGCCAGATTAAACTAGGGCCTTTCTCCACCAATGGCTACAATTTGAAAATTTTGAACTAGGGTTTGAGGGCTAGAGTACAGAAAACCACTGCAGAGGCTAGAGAAAAGCTACAGAGTCATGAAAATTTTACAGGTGCTAACAGTGGCTCTATTTGGGGATGTATGCCTCCTGCAGGCATGGCAAGGATCCAAAATTTTTGGGAGAGCAGACCACCCACTGAAAAAACACAGGGACCTCAAAGACTGGCAACCGAACCAGGGAAATAGGAAGGGAAACACACAATAGAAAGGAAAAATATTTACAAAATTTACAAGAATTTCAGCTTTACTTGGTGGCCCTAGGCCACCAAAAGCAAAATCAAAGCCCTCCTGAATCAAAAATCTAATTTTCATCCACATATGTGACCAAACATCTGAAATTGTCTAGACCATCTTGCTGCCAACATATGTGAGTATTAATGGGCTGAAAAATGAGACTATAATGATCACTACCCATGTTCCTCCAGTCATAACCATTACATTCATACTCATATTCCAAGAAGTATGAGTCATTACTTAATTCTTCCTGATGACTGGAAACAAAAAACCGATCTAGTAATGCATCAGAAAATAAGACATATTGATCATCATGCATTACCATAAAAATACCTGGCTGAGAAAGACTTGGATCCTCTGATTCACCTTCATAAATTACCTCAACCACTGAGCAACTTGGTTCCTCCATGATATCATCACTGACTGGATCATGAACCAAGTGAAGGTCTTCTTCAAGATTGTTGTGACAGGGGAACAACTGATCTACATCATCATCTTTGTCAAAATAATTTTTATCCCAACTATTGAAGACTAAGTCCTCAATACTATCACCATCACTATCATACTTAGCAAAAGAAGTAAAAGGATATGAACAAGAAACTTGTTCATCAATAGAATTCTTATGACAGGAAAACACATTGTCATGGCCTTCAACCTCTTCTTTTGCAGAGTTACTACATGAGGAGGGCCTAGGTATACATGGGTCATCTTGATCACTTTGAACACTGGCCTCATTATCAGTGTCAAAGGACATATCATAGGGGAGCTGCAAATCAAATTCCACACCAGGTGCATACCTTTGGAATTCTTCAGCCAAGAGTGTTGAAATCTTTTCACTACTCAATGGACTTTGGGCCTTGTCTTCACCTTCACCAGCTTCACCCCTATTGTTGCAAACACCATCCCTGTCCAAGACAAGAATGGAGACCTCTGGCCTTAGATCATCTTATGTGAAGTAATCACTACAGGAATCATCATCTGCATCATATCCAATACTCTTCACTTCACACAAAACATCATCAAACTGGGACAAGAAGCAAGAATCTTGATATTGAAAAGAAGAAAAATCTGCAAATAAACTGGAAATGTCGTTAACCTCATATTCATCTTCAACATTCTCATATGCACTGACCTCAAAATCAGCTTCACAGTCAACACTCTCTGCACAATAAGAATCAACATCAAAAACACTAGCCTCCTCATGATCAACATAAGGAACCACCAGTCTTCTCAACCTCTTGTCCTCCTCTAACTGCCAGATCTCAATCTTTCTCTTTGCTATTTTCTTCTTGAGAGCAGCAACTTCACCAAAATGCTCTATAAACTTTTCTCTCAATACATCCCAAGAAGGGATTGAACATGAAGGCAGGGAGAGGAACCACTTACTTGCACCATGTGATAAAGTTTGCACAAATAACCTCATGGCAACATCTTCATGTTCAACATCCATTTCACCAAAAAGACCCATAACATCATATATATGTTGGCTTGCCGAAACAGATCCACCAACCATGAATCTAGGCAAGCACTTCCCATCCTCAGTAGAGAACTCATTAGGGGCACCTTCAATACCATCAAAACAAAAGGGCCTATATTCCTCCATGGGGAACTACCCACTACTACTTATCACTTTACACTAGTGCTTAACACTTGATAGGGAAACATTTTCTTTACAACTAATTTTCATAAAAAGAAGACATATGAAAACCAAAATACCTAGAATCTCTATAGTAGAAAATCAACCTGTTGATTGGAAGGCAGCGCAGATCTAGAGCTCACCATGCAGCTCCATCAGGTTCTTTGCTATGTAGAGTTGTCAGCTCCTTGAAGAGGAAAAATTTTACACTATTTGTATCTCCTTCCAATCAACCAAAACCTCACCATAATTTTACACACTATTTATCAGGGACTGCACTGATCAAACAGAGAACTCAGAGTCGCCACTCAACACTTAGTGAGAAGATTTTACAAATGTGTTTTTGTCTATTTGACTCTATGATCTTTCAACCAAGACTTTGGGATGATCTAGCCAAGTAAGGAGGCTTGTTGTCTTTTACTTCTTTTCCAACAGAGTCACCATTTTGTTGGTGACTCAGATGGGAAAATCAACCTAGTCAATAAGATACGAAAAGTATGTACTACAACCAGAGATTCTCAATAGATTTTTCTTAGTAATGTTCTCCCCAGCAAAGTTGCCATTTTGTTGGAGCTTTTCCTTGCAGGACAAAACTTGAATAAAAATGTGGGCTTGATCTTCAACTTATGCACTCAATTTTGACAAGAAAACAGTCCAATTGATGAGGATTGAAAAGAATCCTCCTTCTTTGAGCTCCACATCACTCAGGCAGGTATTGCCTTATCTGCACACTCAAGACATCTCATGGAAAACAATATGCCTGCAGATATATTATTGTAGAATAGCTTTCAGACTCTTATGGGTATCATGTACCCCAATGAAACCAAATCTTATGCAACAGCCCTATTTGCATAGAATGAATCTAAAGACTAGAAACCTATCCTAACAACATGAAAGGGAAAGGTGGTGCTTTATGTAAATGATTTTGGGTTTTGGGTTAAATGGACCCCTGAAATACCCTAAGTCTCTCATAGGGCAGTGCCTTATCCAATGGGCAACAGAGTCATATACCTCATTGTAATAGAGCTATGAAACAAGAAAGCAATATATCCTAATATGTTGATGCCTTACATCAATCATACACCATCAATCAGACCTCACTTCAACAATCCACCTGTGTACCCAGATATGTTATCACCTATTTAAAGGATTTTAACCCTCCCCTTAGAAGAGACCTATAAACAAGGAATACATTAACCAACATCTACTGGAAGACAAGCATGGGACACCCTTGATACCCCAGCTCATGCATATCTGAAAACCAATCTTGAACTCAGTTATCTCTGCGAAGGCAACTCCATTGCAAACACATGGGAAGTGCAAATGGAAAGACCAAACATCCTTGATGTTATAATCAACAAGTTCAGGATTCAAATGGAGATAGTCTAATAACAGTACAAATATATTCAAATCTCATACATAAGACAAACTATTACAACCTTTATTGTATTCTCCAAACTAGAGAGGAAAGAGGGAACCCTATATGCAGAGAAGAAGGAAATATTTACAAGGCAGAAAACTCAACCATCCAAACACTACAAAATACAACTTCTTGCAATATATATCACCACTAATCATCTTGGAATCCCAAAAAATTAGGATGCAACAAGCCTCGGATGACTGGGGCACAATTAGGGTTTTCAACCACCCTGCCAATCAGGATTCAATCAGGAATTTATTACAGGGGAGAAAACCAAGCAGCCAGGTCTGAAATAGATCCAAGAAAGATCTCCATAAATGATAATTCTGAATTGTGCACCGAAGACCATGAATCTGTCACACATATCAATATGTTCAGCCACCTGCAACATGCCTAGAGCAACAAAATTCACCCATTTATTCACGGTACAGACCCCTGCAATCATCATCCAACCCCTGGACCACTCTACAACAATTGGAAAAATCAAATCCTACCAAACCTAGCCGCTACAACATTAAAAATTAGTCCTTTCTGTCGCAGCAAACCCCTTAGAAAATTCAAATTTGAACCTGCAACGATCGGTCAACAAGTTTAAAAAGTGACCGTTGATATCTTTTATTTCTCGGCAGATCAGGCAGTTCACATTAATCACATAACAATCAACAAGCCGTTGAAAAGTCCACTTCCATGTCATCAGCCCCTCGGCCAATAAGAAATGATCACCTCAGCGCCGCGTAGCACATCAGACCCACCGCAAAGTATCTCCCTTAAGACAAGATCAATGGCCGTCATTATACCGTGGACTTAACCATTGTGCATCTTACCCTAGTGGTATAACAACAATCGCGAGTTCTTGTAGTGCTTTAACCTGTTTGGAAATACCAGCCCTACTGACATCATCCCAGTCACCACACCCATGGCCAATGAGAAACAGGCACATCACAATATCCGGCAAGCGAACATGCAACTTTCTTATCAAACATTGGTCCCACTGACAACCTCCACCTCATACTCCAACTCGATCAATGAGAAGCTGTCATTTGCATATTTGCAGTGGACCCACTGACCTTTCTTCACGTCTGATTCCAAATCGATGATCATCGCATGATCGCATGGCTTGGAAAGATTCCATGTGATCATACGACAACCACAGGATCAAAAGGCAACTAACCACCAGGCCCTGCATGCCTCATAAGCCACTTTGCCAAATCACAAAATGTTGCGTGCACAGAGCGGGCCCTCCTCAGAGTTCATCTATCATAATAAGGTCTTGTTAGCTGCCACGTCACTTTTATTTCAACCAATCAACACTGGCCACATGCGCATAGCTGGTAGATGGACCCACCCGTTTATCGGCCTAAAGCTGGAGGATCGGGCGGTTGTCGCATGATCACATAGCCTGGAAAGATTCCATGCGATCATGCACCCGTCGTTAGATTTAAAGGTCACTAAGATACCGAGCCCACCTGACAAAAAATCCAACTCACTGTCCTGCAACGAATAACCAGCCGCCACCTCAACAATAAGCAACATCATAAACAGGCCTGTCGGGACAGATGGCACCTTGTCGCATGATCGCATGTCAGAAACTCTGACAACAGGAAGCTATGAGATTATGCAATAGCCACAAAGTTTAAAAGGCTGACACTTAGGAAAAAAATTACTGTGGGAGACTTAGGCATAGACATAAAAATTAAAGGGGGCCCCGACGTAAAACCTAACCACATAACATGCGAAGGGGACACAACCTTTTAGCACATGGGTTATTGAGGACTTAAGTGATCAAAAAGGTAACGTTAAAATAGAACATGGCTAGATTAAACTAGGGCCTTTCTCCACCAACGGCTACAATTTGAAAATTTTGAACTAGGGTTTGAGGGCTAGAGCACAGAAAACCACTGTAGAGGCCAGAGAAAAGCTACAGAGTCATGAAAATTTTACAGGTACTAATAGTTACATTGCTTCTAGATTAATGCCCTAGGATAGATATACTTCATGTATTTGGTCGGGAAGAGAGTGAATGTATTTGTAGCAGTGCCCTAAGAATAAACTGGGCTCGAGGACTTAGGAATCATCAAAAACCCTCCAAACAGTTGCCTCCATCCTAGTGAAACCTCATTGGCACTATGTATTGGAAGCTCATCAACACTGTGTATTGGAACCTCACTTCTGAGGGTGGATTCGGCACTACAGATTCGACACTAAGGTTTGAGTTTGAAAAACCAATAAAAATGTAATCTTTTTCAAGTTCAAAATGGAACTATTCTATTTTATTGTCTTTGTGGGGAGAACATTCTATTTTGAATCCATGATGTTGAAGTTTGTGTGCTAATTCTGTAAATACTTTATTGTAGTTTTGGTATTGTGCCCACAAGACTCTAAATTCCTTGACGGCTCGACTCAGAAACCTTATAGTTGGCCCTGCCATGGAAACTTCATCTTGACCTACATTTCTTCTTTTGGAAACTAGGATAGGTAGCAATCTTACTATTATGAGACAGTAAATAATATAAGCTCCTCAAGCATGAGTTGGATGATGTGGATACATTAGTTCTTATATCTACATAATCCACATCATCCAACTCATGCTTCTGGACCAAGATTGGATGTAGATCGTATTTACTGTCTCATAATGACTTACTAGGATAGGTACCAATCTTACTATTATGAGACATAAATAATATAAGCTCTTCAAGCATGAGTTGGATGATGTTGATACATTAGTTCTTATATCTACATAATCCACATCATCCAACTCATGCTTGAGGAGCTTATATAATAATCAACTGATTAATGTTTTTGGTTTTGATGTAGTCCTCTCCAACTCATGCTTGAGGAGCTTATATAATAATCAACTGATTAATGATTTGAGGGACGTTTTAATTGCCTGTTCTAATCACTAATTTGAGGAACAGTGAAAGTGACTATGAATGAAGACTGCATTCTTATTGTTTTGAAATTTTATGAGAGGTTTTATGTAATATTAGGTTGGAATCAAATCCATTGTTTGATTATGGGAAGAAGCACTATTGTAAACCAATAGAGAACTGCCAGGGATAGTGAACTCCACACTTGGAGACTTGAAATACCTACTAATCAGTGAATGTTGACATTACATATAACACGGAAAACAATGTAGTCAACCTTATTGAGAAACCTAAACCTATTCCAAAACCTAGGCTTGAACCTTGCATAACCTTTGATATCAAGGAAACTATTAAGGTTGTTGATGGACCCCTATACATTACTATGAAGATTAATCGAGAGCTCTCTTGAGGAGTGCTTATTGATCCTATGTATAGTGACTGTTATTACCAAATAACATCTCTTTACCTAACAATTTCATCAAGAAACTTATGAAAAATCTGATGTCATGGTTAAGGTGCATGATTGTTTTACTTGTTCTACCATAAGTTTTATGACCCTTCCTATTGAAGTTGGTAAGAAGTGCTTAGATTGTCACCTTTGTCACTATTCCTAAATCCAATCAATTCCAAGTAAGACTAGGTCATCCTTGGCTTACTTTAATGAGAGTTATACCTTCTACTATCCATGAATGTTTGAAGTTCCCTCATAATGGAGAAATTATCATGGTCAATCAGAAAGTCATGGAAAGTTCCTTATAGATATTTGAAGAGAGTCCTATTATTCATTACATTACTTGCAATATGTATGTTGATATTTCATTGTCTCTATATATGCTAAGTGTTTATATAAGAGTGGGGATATGCTATGTAACTTTACTTAGTCACGGTCTTAATTATATAAGGATATATACTTAATCGTAGTATAAACTTGAATAAAAAATAGATAATTTTAAAATAGAAATATGAGGGGACCGGGATATTATAAAATAATGAGCATATCTTTGAGAATTATCCTAAGATTGTAGGGCTCAAATATTCATTGTGATTAATACAAGTTTGTAAACATTGATTGATGTATTTTGAAAGGTCATATAATATGGAAATAAGACAACACCTACATAAATATTGATATCATCATAATATAACATATTTTGATTCTCTACAAATTTGAACAAGTTTTCATTCACAATATAACATAAAATGTTTTGATTCTCTGCAAATTTGAACAAGTTTTCATTGTGGGAAGTGTAGATATATACTAGAAGCCTATTTCCATTCATTGTGATGAATTAGAAGTTCATTGTCATCAATTATTGGCCTAAATATATTTTGTATATTCTGTGTTAATTGTTTAGACGCCTGGGGTTACTTGACAAGCTATAAGTTTTGAGTTTCTTTTGCAACAGTTTAGGTTCTCACCAAGATATGGCCTTCCCATGAATTCCAAGGGCCCAGATTTCATGGGAAGCATTAATCTAACATGTATTATGATATTCTAACATCTTTTATGCAGGAACAGTGCTAATCATCATTGACTGTAATGAAACAGTGAGGGTTTCTTTGATGAAGTTTGTAGGTACAGTGCAGCAGTAGCAGATCGGTCTGAAGGAGGAGCATATATTATGATTTGGATCATCATATAATGATCATTTCATGGTATTAACTCATAGACTCATAGATGTGTTACAGTATTGTTTGTTGTCACACAATGCTTATATTTCCAAACATTTCCCATTATACTCCACAATTTAATTACTGTATCAACTCACCAATCTACGATAAATGTTGTATGTCCACGGTTCCTTCATGGACTTTGACTATAACTCATCACCATGCGGGTCTTATTGTAGCACAGGCCGCCTTTCTTCAATCCCAAATACCGAGAACAAAGTATAAGCAATTGACTGTCGCGTAGGAATGATAGTCAATATTCTTTGGCCACTCCAAACAATACTGCAATACACATTCTAGCAACACCTGTCAAGAGATATGTCTCTGACTCAATGTATATATCATAAATTAATTTGGCGACCTTCCCTTATCTGGATCCACAGCCAATCTAAATATGGATATATCTCATTCCCTTAGCCAATAATATCTACCTGGAAATGAATGAAATAGTATGTCTTTGTCCTCTCTTGATTATGCAAGGATAACTATACAATATTACCAGGTGAATGACAAATGAATCAACCTAAATATTCACCAATGATGGAATCCTTATAATATATTGATCAGTTGTAACATTATATTGGTTCCAAAGCATAAGTATTGCTAGATGTTGGTATGGTATAAAGTATACTATTCTGAGTGATATGATCTTCTCTAATTTGGTCTTATATGTTAATTATATATAGTTCCAAATTTATTCCTTATGAAATAGTGATGAGATTTATTCTTTTAACTCTGTTAATGTAATTATGGGTCTATTATTCACATAATGTCTAAGATATAATAATTCTAGAACCCCTAATTTTCTGATCTAGTTATGTCTTAGTTTATTGTATAGCGTTGGAGTTCTACATTATGTCTATACCAAAGATATTCTTCCAACTTTGATGTTACCGTTGATTGTTGAGTGTATGTTTAATCAGTTGGTTGGTTTACTAAATTGGTCTTTTAACACATTCTCTCCTCTTGTTCGATGGCTTCCTCACTATTCCTTAGTATGATCTTCTCACAATTCCCCTTAATCTTCTCACAATTCTGACAAAACTAACAACATGCCTCATGTTATATGGAAAATTGGTAAACAAGGAGCCACTGTAGTTCAATTCCCTTTTTCTAAGTCCTTCATGGAAGTTGAAGTATCACTCTTTAGGAAACTTATATCTCTGGTTCAAAGTTCCCATTAAAATCATTCAAATATTTGAAAACAATACCCAAATTCGCTAAAATGGTAAAGTATTAACAAAGCATAGCCTCATAGTTCCATCAGTTTGACAATCAATGGTAAGAAATTCCTAATAATATTATATTAGAAGTGAAATGTTGATGCTAAGACAATTACTTTGTGACCATAATAATCCTACATATGTTTTTTTGCACAATAGATAAAGTCTGCTATTAATGTATATTGTATCAGTTCAAATCCCATACCTTTAATGTCACCCCATTGAGAAGCACTTAAAGCTATCACTAAACTAGTTAAGTTTGTAGGTAGGTACTACACCATTAGGTTTGTAGAGGATCTCTTTCATCAAAACTCACGAGGTAAGCTTAGAAAAGATTACACCAAGCTTGATTAACCAAGATGGGGGAAAATTTGACAAGACTTGAATTTAGGCCATCATCTCGGAGTTCGAAATCATTTCTCTTATAATGTGTCAATACCATTCCAAGAGAAACTCACAATTTCAATTGTGACCACACTAGCCTCATCGCAACAAACTTGTTAGAAACATGAAAAGAAAACATGTTAGCAATTCCATCATTTGTCTGTTGTTTGGGACAGTCACTATAGAATTATTTGGACTGTCTCTCCTCTTGCCTTGCAAGGTTAAAATGACCCTTTTTTCATCCCTCCTTGAATAGACCCTTACCGTCTTGCACTTGTGCAATGATAGGACACCAATGTTGCTAATTAAGGTTGGCAGGATGATTACGCCTATCCTGAAAAAAGACTGTCAAATCATTATGCTTTCAAATCAATTACCTATCAACGTATCCCTTGACCATCGTGAAAATGTAAACATGTTGTGTTTTTTCAACTCCACTTGCTATCCATGCATATTCTGCTTGTGTTGCACGCGCATTCTCGATTCAGAGTGGGAAAAATCTTATTTTCGATGCGAGGGAGAGAAGCCAAACACAAAGAACATGCAAATAAACATGATAGCTACAAAACATAAATGTAGGTATCACAACAGCTGAGAAACATAAATGTAGGCATCATGGTCCCAATTGTTTGGAGACACAACATAATTGAATGCTATACCCAGAAAATGCAACACAACCACTACTCCTACAGTTCTAAATTGACACTGTGGATCCAAAAACCATATATAGATTCCTTATCTTTGGTTTTTGGATCCCGCAATGTCAACTTAGAACTACAGGAGTAGTGGTTGTGTTGCATCGTTTGGGTATACCACTCAATTATGTTGTGTTTCCAAAACACTGTGACCATGATGCCTACATTTATGTTTCTCAGTTATTGTGTCCCAGGACCCCTTATGACCCTTTATGACCCTTTACGATCCCTAAGAATACATATTAGAGGTCTTAAAGTGTCATAAAGGGTCGTAAGAGGATCCTAGGAGGGGCCAGATGAGCTTCCACCTTCACGTGGTTGGCCCTGTTAAGTAGAGAATGTTAAACTATTATTGAAACAAAGAGAAGCTCAATAATTTACATCTTAATACCAATTTTGTTCTTATCAAACCGTCAAAACATTTAAATAGCCTTTTAAACTGCTATTAAAAATAAAATATTTAATCAACACTTACTTACAGATTTGTGTGCTTGTCTGAGTTTGATATGCAGATCAAGTTGTACAACCTTACTTGAACAGGATCTATTTTGAAGGTTGTACAACTTGATTTAGGTATCAAACTCAGACAAGCACACAAATCTGTAGGTAAACGAAGCTTTCTTAGTCAGTTTGAATTTTCTTGAGGCTGTGAATATACAAAATGAAAATGCTTTGTTCAATCATCGTCACATTTTTTTTAACCAAAAATTAGTATTGGTCAATTTTTTGACCTTTAAATATCGGTAATTTCGACGAGAATGCTATGCATTCGACATCAATTTCGTCGAATATTGGTCAACAATTTGGTCTCAATTTCGACGTCAATGTCGCCAAAGTTGGTCTCAATTCTGCCAGCTTCAAGCGATTGGTTCGACGAAGAGTCGGTCGATAAGTTGACTATTACGTAGGTCAAAATTTTGACAATGGGTTTTCTTGTAGAATAATCGACGAAAAAACATCGACCACAATTTTAGTCATATGTTCGACCAATTGGTGTAGAAAATTTGACCAATTCTCGTCGAAAAATAGGGTAAAATTTACTAGTGTATGTACCCATTCAAATGTAGTTCAAAAAGTTCATTCAACATACTTCTCTTATGTTTATCTTTCTTTTGAACCGTCAAAAGTCTAATTCATTTTTAACAAATTATTTGTCTTGATCAGGCCTGGAAGTCTTGGACGTTTTTCCACTTTTCAGCTGTATATGACAGACTAAAAATTTATTGGACCCTATAAATTGACAAAACTTCAATATGACACTTCAATTTATTAATAAACCGTCAAAATTTGTTATAGATAATATAAGTATTTTATTCAATAAAATAAATATATGTTAGTTTATATATAATATACTTGATATATGTATGACAAATGTTTCTATTTTATTTATTATATAATTTATTAATTTAGAATAATTTTAAAACAAAATCTATGAAGAAACTAGTTTTATCAATTGAAAATATTAGTATGCAATATATAAACTTACAAACTTTCTTAATTAATTTGATATATATTACTAGTTTTATAATTATTTTTTAATTTTATATTATTTTATTGACTTCAAAATTTTCAAAATAAAACATATGATTTTAGAAATTTGTTGAGAAAATTTGAAATTTTTTAAATATTAATAAGTTATATTAATATTATATTGACAAAATATTTAAATTTAAAAGAATTATTAAATTATTCGTAAATTAAAAAACAATAACATTATACATCTTAAAACTTAAAATGAAAGACATTCAAATGACCAAATCATCATGAAAAATTCATATGACAAGTAGGGGTGACTGTCAAATTCCAGGCCTTATCTTGATGACTAAAAATTTCCTGTTTCTCATATTCTCCACTTCAGATTTTATTTTTTTTCAAAAGCTAGGGTTTTCCACATCTGCTGCTAGGTTCTCAAATGTTAGTATTTTCCAATGAACTAAAACATAGCTCGATTAAATAGTATTTCCAATTGTTGAGTTAGAACCCCAATTGCGGCTTTTTTTATATTTCAAAGCACAGTTTGGTGCAGATTCTAGTATAGACCGTAGCACACATTAGTATTAATATATTAGAATAGCACAAACATCTTTAAGGAATGTTAATGCTATTGGGGATTATTTCTACATTTCTAAAAATTAGGCATGACATGAATATTAGCTCTTTCCATAGTGGCCCATTCAAAACGTTGACGGATATTGAACATTCAATGCTAAAAGAGGGCTCTTCAATGACTATGCAGCCTGTGTTGAATAGGGTGACAGAAAATCAAAGGCCTGCATAGCTCCATAATCACCTAGTGGTTAATTCCTAACAGTGATCAGCATTTGGGAAAGAAATTAAAATATGAATTGATTAGCAACATCAAAAAATAATATTTACAACTAGAGGACAAGATTTGTAGGGCAAAATTACTGTGTGAATGTGATTTTCAAGCATGTTTAGAACTGCCACAAACCTCTTTCAAAAGCACCATGTTTATTGCAACTCTATTCTTACTTGCTAAGCATATAACTAGGCCTTTCTAAAACATGCACCGTTGAAGAAAAAAAAAAAAAAAATACAATTAGCACTGTACCAAAAAGAGGTACAATAGTTATACAGATAGTAAAATATACTTTGAATAATATATTAGAAGGTACAATATTGTAGATCGTTAAAATAGTGATAATTATTTGCATTTATCAATTGATTGTAAAATAGACAAAATCTAAATACAAATCAATACTAAAATATATATTAGACTAAATATTATTTGTAATATGAATGAATTGATTTTAAAATACAAAAATTCTAAATATCCATAAATACAAATTAATTATAAAATATATATTAAACTAAATATTTTCACATCTTTTTGTTGATGTTGATCTTTTGAAGATGAATTGTTATTCATTAGAATTGATTTAAGTAAAATGAAATTTTGAGAGAAAGTTAAATTTATATATTAATTTATTTCAGTAAACTCCCTTATCTTAATGATCTACTTACTATATTGAATTTCTTAATTATTTAAAGAATATATAGATATAAAATAAAATAAGAAAGTTAACTCTATAAAAATTTCATTATAAGAAATGGAATCACTTATATAAATAAAAAGTAATTTCATATGTTTTTTATCTTAAATATATTTATCTAAAATGAATATGCAACATGTATTTCATATATTTGTATTTTTTATAAATTAACTAAACATTAAATTAGATGATAAATGTGCATAAATAGACCACAAATCCAATCCCTTTAATTTTTTGAAAAAAAATATGGAAATCAATAAAATTGATTAGTCGACAATATTAAGAAGTATCACTTGCACTTTAAATTCAAAGGAGACAATCTACCAATTACTAAGAAACCTAAAAAAATTATGCAAAAGACAATTAATATGCTACACAACAAAAGAAAGCTCTTTATTAATTACAATTAAATCATATCCATAATCAAAAAGAAGAATTAATGGAAAATTTTTTAAAAGCTCTTTATTAATTACACTTTTAACCATCTTCCATGATAGAAAAGAATAATTCATTAAAAGAATTAAGGAAAGTGATCAAAATTATAACTAGCACTTGCATCCCAAGAAGATGCAAGAGTTATGCTAATAGAAAATAATATAAGTTAAAATTTTAGAGATAATTTTATATGTGCACAGATTTTATATATATATATATATATATATATATATATATATATATAAGTTTAAGTTTAAGTTTAGGTTGATGATTTGTCTTCAAGCTATCATTTCTCTTTATGAATTTTATTTCATGCTTCTAGTCTGAAGTGTTATAAATTTGAAAGTAAGATGAGAAATAAATGGATTTGATCATTTAATTAGTATGAACTACACACTATTAAGGAGGATTCATTTTATAATTTTAATGTACCTAAACAACATATGTCAAGGTTTTGAAGAAGTTAGATAGAAATATACATTTTATATGCTAAAAAGTGCATTGTATAACTTTCTACATAAATTATTTAAAACTAAAATAAAATCCCCACAAATTGAAATGAGAAATTACTTTGCTCCATATTTAATCAACAATTTATAGATTAGCAAAGTGAATATAAATATAAATTCAAAAAAGAAGAGATGCATTGTTAAAAATGGTGGAGAATTGTCAAAAACTATCACAAACACATCAAGGTTATAATTATCTAAAGTTAAATGTTAAAATCTATTAATTTTGAATTTTAAAATTGGTTAAATTATTAGTGTGAAATATTTCTAACATTTGGAAGAATCTTCATAAGATTACTTTGTGGTACAAATTAATAGATGCAATCTTATCTATCTAAATAACTAATATTAGATATTAAAATCATAAAATTTAGTGTAAATTTTTGGTACATAATTTTGAAAAATCTAAGCTAAATTATTCATTCTATATTCTAACTTGACTCTTGAATTTGTACATTAGATTTCATGTAAAACTTAGGCTAAAAGAAAAGTAAGTAAACTTTAGGCTTTTGTGTCTATAATTGTCAATATAATTTTTCCATATTTATCCTTGGACTTTACACACTTTAAGGTTTCTCTACTTTTGATGAAGGGTGCTCCCCTTAATACCACAAACACATAACAGAAATAGAGAAACAATAACAATATGCAAGAACAGAAAATTGGCTTCTTATTATCTCCACAAATGTGGAATTACAAACTTTCAGAATTACAATATGCAAAGCCACATGGGCATTCCCTTACAATATTCTGCAGGACAAAGCCTCGAACTATTACCCAGAACTATTCTGAACTGCCTAAGACAATAATACAGCCTTCCTTATATAGGCAATTTTTCCACCGCCTGGGAAGGTTTCAGAATTTTTTAGCCAATAAGGCCGACCAAACTTAGAATTATTTTATTTTACATTTTATTACATCATAGTCGGCTCAAGATAACCTTTGAAACCCGAACAGAAATTTTGAAGAAAATTATTTTTCGCCATTTCAGGTGGCCCAACTTCCGAAGACCATAAGTCATCACCAGTTGACCCGCTCGGCTGCTATAACCCCATTTCGGAAACGCCACGAAGCGCTCTACAGGCTTGACTAGCGCAAGCGCTCGTCACCCAAATTTTTGACCTCATCCGGGGCCTCTAAAGCCTTCAAAACTGAGTTCAAAGTTTCTGTACCCTGCTGCCAATACCGAAAATCTTCAATATCTTCCAATATACACTTGATCTGGCAATGAAACTTTACTGGCAGACTTATATGACCAAAATGAACCCCCAAGAAAGAAATCAGATCATTCTGAGCACACACGAAAATTACCAAAAATAGTAACTTTCCATAAATAGTAGCTCTGCACAAAATAGCCCTTATTGAATTAAAAAAAAAACATAAATATTTTTGGGTGATGCAAGATTGCTCTTACACCCAGGATGCTCCTGCATCAGACACCCGGGGTAATTTGAGAAGTGACCCTGTCACGACTCAGGTGTGTAGAGGAAAACCAAGATGATTAACCTCCTCCTTTGTTAGCCATGATGAATCTTCAACAGGTCGTCCTTTCCACTTGACCAGATATTCTTCATATGTCCTGTTCCTTGTGCTTCTGCCAACACGACTGTCCAGTATATCTTCGACCTCCTTAGTGTCTAAACTAGTTGCTGGAATACTCCACTGTGCTGCTGTGATCTCATCTTCAACACCTCCTTCATGATACTCTGTCAGATCTGAAATGTTAAACACTGGTGAAATATTTAGCTCAGCAGGCAATTCTACCTCATATGCATTTCCTGAATCATGTTTCTTCAATATCCTACATGGTCCAAACTTCTTCATTTTCAACTTGTTATATGTACCAACTGGAAACCGCTCCTTCCGCAAATGAACCATGACTTCATCTCCAACCTGAAATTCTTTATGCCTCCTTTTCTCATCTGCCTTAGCCTTATACTGTGCGTTCATCTTGTTAATATGTTTCCTCACCTCCTCATGGATATTCGTCAAGTGTTCTGCAAAATCTTCAGCTTCAGCACTACTTATTTCTCCTTTATCTATCTTTCTCAATTCAGATGCATTCCTTGGACTACTTCCATATACAATTTGGAATGGTGATTTACCAGTGCTCCTATTGACAGAATTATTGTATGCAAATTCTGCCTGTGGTAAAATCAAATCCCATCCTGTTGGCTTATCTCCAACCAAACATCTCAGCAAATTTCCCAAACTCCTATTCACCACCTCTGTCTGTCCATCAGTCTGGGGATGATGTGATGAACTGAACTTCAAATCTGTCTTCAACTTCTTCCACAATGTACGCCAGAAATATCCAACAAACTTAGTGTCCCGATCTGAAACTATGGTCTTTGGCAAACCATGAAGTCTCACTACTTCTCTGAAAAACAATTCTGCTACATGAACAGCATCATTAGTCTTCTTGCAGGGAATAAAATGTGCCATCTTTGAAAATCTGTCAACCACCACAAAAATTGAATCATGTCCCCGCTGAGTCCTCGGTAAACCAAGAACAAAGTCCATGCTGATATCCTCCCAAGGCTTCTCTGGTACGGGTAATGGCTGATACAACCCTGTATTCTGCTTCACTCCTTTCGCCATCTGACATACTCTGCAACTCTGTACAAACTTCTTCACATCTTGCTGCAATTGTGGCCAATAATAATTTTCACTAACCAAAGAAAGGGTTTTGTCACGACCAAAATGTCCAGCCAATCCTCCGCTATGCTTCTCCTTGATGAGATTCTCCCTCATAGAACTTCGTGGAATGCACAACTGACTTCCTCTGAATAGCATATCATCCTGGATGATGAAATTCAACCATTTTGTCCTGTCTAGAGTAACAGGTTCTGTACAAGCTTTCCAAGTTTCACCAAAATCAGGATCCTCTGGATATAAATTCTTGAGTTCTTTGAACCCAACCACTTCAATCTGCATTTCTGTCAGCAATAGTTGCCTTCTGCTAAGAGCATCTGCAACCCTATTAGACTTTCCACTCCTGTGTTTCAAAACAAATGTATAACTCTGCAAAAACTCAACCCATTTCAAATGCCTTTGATTCAATTTTCCTTGATTATTCAAATATTGCAAAGCTTGATGATCAGTATACAAAACAAACTCCTTAGGAAGCAGATAGTGTCTCCACTTCTTTAATGCCTGAACTATAGCATAAAATTCCTAATCATAAACAGAATATTTCCTCTTGGCATCATTTAACTTCTCACTGAAATAAGCAACAGGTTTACCTTCTTGGCTCATAACAGCTCCTATTGCAGTACCACTAGCATCACAATCTACTTGAAACACCTTATTAAAATCTGGAAGTGCTAAAACAGGTTGTTCTGTAACTTTTTGTTTCAATAATTGAAAACTCTTTTCTGCCCCATTAGTCCACTTAAATTCCTTTCTATCCCCTCTCATTGTTTCAGTCAAGGGTCCACAAATACTGCTAAAATTTCTGATAAACTTTCTGTAAAAGCTAGCTAGACCATGAAAAGATCTTACCTCAGTAGCATTCCTTGGAGTAGGCCATTCAAGAATAGCCTGTACCTTCTCTGGGTCCATTTTCAGACCTTCTGCTGAAACTACAAATCCCAAATACACTAACTCTTTCTTCACAAAACTGCACTTCTTCAAATTAATCAATAATTTCTCTTCTCTCAACTTCTCAAATACCATACGAATATGCATCATATGCTCCTCCAATGTCTTACTAAAGATCAAAATATCATCTAGGTAAACAATGACAAACTTGCCCAGAAATTCTTTCAGAACCTCGTTCATGAGCCGCATGAAAGTGCTCGGTGCATTGGTTAGCCCAAAAGGCATGACTAACCACTCATACAGTCCTTCCTTTGTCTTGAAGGCAGTCTTCCATTCATCTCCCTCCCTGATCCGAATCTGATGATATCCACTTTTCAGATCTATCTTTGAAAAATACACAGCTCCACTCAAACAATCCATAATATCATCCATTCGTGGCAATGGAAACCTGTACTTGATTGTGATCTTGTTTATTGCCCTAGAATCTGTACACATCCTCCATTCTCCATTCTTCTTTGGTGCTAATACCGCTGGTACAGCACAGGGACTCAGACTCTCACGGATCAATCCTTTCTGTAACAACTCATGTA
The DNA here is from genome assembly GCA_027943335.1 of Chamaecyparis obtusa. Classification (NCBI taxonomy): domain Eukaryota; kingdom Viridiplantae; phylum Streptophyta; class Pinopsida; order Cupressales; family Cupressaceae; genus Chamaecyparis; species Chamaecyparis obtusa. The sequence continues at coordinate 1,767,580 of BSBK01000367.1, forward strand.
CTTGTCTGTTCAACTCCTCACTTTCTGCAGGTGTCATTCTGTGTGCTACCTTATTCGGCAAACTCGCTCCTGGGATCAAGTCCATCTGATGACTGATCTTCCTGACTGGTGGTAATCCATCAGGCACGTTATCGGATACAATATCCTGAAACTCAATCAACAAATCTGCAACTTCTACAGGAACATCTTCTACTTCCTCTTTACCAGCTTTTGGAATTAAAGCAAAACATACATGCTCATGCCTCATACCATCTAAGAATTTCCTTCCATCAACAAATGTTATTCTTGCATTACCACATACCTTTTCTTCGATCTCCTTCAATGGCTTTAGCTTATGTCGCACTCCATCCTTTGTCAGGGAATAGGTATTCGCACGACCATCGTGTACAGCACATCTGTCAAACTGCCACGGTCTACCCAATAACATATGACATGCATCCATAGAGATGATATCACATAGTACCTCATCTTGGTACCCGCCGATCTTGAACTTTACTAGGCATTGTTCATTGACCATGACCTTGTGGTCATCCTGTACCCAGGCAATCCGATATGGATGTGGGTGTTTCCGTCTCTTGAGCTTCAACTTTGTCACCATCTCTTCTGACACCAAATTGTCAGTGCTTCCACTATCAATAATCACGTCACAACATTTACCTTCACACTTGCACCTGGTGCGAAACAGGCTCCTCCTTTGCTCAGGTTCATTCTCACCACTCAACAGGACTCTTCTGTTAATCAACGTTTCTCCTCTTTCAGCATCTTCAGAATTTGATGATCTGGCATCTTTATCTACATGTGCAACTCTGGCCTGGCCTTCATTTCTCCTGTCTGTCCTGCCTTGGCGCTGAGGACATTCAAATGCCCTATGACCTTCTTCTCCACAGTGAAAACATGTTCCACGGAAGCCACCTCTTCCAGTTCCTTGTCCTCTTCCTCTTCCTCTCTGATCTCTATTATTCTGATCCTGGAAGCGATTGGAATTATTTCCTCGCTGATTCTGACTGCTACTGGCCTCATCCTTCTTTTTTGGATCTTCATTTCGGCCACCATATGATCGTCCACCAGATCGTCCACCGCGACCTCTTCCGTTTTGTCTGCTCTCAAACTTCTTGTTCAGCTTTTCCTCTACTTTTAGGGCAAACTGGTATGCCTCTTCAATACTGCTCATTCGAACCAGATTCAGCTCCTCCTGAATGCTTGGCCTTAACCCATTAAGGTATCGGGCAACTTTCTCCTTATCAGCTTCTGCATGGCCTGTTCTGATGAGAAGTCGATAGAACTCCTCTGTATACTCCTGGACAGATCTTCCTGCTTGCTTCAAACTCTGCATTTTCTTCAGTAGGTCAAGCTCATAATCAACAGGAATGAACTGTCGCTTCAATTTATCCACCATCCGATCCCATCTCGTGATTTTCTCCTTTCCCCTTCTATTTCGCTCCAACTGAATCTCTTGCCACCATATCTTCGCATGACCTTTCAATCTGGCCTTCGCAAATTTGACCCTATCAGGATCTTCAACATCTTCATACTCAAAATATTCCTCACATTCATTGATCCAGTCGATCAATTCCTCTGGGTTAAGATTTCCAGAAAATGCAGGAACCTCAATCTTAGGTCTTTTCCCAATCTTGGAAATCGCCCGAAAAAGTCTTTCTTCCTCCTAGTTCACAATTTCAACTTCTCCTCCTTGATATTCTTCTTCGGCTTCATCCTCACTTTCGTCTCTGACATTAAGATTCATTCCTCTACGAATCTCTTCTTGCAATGCTCGCACTTGTCTCTGCAACTCTCTAACCTCAGGTGTCACAACACCAGGTCTTCCGCCACGTTCTCTTCGTGGAGGCATTTTCGCGATGCGCGCTGAAACCCTAACCACGGTCCTGGTGCAAACTGCCTCACAGTCGGCGATCTGTTTACACACTCAAGAAAACCTGGCTCTGATACCACTTGATGAAGGGTGCTCCCCTTAATACCACAAACACATAACAGAAATAGAGAAACAACAACAATATGCAAGAACAGAAAATTGGCTTCCTATTATCTCCACAAATGTGGAATTACAAACTTTCAGAATTACAATATGCAAAGCCACATGGGCATTCCCTTACAATATTCTGCAAGACAAAGCCTCGAACTATTACCCAGAACTATTCTGAACTGCCTAAGACAATAATACAGCCTTCCTTATATAGGCAATTTTTCCACCGCCTGGGAAGGTTCCAGAATTTTTTAGCCAATAAGGCCGACCAAACTTAGAATTATTTTATTTTACATTTTATTACATCATAGTCGGCTCAAGATAACCTTTGAAACCTGAACAGAAATTTTGAAGAAAATTATTTTTCGCCATTTCAGGTGGCCCAACTTCCGAAGACCATAAGTCATCACCAGTTGACCCGCTCGGCTGCTATAACCCCATTTCGGAAACGCCACGAAGCGCTCTACAGGCTTGACCAGCGCAAGCGCCCGTCACCCAAATTTTTGACCTCATCCGGGGCCTCTAAAGCCTTCAAAACTGAGTTCAAAGTTTCTGTACCCTGCTGCCAATACCGAAAATTTTCAATATCTTCCAATATACACTTGATCTGGCAATGAAACTTTACTGGCAGACTTATATGACCAAAATGAACCCCCAAGAAAGAAATCAGATCATTCTGAGCACACACGAAAATTACCAAAAATAGTAACTTTCCATAAATAGTAGCTCTGCACAAAATAGCCCTTATTGAATTAAAAAAAAAACATAAATATTTTTGGGTGATGCAAGATTGCTCTTACACCCAGGATGCTCCTGCATCAACTTTTATATTCCACAAGACTGGGTGTAGGTGAAAATGTTGCAGTAGTTGTTATAGCACTTGTTGATGTCTGATATTTGTAATAATGTTGCATTGATAGTTATCAATTTACAATTGTTAGTGTTGATGATTACTACCCATACTTGAATCAAATGTATTCCTTAGATCTAACCAATGTTAATTTGGCATCATATGTGATGATATGACATTGAAATCTTAGTTATAAATAGTTGACTTGTGAAGTAAGTTGCTGCAAAAAAATAGGAGTGATATGAAATTTCCACATGGGATTTTGAGATTGCCTGTGTGGAGCTTGTGTCTCGCGATTCTTTTGCCTTATTTTGTAGGTTCATTTAGATAAAATTATTTTTTTGGTTATTGGGTAGTGTGTAAATTGATGTAATTTTATGTAGAAGTCGACAAAAATTACTTCATATTGCAGAAACATTCTGATTTCTCATCAGATCTCGTAATCAAATAGCTAATCAATTTCTATATTTTGTTCAATTTCAAACTACAAATTTCAAAAACTCTCTTTGAGTTTATAAATTCATCAAACTATTTCAGAGTTTTGGAATGCTACGATATTAACAAAAGGTTTTAATATTTCTTTATTATCACCATTGAATACGGAACCTGGTATTTGGTTTCATTTATCTTTTTTCTTCGAAGTGGAGATTAAAGTATATCAGCATTTCAATCTTCATTTTCAGTTTTCAACATGTTAATTATTAAAAAAATAAGTCAACATAGAGTATAGGAATCATTTTACCATTTTTGCTTTAACGGCTTCAATATTCCTAGGTCTGGATTTGGGTTTCCCTTTAGGCTACCATATCAGAAAAAACATTCAAATAAAAAAGAGGTGTGTTTGTGATAGATATAAGGAGAAACCCTAAATAATGAAGCCCTCAAACGTTGCTTGACACAAAACACTCACAGATTTAGGTGTTTCAGGTTTCTCATGCTTTGATGGATCAATATGTGAGTGGTTAACCTGTTATGGAATAAAATTATAAAAAGCAATCAAGATTACAGAATTTTAGAGTTTTCAAGCACATCATTATTAGAAAACGGCTTCAAGAAAGACCTCTTATTAATCTCATTTGGCCAAATAGTTTCCGCATCTTATCTACCTTGCATGGTTATCTTTATAAGGAGCTTTTTCTAGATCCAAAAAATCAATGGTTTCAAAAATTTAATCACCTTTGTTTTCTCCTTGAAGCTACACAAAATTTAAGCTACCTAAAGTGTGGATTTTAACTGCCAAGGAAAAGGGCTGACCTGTGTTTTGTTTGCCCTTATTTCCCTCATTGGTGAGGTTTCATTTTCTTCTGTGAGTAGTGTTTTTCTTGTTGAGGCCAGTCTCCTTATGCTCCCTTTCCCACAAGAATAAAAACATTACCCATATCCAACAGAAAGCCCAAGAACTTTCAAAATCACTTGAATGTTGTTTTCATAGCGTCACCTCAAATATGCAAGACGTTCTGCCTAATTGTTGATACCCAAATTTAATTACTTCTGTAGCATTGGTCATAGTTTACCTGAGGGGATTGATAAATGGTAAATCCAAGCTTTCATTTTTTGCCATAGTCAACAGAAAGCCATTTAAGAAGCAATGAACTCAACCCAGATCCAGTTCCTCCTCCGACAGCATTGAAAACCAATAACCCCTATAAACCTGTGCAATTATCTGCCAGTTTCCTCACTCGATCCAATCAAAGGTCCACAATTTCCTTTCCCACTGTATAAGAAAAACAGGGATCAAACCAGATCTACAAGTCAAATGGGTATGAATATAATGTTAAAGGGATGTATTAATATACAATGCTCAAGAAATGCCCACACCGCAATGTAATAATGTAAAAACAAAGCATAATTAAATCTACACTAAGAAGATAAGTATGGTGTCCCTGTAGTTTTCAATCTATCTTCAACAATTTTGCTGAATACAGCGGTGAAAGAAGGGGCAGCTTATTATCTTGCAAAGGAATCACCGCAATCTTGATGATTTGATGTTAGATAATATGAGGATACGATTTGATTTTGGAGGATACGATACAACGGAGGATACAATAATTATTGCCTGAGACAATATTCTCAGCGATAGTGTGCAAACTGTATACCAGTTGCTAGTGGTTGAAGATGGGATATTGGCAGAGGAAAAATTGTAAATAGGCGTCGGACAGGTTTGGGGTGAAAACCCCATATATATAGCCTATCGGCTAACAAGGATATAATTAATTAATTCGACCTTCTAGGTGATTAAACATCAAAATTATAGGCTGTTGCTTTACAAAGTAATCTCCAACAGAGATGATGTCGCGGCATTTACGGTTTCTGCTTTTGCAGATCCGTTGGAGCAAAATGTTATGAGTGCCATCAGAGAAGGCAAATTTCGCACAAAAGATCTTGGTGTGAACAGTACCACTCAAGAGATTGTGGATGCTGTTATTTCAAAACTTGGACAAAAATTGAAAAAAGTGAATTTCAAACAAAAATTATTACTTTAAACATAGCCTTTGTGAAGAATATTTACAGGTTGTGACTTATTCATGTGTATGCTCCAGGGGACCTACAATTATGTAGGTCCCTTTATTCTTTTAAGTTCCAACATTTTGCATAATTTTCAGAACACCTGTCAGCTTTGTTTTTTCTAACCTCAATAACAAAGGGAATTTTGGATTCTAAATTCCTTTGGGCGGCACTAAAATTTACATGGAGGTATGTTGAATTTGCATTCTTCATAATTTTGATCCTGAGAAAAGTTGTAATCTGTTGCCCATATAGTGTAAGGAATCTCAATCTTCATCGAACAAGAGGACACTAAAGGAGAGCAAAGTCGTGACCGATATTTGGAGAAAAAATACAAAGGCAATATAAATTTGTTTTATACATGTAGGGATAAGTTTCAAAATTAAAGCAAAATTGCCCCAATTGCTATTGCAGGTTCTAAATAACATAGCTAGCAGGCAAACATTGTGGTTAAATGTGGAATTCTTATTCTAATAGATTTTAGTGATTTTTATATTTAAATAAAACACATGCACAACAGTGTTGAGGCCCAATGGTAGCTTTCATATGCTCAAAACTCCCATACAAAGCTGCTTCTTTGTTAGGCCGGGAAGGTTATTGTTTTTTTTTTATTGTCAATTTTTTGACCTGGCGTTGCATGGGAAAGAGTATGATACTCAATTGTAATAGAAACAAAACTTGATTTGTTCCCAAACAATTAAATTGCAGGATTAACTGAACAATGAATTAACTTTATCTGGTTATCATTGTCTTTTTAAGTGACAAAAATGTCTTCATTGGAAACAGCAAGGTGAAACCAAGCTAAGGATTACTTGAATAGCCAAATTGAGTAAATAATACTATTTTTGTTAGCAAGGTCGAGAATGTTGAAATGCTATATGATTTTTAACTTAACAAAAAGCTTACCTGCTGTTAGAACATACAGTATCATCTTTCCTCAAATATCCATTAAAATCTATCTGAAGAAGGCCAGGATAATCAAAATCACCCCACCTATATGGAATTGCCAGTTGTTGCTAACTCACTGCCAGTAAGGAGAAATCACCCCAACAAACCTCTTTTCCGGCAAAGTCAAATATCTGACAAATTTGTGATGAATGGAGGCAGCTTCCATGAATTACTTGAAAAATTTGTGTCCGCAACCCATCCCATCCATTCATAACAGCCCTTAATAACAAGACTGCAGTGTACTAGGAGGACGTCTTGCTGGACGATAGAATTAAGGTGAAACCCCAGATTTTGCCCAAAGAGACCATCATGCTTCAGTCCTAGAATGACAGCCCCAACAAAAACAAGGCGTATTACAGCGGCCAGGCACAGGGCCATCATTTCGTCCACAGATTTCTTCAATTTGGATTGCGAACACAGGGGCTGGGTGGGCAACGACAATAAGCTCATCGGTAACCCTAATGGTGGATTGCGGTGTGCACCATTCAAGACATAGCACTGGATCTATGACTATGATATTGCGTACGGGCCGAGCAAGTAGGAAGCTCAGCTTGTTTTGGGGGGAGATAGTTGGTTATGGCCCAGAGCTTCTGCAATTTCGTGGTCATTGTGGTCAGGCATTAGGGATTCTAATTGGAAAAAATGATATGCAAATGGTGGAAAGGCGAGCAGGAAAAAGTGGATGGCAACAGAAAAAAATCTGGCAAAAATACCCAGTGTGAGACATTACATTCCGGCAGTTGGTTTCTCACAAATAATAGCCTTTTGGCTAATTATAATATGAAAAAAAATCACTCTTTCTCTGCTTCTGTATCTTTAAAACATAGTTGAAATATTTGTTTTGGACAGCTTGAAGTACCATAGACGAGGATTGTTGGGAAATGATAGAATTCCATAATTGAGCATAAAAATATGCTGCATGTGCAGTTAAATCATTTTGAATGACTAGAACAAAATCTAGAGGAATCCATAGGCAATGACAGTATGCAAGCATAAAAACATAAATGTAGTCTCATCACTTCAAATCGAGAGAACAAAATTAACAACTGAAGCAACTGAGTGTTATTATTAACTAGCTACTTCCTGTACTGTAATTAATAAGGAATCCATGATGACAATGCCCCCATTACGTGAGCACTGCACAGCAACATTAGCAATATAACAAGTTACAGCGATTCCTGGCAGACCTGGTCTCCGTCATCCAGAGGAATCCATAAGCCCAGGCCAGGGGTACTGAACCTCTATAGTTATAAAGAAAAAATCATAAAATGAAATTTAGCTGCCATGTGATATTCCTGTACTTTTTTGGGTCATGACGATGTCCCAGCTAACGAAAGCATATGGATACCAAAGGCACATCAATGTCATTTCCATCGTCATCTTCACAAGCAACAACAATGTCAAAATGACGCTGGCTTGGAGGTATCTCCAGCTTTGCTATTTCCCTTGCAAGGTCTACCAATTTCTTGTCCAATCTCTCTCTGTGTTTAGGAAATATGCTGTTATATATCAAGCTCTGTCCACACGATATACTATATGCACTCAAGCCTTTAGCTTCAAACCAGTTTAAAAGTTCCCGCAAAGATAGATTGCCAGCAATGACCCATCGATCCCAAATAGACCAGCTCAAATCTCCATGTTTTATTATCTTAGGAGGCACAGGTTCTGCCATTGAGAAAAGTGGAAGTGCCAAGTTTGCAAAAGTGTTGCGAAACATTTCAACCTTATGGCCTAAAATAACCTTGTAAAGTTCCAAACACACTAGACCAGTAGCCATAGCTGTTGTCGTTGCTATTGCAGGTATAATCCTTCCAGCAATAAATTTTGCCTTCAGCTTGTCAACTTCAGGTATGCTATAGTTCCTTGCACGCATGTTAGCAAAACCAGCTATAAGATCCATGTGATAGTTTGTATCATCATCCTGCAACGCCACAGCCTCAAAGTTCTTAATAACATAAATACTGGAGAGGTGGTGGAAAAGGGAGATAAATGACGATAGAGTAATTTAGCAATAAAAAATACAAACTAAATAGTACCTTTTCAAATTGAATGGGATTCATTCGAAATCCTGGAGGCAAGTTTGTAATACCACTTTCCAGTGTCCTGATTAGATTGTCAATAACTGCAGTGTCATCAAAGGTAGAAGCATTCATGTTTGTAGCTTTTTCATCTGTCACAATTTTAACACCTTGCTTTGGCTTGAATGCTGCAACGTCCACCTCATCTACCACACGGGCTAGAAATTTTGGATTAGAGGCCCAATCAGGAATTGGGATGCCAAAAGTAGTAGCACGTAAAATAGATCCTGCAGTAAGGAGAGCCATATGACTAGGATCACTCAAGCTGAACTGTAGAGGGTTTGGAAACCGCTTTGGAGCGGACCAAAATAGTGCACCACTACTCGTGGTTGCATCTTCAGGGAATGTGTAAGTGAGCTGCTTCACACGATTTGAAAAATAATCCTCAAACCTTTCCAAAAGTAAACAGAAAAGATTAATCAATAAGTCCAGTCGAAGTTTGAAAACAGATATTTTTTTGAGAACTATGAAAATTTACAAGCAATGAGATATGGTGGATTCAATTTCAATTGTAAATAAGAATTACCTTTTTCTTGCCCATGCCACACAATCTTCAAAAGTTACACATCTCTCTGTAATCAAACACTCTACTACATGCTCCAAGAGATCTCGGGCCTGAGCATCCCCTGCTGACTTCATTGCTGCTTTGTACTCTTCTGGTTTTGAAAGAAAAGTATTAACTTCAGATGGTGTTTTCTCTAAAAGACCCTCAAATTCCGACCTTGCCCAAGTTAGACAATGATCAATATTGTGGGGAAATGAATGAACTGTACACATAGGAGCTTGTTTCTCTGGAGGATCTCTGGATGCTCCATAGTTCTCTGTTAAATGAGGAATAACCATCTGAGTATTGCACTTGGCTCCCAGAGTTCCAGACTCTAGTAAAGGCTTTTGAAAGTAGACACACCTTGAATCTACATACAGCCTGGCATTTACATTATCCAAAGCATTCAAAACGATATCAAGATCATCCCAGAAAGCATCATGAAAAATATTTTCAGTATCTGGGCTAACACGATTTTGCAATGCCTCCACTTTAAATTGTGGATTGATTGCCGTTGTTGCTGATGCTGCCACCGTTGATTTTCCCTGACCAATGTTCCAATCCCTAAAGAGAAATTGCCTACTAAGATTACTCTTCTCAATAACATCATCATCTGTTATGGTTAACTTTCCTCCATTGCCAGAGGAGACCCCCATGAGGGCTAAGTTCTTTAGGAGCTCACATCCCAGAGCACCAGCACCAACAACAAACACTTTAGCATCCTCCAACTTTCTCTGCAAATCTCTTCCAAATACAGATATTTGGGCATCATAACGACAGTTTAAAGATGCCACATCCTCGGGCCGAAGTGGGTCAACTGGAAGGGATTCCAATGAATCAAAATAGAAGAACTGCAAGCCAATCCAGATAACACTTGAGCAAAGAATTATCTATCTACTTTACAAGACCAAAATCTGTGACTAATTAGATTCATGCTGATCAGAATTTGACAAGTTAGAATATACACCTGAAAAAGTGGGTGAAACTTCCCAGAACATGCTTTGACAACCTCCTGTCCAACAATTCCACCAAACATAGATGCCATTGGATTCAAGACTGCTCGTGAACCACTAGCAAAATGCTTTAAAACATTTTCATCAAGAGCATCCAACTTCTCATCAGCTGAAGATGCTTCATTAATAGTCTTTACTGTTTCAACAAAAACACCTGCATCTTCTTCAGAAGCAGCATATGGAAAATGCCCAAATTCATTTACAAATTTATCAAGCGCTTGGAAAGCCAAATGTAGAAGTGGAGGACGATCAAATTTGGAAAAATCACTCAAAAGAAATTCCCCAGGATATTTTAGTGCCTCTCCCAATGGCTTAAAATTTAATAGCTTTGGTTGCTTAACCTGAGTGACAATGCCTCTGCCAGCATATGCTCCAAAATTAGTTGTATCTTCATCCAGCAAGAAAGAATATGGACGTGCACTTTTTATCTTTCTTGGCTTGCCATCATTTAATTCAGACATACCCTCTACTTCAGAAAAAACAACTAGATCTCCATCCTGGAACTCAAGCCTCTCATCATCAACACATGAAACCACAGCAGGATTGTCATTACTAATAGAAGCTACAATACCAGTGTGTGGTTCCTCCCCGTCAACATCAAATACAGTAAACTCAGGTCCAAAGTCACAAAACACACTTCCAAACAGCCCACGGATGTCTGCTTTGATAAACGAAATTGGTGGCTTATGGTTATGACAGAACTCATTATACTCAATAGCTTTCCCAAGGCTTATGTCTGTAAAGACAACTACCTGAAAACACAAAAAATGGGTCAGTCACTGCACTTGTCGTGATTTATACTACAAAAGAAATGTAATAAAAGAGCAAAGCACTTAAAAAACACTAATTAAGCTATAATTCTCAAGCATTTGTTTGATTTATATTCAGAAAATGAACACATACAACATGATTTATATTACAAAAGAAATGCAATAAAAGAGCAGGAGCACTTAACAAACACTAGTTAAGCTATAATTCTCAAGCATTTGTTTGATTTATATTCAGAAAACGAACATATACAACAAACATGAAAACCTTCAACAAATGTCAGACCAAAGTTACGCAACCCTAAAAACATGTTCCTAGCAAAAACCATCCAATCATAATAACATGCAGTTTCAGTATTAATAGTCAGAAACTTGTATATATTTATTTATAGTAAACTTATGCAGTATATGCATGCGCATGTTGAAGAATCCACCTCTCAAAGAACCAAATGAAACAGAGGAATTAAAACGCATGCTTTTTCATTGGGCATTGCTACTTCGAACAGAATAACAGAAATAGCACACAGCAACTAAAAAGTAAAATACCACATCAGAGAGGCCCCAAACACATCAGAACAAGAAACTCTCTTGGCAAGCTAAGAGCATCTAAGAAAAGCCTTTTTGTTCAAGACATTGTTTCACATGATTTTTTTGCATCCATTTGCAATCCTTTCCTCTAAGATTGCAGATATATTCCTATATCCAAAACTGGACTCGGTGATTGCAACGTTATATTATAGTTCATTGTGGCTATCAAAATAACCAAGTCTGAACCTATTATTACTATATCAAATCAAATTATCATTTACTACAGAGCTCACCATAGAGAAAGTAGTATGTAATCTCCCCAATTAGTCTGTTAATTTGAGCGAGCAAACAACTTGTATAGGAGTAACAGTAGTTAGGACTGTACTTGCTTTCAATTAGGAAAGTTGAATGTACTTGCTTTAAATTAGGACTGTACTTGCTTTCAGTTGGCTGAGTTGGTCTTACACCAGTCAACATCATCAATTGAGAGATGGATTTGCAATTAGCTACCAGCAATGAAGAAGATTACTTGTCAGTTCACTGACATCATTTAAGGAGTGAATGCCTATGATGGTGGATTGCAGGAAACAAGGCGAGTATAGGCAGCACTGCAAGGCAAAGAGAATGACGCCTCTGAAATCAGAAACCAAACTCCATTCCATTCCCTGGAGTGGGATGCTGCTTTCAGCAGCTTTAGATTTATTGCTTGGAGATGGAATCCTACAGGCATCTTAATCAGCTCCTCCTGGGGATGCAAACCCACAAGGAATAGGTCACATTCCAGGCATTTGTTCAGACTTGTCAGTTGTATCAGGCTAGTATGTTCAGATTTGTAAGTTGTATCAGACTAGTAAAATTTAAGTTATATGTATTTGAAAAAAATACAAAAAAAAATTATCGTGGTGATATTTTTGGGTATTTCTAGCCCCTGAGCTTGTTATGATGTGTGTATTCCATTGAGGTTTTCAATAGTAAAAGGTACTAAGCAATTTCTTGATATCTTTTTAAAGGTCTGCAAAGCAACTGTTAGTAAAAACACAGTACTTGACTAAGAAACCCAATAGATAAATATAACAAATATGTAGGTTATAGAGAGACAACCCAATCTGGGTCGGAAGAGACTATTTAGTTGAAATTACCATGAGTACGCATGTATATATTATTAAAGCATTACATTAATCCAAACTATATAGTGTTTAACAAAGGAGATTAAAGAACAAATTGCTAGAATTACAGTAAACTGCATAACTGTTATAGCAAATCCATATATGTTGGATCAACTCTAATCCATAAGGATCTGGTGAGATTTAATTTTGAACAGTGTGTGGTTTCCAAAAATGATCAGCAGCAGAAAACATTTATATGACAGGAGACGCTTGCAAAACTGCCACCTGCTGAAAATTGACAGTTTTGTCACAATAGAAGAAATCCAGAGTTTAAAGTGAACAATTGAATTATCTTCTCTAGTCCACTTCTGGATGCTTTTAGTGAATGAGAGGTGTATACCAAACTCTATTTAAAGGCATTAAGGTTGGATTGCATCACTGGAAGCTTGTGAGTCTGGCAGTGATCAAAATTAGGAGAGCTCAATTGTTCGTACATATCTGCAGCTTGATGGTGAGCACAGGAGCAATTTCTAGCTGCACTTGTTCTTCGTAATCAATGTGTTAGGATTTAGTGTGCATTCACTTGCAATCAAGTATAATGTTGTCTCCAAATATTAATGGGTTGCATGAATACCCCGGTAGGCATTATTTAATTATTTATTCTTCATCATGAACCACTAGACTTGAGGAGTGGTGCCTACTGGGAGTTCTATATCAAAGCCGATGTCTATTGATGATGACTATCTTGGGTGCCATGTTCAATGCATAATGGGATGTAAGTTTTTTGACTGAGAGACCTTGTTCTGCTAAAATTCAACAGCTACATATAAAGGCCTGCTGCTGGGTATGGGAGGTGGAGGAATAGCCATCTCATATACACAATAGATCAAGCACTTGCATTAAAGCGCTTGGGCAGTTTCTTGTTTCCTTTGCTCTACAATCTACATGTTGAAGGGCATTATAGATGGAGGCCTTGTAATGTTATGCAGAAAAATATTATTATGCTAGGGGAATGTTATCTGACTTAGAGTGGATTATATTGATATTCTATGGTGAGACAAATACAAGCTTCGCTTTGGTAGTGGAGTTTTTCCCAAGGAGTTCTCCATATATATCCAGTCTTTATGTTATATTGCTAATTTTAATTTTCTGACGTGTTTTTTCCATTTAACATTTCAGATTTGATGGTGAATCACATGTTAATCTAATCAGTTAATCAAAACTAAGCAACATTTCAGTGTGTTTAACTGTATCTATTTACCCTGTTGTCAGCGCTAATATTTCAGGTAGACATACAATTGCTGTTATCAAGCTGGGTTTTCCCCCTCTAGTTCCAAAAGATAAAATCTCAATGTTGTGGTGAACAAAGGATCTACACCCACAAATGGAAGCAAGAAGAGAAGATTTTGATGCACATGTAACTGCCTTGGAGGGCCAACACAACAACAAGAACAGTCATCCTGTGCATTGGTAAGAGTTCAAACCAAAAAAATTGGTGATAAGAGATAATGGAGAAGAAAAATTTGTTAGTTTTTGAGAAATGCCATTGAAAGGAAAGAAGGTAAAAACAAAACAAACTCCATTTAAGGTTGAGAATAAAATTGAAATCAAACGTTTTAATGTGTACGTAACTGTTAAATTCTTAGGTTCTTGGTTTACAAATGGGGATTTATTTTAGTCTGAATAATGCAAGTAGGTCACAACAATTTGTTTTGCACATCTCAAAATGTCCAGTCATGGACTTGTATGGTTGGAAAGTTACTTAGCTGCCTTGGAAAGGAAGAAAAAAAGCCAATTATATCTAATTGAAAACAGATCAAAGAATTGCTACATAGAAATTTTCATCCAAATGGACATAAAACTGACAAGATGAAGTGATTGCATTACAAACAACATAGTGGGCAAAGGGTGTGGGATTACACTGGAATTCCAAAGCCAAGCCATGTTGTGGGTTATGGACAATCTCACCAAATACCTTTAAGAACTTGACACCCAAAAATGGAGGGTGATCATTATAAGCCAAACTCAAAGCATGGGTCAAAGCCCACTATACAGAAGAAGAGAAGAACAGAGGTAATGACAGTCTTCTTGTTGATGTTTGTAGCATTGCTTGGATAAATAATATTGACTATATGATTATCATGAGAAATTATTTATTATATATATACATATATATATCAATATATATAATAATTGATATTACTATATACATTGATATATATGTATATATAAAGTTGGATTATAATTATTCTCATAAATAGTTAAATTGATCAAATAAATATTATTATTATTATGTAAATATTAGAGAAATTAATACAATACTCAAGAGATATTTTATATATATATATATATAATATTATTATTATTATGTAAATATTAGAGAAATTAATACAATACTCAAGAGATGTTATATATATATATATAATATTATTATTATTATGTAAATATTAGAGAAATTAATACAATACTCAAGAGATATTATATATATATAATAAATATTATTATTATTATGTAAATATTAGAGAAATTAATACAATACTCAAGAAATATTATATATATATGTGTGTGTGTGTGTGTGTGTGTGTGTATAAATCATAATTGTTATTATATTAATTACATAATAATGAATAGACATGTCCCATGAAGGGACATGTCTCTTCTTGACTCATTCTCAATATAAATGTAAGAGATTGTTGCATTTGGAAAACACATACAATGAGATAGTGCTATTACATTTGCAATGATCCTAAAACCTTAACATGGTATCAAAGCCAAGTTGCAAATGTAAGAGAGTAGTTTATTGATGGTGAATGTGTGACTATCTCAAAAAATACAATCTCGGTACGAGGAGCATATCTCACAAATGCACCGTTGGATTTTGCTAAATTTCGGATATGTTTGTGAAAACCAAATTTAGAAGAATCTCACCGAAGCGATTGGAAAGAAAGTGTCTGGCTCAAATGTTATGACCGAATGTGTATGGGTCTATGCAAAAAAATCTGTAAAAGAGCGAGGTTCCTTCTTAAAAAACCTAACTACTTGAAGGGAGATCTAATAAGATTGAAGGTTGTGATAGTGTAAAGAAACTTTGGATATTCAAGATAGGTCATGTGAAGAATTATGGTAATGTTTGAGAACGACGACGTCATTCTATGAATTAGCATGATATTTTCTATATGGGCTCACCTTATAGAATGAAATACTTGAAATTTATAAAAGATAAGTATTTCATGTTTTATTAATGCACATAATTTTTGAGTTTGTAATTCATGCTATACTATTGGTCAGTAAAACCTTGTATGCTTCTATCATTGGTATTTATGATCAAGATAGTTTAGTGAGCTATTTGTAATCTCTCTCTGGCATACCTTCAAGACAGAAGCACAAGCTAATTGCATTCAAGGGAGAAAGAACTTGATGCTTGCAAACGAATTGATGATTGAGACTAGATGCAAAGGGAGTCTGACATTTCAGAAGAGGTCAAGAAGTTGATAAACTTGAGCTTCAAAGGGAGTAGATGGTTCAATCAACTTGTGACAATCTTGATCATATTGATTGAGAGGGAGTTCACTATTGAAGGTGAAACATTTATGAGGTAAACTTGATATAATTAATTATTATAATAATGAATCATGAATGTTTTTAATGGGCCTGCCCCCTATGTAAATCATGAGGAAGTGACGACTCCCAAATAATTATCACTTGTATTTGTAAAAGTTATTGTAAGGTGACGATCTTACAATAACTTGACCTTCTATTGTGATAGACATCTTGTGATGGTTGAAATTGATCATAATAGATAGAACTTGTGGATAGAATCACCGATTGAGGCAATCCACATTAAAGCTCGTGAGTTTGTGGATAGAATCGTCGATTGAGGCAATCCACCTGGGAACTTGTGGATAGAATTGCCGATAGAGGCAATCCACACTAAAGCTCGTGAGTTTGTGGATAGAATCGTCGATGGAGGCAATCCACAGGAGAGTTTGTGGATAGAATCGTCGATTGAGGTAATCCACCTGGGACCTTGTGGATAGAATTGCCGATAGAGGCAATCCACACTAAAGCTCGTGAGGTTGTGGATAGCATCGCCGATGGAGGCATTCGACGCGAGAGCTTGCGTATAGAATCGCCGATGGAGGCAATCCACTCAAGAGCTTGTGGATAGAATCAACGATGGAGGCAATCCACTTGAGATCTTGTGGATAAAATCGCCGATGGAAGCAATCCACTTGAGAGCCTGTGGATCGAATCGTCGATGGAGGCAATCCACCTAAGAGCTTGTGGATAGAATCGCCAATGGAGGCAATCCACGTGAGAGCTTGTGGATAGAATTGCCGATTGAGGCAATCCACATATTGAGATTATGTTTCTATTGATTACATCATGAGGATGATGCCTTTATTGCTTGCATCATATGATTGATGTTGTCAAGTGTCATAAGTGTTGACATTGGATTGATTTATCCTCCCTAGCTAAGAGGGAGTGTTGATGTTTGTAGCATCGCTCAGATAAATAATATTGACTATATGATTATTATGAGAAATTATTTATTATATATATACATATATATATCAATATATATAATAATTGATATTACTATATACATTGATATATATGTATATATAAAGTTAGATTATAATTATTCTCATAAATAGTTAAATTGATAAAATAAATATTATTATTATTATGTAAATATTAGAGAAATTAATATAATACTCAAGAGATATTATATATATATATATATATAATCATAATTGTCATTATATTAATTACATTATAATGAATAGACATGTCCCATGAAGGGACATGTCTCTTCTTGACTCATTCTCAATATAAATGCAAGAGATTGTTGCATTTGGAAAACACATAAAAAACATACAATGAGATAGTGCTATTACATTTGCAATGATCCTAAAACCTTAACACTTCTAAGCAAAACCAAAGCACTAATCCAGCAGAGAATTACAAAGGGAAGCATTCCAAGAAAGGTAATTGGAAGGATAAGAAGGTTAACAACTTAACACTATCATAAACCAATGTAAGGATCTAAAGAATCATTTTAGCCCATGTAACATGGCTGGATATGTAGATGCCACATGATGGAAATTGCACACTAAAAATAAAACTAAAAGACCTTTACAAAGACAACGGTAACATTACAAGAGGAAGTAGAGACAGGGGATAGTTTCAATGAAGATGATAAGCTTGGATGCATAGCTATGAACACTACGAATATGGATAGATAACTTGATGAATCCAAAAGGAATAAAAGGAGCTATTTTTACTGGTGTTGCAAGTAAAGAAAACTATTTCTTAAATAAATTTGATTTTTTGCCTATTATAATGGACCAAAAAATGATGGTTCTTGAGGCTGTGCATTGACTATAGGGCCTTGAATAAAATCACCATAAAAAATAGGTATCCTCTTCCAAGAATTGATGATTTGTCGAACAAACATTAATGTGGTAGATACTTCACTAAGCTGGATCCCAAATCCAAGTATCACCCCATTTGCATAAAGAGGGACACTCAAAAGACCACTATTCATAAATCATTAACTCTTCCAATCGTATTGTGTAATGCAACAACTACTTTCATGAGGCTAATGAAAGATGTGTTAAGAAACTTCATAGATTTGTGTGTAATTGTATATCTGCGTGATATCTTGGATTTTGGTGCAACATGGAAAAAACATCTCATCCGTATCAAACATGTCTTTCAAATTCTAAAAGAAAACAGCTTTTGTCTAATCTTGAAAAAGTGAGAATTTCAAAAAAGAGTCATTCGTAATTTCATATACATGGGGCCTATGTTGATAGTTGGGGTTCATGTCAGTGTTTGAGTTTGACAGTTTGATGATCTTCTTGCTTACATTCAATATTCAGTTGTAAATATATAATATTAAAATAAATAAATATATATATATATATATAGCAATTCCTGGTATGGTAACGGGTATAGCCAGTACAACATTTTTTCCCTCTGGGTACGAGTATGGGTACAGGTTCATATATATTATATTAAAAACAGTAATACTCAATATAACTATAATTTCTAATTTTATATATTAAAAAAATATTAAAAAATTCAGTACCCCAGATATATCATTTGGAAAGCCCAGCAAACCTACTCTTTAAGCTAAGCAAAATCCAAGTTACATTTTGATAGATAAAAATGTGTAAATGGTCATGTACAATTTAAAACTGATAGACCTGCCCAAGTTCACTTGGGGGCACCCTTGGCAAACCCCAAGCTAATGTGGGACCCAAACCGAACCCATATGGGTATACGAGGGAATATGAAGAACTCTGAAACAAATAAATATTTTATCCAACTATATAATATATAAATACCCGAGTAATAGACCTGCCCAAGTTCGCTTGGGGGGGGGGGGACCCTTGGCAAACCCTAGGCTAAAGTGGGACCCAAACTGAACCCATATGGGTACACAAGGGAATATGAACAACCCTGCAACATATAAATATTTTATCTATATATATCATATATAAATACTAGAGAAGCAATAACCTGCAAAAAATCACAATTATGCCCGATTAATCATGAATCCTAGAGAGCCAATTTTTTCCCTAAAAACTCCAAATTCATGAATAAATCGTTGACTAATTTTTGAAGAGTTTTTGCATTTAAAACGCATTAAAATTATGTTAAAATCCCTAAAAAATGGCAAAAAATGTGAAAAAATCATTGCAACAACTGCACAACCCTAGGAAAACTCGCAAAATTGCCGAATCTAGCAAAAATAGGATCTTGTTAACAATGAATAGCTATGATTAGATAATTTTATATTAATATTCTATATTAATATATATATACTTGATAATATTACATATTTATGTATATCTAATATTATCAATATACTTATATATATATATATATATATATTTAATAATATAACTAAGCCTTATATATATATCGATCTGCACTATTGATGTGATATGATATTATCATATCAATAATACATATTGTTAATATGTATTATTGATACGATAATACATACCAATTAATATCGACTGCTATACCAAGTACCGACTATGATATATATCGGATGCCATATTGACTGTTATGCATATCGGCCACCATACCGACTGTTATATATATATATATCGGATATCGTATGCAATATGTTATATGATTGTTAATTCATATAACATACTGCACGGTATACATATCTTACAATATGTATATCGTGCAGTATGTTACCCGTGGCTTATATAATACAAAAACATACGATACTGCACTTTACATATATCGTAGTTACAATATATGTAAAGTGCAGTCTTTAATATTCGATTATCGGTAAAGGTAATTTGTTATGAAAGGGCATCGGTATTGAAGGACGTGACTCATTTATGAGTCACGTCTCCTTCTATGTGCAAAGACATATATATATTGATAAATATTTTTGTATTTGAGATGAATTATATACAGCAGGTCTGAATAAGGATTATCATATACAAAAATCAAGAAAAATAATAATATAAAACTAAAGTTTATTGTAATTTCACAGATCTATTCAAAGACAAAATCAAAGTCAGTGTGGAATTGGTGTGGAAACAATTTCTTATTTTGTCCATTGGGGCCTATTTGGGTGCTGGAATACCAAATGCCAATTCCAGTCAATTCTGGAAGATGCTGCAATTCTGGAAGATACAAATCCTGAAAGTGATTTCTGGAATATGGGCTGACCCGTTTGGTTCACCCTGAAGATGACTAAGAAGATGCATAAGGAATTTTAATTTTTTTAAATATGGTGTGTATATGTCTGTATATATACACACATACATGTGTGTATATACACATATGCACACGTGTATATATACACATACACACGTGTGTATATGTGTATACATGTGTGTATATACACACATGTATACACATATGCACACGTGCATATATACATACATACACACACGTGTGTACATGTGTGTGTATACACACACGTGTTTATATATACACATGTGTGTGTATATAAACACACGTGTATATATACACATACGTGTGTATATACACACATGTGTGTATATACACACATATACACATACATGTGTGTATATACACACATGTATACACATATACACACGTGTATATATATACACACATTTGTGTATATATACACACATACACATGTGTGTGTGTATATACACATGTATATACACACATGTATATATATACATCCTTATAGCAATATAATATACATCCTTCTAATCACAGATCCCACGAAATATTAAATTTGGTTTTATAAAAATTGGAATTGAAATTCGAAATTCCAATTCCACCTATTTGAGTGGAAGATGAAATGCCCATTTTGGGGGCAAAATTGGAATTTCGAAATTCCAATTCCAATTTTTTGAAAGGACACAAACATGGAATTGACATTATCCGAAAATCTAATTCCCGAATATCCAGTCTAATTCCAGCACCCAAACAGGCCCTTAGCTTTCTTTCCAACCTCTAGAAAACCCTAAACAGAGGAGCTAGAGGAGCAATGGCGATCATCAGCGAAATTTGAAAGGGCCTCAATCATCCTGGATTGTGGGGGGGAAATGAGATAGTATCAAAGAAGCTGATCAATTTGCTCTAAATCACAGCTTTGATTTGACCCGAGCTCTCCTCATGCCCTCTTTGCACACCCCACCCGATGGATTCCACTGCAAACAAGTATATAGTTAACATTATACACTAATTTTAAAATAATCAAACTATTGTGCTCTATTATAGATGGCACTTTGACGGGGAAAGAGCAGAGCCCCTATAGTGTATGATTAATATATAAAGTAGTTTTAGAATTTAAATTACTATTATTTATTAACATATATTAATAGTTAGTTATATAATAAATTATACATTAAAAATAATAAAAATTTAACGTATATATTAATTTTTTAATGTATAATTAATATATTCAATTTTTAATATTAATATGTGTGATTTTTTATTTATAATTAATATATTTGATTTTATTATTAATATCTGTCTCTGCATAAAATAGTAGTCACAAGCTGAGTATTGCCACAACCAGTGGCTTGCTAATCTTTTACTTCAACTACATAAATATCTTCTGTTGAATTCTACCCCATATAAAGGACTTACCAATTGTCATTATGGAATATAAAGCATTGCAATTGTGGAATCACTTGATAAGCTTTCACAAACATTGAACTACCCCTTCAAAAGTCCTCGCCTCAATCGAATGGAAGTCTTGGAGATCACTTCAAAATGGCTTCCACTTTTACTGAATTCCTAACAGGAGCTGATTGTTGTCTGATAAATTTTGATCTCAATTACTTCATAGACTTGGCTAATATCTGATCTCAGACTTCGACAACTATTGGGTGACTGCCCTCTTAAAAAGTTTGATAAACTTTGATCTCAGTTACTTCATAGACTTGGCTAATATTTGATCTCAGATTTAGACAGCTATTTGGTGACTGCCCTCTTAAAAAGTTAACTGAATATTTGCCTTTGTAATCAGCAATATGAATACAAACAACAAAATCTATTTTCTACAATTCAATTTCATCTCAGTTATTTCATAGACTTAGCTAATATTTGATCTGAGACTTGGGCAACTATTTGGTGACTGCCCTCGTAAGAAGTTAATTGAATATTTGCCTATGTAATCAGCAATATGAATATAAACAACAAAATCTATTTTCTACAATTCATGAGTTAAAAGTTACTTAAAACTCTATTTTATTTGCTCTCTATATCTCTGTGCTATGGAAATACCCAAGTTTAAAAACAAATATTTTTGCTTTTTCAGTTTTTCTACATTTATGTTTATTTGAAAATCCAATTTTTTTCCTGAATTTTTCCCATTTTTTTTAAAAAACCTTATACTTTTGGTTTGCCAATTTTTCCCCAAATGATTTTTGCTGCTGTGAACTAATACAGATATATTAAAATACGCAGTAAACATAAATATGTTAATATAAAATCAATACATTGATGTCTTTATTTTTGTAATGTCATGCTTGAAAATAATAACATAGGACCACCAAAGCCAAAGGTTGCAAAGCTTCAAATGGAACATTGCCGTTCATTTTTTCATTTCCTTCAATGTGAATTGTCAATTTAGAAATACACAAACTTTTATAATTTATAGAACTTAATTTGACTTGAAAAAACTTCATTTATAAGAAGAAAAATTATAGAGGTGAACTACAATATAAAAAAGGAAGAAAGAACATCTATAAGAAAATTGACAGGGCTTAACTGCAATTCAGAAACAAGTCTTTTTAGTCCCAAAAATTTGTCTTTAGAAGAAAAGAATTGTTTTCAAGTTTTGCCCTGGGTATGGCCATGGGCCATCTCAAAAGGCTAATCCCTAATCTCAAGAACAAAACCCTGGTCACACCCAAGGGATCCCTGTACTGAGACTAATTCAATTTAGACAGGTCTTTGGAAACAAACAAACCCAATAACATAGCTTAGACATGTGGTCAGAGGCAAAAAAGCTGAAAGTAGATCCTACTAAGGTGGAAACCATCACAAATTGGACTAGAACAGAGAGAGCCACAAAATCTAGGAGTTTTGAAGGCATTGCCCAATAAATGAGGAAACTTATTCCAGCCTTCTTTTATATATCCTCAACTCTACTCAAGGTTGCAGCCATGGTAGAAAAGTTTCGTTGGAGTAGAGAACATAATCAAGCATGCAAATGGGGTAGCAAGCAAAGTGGGTTTATAACCTTGGAGGAAACTCTGTGGTTAAGCGCACTTGAGCTGGAGTAGTACTGGGATGGGTGAACTCCCGGGAAGTCTCAGTGCTTCACCCCTGTGAGCATCACCTAGATGCAATGAGTGCTAAGTGTTCCATTCATTCTCATGAGAGATGGGTTCTTGTGAACCACTACTCATGAAACATGGGACAATGAGTTTGACTCAAGAAAAAAACTATACAGTTGAATCCTGATAGCAATATCACAAGCATTCAAATTGTTCAAATATAAGACTAGTCTTTCTTTTGTGCTTGCTCTTCCTAACTTACAGCAAACCTTTTGAGGTGGAAAGAGATGCAAGCAAACATGCCATGTGCATTGTCTTGCTTCAAGGAGGTAATCTCATTTGTTATCATTCAGATGTTTTATTTCAGCTATTCGAGGATATCCAATATATGATAGAGAATTTGTTTTATATGACATACCTTCAATCAAGCTATAAAGAAATTAAGTCATTATTTATTGGGCAAAAACGCTATTGTGCATACTAACTACCAACCTCTGTAACATTTGCCAGAGCAAGGCAAGTTGCAACATGCAAGATATTATTAATGGATGAGAATTTGCAAGAATTGATGGTGATCAAATACAGTAGAGCACCAATGTATAAGATATGCTATCTAGAAAACCAATTTCAGCTATGGTTATGGTAACCCAACTAGAGTCTTTCACAAAAGATGATTATGAGTGAGAATATACCAAAGATGCACATTTTGGGGATAAGTTGAAAAGAGTTAATTCCAACAAGTAGTCAAAAGTGAAAAGGACTTTAATCTCAAAGAGAGATTTCTGTATAATTAGGGGAAAGTGAAACTACGTGCCATGACCATAAAGACTTCTAATACCTCGAAAGTGGCAGGTCATTTTGGTGTTAGTATACAGTGGCTCATGACCGATGCAGTGTTTTGGCCGAAGATGCAGTAAGAAGCATCAAGATTTGTTAGAGGCTACACATTGTGTTGTACTAAAAAATCTAGAACAAGAAAAGTGAAATTTGTATTTGTCTCTTCTTGTACCCACAAGGGTATGGGAAAGAATTT
Source organism: Chamaecyparis obtusa (assembly GCA_027943335.1). Lineage (NCBI taxonomy): Eukaryota > Viridiplantae > Streptophyta > Pinopsida > Cupressales > Cupressaceae > Chamaecyparis > Chamaecyparis obtusa. Next base: position 1,791,684 of record BSBK01000367.1, read on the forward strand.
CTGAGGATTTTATAGGAGAATTTCAATTAACTGTGGGCATGACTATTTGTTTGCCATAGTTGATAGATTTTGAAAAATGTGCATACAAACTCCAAGAAAGAAAACTATTACAAATAAAGAAGCAACTGAAAAGTTCTTTATTAATGTATAAGCACACTTCGGGCTTCCTAAGTCCATTGTTTCAGATAAAGACACAAGGTTTGTGTGACAAATTTTGATCCATCTTTAAACAAATGGACAAGCATAAGTGGTCAATAGAACTTTGGTGTAGCTCATAAAGGTTATAACACCAGGTGGCCCAAAACTTGGAATAGAGCTTACCATTCCTTCGCCCTGAGCTAGATTTGCCTAATCTGCATCAAAATCTGTTTAGTGGATTAGGCAAATCTAGCTCAAGATGAAGGGATGGTTAGAACAAGCTGAAGAGATGTTCTAAAACAGGCATGACTAGCATAGAAGGGAGCACAAACTTAAGGCGGGAGATAAGGTTTGGTTGTCCCTAGACAATGAAATATTCAAGGGCAAGCAAAGAAGATTGAACCTCTTAGACATGAACCGTTTTCCATCTTGGAGGCTATTGGTGAAAATGCTTTCCAACTAAATCCACCTCTTCTCATGAAGATGCGTTCGAGGTTGATGGTGAATAGTGAATGCCTACATCTTCTCAGATCTTCCATGTTGGATGAGGAAGAAGAGCAAGTGCCAACTTCATTGGAGAAATTGGGTGCTGATAACCAACTATCAAGCAATAATTTTGGAGGATATAATGCTACAGAAAAAGATGAAGCCTGCAGCAGAACTCAAGAGTTATAGGAAGTGAGAACAGTTACAGGCAAACGTGTAAGCACAGTGGTACTCCAAGAAGAAGATGGTAGAACTCCTCACCCATTTCTTGTCCCACTAAGCTTTTGTAGGATAAAAATAATCACTAAGAAGGGAGGTGTGGATCTGGAAAAGGTTAAATAGTCATCAGGGTGAGATTTCAAAAATGATAAGTGACAAAAAACACATGGATTTCTCACCAAAACTGTCACTTTATGACAGGAGTGATTACAAAACCACCATGGCTAATTCAAAACTATCGTGGCACAAGCAGAACGTCTCCAGCAGAAACAATGCTGCCAACTGATGACAACTAGCAGATTCATCACAATAGAAAAAATTCAAAGCAAACAATCTGAATCTTCCACTTCCATTTCCACTTTTGGATCCCTTTAATGGGTGAGGTCAATGTTCCACCATCTATTTAGAGGCACAAGAGGGTTGAATTGCATCTTGAGAGGCTTGTGTGACTGTTGTAGTGGTCAAAATTAGGATAAATCAGCTGTTTGTCATCACTTGGAGCTTGACAGTGAGAATAGTACAAGTTTCCAGTAATATTTGCTCTCTTTGCTTGTTCTTCATGATCGATAATATTTAGGTGGGCATGCAATTGCCACTACCAAGCTTGTTTTTCCCCTTTAGAAGTTTTCCAGGATAAAAATCTGAGTGTTATATTGAACTTCCTTTTCATTCTCATCATTCGATTCACTGTTTTTGAGTAACATTCATTCTTCTAAGTACTATCATTCATGCAAATAAGTAAAACAGAAAACATACGAGTGTTGTGGTGAACTTCCTTTTCATTTTCGTTATTCAATTCACAGTTTTTGTGCAATATTCATGCCTCTAAGTACTATTGTTTGTGCAAGCAAGTAGAACAACATTTTGTCTTGCACTCTACTAATTTCTATACTTTGAATTTAAGAAATTTATGGATCCAACCCATGTCAAACTTGATCAACGTACCCAATAGGTTGGTCTTGCTGAATAGTGTAAACTACTTGAGAAGACTACTAATATATATACAAAGAATTGGTAATGTCCCAATTTTTAAGGTGACATTGATTAAGTAGATTTTTGTTAAGTTGTCAAAAATAAATGAAATGATTAAATGATGACTTAAAATTAATAAATTTAATTAAATAATAATAAAGTATTATAAAATGTCACTTTATTATATAAAGTTCGCCAAATATAATTAAGACGGCCAAGTCAGCCTAATGTTCTAGATTCTTCATGGAGTTCTTTATAAAATGGCTGGATAGAGGAAATAAGCATGTTTTTGGATTTGAAAATGATTTATAATTTCTCGAGACAAAAACCTTCAAGAGTTTGATAGAAGGGCTCAAATGTCCGAGGGGATGCGAGCGAACCGTCGCATCCGTGTAACTCCCTCGGACGGCTAACTGTCTAACTACCCATTTGCCGGACAACGGGCTCAACAAAAACCTAGTTCTTCCAAAGGGTGGATTTGTGATGGAATCCACAACTGTGCCAAATTTGTGAAGTCTCCATTGGAGACAAATTTGGAGTAATAAGTTTATTTACAATTCAGAGGTAATTTGTATTCATTGGGAAGCAAGGATATTTGTTCTGAATATTATATTAGCTGGTCTGAAGTTGGGCGTATTAATTTGCAGGCCCAATACTACTTTTTATCGATACTACTTTTTATTGATGGAGGAAATAAAAGCAAATATTGTAATATTGATACTTTAGAGTGAAACAATCATTGGGAATAAGTATTTCATTAGAACTTTGCTATTGGGGAATAATCTGAAAATAAAGCTTAAAGAATCATATTCGTACTGTACACTCTATGGTTGAGCCTGGTTTCATTGGTGTGAGCGCATAAGTCATTAATCGCAGGTAGCTCTTGAGTTGAGCATCTGATATATATTTCTCCAAAACTCTACAAGGCAATTAGTGAAGGAGTTCTTTGTTTCATTGATCAGAGATTTAGGGCTGCATACTTTTCCAGATTGGAGCAGATTGGAGAGTTGCTAATGTCCTTACCGTGAAGATTCACCTACAGGCGTCCAGGAATATTACGGGAGACTTTGTCTTGCAAAACCATTATTACCTGTGCGTGATCATTCTTTTCCCTGTTGATGAGTTGTGTATACAAGCTGTTCAGAATTTCAGTCAGCTGATTGAATAATGATGATTATGTGCACTGGTTGCTGCACCAATTGTTGTCGGGATAATTGTATGTACGAGTTATTAGGTTAGTAAAGTATTATGTTACTCTCGGTCGCTAAGACAGTTACATCACGACGTTTCGGTCGTGACCCTTCGGGTACTTTATATACTCTCTCGGAGGTTGGACATGGGAGATATTATGGTATGATCATTACGATGTAAATGTACTTGCCAGTATGGAATGATTAATGAAAGTATTTATTATTCTAGGATACATTCTGTGTTTATTATATTTCCTGTACTATGTTTGTGCAATACTAAGTTTACCCCAGTGGGCAAACATCTCGCGCCGTTGCCTAGACGTACTCGGGAAGAGAGTTGAGGGAAGGATTTATGCCCAATGTCTTAAATAAAGATAGAAATAAAAAGGCACGAGATGACGAAGGGGAAGCCGCACAGAAGGCTTTGATCTTCGCGCAACAACGTGAACGTCGGTGTAGGCTGAGGCAACTTGCCAAAGACCAGCTTGCCGGAGGGTTGCCCGAAGGGAACCCCGAAAGTGGTACGGAAGGTGCAGGGGCCGACTGGGAATCGTTCATCTCAGCGGAACATCGGAGAGTGCGGAGTAGAGAAGAACTACTCGAAGAAACACGACTTAGACAAGTCTTGCTTCAGGAAGAGCAAGACTAGTTTGAAGACTTGAACCGCACGTGGCGTGCGGAGGAAGGGAACTACGAAGGTGAGCCCATTGTCGAAGGCACACGGGGAAGCACAGCCGAAGGCACACGGGAAGGTACGACTGAAGACACACGGGACGCGCAGGCAAACCCGCCATTGGAGCCAACGACTCCACACAATACGGTTCCACCCGCTACACAAATACAAGTACCATTAGTAATCGGCCAAGGGAACGTGGGTGCTGGTTCTAGCACAGGCGGTGCAGGAGCACAAAATCCACCGCGCACGCAACAACCAAAATTAGCCCGACCAACCATGGCGGCACATAAGGAGAAGTTGTCAAAATTTCACGATGATGGAAAGGACGATCCAGTACGGCATTGCCATACGTGTGAAACCATCTGGGCAGCCAACGGGGTGACTGACCAGAACGAATGGATGAGGCAGTTCCCTGCCACACTGAGAGGCGTGGCTGTTGACTGGTACGCAGATCTGGATAGAACGAACATAACCACATGGGATGACCTGAAGGAGGGATTCAAGAAGAAATTCCGGCTACTACGAGACGATAATGAGATAGTCTCAGAGATTTATGGAACGAAGCAAGGGAAGAGGGAGATCATACGAGCGTATGGCCGCCAGCTAAAGGAATTAGTCGGAAAGATGGAAAGCCAACCGGCTGACAGCCTAAAGAAGAGGTGGTTTGTCGAGGGCCTGAATCCTAAGCTACGACGGAAGATGAAAATTGTGCCTCCGACATCCTACAATGATGCATACAACCGGGCCATGGACCTGGAAAGCGAAAATAAGATGGCCAAAAAGAAGAAGAATAGATCTTCGTCATCTGAAGACGATACGTCCGAAGAGGAGAGTAGCAGTGACGAGAAGCAGAAGAAGAAAGTCACGGCCCTTCAGAAAGATATGAAACGGATGTTAAAAGAGTTTAAGACAATGAAGGGGACAACAAGCAAGGATGATGAACTGTGGTGCACAGATTGTAAGGAGAGCGGCCACACGAAGGGTGCTTGTCCCAAGAAGGCATTCTGTGACATCTGCCAGATTATGAGACATTCTACGAAGGAATGCCCATACAATCTGAAGGCACGTAACCAGCAAGTGCTCTATACACAAGAACAACCATCCACATCAGGGGGGGCGGAACCAAACAATAATGCATCTTCAGGAGGTTACCGTGGCAACCGGTGAGGTGGAGGGAACAATAATAATTCCACCCGTAACAGGGTCCAGTATGACACAAAGGGACGCCCAATGATCCAATGTAGGGCATGCAACCAATGGGGTCATTACGCAAGCAAGTGTAACAATAATGACGCCCCTCCGCAACTGTGTCGGTGGTGCGGCCCTGGGGACCATGAAGATGCTAATTGTCCGAAGTCTGGCGTAGGGGCCAATCTGATTGATATCGAAGGCAACACACGGATTAAAGAAGCTATACTTGCTCTTACCCGAGGGCAAGCGAAGGAAGCCCGCTACCCCCATCTCCGAACAGAGAAGCAGAGAATGGCGGAGGCAAGGGAGGAAATAGAAAGGGCGATGAAAGCCCAACGGGGAGAGACACACGAATCATCCGGACCCTATTGCACAGACGCGGAGAGGAACATTGTACGGCAGATGCTCCAACTGGAGGTACCTGTGAAATTGGAGGACCTCCTATACACCATGCCTCAATTGGGGACAGTGCTGTTGGGTACAAAGGTTGATAAACCCAAACCGAGACACACGGATGCTTCCGTACCGGGAAACTCGGTGACAAATCCAATGCTGCTCGCCGTCAACAATGGCAGACATCCAGTCGTGGTGGAGATGGGCATCTTGGGCACCATCCTAACGGATACTATAGTAGACGGCGGATCCAGGGTAAACGTCCTCCCGGAGGACACATGGAAAAAGCTAGGAAAGCCCACTCTGTGGCCACCTACATTTAATCTACTAAGTGCCGACCAGCACGGGATTAAACCCCTCGGCACGTTGATGGCACAACAAGTCACCGTGGGTGCACAACCATTTGTGCTCGACTTTGTGGTCATTCCATTAAAACAGGAAGGGTAAGATGCCATACTCGGAAGAGGATGGCTGGTGGCAGCGAAGGCAAACCACAACTGGAAACGGAATACACTCTCGATAGAGAGCGGAGGCAAGAAGTTTACTATTGATCTCCGGACCCAGTTGGTGAGCGAGGAACTTGCCTCTTCCTCGGGATCTGAATCTGAAGGGGAGAATGACCCACGACACGAAGGCATAGGGGATGGATTTGGATGCCGAAGGCATACTAAAACTCGGAGGATGTCGTTCGGAGGATGACACGGATTCACTAAATGGATTGTTCCATTGGCAGCAGGAGGACTATGAGATGTTCTCACCCTCCTGTAACGCATTAAGCGTCGACGAAGAGGAGCTAGATAAATATCCTCCAAAGTACGGGGAGTATAAGGAAGGAGAAGCTACAATGGACACCGTACCCGCACACCAGTCTAAAAACAAGGAGGAACCCATCTTGTACAAAGAAGCAAACTTGAAAGAAATAAATCTCGGGGATGAGAGAAATCCGAAAACCATCGTCATGAGAGACGACTGGAATCCTGTGTGGAATATTATAGCCTTCAAAATCTTGATTCTCCTTCTTCTGATGTATGGGCAAGAGACCATGGTCCTGGTAGAATTTATGGTTCCAAGCTTTTGGATTGCCATTGGAAACAGACTCGGCGATAGGGAGAGGGAACGGCTGCACACTCTGTGGACTTTCGACGAACGGATACATGATGCCATCAACGGGACCAAATTGAAACCTTCCCTGGAGAGGATGGACCAGAGAGGAGGGACAGAGCAACCGAGAGGATGGAAAATGACTCAAGTGGTCATGCAAGCGACCCGAGAGCCATCCGTACGGGTGACCAGAGAAGCCTCCGGACAGGAAATTGAAAACTACTTGTACGGCTATGCATGACCGTACGGTGGAAAAAAAAAAAATTAAAAAGTGAAAAACAAAAAAATATATATATATAAAAAAAAAAGAAAAAAGAAAAAAAAAGCAAAGGCAATGTACGGTACCGTACGGTATATAAACACCGTATGGCAAGAAAAGATAAGTTGATAGTGCCGTACAGCAAGGACAAGCCATACCGTACAGCGAGAGAAGGCATTACAAATTGAAGTAGACCGTACAAGCAAAGCAATAACATGTCGTACGGCACCGTACATTAGCAGTAGACATAACCGAAGTATAAAACAACATACGGTATATAGGCCAGTACGGCGCCGTACAAGAGCAACAACACATGAAGTACGGAGCATATGCGTCTAGGCAAACCATGCGGCACCGTACGGAAGGGAGAGTGTGTATTAGTGATATCGTATGGCAATTAAAACAAGGAAACGTGCGTGAGTTGTTAACACTGGCCGTATGGCCATTGGCGCAAACAAGGGTTGGTATATCCATCGTATGGTCCGTACAGACAGGAAGATAGGCTGTTTTGTGCATCGTACGGAACATTACAAGACCATACAACCAAAGGACTACTGCACACAAAAGAGCTTGGATGTCGTACGACATTGAAATGTGTAATGGGGATACCGTCCAAGGGATGTACGGCTGCATTTCGGCCTGAGAATTAAAAAATAAATAAGAGCAAGGAAGGACTGGCAGCAGGGAGAAGGTTCTATAAAAAATAAAAATAAAAACGACGACAAATCAAAACAGTTCAAAATGAATAACGTATGGTACCGAAAGGTAGGATATAATGAGGTAGTAAGGAAAACATAAGCGCTTTACAGAAAAGAGTATGGGATCAGAAGAAAATCACAAAATAGTGTGTTCCATAGACTTCTGTGTGGGTTTGAGAGTGCTAAATTGGTCTTGGCGGCGGGGGCGCTGCCCCTCGACCCCGCCCTATACCGCGACATGGAGCGCACCTGGGGCTCTGCCCCAGGAGCCCCAGGACCCCGCGGGGGCGCTGCCCCTCGACCCCGCTGGGGGCGTTGCCCCCTAGACCCCCAGTCAGTTCAGTTATCAGCCCTTGGAGAGTGTGCCTGTTGATGAGATCGGAGCTGCTACAGGCATGGAGTGTCTGCATGCCGGAGGTGAAGAGAGCACTGGAGCAAGTCTTTCAAGAGGGGTACTACGCTTTGAAGCACTTGGAGTAGATATTGGCTGGGCGTGAGAATGTCTTGGTGGATGCATAGAGAGCTCGAGAGGAGCTGACCACCCAGTTGGAAGCAGTAGAGCAACACTTGGCTCAGCGTACCCAGGAGTTGGAAGCAAAGAAGTTGGCACAGGTGGCTATCAAGGTCAGATTAGCTAGGGAGACAGTATGGTGTTAGCGGAGGCTATAGCTGAACAATATGTTTTGGAGACAAGTTTGGTGCAGGCACGGGAGGAATGGGATGTGACGGAAAAGACCTACTGGACGCAGCATTGATGGGGAGGGCGGCACTTCATCTTTTCAGGGACGCCCCTCTGCCCCTTCTCAGTGATTTTCTTCTTCTATGTGGTGTATTTCATCTCCTTGTTGTTGTAAGTCGTCGGAGACGACTTGTTTTTTTGGGGGGGATGATGTTGTCGGGATAATTGTATGTACGGGTTATTAGGTTAGTAAAGTATTATGTTACTCTCGGTCGTTAGCGACCGAGAGGTTAGACAGTTACGTCACGACGTTTCAGTCGTGACCCTTCGGGTACTTTATATACTCTCTCGGAGGTTGAACATGGGAGATATTATGGTATGATCATTACGATGTAAATGTACTTGCCAGTATGGAATGATTAATGAAAGTATTTATTATTCTAGGATACATTCTGTGTTTATTATATTTCCTGTACTATGTCTGTGCAATACTAAGTTTACCCCAGTGGGCAAACACCAATTAAGGGGCTGGTCTGATCTTGAAAGCTTCATCAATTTGAAGGAACACGTGCACCATTATAAAATCTCTGTATTTTGTGATTATAAGAGGATTGCTGTTGGGAAAAGTTAATTATTGGTAATGCTTCGGTATCATCTTCTGAGTTGCAAATAAAGGTCAGGTTGCATTGTGAATTCCAAAAATATATCGTATATTTATTTCTGTATTTGATTTGACATTTGCGAAAGTACTGTGATCTTTGTTAAAATCCCTTCCTCAAAGCTGCAAATTTGAATGAATTATATGCATGCCATTAAACTGTTTGATATAATGTCCTTGGACTGAGTTTGGAAAAAGAAAGTGAGATTTTGGGGTAAAATTTGAGGAAGATATCGTATATCCCTATTTGGGGATATTTCGGTGGTATCAGAACCTAAGTCCTGCCCGCCATGGGTTCGATTGTTAAGGAAAAGAGCACAAAGGTATTTTCAGAGAGAGAAGAAGGGTTTCAGTATGGGCGATGGAGAGGGAGATGTTGCTAAAGTCTTCTTCAAGAGATCAGAAGGGTTGTACATCAACATGTCTGACTTGATTGTTGAGCAAAAGAGCACAAAGGTATTTTCAGAGAGAGAAGAAGGGTTTCATTATTCATATGGGTGATGGAGAGGGAGATGCTGATAAAGTCTTTTTCAAGAGATCAGAAGACTTGTACATCAACATTTCTGAAACATTGAAGGAAGTGACCCAACTGTTGAGAGGGCTCAATCAGAAACAGAGCATTGTTAAGCCTGTCTATGACAAGGGTGAAGGACAATTTGATCAAGCTAATGAGATGGACCAACTTCATGCTCAATACAATGCTTTGAGTGCAGCAGTCCGTGGTAACATGTCCTTGGCTGAAAACTGCGGACTGAAAACAAAAGGAGGGCATAGGAGGAAGAGGTATTGTCTTAAAGACAAGCTGGATGGAGAAACTGAAATGAATGAGATATAAAGAGCCGAAGCCAAAAGGAACATTCTTGAAAGAAGAAAATTCACAAATGACCATTGAAGAAAGGGCAGAAAAGAAAGAGGAATTACTTGCTTGTGACTTGCAGCCTACAAATAATCATGAGGAAGGCAAAAATCAGTCACCATGTGGGAAATCCTAGAGAAGATGAAACCATGTTCACACTTCACTTCTGCCGTATGAGAATGTGGATCAGGATTTGAGTTTTCTGATGATCACGAAGTTCAAGAGTATGCAATCATTAATCAGCCACTTGGAGGTCTGAAGGAGAAAAATACCTATATTTTGCCACAATCTTCACATAAAGAGTTGGCTTGCAGCTAAGGATAAATGCGATCACTTTTGGGCCAGGTAACAATGAAGGACATGAGGAGTATGTATATCCCAGCTACGTGCAAGGTACGACAGCCCATAGTGAGGTTGATTTCCCTTGTTCCGTACATCTTATTACATTGGAGGAATACATGCTAAGATCATATGAATAATGAGGCATATTGTCTTAGAGAGTTGATTGTAGAGCCCAAGAGATTGCCTAACAAGAAGATCCTACAATTTGATTATGTTTGGTTTGTCTTGGATATTTTACCATGGAGTTGGTTGGAGGCAAAAAACATAACAGCTAATCAAGTGCAGGTATGGGTCAGTTTTATGACAGCTAAACGCAGCTAGGAATATGTGACTTTCAACTGGACACACCTCATAGACCAGCACTTATGAAGAAGCAACCTACCTTGGAAGAAGATGAATCAGAATAATAGACAACGAAGACACTTTGCAGAGCTATGAACATGATTCTGATTTTCTAAGTTTGACCAGCAGCCTGTTGTTAGCACATGAGCCTTGCATTGACGACACTCAAGCATGGATTGATAAGTATAAGAGTTGAAAAGTCAGATGGCTCACAGTCTGATTTTATATGAGCGGTTGAAGAAAGGCATGAGCAAAGGACTGATTTCTTGATTTGGAACAACAGTCCCTTACCTGTACAGAATCTTATTTTGGCAGCGCTACATATGAAAGCACCCATAATGCAGATTTGATTGTGACACCTCCTTCTTTTGGGTATGCAGCTGTCCTAATGATAAGACTTGAGCCAAATAACATAGATACTTTAATGGTGGGTGGCTGTCCTACTTGGCTGGTTATAGCATCTTCAGAATTGTCATGGCTTACATCAGCTAGTTGGTTGTGTTGGAGTGTGTTGGATCACGATTACATTGCTGATAATTGGCATGAGATGGATACTAAATCATTACATGGTCTAGGAGAACATCATCTTAGGCCTGATTTCAATTGGTATAATGCTGGCCTCATTTATAACAGCAGCATTAGATGGACTAGTATGCTTCTCTATGCACATGTGGAGTATTTTCCACATCATTTTGATAATCTACCAACTTAAATGGAGAATTGTTGGTGTATCCATAGCAAGAGACGTCCATCTCTTTACGTTCAGTGTGGATGGTAGATGGATTTGGGAACGAGAAACTGGTGTGTTGTATGCATTGTCACACATTGATCTTGGTGAGCTGCTTCACAACTTATGGCATAGTTGTGTGTATCTCAGTATCGTGCAACGGAGTTTTGGTAAGGCCAAGGATTGTATTGGCGAATTTGTTGATGTCATTCAACAAATCTTTAAGCTTGCATCCGTTAAGGAGGAAGTACTTGCAATCATGATGCTGCATAGAGATTTCAACAGATATTCATACTGGCCTCCACAATGGGTTTAAGATCCTAGTGGTGCAGAAAAATCGCTTGAGAACAAGCAATGTTTGGGCCGCGAGGACTGTAATGTCCCTAATTTTTACGGTGACATTGATTAAGTTGATTTTTATGAAGTTGTCAAAAATAAATGAAATATTTAAATGATGACTTAATATTAATTAATTTATTAAATAATAATAAAATATTATAAAATGTCACTTTATTAAATAAAGTTCTCCAAATGTAGTTTAGTAGGCCAAGTCAGCCTAATGTTCTAGATTCTTCTTGAAGTTCTTTATGAGGCTGGATAGAGGAAATAAGCATGCTTTTGGATTTGATAAACGATTTATAATTTCTAGAGACAATAACCTTCAGGAGTTTGATAGAAGGGTTGGACGAAAACCTAGTTCTTCCAAGGGGTGGATTCGTGACGGAGTCTACAACTATGCCAAATTTGTGAAGTGGAGTAATAAGTTTATTTACAATGCAGAGGTAATTTAAATTCATTGGGAAGCAAGGATAGTTGTTCTGAATATTATATTAGCTGGTCTGAAAATTGGGTGTATTAGTTTGTGGGCCCAATGCTACTTTTTATTGATTGAGGAAATAAAAGCAAATATTGTAATATCAATACTTTAGAGTGAAACAATCGTTGGGAATAAATATTTCATTGGAACTTTGCCACTGGGGAATAATCTGAAGATAAAGCTTAAAGAATCATATTTGTACTCTATGCACTATGGTTGAGCTTGGTTTCATTGGCGTGAGCGCATGAGTCATTAATCACAGGTAGTTCTTGTGTCAAGCATCTGATACATATTTCTCCAAAACTCTGTAAGGTGATTAGTGAAAGAGTTATTTGGTTCATTGATCAGAGATTTAGGGCTGCATAGTTTTCCAGATTGGAGCAGATTGGAGAGTTGCTAATGTCTTTACCGTGAAGATTCACCTACACCTACAGACATCCAGGAATATTACTGGAGACTTTGTCTTGCAAAGCCATTATTACCTGTTTGTGATCATTCGTTTCCCTGTTGATGAGTTGTGTATACAAGCTGTTCAGAATTTCTGTCAGCTGATTGAATAATGATGATTATGTGTATTGGTTGCTGCATCAATTAAGGGACTGGTCTGATCTTGAAAGCTTCATCAATTTGGAGCAAGTACACGAGTATATAATCTCTGTATTTTGTGATTATAGGAGGATTGCTGATGGGAAAAGCTAATTATTGGCTATGCTTTGGTATCATCTTCTGAGTTACAAATAAAGGTCAGGATGCATTGTGAATTCCGAACATATATTGTATATTTATTTCTGTATTTGATTTGACATTCAAGAAATTACTGTGATCTTTGTTAAAATAATAAAATCCCTAACTTCCTCAAAACTGCAAATTTGAAAAAATTATATACATGCCATTAAACTGTTTGATATAATGTCCTTGGACTGAGTTTGGAAAAAGAAAGTGAGATTTTAGGGTAACATTTGAGGAAGATATTATATATCACTATTTGGGGATATTTCAGAATTCCCACTTGCTTTCTTGGTGATAGAGAAAGAACAGAAACTTTTAAGCTTACACTATTAGCTTTTTTTTCATAGGTTCTGTTAAGGTAACTTATTATGGACTCCTCTGTTTTTATGCACTATCACAGAAGTTTACATAAATTTACAAACTGAATAATCTTTGCATTTTACCCTTCTAAGCTTATGTCAGATCGGTGGAATTATGTTGTCAATACAGTGTTGGAAGCATTGACAGAGAGTTGAAATGTGCAAATATTTATATAGATTTAATGAGCCAGACATGGTGCCATTTTAAACAACAGTAAAATGATTTTATGGATTGTGCACATTATTGTAGGGAGGTTCAGTTCACCATGCGGCATCAATGATATGCTTGCTTTTGCCTTCATGAAGAAAGGCAAATTAGCATGCTTGAATTGCTAGTAAGGAATATGCACTTTCATTTATTGTGGACACTGCTTAAATGTAATATGTAATTTTTCTTGTTGTTCAGATGTTGCCTTCTGTTGCTGCTGACATCTTAATGCTTAATATTATGGCATTCATGAATAGTTTGTATGGGAGAAAATCATATAGATACAGTTTACTAGTCTGTGATGGAGGCATTCATTCGCAGCATCGTCTGCATTACTAACTTTTATGCATGTATGCTATCTTGACCTTTTATTCATGTATGTAATGGAGACTTTCATTTATCTTGGTCTTGCTTATTGGAATATAGGACACCTGAATTTGCGATTGTTACATGGAAGGAAGGCTGCCGAGTCCCCATTTTTTACCTACCAAAAAAATAACTTTCAAATCTTGGCCTTAGTATATCAGCTAGTATTAACAAGAACCAACAGTTCAGTACCTGATTAGAGTAGAAATATTGATGAAAAATTGAGCACTCTTGATAAAGATAAAAATGGCACATTCACATTCATTGAAAAGGTAAGCAAACAAAACCTCAAAAATAAAATAATTGAGCAAAAGGCCAGTTCAAAGTACCTGAAAACAAGCCAAATGTTCTTCGGTTAAAATAGATGTCAAGGTAGAAACTTCAACGGCTGTATTCAATTCTTGCAATTTACTACAACAAGCAACTGCTCGATTTTTACCAATATCAGCTTCTGTAAAATAGAAATTGCCAGACAAGTCCCACATTTCAACTTCTCCTAGATCATGCAATGTGACAGATTTTACTCCCGCCAGTATAACATTTTTTGCTGCAAAACAATGTGCCAATTCAAATTGCTTTTTCTGCTCAAAGTGGAATAATTTTCAGTCTAGAATGTCCCATGTGCATATTAAATATCCACACATGAAATGTTATGGGACTGCACCTCACATTGCACTGCAAAAAAGGCAACATAAACTTCTAGCTTTTGAAGATTCATGAAATAAATATGGCAGCTTCTTTGACAGAAACATTAAAGATGGATATACAAATGAACCAGATCACATACCAATCTCAGCTCCAAGGCCTTGAAGACCAGAAATGAGAACATTTGCACCAAAAAGGCGCCGCATAGCCTCCCTTCCATACACTGCCAACTGCCTGCTGTGCAAGTCCTCATCAATGTGGACAACATCAGCTGGGTTGCCATCTGCAGTGGCAGTCATTTTAACCTCCTGGCTTGGCACGTCACTAGCACCACCCTCAACGTGCAACCTTTTCACTGAATTCCCTATGATTTCTGTCTCGGCAACTCTCTTTACGGGTAGCATATAGTGCGGCCAACTGCTTACAGAAAATGCTCAACAGAATTAATCTAACAATAACTAATAAGAGAATTAAAAGTCATGGTAACCTCTAGAATCCTAGATAAAAGCTGTGAAGAGCTAAAGAGCCACAAAATCACCAATGAATCAGGATATAATCCCGCAGCCATTTATTTTAACAGAAGATAAAGTACTGATCCCAGGGTTAGTTTTTCAATCTTTTAATATTTTAATCCTTACTCTACAACATGTATGGACAAACAATAAAAACCAAAAAGAAAGTTCAAAAGGAATTGTATTGAAAACCAAAAAAATCAAAACAGTGGACGCTGCAATTGGGCTATGAAACTAAAGACAGCCCCGAGCTATGATGGCCAAAATCTACAGAAAAATAATAATAAAACCCTGGTTAGTTTTCTTCCAAACAGGAAAGTAATTCGTCCTCCTACCAGCTAACGTGCAAAAAGAATACCAAAAAGAAAGGGTTTCAAACTCCAAAATAAATGTATGGCCTAAAACATTTAATACCAATAAAACCCCACGACAACTTTATAATTAGAAATGAAATTATTTTAAAGTTTTGTTTTAAGGGCAATGAAGCCGTGTAGTATCTTTGAGCTCAAAAAGAAGCAGCCAAATGGCTGATCTGGGAAAATTTATCGTACAACACATTCATGTTGTTTAACGTTCTTTAAACATATAAATATGCCAAAGACGTAGAACAAAAACATGATTTATTTTTAGCGAGCGTTGAAAAATATACAACCAAAAACAAAATATAAACTCAAACAATTTTTTCAAAACCCTCATCTTCACAATAAAAAAGAAATGGAAATGAATTCATTGAGAAAAAAGTGAAATGATAACTTAGACAGAACGTAATAAACGCCTCCACAGGATTCCAGAAAAATGGAGAGGAAAAAAAATAAAACCTGATCAAACGGGGATCCAATTGCTCAAACCAGGCATCGATATGAAACCCTGAAAATGCACAGCTCGAAAATTAAGAATTCGACGGGAAAAAACGGTCAATAGGAAGCGATCTTCAGCAAATTCTGTGCCGTTCCTTCAAACCATTGTTGCAGACTTTAAAAGTAGAGACAATGTGCCGAATAAAGCTTCGGGTTTCTTTTAATATTCTAAAGAGGGATGGCTGCGTAAAGAAGGAACGTTAGTTGGATGGAAGGCACTTTATGCTTTCCAAAATAGATGTGAGGAGGTACAGGTTTGCCATTGAAAAACTTTGATCACAAACAAGTTTAAAATCAAAAGGATTGTTTCATATGATATAATTTGTTAGTCGATCTATTTGTTGCATTGTTTCATATGATATAATTTGTTAGTGGATAGTTTAACCGATAGACTATTTGTTGCTCTCTAAAAATTAATTTTTCTACAACAAATCTACAAACCATCAAAATGGAAAGAACATTTTTTTTCCTTAATTAGTTCTATTGTATAATTCATGCATCTTGAGGATTGTACAATATGAATAATAAAATTTTATTATTATTGACAATTGTGTTCTCTGTTTTCTATTATAAATATTCATACCAGTTGGTGATTTTTATTTCTTTTGAATGAATTATAAGATTGGTTTTTATTGAGAGCAGAGCATTTTCTATATTTCATAATAGGAGCAATAGAGCGCAGTTTTTTTTCTTTTTATCAATAATATTCATTTATTGACCAGCGTTTTCTTGTTTGAAAAGGCACATGGCAAATTTTAGATTAATTTTTCTTTACATGAGAGCATTTTTTGCGCTCGAGCATAGAGAAAAGTTTTGTTGTTCTTGTCAATTAAATTCATTTATCAACCATTTTTTTTTAAGTCGAAAAAAATTGGAATTCAAATATAACAAAGATTATATGATCTTAAAATTTGTATATCCTTAGATATTATGACTCTGAATGAATCATAAGTCCACCACGTAAACTATTTGTGATTCTTTTTAGTAGTTTTAAAAAAATATGTTTTCTTTTGTTTTGCTTTGTTTCATTTTCATGTTTTTTTTAAGGATTTACTTCTAATATAGTTATATTAATTGAATTGGCATTAAAGATTTACATATAATTTTAAAAAAATTAACAGTTTCATTGGTTCTTTCTATTATCAAGTTAAAAGTAGATATACTAAAAATAGTTTAATTGATTGTTATTAAATATGTATGTTAATAAAAAAATCTTCAAACGAATGAAAAATTATTGAATGGTATAAATTGATATTCTATATTTAGTTAAAAAATTATTATAGACAATATATTATGTTATTATATAATATGAATATACATGTTATTTTATTTATTATAAAATTAGAATATTTAAAAATATAAGATATGAATATTTTAAATTTTAAAATATTTCTAACTTTTTAAATGTTTCTAAATTTTAATGATCATTATTTATATGTTTTTATATTATTTATAGAGATAGAATATTTAAAATTTAATGGGTATAATTTATATTAATTGTATTATTTTTTTGTATCAATGGATATAATATAATTTTAGTAGAATTTAACTATATTAGTTATTTTTAATAATATATTTTTAATTGAGTATAACTTATATTAAATTTAGTATTTTTTATTTTAAATTCTTTAGAAAATAAAATTTCTTATCGGCTCACCATTGCATGCACAAAAGCATGCGAGTGCTAGTGCTAAGTGAAATGGGGCTGCCCCTATTGAGGCACTTGTTATGGTGTGTCTCATTAGCTATCTAAAAATGACCGAAAAAATAGAAGAAGGTAGATGGTCTAAAGTTGTTTTTAATGATATATTGTGCAAACCTAAAAAAATGTGGATGTAACAAAACATAAAGTGGATGAGTAAATGGAATATCCATTTCAATATGTGCCCCACAAATAACAAAGAAATAAAGGTCTTCATTATGGAGAAATTTTACAAGAGAAATTGGGGAAATGGGCTTGGAAGGAAGAAAACATATTACATCAATTAGTTCAATCTCACATGTGATCAACTTCAAAAAGCGTACATAGGAGCTAACATCTCTTGGAGAGCTAAAACTCTTATTGTCCATCTAAGAACCAATTCTCATCAACTCCATTATGAGATCGGGCATTGGAAGAGGCCAAAATAGGCTTGGAAAGAGAGAGTTTGCACGTTTTGTAATTTTGGGATTGTGAAAATCAAACAACGCTTTATTTTAGAATGTGAATCATATAAGGACATCGAGGACAAAGTTGCAATTATTTTATCTGATAACTCTTGGCATAATTTATTCAACGAGCAGTGCATTGAGAAGTTGGGAGTGTTTATCCTCAACTTGCACAAGAAAAGAACCGAGTTACTAAAATTGGCTTAATTTGTTGGGATATCCCATAAGTTATGTTTAGCCTTGTGAACATTAAAAACTATCTTATCTTCTAATTATTAAAAAATTATTTCTAGGGATACCAGTCTCAGGCATACTTTTTCACTTTTGCATTTATTGACGACGAAACGTGAGGGGGGCAATTAACGAGCAGTTAGATTTTGGTTTTGATTTCTCAACGATGCTCAAAAAGCTTAAAAAGAGAACCAAGAACCAGCCTCTTTTAACTTAGAGTGACCAACATTTGCTTGATCTTTGGGGTTTGGTTTATTGGGGAACTGGTCTCTTTTAATTACTAATTAATAACCAGCACTTATTTTGATCTTTGAGTTAATTCATTAGCTAGTTTAGTGCAGAGGTTCAATTTTTTATTTATTTTCTGAGTTCAATGCATGATTTGTCATCATGTGCAGATGATGATCTCATATGTACATCCTTTGAGAGGTTATAGAGAGGCTCACTCCACTAAATTCTAGATTCTTCTTAGTTTTAAAAAATGATCAAATAATAAAATAAATTAAATTATTCTTAAAAATTATTTTATAAAACTCAAATTACTTTTAATTTAGATAGTGGAATTCAATGGATGAGAAAGAGGAATAATTAAAACATAATTTGATATATAAGGTATGTATAAGATCTAGGAGTTTGTTGAGATAATTGTGGAACTAATTAAAAATTATTTCATTGATTTATAATTAAAGAATTGCTTGTATTGATTGAAATGAAAAGAAAGATTTTAATAACATCTTATGGGACCCATGAATAACACACACCTTCTTGCTCTTCTACACTAAATTTTGATCAATGGATTTGTTATTTTGTCTAGTTTTGTTTATTCAAACAAAGTTTTTAAATTATTCATTTTCAAAATGTTCTTATAGGAATTGCAAAATGCAATCAAAGGTCATCCCCTATTGAAATTAAACAAAAAATGTTGCATAGCCTTATATGGTAACAACTCATAATTGGTTCTAGAACTTCCACAAAAGACGGTATTAGTAATTTTAATCATTATTAAAACTAGCAATTGCACCTTAGTGTATAGAGATAGAGGGAGATATAAGTAGATATGAAGGTAGAGGGAAAGATGAAGGTGAAGAGAAATAGAGAGATGGAGAGAGTAGAAAGTGAGAGATAAAGATAGAGAGAGGGGGACAAAGGCGAAGCAAATAGAAATGGAGAAAATGGAGAAATCTTGTAAAAATCTTAAGAACATAAATTGTCAATATTATTAAAATTTTAAAATTTATCTAAAATAAATCTCATATAAATTAAAATAACATTTAAAATATAATCATAGTAGAATAATTAAAATTTTAATAGAAAAATATTTATAAACTAAACTATTCTAAAAGTTCTTTATTATTATTGTAATTTCACAAAATAGACATAAATAGTTAAAATAATTTCTAATTTCAAGCTAAATTAAAAACTAAATTAGAGTAAATAATAATGCAAAATCAAAAAATATAAAACATTTATTAATAAAATAATAAAAATAAACAATACAAAGAATAATAGATGATAGTATTTGTAGTATGAAATAAACTTATTAAATTAATAAATAATTATTATGCCGAGAGGCGTAACAACTCCAATGGCATCCTACCCCTTATAGAGGTCATCTATAAAAAACTGTGTAATTTTAAAGAAACAGTTGGTATTCCACTGCCAGCCATTACCAGTGTGCTAATAATAATCAATATGAAACGACAAATGTAACCATCTAAGAAAGAAGAATCCATTCAAATTCCACTGCCGCTCACAATTTCTACGTGCATAACAAAAGCCGAAAATTACCTGACACGTCATTCCCGCAGAGAAATGGCCAAGTGCTTTTATTAGGTTTTATTTCGTAATGATGTGAAAATGTAGAGTAGTGGAAATGCACGGTAGTGGAAATGACTTGGCAAACATACCACTACGCCTTTAATATAATGTTGCTTCTATTCAAGAAACTTGATCCTCTCACTGGAAGATTGAGAAAGCAAAGGAGTGCAGAGGTAAAAATCAAACTGATCTTCCCGTGTTATGTCGTTGTGCATTTTTCATTTCTCTGTTTACTTAGTGTTTAATCATTTGTTGTTTGTGGTTTTTATTATGTCAGAGTTGATATTTTGTCTAAAATCCATTTGATTGTTTGAAGCAGTCGAAGCCATCATTTAAGCAACTGGTTTTTTTGGATTCCCTTCTAATACAGAACGCTCAACCTGCAGGTAAATTTCAAACTAATCTGCTAATAATATGATATTTTTGCATTTGTCTATTCTAATATTTATTTTTTTCATTGATCTATAAGATTTACCCAAAAATGAATGTATATTTTTGAAGAACCCATGTTAGATTTAACAAAAGTAGCTACCAAAAGAAATATGCCTCCAACTTCATCCAATAGTAGGTTTAATAAGTCTTTGAAAATGAAGTCAGATGCCCAAAATATATTATATTGTTGAAGAAACCAAGCACGTCATATCATGATCATAAAAATTCCAAGTTTGTAAACCTCTATGATCTCATGAATTAATGGCACTTACAGCAAACTTCAAACAATGAAATGAAACTCTTGAGAATATGTTTCACTATTTAAGATAATACTCTAAACATTCATGTATTGCATAATCGTAATAAAATAGTTAGCAAAACAATTAAAGTTGAATACATTGCTAACATCAATGGTGATTAGGAGAAAATAAGTAGGAGAGCCATTAGAGGCAGATGTTTGAATGTGCATCGTAACGACAAATTCATCTGCACTCACAAACATTCTTCCACACATTCTCTCCATCATTTTGTCATGTTGTGAATAGTTGTGAATCCATAATGTAACTGTTTAGAATCAGGAATATAGGGCAAGTCTAATAGGTTTAAAATTAGGAATATAAGGCAAGTCTAATATTTAATTATTAAATTAGAAAAAAATTCTAAACAATATATTTTCTAAAAAGATAGATACATTAATATTAGATAGGATTCTTTTTTGAGAAAGACAAGAAAGTCTAAGATTTAAAGGAAAAATTAGAAAGATCTTATAGATAAGATAAAATTATTCTAAAAAGAATAATTTATCAAAATAGAAGTTTCTAGATTTTAAGTGAATAAAATATTGTGTTCATTATTTTATGATCTTAAATTTACTTCAAAATAGTTATACATTTCAATTAAATTAGATGGATAGATAGTTCAATAATTAGATAATGAATAATTAAATAAATAATTGGATAGATGTTCAATTTTAATTAGATAGATGTTAATATATATTGTAAATAAAATAGAAACATGCACCAAATCTAAATGAAGGATTTTAATATGTATGTTTGCATGAAATGCAGATTCATTCAATCATTAATTAGAGTTCATCCAATTAATACCAAAACCAAATGTTCATATGTGATTGTTACTTTAGCCAAAAATTCAGATCCTTTGTGAAGGAAACAAGGCATGCTTATATAGAAATCATTTAGAAATGAATGGCTGAGATTGATTGAAGATGAATGGTGGAGATTGTTTCAATGATTCAATCTCAATTATTGGTTTCCAAATTATTGGTGAGTCCATTGAACTGTTTGTGGAAACTTCCAAGAAGACTAATGACTCAACTGAACTGATCTTTCCTATTTGTTTCCAAAGTGAAAATAAGTTAACTAAAATATTTCTAAAAGTGATATTCAGTTGAAGACATTAATGTATTTTTAGAATTTAATAATAGATTTAATGTTTTTTAATCTAAACTGACGAAATAATTAATTTAAATAATAGACCCTTATCTAGAGTTTATTATTAGGGTTAGGATAAGGGAGATAATTTGTAATTTGTGAAGGTCAATGTTTGTCAATATAGTTACATGTTAGCATATCTACTTATTTTTACAATATTTTATAATGGTATAATTTTAGAGGTATTAAATATTATAATATAATATTTACTGTTTAATTATATATTTTTCTCTATTTTATAAATATTTTTTGATTATTTATTTTAGGTCATGGAAAATCCTATGGATAAAATACAAGTGATTGAAATTCCAGTCATGGAAAACCATGTAGAAGATGTAGACATCATAGAGATTCCAAATACCACTTCTAAGCATTCAGCTACAAATGAAAACTCAATTGTTCAGTCAAGTGTTCAATCAAATGACTTCGTTGATACAGATGTACAAAAACTTGTAAGAGAAATTATGAATTTGCGCAAAGAACTCATCGAAAGGCTTAAACTGATAATGATGAAGGGTGCTCCCCTTAATACCACAAACACATAACATAAATAGAGAAACAACAACAATATGCAAGAACAAAAAATGGGCTTCTTATTATCTCCACAAATGTGGAATTACAAACTTTCAGAATTACAATATGCAAAGCCACATGGGCATTCCCTTACAATATTCTATAGGACAAAGCCTCAAATCAATACCCAGATCTACTACCCAAAACTGCTCTAGACAACACTACGGGTCTTCTTTATATAGGCATTTTCCACCGCTCGAGAAGGTTCCAGAAATTTAGCCCTTAGGGCCGACCAAACTTAGAATTATTTTATTTTTCAATTTATTACATCAAAGTCGGCTCAAAATAACTTTTGAAACCCGAACAAAAATTTTGAAGGAAAATTATTTTTTGCCATTTCAGGTGGCCCGACTTCCAGAGACCATAAGTCAACACTAGTTGACCCAATTGACTATTATAACCTCATTTCGGAAAGGCCACAAAGCGCTCATAGGCTTGATTGGTGCAAGCACCTGTCACCCAAATTTTTGACCTCATCCGGGGCCTCTAAAGCCTTCAAAACCGAGTTCAAAGTTTTTGTACCCTGCTGCCAATACTGAAAATCTTCAATATCTTCAAAACTAGACCTAATCTAGCCATGAAACTTTACTGGCAGGCTGATATGACTGAGATGAACCTCCACATGTAAAATCAGAACATTCTGAGATCGTATGACCAACTTACTAAAAATAACAAGTTTCCATAAATAGCAGCTCTGCACAAGATAGCCCTTATTGAATACAAAAACAAAAATATTTTTGGGTGATGCAAGATTGCTCTTACACCCAGGATGCTCCTGCATCAAACATCTAGGGTAATTTGAGGAGTGACCCCATCACGTCTCAGGTGTGTAGAGGAAAACCAAAGTGGTTAAGCTCCTCCTTTATCAACCATGATGAATCTTCAACAGGTCATCCTTTCCACTTGACCAGATATTCTTCATATGTGGACTATTCCTTGTGCTTCTACCAACACTGCTATCCAGTATATCCTCAATCTCTTTAGTATCTGAACTAGTTGTTGGAATACTCCACTGTGTTGTTCTAATCTCATTTTCAACACCTCCCTCATGATACTATGTTAGATCTGAAATGTTAAACACTGGTGAAATATTCAGCTCATTAGGCAATTCTACTTCATATGCATTTCTTGAATCATGCTTCTTCAGTATTTTACATGGCCCAAACTTTTTCATTTTCAATTTGTTATATGTACCAACTGAAAATCGCTCCTTCCGCAAATGAACCATGACTTCATCTCCAACTTGAAATTTTTTATGCCTCATTTTCTCATCTGCCTTAGCCTTATACTATGCATTCATCCTGGTAATGTGCTTCCTCACCTCCTCATGGATGTTCTTCAAATGTTCTGCAAAATTCTCAGCTTCAACACTACTTATTTCTCCTTGATCTATCCTTCTCAACTCAGATGCATTTCTAGGACTATTTCCATATACAATCTGGAATGGTGATTTACCAGTACTCTTGTTGACAGAATTATTGTATGCAAATTTTGCCTGTGGTAAAATCAAATCCCATCCTGTCGGCTTATCTCCAACCAAACATCTCAGCAAATTTTTCAAACTCCTATTCACCACCTCTATTTGTCCATCAGTCTGCGGATGATGTGATGAACTAAATTTCAAATCTCTCTTCAGCTTCTTCCACAATGTTCACCAAAAATAGCCTACAAACTTGGTGTCTCGATCTGAAACTATGGTCTTTGGCAAACCATGTAGTCTCACTACTTCTCTGAAAAACAATTCTGCTATATGAACAACATCATTAGTCTTCTTGTAGGGAATGAAATGTGTCATCTTCAAAAATCTGTCAACCACCACAAAAATTGAATCATGTCCCCGCCGAGTCCTCGGTAATCCAAGAACAAAGTCCATACTAGTATCCTCCCAAGGCTTTTCTGGTCTAGGTAATGGCTGATATAACCCTGTATTTTGCTTCACTCCTTTCACCATCTAACATACTCTACAACTCTGTAAAAACTTCTTGATATCTTGCTGCAACTGTGGCCAATAATAATTCTCACTAACCAAAGCAAGGGTCTTATCACGACCAAAATGTCTAGCCAATCCTCTGCTATGCTTCTCCTTGATGAGATTCTCCCTCATAGAACTTCATGGAATGCACAACTGACTCCCTCTGAATAGCATATCATCCTGGATGATAAAATCCAGCCACTTCGTTCTGTCTAGAGTAACAGGTTCTTTACAAGCTTTCTAAGCTTCACCAAAATCAGGATCCTCTGGATACAAATTCTTGAGTTCCTTGAACCCAACCACTTCAATCTGCATTTCTGTCAGCAATAGTTGTCTTCTGCTAAGAGCATCTACAACCTTATTAGACTTTCCACTCTTGTGTTTCAAAACAAATGTATAACTCTGCAAAAACTTAACCCATTTCAAATGTCTTTGATTCAACTTTCCTTGACTATTTAAATATTGCAAAGCTTGATGATCAATATACAAAAAAAACTCTTTAGGAAGCATATAGTGTCTCCACTTCTTCAATGCCTGAACTATAGAATAAAATTTCTGATCATAAACATAATACTTTCTCTTGGCATGATTTAACTTCTCACTGAAATAAGCAACAGGTTTACCTTCTTGGCTCATAACAGCTCCTATTGCAGTACCGCTAGCATCACAGTCTACTTGAAACACCTTATTAAAATTTAGAAAGTGTTAAAATAGGTTTTTCTATAACTTTTTATTTCAACAATTGAAAACTCTTTTCTACCCCATTAGTCCACTTAAACTCTTTTCTATCCCCTCTCATTGTTTCAGTCAAGGGACCACAAATACTGCTAAAATTTTTGATAAACTTTCTGTAAAAACTAGCTAGACCATGAAAAGATCTTACCTCAGTAGCACTCCTTGGAGTAGGTCACTCAAGGATAGCCTGTACCTTCTCTGGGTCCATTTTTAGACCTTCTGTTGAAACTACAAATCCCAAATACACTAACTCTTTCTTCACAAAACTGCACTTCTTCAAATTAATCAACAATTTTTCATCTCTTAACTTCTCAAACACCATACGAATATGCATCATATGCTCTTCCAATGTCTTACTAAAGATCAAAATATCATCTAGGTACACAATGACAGACTTACCTAAAAATTCTTTCAGAACCTCGTTCATGAGCCGCATGAAAGTGCTTGGTGCATTGGTTAGCCCAAAAGGCATGACTAACCACTCATACAGTCCTTCCTTTGTCTTGAAGGTAGTCTTCGATTCATCTCCTTCTTTGATCTGGATCTGGTGATATCCACTCTTCAGATCTATCTTTGAGAAATACACAGCTCCACTCAAACAATCCATAATATCATCCATTCATGGCAATGGAAACCTATACTTGATTGTGATCTTGTTTATTGCTCTGGAATCTGTACACATCCTCCATTCTCCATTCTTCTTTGGTGCTAATACTACTGGTACAGCACATGGACTTAGGCTCTCCCGAATCAATCCCTTCTGTAACAACTCATGTACTTGTCTGGTCAACTCTTCACTTTCTGCTGGTGTCATTATGTGTGCTACCTTGTTTGACAAAATGGCTCTTGGAATCAAATCCATCTGATGACTGATCTTCCTTACCGGTGGTAATCCATCAGGTACATTATTAGATACAATATCTTGAAACTCATTCAACAAATCTGCAACCTCTACAGGTACATCCTCTACTTCCTCTTTACCAACTTTTGAAATTAAAGAAAAACACACATGCTCATGCCTCATACCATCTAGGAATTTTCTTCCATCAACAAAATTTATTCTCGCATTACCACATACCTTTTCTTCAATCTCCTTCAATGGCTTTAGCTTATGTCGCACTCCATCCTTTGTCATGGAATAGGTATTCGCACGACCATCATGTACAACACATCTGTCAGACTGCCATGGCCTACCCAACAACATGTGACATGCATCCATAGGTATGATATCACATAGTGCCTCATCATGGTACCCACCAATCTTGAACTTTACTAAGCACTATTCACTGACCATGACCTTGTGGTCATCCTGCACCCAGGCAATCTGATATGGATGTGGGTGTTTCTATCTATTGAGCTTCAACTTTGTCACCATCTCTTCTGACACCAAATTGTCAGTGCTTCCACTATCAATAATCACATCACAACATGTACCCTCACACTTGCATCTAGTGTGAAACAGGCTCCTCCTTTGTTCAGGTTCATTCTCACCACTCAACAAGACTCTTCTGTTAATCAACGTTTCTCCTCTTTCAGCATCTTCAAAATTTGATGATCTGACATCTTCATCTACATGTGCAACTCTGGCCTGGCCTTCATTCATCCTATCTGTCCTTCCTTGGTGTTGAGGACATTCAAATGCCCTATGACCTTCTTCTCCATAGTGAAAACATGTTCCACAGAAGCCCCCTCTTTCCAAACCTTGTCCTCTTCCTCTTCCTCTCTGATCTTTGTTGTTCTGATCTTGGAAATGATTGGAATTATTTCCTCTCTGATTTTGACTGCTACTGGCCTCATCCTTCTTTTTTGGATCTTCATTTCAGCCTCCATATGACTGTCCACTAGATCATCCACCGCGACCTCTTCCATTTTGTCTGCTCTCAAACTTCTTGTTCAATTTTTCCTCTACTTTTAGGGCAAACTGGTATGTCTCTTCAATACTGTTCATTCGAACTAGATTCATCTCTTCTTGAATGCTCGACCTCAACCCATTAAGGTAATGGGCAACTTTCTCCTTATCCCCTTCTGCATGGCTTGTTCTGATGAGGATTCGATAGAACGCCTCTGTATACTCTTGAACAGATCTTCCTGCTTGCTTCAAACTTTGCATCTTCTTCAGTAGGTCAAGCTCATAATCAACAAGAATGAACTATTGCTTCAATTTATCCACCAACCGATCCCATCTTGTGATTTTATCTTTCCCTCTTCTATTTCACTCCAATTGAATCCCTTTCCACCAGATCTTTGCATGACCCTTCAGTCTGGCCTTCATGAATTTGACCCTATCAGGATCCTCAATATCTTCATACTCAAAATATTCTTCACATTCATTGATCCAGTTGATCAATTCTTTTGGGTTAAGATTTCCTAAAAATGTAGGAACCTCGATCTTAGGTCTTTTCCCGATCTTGGAAATGGCCCGGAAAAGCCTTTCTTCTTCTTGATTCAAAATTTTGCCTTCTTCTTCTTGATCATCATTTCCTTCTTCGGCTTCATCCTCACTTTCATCTCTGACATTAAGGTTCATTCATCTATGAATCTCTTCTTGCAATGCTCGCACTTGTCTCTAGAGCGCTCTAACCTCAGGTGTTACAACACTAGCTCTTCTGCCACGTTCCCTTTATGGAGGCATTTTCGTGATGCGCGCTGAAACCCTAACCACGGTCCTGGTGCAAACTACCTCATAGTCGGTGATCTATTTACACACTCAAGAACTCCTGCTCTGATACCACTTGATGAAGGGTGCTCCCCTTAATACCACAAACACATAACAGAAATAGAGAAATAACAACAATATGCAAGAACAGAAAATGGGCTTCTTATTATCTCCACAAATGTGGAATTACAAACTTTCAGAATTACAATATGCAAAGCCACATGGGCATTCCCTTACAATATTCTATAGGACAAAGCCTCGAATCAATACCCAGATCTACTACCCAGAACTGCTTTAGACAACACTATGGGCCTTCTTTATATAGGCATTTTCCACCGCCCAAGAAGGTTCCAGAAATTTAGCCCTTAGGGCCGACCAAACTTAGAATTATTTTATTTTTCAATTTATTACATCAAAGTCAGCTCAAAATAACTTTTGAAACCCGAACAAAAATTTTGAAAGAAAATTATTTTTTGTCATTTCAGGTGGCCCGACTTCCGGAGACCATAAGTCAACACCAATTGACTCGATTTACTATTATAGCTTCATTTTGAAAAGGCCACAAAGTGCTCTACAGGTTTGACTGGCGTAAGCACGTGTCACCCAAATTTTTGACTTCATCCGGGGCCTCTAAAGCCTTCAAAACTGAGTTCAATGTTTATGTACCATGCTACCAATATTGAAAATCTTCAATATCTTCAAAACTAGACCTGATCTAGCCATGCAACTTTACTGGCAGGTTGATATGACTGAGATGAACCTCCACATGTAAAATCAGAACATTCTAAGATCGTATGACCAACTTACTAAAAATAGCAAGTTTCCATAAATAGTAGCTCTGCACAAGATAGCCCTTATTGAATACAAAAACAAAAATATTTTTGGGTGATGCAAGATTGCTCTTACACCCAGGATGCTCCTACATCAGATAACCTTACATGCACATGCAATTGAAGCAAATGATGTCAGTTTCCTTCAAGAAACAACTGAATCAGTCTATGGCATAGTTGATATATTTGATAATTTCACAGGCTTCTATAGGGAGTTATTTTATGATGAACAATATGAGCAAGGTGACTTTGAGCTAATCAAGGATGGGTTTCCAAGATATTTGAATGAAATTTAATGTAAGGTCATAGTACTACACACAACAAACAATTTTGTAGTATCGAGCACACAATTTTGTATTTGCTAAAATATAAATAAAATTTTGTATTTATTTCTCAATTCATCTCTTATTTTTTAAATAAAATATAATTTGTATTTGCACAAGTCATAAATTATAAATAAATACCAATATTAAAATAAATAAATTACTACATTAATACATAGATGATGAATACATAAGCCCATATCTTTGCTTCCAACATTTATAATATAAGTACACCTTTTTTAAAGTTATTTATGTCTTTTCTAATTTTAGAGGTTAGATTTTTAAATAATTATTATTAATTAAGCTTTTTAGAGTATTTATATTTCCTATATGCTATTCTTATTCCTTTCAAACTATAAAAAACCATTTTCTATTTATTTATGTTTTATATGCATTTTGTATATTAGCTATGGTTCGACAAAGGAAACTCTTCTTTGAAACGGAGGAGCAAAGAAAACAATATAAAAGAGAATATCAACAGGAATATCGTAGACATCGTATGCAACAGGTGGTACATGCTCAAATGGATCAATCTACAAGTCGAAGGAATGAAGTTGAAGGAGAAAATAATGGTAAACATAGATCGAAGGTTGCTATTGAGTAGTTACAAAGTGAAGCAATAGTAGAGGGTAATGTTAACAAAAATTTAGGCCACCAAACACCTGAGCATAACTCTCATTCAAAAAGACAAGACATGGATAACCTACATCACAAAGACACAAATAAAAACACACGTCAGTGCACATGTGAGGAGGCACATGCAAAACATGTGATAAGAGAACAAAATGATATTGGGGTACATCCTCTACATAATGTGGGACAAGTACAATATAATCCCCAACTACAATAAACACAACAAATTATGCATCATGACAATATTGAAATGAATGTACAAAGTCAAGATTGTGAAAGGAATGCAGAAGAGGAAGCTTTCAGGTCAGTTGAGTGTGTTGTAGAAACACCATAAAATCAACATGCAGTACAATCAAGTCCTGAATCATCTCAACATGGTTTCCCATATGCGAATGGATTGCTAGAAACTAATTTTATGAAATTTCAATTATCATTTCGAAAAAAAATTGGATATGTTGGCATCACCAGCAATGTGCTACATTTGTCAAGAATGCTACATTGGAATTAATGTCTCTCGTACTCCCCAAGGTCTTGTTTGTTCTAGATGTAAGAAAGAAAAAGGAAACCATAGATTCTCAATTGAAAACAATATGGATCCTGAGGCCCAACCAATAGAATTGCAAAATTTAACTCAAGTGGAAGAAATGCTCATTGCACATGTCAGCCTAATTTTACAAGTGACACATGCAACTGGTGGTCAATTAAAATACAGAGGGCACACAATAAGTTTTCCACAGAATATTGAAAGTGTCACAAAGAAATTGCCACATTTAGTCAAAGATCTTCCACTTATTGTAGTACGTAGAAAGGATCAACATGGAACAAGCTATAACTTCACGATAAATAGAGATCGTGTCTACACTGCCTTACGATATAAAATTATGCATGATAAGTTTTACTCTAATGTGATTGTTGATGAAAATGCTTTGGACAATATATCACCAAATGCAGATCATAACATTTTCAGTGAGTTAAGAACAGTGCATATGGAGTCTAATTGAGATAAAAATTATATTATTTTTGTGGGCCCTTTGGTGGAGACAGATGAGAGAAATATAATACAACACACAACATCAATGGCATCCAAACCTCCAAATGCCCAGAGGGAAATGGAGTTGATTCGTGCATGGGTCAAAAATCCTAACATAGACCCAACAATAAAGATGGATTGGCCTAACATTGGTGCATCTCCCATAAATGAATATACTACGACAGGTTTTCTTGACATGACATTCCCCTCGTTATTTCCCAATGGTAAATGTGATTGGTTGGAACCGCGACTAAGGCGAGTACATCTACATGAATATGTCAAGCACTTGCTATGATACAGAGATAATAGATTTGGAAAGCATCCAAGGTTTTGTTACTATATGATGAATATGATTATGAGACACCGAGCACATAGCTCCACAAGTGTTTGCATGAAGAGAAGTCTGCACCAAATGCCAATAACAATATAGGAGTTATGTGAACATATGGACGAAACAACATAGTCCCATCTAGTAGATAGATTGATGAGATTTGGAACCACTTTAAGGGGAACATAGTCATATTGGATAAAGTGTCGAGCAGAATTAACAGATATGCTTCATCAACTTGGAACGCCGACAATATTTTTTACATTGAGCGCGACAAACTTGTATTGGCCAAACTTGCATGCAATGATGCCTGGAACACCACCAAGCGATCCACAAGAAGCACAGATGTGGAGGAAACAAAATATTATTGACTACCCACACATTGTTGCGCAATACATGCATATGCAAAACACAACTTTCAGAAAAGAGATACTTGAGAATGGAATGAATGTTGAAGACTATTGGTTCAGATATGAATGGAAACATAGGGGATCCGCACATGTGCATGGTTTTATATGGTTAAAAGGGGAACCAAAAATAGAAAATGTTGATTGGAATAATCAAGATCAATTGTACTCTATTGCATCATATCTCCATGATTTGGTTCACGCATGCAACCCTCGACGAGATACACACCTCTGAAATATACAGGTATGATTACAGAAAGTTAACAAATTAAAACTTCTCCTTAATGTAGTCATTTTAATATAAGAACAAATATGATATTGAAAGATCTAAGTATATGTTTCAAGCATACTGAAATTTTAGTCTACACCCATGTTTGAAAAATACCAGACAACTGGTTGAAACTGTAATACCCTCTCTTATGGTGATACTTGGAATTTCTGATTTGGACATTCTATTATGATGGTTAGAACTATACATTTACATTTATGTTTTGTGGATGATGATATGTTTATCAGATGATTAATATGCTCATTTATGGTTATCATTTATATGTTTATGAAATTAGAAAACCATCTATCTTTGTATGTTTTATGGAGCTAACCCAAGGATTTTAATCTAACCATTATCATGATGTTTTATGTTTTATGGATATGTGTTTGATGTGTCTTCATGACTCAGGGCGAAGTCGTAGTTACTCACTTAGTTGAGGTCCACACGATGTATCGATCCTGGTCATCTGTTTGCATATATTTGATTTGTATGTATATCCATATGTATACATGTATCTCTTCTTGGTGATGCAGGATTGTAGGTACCATGTATTGTCTCCACCTGGCTTCACAGGTCTGAGCAATCCCTCAAAATCCCCAATCATTGTTGTTGTTATGGAGATATCACTAGGTTCTACAGAAAAGAAACTCTACCTCTAGTCCTTTTATCCTTAGGTGGGGAGTTCCTGAGTCAGTTCCTTGTATGGATTTTTTTGTTCTCTCAGTTTGTTGGTTTTGGGGACCCTGAAGATGGTTTCTTGTCTTTGGCATTCATTGAGAATGAGGTTTTGAATATGGTGGCTCTAATTGTCTTTATAGTATGTTCAATTTTATTAGTAGATTATTGATGTGCTTTTAATATAAATAATAGTGAAGAATTTAAGGTATTAATATGTTTTATAATATCCATAATAATAAGATGCCTATGGCGATAATAATAATAAATGTTTTAATAATAGTGGTATATTTCACTTTATACATACATACATACATACATACATACATACATACATACATACATACATACATACATACATACATACATACATATATATATATATATATATATATATATATATATATATATATATATATATATATATATATATATATATATATATATCACTATTGTATTTCGTAAAGCATATGGATAAGTGAATGAATAAATGATATATTTTATAATAATGATATTTATAATATTTAAATAATGTGTCTTACTTATGGTATATGCACCATAAGCATATGGGTGCACACATATATATATATATATATATATATATATATATATATATATATATATATGTATATATATATATATATATACATATATATATATATATATATATATATATATATATATATATATATATATATATACATATATATATATATATACATATATATACATATATATATATATATATATATATATATATACATATATATATATATATATATATATATATATAGATAATGAATTAGTTAAATTGTGTAAAGAAAATTGTTATTATTAAATAATAACAAATCTATGCTACTTTCATGGAAATAAGTTTGGTAAATTCTTTTACCATGGTTACTAGTAAAGTATCCCTAGAAATAATATTAACTATTTTTCCACCCTTAAATTTAGGAGGCATAGATTTATAGTTCTACTAAATAAAATTTATTTATCCCTTCACGGGAATGGTTTTACAAACTATATTAATTAATTAATAACTATTATTTTTGGGATGGTTGCATCGGTTGGATTACCTATGCAACCACCTCGTCCAATCTATATACAGGAAAGATTTCCTATGTGAAGGGGTGTTGGATAGGAGTGGATCCGGAAAGAAAAGATAACAAGATTAGTATTATGCTTGTAGGAATATTGTATTTGTGAGGAGAGAAATTCATTATTCTCTGAGAGTGGCATTTGGTTGTTTCCAAAAAGAGGCTGGAGATTGCACCCAGGAGGATTTGAAGGAGTGCTAAAAGGGTTGAGAGGATTGGACTGGTCTTCATCAACCAAATCTTTGCAGGACTCCAGGTTGGAATTCATCCTAAGAGTTATCTCTCATTTGTGATATGAAATGATGAAAGTCTAGTTAAATGTTTCTCTATATATTCGTTGTTGATATAAATTATAGAATGTTGTGTTATATATATCATTGTGCATGTATTAGTGATTTGAAGAGTAGGAACATGTTGAATGGATTTATTTCCTGTATTGAGTGTGTACGAATATTTATGCATTTGTAAGAGTCTATAGACTCCTTAGTATTCTCCTTTTTATCTCCTTTCTTTTTAGAATATCCATGAGTACTTCCAGTATTTAGAACTAGTAATTCAACCCTACAGTTTCACATCTATTTTTGTACCACCTTCCTTCATCCAGATCTAGAACAGATTTGTTGGATAGATGGGATGGATTGATGGTTGTTTTTGAAGGGAAATTAGGAAATCTGAAATGGGTCATGCCCAGATTAGGCAACCATAATCCCCATAATGCCTAGTTTTACCCGCAAGTCAGAATTGACAGTCATTTTTGTAAATTCTGGCTATCGGTTTAGTGGTGACCGAGCAAGTTAGTATTGACCGACCAAGTTAGTATTGACCGAGCAAGTTAGTGGTGACCGAGAAAGTTAGTATTGACCGAGCAAGTTAGTATTGACCGAGCAAGTTAGTGGTGACCGAGCAAGTTTTTATTGAACGAGCAAGGTAGTGTTAACTAAGCAGTCTGTGTCAACCGAGGAAAGTAGTATCAACCGACCCGACTGTGTGAACCGAGCAAACTAGTGTCAACCGAGCAAATTAGTGTGAACCGAGGAAAATAGGATTTATACAAGTATAACATTTAAGTATAAGATAACTTATACTTTAAGTTATACTTGTATAAAGGAATCAGGTACCTTCTAGAATGATTGAGATAGGTTTCAGCTTCATAGGAGTTAAGATGCAACTTATAATTTTGAGATTTCTTGAAAATTCAGACTTAGTGAAATTTCAGGCATATGGAATTTTGTATAAACTATAGGGAAATTTGTGTAAACTTTATATATGATCATTTGTTGCTGATAAAAGTTATATGGTGTATTTAGATGCCTTAATAGGGTTAGGATGTGTGTAGGAAGTAGGGTTAGGGTTTAGGATTGTCTGGAGGATCAGGACTATCCTAGATCTTCCTAAACCATTCCTAATTTTCCTAAACATCCCTAAACTATCCTATTCTTTGATGTAAGTTCTTAAAAGTGTTTATGTTGTGTTTTATTTCATGTATGATGTGTTTGTGATGTGTGGGTTAAGGGTAGAAAACCTAAGAACACTAAGTGAGTGGCTCTCGGTGTGGGGCCAGGGCCCTAAGTGGCTAGTACCAGGATAACCGACTGGAGAGTTATTTTAACAAGTGATAATGTAATTAAAATTTATGGGAATGGGTTCAAACATGTAAAAAGATTATGTGTGCCTCGCCCATGCCATTAGTGCTAGTAAAGGCTATGGATGGGAGTGGGAGAAGGTGTCTATGCATAGGTACGATCGAATGGCACTTGTTTGTATGAAAGACATTCAGTTTCGCATGTGCCTACTTGGGGGTCGGGGCCCAAAGTGGCTAGTACTAGGACAACCCAAGGGGTGAGGGCTATGCGATGACACTCAATTAGGTTGTTGATTAGAGTTTCTACCAAGCCTTAGAACCTTTGGGGAAAAGATTTATACTTTGATCTTCTTTTCATTTGTTATTTGGGAAAGGTTACCCGACCCTAGGTATGGCCTAGCTATTCCTTCTTTGTGGACCTTGGTGTTTATCTCCTAGCATGGGGGAGTGGGCCTTTTGGTATCCATGTGGTTGAGTGATAAATCTTTTTATCGAGGTATCTTTTGTGGATGCAGTGCTTAAGGATTTGTGCTTGCTTATGTTCCAGTTTTCAAGGATGAAGATTTGTATTTATTTTTCATGATGTAAATTTATTGTTACCTCCCAAGAGGAGATGAATGTAAAGTAATCATTAATGTATCTCAAAATGATGTATTTGAAATGGGTAGACTTAGGAAAAAGGGAAAAGGGAAAGCACAAACCTTATGTATAAGATGAATGTTGGAAAGGAAAAGGATTTTGTAACATTTCAAGAAAAATAGTATGTTTCTCATTATTGATTAAGTGAAAAACTATTGAAAAAAAAATGTATTATTTACAATGTATCAAATGTTTAGATGATTCTATTATATGGTATTAATGCTTTTAAATGCTATATTGTTCATAAAAGATACTTAGGAATATAGATGGATTTAAATGGAAAATTGAAATGGAACTACTTTATATTTCTTTATAACGAATCTACAAATGTTGTGATGTAGTCACTTAAGAAATAAATCAAGTTGTACACTATATGGACTTAATGTTTTGTACATTAAATGAAAAGGGAACCTTGGAGGAATCTAAGTTAATCTATGTTTTGTTTATTTGATTCTTTTAAAAGTTCAAAATTTTTCATAAATCAGTACTTAGGTTTTCTTTTACAAAGAGAATCTTTGTTCTCTTCCCCAGTTCCCTTGCGGGGCATGACATCTTTGGTATTAGAGCACTAAGTTACTATGCTGGGGCCCAGGGAATTTGGCCCATGCTTCTTAAACTTGTTATTCATCTTAGGAAGACTTAAAATTGAAATCTAACTAAGACCCTTAAAACTTATCCATCTTATTACCTATGGCAGGATGCCTCGTATAACCTGTGGTAGAAAGGGAGGTGCCCAAAACACCCCTCCTAGATCTCAACATGAAAGTTCTCAAGAAGAAGAAAAATATGAGGGAAGATGGGATCAATCTAATAACCAATCTGGAGGTTCTTAAGGGGCTCAAGTAAAAGAACTCCTACAACAGATACTAGAGAGGTTAGATGTAGGGTAGGATAGAGGTCACAATGGGGAGACTAACACTCACCATGAGGAAAGGGAAAGGAGTCCTAGGAGAAGAGATCAGGCAATGGAAGAAGATGCTTTGAGATCTTCTCACATGCGAGACCTCCTTAGGACTAAGACTAACCCCTTTAAGGGAACCCAAGGTGGGTCTACCGTTGAAACTTGGCTGCTAGATTTAGAAAGGCTTTTCTCCATGCATCATTACAACAACAACACCAAAGCCCGATTTGCAGTCATTCACCTTAGAGACTTTGCATCCACTTGGTGGGAAACATAGAGAGAGAAAATTCACATTGATATTACCACTCTTTCATGGGAACTATTCCTAGAACTCTTTCGAGCCAAATTTCTTTCTGACCACTGGAGACGGGAAAGAGCCAAAGAGTTTCACAACCTAAGGCAACTAACTATGTCAGTTGATGACTATGAGAGGAAGTTCTTGGAACTCAAACCATACTCAGGATATAAGGATGATGAACCCATGCTGACTCAACACTTCCTTAGAGGACTCAACGGTCGCTTAGCTGGTAGCGTATAGATGTTTGAGCCTCAAACAGTTAATGATGCAGTCATCAAAGCTCATCTTGAGGAACAAAATATAGCCTTGGGGTTAGGAGGTTGGATAGGTGGCCAAGGGGGTAATGCCTTCCAAGTCGGGTCAGGTTTCAAAGGAAATCAATCTCAAGGAGCACTTGGACCTAAAAACTATCCTCCTAAAGGAAGTCAGAACCACCAGAAAAGGAATTTTTACAACAAAAGCAACAACAGTAATTACAATGGCAACAAAAATAAAAATGGGGCTTCTCAATCTAACAATTCTCATAACTGGCAACATGCAAAGAGATACCCGAACCCTTAGCCAGCTTAGAGTATGCCTCAGAATTCTAGTCGAGGTAGCTATCAGCAGTCTAGCGCACCTTTTGTAGGAAGGAATTTTGTTAAGAACATCGAATGTTACTCTTGTGGACAACATGGGCACATTGCAGTTAATTGCCCTTAGAAATCTACTCCAGCAGCTAGCTATAAGCAGGCCTCTTCAGAACCAACAGTAGGTAATGCAGGCAAAAACTCACCGAGTATTTGCTACCTTAGACCACAAACAAGCCAATCATCAGGGAGCAGTCATCGAAACCCCAGGTTTGTTAAGGGGTATCTCTACCACTATACTATTTGATTCAGGAGCAACAAATTCTTTTATCTCACCTTCTTTAGTAGAGAAATGTGGGCTAAAGGTAGTAAGGTAGGAAGATAGGTGGCAGGTTGAGCTAGCCTTCGGGGCAAGAATAACCTCTGAGTCTTATGTCCAGAGTTACAAGTTAGAGCTTAAACCTTTTTCCACTTTAGTAGATCTCCAAGTAATCCCTCTAGGCTCGTATGGAGTAGTTTTGGGTATGGATTGGTTGGATGCTCACAAAGGCACTTTGGATTGTAGAAACAAAAGCATTCAGTGTTCAGATGACTTAGGAGAACCTAAGAAGATTGTTGGGGTGCAACTACCCTTCTCTCTTCGTATGATTTCTGCGATGCAGCTCAAGAAGTGCATGCGCAAAGGATGCCAACTATTTGCAGTCTCAGTAGAGGACTTGGACCAAGGGGAAAGTAGGGATGTATCATTAGAGCATCCCCTATTACAGGAGTACTTAGATGTTTTTCCCAAGGAAATTCCAAGAATGCCTCCCAAGAGGGACATTGACTTCCAAATTGAGTTGGTTCCAGGAGCAAAACCAATCTCCAAAGCTCCGTACTGTATGACCACATAAGAACTTGAAGAACACAAGCTTCAGTTGGAAGGCCTTGTGGAAAAAGGATTTATCAGACCTAGTGTGTCACCATGGGGTGCACTAGTAATATTTGTGAAGAAGAAAGATGGCTCTCTTTGATTGTGCATTGACTACCGTCAACTCAATAAAGTCACAATCAAGAATCGGTATCCCTTACCCCGCATTGATGATCTATTTGATCAAATGAAAGGGGCAAAAATATTTTCAAAAATTGATCTCAAGTCAGGATACCATCAACTTAGAATTCAGGAGGCTGATATTCATCGAACAACTTTTCATACCAGGTATGGTCACTATGAGTTCAATGTGGTACCATTCAGGTTAACAAATGCTCCTTCTATATTCATGAGCTTAATGAATGGAGTTTTCAGAACCTACTTGGATAAATTTGTGATAGTATTCTTAGATGATATCTTAGTGTTCTCTAAAACACTTGAAGAACACAAGGTTCATCTTCACCAAGTATTGCAGTGCCTTAGGGAAAATCAACTTTATGCAAATGCAAAAAAGTGTGAACTCTTTTAGACAGAGGTTAAGTATCTTGGACACATCATATCAGGGAATGGCATCACTGTTGATCCGGCCAAAATTCAAGCCATAGTGGGGTGGCCAACTCTGACTAACGTCCCCAAAGTACATAGCTTTATGGGACTAGCTGGATATTACTGACGGTTTGTTAGAGAATTCTCTCAAATAGCGCATCCCATTACTTCCTTGCAAAGGAAAGGTAAGAAGTTTGTTTGGTCAGAAAAATGTGAGGCTGCTTTCCAATGTTTGAAGGAAAGATTGACCAGTGCTCCAATTTTAGTGGTTCCTGAACCATCAGGAAACTTTGTAGTTTGCACAGATGCCTCACTAGAAGGGATTGGGGCGGTTATTATGCAAGAAGGACAAGTTGTGGCTTATGAGTCTAGGAAGCTTAAAGATCATGAACTCAACTACCCCACCCATGATCTAGAACTTGCAGCAGTAGTTCATGCCTTAGTAAAATGGAGACACTTTCTATTGGGCCACAAATTTGAACTCCAAACAAATCATCGAAGCCTTCAGTACATCTTCTCTCAGCCTAACCTCAATGCTAGGCAAGGAAAATGGATGGAATTTCTATGTGAATATGATTTCAAGGTTAAGTACATCCAGGGGAAGACAAATGTGGTAGCAGATGCTTTGAGTAGGCGCAGACATGTTTTATCAACACTATCCCTTAGCACAAATTTGGAGGAAAGAATTAGGGAGGATCTCACTACCGACTCTTGGTTTTAGGAGGTTAAGGTAGAAATAGAGTCAGGAAGATCCTTGAAAGGTCACTTCTCAGGATATTCCATAGATACCCATGGGTTGTTGCGACAACAAAATAGAATCTATGTTCCCATGGCAGGAGATCTTTGTGCACTTATCCTCTCAGAAAGCCACAAGGCTCCCTATTTGGCACATCCAAGGGTGAAGAAGATGTATGTTGACCTATGCTAGTTGTACTATTGGTCAGGAATGAAGAGGGATATTATAGACTACGTGGCTAGATGTTTGGAATGTCAGAGAGTGAAAGCAGAGCATCAACACCCCGCTGGTCTATTGCAACCTCACCTAGTGCCAGAATGGAAATGGGACATTATTTCCATGTATTTTATTGTGGGAATTCTAGTTACTCCCAGGAGACATGACGCTATCATGGTAATAGTTGATAGACTTACCAAGGTAGCCCATTTTTCTCCCATGCAGTCCTCCTACTCAGCAGCTTCTGTAGCGAGAGTATTCATGAAGGACATTGTGAGACTCCACAGTATTCTTAGGAAAATCATATCTGATCATGATCCAGTATTCACATTGACTCTTTGGACCTCACTTTAGCACACTTTAGGGACTCAGCTCAACTTTAGTTTAGCCTATCACCCCGAGACAGATGGGTAGACAGAGCGAGTCAATCAGGTTCTTAAGGACATTCTCAGAATGTATGTTATGGATAGACAAACCCACTGGGAAGAGTATCTATATTTGGTGGAGTTTTCTTATAATAATGGTTATCACATTTCCATAAGTATGTCCCCTTTTCAAGCTTTGTATGGCCGTCCATGCTGCACTCCCTTAAGCTGGGACCGATTGGAGGACAGGGTACTTCTAGGCCCTGAGATGTTACAGGATATGGAACAACAGGTCATGCGCATTAGAGAGCATATTTTGATAGCTTAGGATAGGTGGAAGAAGTATGCCGATGCTCACAGGACTGATGTACACTTTGCTCTTGGTGATAGAGTCTTTTTGAGGGTGCATCCATGAAAGAGTCCAATCCGTTATGGAAAAGGCTCCAAGTTAGCACCTCGATTTGTTGGCTCTTTTGAGATCCTAGAGAGGATAGGACCAGTAGCTTATCGGCTTGCCTTGCTGCCCAGCCTTGCTCGTATTCATGATGTATTTCATGTATTAGTACTTAGAAAATATATTCCTGATGTGACTCATGTTTTGGATTGGAATGCATTATAGGTAGCGGATGGGCAACTGGCTTTAGAGCTGGTACACATTTTACAGCAGCAGACACTGACCCTTAGGGATCGCACCATAGACCAGGAAAGGGTCTAATGGGACCCTAATGATGATTCCTCTGCTACATGGGAGGATGCTGCTAGACTCCAAGACGCTTATCCATATTTATTTGTAGGCTTCTAGGAGTAAGCCTAACTCTAGGGGGGGAGGATGTAATACCCTCTCCTATGGTGATACTTGGAATTTCTGATTTGGACATTCTATTATGATGGTTAGAACTATACATTTACATTTATGTTTTTTGGATGATGATATGTTTATCAGATGATTAATATGCTCATTTATGGTTATCATTTATATGTTTATGAAATTAGAAAACCATCTATCTTTGTATATTTTATGGAGCTAACCCAAGGATTTTAATCTAACCATTATCATGATGTTTTATGTTTTATGGATATGTGTTTTATGTGTCTTCATGACTCAGGATGAAGTTGTAGTTACTCACTTAGTTGAGGTCCACACGATGTATCGATCCTGGTCATCTGTGTTGGACTACAACTGATTTAGAATCTGATTGAAGGATCTGTGATTGCAAGATCACTAAGAAGTTACTGATTAGATATGTAATATGATTAAATCAGTATTATGTTGTCATTGCTATCAACTAGTTTGATAGAACTTATCTTGTAAGTTACTACACCGAGACATCTGAGGAAAAGTGGAAAAGAGATGAAGAACAGAGAATTCTACATGAGGAAAGATGTACATGACAGATGAGGATACGGAACACATTGAGTAACTTATTGATGAGTCTATGAATTGATGATATTGACTTTATTATGTTGCATTCATCTATAATGAAGTATAGAGCTAAAAGACACAAAGCAGTGTTGTCGATAAATGAAGCATTTTTAGTATACACCAACGGAGTGTAGTGTATACTAACCACAGTATTAACCGAGCAGTGTTCACCAATGCATTCTTTGTTAACCGAGTGGAACAAAATGAATTAAATGATTAGTTTAAGCTGATAGGAATGATGAGCTGGCAAGAGTATAACATTGAGGTAACAGATAATGTTTGTTACACAGATCAACGACTGACAAAATTCAAAGAAGATCTAACAGAGTAGATTGAAACATGTTATTAACACGAGTACCGAGAGAGTTTTAAGTGACAAAATCTATGAATGTGATTAAGCGGCAAAATATGATGGTGGAGAAGAAAATGATTTACTCATCTATATAAGAGAACAAAATTTCTTTAGTAATATGCCAAGAAGAAGAAGCTGTAGGAATTTCATGTGAACAAGCTTTCATGCATTCTGATCATACTCGTTAGTAAGAACCAAGCTATAGAACAATTATCGAGCTACAAAGAGCTATTATGGACGGACGGTAAGTTGATATAGTATTGAAACTGAAGTGAAATATTGATCAGAAGGATTTGTATGGACTAAATATTGATATGTAATCTGCAATTGAAGTTGTATTAAGGCAGGTTATTTTACTATTACATATTTAACCATTGTATATAGTTCAAATCTCTTAACCGAGTGGACTCTGAAAGTCTTATGATGTATCATTCATAGAATGAACATTGTTATCCTGTCAACCCCATAGTGAATGCTGGTTGGATGATAACTTCTAGTCTAAAATCCTCTAACAAGGTCACACCTGACAATGTGTTTGTAACCTTTAACAGGGTTGGGTCTTAACTGACCTCACTTCAGAAGAGTAAACAATTTTGGGTTGCCGGTCCCAGGTGGTTTTTCCCTTTACAGGGTTTCCACATTAAATCTCTTGTGTTATGTGTTGATTGTGATATTTGTTTGTTATCATACTTTGCATGTTACATGATAGATTTGATCGGTAAGCTATTATAAGTATTAGACTGGTACTCGGTAAAAAGCATAGGCAATGAAAGTTATTATTGCTCACCGATGAGCAGAAATAGAAGAAATTGTTTTGGATTATACATTTTGTACTAGGACAGTGGATAACTGATTCACCTCCCTCTTAATTATTCTAACAATTGGTATCAGAGCTAGTGTTGCTTGGAAAAGAGTTTTGAGGACTTAAGCATAAAGGTCTCAAGATGTATAAGAGGGAAATACCAAAATTGAATAAAGAGAACTTCGCAGTATGGCAAAGTAGAATGAAGCTTCACATATCTGGAATTGGGAACTTAGCACTAGAACTGATGAAGAATGGCTACATGCAACCGCCCACTGGTCCCCTAACTGTTGATCAATTGAAGGATAAGCATGAACACAATGTTACTATGATGGAACTTGCTGCTGCCTATACCGATGTTGAATTTGAAGATATCAAGACATGCACAACTGCAAAGGAATGTGGGATAAGTTAGCACAAATCTATAGTGGAGATTTGAATGTCAAAAGAGCCCGAGCTGAAAGTTTGAGAGGCAGATTTGATGATATGAGAATGAAAGAAGGTGAAAATATTGTCCAATATTCAAATAGACTCAAAGAGGTCGTAC
Organism: Chamaecyparis obtusa; assembly: GCA_027943335.1. NCBI lineage: Eukaryota > Viridiplantae > Streptophyta > Pinopsida > Cupressales > Cupressaceae > Chamaecyparis > Chamaecyparis obtusa. Next base: position 1,834,600 of record BSBK01000367.1, read on the forward strand.
ATGCTATTAGAGCATCTGATGGAGTAATTGATGATGAAACAATGATAAGCAAGATTCTCATAACTTTGCTACTAGTTTATGCAATTAGGATTTCTACAATTCATGAGACAAGACCTACATCTAACCTCACTCTTGACACTCTGATTGGTAAACTTACAACCTTTGAATTAAACAACTTTGATAACAGTGTTGTTCCTTCTGTTGAATCCGCTTTCATGTCTTCTCTGAAGATTGGAAAGTCTAGCAGGAATGGTAAGAATTGTGATAGTGATGACAATACCGATGATGAACTTGAAGAGCTTGAACCACTTATGGCCAGAAGATTGCCCAAGGGAAAAGGAAGGTATAGAGGCAAGTGTCATGCCCAAAATAATCAACCAAAAATGCAACCAAATATTTTTTTAAAAGTGAAATGCAATGTCATCCAATGGTTAAATATAAGTTGACATCAGTTTTGTTGGAAGCAATCTAGGATCAAGTTTATAACTAAAGTTGTAAGGGTCGGGTTCAAAGGCAGAACCCTAGAGTATACAGTTTCCCATAAGGACTTATGTTCTAGGTGCATTCACAGTACCTAGGGTATTAATCATTCTTCCAATTTTATACCAAACAATTCGATAGTTCATAACATCATTCGTCATTGACATGTGACAAGTTAACTTAACCATTAATTTACTATTGATACTCTTGCGTTAATCATTAAGAGATTGCACACAACGAACTATAACATTAGGTGGATCTATCAAGGATAAATCTATCACAATTAGATCTTCATATAACTAATGTCGAAGATCCTGTTAGCTAAATAACCTTTAATTGAATTGACTATTAGCTTGTCAAGAAGTTTCATTGCTAGATGTGTTTGAACATATACCCGATAATACTACTAAATTAATAATTTGTTTCATTCCTAGTTAGGTCAGAACATTAATACCACTAGCTAATAATCTATTTCATTAATTACCAAAATTAGAAATTAATGGCTAAAATCTATAATTATCATCTAAATGACTAATGTCATACTCCAATATACCTTAATCTAATAATTCACCAAACCTATCACTTACTAACCAATTGATTAAATGACGGGTCTAACATACTAACATTATGTTCTCTCCTCTTAATGAATCTAACATATTACCAATAAATCATTCCCTTATTAACTAATTGATTAAATTATTGAATATATGTTCTACCAAAACAATTAATAATTAAAAAGACAATCATCTTAAGTATCAATTCACAAATTAAATAAATCCCAAATGTTTATTATTGCTAGTCTTATTAAAATAGATTACCAAATGAATAAAAATAAAACATTAACTTAGCAAGTTAATACATCAAAAGCTAAATCTAATTACACTAACAATAACTATTACTTAGCAAACAATTTCTTTAACTAATTACTTTATCAAAACAAAATATAATTAAAATAACAAAACAATCTAAGTCCCTATCCTATTCTATACACCTATCTAACCCATGGCTCCTACACCTACCACCCATCAAGTCACCCCTATTCCCCAAGGCCACTTGCCAAGTGGGGTTGACATGACCAATATCTATAACCTAAGAAATGATAACAAAAGTTTTAATTGCTAAGCCTGCGTGAGTATACCAAGGAATAAGACTTTTTCCCCCCATGAGATTTTTGAAAATCTCACATAGGGATTTGCAGACAAAGGGGAGACACGACACTAGGGCCCACCATTGCTTTTCATACAAACAAAGGAGGGGATTTTTGCAGCCTCCAAGAAGTAGTTGTATGACAGTAAGGCCAGGTACGCATGGCAAGGGTCAAGGATTGTTGACTTGCCATCAAGGAAGTATAGCCAGGTACGTGGGAGCTTGGAAGATGGCACAGGTCATGAAGGAGGTTACTAAAACATTTAATCATGTTGCAAGGTAAATTCTTTTGTTTGTTACAAGTTGCATCCACTTGTTCCAATGCCTTTCACAGGAACCAAGGAGGATGATGTTTTTTATAAGTTTTGATTTAAATAAGTGTTAAAGGTATGGGTAATTTGGAGGGGGGTCCCACTAGATGCATAGGGTAAAGCAGACTTTATGACATTGTTTAGCAAACTTTATATTAATAGGAATTAGTGTCTAATAGTTAGGTTAGGCTAGGAGTTTAGACTTAAGTTAATACTAATCAAGAACCTAATGTAATGAAGCAGAATATTCTCTATGGTATGGGAATAATGTTATTCCTATACAAATTCCAGAGAGTAATTTGCTCTAGAAATCTGGAAAATGTCATTTTAAGAAAATATGGTTTCTCCTTCCTTTCTTTGCTTGCTTATTATTTTTTTGATCCATTTAAATGCATAGATTATTGGTGACTAAACTAAGGAGATTTGTAGGTTGAATATATTAGTCGTAATAGAAATTCCACATAGTAATCCAATATTTCACTAGTTCATTGATATATACTACAATTTGCAGAGATTTAGAGGTGGTAATGTTGTTCTTATCTCAAGTAGTTTCTATTGAGTTTTAAGATTGTTTAAGGTAGGATAGAATATAATGAACATAAACAAATTCAATCAATACATTAAGAGATTCCCAATATTCATTTCAATGAAATTTCATCCTTAAAACAATACATTATTTCTTCTTTATCAACTTGGATAAACATTTAACATGAGAGATTTACACCTCCATTTCAATTAAGTAGAATGCATCAACATGGAAGCAAGGAATCCTTATTTACATTTCAACCAATGAAATAACATTTGGTAACCATACATGAATGATAGTATCAAAAGAACATGATTTTCTCAATTCCCTTACAATATACAATTTCATGGTGCTCCAATAAAGAGAAGGAAACACTATCCAAATCCACAAGTATACTCCTACTACAAGGAGAGGTTTCTTCATTACAAAATGCATCAAAATGAGGATCTTACTTCCAAGATCTACCAAAACAAAGACATGTGGTGTCTCCATGCAAACACATCCAAAGAATGGACTCCATCAAGCTTCTTCTACATGAATCAAGACATCCATAACTGCAATAAAATGGGGGAGAACCATGGGATGCTCACCTCCCAACCTAGGTCTCCATGAGACCACCCCCGAGCTTGGAGAACCAAGGCTAAATGGGTATGCTTCAACAAACAAAATGCTCACAAAATACACAAATGCATATACAACAATTTACTCCCTCCCAAGGCTACACAAATGAGTCTTACAAGCTCATTGAAAGAGGGTCAAGGTGGGATTTTCCAAGGGGAGAATTCCATGGTATTCAACATTTCTCAACATTAGTATTTCATTGCCTCTTCAAGGCTACAAAAACAAAACCTCCATACACATACTTTGCTCATCTACATCCTCAAGATGCAAGGATACCAATGGCTTCAAGGTGCCCATACACCATGAATTTGTCCCTCTTCTCCAAGAGAAGAGACTCTCACCACATGGAGAGCCCAACTAACCCCTTCACCCAAAGGCCACTTCTTCCCTTCCCAAAGGGTGAGTAATGCCTCACTCCCATGAACAAGAACTCCCTCATTCAAGCAAAATAAAACAAGAAGGAAATATGAATTCAAACCCAAATCCCATCCCATACAACACAATATCACAACAAGAATACAATTCATATGCATGAGAGAGCAAGAATCCATGCTAATCTATTGAACAAGTAAGAAAGCTTCTATGGAAGTGAGTAACCAACCTTCACAAGTGTTATGGAAAAAGAAGTTTGAGAAGAGCTAATCCACTTATCCTTCCTCAATCCAAACCCTAATGTCTCTAAAAGTAGAGAGTGGGTGAACACCCACTAACTCTACCAAGGGCCTCTAAAAAGGCCTCCAATTTCTATCCACCCACCATCAATAAATGCAGACTTGACCCTATGGTCCTATTGTTTTTCCTTGTCCCCCATGATAAATGCATGATTGAAAGGAAAGGGTGGAGTTGGGTAAAGGTCAAGACTTATCCAATTTCGTAGCTAAGGGTAAATGGGTCATAAAATGGGTTACCAAGGTCACTAGAGAATTATGGACATGTTCAAAACCTTCCTAACCCATACCCCTATCACTTAGGTACTTAAATAATGCCAAAAATGACCCTTAGGACCTCTTATTGGCCTCTAGAAGTGGCTAGAAACAAAATAAATTTAAATAAGCACATAACAAGTGTCAAGTGACACTAACGATTGCACATTACATATAAAATGTCATGTCCTAAATGACAACATGAAGTTAACTAATAACACACATGCAATTTCACATTTACAACAAGTTCACATTACAATGAGGCTTTTAATCCCATATTGGATTAAACCTTTTCTTACTCAGTTCACATATGTTTAACCTTGGTTCTCTGAATAATTTCATGGTTCTCATACCTGCACACTTAACATCGAGCATCAATAGTTCAAGGTGGTAAAATCACTTAAAATATACATACTTAATTCATGATTTAACAACATAATCTATATGCAGAATTCAACCCTAATTGTAAATTTTTCATCCAATAATGTTTAAACATCATAATTACATAATCATCATGACATGTCATCCGTGAAGTAATCAAATCTAACCATGATCCAAACTTCTCATCAATTCACATTACTAAACATGCATAATCAAAATCTCAACATACTCTAGATTCTAATACACATAATAAAGTAATCCACATGGCATAATAATCATCATCAAAATATAGTATCTCGAGTCTTTAACAGGATAAATCAACAAGTGTATCAATGTATCAAAATGCGAATAAGAAAATATGCTATGATGGGTTGGGTTGAGGCCTCACAACAAGCTACCTTTAGCATGCTTTAATTGTAAAGAAGTTGGTCACATTACTGCTAGATGTCCTCAGAAGAAAGATGATGATAGATCCAAAGACTGATCTAATGGAAGTTATGGAAGAAGAGTCAACAGAGGTTACCGACACAACAATAGAGACAATCGAGATGAAAAAGGCAAAAAGGTATGTTACATAGCTGAAGATATTGAAACTGAATCTGATGCTTATGATGATATAGAAGTTGTATTTGTTGCTATGAAAGATGACTTAGAAGAGGAAGAGAAACATGAAGAGACAACCCTGATCTTTAAAGTAAGCAGAAATGATACATGGATCATAGATAGTGGCTGCACACATCATATGACTGGTGATGTAGAGAAGTTTGATCATCTTGTTGAATATAATGGAGGATCTATAAGAATGGGAAATGATGCACCTTGTATGGTAAGAGGTAAAGGCTCACTGATAATCAATGACAGATTACAATGTGAAAATGCATATTGGGTAGATGGACTGAACTATAATCTAATAAGTGTGGCTCAGCTGAACAATTCAAGCCACCAACTGGCTTTTGAGAGCAAAAAGGTGAAGATTTATAATGATGGAGGAAGACTTGTTGGAACTAGTACACAATCCAAAGGTAATCTATTCTATCTTGATATGGATCAGTCTTCTTTTTTGCTAATAAAGGATGAAGATTTTTGGTTGTGGCACTGAAGGTTATGCCATGTGAACTTTGACATCATGATCAAGATTAGTAGAAAGAAAAGAGTTAGAGGATTGCCAAACTTGACAAAACCTGATCATGCCATGTGTTATGAATGTTAGAAAGGTAAGATGACTAAATATAGTTTCAAAAGCAAAGAATACTCAACAAAGAAGATACTTGAGTTGGTTCATACTGACCTGTGTGGTCCTATGAGAACTCAGAGCTATTTTGGTGATAAATATTTTATTCTTTTTGTTGATGATTATACTAGACTGATGACTGTTATGTTCTTGAAAGAGAAATCTGAAGCTTTCAAAATGTTTAAATGGTATAAAGCTAAGGTAGAGAAAGAAATCAGAAAAGAAATAAAATGTTTAAGATCTGATAAAGGAGGTGAATTTATGTCTGATGAATTTACTAACTTTTGCAATGAGCATGGAATCAAGAGGCAGGTATCTGCACCGAGGACACCTCAGCAAAATGGCATTGTTGAAAGAAGGAATAGGTCTATAATTGACTATGCTAGAACATTAATGGTACATAAGAATGTTGCTCAGACATATTGGAGGGAAGCTGTCAGCACAACTGTATATGTTCTTAACCGAGTACAACTGAAGAAGGACTCAAACTGAACACCTTATGAACTATGGTTTGGACACAAACCTACTATAAGTTATTTCAAAATTTTTGGAAGTAAATGCTTTATCTTGAAAGATGAAAGAAATGGAAAATTTGATTCTAAAGGAGATGAAGGGATATTTCTAGGATATTCCACTACAAGTAAAGCATACAAATGTTTGAATAAGGCTACAAATAAGATTGTTGAAAGTACTAATGTCCGTGTTGATGAATTTGATGATAAGTACACTGAGGAAAGTACAAAGGAACCAGAAGACTATGGTAGATTCACTTACATTAAATATCCAGAGTATTTATCGACACCACAGACAGTGTTAACCGGTCAGCAGGGAATCAATGTAGTACAATAGACACAACAAACCGATGAACATGAAGAAGCTATCTAGCAAGAAAATGACCCTGAGCAGGATGAACAAGAAAGGAGAAATCAAGTCTTGGATAGTTTTGTCAGGAGACATCATCCTGAGACACAAATCATTGGAGACAGACATGCTGGAATGCAAACCAACAGAAAAACAAGACAAGGTACATGTTTAATTTGTGAATTTGAACCTAAAACTGTGAAAGTTGCATTAGAAAATGAAGAATGGGTTAATGCAATGAAGGAGGGAATAGAATAAATCAAAAAGAACACAACCTGGTCCTTAGTACCCTGACCAAAAGATAAGAATTTTATCGGTACCAAGTGGATATATAGGAACAAATTGAATGAAAATGGTGAAGTAACAAGAAATAAAGCTAGATTAGTATGCAAGGGATATGCACAGGAAGAAGGCAATGACTATGGTGAGACATTTGCACCTGTTGCTAGATTAGAAGGAGTTAGAATGCTACTTGCATATGCTACACATAAGAAATTCAAAGTCTATCAAATGGATGTGAAGTCAGCATTTTTGAATGGTATACTTGAAGAAGAAGTCTACATTGAACAACCTGAAGGATTTGTTGATCCCGACAACAAAGACATGGTATGTAGATTACATAAAGCTTTATATGGACTAAAGAAAGCACCAAGAGCATGGTATGAAAGACTGCATGCTTACTTGTTAAGTATTGGATTTGTTAGAACAAGTGAAAACAATAATTTGTATGTGAAAGGTGATACTGATGACACTATTATCATTGCTAAAATATTTGTTGATGACATTATCTTTGGAGGCTTAGATCTTGTCTGCAAGGCATTTGCTGATGAAATGCAAAAGGAATTTGAAATGTCAATGTTCGAAGAGATTAAGTTCTTTCTTGGACTACAAGTGATTCAGCAGAGTGATGGGATATTCATCACACAATCTAAATACATAAAGGAAGTACTAAAGACATTTGGCATGGAAGATGCTAAACCTATAGGAACATCGATGGCTACTAGATGCAAATTGACAAAGGAGGATGAAACTACTGAGGTAAATCAGACACTTTACCGATCTATGATTGGTAAGTTAATGTACATAGTTCACAGTAGGCTAGATATAGCACATGCTGTAGGAATTGTTGCAAGATTTTTTGCTAATCCTAGAGAATCACACATGATAGCTACAAAAAGGATCTTAAGATACTTGAAGAAAATAGAGAATTATGGATTATGGTATTCTAAGGAAGGGAAGTTTGAACTAAAAGTTTACACCGATGCTGATTGGGCTAGAAATGTGGATGATAGAAAAAGCACCACCAGAGGAGCATTTTTCTTTGGTGAAAGACTTGTGACTTGGCCAAGTAAAAAGCAGGCTTGTATTTCTCAGTCAACAGTTGAAGCAGAGTATGTTGCTGCTGCTACTAACTATTCAAACATTGCACATATCAAACAAGTGTTGGAAGGAATGAATGAGGTAATTATTGACCCGGTGATTATATATTGTGACAACACTAGTGCAATTAATATTTCAAAAAATCTTGTGATGCACTCTAAGACAAAGCATATATCTATTAAGTATCATTACTTGAGAGAACAAGTGCAAGAGAAGCAAGTAAAGTTGGAATTTGTCACATCTAAAGAACAACTTCCAGATATTTCTACAAAGCCCCTACCGAAGGACACATTTGAATACTTGAGGACTAGACTTGGGGTCCATCCCCTATCTATCAATCACTAAGGTGATCTGGATGTTGCATCAGCCAATTATTATTAGAAGATCATTCATGTTGATGCAACATAGTTCACACTTTGAATCTTGTTCAAGGTTGTGATTAAAGTTGAGAACTTGAACTGATGAGATATTAGTATACAAAGATACAGAGGAAGTACTGAACACCACAGAGAGTTACTTGGCTACTACAGAGCTGATTGTTTGTTTATTTCTTTGGCATTGTTGTCAAAGGGAGAGATGAACAATATGAAAGGAATGTACAATATTCAAAGGGAGAGATGAACAATATGAAAGAGGTTGAAAGGTTCGAAAATACAAGCACCGACGAGAACTATCTAAGGGAGAGACAATCTGAATGGAACAGAAGAACTGAAAAGATTACAACTACAGAAAGGTAAAGCTGTATTACTTAATGCTGGTTCAGTAACGTAGTGATTAAACATATTAATTCTATTCAACTTACAACATTTGTTCATGAACTTGTAGAATGTATGTTTGGTATGTGTATGGTACATTTCATATTACTTGAGTTGCCATCAATGCCAAAGGGAGAGATTGTTGGACTACAACTAATTTTGATTTTGATTGAAGGATCTGTGATTGCAAGATCACTGAGAAGTTGCTAATTAGATATGTAATATGATTAAATCAATATTATGTTGTCATTAATGTCAACTAGTTTGACAGAACTTATCTTGTAAGTTACTACACTGAGACATCTGAAGAAAAGTGGAAAAGAGATGAAGAACAGAGAATTCTACATGAGGAAAGATGTACATGATAGATGAGGATAAGGAACACATTGAGTAACTTATTGATGAGTCTATAACTTGATGATATTGACTTTATTATGTTGCATTCATCTATAATGAAGTATAGAGCTGAAAGACACAAAGCAGTGTTGTCGGTAAATGAAGCATTTTTAGTATACACTGACAGAGTGTAGTGTATACCGACCACAGTATTAACCAAGCAGTGTTCACCGATGCATTCTTTGTTAACCGAGCGGAACATAATGAATTAAATGATTAGTTTAAGCCGATAGGAATGATGAGCTGGCAAGAGTATAACATTGAGGTAACAGATAATGTTTGTTACGCAGATCAACGACTGACAAAATTCAAAGAAGATCTAACAGAGTAGATTGAAACATGTTATTAACACAAGTACCGAGAGAGTTTTATGTGACAAAATCTATGAATGTGATTAAGCGGCAAAATATGATGGTGGAGAAGAAAATGATTTACTCATCTATATAAGAGAACAAAATTTCTTTAGTAATATGCCAAGAAGAAGAAGCTGTAGGAATTTCATGTGAACAAGCTTTCATGCATTCTGATCATACTGTTAGTGAGAACTGAGCTATAGAACAATTACCAAGCTACAAAGAGCTATTACCAACGGACAGTAAGTTGATATAGTATTGAAACTAAAGTGAAATATTGATCAGAAGGATTTGTATGGACTAAATATTGATATGTAATCTGCAATTGAAGTTGTATTAAGGCAGGTCATTTTACTGTTACATATTTAACCATTGTATATAGTTCAAATCTCTTAACCGAGTGGACTCTGAAAGTCTTATGATGTATCATTCATAGAATGAACATTGTTATCCTATCAACCCCATAGTGAATGCTGGTTGGACGATAACTTCTAGTCTAAAATCCTCTAACAAGGTCACACCTAACAATGTGTTTGTAACCTTTAACAGGGTTGGGTCTTAACCGACCTCACTTCAGAAGAGTAAACAATTTTGGGTTGCCGGTCCCAGGTGGTTTTTCCCTTTATAGGGTTTCCACGTTAAATCTCTTGTGTCATGTGTTGATTGTGATATTTGTTTGTTATCATACTTTGCATGTTACATGATAGATTTGATCGGTAAGCTGTTATAAGTATTAGACTGGTAATCAGTAAAAAGCACAAATAGTGAAAGTTATTATTGCTCACCGATGAGTAGAAATAGAAGAAATTGTTTTGGATTATACATTTTGTATTGGGACACTGGATAATTGATTCACCCCCCTCTCATTTATTCTAACAATCTGTTTCCATATATTTGATTTGTATGTATATCCATATGTATACATGTATCTCTTCTTGGTGATGCAGGATTGCAGGTACTGGGTATCATCTCCACCTGGCTTCACAGGTCTGAGCGATCCCTCAAAATCCTTGATCATTGTTGTTGTTATGGAGATATCACCAGGTTCCACAGAAAAGAAACTCTACCTTTGATCCTTTTATCCTTAGGTGGGGAGTTCCTGAGTCAGTTCCTTGTATGGATTTTTGTGTTCTCCTCAGTTTGTTGGTTTTGGGGACCCTAAAGATGGTTTCTTGTCTTTGGCATTCGTTGAGAATGAGGTTTTGAGTATGGCAGCTCTAATTGTCTTTATAGTATTTTCAATTTTATTAGTAGATTATTGATGTGGTTTTCATATAAATAATAGTGAAGAATTTATGGTATTAATATGTTTTATAATATCCATAATAATAAGATGCCTATGGTGATAATAATAATAAATGTTTTAATAATAGTGGTATATTTCACTTTACACACACACACACAAATATA